>CM060925.1:228012450-229293700 GCA_030737875.1 Allium sativum
TCTATGTTACCACAGTTAATTAAAAGATAAAAACTGGAAGTAATTGATTTTGCATTATAGATACTGATGCATTCAAGAAAGATATCTTGTCCCAATATGCTTTTGTTTTTTTTGGGCATCAATTCCTTCGACACTTCACCATTTTACGGGGCTACTGTGCCTAAAAAGGTTTTAGGCGCCTGTCTTTAAGCTCTAAAGGTTTCAAGGAATTGGTTTATTGTGTCCGCCAAGTGTGGTATGTATATTGATGGATTCGATTTTAGTGCTGAGAGATTAACCAAAAGCGTTGATGGGAACTTGGCAAGGTTAAAGTTGGAATATGTTGAATTGTTGATAAACACCATTGCCATGATATAGAGATTGGGGATCTTGATCAGATTGTTAATGAGACAATCCCTGCACTTCAAAAGCTGAAAGCAGCTAGAAAGACTCGCTTTATTGGCGTAATAGGTCTACTTTCAAATGTTTTTGAATATGTTCTTGACTGGGTGCCTCCAGGTGCAGTAGATGTGGTTCTCGCATATTGTTATTATAGCATCAATTATTCCACTCTTATAGACTTTCTTCCCTATCTTAAAAGTAAGTAAATTGGGATTATTACTGCCTCTATATAGCTATGAGCCTTCTTACTGGGAATGGTCATCCTGCTTCCCTTCGAAACTTAAGTCTGCTTGCAAGTTAGCAGCGGATTATAGTCAAGAGAAGGACAAGTAAATTTCAAAATTGGCTCTTCAGTATAGCTTAATAAACAAAGAATTTCTATTTTCTACTGTGCCAGTTGGAATGAATTCTGTAAACCAGATAGCGGAAAATGCTGCTGCATCTATTGAATTAGCAAGCACGGGGATTGACAAGCAGACCTTGAATAGAGTTGAAAATATTTTAGAGCCCATCAATAACAAAACTTGGCCAAGTCGCATTCAGAAAAACTAATTTAGGATTTTTAAGCAGAGCTCGATGACATGATCTATTTCCTCATAGAAAATCAATGATATGAAGGTTATTATTATTATTATTATTATTTGTTTATTTTAGTCTTTGGGGTTTGTTTTTCACATGCCTTTTCTTTCATTTGTAAGGACTTATGATTGTTATATTACCTCACAGGCTATGCGTTATTTATTTGTGTTAACTAAACAATCCAAGAAGTGAAATGTTGCATAAATATTTCTGTGTCTAGAGTAATGTTCATCATTTAATGAGAATTGCTATTTCAAAATCTTATTGTCAAATGATATGCATATTTTGGCAGTTGATTTGATCATGTCTGTTGGAGATTACTGCCACTAACATTACATGATATTGGCATTGATTCTTTTTCTTTGTTTAGTAACAAGCATGTTATATTTTTTTGTTACAACGAACAGAAAATGATGAATACTGTTGATTGTTCACATTTGTTAAAGATAGTTTTTTTCATATACATTTCTAAGAACTCAAAGAAGTAGAAGCTTATGCTATTCCGAATAGAGCATTCATTCTATGTTTTACAGTCTAGCAATCTAAAGCTTCCCAAATCAAGCTTTGTAGGTCTGTTTGGACAGATTTTAGAGGCAGGCTTGACTTTCGATTCAACTCATTTTGGTTCAGGTTTCCATATCTCCATTTTTAGTTATTGATTTTCAACTGAATAAAATATTCCCTACCTATAAGCTCACAAATTTTTTCCTCCTAATTTCTTCTATACTTATGCAGTGATGATTGTAAAGGTAATTTTTATTTTTGGTTCATTCATTTAATCTACCATTTATGCACGCATAGATCAATCGAGGCCCAAAAGGAGGCAAGATAAAATAATAAGAAAGTGAAATCATAGGAAGCATAATGGAACTCAACAGATTATATGATATTTTACAGCTGGAGTCTTATGAAAGTAGATGATGTTGATATGATTGATCAGATTTTATTCATTGTGATGAAAATTTCTTAAGTGAAAGGAAGTTTTTTTTACTGGTTTTTTATTCCTATTTGTAATGAAATGTTGATGTATATAATTTCTTTGTAACTTCTCTTTAAGCTTCATTCAACATTTTCATGCAAAAAATGAAACGACCCGAAATCCCCTTTACGGGAAATCACGGATTGAGTTGAGGACAAGACGAATCAGAACGCAAACAGAAGAACATTTCATTGTTAATTACAACAATTTCATCGGATTACAAGAATTTACAGAGTATAAACAAATAATATACATTTCAGAAATATCAAAGATTACAATACATCACATAGCAGCGGAAAATAATACAAGACACAACTGAAGGAGATATACATATACAAAGCTTTCCAGATATCGTTCCAGCTGTAAACCAGGTTCCTGTGGATATAAATCTGCAAAACCAAAACTACTAGCTGCCCGTGTCAAAATAAGGGCATTCAGAGTTTAGGTTAAAACAATAAACTCCAGGTCAGTCATGACTGGTGTGAGAACTAAAACAGTTATTAATCTTTATTTTAAAGTTAGGTAAATCAAGGGACCACGCCGTATAACACGGAACGGGGTTTTACCCCAAGAATACCAGTGCATAAACAAACAACGCAATGCTAAATAAAGAACAATGAAGCTATTATAAGACCCAGGTCCCATCACACAATGGAACGCAAGCCGGATGATAGGGTTTTTACCTTATAATAGCCAAAGAATGCTTGATACGCGAAATTTCATGTTTTATTATTACTATAAGTGTATAGTGTCAAAACAATTTCAAATCATAAGTATCAATCATAGACGGCATGAGCGCCCCATCCCACTATGTCGTCATATATAGGATTATAACTAAAATCAAAACGTATTGGAAGTTGGATTTCCATCTGTGAACCGAGGCCAGGGATCGTCCTCAACCGATTCGAGACAATCTAGCCCATGTCTCAGGAACAGCCGCAACTGCCCCATGGATCGTCAGGGCCGGTCCACCGATGTGGATTATAGTGCCTGAACAATACGTCTCCCCGCCCTATGGGGCGTAAACGAGCCAACGAATGACTCCATCGGCTTCACATAGTCACCGATATATCCGAGGTGCCTCGCAACAGCAACAACCACATAAGTCAAACTCGTCAGGGCGTGTAAAACCACTGACGCCACTTCTAACTAGAAGGAAACGCATGCCCTCCCTGATGTCCTCTCCCGTTTCTGGTTCACAACCGGGGTGTGAGGCTCGCGAATCAACGCTACACAAAGCTATGCCACACAGGCTGTGCTTTGATCATCAACCACAAGACTCTGCTTTTCAACAGAAGCCTTGATCATTTGCATCTTAGTATGCCACACAGGCAATTCACTCCATGCGTTTGATATCCATCAGTATATAACCCCTGAGCTCGTACGTCTCAGAGAAGGGCGTTAAGCAAGAGAATAAATTCTCTACCGCCAAACAGATATATATTTAATAGAAACCAATCACACAGACTGAAATCCAATGTCAGACACACAATCCATTACAAGTTCGTTCTGGGTCTGAACGAAACCGGAGGCACCTAGTACCCCGCATATCCATCGATCTCCAAGTACGTCTGGACGACCACTAACTGATTCCCTCCTCTTGGGTGTACGGCCCAATCAAGATCATCATTAATCACCCAAACGACGTGAAGACCTCCGGTCTTCAACCACCGTCTTCATCTTCGACTTATCGTCGTATCAGTTATTCAGAATGGGATAAACCCGGTCTTTCCGAATAACCCGCGTATATAATAAACAAGTGTTACACAAACACAACATACGTCTCATTCCAATTCATCAGTCACTAACCGTAAATTAACAAGAGAATAATTCTCCAAATATTAACCCTGAGGGCCGAAACCAACATCAGATCAATATTCAAAAAACCATTCTGCTTAGCTAACCGACAGTTAGTTTCTAAATTTCACATTCTTAGGGAAATGTTCCCATTAATTTTATCAAAGATAAATTCTTTTAAATTTATTCTTTAATCTACTTTTGAATATCAATTCAAACTAATCGGGATTAGCGATCCACACCGAAGTGATCATTTATTTTTTTTCCCAATCCCAACCTATTCATCCCATGAAGTAAAACTGGTAATACTTCATATCTAACACCACGGTGTTATCGGTAAATTCAATTACCATTTCACGTTCAAATCTAATTAAAGATTTAACTATCGCCTGGAGCAAAACTGGTGATACTCCATTCTCGATCTTTTCAATCTAATTAAAGATTCATTAAAACTCCACTTAGTTTTAATCTTTGACTGGGTTAAAGAATCAGTGTCATTTAAAACACGGTTCACGATAAACCCAAAATCACATTCCATTTCAATCAGTCCCTAACCGTAAATTAGCAAGTGAGCAATTCCCTAAGTATTAACCCCGAAGGCCGAAACCAACATCAGATCAATACCCCAGAAATCATTCAACTTAACTAATCTCCAGTTAGTTTCTGATTTTCTTAACTTCTTTGGGTCTAAGAACAGTATTATTGAAGATACCGTTCACGACAACCCAAAATCACATTTCATTAATTATCGGATTAAAGAACAAGTGTTATTTAAAACACTGTTCACGATAAACCCAAAAATCAATACCAATTCAATTCCAATTAAATATCATTTAATTGGTACACTTCATTAAATCTAAATAAAAAGATTTAATCTTTTTTCTCAACTGGGCTTAAGAACAGTGTTACTGAAGACACCATTCACGACAAACCCAAATCACATTTGATATTAAATACAAGGCTCTGAATAGAAAATATATCGGCTTATATTCAATATCAAATTCCACAACCAACAAATATCGTATTGGAAATAACGATATAAATATATCTTTCAAATTTCTCTAACAATATCTGGATAATCACGAAATCCAACATCGAAATATTCCAAAGACAATTTCGATTCAAATCCATTTCCACTTTATATATTGGAAATTCTGGTTATTTTCAAAACCATTTCAAATCCACTTTATTTATTTTAAAAATAAATAAATTATTATTCTAGTTCAAAACTAGTTCATTTCGATAAAAAACTATTTTTATCTTTTCAAATATGGAGTTTTTCATCTCAATTCTTCACAAATCATTTCTTATGATTTTACATTAATTATTAATATTTTTGATAATTTTATCAAGGCCCGGACAGTCGATTTCCATCAACGGCCATCGAACTGCACTTACAGCGACTTTTTTCAAATTTGATTTGGACATAATTCCAAATCCAACCGTTAGATTTCAAATTTCTAATATTCGTTAGAAAGCTCTTTTCGATACGAACCCAACGGTTCCGGTTTCAGGAGAATCCGATGGTTGGATCTCCCGCAATATCCATTCGAAGTCAATGGTCGAAATTCACGAACTGCCGCGGCGCGTCGCGTTCTATTCAGGCCATTATATTATATATATAATATATACTTCGTCGATTTCCTTTTAAAACGTATTTTATAAATCGTTTAAAATTCGTTTTCAAAACGATTTCAACTTCCTTTTCAAATTCAAATCAAAATTGAATTTTCCCTTACAAATTCGTTTTAAATTCATTTCAAATTGATTTCAATTCAAATCGATTTTTAATTCAATTTCAATTCGTTTTCAATTCAATTTGAATTTCAAATTAATTCAATTTCAATTCGAAATCATTTCTATTCAATTTCAATTCGAATTCAATTCAATTTCAATTCGAATTCATTTCAAAACGATTTCAATTCTATTTCAATTTAATTCGAATTTCAATTCTATTCGAATTTCAAATCATTTCAGTTTATTTCGAATTTCAAATCAATTCAATTTAATTCGAATTTCAATTACTTTAATATTCATTTCAATTTGAATAAAATCGATATAAATATCGTTCACGTCAAAATGGCGCAAATCTAATCAACATGGCTTCATATATTTCTATTTTTAAATATTTCTAGTTCAAATATTTCCTTTCAAATATTTCTATTCAAATATTTCCTTTCAAATATTTCTATTCAAATATTTCCTTTCAAATATTTCCTTTTATAAAACTGGAATGAGACCCAATCAATTACCATATAATGTTAATTATATGGATTTTCTACAACACATGTATAAAATAACAACGATAAATAATCAACCATCATCCAGAGTGCACCACACAACTGCATAAGCATTAAATATAAATAATTAACGCTTACACAGTCTGTCGACCAATCGATCGACATACAACTAAACAATCGGGATTAATGTGCGTCAAATATCATCCCAATACCCGTGTGGGGTTTCAAATCAACAAACACAGATTTTTATTTGTGCAGTTGGGCGATGTGTAAAATTTATCGTCCCAATCAATATCAGTCAAATGTGTGTGTATAAACAAATCGTTCGATTTGTTTATATTAATTTATTTCATTTCATATATACGTTAAAAATTCTATTTTTAACTATGAAATATTTTTAACTATATAAATATTTTATTTCACATCACATTACACAATCAACTACACATCAAAATCAAATAAACAAGCATACAAGTCGTCCATGGTCTGTGGACGACGGGTGACGGGTGCTACTAAACACCGTCTGCATCCTAGTATATATTTTAACTAGAAAATTAAATTAAAAGTGAGAAGTTCTCACAGAGGGTTCCACTCCGCCGTGCTTTGCTTCTGAACTGCTGAACCGTCTGGATCGGTTTGAAATTCCAATGCAGTCCTTTTCACGCTGTTCAAATAAAAATTATATTTTTATTGCTTCATTTCAATAAATAAAAATCATATTTTTATTTTTACTTCATATATTTTTTCAACGCTCATTTTTATATAAAAATTATATTTTTATATTTCTACTTCATATATAAAGATCGAATTTTTATATCATCGCTATATAAATCACATTTTTATACTTCTACAATATAAAAGATTATATTTTTATACTACTACAGTATAAAAGATTATATTTTTATACTTCTACAATATAAAAGGTTATATTTTTATACTTCTACCTATATAGAAAAACAGATTTTTATTCATATACCAAGTTAATTAAACTAATTACATAAAGCTAAATAAATAAAAAGAGTAAAACTCACTTTTTTCGGTTGTAGGAGGAGGGGAGAGGGTGTCTGCGCCGGAGTTGGTGTCGGAGGATCGTCAGGGGCGGCGCAGGTCGTGGGGCACGGCGGCGGCGGGTCTCAGGTGGTAGGGGTCCGGAGTTTTTGGGTTTTCAGGGATTGGGGTGTGGGCTCGCGCGAGAAAGACTGGGGGGTGTGTGGCGTCGGGCGACGCCGGAGCTGGGAGGCGCGGTGGTGGCGGAGTCCCCCTGGCGGCGGAGGCGAACTGGATTGAGGGGGCGTGATTTCTGTTCGTCGTTCTCTTCTTTTTCCCTTTTTTTATTTTAAATGAGGCGTTGACTGGTCTAATGAGAGGAGAGAGGGTTTTAAGGGTATATATTTAATTATTTAATTTTTCCAAAAAGTTAACTTTTCATTCGAACTCAGAATCGAACCCACCGACTGTCGCCCCTAGCTAATTACCCTCATTCCGAACACAATGGGATATGTCCGATAAGCCAGTTCGATCGTTTCGATCAGTTTTCGTCAAAATCAAAATATAACTCTATATATTGAATTTGAACACGCATTTCAATTTATCGGGGCCACATACGGACTCTAAAAATTCCCGAAAAATATTTTCTAGCTTCGTATTGACGATACGGTCCTAACAAAACTAATTTCGTCAAATTCTGAGACCGTTTGAAAAATGGTCATTTTCCAATCGATTAAAATCAACTGAAACTGGTCAAACACGTTTTCCTTTTCCACACTAACATATTGAATTCAAAAATTATGAAAATTGGAATCTAGCAATAACTTGAAATCACGGATCCAACAAAAGTGGTTTCGTCAAAATCCGAGGTCGTTTGCAAAATTTCCATTTTTAAGGGCCAGAATTCCATAACGATCGACTATTATGAATTTTCAACTGGGCATATCTTTTGATTCCCGCTATGAAATTTTGATTTCTCGGATTTGTACATATTTCATTTTTTTGATCAACAAGAATTCGGCGCTTTTTATCAACTTGATGGTAAGGAATTTCTGGATCTAGAAATTCATTTCATATAATTGAACCTTTTCAAACTGTTTCTTTTTAAGAACCAAAAAAATTTGTGCCAAAATAACAGATGCCAAGAAGAACAAAAGGCCTTGGACGCGTAATGGATCTTTGGAAAGATATTCTCAATTAGATTTAAATATTTTTGGTTTCACTAAAATCCGGTTTATTTTGAATCCTGTACATTCCTTTGAACTTTGAAATCGAATTATCGAACTACCGCACCATTTTCAATTCCTTTTATAATTATAAATAAATATTTATATTCTAACGACGATCTATATAACCATATACGTTCTAATTCTTTTCAAAATAAATTTCTCGTGGTTATTATTTAAAATAATTGATTTTAAATATTCAAAATTCATTAAAATTGCCAAAATAAAAATTTTAAACTGGCTCAGATTTTCCGGGTTATTACAAAAATAGTTTCCCAAATCTTTCTTCCATCATCATCTTTTCATCAATCGTGCCTTTAATACTCTCAAATATTAGCTAAGTAATGTACAATCTGAATAAAACGTATGGAAAAAATGACTAAAGTATATGTGAATTGATAATGAATACAATGGTAAGAAGCACTGTGTTTATGGATTTGGATTTTTGTCTTTTCTACATGCAAGGTTAAGTTGATAATATCGTGATTTAATTTTATAATGTATTTTACATTTTCGATTTCATTCATTTTGCTCAATATGATGAGGTTGAAAATGTTAACAAATAGAATCTCCATAGAAAGGTAATGACAAATAAATTTGTACAAATATTGACCATGGTAATGAAAAATAAATCTCCATATGATCCAATCTAAAATGATCCATGCTTTGATGAAGTTTCTAAGCAAAGCCTTAATGCCTCCTAGACAGACAGTGTCAAAAATTCATTCTTTTACCAGATATGCATTTCAACATGAAAAATATTTAAGTGTTGCCTTATTCGATTGAAGTTTAATATTTAAAAATCAAAAGTTGATAATTGTCCTAACTTTCTCTATTACTGTACATTTTCATTTTTTTTAATATTATAAACTATTTATTTATTTTTTTAGGTTTTCGTTTGTACTAAAAGGAATCTAGATCAACTATATTTCTCTTGCTATGCATAGTATTGACATCGCTCTTCGATCTGCTCCAATTTACTTTATTGTGCTAACATAGTTGTTATATCATTAAATCTTTGCACTACATTTATTTGTGATCTTTCCATGAACAGTGTAACTTTCCTGTACTATTAATAAATTTTGCTTACATGGGTTTCATTAATTAGTTCTGCCTTCGTACATTCTGAAGTTTTAGAAAAACACCTCTGTCTTATAACCAAGCATGAGTGCACTGTATGGTTTGTTAGTACTGATTTTATTCATATGCATTGCTAATTATTTATTATTTTGAAACTACAATTGTTGACATCGATTGCGTAACTGTTGATTTATTATGTTTTAATCAATTGCTTTTTGTTTCACAACCGACTGTGTCAGAATTTATAATTCATGATATTTAATAAATATTAGAATGCATGATCCGTTGGAAAAAAGCGAGGCAACATACGTTACTAAATAACGAACCAAAACAAATATCGGTCTTAAAAGACCCGTGCAATGCACGGGCTGTGTACTAGTCTATATAATAAAATGCCTTGATGCATAAATAAAAAGACAAAGAGCGGTTAAAATTTCATTTGTAAACATATATCAAGCGGCCGTGAGAAAAACACGTGAACCATCCATCCCACTCCTCCCACCACGTCTCCCGGTACTCTCATCTCTTTCCCATCTTTTTGTCCAACAATCGATTTTTTTTTCTTTACTTTCTAACTTACATATACTGCTAAATATCGGCTCCAAATCAAAATTATATTCGACCGTTTCACTAATTCATGGATTCGTACTCAAAATGGTGTCCTGGGAATCGGTTCCGTTCTTTTGCTCTTAGGTTTTTGGATATAGTTTTCTTTGTTTAAGCCGTTCAAATGCATGGTTCAACCTTTTAATCCTCACTATAAGTTTTTCATAGTTTTCTTTTTCTATTTTACGGTTATGAGCAAATTGCAGGCTATTACGAGACCAATTCTTCTGTTTCCAAATCTTTCGGTTCCCGTGTCCAATGGCCCTGATTTCTCTGATTTTCAATTTTTGCAATTAAGTCATTTAACAATTGGGAAATTTAACTGCAAAAGGTAGAAATCAGGGGATATGATTGGTGGACACACAAGGGGGCATGCCTTTTGGGAACAGAACAATTCACGCGGTCCATTACTGCAATAGTTCCTCATTCTTCTTTTTTGTTCCCTCCCAATGCATATCGGTCTGCTACTAACATAACCGGCCCCTTCCCTAATGCTGCACCACCCTTCATCTTAGCCTACCCTTTCCGTAGGTGCCACAACCATCCTTCACCTCCCTATTTTCAATGTATACACATTTTCAGCTGTTCATTTTGTCTCCATTTCATCCCCATGATAGCATAAACGATGCCTCATTTTTTGGCTAATTTGTGAGCTACAAGGTTTGTGACTTCATCCCTAATAATTACCATTTCCAATGCTGTTCATTGCGGGTTATGTCAAACAATCCTTGGATCCATGCCATCGACACGGAAGTGTATATATGTGTGTGTGTATATATATATATATATATATATATATATATAAGGCAGATTCAGTGACACCCCAAATAGTGAGCACCCCTTTAGCCTACCACTTCTCCACCATTCATTTCCCACTAACTCCCCTTCTCTCTCCTTCCACCAACTCTTTCACTTCCCATTCACTTTTTTTTTAATATAAATGAGGTGGAAATCAGGGGGCTTTTGGGGCAAGCGTTCCGTGGCACCCAAAAATGGAGCACCCCAAAAGCCCCATGATTTCCACCTCTCATTTATATTAAAAAAAAGTGAGTGGGAAGTGAGAGAGTAAGTGGAAGAAGATAGAAGGGGAGTTAGTGGGAAATGAGTGGTGGAAAAGTGGTAGGCTAAAGGGGTGCTCACTATTTGGGGTGCCATATATATAGCGTTCAATGGCACCCCAAATAGTGAGCACCCCATTTGCCCTTTTATATAAACCAAACATTTATATTAGAATAAGTGAGTAGATGGTGAGAGAATGAGTGGAGGGAGAGAGAAACGGGATATGTGGTCAGGGGGCGTTTAGGGGTGCTGCACTATTTGCGGTGCTATTGAACGCTCGCTTATATATATATATATATATATATATATATATATATATATATATATAAGGGGGTATTTAGGGGTGCTGCACTATTTGCGGTGCTATTGAACGCTCTCCTATATATATATATATATGTGTGTGTGTGTGTGTATATAAAAGCAGGTTCAATGGCACCCCATACAGTTGGGCACCACTTTAGCCTACCTCTTTTCCACCACAAGTTGGAAGGAGAGAGAATAAGTGGAAGGAGAGAGAGGAACTTGTGGTGGAAAACAGAGAGGTTAAAGGGGTGCCCAACTGTTTCGGATGTCGTTGAACGCTCGCCATATATGTATATATATATGTGTGTGTATATATATATATATATATATATATATATATATATATATATATATATATATATATATATATATATATATATATATATATAGCCAAGCGTTCGGTTGCACCCCAAATGCCCGCTGATTTCCACCACCCGTTTATATTAAAGAATGTGAGTGAGAAGTGAGAGACTGAGTGGAAGGAGGAAGAAGGGGAAATACTTGGTAGAGATTGAGGGGCATTTGGGGTGTTGCACCTGTGGAAGAAGGGGAAATTTTCTGTTTGTTAGTACCGGAGCTATAAGTCATGCACTTGTGGATGACATTAGGAGGATTCCACCTCCAGATCATGGTCTTAGGATTATGCTTCAGCTTATGCTGCTATTGTATCACAAGGTATTTTTACCTTTCATATGGAGCATTTATAGTGTTACTACATTTTCCAACTATGTACAATCATCATTCAATTTTTTTTACAAGCTATGGTATCACTGTATTTCCTTCACAGTGGAACTCATGAATGACAACTTATAGTAGTTGACATGTTTAACCCATACAATAGATCACTGTTCAATACATCAGATGCAGTAGATCAAGTTGTGAAGTGGTGCATGTGTTATAGTATAAATAGAAATCGTTAAAGTTTTTCAAAAAGCAAACACATCTTATTTATAATCCATGTTAGGAAATGAGATATATATAATTTTTAGTTTCATAACACGTTTGAGCGCTTTGGAGCTAAACACAAGTCCTGTAACCTCATAGATGTTTCATTTATTCCTTTTATACTATATTTATACAGAAATGGATAAAAGAGTCAGAGAGCAGCCAAAATTATTATTTACTGCTATATGAAAAACATGCTAAATGTTACATAACTGCTAATAACACTAACTTAGCAAACTTATTTCTTTCCCTTTCTATTATATATAAACACATGAATCGGATTCAAATGGAGTTAGTAATCAACATCAACAAAACAAAAGTGAACTAACTTAACTTATCAATAAGTATCGATTACAAATCTTTCTCTCGGTTATTTTCTTTTTCTTTTAATATTCTAATCTTTTTAATATGTTTTGCTCCTACCATACACAAATTATTCAAAATTAGTATAAATACTTCATTGCAGTCAGTCCACATTGCCAAGTATCATGCATTACCAAAATAAATCATATACTTATGTTTAATATACAAAAAATGGTTGAACAGTTACATAACTGGAAGGAACAGTTACTCTGTACGTTTTTCCTTTCGTTTAGTGCTGCTGTCATTTCAAAGATATTAAATGTATTTTATCTTCAGTTGGTGCTGCTATCATTTTAAAGAAAATAAAAATATGTTTAATCTCCAGTTATTGCTGCTATGCTCTTAAATAATATATATACATCTTCTCTTCACTTAGCACTACTGTCATTTTAAAGAAAAAGAAAATATCATATGCATTTATGGGTCTAAAACAGTAGTACATTTTTGATATTTTTATTAATGTTTAATGCATTTATCGATAATGATGGTCCTTTTTGGTTCTACTACCCAATTAGGTATCGAGTCCTATTAGAAATAAGATTTTTTTTCCTCTTACAAAAGAATGGCTATAAAAATCTAACAATCTTATAAAATATTTGTCTGTTTCTTTCATTTTCTACGTTTACAGTCTGATGTCCATAGTACCAGTATTGTGAGGATGATTAAATTTTGTAGCCTACAAGTTTGATATATCATTTACTTCCTTATATAAATACTTATCAATTAGTTTGATTTATCATTTATTTCCTTACATATATGTTTAAGTATTTCTTTTAACGAGTAATTAATAAACATTTTATAGTATAAATGCATATAAGTATTTAGTAAATATATGTATATGTGTTTCTTGAATAGATATTCCTAATTGATGTGATATATTTCAATATATGTAAATTGCATCAGGCATGCATATTCAGCAAGTTATTGGCCTTAACATACAGTAATCCAATGCAGAACATTAATTAGTATTTTTTATTCTCAAGTTTGCTCACTCTTTATGCACGATAACTAAATTAAGTGCAATAGATGGTCCGAGAATTTTATATTCACTATGGTGTGGCTTTATGGTTAGTACTAAATGTGAGTTTACTGATTTAATTCTCTTTCTCTAATTTGCATAGTGATTTAAAAATTTGTATATAATTATATGGTCGCTTCCTTTGGTTCTTTCTACTTATTCATTTCCTATGTGTTTGATGATTAATACACTATTAGCATTTATGTGCAATTATTTATTGTTATATAAAATTAATATTTGGGTAATCATTCATCAGCTCAGAGGGATAATACATTGCTCTGTTCCATATTTTCATTATAAATTATTTTCTGTACTTTTATTCTAATATTTTTATAATAAAATCATATATCATTATACATACATTTTGCTTTACTTTGGAATTTAGAAGGCTGAGTCTGAGTCTTTTCTTTGGAATTTAGCCAAAAATAGTCATGGATACTGAGAAAAAAATATCATTATACATACATTAATCATATATCACACCATGGATACTGAGAAAAAAAAAACAAATTTGTGTTATGTTGATTTAGATATTTTTTTTTTAATCATTGTGAACCTAAAATTTAATTCTCTACCTATAAAATATGCCTGCTTTTTTGCAGCATATTTAGTAGGACGACAATGACTAAAAATGTTAATTTTCCTTAAATTCCTAATAGCTTTCAAACTTTTTACAAATGGATGACCTTGGTAAATTTACAAATGATGGTTGGCAAGTTATATAGTCCCTTATTGTGCAATCTAAGCATTCAACGTTTGACACATGCAGATATGTTTAAAAAAAATCTAACAAGAAGATAACATTACGAGTTGGTGTGTGTAGCATAAGATGAAGCTGTTATATTAGATCCAAATCATTAAGCATCAAGCATATTGATAGATTTCAAAAAATTCATTGCTTGGGTGCTTCATATCTATGTACAAATTAGTTTATGTTTATATTTTTTGATTAGTTTGGTGCTTCATAGTCGTAACTATTGTAGTATAAATTTGGTAATTTTGATTTTGGACCAGATTTATTGTCTTCATCCTATAAGAAATGATGATGATCTTATAAATTGTTTCATGCGACTATTTTATGTGTAGACCAGTAGATAAAAATATTTACCATTTGTTGGTTTATAACTGATGATTTTAAATGTATATGTATTTCTTTGAACAAATGTTGCTAACTGATGTGAATATCTTTCAATATATGTAAGTTGTATTATGCATGCTTATTCAGCAAAATTCTTGGCCGAACATGTGGTAGTCCATTGCACAATATTGATCGGTATATTTTATTCTGAAGTTTGTGTACTCTTTGTACATGATAACTAAATTAAATGCAACAGAAAGTCCGAGGATTTTGTATTCACCATGGTGTATTTTATTGTTAGTTTAATGGTATGATTTGCTTCCTCTAATCTGCAAATGATTTAAAAATATGTATATAATGATTTGGTCCCTTCCTTAAAAGCTTTCCTTTTAATCTTTTTCTACGGGTTAATAAAATGTGATGATGAAAATAATATGAGCATTTATGCACATTTATTGGTTGTTATATACAAAATAACATTTGAGTAATCATTCATCACATCAGAGACATAATACTTTGCTTAATTCCAGATTTTCATTATAGATTATTTTTTGTAATTTTATTCTAATATTGTTGTACATAAAATCATATGACATCACATATACGGTTTGCTTTACATTGGAATTTAACTAAAATTATTCATATTTCATCACATCTTAAATAATTGGAGGATTAAAAATAAATCCATTTTGTGTTATGATGATTTAGAAATTTACAAATTTTCCTGAATCGTTGTCAACCTAATGTTAAATTCACCCACCTATAAAATATATATGTTTTTTTAGTGGCATGTTAGGTAAGATGGCAATGAATGAAATTGTTAGTTTTCCTTAAAATCCTTGGAGCTTCCATAAATTTTACTAATGGATGACTTTGATAAATTTTCACAGGAAAATATTTACAAGGACAAAACTGGAGGCCTTTTTATCCATAAGGACAGCCCACTAAAATTTTACTCAGAAGGACAATACATTCAAAAATAATTCTGGCCGCTACTTTTATCTTCTCCCTCTCTCACGTCGGCCGCTACTTTCAACTTCTCCTTCTCTCACGTCGTTCTCTTTTTCATCTTAAATCACGAAATCGCAAAATCAGAAAACGCGATATTACGAATTTCAGAAAATAATAAAATCGAAATAAAAGGAAAACATCACGAAATCAAAATCGAGAAGAAAATTATTCGAAACCCTAAAAAATTAAAAAAAAAATGTCGATCAACAAAATCCAGTGGAAATCACAAGTGAATTGAATAAAAATATTTTTCAAACGATGGAAACCACAATTGAAGAAGTCGAAATTGTTGAATCAATTTTTTTAGATTGGAAATGATTTTTTTTTTTAATTTTACCAGTACAGCAGTTCGTAATTATCATTTTTGTATTTTTGTAGTTATCATTTTTTCTGTTTTTAATTTTAAAACATAGCAGCAGTTTTTAGTTATCATTTTTCTATTTTTCTAGTTATCATTTTTCCTATTTTAACTGTAATACATAGCAGCAGTTTTTAGGTATCATTTTTCTATTTTTCTAGTTATCATTTTTTCATGTTTTAACTGTGTTATATGTGTTTTTCATGAGATTTTGGTTGCTGTGTTAATTTTGAAGTTATATTGTTGTATCAGCTTTGAAACTAAGTCAAACTTATTTCAATTTAATCAATCAAACTGTGATATAATTTTTTTTTCATTTTTTTATCTTCAAAGCATTGCATCAGTATTTAGGTATCATTTTTCTAATATTTTAGGTATCATTTTTACTGTTTTAGCTATGTTATGTGTTGTTTTCATGTGATTTTATTACTGTGTTAATTTTGAAGTTATATTGTTGCATCAACTTTTTAACTCAGTCGAATTTATTTAATTTTATACAATGAAACTGTGATGTAAACATTTTTTTCATTAGTTTTTCTTTACAACATTGATGCAGTTTGTAGGTATCAGTTTTCTATTTTTTTAATTATCAGTTTTCATGTTTTAACTGTGTTATGTGTTTTTTTCATGTGATTTTGTTGTTGTGTTAATTTTGCAGTTGTACTGTTGCATTAACTTTGTAACTAAGTCGAACTAATTTCATTTTATTCAATCAAACTTTGAAGTAAACATTTTTTCCATTACTTTTACTTCAAAACATTGAATCAGGTTTTAGGTATAAGTTTCTTATTTTCTTACGTATCAGTTTTACTATTTTAACTATGTTAATTGTTTTTTCATGTGATATTTTATTCTGTTATCAGTTTTATAAGTTGGTAGGGCTAAGCTAAAGTTTTTCTCATATTCACAGTTCATTGATATCAGTTTTTTAATATTGTAGGTAAAAAAAAGATGCATATAAACATAACACAGAAGTTACACTAAAAATGATAACCAGAGAAATAGAAAAATAATAACTAAAAACTGCTGCTATGTTTTTAAAATTAAAACAGGAAAAATGATAACTAAAAACAGTTCATGGATATCAGTTTTTTAATATTGTAGGTAAAAAAAAGATGCATATAAACATAACACAGAAGTTACACTAAAAATGATAACCAGAAAAATAGAAAAATGATAACTAAAAACTGCTGCTATGTTTTCAAAGTTAAAACAGTCAAAATGATAACTAAAAAAATACAAAAATGATAACTATAAACTGCTGCTATGTTTTCAAAGTTAAAACAGTCAAAATGATAACTAAAAAAATACAAAAATGATAACTATAAACTGCTGCTATGTTTTAAAGTTAAAAACAGGAAAAATGATAACAAAAAAAATACAAAAATGATACCTACGAACTGCTATAGTATTAACGAAAAAAAAACATTTCCAATCACGAAAAAAATGTTTCAACAATATCGACTTCTTCATTTGTGTTTTCCATCGTCTGAAAAATATTTTTATTCAATTCGCTTGCGATTTCCAATGGATTTTTTTGTTCGAAGGCCTTTTTGGTTTTCTAGGGTTTCTGTTTCGAGTGATTTATGAATTCGAATTTTTGGGTTCGATTGCAATTTCGAATCTGATGTTCTTCTGTTTTTCGGGATTTATGATTTACGATTTGAGATAAGAGCTTTATGATTTACGATTTGAGATAAGAGCGACAGAGGAAGAAGATGGAGCGGACGAGAATCGATTGCGAAGGGAGAAAATAGAGCGCACGTGAGGAAGAAAGAAGTGGCCGATTTTTTTTCCAGTGTATTGTCCTTTAGGATAAAATATTAGGCGGCTGTCCTTATGGATAAATTTTAGTGGGCTTTTGTCCTTAAAAAAAATTTCCCCAAATTTTCAAAGGATGGTTGCAAGTTATAGTTCCTTATTATGAAATATTACCATTCAATGTTTAGCACATGCAGAATTTTAAAAAATAAAATAACAAGTAGATTACATTATGAATTGCAGTCTGCAGCATATGATGAAGCTGCTATATTAGATGCAAATCATTAAACAACGAGCATACCGATAGACTTACAAAATTTCCTTGCTTGGGTACTTCATTATCTATTTATAAATTAAGTCTAAATTTGTATTTGTTGATCAGCACAGTGCTTCATTAACTATAATCTTTGTGTGTGTTTCTGTGTATAAATTTGTAGTTCTTGTGTGCATTTTTATGTATAAATATGCTAATTTTGGTTTTGGGCCTGATTTAGTATCTCTATTCTATAAGAAAAATAATGTTTATCTTATAAAGTATTTCATGTGACTAAGTGGACCTGAAAGTAAAAATATTTATCAATTGGTCGTTATAATTGTTTTCTTGCCCTTTATTAGGTATATTGCACATTTGTATTCATCTTCTAATAAAATGATTTTCTACATCTTTCCAAAGATCATGTTCCACCACTAGGACTAACGGAGGATGGTGAAAGGCGAAATCAAAGGTTGTTCTGTCCTTTAATTTATTGTTCTTTTGTGTTCCTAATAGCTTTATTTACATATTGTTTGGCGTATATTCTCTTACTTCTAGCAAAATTAGTTTTGTTCTCACATTCTAAAGAACCTGTTGTTATTTCCCCCTTTTCTCCTTCGTATAAATATGTTGTATTATGTCCACGAAGTATGCATGCTTTCTAGAAAAGGTTCCTAGATAAATTGCATTTAATATATACATATTCTTATGTATTTAATATATAGACAAATATATTTCAAGTTACTGTTACACTTTCATTCATATAGGGCTGTATATTGGACAAGACAGTCCGTTGTCCGGCTCGGTCCGAAGCTATGAGGTGTCCGGTCCGTGTCCTCCTATTCTCTTATAGGACAGAGCTTGGACACACTAGTGTTCGGTCCGATCTAAAATGTTCGATGTTTTTCTATTACCCACGGCTATATCGGACAGGACAGTCCGTTGTCCAGCTCGGTCCGATGCTATATAATGTCCGGTCTGTGTCCGTCCGAATTCTTATAGGACAGAGCTTGGACACACCTCCGTCCGGTCCGGTCCGACCCGTTTACACCCTATTTTATACATTTATATTTCATGTTAATGTTACGTTTTCATTTGTTGGAAATAAATTTAATATTTCAATTAACTGTTAACTGGCATCTAATTTTAGATTTGATTTAACTTCTTTTATATGCCATATATGCAAAGATGTTCATAAATAAAGCTTTTCCAAATGGTTTACTTTCGGAAATTACTGTTATTTGCTTAAAGATGACATACATGATTTTAATAGTTTGAACTATAGTCGGGGAAATCCATTTTGAAGCTTTTATAGTTATGAATTGGCATGCATGACTAAAGTTAGATAAGATTATAGATTAGTAGTATATTTTGTCCTGCTTAATCACTAACTCATTTTTTTCGAGCTACACAGTTTTTTCATATGACGAATTTTAAGTTGTTAATTATGACCAAGTATGGGGGCATTAATTCATTATCATTGTTGAGGGCAGTTTTTTAGTTTAGTCTCATTACGATTTATCCAGAAAGGCATTATCATTTGAATTATTTAGAGTTAGGAATCTATAATTTGCTACACTTAGAAAGTTATGTTGCTATGTTCTCTTAAAGTTCATTTGTTAGGGAATAAATCCGTTGTTCCCAGACATGTCACTTTTATTGCCTCAACAAAATAATCATCATACTTCCTGTAAGAGCAATTATTTTGTTACAGGAAAATATTCATCATACTTCCTGTAAGAGCAATTAACTTTTATTGCCTCAACAAAATAATCATCTGTTGTTCTCAGACATGTCACTTTTATTGCCTCAACAAAATTATCACACATAACCAATTATTTTATTTTTATTTCTTAGCTAAACAAGATGTGAAAGTGGAAATGAGAAAGGAAGTAAAGTAAATGGAGAACCTGTAGGAGCAGTTTTTTTGTTACAAGAAAATAAAGTTAATGAAATCCATGAATCATTGAATGAGCATACCTCAAAACGTAATGTCAGAATTGATAATTTTTTAAACCATGTTGAACTAGAAATATATAGAGAAGAAAAGATACTTGATTGGTCGTTTCCTTGCCTTTTAGATCTAAAATAGTTTGTGTATGAAACAATCTGAAATGTAGGACTACGTATATAAATATGTGCTATGCTGGATAAGGGTAGGATATAGTGATGGAGTAATATAACAGAAGAAGACCAAGTATCATAATGGCATATTTATTTTGAGTTACACACACACACATATTTGATCATAAATCAAAAATAGAATTTACAATTACGACAAGGAGCAATAACCTCACCTAATTGATTTAAATTAATAACAATTCAAATTAATGAAGATAATTTATAATTAATGCAATGCTTATTCAAACTAATTACATTAATTATAACCAAATATAATGCGAATGAATGAGAATGAGAAATGAATATAAAATTTGAATTTATAATTCAACTATCTATATTAAGGTTCAACAATAACCTCAGTTCACATCTCATTATTTTCATCGCAATCCACTAAATATCATTTCATTGAAGCGCTAATATTTTTTTTACAGGTTTGGAGAATTGTTGGTCAATTCGCGGTACTGAGATCAGATAGTCTGGAGGGAGCAGAGTCATAAATATCAAGTTATCGAGGACACATCTACGGTATATCCTTTGTTAAGAAGTCCAAAGCTGCGTCACTATAGGATAATCATTATTTTACCGTTGCCATCGCTTTATTTTTTCAAAATTTGTTACCACTGTGGTTGTTGTTGTTCTTATTTGTATGTATATAACTGATTGAATGTGATGTGTTATACACTTGGGTTTAGTTTGAAATCTATCAGAAGAGAGATCTGTATTGTATTTGGATGAAAACTAATGGCTCAGCTACATGAACTCTCGCAAATACCAATGGTATAGTGAAAAAATATGTATGAAGGTTTCATTTGCTGGAAATTTTATGTTTTTAGCAACGTTTTTTATTTATTCGTTGAGGCGGTAAAAGTGACATGTCTGAAACAATAGATTTGTTCCCTAACAATTGTTAAAGAATAATGATTTACCCATCAAGCTAGAATGAATATTGCTACTTCGATGTAGCTTAAGGTACCGTAGGTTTTATAAAATATTGTAACAATGGATTCAGCTATGTGGAGCCGCATATTGTAGTGACACTCTGTTGGTTTGTTCATTTAAAACCGAAAATATTAAATAGTTCATGCTTAAAACGGTTAAATCTGCTTAAAATGATGCTTGACTCTTCATGCTGATTTGTATTTGTGGTTTAACATTTTCAGTTACAAACTGCAACTTGCTTATTGGAGCTGCGACCGGTGTTTATTTGTGCTCATCTCTTCTAGGGGTTGCATAACAATGAAAAACCGTTCAATTATACCATAATTTGTCGTTAAGTTAATTTATTGTTTTTTAAACAAGTCATGCACCAAATATCATTTTTTTAGTATCGAATAATCACAGGTTTTTCACCCACTCGGTTTTAACAAGAATTTTGTACTAAGATTGAATTTTCCAGTTGTAAAATCAAAATTTGAAAGCAATAACCAGCTCAAATTCTTCTAACATTTGCGTGTTAGATGAAATGCAGTTTACCGCTGCTGCATATGAGTTGTTCTTGGTAATTATGTGTCGGAAGTTAAGTTGATAATACACTTTGTTAACAAGCCATTATTTTTTACGGTAGTAAATCCATTTTTAAATCGAGAATAAAGATAGCATGTTCAAGGAAAATAACTACACGGTTCTGTGACTGAACCATCAACTAAAATATAGATTATGCGCCTTTGATTACTCATCAACAAATTAAAATGACTCAGACCAATAAGTTTCCCTAACTTAAGTTTGGCAGATACCGTGTGCGTATGGGGATAACTACTCGAAATTATAAATAGTTCTACATTCATCTATTTTCCAATTAACCAAATGACACCTTTTAAACAAGAAAAACTGGTCCTATTATGCTCTTCAAATAAGCTTAACTTATAAATAGTTGTCCTTCCTTATTACAATACAATTTCATACACTATTAGCTTCAACCCGTGTGCGAAGCACGGATTCACACTTGTTTATAATAAATGAGAGGTGGAGAGAGGGGGACAAATGGGGCCTTTGATTACTTATCAAAAAATTTATGTTTTTCTTTCTAACTCATAGCTTGGCAGGCCTCGTTAATGGTGACTAGTGAAAATTTCACCAGTTTTCGTCATGCGTGAGAGCCATCCTTTCTTCACTTTCCATATCTGAATTTTTACAATCATTTTACTTCATCAACCTTCAACGAGACCTTTCGTTGATAATATGTTTGCTTTCTATTTGCTTTTCACAATTAATTCCAGATCTGAAAGCCTCAAAGTTCCAGATATGTTAATCTACCAGATCTAAATGCTGAGCGACTTCAACCCAATCTCTACGGATTTTGATAGCTTCAGCATGGATTATCAAGACATCGTTAATTTGGGTTTCGGCATTGCCGGCGCAACTGAATCAGATTCAGTTCCAAGTTATCCAACCGATTCTCCATGGTTGAACTAGATTGAGTTCGGTTTTGCATTGGGTAAGAATAATTTGTTTTGGATCTAGGGTTAAAGGATTCTGTGGTTTGGGTTTTCGCTCAGATCAGTTTAAGTAGTTTAGTCATATACCTTTTTTGAAGACATACTTTAGTTTCATAGATAGATTTGGTTATTTGTGAATTATTTATCTACGTGCAGATATTGTTTCAAGAAAGCCTCTATAACCTTCTATGTGATGTGTAGTAGATGAATACAATGATTTTATGATTTGGGATCAGCGAGTGGTTTCTGGTTCCATATTTCATTTGGGATCAACGAGTGGGTTCTGGTTCCATATTTCTTTTTTCAAGATGATCTTCTGCTAACATCTGGAGTCCTCAAGTTCAATCAATATTTTAGCATGTTAATCAACCTCGTGTGAACCCATTTATGAGATTGGAGATTGTTTTTAAATACTGTTTTACTTAAATAGATGGTTTTAGAGGAAGTATTCATGAGTAGAAGTTAACTTCAGTTGTTTTATGCCTAGTTTTAGTCCTTTAAAAAATCGAATATCATTACATCCTTAGCCTATCTTAATCCCTTGATGAATTTGATCAACGTTTAGCCTTTTAGAGCTGAAGCGAGAATGGGTTTACATTTAATGAGTTAATATATCAGTGTGGGGCTGTTAAATTTAGATGGTGGCACTATGTTTATTGGTTTAATGAAATCCATATTTCAACTTGTCGATTATGGTCCTAGGATTGATTCATAAATGTTTGTGAATCATCAACAAGTCCTAGGGATTGGAATTGAATATCTTTTGGGATTACATTAGCAAAGTTGCAGAATTTTGGTGCTATTTGCTAAAAGCTGATATGTAGTGTTCATTTGGGAAACAATTGATGCAGTATGCAGTTTGTATTGGCAGTGAAACTTGCGGGTAAATTTGTTTACGGTTTGATAGGGTGTTCACTGTAATGAATCAAACATGCTGGATTGGATGGACAACTATGATAGGATTTAGCTCATTGTTTAAAGGCTGAGAACCATGCTTGATGTTGATCAAATGACAATGTCTAGTTAATTAGTGGGACTAGATGATATGTTACGTTGGATTTTCTGATGAGAGATTTGATTATGGTTTCTCTGTTTTCTAAACTGAAGTTAAACGTACACTGGATTGATATTATACGGAAGATGATTGATTTATGATCATGCTTATGATGAGCAATGCTCATGGGTGCAGCGTGGTGCACGTCAGCGGGATGGTTGCCTAACCATGGGTGATATTTGCTAGTTTAGGCTTTAATTACTTGTATTTTCGTGTTTTTGCTTTTGTAATGGTTAGTATGCTAACCTTCTCATGTAGGGTTTTTCAGTAGTCAATAAAGTGAACCAATTTTCAAAATAAAATAAAATATATGTGTGTGTGTATATAGCACAGTATTTGTGGTACAATGGATCACGTGTGAAGCACGTGCCTTTATCACGCGCGAAGCGCGTGCCGTTACACTAGTCATATAATAATAATACTTTGCTATTAATAAGTGGTTGATACGTCCATATGTTTATAGCATATGTTTATAGTTCACTAGAACTATTTAAACTTTGCAGAAGTAGAATTCGTTTACCATTGCTAGGCTATTGCTATTAATAAGGAAATTTGTATTCTAGGAGTTTGTTGTAAGTTTCAATTACAAAGGGTAGGATGCTACGTGCTCAAAGTTGCTATTAAGCGTTTTCGAGTATATTGTAGTGATTTTTCAAAATTATCTAAACAGTCAAGGTTGAGAATTTTGTTTTTCATCAAACTTAAAAAATGTACCACTATGGAATTCCTTAATATACGTAATAAATTGTAAAATGTAATTTTTATTCTAATCCACGGTTTTAATAAGTTAATCCACCATTTTACTTTATTAAGTTAATCCACAACTATTTGTAAGTTAATCCACGAGTGGATTAACTTAAAGATTTCACTCTATTATATAACTAACAATCGATTTTGTGCTTCTTGTTTCACAATTCTGCGTTATTTAACCATTTTGTTCCTCAAGACTTCGTTTAAATCAGATCATTTTTGCTTCAAGAGCTCTGCAATAGGCGATACCCTGGTTCCATTTTTGTCAACTGTGAGTCTGTGCATGTTCATTAACTTGGACTCACATAAATAGTGAACTTCCCACACGCATTTGAAATATTTCTCAAAATGGACGATTTAGACGAGAGCTTTATTATCACCTTTTGGAGATGAACTAGTATTATGCAACAATGGTGAATATAGTGCCAGTAACAAGGCTATTTTTGTGGCTTTAGATTAGAATCTAAAATTTATATTCTCTCCTCGTTCTCCTGGATACTTCGTAGTTGTCATCAACCTATTCCACGTGGATATGCTGGGGGTTTAAGTTGGAGTCCTTTATAGCACCTACCGTGCTTCTACATTCATATCATCTCTTGTTCGGTACTTAAATCTAGTTGTCTCATTTTGATCATGCATGATGTTTATTTAGCTATCTTCTAAGCATGCTGGCAGTATTTGTACCATAAGGGCCTAAAGCATGCAAACATTTAGTGTGTAGGCTCGCCTCCTTTATTATGGTGTGTAGGCTACCCTCTAGGCTCTCCCCTATATGCACATTACGATGTGAATTTGTATTGGATTTTTGAAGCAAATGTTTGCCAACCGGTATGTGTATTTATTAGTCTTGAATAAAACCTTTGATTTCCTGCAATTTCCTTAGTACTGTAACAACCGTTTCCCTCATCAAGATGCAAACGGCTTCTCTTCTCAGACATATTTCTATCACTTTTTCAAAATTTCAAAAAATAGCTAACTACAATTATATGTGATAATGGTAATATTAAAAAAAACAATTTTGTATACAATTAATCAACTTTTAAAAAAAACTACTTACTGTTATAACATTGAATTACTCGACATAAGTTTGTATTTAGATGCTAGGATTCCAGAAAGAAGAAGACGACGGAAAACGCACAGTAGAAGACTGAGAAGAAGAAAAAATACATATGATTTTTTTGTGGATACACTGATTAAAATTTAAATTTTAGTAAAAGTCAACGATCATATAAAATAGGGTGCATTAACTTACTAAAATTGTGGATTAGAATAAAAATTACCATTGTAAGACCGCTATATATTAATTAAACTCGATAGCCTAGTCATACTGGAATGTTTTAAATCTTGGTTCCTAATTTATCATTCATTCATTCAAATTTTGAGGAGCATACTGGGTGATAATTCAGCCCAATCCGATTGCCAGATTTTAGGTTGTAAGGAGTGATCAATCCCTTTCAGCGGAAAAACCGAAACAGGGTCTTGCAATGATGTGATAGAACAAACAATTTCAAATGATTATCAATCACACATCACATAAAAAAATTGAAAACAAAAGAGAACACACAATATTTATAGTGGTTCCATTATCGCGAAATAGTGTATGTCCACTTTAATGGAAAAGGGATTTTTTTTAATATTGAAGAGATTACAAAGTTATACGGTAGAGCATAGAAATGAAGAAATAACATAAGATATGGTAGGATAAGATTAACCTTCTTTATGGCACTCTTTATATAGAGAAGAATTACTTGGGAAGAAGTAATTGATTTATGTTAATAAATCAATTCATGGAAAAATCATTTGCATTAATTTGTTTGCCATATAGTTGATTGATAACATTCCTCTTTTCTCCGTCAATCAATTATATCCCAATATGAATTCTTTTCGTTTCTTCTTTTACAAAACATGGCAACAAATATATGGTGTGTATCTCCAAAATCTCTATCTCTTTAATATTCTTTCCCATTTCTTTCATGCATAAAAAGGGTAACCAATATACAAAGAATATCTCCAAAATCTATTTAATTTTGGAAATACTGTATCACTAAAATTCTAATAATTTCCACCTTGATACAATATCTCTTACAACCAAGATACTCCAATATGAATACTTCCGAACGAGTTCCTGCAAAAGGCACCCCTCATTGCACTTTGTTAATGAACTCTGGCAAGGCCACCACCCACCAACAAAGTGTTGGAAACACACAAAAATAAGGTAGACATCATGCAACCAAACTCCTTGACAACGAAGAAGTGTAATATAACTCATATATCTTCATACAAGAAGAATACCACATCCTCTCATGACTTCAACCAAGTCACTCTCTTTCCCATAGTGCCACTATGTGGCACCTTGCACTTTATCAAGTAAATCAAGTTTGAGCAATGCTCGAACTTAGTAACAGGCAATGCTTTTGTAAACATGTATGTTGCATTGTCATCTGTGTGAATCTTCTGAAGACAAACTAACTTCTCCTCATTCTTAAAGATAAGGAAAGACTCTCTTACCTCTATATGCTTTGTTCTAGAGCTGAAAGTCATTTAAGCTAAACGAATTGCACTTTAACTGTCATAATTCACCAAACAATTATCTTGTATCAAGCCCAAATCACACAACAACCTCTTCAAATAAAGTGTCTCCTTAGCTGCCTCAACTGCAGCTATTAACTCTGCCTCTGTAGTAGAAAAAGTAACTATAGTCTGTAACCTCGCTCTCTAACTAATAGATGTTCCTCCAAACATAGCCTGAAGTTGACTTCCTTCTATCTCTATCTCCGGTATAGTCTGAATAACAAAATATGACCAAGTTGAAGTCTTTTCTATAGTAAAAAATAAGTTCGTAATATGATGTTCCTCTAAGATATCTAAAAATATACTTTATTGCCTCCCAATGCGATTTCCTCGGATTTTCCATATATCTACTAACTAATCCAACGGTCTGAGCAATGTCAGGCCTAGTGCACACAATAACATACATCAAGCTACCTACTGCACTCGCATAAGGAATATTTTTCATGTAGGCCTTGTCCTACTGAACATGCAAAGGCATGGGTGTACTAATAGTGTAACACCCCACATCCGTTAGTGTCACTCACAAAGGGAATGCACTAAGTTCTGTGGAGCATTTAAGGTAAAAGATGCAGATAAATTACAAGACAGACAAAATTAAAACAGCGGAAAATAAACTTTACTTTATTGATAAAATAGTTTGTACAACAATTGCTTTCCAATACCAGAGTATCATCTGTCTTACAAAATAAAGAAGCATAAAATAACATTTATATTCCCCAATGTAGCATAAGCCAGCTATAGCAGCGGAAAAGAGAGTCTGAAGCGATATATCCAAGAGTCTTCAAGCTTGGAAAGAGTAACAGTCTGTACTAAGCAGAGCTATTCCCTCCCTGACTACCTGGGGGGAAACGGAAGAAAAGAAGACAAAAGAAAATCAGAGTCAGACATAAAGCCTGAGTAAGTCTAGTGGCTTTTAGCATGTGAACAGGATAAAGTTCATGACAGGAGTAAACTGGAAAATGGGACAGTACCAGAATAACAGACTAATATAAACCAAAGCAAGGCAGTTTAAACCGAATATACTATCACACCCCATTCTATATCTCTGCACCACCTAACTAGTATCCCAACTAGTAATCTGTATAAAGATGATAACGTGATCCCAATCCCTGTAATTGCGGTTGTCTTTAGGTGTACATCTATTATTTATTACCTAGATCTAATCTAGGGTTTTCTTATCGAGCGCTTCCTAGATTCAACTAGGGTTTATGCGACTTATCTAATACTTCTCGGATTCAGGATTTATGCCACCTAGGTCCAACTAGGGATTATGCTACCTGTCGAACGATGCCCCTAGTCTAGGACACACTACCTAGAGTGGTATATGTTCCTAGACTTTCCCCACGTATGTGTCGCGAATAGTTTATCGCTGTCTAGATGCACATGTCCTGAAATGTGCGACCCGAGTCCCGTGGCAGGGGTATTCTCGAAACACGGAACCCGGTCGGGAGCTTTCAGATATCTGCCGATGCAGATGCTAAGGTCTCTTTTTCCAGTGGCTATGGTCCCACCTGACCCCTCCCTTAACTAATGAAAGGCAATCCAAGAAAATCAAGCACGAGAACTATACTCCTGCCACCTATGCCCCACTTTCCTATTGGCCAGCCTCACCCATAACTAGATAGAAAGTATATGGTCTGTTGGGAGTTCTCTGCCTTTCCGTATGCGTATCTCGACTGACTCAAGATGGTAGGTAGACGACGGGTCGCTATCACATGGCCATTTGTCCCGCCGAATCACGCTGGTCCATCCTAGTCTTTAGGTTGCCTTATATTGCAACCAAGGCATACCCTTGGTTCTTCTAACGCAGACCTTAACCTCTGTGAGCCCAGGCGGATCATCTGCATTCTCACAGAGGGATACCAAGGGTACCCTCACGTCCCCTCGAAGCCTCGGGCTTCGTAACCCAATTCGTTGGAGCCTTCTTTAAGATCAGTTGGACGTTCGCTACTCCTCGTGTTATACTAAGAATTATTACTTAGTTTTCCTAACTAAGGTTTACCACTTAGTTTCTTGAATCGTTGTTTTCTTAACTAAGGTTTACTACTTACCCCTCTTTCTCGTCAAGTTGGATTGGTTAAGTGTCATTAGTCGATTCAAGTTAGATTAACCCATTCCTTTGTCATAATAAACTGGCTAAGTGTTATCAGTAGTTCATGTTGACTTAATCCTATCACAAACCAAGTTATATTGGTTAAGTCTTTCTTATTACTTAACCCTACCCATTCATCTTGTATTGGTTAAGTGTCCCTTTTAACCTAACCTTGCGCATCTGTTTTAACTAACATGTTATAACGGTTAAGTGTTCCCTTAGTTAACTTAACCCTAACATCTGTTTAATTAACATGTTCTAATGGTTAAGTATTGTCCCTTCATGTTTCAACTTAACCCTGTTCAATTTATCAGACTATGATGGTTAAGTGTTCTAAGTTTACTTAACCCTACCCTCTAGTCCAGCTAACATATTAAATTCTTCTCCGAAGTATGACCTAATCTCATGTGCCATATTCTGGTAGCATCCAAGATTTTTGAACTATCGACTCCAACACATAATTCTCCATGAACAGTGATAACCATTAACGAATGCATATTTCGTACAAAAACACCCTTCATTAATACAAGTGCCTCTCTAGAAAATCTCAAACCATCTGTGACAATGGTTATCTTGCATCCTAATGATGCCATTGGTCTAATGATACCAATGACTTTCGAAGACCTGGAACATAGCGAACATCTGAAAGTGTGCGAACAATCCCATCATACATGCGAATGCGAACTGAACCAACACTCATAGACTTACATGTAGCATCGTTCCTCATAAGGATGGAACTTCTCTCTTTGGCATCGAAAAAAGAAAAATAATCCTTATTAGGAGTCGTGTGAAATGAGGCTCCAGAATCTGAAAGCCAGTGCTCTGCAACATCTAATACAACCACTATCATAAAATCGCTAACATCTTTCTCCATCGCAATAGATGAAGAATCATCAGACTTCTTCTTGAAATCCTAACGAGTGAAAGTTAGGTTCGTCACATCCTAACGAGTGAACCGTATATGCCTAGGTATCAACCATACCTTAGGGATGAGCATAAGCCATAGATGAGTGTTTAGGGGGTGATCCTGTCTATGTAGACTTTCCTTATATATATATGTATATATATATATGTGTGTGGGGGGGTGAGCTAAGGAATTTACCATTTTAGTGTAACAAGAGACATGTAGCAGGTTGCGTCAATAAATTAATGGTCCCTTAGTATAGAAGAATATCTATATATAATAGCAATACCTCAATTTAAAGCTTTCAAAATGTATAAAATGACCCTTTAAGTTTTTACTACAAGACGAAGTTATTTTGGTCATTAGCCCAGCTTCTCACTTCCTCCATTTCACGTCTCCGTCTTCACGTTCATAACCTCTGTCAAAAAATTCGTTCTCATCCTCTTCCCCTGTTTTATTAAATATCCAATCTTCTCTTTCACTGTATTAATTTCTAAAATATCTTCCACTCCCTAACAAAAATACACATAGGGCGAAGGCAATTTCAGTCACTCCAATTCCAAGCCAAAACAAACCTAGCAACGATGTTGACCGAAACTCAACCGCCAGAAATCATAAACCAACCGAAAAGCTCATATACTCAAAACCCCTCCGTAATCTCCCTATGTATCCAACCCCCTTCACAACGCACATGCGACGTCACTGACCGCCTTCTCCGAATCTTGACAAATCCCACATCTATACTCATCGAATGATATGGCAGCGCTACCCCCTCCCCCAGATGAAGCCGCCTCTACTGACGCCACCATTGAGCAGGAGGCCTACTCTGCAACCGATCCGATGAAAGATCCAGATCCGAGGACAATACAGATGGGATTAAGGATCTAGATTTATTTGGTATACTTTAATTATTATCGTTGTTCGGTTTTGGTTTAATCCATGATTATGGTGCCTTGAAATGAAGATTAGATGTATTTGATGGGTGTATTGAAAGAAAATACACAGAGGGAGATTGGTAATTCCATGAAGAGGAACCTAACTACTGAATCTAATTTATTACTTATGGCATCGTTATCTAGTTATGCACATTGTATAAACACCAATTATTTGGTCAATCAAATTTATTAGTTAACAATATAGCAACATCGATTCTTTTTTTAAATTTTGATAGCTTATGCAATTAGTTCCCTCTCTTAGTCATTCGCTGATTTTATGATCAATAAATCTAATTAGTATAGCTTATTCAATTCAGATATATCACCAATGATTTTAATCAAGATAGCTTATTTAATTTAGTGCCGAATTCTAATTTCTTCTGCTATATTTCTTTTATCATGTTTCGTCCAAATTGGAAATTTGACTAAAGTGAATAATATCTCCTAAATGATGTATAGGTTTTGGGATACGTGCATGGTACTGACATTGTCCATGCTTATGAGCCTATTTTTTTTTTGTCATTTACACTACAACAAATCACCATATTACAACAGTGTAAAACAGTTGTAAATGACCTTTTACAACGGTGATTACACCGTCGTATATTAAGAAGTTGTAATAGACTAAAATATTTTACAACTATTATGCATAGTTGTAGTGATACATACTACAGCTATTATGCACCATTGTAGTAATACCCACTACAACTGTTATGCATCGTTTTAGTGATACCTACTATAATTGTTATGCACCGTTGTGACTTCATAGTTTTTACATTATATACTCACTTTTAACAAAAAACACTAAGCCATTCCAAAATATATACATCGATACAACACAAAATTTACTAGATAAAGTAGCATAAACAATATAACAAAATTAATAGTACACCCTAAGCTAATTATAAAACAAACCGTTACACCCTCTAAATTACTTCTTCCAACTACGAAAACACAACTACAAAGATTTAATTTGAACAACAACCCCTTTTTCTTTTAGAAAGAAAACTCACATAAACTCATTCAGCCTCTTACTTACCACATTTCATCCACCTAAACTAACTAATGCTAAAGCATAAAAAGAAATTACGAATAACCCGAGCAAAAACTACTATGCCGTAGGTAAATCTTAGGGATTAATCTGTATGTCTAATAACTTATGATGAATTTTTTTTTCTTTTATTCTATACTTCGATTGGGGTAAAACTAATTGAATTGAAATAATCAAATTTAAGCTAAATTTGATACGTTGAAAACCATAATTAAAAAGGGAATAATAAGATTTAATCTGATTTGGGTTGTATAAATGCCAATTAAACAGATTATGATTGAAATTGGATTGTAATCAGTAAATAACATAAATCATAATGTTAAATCATAATAAACATGTATGGTACATTTGTAAATTATAATATCGATTAGTTAAAAAAGATAGCAAGGCTTTAACATGGACATATTGATTTACAATGTGTGGGTAGAATACAAGCCTAAAATTACAGCGTTAGGCTTTAATATGAACATATTGATTTACAGTGTATGGGTAAATTACGGACCTAAAAAGTTAAATGCCATAATAAGGCCTTAATATGTACATGTTGATTTACAGTGCATGGATAAATTGTGAGCCTGACTTTAAATTAAACAAATTGATTTACAATGTGAAGGTAAATTACAAGCCTAATAAAATTTGTGTAGAAGCTAAATCAAGGGTTGGGAATTTAGGCCAGGTAATTTATTTGTTGGGATCCATTCTATGAAGCATACCATTTTTATTACTTTCAGTTCAACTAAGAGACAAGGGCAAGAACCATGTGTTGTGGATGTAAGTTGGTCCAAGTAGGGGTGGGTATGGTGGCGTTTCGGTGGGTCATTATGTGTGCATTGGTCCGGTTGGGGAAAATAAGCCATTATAACACATATATATTAGGTTATGTCTTTTGCCGATGGGCTAGTTCCTTATAAATCCAAACCCATAGTTGGTGTCGATTATTCACGTTTTGGTTGGCAACCGATCGATTGGGTAGCATTAGAAAATTTCTTCCTATTATATTTATTGTTCCGAATTTGTAGAATTGCAAAACAAACATCATTATCAAATCTTATGAATGAGACCGTTCAAAATTTTTATGCCATTACTATCTTTATTCTAATTGTTCACTTTTAGGTGTACGCAGATACTTACCCTCTTATTACACCAGAACTACTGTTTTATCTATTTTTCCTTTGCTTATCAATCATGCTGGTAATCACAACATCTCACCAGACTTTTTGTCTGACATATTTTCCCTTTCCTTCTTTCCTTTTTATTTCCCCTACGCTCTCAGGGTGGAAGCACATAGTTGGATTGCTTGGCTGGTTCTTTGTTGGATATAATTGTTGAAGATGTATTATTTTCTTCATTTTCATTTCCACAATTTTGTTGTTTCTTTGGCTATTTGAGGAATTTTAATAATTATTTACTCTAATGTTATTTCTTTTCTGGCTAAGATTTGAGACATGATAATTTGAGACAATTTGGTTATGCTGGAATAAATGGTTTCATGATTTTAATGTAAATTGTGTCCTTCCGCTGTAAATTTTATTTGTTTACATCTTGTGTAATCTCAGTCTTTGTGATGTTTATGTTTTTATACTTACAATGCTCCACATTTCTTAATGGGATTCTATATTGAGATTACATTAAGGGATGTGGGGTGTTACATTTGGCATCAGAGCCTAAGATTACAAGATCACAAAAATTTTATTTCAAAATAATTTTTTTCAAAATAAAACCTATTTTGTAATAGCCAAAATTTATTTAAAAAAAAATATATCCCCTCTAGTCAAGTTGCAACATTCCTTTAATTCCTTCGAATTCTAAATGTTTATCCTTTCTTTTGCGTAATCGAGAGCCCCTAATCTTTCTGAGGGCATTCCTATCCCTAGTAGGTTCCGTAGATATTTAAAGGCTACGGCGTCCACTGAGGGACAAGGAAAATAACAGGTTCCATCACCTACTGTGATGGTTCCTCCCAACCCACCTACAGCCGCGAATTTTTCGAAGCCTTGTAAGGTATTCTCTAACTTTGGCGACAAGACTTTTTCCTTTACTAAGACATTTATGGAGGTGCACATCTGGATTAGAGAGACTGAGATGATTTTCTAGTTGTTGGAACTTGAGGATATTATGAGAGTTCGACTTGAGGCCTAGCAACTTAAGGAGGAACCCTCGTTTTGGTGGGAGACTGTTAAGGCTGATAGAAGGCATTTGGATTGGACCTGATTCAAAAATAGGTTCGAGAGGAAGTTTCTATCACTTGTTGAGGAAGGAATGAACTTGGAGTGGTTTTTTGAATTTAAAGCAAGTAAATCTGTCGGTAAAAGGAATATATCAACGAGTTATCGAGATTTTGCATGAATTTGGTTAACACAGCTAACAAAAAGGTTGTTCAGTTTGCGAGAGGTTTAAGCCAATCTCTCCAAGATTTGGTGATGACTCACATTCCTATGGGAGCTACATATGAGGCTTTGCTTGAGATGGTATTGATGCATGAAGACGAGAAGGAAGAGGTTAAGGATGATAAAAGTGGGTCTTCTAAATTTTATGGTCATAAAAATAAATGGTGGAATAAAAGGATGAGACGAAGTAAGTTGAGAATCCCCATAAAGGACATGTCAAGACAAAGATAAGGTGCCATGGGTGCGGGATCGCAGGGACTCATTTTAGGGGTTGCAAGAAGTTGAACGGAAAGTGTTTCCACTTTGGGAAAGCAGGGAATTTTAGTAGAGCATGTCCACAAAAGGATGGATAAGGGACTAATACGTCGATAGCTTAGGTGTATGTGTTGGAGGTATCTCTGACTAGTTGTGGCCTGGACAGAGGTAGGAAAATTTCCGTTGAAGGTTCAATCTCTATCTATGGTCTTTCTATACACACTCTTTTTGATTTGAGGGATTTTCACTCGTTTAGTGCATTGGTTGACTGTTTGCACTTAGAAATTTCACTAGTTACCAATCCCATAGTAGTTTCAAACCCTATAGGTAGTTCAACGCATTTATCAACGATTTATAGTGGTTTTAAATTTTCTATATTTGGTGTTGAGTATGATTATGATGCCTATTTTTTGTGATTTTCGGAGGTACAGGGTGATCTTAGGGATGGAATGGTTAGCCATGTATGGGGCTATGCTTGGCTTCGAGAGGAGGGTCATTTATTTGATTATATGTAGTGGAAGACCCTAAAGATTTCTTGTGACCCACGAGGGTCAGTCACATTGAGTTTTCTCTATTCCCTAGATTCTTCTATTGATATTTATTATGTGCTCATTGTCTATGAATATTTGGATGTATTCGAGAAGGTTAGTGAATTTTTACCTAAGCGAGAGATCGATTTCTGGATTAATATTTGTGAGAACGCAAAGCCTGTAGCGCTATCAGTTTGACATGCTCCGAGAGAACAGATAGAGTTGAGCAAGCAAGTGGGTGAGCTTTTGAAAAAGGGATTTATTAGATGGATATTTTTGAGTGGGGAGCACCGGTTGTCTTCACCACTAAGGCTGATGGTTCTCTCCATCTATGCGTGGATTATCGAGAGTTGAATAATTTCACAAAGAAATATCATTTCCCACTCCTTTGGATAGATGATTTGTTTGATTAGTTGGTAGGCACACTATATTCTCTGTGTTGAACTTGGCTAATGGTTTCCATCAGTTACGTATAGCAGAGGATAACATCGATAAAATGACGTTCTGGACTCCTGATGGCTTCTTCGATTAGTTGGTTATGCCTTTTGGGCTTACCAACACACCAGCATATTTCGTGGGCCTAATGAGTAGGGTATTCAGAGACGTTCTGTTTTTTATGGACAATATCCTTGCCATCTCAAGGAATAAGGATGAGCATGCTTCGCATTTGGGATATGTTATCCATACTCCCTGAGTTCATCAGTTAAAGGCGAAATTCTCCAAGAGTCATTTTTAGAGGAAAGAGGTGCGTTTCTTAGGGCATACAGTCTCAGAGGATGGGTTAGCAGTTGAACCCCTCATGGTAGTGGCGGTACTAGATTTGAGGATCTCCAAGAATGTGACTTAGGTAAGGAGTTTTCTTGGCTTAGCGGGTTACTACAGTAAGTCCATTAAGGACTTCACGTGGATCTCGGCACCATTGACCCAACTTACTAAGAGGAGTTTGGCTTACTCTTGATATATGGACTATGTGGATGCCTTTCAGTGATTGAAGAATGCTCTCACTAGTGCACCAGTTTGACATTATCCAATGGATCTAAGATGTTCACAGTTTATACTGATGCTTGTAGGAATATTCTAGGCACTGATGCAAGAGGGTAGAGCAGTGTGTTGTGGTAGTAGGCAGCTAAAGGTTCATGAGTGGAATTACCCTGCACACGATTTGGAGTTAGTTGTTATAGTATTCGCACTTAAGTCTTAGAGACACTACTATTTGGCGAAATTTCGAGCTATTTAAAGGTCATAAAGTACCTTAGAGAGATCTCAATTTGAGTCAGCGAAGGCGGATGGAGTTCTTAGCATTATATGATTTCAAGTTTTCTTATACCACTGGAAAGGAGAATGTAGTGGCCGCTAATACTTTGAGCAGACAGAGGCCGACATTGAGTCCTTTAATCCTTCAGTGGTAGAATTTGGATTATATAATTGCATTCGACTTTCGACCATCTATGGATTTCACTCCATGATTGTTTGCATCATTGGAGGTGCGATCTACTTTGATAGTGAAGATTGGGAAGAGGTGGAGAAAGGATCCCTAGCTTTCGGGCATTTTGGATAGACTGAGTAGAGGAGAGATTTCTAGATACCTCCTTAGATATGCTACGGATTGTAGAGGTTAGCTTTGATGGGATGGTAGAGTATGTGTACCCCGCATGGATGATTTGACGAGTGCGGTACTAGCTGAGGCCGAATGACTATCCACCCAGAGGGTGATAAGATGTATCGTAATATGGGATGAGTTTTTATTGGATTGACATGAAGAAGAGCATGGATGAGTATGTGACTAAATGTGTGACTTTCCAAAGAGTCAAGGCAGAAGAAAAGAAACCTGGTGGACTGCATCATCCTTTGGATATACCATTGTGGAAGTGGGAGAGTGTTTCTACTATTTTGTAAACAGTTTGCCTAAGTCGAGAAAGGCAACCCCAACATTTGGGTCATTGTGGACCGACTAACTAAGAGCCCCATTTCATCCGAGGTAAGAGTAAGAGGACGACTGTGTGGTTGGCTTCTTTATATATCCACGAGATAGTTAGACTCTATGGTATTCTTTCGGGTATTGTGAGCGACAGAGACCCGATATTCACAAGTGAGTTTTGGAGGAGTCTGCAAGAGGCTTTAGGAATTCAACTCAGGCTGAGCACAACTTATCACCCTCAGAAAAATGGAAAGACTGAAAAGGTGAATAGGATTTTGGAGGACCTACTGAGGATGTGTATTTTGGACTTCGAGGGACATGGAAGGACCGTTTACCCTTTGCATAGTTTTCCTATAATAATAATATCCAAACTAGCATTGGCATGGGGCCCTTCGAAGCCTTGTATGGACGACGACCTTGTAGATCCCCTGCATGTTAGTGGGAATCGATAGATAGACTGCTTTTTGCGCCGAAAATGGTTATAGAGACCTCCCATAAGGTTGATTTGATTAAGAGGATGAAGGCGGCACATGAGAGACAAAAGTCACTTGTAGACAAAAGAAGGACCGACCTAGAGTTTTATATTAGAGATTTGGTTTTCATCAAGGTTTCGCAGTTGAGGAGCGTGGTGAGGTTTGTCTCCACATGAAAGTTGGCACTGAGGTTCGTTGGACCATTCTCGGTCATAGAGAGAGCATGGTAGATGGCATATAGGGTTAAACTATAGGAGATACTATTAGGTGTTCACGACGTATTCCATGTATCGCCCTTGCAAAAGTTCCTACATGATTCAACACTGGTAGTAGAGCCTAGCGCATTGGAGGACGTGAAGAATGAGCGAGAGGCATCCATTCGATGAGAACCTATGTAGATCTTAGATTTTGAGACAAAGAGGCTAAGAAGCAAGGAAGTGAGATTGGTCAAGGTTCAGTGGGGAAACGAATCCAATTAGGCCACTTGGGAACCAGAGGAGAAGATGTGTGTTTCATATCCTTATTTTTTTGATGGTTTGTTTCGACCATTTTTTCCATCTTTTGTTCTTAGGTTCTACCTTTGAAACTCCTTTGAGTCTGATCTTAGGGAAAACCTATAGATGTAAGGATATAGTTGAAACATGTCATTGAAACACGTCATGTTTGATGTTTGCAAATGGATGCAAGTGTTTGAAAGTGGATGCAATGGATACATTTACACATACTAGGCACTGATCGGCTGAATAGGACACTTGCATATGCATATGCATATGTATATGTGTGCATCTTATTGATTTCAATTCTACGGTTTTAATTTATGGATGTCATCATATGGTTGTTGCATGTGGATGGTTTTTGAGCACACTTATAGAATTATCTGTTATCATTAGGATTTTTGCATACACATATTTGGATGCATGACACTAATGTAATTTCATAAAAATGAGGTCAACTTAACCAGTGGTCCGCCTAATCTTTTGCATTATTTAGGGTCATATACACTTCACTATTACATAAGTAAATGAATTGTATTAGATAAAATAAGGAAATGTTAGCCAGTGGATGACAGAGAAGTAGACGGATGAAGAAAACACATATATTATTCTTCTACCTTAGAGATTTCGAGGAAAAAAATCCTTTAAGGAGGAGAGAATGTAACAACCCAAATTTTAATTAATAGTAAATTATTTGACAAATTTTGTTAATTGAAGGAGTTGGAAAATAATGGGAATTAAGCAACGGGGTTTGTGCTATTGGATCCATTATTATTTTTTGGTTCGGATAGACATTTGGTTTGCGTAAAACTGACTTAAAACGAAGCAGTTATGATAAATGAAAGTTTGAAATCCTAACTCAAAATTTAATAAACAAACAAATTAATATATATATATATATATAAAAGTATACGTTGGGACTGGATCCAAGGGTTGACCCCGACCATAGATTGGTTGACCCCTGTGTCGACCTATCTGTGATGGGTCGACCCAGTATATGGCTAGGCATGATCTCGTGCCTGGCACATAATCATAGAATCTGGAGGCTTCGGGACTTTCTTTGCATCTGAAGGTTAGGGTGAATAAACCTAATATCCAGTGGCTGAGGTTATTCTGCTCCATCTACAAATAAGCATCTGGCCCTCCCTCATTCTACACAACTCCTTTCTTCATCCCCATGCCTCCTCCACACCTATTTCTCCTTCAAATAAAAATAGAGTTTTAGGATAAAAGTGTTTGCGCACATATTATGAGAAGAGAATTATTTGTATTCTAAGGATTTCTACTAGGGCCATTGGAAAAAGATGATTTTCGGCGAGATTTTTGTGATTACCTTGATTTTTGACAAGTTATAGAAAAATTTGTACATTGATGGTTTTAGATAATTTCTTATCTGAACTATTTGCAATCTATTTGCAGAGTCAGATTATTTATAGTTTGTTTTTAGATTTAGTTTGTCCCTATTTTCTTTCTGTAAATCCTTCTATCCATTTTTATAATTTCTTTTTAGATTTCTGCAAACTATTATGTTTAGATCTCATTTTCGTTTTATGTTTCTAGTTTTGCAGTTTGTTTAGGTCATGCCAAAATATGGCTAAAGGCATATACATACGATTGAATTAGGCATTAATCTGTATGCCTAATAACTTACAATGGATTATTATTCCTTTTCTTTCATTCTATGCTTGGATTGGGGTATAACTAATTGAATTGAAATAATCAAATTTATGCTAAATTTGATATGTTGAAAACTGCAATTAAAAAGAGAATAGTTGGATTAAATCATATTTGGGCTGGATAAATGCCTATTGAATGAAATATAATAGAAATTGGACTGTAATCAGTAAATTGCTTAAATAATAATTGGAAATAGTAATAAACATGTATGGTTTTTTTCGTAAATTATGATAGTGATTAGTTAAAAAAGATAGTAAGGTTTAACATGAACATATTGATTTACAGTGTGTGGGTAGATTATGAGCATAAAATTATAACGTTAGGCTTTAATATGAACATATTGATTTATAGTTTATGGGTAAATTACGAGCTTAAAAAGTTAAATGCCATAATAAGGCCTTAATATGTACATATTGATTTCAAGTGTATGGGGTAAATTACGAGCATAAAAGTTTAGCGTTAGACTTTAATATGAACAAATTTATTTACAGTGTGTGGGTAAATTACGGGCATAAAAAAATTGTGTAGGGACCAAATCAAGGTTTGAGGATTTGAGCCAGGTTATTTGTTGGTTGGGATACATTACATGAAGCATACCCTTTTTATCACTTTCGGTCTTAATTAAGAGCAAGGGCACGCACCATGCTTTGTCGTGGACATAAGTTGGTCCTAGTAGGGATGGGTATATATGCGTTCCGACAAGTCATTGTGTGTGCACTGGTCCAATTGGGGAAAATAAGTCATTGCAACGCCGATGGATAAAGTTAGGTCTTTTGCTGATGGGCTAGGTCCTGATAAGCCCAAACCTATAGTAGGCGTAGATATTTCACATTTTGGTTGGAAGCATACCGATTGGGTAATATTAGGAAATTTCTTCCTAATTAAATTTATTATTCTAAATTTGTAGAAGTGCAAAACAGTAATCATTATCAAATCTTGTGAATGCGAACAGTCAAATCTTTTATGTCATTACTACTATCTCTTTTCTAATTGTTCAATAGGTGTACACAAACACTTACCCTCTTATGAGACTAGTTCTACTATTTTATCTATTTTTTCATTGCTTATCAGTCGTGCTAGTAATCACAAAAGCTCACAAGATTTTTTGTCTGACCTAATTTTCCTTACCTTCTTTCCTTTTTCTTCCCTTCCGGCTCTCAATGAGGAAACACATAGTTAGATTGCTTGAATGGTTCTTTCTTGGAGATACTTGTTGAAGATGTATTGTTTTCTTCTTTTTCATTTTCATGCATTTGTTGTTTCTCTAGCTATTAGAGGAATTTTAATAATTATGCACTCTGATGTTATTTCTATTCTATCTAAGATTTAAGACAATTTTATGTTGGAATAAATGGTTTTATGATTTTAATTCTATGTTTCTTCTTCTTCCACTGTAAATTTTATTTGCTAATGTATTGTGGAATCTTAGTTTCTGTGATGTTTATGTCTCTATACCTATAAGGCTCCATATCTCTTGGTGGGATTCTATATTTGGATAACATTAAGGGATGTGGGGTGTTACATAGATGGTCCAAATTGAGGTGGGTATGGGTGGGTTCGAGCGGTTTGATGTGCATGCATCGAAACGACTAGGGAAGATAAGACATTGTAACACCTGAGGTAATGCTATGTCTTTTTGCTGATAGGTCCGATCCGATAAGCCAAAGACCATAGTGGGCATATGTTATTACTATATGGTATTTACAGCCGATCGATAGGTAGTATTAAGGAAAATTTTCCTAATTTATTATGTTTTGAAATTTATAGAAGTGCAAACAGTTAAGTTCTGTGGAATGATAAAAGCTAAACATGTCTGTAACCTTTTATTACATCCTATGTGTTCACTTTTGTTTTACACCAACACTTACCCTATCTTACACCAGAACTACTATATTATCTTTTCCTTTGCTTATTAATTTTGCTAGTAATCATAACAGCTTACCAGACTTCATGTATGTCCCACTCCTCTTCCTTCCTTTTTCTTTCCCCTAATAGGCTCAAAGGGTAGAAATTGAATGGTATTGGTAATTTGGAAAGAGTGTCCAAGATCTGAGATTCTAGCTTTTATCTCCTAGACCTCTCTTTACGTTACTTTATTTTGTTATTATTCTAATTTGTCCTCGAGAAGGAATTTTATTTGTGTACTCTGGTTTAAGCTGAGATTAAGAAAGATATATGTTTTGTAACTTACTACATGTAAATTATTGTTTTGTAAAGGCAAGTTTATTAAAGAAATAAAAGTTTTCGCTGTTTTTCTTTTGCCTTGTGAATCTTAGTCACTGTGATTTGTTTCTCGTACCTGCACCATTCCACATTCCTTAGTATGACATTAATTGGAAATACTAAGGGGTGTAGGGTGTTTCATTTAGTATCAAAGCCTAAGGTTACTAAATTTGAAAACTTGTTTAAAAATAAAGTATTTTTCTAGGGAAAGATAGATTGTCAAAACACAAAGGCAAATTTGAAAATAAAAGTTTTATAAAAATCCTCTCAAATCCATCTCCTATCCTTGTCCTATTCTTTCCTTTATTCATTGAGATATCAATAGAGCGCCTTTTCTAGTTTCTTCAATGTGCATAGAAACTATAAATTTTCTTAGGGTGAAGTTTTAACTTATGGATAAACCTGTTTAGCTCAGTATTTATGGAAAATCATAGTTAGAAAGAATCTTGGAACTTGACAAATATTAAGTAGGGCTAACCATGGATGGGACAACCTTGAAGGCCAAGGATGCCAAGGTGACGTAAAAGTATCATTGTAGGGGCCCATAAAGGCATTATTAGCTGGGTAATTAACATGTAGTTAGGAATAGTCTTTATTAGTTGGTTAAGGAAAAAGGATATATTTCCATAGTATGGTCTATGATTAATAAATAAAACCTGATTGGAAGAATTAAAGAAAAGAATAAGGACTAGTGCAGAATAGGAGTTAGCCATATTTCTCACAATTTAATAACCTAAAAAAGAGTCTTGCAATTACAGAGTTTAACTGATTTAATTGCCTTACACTATGGAATAGGTTTTTGTAGATTTTCAGTAACTAATCAATTAGGAATAAGTATAAATTCTTTAAAAGGTAATAAGGACGGTAAGTAAAAGAGTAACATAACTAAAATATGTTTATATGAAAGAGTCTAGAAATGAAAATGAGTAAAAATTGGTGAAAGAAGTGTTATCCACCTCTAGTTATTTTTAGTTCTCCTATCCTCTCTTATTTAGGAGTATTTCGTTCCTTTACCTTTGATTTACGAGTTGAGGGTGGTTGTATGACACCATATCCATGTTGGTTTGAGATAGACTATGTAGAGCATCTGTATTATAGGCCTAACGAAGTTGTCCTTTACAAATATTGTAATCTCCGTGTGTGCAGTAGTAGCACTAGTTGATTTTTTGCACTTTTCTAGGCCCGTTAGTAGTTTCTTAATATCGTAGGAAGATCAACATTGTTATCTATGGCGACTCGGGGTTTGAAACTAGATATCTTGATTTAGGATATGTTTGGGCATTTTTAGGTATGGGTTTGTTTTAGGTCTAGATAAATTTTCCATAAAGTTGGTTATCTTAGATTTTGACCCTAGTAATAGATTTTGATTAAGATGCATATATTTTGAGGCTTATGAGATAGGAAAAATTGGAGAATGGATTAGTTTTCCAAGTATGGGGCAATTTTGATCGCAAGAAGAGAATGGTCAGGCTAGGATATGCAGTGGACTAACTCTTGAGATTTCTTGCGACCGAAGAGGTCGGTCATGTTGAGCTTCCTATATTTTTCCTTAGTACATCTCTAGGCAATATCGATTCAGTTCTCATTGTGCTATATTTTTTCGTGTAATGGAAGAGGTTAAAAGGTAACCTCCTAGAAGTGATTGATTTATGAATGACAACGCTAAACTTGTTATATTATAGGTAAAGCACATAATTATGTGGGAATCAAAGAGAATTGATTTATGCTTGAATCTTTTATAAATATGGGTTTATGATTATAACATTACTGAGTTTGGATTAGTTTGGAGTTTGAACAAGTTAGCTATATGAGGTTCCATCTCAAATGTTGAGAGGTTATTGGGGGTACACATAGTAGGCTCTCCATAGTGTTGACCTATGAAGAATCTGTTGAAATGTATCATTTTACTCCTTAGACCTATTTCTTAGTAAATTGAGTGTGGTAGCTGTGATGATAACTTTCCGCATGTGTTTTGAAGAAGTTGTTGGACTTCAGCTGTAGCAGAAAGATTTTGGGTAAACAAATGAAAGAAATTTTGAAGAAGTATTGGTAATAGTAACATTTTTGGATGAGAGCCATCACTCATCTTTACTACAGGGACGATAGTTCCTTTGGCTTAGTTGTAATCATAAGTGAATTTTTTTAGAGGGAAACATTTCTCTTTGACTCATGTAGCTAGTCCTTCTGATAAATTTTAGGGAGCCAAATATTTTCCATAATTAGAATTCTTTACTTATGATTTCCATCAAGTTTTGAGTAGTGGGAAAAGAGAGATGGAGTTGTTCGTAGAACACTCATTGGATTCAAAGAATAGTTACAATACCTATTTGGCTTGCTTGTGCCTAATCCTAGTTATTGAATTGTGCGGAAGGATGATTGGTGAGGTTTTAACGGGTAGGTTTTTTTTATTGATGATATGTTAGTCTAAACAAAGAGTGGCAAGAGATAAATTTGGTATATAATACCTTATCGATGCATTGATCCAAGACCAAGTTTTCTGAGTATCACTTTTGGAAAGTAAGAAACTTTCTTGGATAAGTGGGTTATTATAGAGAGCTATTGAAAATATTTTCCAGATGAAGGTTTTCTCGGCCTACCTCATCGAGAGAGGTTTAGCTTTTATGGAAACAAAATGGGAAATTTTCTTAAAGGATTTAACCTGAAAGTGTGTCTTAACATTTTTATAGGAATTCTTTATTAGTTATACGCTATGATTGGAGTATGGTGTTCATCAAGGTTATGTCATTTGGGCATGAGACGAGGATCCTTGAAATTCCATTTGAAAAAATGATATTTAGGGACGAGCTAAAACCTGTTTATAAGGATCGTATTCATAAAACAAATCTTTGTATAATCACCAAATTGAAGTAAGTCAAAAAGTATGGCTAGTGGATAAATGATTAAAAGGATATAAAGATTTCAAAAGGATAAATGGCATGACAAATATGTGTGTTCCAAGGGAAGAATTTGAAGAAAAAGTGTTTTGAGGAAAAAGAAAATTTGTAGAACCACTTTGGGTCTAAATCCCATATATATATGATTTTATAAATAAAAAATTTAAAGGATAAATATGTTTTGGTATGAAGTTCGTATTTTTGAATTCACAAAAGTAACTATATATACATATATGTATATTTCAGAAATAAACTTTGTGACCTTTGAATAACAAGTTATCTAGCGAAGATTTTTCAAATGAAGTTTTGAAAAAAATCATAATGGTAATAGTAATATGGTTTTTAATATATATATATATATATATATATATATAGGAAATTGAAAAAAGACCAAGACCATATGGGGTTGGACATTATTAATGGAGAAAATTAGGGAACACATGATAGTAAAATTAAAGAGTAGAAATCAGATTTGGATATGATATAAGTGACCCTACTTGTAAGGTAGAGTAGGCTCTGGGATTTTTAAAACCATAACACTTAGTTATGTTAATCTAGTTCGAAAAAGGAAGCAAATGGAAAATTTGGAATATTTATTCCTGAATAATCTAAGATGGGTAAGATTGAAAAGATCTCTAGCGAATGTGGTTAGAATAACTCGGCAGCTATAAGAGAAGACATCCCGGTTGGAAGTTTGGAGAAAAAGGTATGAGTTAATTGCGATGAGGCATTAATTCATTCAGTGTTGGAATCTTTTACCTTATAGGGAGAACATCTAGTTATAACAACATGGGTATCTACATGGAATTCAAGTTTCCTACCTTCTTTTGATAAACGTTTCGTTTTTTATATCTTATAATTAACTTTTTCCTTTGATTAAGGTCTTTCTTCTAAATATTCTTGGAAAGGGTAGATCTTAGGATTAATCCTATGGATGGCAGGATTGGTTGTAAACATGTTATTAGAGCATGTTATGTACGATGTATGCAAGTGGATGCATAAACACACACTAGGCACTATTGGGGATCGACAAATAGGATGCTAATATGTGCATACCGATGTTTGTGCATGTTATATTAATTTTATGGTTGATGTAAATAGATGTTATCATATGGTTGTTGCATATGAATGATGGTTAAAGCACCATGTAGAGCTATCTGTTATCATTAGGGCTTTTTGCATAAATTTGGATACATGGCTCCAACATGATTGCATAAAAGGAAGTCAACTGAATCAGTAGATCGCCTAATCTTTTGCATTAGTTAAGGACGTATACACTATAATATTGCATAACTACTTGAAAAGCATTAACAAAAGTAATGACAATGGATGCAAATGGATGATGTTTGAGTAGATTGGTAGATAACTGTATGAAATATTTGTCTTGTACTCCTACCCTTAGAGATTTCAGGATGAAACCCTTTAAGGAAGAAAGAATGTAACAACCCAAATTTTAACACACAGACATCAATTAATGGATTAATTAATTAAGTAATAAGTTTTTAAATTACCAGAATTTGATAATGAGGATTGCACCATTGAGTCTGTTATGATTTTATGGTTTAGATACATATATGGTTTGCGTAAAATAGACTTAAATCAAAGACGTTATGGTGATTTGAAGTTTGAAATTCAAATCAGAATAAAATAAATGAAACTTTGGATTGATCCTAGGTATGGTCGGTTCAGGTTTAAAACCTAAATCTAACGGTTGAGGATATTTTGCTCCATCTAGAAATAAACCTCCAATCACCTCCCCATTTCATCACATCTCTTCCCCGCCTGAGCTAGTCTCCTTTTTGAGGGATAGGGCCAACCTAAAATTAAATTTTATGGTATGGAGATTAAATAAAAAAATTCTATGGGGCCACGAGCGAAGATTTTCTAGTGAGTTCTTTTATTATTCTTATTTTTGATTCAGTTTAGGTAAATAGGAATAATAATATTTGCAACCACAGTTTTGTTTACAGTTCTTTTACTTGCATTTTATTTACATTTTTTGTTCATTCTTATTTTTCTATAATTTCTTTCTGTAAGTAGTTTCTATAATTTTTCTATCTTTTCTTGCAGTTTTTATTCAATTAAAATTCAAATTACTGTAAGTTACATTCTCAATCCTGTTTCCCCTTCTTTATCTGTGTTTTATAGTTTATTGTGGTTATGCCAAAATATGCCTATGGGCTTATGTATATGACTGATTTAAGCAAAGATTCATATGCCTAATTGCCTATGACTGATTATTATCCTTTTATTCTGCACAGGCTTAGGAAATCTGATTTAATTGAAATAATGGAAACTAGATTGGATAATTTGAGGCTAATTTGAAATATATTGTGATACTATAATAAAAGGAGATATTGGAATGAAAATAGGCAAACTTAATAAGGTTTGTAAAATGACTATGCTCGATTGAAAAATGGATTGTAGTTGCATAAATATGATATATTGGGAATCATAATAAACAAACATGGTTTATTTGTAAATATGAATATGACATAATGTAAAAGAATAATGAATCTTGATATGAAATACTGTCTTAAAAATGATGTTAAGTTACAAGTCTTATGGTTATTCTATGGTTCTATGGTAGCTTTGTGATTAGGCAATTCTATGGTGGTTTTGTGATTAGGCAATTCTATGGTGGCCTTTTGATTAGGCAATTTTATTCTATGGTAGCCTTGTGAATTTACTTTTATATTGTGGTTTTGTGATTAAACAATCCAATGATGGTCTTGTGACTAGGCAATTTTATGGCTATGGTTTCTATAGTAAATGAATGAACAATTAGGCTTAATAAATATTGAACTTAAAATTACATTAAGTTAAAAGCCTAATTCTATGGTTAATCTATGTCAATGGTCTCTATGGTTTCTATGGCGGTCCTAATCAATGGGGATTATACTAAGTATTCTTGTTCTGGATTCATACCAAATAGCATACCCTTTTTATCATATATAGTCTCACACAAAGAGGAAAGGGCACGCGCTATGCTATGCTCGGTAGCAAGATGGTCCAAATTGAGTGTGGTACGGATGCATTTTTGCGGTTCGATGTGCGTGAATCGAAACAACTAGAAAAGATAAGATATTGTAATGCCTATTGTTATGCTATGTCTTTTTTGCTGATCAGTCGGTTCAGATATGCCCAAGACCGGTAGTGGGAATAGGTTATCACATTATAGTATTAACAACCAATCAACGGTAGTATTAGGGGAAATTTTCTTAATTATATATGTTTTGAAATTTGTATAAGTGCAAACAGTTAAAGTTCAATGGAATGAGAAAAGTTAACCCTATCTATAACCTTTTATGTCATCCTATATGTTCACTTTTGGTGCACATAGATACTTACCCTATCTGACACCAAAACTACTATTTATCTATTTTTTATGCTTATCAATCGTGCTAGTAATCATAACAACTCATCTGACTTTATGTATGATCCTCTCCTCTTCCTTCCTTTTTCTTTCCACAATAGGCTCAAAGGGTATAAGGCGAATGATGATTGCAGTTTGGAAATAGCGGTGTCCAAGATCTGAGATTCTAGTTGTTATCTGTCAGACTTCTCTTTACGTTACTTTATTTTTTTATTGTTCTAAGTTGTACCGAAGGGGGAATTTTATTTGTATACTCTGATTTAATATGAGATTAAGAAAGACATATGTTTATAACTTACCACGTGGGAATTATTGTTTCATAATGATAAGTTTATTAAAGAAATAAAAGTTTCCACTGTTTTTCTTTTATGTCTTGTGAATTTAGTCCCTGTGATTTGCTTCTTTGTACCTACAACACTCCACATTCCTTAGTTCGACCTTAATTGGGAATTCTTAGGGGTGTTGGGTGTTTCAAATAACACATTCCAAAAAAGGTTAGTATGGAAAAGTTATTAATATTCGAAGATCTGTAGCAGAAATAATTATACGTGTAAATATGCATATATATATATTTCATAAATATATGCGTGTATTAATTCTATAAATAGCTCGCATTTGAAATTCAAAATTATTTCGTTAATAAAAGGAACTAAATCAAGATTGAAATAGGAAGTAACTAACGTTATATATTAATGTTCAAAATTAAATAGGTCAAAACAAAAAGAAAAAATACACTGAGTAAAACTAGTGTGGATCAACCCCCACTGCGCTTAGGTCGACCCTACGTAGAAATGCGTCGACCAGCCCATTTTCCTGGGTGTGATTTCGTCTAGGTCTGAATTTATAACACTATTTTTTTTTTTTGCTAATATGGATTGTTTTAATTCGCTGGTATTGAAATTTAGGCTGACATGGCAAGTTACTATTGGCTGAATGACGTGGCTAGCCTAGATTAAATGAAGGAATCCGGTGGCCTAAGATTCCTAGCCTAACCTATAAATAGACCCTAAGCCTAGCTAATTCTTCACAACGTAATCTTTTCCCTCTAAGTTCTCCCTTTTTGAGATGGACTTGACCTAAATTTTTTATTGGGAAAAGGTTTGTAAAATTAAGTATTTATATAATCCTATTACAGGAGGGATCTACAACAACAATGGACAAGAGCTTAGGATGATGGGTGAGTGGATTTAAATTATATCTTTTTAATAATGCTATACACTATTCTTTAATTCTTGGTAATATTTAGTATAGTTTATTTAGATATATTTGTAATAGTTTAGTTTCCCTTTATACTTAGGTATAATTTATTTGTAATTATTTTTAGTTGTTTAATTAATAATCTTGTTAAATTTGGCACAGTTTAATCAGGATTATTTATAGTAAATATGTAATCAAACTGTAAATTTGGGAAATTGTACTTATTTGCGGAAGTCAATTGTTTAGAATTGAACTTAGACAATATAAGTATTATTGAGACAAAAGAATTAAAAAAGGGTATAAGCCCAAATGCGGTAAATTATTGTAATCATGTCAAATTTGGGAAATAGATTAAGAAAGGGAGTTAAGACATACCTATTAAAATTGGAAATTAAGAATAGTCTAGGTCGGTAGTTTAAGAAAAAAAAGGATATATTTTCTGTGGTACGGACTGTAAGTAAAGCAACAAAGATAACTGCAGAATAAAAGAGAATGAATTGGATTAATGTGAAATAGGGATTTAGCCATATTTCGCACTATCTAGTAACTCAAAAATAATTATAAGAAACATCTTGCAATTATGGGTTCTTGTTTATAGGGATGCTTTTACTAGAATAAGGAAATAAATTTTAGTACAATTTCCACAACCAACCAATTAGGAATAAGTATAACTTCCTAAGATAAAACTTACAAAATGGTAAGTAAAAGAGTGTTATAACAGAAAGATGCTATAGAAAGAAAAGAGTAAGAAATTAAGTTAAGAAACTTGATAGTCAATAAAGAATGTAACCTATAATGATAAAGTAGAATAGCATGGGCTTAGGCTAGGAACCGGGTCAATATGTTGGGTGCATATCAGGATTGGGCAAAAAAGAAAGAAGATGGTTTAAGAAAATCTAATTGTTTGCGAATAAAATTATAACAAGATGTTGTAGTTAAAACGTATAAACGAGAAATAAAGTATTTGGATTAAGTTAATAAGATGCAACCATGGTGGTTTGTTCAGCAGCAAATGTTGATTGGGGAAATAAGGAATCAGTAAAGTTAATAAGCAAGTAAATAAGCTTAGATTAGAGGAAACTATGAAAATAATGCTAATCAGTGTTATAATATAAGAAAAATAAACTAATTGCATAATGAAAAATTAGACATATGGTCTAATAAAATAGCAAGGTGCATTTGGAGAAGTTCGAATGGATCCTGGATGAAGGGCTTAACGAAGCAAGATCATCACAGATGGTGGGAGCACATCCAACATGATGTTCAATATAGCCGGAGGAAAGTATAAGACTTCTACGGGACATGAGGATAGTCCAGGATGGCCCTTTGAGGTAGGCGTAACAAAGCTACAACCCTAGAGAAAGGTCTGTAATGGTTCATCATAAGAGTAAGCCTTAGTTGCATTTACAATGAGTGAAGCCAAAAGGCTGATGGTTGAATTTAGGATTTGGCTGTTGCCTTGGCCCCGAGAGAAGACTTCGTTGTCAGGACCCAAAAAGGGTAGTAACCATTCGGATGATTGTCATCACCAGTCAGTGCGAATACAAGAAATATTGGAGCTAAATGAACATGCCAATGAACTTTCATTAGCGAGACATTGGATGAGGAACAACACTAATTGGGCATTTAGATTGTTTTCTATAGGGCATGGACAATTAGCTCTTGACAGGTCTTCAAATTAGTTGAGGGGGTTCATAAAGCCATATCCACGTAGAACGAGAGAGACCAAATACAATATCTGTATTGTAAGCCTAACGAAGCTGGCCTCCATAGATAAAGAAATTTCCGATTGAGTTCCTTGCAAGAGGAGGCCTTGTGAGCTGATTTGAGATAGTAGATAGTACAATTGCATGTAAGTCCTTGATGTATGCACTGATTTGTTCGTTTGGAAGGCACGAGCATTCAGGCGAGCTGATGAGGATACGGTTTGTAACAACCCAAATTTTTAATAAAGAAAATTACATAAAAGATTAATAAAATAAATATTAATAAGAAAAATATTGAGAAATGGCAATGGGGGTTGCTTCATTGGGTCCGTTACGAAATTTTGGCTAAGATAGACATATGGTTTGTTGAAAGCGGATTTAAGACGGAGAAGTACAAAACAAAAAAATTTGAAATTTGAATAAACAACAAATTAATAAATAACAAATTCAACTGGAAAACACCCTAACTGGGGCGACCCAGTCCTTAGTTGGGTCAACCCACCTTTGGGATGGGTCTGCCCATTATGGCGAATGTGCGCACCTGGTGCACACTTTTCTGGTGCGAGTCAGACGTGTTTTGGTGCTGTTTTCAAGAACCATCTTCTAATCTGATGGACCTAATTCTAAACCTAAAATCTAGCGGTCCTAAATCCCTTAACTTTATTATAAATAGAGCTCCAAACCTAACCTTATGTCTCAATACTCCATTTCATCCATTTTATGCCTCCACTTTACACAACCTTCTCCTCAAATATTTTAGTGGAGTTCTAAGACCTAGGTTCTTACGTATAATTTTGGTGAATATTCATATATAGAGATTTCCTACCACAGCTTATCGGATTTTCCTAAACTTGTGAGTGTTTTTCGTGAATACAAGATCAATATGAGTTACAATTTATTTTGACGGTATATTATTTGTTGATTTCTTTAGATTTCAGTTTTTTTCTGTAAATAATCTATGTATACCTAATTACTACATTTATCTTTTCTTCTGTCTATTTTAGTAATATATTCTATTTAAATTTATTCAGTTCATCGTTATCCCTTTTTCTTCATATATAATTTTAGTTATAGTTTATATTTAGTCCTATTTTAGATCTGTTCATATTTATCTGAGCCTAGGCCATGCGAGATCCTAGGCCATTGTCCATTTATTTTTCCATTTTGTTTAGGCCTTCAAAGAGCCTAAACCATAATTCCCTATTTGTTTATGCATAGTTTGGGTAAAACTGTGAATTTGACAGTAAAACCCCCATTTAGGAAAAATATTAATTATATATATATATAAAGGATAAATTGGGGCTTACTGGAATTATGCAATAAAGGATAATTGAACTGTAACTTTGATAAACTGAATAAATGGATCTTGTATAGACACTACATAGTGGGGGTTGGGTTGTACAATGAATTTAAACAAAAATGATGTTTACAGATAACCTGTAAATTGAAGTTTACATGCAACCTATGATATGACAAAAAGTTACATAAAGAAAATATGTTTATTAATAAACTTAAATTGGGTGTTAAGTTTTGAATAAACAAATTAATAAGCATGAATACTATTTGTCCGTTTTGGAAACATAAGCTAATTAGGGAAAATAAGTGGCCTATTAAGAAATGTGCAGTAAGAGTTTGTTCCAGTAGCGACAGTTGATTTGAGAAAATAAAAGGCATGTAGTAGTTGTTTGTTCCGACAGTTGGGGTAGGCTCATTAGTGAAAATAAGAGGCTAATTAAAATAATTAGTTTATAGTGACCTAGGTGTTTTTTGACAAATCTATGGATGTCTGGGGTAGCTAGGCGGTCAGTAATAATTCTATGGTGGCCTTGGCACTAGTAAATTAAATTGGGGATTAAGTCTAGTGGTGACTTAAGTCAAATTGCATTTTTGGTTGGAGATCCATATCGGTCAGTATTCCTTTTTATCACACTACACCGAGGTCTCACGAGGAGGCGAAGACACACTTATATTGTACTAGGTAGTAAGGGGTCCAAACGAGGTGGGTATGGGCGTGTTCTGACGGGGCGATTAGCGTGTATCATGCCGATTAGGGAAAATAAGACATTGTGACACATGTGATTTACACTATGTCCTTAGAGCTGATGGATCAGGTTTGATAAACCCGAGACCATAATCGACATAAGTTATCACAATTATGGTTTAGGAGCCGATAGATGGGTAGAATTAGGTTATATCCTAATTATGAGTTGCAGCAGATGCTATAGAAATCGAACGATTTGACAACTTGACTATATTCTTTCTTATCTTCTTGTTCTTAATTATTGTGTTGTGCTTCAAACTATTGTTCTATCTAGACTTCCTTTTTATCACCCATGCTAGTAATTAAAGAACTCACCAGGCATTATGTCTGACTAGTTTTCTTTGTATCTTCTTCCTTCCATTTTTCCCTCCATGTTCTTAGGGTAGAGAATCTAGTAGCTCATAAAGTTTTAGCCCAACTTAGCCCATTGAAGATTCTCATTTTTCTTATTCTCCACTTTTACATGTATTGTTCCACGTTTGACTTATTTCTGTATTTAATGTTGAAATGGATTTTTATTTAGGTACTCTGATGATGTTGCTTTCATGAGATAGTTGTGGTTTTAATGATAAAGTACAATCTACGATGTAATAACACTTATTTATTTAGTTTTTAATGAAATTTTAAGTTCCATAGTGTTTTTCATATGTTGTCTTGTGAATTTTTGTCTTTGTAATATTATTTTATCCCTATATTCTTCATATTCTGTTACAAGATCAATAAAAAAATGTTTTTAAAAGAAAAAGTCTTCTAAAGAAAAGTGTTTATAAAATAAAAAATTGTTTTTGGAAAAAAAAAAACCTTTAAGTCAATTATAATATTCCCTTGATTTTGTTTTTGAATTTTTCTCTCTTTTCTATTTGCAACATGTCTGGAGCTCCCAATTTTTCTGATGGTATCTCCATTTCGACTTGGTTCATAGGTACGTGGAAGCTACGACGCCATCCGAAGGGCTAGAGAATGCCCATGACCCCGTTCCAACCATGGTGGCTCCTCGTAACCCACCACTAGCGGCTGATTTATCCAAGCCTTGTTAAGATTTTATAGCTCTCATCGGTAAGACCTTCCTTGGTTCAGAGACTTTTGTTGAGGCCTACGCTTGGCTTAGGTATACCGAGCACATATTTAGATGTTTGGAGCTTAATGAAAGGAGGAGAGCTCGGTTAGATGCATGGTAAATGAAGGACAAGGTTTCTTATGATTGGAGATGGCTGAGGCAGTGCATGGTTTTGAGACTTGTGATGAGTTTACGGAAAGGTTCGAAAGGAATTTTCTATCTCAGGCAGAAGAGGACATGCAATTGGTGAAGTTTCTAGTACCGAGACATGGTTGATCTTTCTTTGAAAGAATATGTTAATCAGTTCAATGAGCTTGCTAGGTTTGGGATGGTTTTGGTGAACACGACAACATAAGAAGGCTATGAGGTTTTCTAAAGCTCCGAATAACCCTTTACAAGGACTTGCTATGACTCATATTCCAATGTGTGCCATGTTCAAGAATCTAGTTGAGAAGACGCTTATGCATGGAGAAGGGAAAGGTGATCCTAAGAAAAGTGAAGCTAAGGATAATTTTGGAAAGAAGAAATGGTGTCTTAAGAAGGTTTATAAGAAAAAAAGCAAGAGGCCAGAGAAAACTCGGATAAAGAAGGATATTAGATGCCATGGATGCAGCGCAATGGGCCATTTTGTGAGGAACTACATGAATACTGTAAAGAAAGGAAGTCGCTTTAATTGTGGACAGCCAGGTCATTAAAGTAAGTTGTTTCCTCAGAAGCATGGGATAGCGGCTAGTTCATCGGAAGCGCAGTTGCATGCATTAGAGGCAGCTCAAGCTAATGTCAGGCAGGATAGAGGCAGGAAGGTCACAGTGGAAGGTTTAATCTCTCTTTACGATTTTCCGGTTAAGACCTTATTTGATTCCGGTGCTTCACTTACGTTCATTTCTACTTCATTAGTCGATTGTCGGCACCTTAGCATATCTCTTATTTCCAATCCAGTAGTAGATTCAAACCTTATAGGAGGTTCGACTTATGTTTCTATGATGCGTAAGGGTTTTAGACTTTCTATATCAGGCATCGAGTTTGACTGTGATGCCTGTGCACTGGGGTTTTCGGAGTATGGTATTATTCTAGGGATGGATTGGCTGGCTATGTATGGTGCCATTCTTGACTGCGAGAGGAGGGTTGTAAGATTGATGACATGTCATGGTAGAGCCCTTGAGATATCTTGCGACCGACGATGGTTGGTCATGTTGAGCTTCTTAAAGTCCCTAGATACTTTTATCTATGATCTTAGCTTTATACTCATTGTGAGAGATTTACTGGACGTATTTGAGGGGGTAAGAGGATTACCTTCGAGACAAGAGATTAATTTCAGGATTTATTTGTCAGAGAATGCTAAGCTTGTTGCTTTGCCTGTGCATCATATATCTCCAAGGGAAAGGAAGGAATTGAGTAAGCAGGTAAGTGAGCTATTAGAGGAAGGCTATATTACCCGGAGTATATTTGAGGGGGAGCACTAGTTGTTTTTGCTACTATGACGGATGGCTCTCTCCATTTATGTGTGATTATAGAGAATTAAACAAGTTCAGAAAGAAGAAGCGACACCCACTCCCTCAGGTAGACGATTTACTTGATCGATTGGCGGGTGCATCCGTTCTCTCTCAGTTAGATTTGAGGGAGCATCAGTCATTTTTGCTACTAAGACGGATGGCTCTCTCCGTCTATGTGTGGATATATAGAATTAAACAAGATTAAAAAAAAGAAGCGACACCCACTCTCTCTGATAGACGATTTATTTGATCAGCTGGTGGGTGCATCCGTTCTCTCCCAGTTATATTTGGCAATTGGGTTTCATCAGCCTCAGATTGCAGGTGATGGTGTGGATAAAACAACTTCTAGGACTCTAGATGGATTTTTCGAGTAATCGGTTATTCCCTTGGGGATAACCAATGCACTAACATATTTTGTAGGTTTTACGAGCCGAGTGTTTAGGGAGTTCCTAAATAATTTTTCGGTAGTATTTGTAGACGACATCTTTGTGTTCTCAAGAGATGAGGACGAGCATACGCTGGATTTTGTAAAGGTTCTCTGTACCCTTCATGCCCATTAGTTGAAGGCAAAATTCTCGAAGTGCCACTTTTGGCATAAGGAAGTGAAATTCTTGGGATATGTAGTTTTAGGAGATGGTATAGCGGTGGATCCCGCTAAAGTGGTGGCTGTAAAAGACTGAAAGGCCCCCAAGAATGCAACTTAGGTTAGGGGCTTTCTAGATGTGGCCGGGTTTTATCAGAAATTCATTGACTTTGCATGGATTTCAACTCCGCTTACCGACCTTACTTGGATTTCTCGTGAAACATGGATTGCGGGGATTCTTATACGAGACTGAAGAAAACACTCATGGCTGCTCAGTGTTGACTCTTCCAGATGAATCTAAGATGTTTACGGTGTATAAAGATGCTTGTGGCATAGGATTGGGCGCAATCCTATGCAGGGTGTAGGGTTGTTTGTTATGGGAGCAGATAACTAATGGTGCATGAGAAAAAAATACCCTACCCATGAATTAGAGCTAAAAGTTACTGTTTTCGCCCTTAAGTCTTGGGGGAATTAATTATTGGGTGAGTGGTTTGATTTTATACCGATCATAACTCTCTTCAGTAATTATTCTCACAAAAGCATCTGAACTTGAGGCGGCAACATTGGATGTAATTTCTAGCATACTACTACTTCGAGATTTCATATATCATAGGGAAGGGAATGTAGTGACGGGTGCTCTAAGTATGAAGAGGATGACTTTGAGTCCATTATCCGTAGAATAGCAGAGTTTGGAATTTATCTCATCTTTTAATTTCAGACCATTTACGGGTTATGTACAAGGATTATTAGCATCGCTTGAGGTGCAACCTACTCTATTGGAACAGAATGGATCCACTCAGCGAGATAATGAACAACTAGTTGATATTTTGGGCCGACTAGGTAGAGGCAAGACCACTATGCACCTTTCTAAACACTCAATTAATGATAAAGGATGGCTACGTTTGATGGTAGGTTATGTGTACCCTGCACCGGAGATGTGACTAGTGCAGTATTAGCGAAGGCCCATCACTCTCAGATGACCACCTATCCGTAAGTAGATAAGATGTATAGGGATATGAAGAGGGTTTTCTATTGGAAAGGGATGAAGAAGGACATGGAAAATTTTGTGGAAAGATGCATATAATGTCAGAGAGTTAAGGCTGAGCAAAGGAAGCCTAATGGATTATTTCAACCCCTAGATGTGCGACAATGGAAGTGGGAGAGCGTCTAGATGGATTTTATAGATGGTTTGCCTAGATCAAGGAAAGGCAACCAGCATTTGGGTGATCGTGGATAGGTTAATCAAGAGCGCTCATTTCATCCCAGTTAGGGATAAGAGAACTGCAGCTGGGTTAGCTTCGATATATTTCATGGAGATCGTCCGACTTCATGGAGTTCCCACTAGCAACATTAGTGACAGAGACCCCGTCTTTACCAGCGAGTTTTGGGAAAACTTGAAGGAGGCATTAGGGACACTACTGAGACTTAGTAGTGCATACCACCCTCAAACAGATGGACTGGCCGATAAATTTAATTAGATTTGTTAACCCACTTTTTGGCAAGAGTCTCAACGAGCCAGACCAAAGCCCAAACGCGCAAATGGATATAAGCCGCACTTCAGGATGCCCAGCGGACACATAGTCCGAAGCAGTCACATATCGGCCCAAGTCCAGCCTAGTCAATTGACAACTCACTCCGGAAGAATCACTCTCCCAATCGACCGTGTATCTCGCATCGGTGAAAGGCGCGTCGACCGATTATCTCGGGCCAGCGTGAAAATCTTCTACAAAGCCATTCCACCGTATATCCCGACTTCCAAGGCAATAAAAGCAGTCAAACCACATCCGGACAAAGCTCTACTTTTGATATATCTTTCCGTGGAGGCCACATCAGCCGCAACTTCCGAGGATACTATTCATGAACAGCGGAATCAGTCCCCAGCCGCTATTCAAACCAACTGATGGATTCCACATGTCCAGGCTTTCCCGGAATGGCCGAATCATATTGCAACATCCCAAGCTGCACTTTCCTCCTATAAATACCCCCAAGCTAAAAGAGAAAAAGAGGGGGACTCTTCTCTTCCACCAACTTCTTTTGCACTTCGATTCTGGAGTTCATTCCTCTTAACCTCTCTCAAAAAGAAGAAAAGAAAATAGCCATTGTCTCTTTCTTCTTCAAAAAAAAAGCATTGTACTTGTAATCAAAAAAGAGAAATAATATATAAAGTGGACGTAAGCACCGTCTTCGCCGAACCACTATAAAAATTCTGTATGTGCTCCTCATTCTTTTTGCTTTTATTGCATTTTATAATCTTTACTCATGTGTTGATCGCACGATTGGGGGTTGATTGTCACTAGTAACCAACTTTTGATGCCAACACTTTTGGCGCGAGGAAGGGGCTAAGTACTGATGTTCCGTTAGAGCCTCTACTCACTTTTTCTTATGGCGAACAAACGAAAGAAAGATGCAACATCCTCTCATCCTGCAAATACTGATGCAGCCGATACAGATGCTACGGAAGCAAGTCACGAACTTTCATCTCATGACGACATGTCTCGATCCCTTACCCGGGATGACATGGATAAGATAATGTTCGAATTCAAAGAACAAATGGCATCTTAGGGTAAACTCCTTGAATGACAGCAGTAGATGATGGATCACCTTCTCGGTCGACTGGAGACAGGATCGAACGCTTCAACATCAATTCCTCCACCGACCGAGACTGGGGCAACAACTGATCTTCGGTCTGCACAGAATCAGGCCACTGATCAGGTTACACCTTTATTTCATCCTGATTTGGTCCCACCAACCAATCCTTCACAATCAGGAGTATCACTTCCAGCAACCAGTGCAGGTCCAGTAGCAGAAGCTCAGGAGGCAGACGATCGAGATCTAGGTCGTCCGACAAATTTGCCCCCACTCTTGGGAGCAAGTCGACCTATCGAGCCGGTCGAGCTACCTCCGGGTCCCTCAGAATCAACGCCATTCCCATAACAATATGGAATCTTAACACAGACTTGTTTAACCACTCTTCACCTTCAATAAAGAGCTGGTGCAGCCTTCTCTCCGAATGAGGGGAGCCACCCTACTATACCGGTCCTCACCGTGGTGGAAGAAAACGCTATCGTAGACCCTCCTAACCTCGCTCCAAACGGGGGCAACCCCGAGCCCCGAACATCACATGCTATGCTGGATCAGCCTAGACCCTTTGTTACAGGCATGGCTCGACCAACAACTCATCAGGTTCCAGAAGGGCCATTCTACCCCGAACCACTTACTATATCTCACCTTCCCTCACACCTTCACTCAACTCTCGGAAGCCGAGCCCCACTAACGGCCTCCCTTCCGAGCATGCTTTTGCCAGATCCCCGCACAAAAGCTCTTCCAAATGCAGAGTTAAATTCATGGCAACGACTCCTTGGAGATGTGAGCCAGCTTGAAAGCATTATTCGATGCTTCTCTCAGGGAAACTCTTTGCAGCAAGACATAGACGATGTCAATCGCAGCCCCTTCACCAGGGAAATCAGATATTCTCGAAACCCTCCGGATTTCAAGTTCTCAGCTATCGAGCCATACAACGGTCGCACTGACCTGACCATTTACCTCATGCGATACATGCGACATATGGAAGTACTGGGTGCATCGACCAACGTCATGGCTAAGTGCTTTCCCCTCTTTCTCACAGATATAGCCGGAATGTGGTTTCGGTAGCTAACAACGGAGTCGATCAGCAGTTGGAACACCCTGGTCACCCGCTTCATCGAACAATTCCGAGTGCATATCTCTCGACCAAAAAGTGTTATGTTCTTGTCTACCATCAAGCAGTGATCCGGAGAGATTCTCAGGTCCTTCCTAGAAAGATTCAACATGGTCGTAACATCTGTCGATCGGCCCGAACCATCGAGGGTACTCATGGCCGCCATCGCAAGAGTTCAAAATCGATCAAAATTCTCAATCTCATTAACCAGAGATCCTCCTAAGGATATAGACGACTTTTACTCCGAGGCCGAAAGATTCCAACGACAAGAAGATGGCAGCCTTGAAATGGAGAGCCTCGAGGTTTTAGTAGCCAAACAACAAGGTCCATTCAATGGTAACGGCCAGAATAAAGGAAGGGGAAAGGCCCCGGAGAAAACCGAGGCAATGTGCGACCTCAAAATTAAAATAAATACGATCAGTACACCGAGCTCAATTCCTCTTTGCTCGATATCTATCTCGACATACGCGAGTCCTTACCAACTCCAAGACCACCTCGACGAGAGCCAACCTAGATGGAACTCGATTCTGGCAAGCATTGTATATTCCACAACGTAGCTGGACATAATACAAATAAATGTTGACATCTGCGTGATCTCATCGAAGGGCGAGTCAGAAGAGGAGAGCTCCCCGAATATGTCAAAGATCGCGCCCCGGCCATGCCACCGCGACCTTCTGCCCAAGCTCCTCAGGTCGGTCCTCGAGCTCCTAGAAACGGAAAGGACCCTGAGACTAGCGCTCGCGGCATTATCATTAATTAGATTTCTTCTCTTTTGATGTATTCCTTTCAATAATAAGGACACCTTAATATACACATGTATGGGGTTAGGATTTAGCTCCTAGGCATGCACTGATATCAACTGATGTCCTCCTAGAATTTCTTTTCTTTGTAATAGTTGTTTAACAATTATGAATTTTATTTTTCCAAATATCGATCATGTTTGGAAACCTCTAAGCCGAGCATGAATAACGCTCGCCCTTGTTTTATGTGGTCAGCGCGAAAGCCCACCACCCTTTCTTTTCTTCTAAACGCTTACTCCCTTAACCGAGTGAGGCCATGTTTTCTAAATACAAAGTATAGATTATACTCCCTCTTTTCTTTTTACACCACGAGCATTCATAGCTCGCTGGACAAACTAACTTAACATGAGTCGAGCATTAAAAACACACTTGCCCTAAGCCGAGTATGATTAATACTCACCACCTCTCTAAGCCGAGCATGGTTAATGCTCGCCACTAAGCCGAACCTGATTAAGCGTTCGCCATTAAGCCGAACCAAGTTAAGCGTTCGCCATTAAGTCGGACATGGTTAATGTTCGCTACTAAGCCGAGCATGGTTAATGCTTACCACCCTTCAAAGCCAAGTGAAATAGAATGCTCGACCCATTAGCCTTCTCCAAAACGAGAATGGTTTATTTTGTATTTGCAGGAACTAACTCTCATACAAATGGCGATCGTCACCTCGGCCTTAATACGGTTCCTGGTCGTTGTCGGTTTTCCGGCCTTAATACGACCTGGTATGGTCGTCGATTTTCTGGCCTTAATACAACATCGGAACCGTCGGTTTCTGGCCTTAATATGGTCCGACGTGACCATAGCTGCTCAAGCGTTTGTGCTTCGGTTCAAATTTCAGAACACACCTCCCTCTACCGATGAAGATGCATTCTGCGGGGCAAAGTGTTAACCCTCTTTTTGGCAAGAGTCTCAACGAGCCAGACCCAAAGCCCAAACGCGCAAATGGATATAAGCCGCGCTTCAGGAAGCCCAACAGATGCAAGGTCCGAAGCAGTCACATATCAGCCTAGTCAATCGACAGCTCACTCCGGAAGAATCGCTCTCCTAATCAACTGAGTATCTCGCTTCTGTGAAAGGCGCGTCGATCGATTATCTTGGGCCAGCGTGGAAATCTTCTACAGAGCCATTCCACCGTATATCCCAACTTCCAAGGCAATAAAAGCGGTCAAACCACATCCAGACAAAGCTCTACTTTTGATATACCTTTTCGTGGAGGCCACGTCAGCCACAACTTCCGAGGATACTATTTATGAACAGCGGAATTAGTCCCCAACCGCTATTCAAACCAACTGATGGGTTCTACGTGTCCAGGCTTTCCCGGAATGGCTGGATCATATTGCAACAGCCCAAGCTGCACTTTCCTCCTATAAATACCCCCAAGCTAAAAGAGAAAAAAGAGGGGGACTCTTCTCTTCTGCCAACTTCTTTTGCACTTCGATTCTAGAGTTCATTCCTCTTAACCTCTCTCAAAAAGAAGAAAGGAAAATAGCCATCATCTCTTTCTTCTTCAAACAAAAAAAAGCATTGTACCTGTAATCAAAAAAGAGAAATATTATATAAAGTGGATGTAGGCACCGTCTTTTCCGAACCACTATAAAAATTCTGTGTGTGCTCCTCATTCTTTTTGCTTTTATTGCATTTTATAATCTTTACTCGTGTGTTGATCGCATGATTGGGAGTTGATTGTCACTAGTAACCAACTTTTGACGTCAACAAGATTCATGATGATTTAATATAACTATGCATTTTGGACTTTGGAGGGAGTTAGGAGAAGCATCTTCCCTTAGTTGAGTTTGCTTATAACCGAAGCTACATGGCACCTTTTGTAGCTTTGTATGGACGGCCCTGTAGATCACCATCTTTTTGGTGGGAGACTACAAAAAACTTCTTGGAACATGGATGATCAGAGAAACGTCAGACAAGATCGCCTTGATTCAGCAAAGGATGAAGCCAGCTCCAGATAGACAAAAATCTTATGTGGACAAAAGAAGGTTAGATCTTTAGTTCAGCATGTGGAATATGGTTTTCATTAAAGTAACTCCCCTTAGGATCGTGGTGCGGTTTAGCTCAGTTGGGAAATTAGCACCAAGGTTTGTTGGCCCATTTCAGATAGCAGAGAGGATAAGCCATTTGACCTATAGGGTTCGGCTACCAGAAAGGCTGTCAGGGGTTCATGATGTATTTCATGTCTCACATTTGAGGAAACACCTACATGATTCTGCGGTAGTAGTGGAGCCAAGTGCCTTAGAGGAGGTCAAGGCCGAGAAGGTGGTTTCTGCTAGATAAGTACCAATGCTGATTTTGGATTCTGAAATAAAGAAGTTAACGAATAAGGAGATTAGACTCGTCAAGGTTCAATGGGGAGAGTATAGCAATGAAGCAACATGGGAACTAAAGGAGAGGATTCATGCATCTTTACAATTCCTTTATGATAGTATGCTCTTAATCCTTTCTTAGTTTTGAATTTGAACCTTATCTATTTCTTATCATTTGAATTAGTGTGTCTTAGGAAAGCCTATGGATGGTAGGACATGGTTTAAACATGTTATTAGGACATGTTATGTTTGATGGATTCACGTGGATGCAAGTGTTTGCTAGTAGATGCAATGGATGCATATACATACATTAGGCACTAATTAGTGATCGACCATTAGGACACTAACATAATTGCATATGGATACGTGTGCGCACTTTTTGGTTCATTTCTAATATATGGATGAAAATGGGTGATTATCATATGGATGTTATGTTTTGACGGTGTTTGTAGCATGCATATAGAATTTTATGTACCATTAGGATTCACTTGCATACATTTTGGATGCATGGCACTGACATTTGTGTAGTTAATTCCCCGCTATTACCCTGTCATATCTCCGCTATATCATGTAGCAGATTTTTGCCGCCGCTATTTCCAAATAGCTTATGAAATAGCCTTTCTGCTTTAAGCCTTTCTGCTTTAAGCCTCTCTATATTCCGATGTTCCTGATATATATCCCATTATTTCAGATGTATTCTTCTATATCTTCTACAAAAGAAATGAATTTAAAAATGACATTTATGCATTATAAAATTTAAAAAATTAGTTTTAAACATATATTTTTCAGAATATAAAATACTATAATATTCTATTAAATTTAATCAACCTTAATAAAAGTTTACAAATATTTGCTTATGCTTTTATTTAAAATTAAGAATGTATTAATTATAATTAAGTTGAAAGTTAGTTTTCCCCTTAATTATCATTTATATATTTGTAAAAGAAATAAATATGAGTTTATATGCTATTTTAGACTCATCCGCTATATCTTGGTATTTCCTCACTTTATCCCCGCTACAACCTTTTGCACTTCCACTGCATTGGATCCGTTGAGCGCTTTAACTGCATAGACTAACATAAATTGCTTAGAAGGAGATCGAATGATCGGTGGACCATCTAATTTCTTCCATTAGTTAGTAACATATACACTACACAATTGCATATGTTCATGAAAAGAATTAGTAATCCTAAGGATAATGGATTCCTTTGATTGGTGGATGAGTAGATGGATGTAGATGATATTGTGATAATATTTATGACATTCTACTAGATTTGGAGATTTCAGGGACGAAATCATCCTTTAAGAATGGGAGAATGTAACAACCCAAAATTTTAATAAAGCAATTAAATTAAAGATTAATAAAATAAATATTAATCAGAAAAATATTGAGAAATGGGAACAGGGTTGAAACATTAAGTCCGTTATGAAATTATGGCTAAGAATGACATTTGGTTTGTAGAAATCAAACTTAAAACGAAGAAGATACGAAAGAAAGAAGTTTGAAATTTAAATTTGAAATTTGAAAAAACAATGAATTAATAAATAATAAATTCAGCCGAGAATCACACTAACTAGAGCGACCCAGTCCTTAACTGAGTCAACCTGGGCTCGACCCATACCGCAAGTGGGTCGACCCATTCCAATGAACGTTCGCACCTAGTGCGCACGATTCTGGTGCGATTCAGACATATTTTGGTGCTATTTTCTGGAAGCTTCTCTTAGTCTGATGTACCTAATTCTAAATCTAAAATCTAGCGGTCCTAAATCCCCTAACTCTAATATAAATATAGATCCAAACCTAACCTTATTTCTCCCTACTCTATTTCTTCGATTCTCTATCTCCACTTTACACAACCTTCTCCTCGAATATTTTAATGGAGTTCTGAGACCTAGGTTCCTACATACATTTTTTTGAGAAATTTATATATAGAGATTTCTTGCCGAAGCTTATCGAATTTTCTTAAATTTTGTGAGTATTTTGCATGATTACAAGATCAGTATGAATTGGGGTTTATTTTGATAGTATAATAGTTGTTGATTTCTTCAAATTTCAATTTTCTTTCTGTAAATAATCAATGTATGTCTGATTACTACTCCTATCCTTTATTCCGTCTATTTTAGTAATCTATTATATTATTGTAAATTTATTCAGTTCATCTTTATCTCTTTTTCTTCATATATAATTTTATTTACAATTCAGATTTAGCCCTATTTTATTTCTGATTTGTTCTTATTTATCTGAGCCTTGGCCATTTTCCTTTTATTTTCACGTTGAGCTTAGGCCTTCAAAATGCCAAAACCATCATTACATTTTTGTTTATGCGCAGTTTTGGTAAAAATATGAATTGCGCATTTGGGAAAAATATTAATTATATAAAAATGGATAAATTGGGGCTTATTGGAATTATGCAATAAACGATAATTGAACTTTAACTTTGATAAACTGAATAAATGGAACTTGGATAGACGCTAAATAGCAGGGGTTGGGTTGTACAATGTATTCGAACAAAAATGATGTTTACAGACAACATATAAATTGAAGTTTACATGCAATTTATGATATGAGAAAAAGTTACATGAAGAATGTAGGCTTATTAGTAAATTTAAATTAGGAATTAATTTTTGAATAAACAAATTAATTAGCATGAATAGCTGTGGTCCGTTTCGGCAGCATAAGCTGATTAGGGAAAATAAGAGGCCTATTAAGAAAACGTGTAATAGGACTCTGTTTCGGTAGTGACGACTGATTATTGGAAATAAGGGCTCGTAGTAGTGGTCCATTCGTGCAGTAGGGGTAGGCTGATTAGGGAAAATAAGAGGCTAAAAATAATAATCAAGTTATAGTGACCTAGGCATTTATTGATAAATCTATGGGTGTTTCGGGTAGCTAGGCGGTCAATAATAATTTTATGGTGGCCTTGGCACTAGTAAATTAAATTGGGGACTAAATCTAGGGGTGACTTAAGTCAGATTGCATTTTTGGTTGGGGATTCATATCAGTTAGTATTCTTTTTATCACAGTACACCGAGGTCTCATGAGAAGGCGAAGACACGCTTATATTGTACTATGTAGTAAGAGGTCCAAACGAGGTAGGTATGGGCGCGTTCCGACAGGGTGATAAGCATGCATCGCGCTGATTAGGGAAAACAAGACGCCGTTATGCCTGTGATTTACGCTATGTCCTTAGAGTTTATGGATCGGGTCTGCTAAATCCTAGACCAAAGTCGGCATAAGTTATCATAATTGTGGTTTAGGAGACGAACAATAATTAGAATTAGGTTATATCCTAATTATGAGTTGTAGTAAGTCGTGTAGAAATTGAATGATTTGATAATTGACTATCTTCTTGCTTATCTTCTTATTCTTATTTACTATATTATGCTTCAAACTATTATTTTGTATAGATTTCCTCTTTTATAACTCATGCTAGTTATTACAGAAATCACTAGGCTTTTTGTCTGACTAGTTTTCTTTCTCTTTTTTTTCCTTCTTTCGTCCAAGTTCTCAGGGTGGAGGATATAGCAACTGATAGAGTTTCGGCCCAGCTTAGCCCATTGGACATTCTCATTTGACTTATTATCTTCTTTTACATGTATTGTTCCACATTTGACATATTTTTGTATTTGATGTAGAGAGGGATTTTTATTTTGGTACTCTGATGATGTTGCTTTCATGAGATAGTTGTGGTTTTTATGATAGAGTACAATTTATGGTGTAATAACGCTTTTTTTATTCTGCTTCAAATGCAATTTTAAGTTCCGTTGTGTTTATCATATGATGTCTTATGAATCTTAGTCTCCATGATGTTATTTCATACCTATACGTTTCATATTCCTTAACAAAATCGTCATATGGGTAACATTAAGAAATTTGGGGTGTTACACGGTTTAACATTTTCTTATCATAAGATAGAACATTTGTATTGTAGGTCTCATGGAGCTGTCCTTTATAGATGTAGTTGGAGTACTCTTTCGTTACATGACGACGGAGGCACGTCGAAGAGGGTACAACGAGTAGTACCTAGACATTTTGGGCATATAGCTACATACATGCAGATTGTTAGGTTTTGATCTATTAGGAAGTAGATAGGTACGATTTACGCATAGAGGGGAGAGTGTTTATAAATCTTAATTACCCAATAAAAAGTAAGTCAATGATGGAATGGTATATGTAGTGTTATTTTTAAAAAGTATAATTTTTCCATTCACCAGAATTTTAGTTCTAGCCACATCCCCATAGAAAAGCCGCACGTTAGACAAATGATATAGATTTTCCAGCTTAGAGGCACTTGCTTAGCTAGTATCATTATTATGGCAAGTATTTACTTATTATCTTATTTTATCAAATTCCACAGTGATATTTATTTTGAGCTCTGATATATTTATCTTTGCCTTTCTGTAGGATACCAAACAAATCAACTCGGTTTCAATAGACTTAGACTTTTAGCATTTTACGAATAATTCAAGCCCGCGAGAATTTTTTTTATAATAATTCTATGATTTTTGTTTGATCATAACAAGCATATATATATATATATTATAAATGTGTTTGCAATTGTACTATTCTATTACAACACTTACAGAATTAAATATTTATATTTAAATATAATACTACTACACAAGAATTTAAATATTCAAACAATATTTTATTTAAATATAATATTTTATTTCAACATCTGAATAGTACATATTTTTCTAGCTCCTCTATTTGTACATCACTGTAATTAAATACATTCAATTTCTTATTACATCTGATCCTCACTACAACTCTCAGTCACTCATGTACATACATTGACACACTCGGTTACTCTCTCTCTCTCTCTCACACACACACACACATATACATATATAGTTTCACTCACTTGTCTTCTGTCTGTCAGCACTATCAGTACAGTAATCTGATTACTTGTCACAGAAACACACACAGTAAGCTGGAACATTAATATTTTTAAATACTAGCAGATATGTAACATCCTGCATTTTGTGTATCGGAGGATCGTAAAATATTTTTATTTTATTCCCTAAGGGTTGAATCATTTTCATATTTTAATATGTGATTTATGGGGATGTGGGACATGTCCATAATTTTTTACCAATTTTGTTTGTGACCATTTTTCCCCTGTCAGTCTTGTACAAGGTATAAATTTTGACTCGGATCGAATCAGGTGTTGAGACCTGTGCCACTAGAATGGAATTTATGTTTCCATTTTCGTAGAATGGTCACACTAAAGTTATGGCTCAGTGGTTGGGAGGAATCGCTGTTTTAAGGTTTTATAGTTGGTTGTTCAGGTTAGGTAAGCCATAATGAGCTGATTTGGTGGGGCCCATTAGTAGGCTGGTGGGAGGTTACAAATAGGGGATAGGAGGCATCGAGAATAGTTTACTTTCTCCATTCTCTTATTTGGAGGAGCTTGTGATCCTCCATTTCTCCTTTCTTTTACAGCTTTCCTCCATTTCTCCATTCTTTTACAGCTTTCCTCCATTAAAATTTGAGATCTACATTAGAGAATCGAAGATCTACACCGTTGGAAACTAGGTCTACATCATTCCAAGGGAGATCATCAAATTGAAGAGTTTGGATCAAATTCTTCGCTGTCCGGATCTAGATCTAAGTGTTTTTGGGTTATTTTGGAGAATTGGTGAGCGATATGCATCTCCCACACAGATACAATCAATTATAAGAGTATTTGATTTAGTTTTTCATCATTTCCAAGTGTTTTCTCATAGATATACACCATGGTAAGTCTATTTTCACATGAACCGCCATAGGATCTAATTCATCAACTTTAAACCGGTAATTTAAATATATTTTCATATGTTTATGCAAGTTGGATCCATAATTTAGTTTATATGTTCATTTATCACGATTTTGGGGAAGTTTGCATAATTATGATGAAAATAGTCATATTCATGTTGTTAGTGAACTCATAACGTGCTTATGGTTGTATTGGATGAATTGGTTGAGTAGAATTCGTCGATCTTGTCATTTGACGAAGTTTTGGTAAAATTTGGTGTTGAATTGGATCAGTTCAGGCCACGGGTCAAGCATAACAGGGTCGGTCGTGCACTTGGAGTGGTCAGGTCGAGTAGAGAAGGGGGTCGGTTGAGCAAGGTCCGGGTCGGTCATGGTTTTGTTGCATAGGGCTGGTCATGTTCAGGAGGAAGGCTCGGTCACTAGTTGGGTGGTCGGTCAGTCATTGACTATAGCATGAGGTCAGTCAGGGTGGTTCGGGTCGAGCCAGCGAAGGGTCGGTCGAGCAAAGTGAAGGTTTGGTCGGTCTCTGGTCTGTCGCACCAAGGGGTCGGTCGCACCAGGTGGTCGGTCGCACCTAGAAGACATAGGGTCGTTTTTGAAACGAAAAAAATTCGGGTACGACCCAGATTTGAACAAAAGTGCCTTAAAAAAATTTCGGATAGAAGTGCCGCCGCAGCGCGGTGCGCTCTAAACGCTGTGGTTGTTGGTATGAACGTTGTGGTTTATTTCATAGCAAATGGATGTAATGCTATGAATTGGGTTGAACCATATATTGATGTTATTTGGTTCAGTGATGTTGTGACTTCAAGTGAATTCAAGTAGAAATATTCAAAGTGTTGAATGCGTTCGATGATCGGTATGGAACAACGAATGAGATGACAACTCAAAGGTTGTGAGTTGCTAGATAATGGCTGCTCAAGAAGGTTTTTTAAGCTATGGAAAGTCATCAGGTTGGATGACTATAGATGTGAAGGCCGAGAGATTATCATCGTAGGTTTTAATAGGCTCAAAGCAGGGGTACAATAGAGATATCTAAAAGACCGGAAGGTTGCTGGTTGAGTACCGCGGATATCATTGAAAAGCCTAGGTATGTATCTTTGAAAGGCGTATAGAGATTCTGTTAGAACTAGGGTTACCATTAGCCCTTGACATATTGCAAGGTTGGCTGTCATACGATTAACGATGGTTTCGAAGCAGGATTGGCGGTGATAGCCAGAGTCTGTCACGGACGATTGGTTGCCTTGTTTGTACCATCTCACGTAAATTGTCCAACGTTGAAGGAGATATTTCTTGGGTGCTTGTCTGATATTGGTTCCGGCCCGTAGGGCTTGTGCTTGAGGTTCTATTAGGATAGTTTACGTGAGGTGCATATAATGTGGATGCTATGAGTACTAATGGTGTTTGCTTCTAATTGCCATGAATGAATGATTGTTCTGGCTTCCATGGATGGATGGTTGAAATGTTTGATGTAAAGGCTATCACTGTCCGATGTGGGGAAGACGAGGTTGAGTTCTTCTTTGGTATTTTGGGTATATTGGTTTGTTTATTTGTCCATTCTCGTATACTTTATTGATGATGTTAGATAGCTGCTTATCGCTCACTAAGACTGTTGTCTAACTCAAGGTTTTATGTTTCCCTCTATTACCTTGGGCTAATCATCCGGTTGTGGATGGACAGACTGAGTAGCAGGTGGCAGATGATAGTTTGGTTAGACGATGATGTTGATCGATGGTGAGTTGGAGGCTTACGTACCAGTTTTGTTACTATCTAGTAATTGTTTCCGCTGTTTGTTGTTTCTTCTCTGAGTGTTGCAGTGAGGCAGACAGATTTTGTTTGAAATCCTGGTGTTGGATATACTTTCTGGTTATTATGAAAGTTTGGTATTTTCTGCTCAAATATGTTTAACTAATATTGCATGTTGTATATGTTCTATTATATTTTATCCTTGCGCTGTGAGTTATACGACAAGTACCGATGTTGTTGTTACCTATGATGTTCGTCCATAGCTGCCTGGCATGCGTTGCAGCGCATTATTACTCTTGTTTAGTGCAGGGGTTGTGGGCGGTCGTCACAAGATATTATTTTATTTTTAAAATTTATTTGCTTCATAATTTTGTTGGTTTCTCATCATATTTCATGACTTGATTTGATATATATATATATATATATGTATATATATATATAATAAAATCCCTTGGTAGGACAAACCAAGAGACAAAGAACGATCAGGATATATTCAGAGCATATATATATCAAATGGCAATGAAAATAACACGTATCGATTTTGTTAACGTGGGCATCCGCATTCGGTTGTTTACAGCTGTCCCTCCATCTTTCTGTTCCGCTCCCACGATCTATTTCTCTTCCTCATAAATCATTTTCTCAAATCAATTCTTTTTCACTACTTTAGATCGTCAACACAATCAAGCCGCGGATCAACATGCTCTTGATGGTGCCACCGTCAACACAATCAACCCGCGGATGAACATGCACTTGATGGTGCCACCTTCTTCTTCTTACAATCCAGATCTCCGAAGTATTAACTTTTTGCTCCGTACTCTGTACTCAATAGTTAGTTTTTGAATTTATTAGTTTTAGATCAATTTATCAAATACGGGTTTTCTATCGATATTTCAATTCGCTCTATTTAGGTCAGTGTAATGTTTCCTTCTTCAATTTCAATCTCGCTTATTTGAGGTGGTGTTGTATCAAGTAACGTTTATTACTTTTAAGCGGTTTTCGATGAATTAATTCATTCGATTTTGAAACGTAAGAATGTCATCTTCAGCCTAAAAGGGCCATATTTGCAGATCTTTTACGTAATTAGTTTGATTTTTGTTTGTTAATGATGTTCTGTTGCACAATTTAATCCGACTGTGGTTGGAGCTTTAGCATCTACCAAAGTTGTTCTGCACATCTACTATTTGTAAAAATGGAAAACCTAAGAGTCACTTTTTTTTAGTTAATGGAGTCTTAAAAAAAAAATTAATCATTTGTGCTATTTGTAAAACCCATTTCTTGGAATGCATGAAGGAAAACATGCGTTAACCTGAAAATTTTAAAAGGCTAATATAAATCACTATCAAAGTTATTCGGACTTCATAACCTTTTACGTTCCGTTTCTTGCATTGCCATTTCTGTCTTTTACCTTTAACGAATAGTTTTTTGTTTTGGCTGCTACTCTCAGGTTGTACCGATTGATGAAGTGCACAAGCTCTTCGAGTCAGTGTAAGCAGATGATCCAAATTGGTAAGTTGAATTTCTCATTTATTTTGGAAATCAATTTTTTATAATTTTGTAGTAAAGATCAGAAATGCTACTGTTATCTTCATTTCCGTACACCAGTTTCATTAAAATATCTTAGCCTTATTACTGGAAATGTCGGTTGGCCACTTCAGTTTTGTATCATGATACACTTAGGATCTATAGCACAACACCGTTTTTTCTTACGAAAGACAAATTAATTATAACTATAGAATTCAGCTTTAATGGCAAGATGCAGTGATATGTCTCTTACAGTCTTACTTATACAGTTGTTGGTATTGCTGCTACTTCAAATAGCTGGCTGGGATCTTCATAACTCACTTAGGATGGGCTGCTGCTAACTCGGGTTAGTGAAGATCCCATTTATGGATTTTCTTTTTCCCAACAAAAGTTTATTTATGTGTTAAGAAGTTTGAAATGAATTGTATCAATTGTTAAGTTAGATGTTGATAAATTTTCAATTTTATAAGATAGGTCATAAGCAATTATTTATTGTCTCATGACCTTTTCAATTATTTCTGAGTTGTCAAACATTCAACAAAAATATTTAAGAATATTGCCAGTACAAAGTGGGTTACCAAAAGCCTTCTTAAAGCCAGTTATATGTTAGTGTTTTGAAACCTTAGGTTTGCAATGCAGGATGCAACTTTATACCAACTGAAATGTTTAATATTGTTTATTTTGTTATTTTCTGATGTTGGGTTAGTGAAGGTAGATTTATGAGTGGTGTTGTATATGATGTGTCAGATAATTGCACAAGCAGGTGGAGAAGCAAACCATATGTATTTATGTATGTGTTTGTGATATGCATATATGAAAAGTGATAATTTAGTAATTTTAAAAAGAGTACATAGTAGTCAAGGATCTCTAACTGAAATGGTAGAGATATGGCGCTTTAAAGAGATGTTCTGGAGGTAATGGGTTAGACCCCATGAGACTTAACAAAGATGTTGTGAATTTCATTTTTTTATTAGGCTACACATTATGGGTTGCCAAACTTAGGCTATGTACATTCAATTGATCTATATATATGTGATGGCAAATCTTGCTTAGATTGTTTGATTTCTTGAGGTTTACACTCATAATTGTAGTTATGTTTGGTCACATTTGTTTAAGCACATTTGTGAATGTACTGTATTGCCTCTCTCTTGCTACAAAAATGTTTTTTTTTTTAAAATATTTTTCTTTGTAAGTTCATTCATAAGTATGAAGGAAAGTACGAAGGAATTTATTTTATTATATTCCTCAAAGGAAACTTGCTGTTTTACTATATTTGTTATGCTTTAATAGGGTACTTGAATAATACATTTTATGTAATATATTTTTTCTCTTATATGGTATCTTTGTCTTGAGCGACTGATGTTCTTAACAAATGATTGCTATCATTCTCTAAGCAATGAGTGTTTGCACTCTATAACCCATGTGTCAATGACTTCAAATCCCTGACATAAATGAGAATTTTGCATTTCACAAGATGTTGATTTTCCACTATATGATACAAACAACAATAATAGTAAGTGAAATTAATTTTGATGTCGTACAATAACTATATGATTAACCATTTGTAAGCTTTTTTCTTCCACTTTATTCATGATTTTTAAAGTTTAAGTTTGATGCAGTACAACTATTCTTGGGGGTTATTTTTCTCCAACTTGAATGCAATCCAATGTTTGACCCGAACGTAATCTATAATTTTAATGGCATAGATTTACTTAATTAGATTCATAAATGAAATAAGCTAGAATCGAAAGGTAAGAAATGATTGATTTAATTTGATAAATTTTCATGTTCTAATTGTCAGTATGGTTGGAATTTTGTTTTATTTCTTCTAGATACTGACCGTAAATATCCAAATTGGATTTGTGAAAGAGTATATGTGGTATTACTATAGTATAATAATTTTAGCCATTAATTATGAAACGTGATATGAACAAATAGAGATTTCTTTACTGCAGGCGCTTTCGGCTCATGCATGGATATACATTTCTCAAGTAGGAATTTTAGCTATTAATTATTCATCATTTAACCATTATTAAGCCAACTTTCCAAGTATTCAATTAGCATTTAATCCTTTGATGTTTATCTCATGATACATTCAGGTATGTCTATTTTATGCACTAATTACCACTCATATTTTATTTCCATTTTAAATCTATTATCCTTGAGCAATAAATTTATAAATAGATCTATTTAGTCGTGAGTTGCTTCAAAGAAATTAATAATTTGATTTTTTTTTTAATTAATTTTACGTGGGTCAAGCCTCCAAAATTTATTGATGAGCTAGAAATGGATGAAAAAGAGTTTGAAAACGAAAGGATCATATTATGATAAGGTATAAAACAAGAAAAGGAAAGGTAGGTATTGCCTATTCTTATTTTTTTTTTTAATTCAGTTAGAACTTATTCATTATTATACTACATTTTCCTTTCTGAATTTTTGGCAAGTTTGATGTGGTTGTGTTTTGTCAATGGAGTTGATCTTTCCATACATTATGACATGTATTTTTTTTCCTTAGTATAATAATTTTAGCCATTAATTATGAAATGTGATATGAACAAATAGAGATTTCATTACTGCATGCGCTTTCGGCTCATGCATGGATATCCATTTCTCAAGTAGAGATTTAAGCCATTAATTATTCATCATTTAACCATTCTTAAGCCAAATTTCCAAGTATTCAATTAGTATTTAATCCTTTAATGTTGATCTCATGATACATTCAGGTATGTCTGTTTTATGCATATGCACTAATTATCACTCATATTTTGTTTCCATTTTTAATCCATTATCCTTGAGCAATAAATTTATAAACATATCTATTTAGTCGTGAGTTGCTTCAAAGAAATTAATAATTCAATTTCATATAACATTGAAATTTCATCTTCCACATTCTCTGTTTCATGTTACCTTTGCCTTTTTTAATACAAAGTAGTTCGAATTTTAATTTTACTATGACTATAAAGAAGAACAGCTTTAAATGTCTGTTCTATATTGCGTCATACTACATTGGATATTTACCTTATAGTGCATTAGGCATATGCTTTGAATAAAATTTTGTTTTTACATTTCTGTTAACACCTATATTGTTCAGTCGCTTAATTTGTATCATAGTTATTTGACTTTGATTACTTATTTAAGATCCGGGAAAGATTAAATTTATAGTAGTTTAATGGTTACTTTCATTGTGCGTATGTACTTCATGATCATCCGATGCTAATTTTATACTCATGTTGTTTATTAATTTGTATATATGTTGCAAGATTTTATACAGGGAACAACGACAATCATATAGATTTTGATCATATGCAATACAGATTTTAAGCATATGCATCTCTAAAGACGTTTATCCTCATATTTTTATACTTAAGTAGAGCTGGTGTGGATAGTTTGTTTGTACTTAGTTACATATAAGGCTCACTGTTAGCTTGATGGTTTATCTTCATAAAACGCACCCGTCTCAGTAATTGGCCACTTTTATTATTGTTAATCCACTTCAAACTTATCTTTTCTTTGTTCATTTTAGACCTACTTCTACTCACATTTGTGCTCACATATATTTCTTACATTAAATGTGTGAACGTAACCTATTTGTGAAAATGGAACAACAAATAAGTTATAAAATATTTTTAGGTTTCTTTAACTTTTCTTACTTTTTTTTTAAAAGTTTTGATGTCTTAGCTTTGTTGCATACAGTTTGTGCTTCTTTATACTTTTGCTTGAATTACGTTATGGTTCATTTGCAAGGTTGCTAAACTTCCATTTTTTGCAGCAATAGCTTGGGCATATTTATTGGAGCTGAAGTAGTAATGCTTGATTGGTTATTTGAATTAACATGAAAGCTGGAAGGTAATATTGTGTTGCATGTTAAATGTTTTTGTTGCTTCTGCTACTATTACCATCATTATTTTCCTACCAGAAAATATTTATGTGTCCATAATAGATCTTGATGAAATAATCAGGAGTGCAAATGAACCCAAATATTGTTTGTCCTCTCATTTTGTTTATAAATCTTTATAAAAGGACAAATGAATATCTTAAAATCAAGAATCTTATTGGGGTTGCCTAATTTAACTAGAAACAATTATTTTAACCTACTGTCATCTTCATTTTTGAATCCTAATTGCAAAAATAACTACAGTACGTCTTTTGATCAAGCATGAATTTTAGTTGGGTCACTGGTGGATATTTATTTTCTTTTAGTTTTAGTTATCATCAAGTTGAGTGTTTACATGGTAGTGCAACAGCGACAAGGCAAGGATCATATTTTTAGATGTGGAGCTCGCTGGATGTAGAAGAATTAGCTGCGGTTGATGGCCTGAGTTGTTGTTTTGCATGATAGTTGTATTGATTGATTTGCTATTTTTGGAAGGGGGCAAGCATAGAGGAAAGAAAACGTCTGTGAGACTGCCTTAATAAACAATAGGAAAAGACATATGGGAGTTTGATATTGAATAAATATTCCGCTGAAAATGAAGTGAGATTTTTTGCTTGCTCTTATGCAGTGGAAAAAATACATTTACATCGCTTGGATGTATGTTTCAAATTCTACTTTAGTTTGACCAATAGATTCTGTCTAATTTTTACTTCCTTTATTAATTGCTAGGAAACAAGTTTATTGACATTTTCTTTGGATGTACATATCAAGATTAAACAAGCTTTATGCAAATTAACTAAATTTTTAACCAATTTTCATCCTATTATTTGACAAAGCTTATGATAGAGCTGAAAAAGGATTTTGAAGTAAGGAAGCTGATGTGAACTTTGATATATGTTGCAACAAAAATGGTATGATTAAGGTACATTCACACTTTGTGCATTTCTCTTTTTGATATATATGAACTTTTAGATTAAAAAATTTCAAAAAATAATTTGTTATTAATATTTTTATCCTTATTATATAGTGCTAACCATAGTTTCTAAAAATAAGTTTAACATACTGTATCAGACATAGAGATTGAGTTTGTGCACGTGGTTTACTATAGAAAATGTTGGATATCAAAACGTAAGTTAAAGGTTTGAGGTATCATGTTAGCAAAATGTAAGTGACAGGATGAGTATTTTCTAGTAAAAAGTAGTGTTTCAATCATTATCGTCGATTTATCTGTGTTTAATTGTTCGTGTAAATACAATATTTCAGTGTTAGCTATATATGTATTTGAAACTTTTTACACTGGAAATGCTATTTCAAGATATTACAATTTCTCACGTGCATCTTCAAGATGATAAATTTTTATTATCTTCACAAAAAACTTGGCATTTAGATTTTCGCATATATTTTTACAACAAATTTAATATTGATCAAACTATGCGTTACTGTAATGTGCAATGATACAAAAATATAAGACAATATATTTTGTACTGTGCTATTGTCACAGGCTAAATACTATCCGACTACACAATGAAATATTCTCAAATTCAAATCTTCTGGACCAACGACATTGATTTATCAGTACAACTCACTTGCATTCGTATTGGACATGGTAATATAATTTATTTCTCACCAATTACTCATAAATGCCGACTGCAATTTTCGAAAGTCTATGCTTCCGTGCATCGCACGGGTTATATATATATATATATATATATATATATATATATATATATATATATATATAGAGAGAGAGAGAGAGAGAGAGGAGGGTTTCATGACACCCCTATTTGGGAGCACCCCAAATACACCCCATTTATGGCCACACATTTATATTAAAAAAAGTTAGTGGAGGGAGAGAGGGTTAGTAGGAAGAGAGAGAATCAGAAATATGTGGTGAAAATCAGAAAGCACTATTTGGGGTGCTCTTGATCCTATCTCATATATATATATATGTATATATATAGGGAGCGACTATTGGGACACAAACATAGAGACACAAAATCTTGACCATTGGATCTTTTTGTCTTTATGTAGAGAGGTGAAATTCAGGGAAGATCCAATGATGGAGATTTTGTGTCCCTTTATTTGTGTCTATTTGTTGTGTTCAAATAGACTTTCTCATATATATATATATATATATATATATATATATATATATATATATAGAAAACAAAATATCACCCTTGCTAACGTGTACATTTTAAAATTGCTCCATGCTATATTCTCTCGCCTCTTGAACGCTCTTTCCATTTTCGTTATTTCCAATTTCACCGCTCCCCAACTCCATGCATCTACATTTTTGTAACCGACTTTATCAAATAAACGACCACTGTGAAATAACACGATATTCTCATTCCAAAACCACTTGCTTCCAGTTTCAGAAAAAGCCGCTTACTTCTTCCCCTCTTCCTCCATTAATTTTTTTCACCCGAACTTCGATACCCAATGACAGATTCATTATGAACGTCATCCATTGTGAATCTTTCTTCTTCCCTTCTTTCCTACGATTCCAACTATTTCTGCTGCTACCCTCCTCTTGCTCCACCACCGCCTGTGATTCCCACCGTAATCTATACCGCATCTGCCTTACAAGGTATTAATTCCTCTACTTTGTTCCCATTTCTGAAATGAGTTATTTGTTAAGAGTGCAATTTAATGGGTTCATCTAAAATAGCATGGTATTCCTGTAACAAAATAGCTTGCTCCTTCCCCTCTTCTCCGTTATTTCTTTTTATCCGGACTTCGATACTAATGGCTTGCCAACCCTATAACAACATATCCATTACGAACGTCATCCATAAGTGAATATGTCTTCTTGCTTTCTTCCTTTCGATTCCACCAATTCATACTGCTACCCTCCGCCCTTGATCCACCACCACATGTGATTCCTGCCTAAATCCATATCGAATCTTCCTTATAAGGTACGCATTCCTTCTATTTTGTTCCTTTTTTAAATCGAGTTATATGATAACGTCCTTATGATTCAATGAGTGTTAACATCTAATATGGTTTTTTCATTGCTATGCCGTGTTAATTTTAATGATTTAAAATTGTAAGCGTTGGATGACCACTTTACAGGCCGTTTGTATCAACCGCAAACTGATATATCTTCTAATCTTCAGTGAATTTTTCTGGCCGATTATTACCTACAACGACCAACGGCTGTTATGCGATTTTGCACTTACATACTTACATAACTCACTACAAATTTAGTGCAGTAGGGAGAGAATAGTATTGTTACTATATTGACTATGATGCATTAAACTTAGAAAGCATGCTGCCATAGGACCACATATTGAACAAGGCTATTACGCACCAACTTTAGACTGAAGAAGACAAACAATTATAGCTGACTGTACGCACTTGGTGATGAATAGTGTGCACTGGAATTATGTTGTTCATGTTTTTTTTAGATATTTCAATGTACTTTTCATCTATTTCAATTTTTCATGTTCATTTCTATTTCATTGTGCAACCATAAAGCAATTGATAACATTGAGAAAATAACTGTCCATACTGGACCTATCTTACAGCCACCTTGAATTCACCTCTGGCAAAGCTATGTTGTAGGTGTTGGAAACTAGGATGATGAACCAAAACCAGTCAATATAATGTTACTTTTACTTCATCCACACGTGCATCTATTGTATTACAAACTGATGTTATTTCCTATCTTCTACTAGGTTATTGGCCTAAGGTGAATGGTGATAAGTGGAGTTTTTACCAATCACCTGCTACTGTTTTGAGGTTAGGATCAGTTACTGTATCTTGTGCAGTATCAACAATCTATTTTACTTTTATACCAGTTACACAAATGAATTAAATTACCGTAACTTTTCTAAAAGCATTGGATATAAATTTGTCTATCACTTTCCTATTCCAAGTTCTTCACTTGCAATGCAAATTTTATTTTCATCTTGGTTCTTCTATTGACCAGGTCATTGTAATGTAGGCAACATACGAATACAGTACAACTTTGATGTTTTCAACTTGAATTTTATGTGTTTGCAATCCGCAAATTTCTTCAAGACCATGATGTTCACTAGAAAACAGTTCAGTGCCTGCTTCAGAGCTGATTAACAATGGATGAATGCGTAGTCTCAAAGTTCTATACGACGTTATCAATGTTTTACCATACGTATCATTGTATATTCATCTGCCAAACAAGAATAATGTATAATGTGAAATTTGCTTTTATCGCTACAGGTCATTTCCACATTTCATGAATGCATCTTAGAATGGAGGAAAATAGAGGAGATCTTCAATTTTGATGACCGCATATGATTCCATTTAAATTTGCATTGCTACTTTGACTTAAAAATTGAATTTTTTGGTAATGTATTGTAATGAAATTAAAACTTTAATTTATGAAAGAAAATTGACAAGAAAAGAATCGAATTATGTGAAGAATGGTTGCCTTGACTTTTTTCATGGTATTTATCAGTTTGGAATTTTCTTTGGCGGATTCTTTATTTTTTTACCGTTCAGAAAAAGACCATTCAAGTGGTTGAGTTCTTTGACTTATCATAGTGTTAAACCAATTGTTTAAATTCTTCAAATTTTCATTTATCAATATTCGACGACAATGATAGCTCTTTCTAATGCATTATGTTCAAAAATAGGAGTCAATATTTTCATAACCGGACCGTGAATCAAACCACAGAGACTTAGTGTTTGAGATTTCAAAGGTCCAACCGATCAAACCGTCAAGAATCGCATATGTACTTTTAGAATTTTAAAAATATCAACATATTTGAACCAAGTTGCATTATATAACACAACAACCAGTAGTTGTGTGACAATATATAATTGTGAATAAAAAAATGTTATGAAACACTATAATGTATTTTTATTATTAGTTATAATAAAAAAGTGTTACGGAACACTATAAAAACTGGTCGGCTATGCTATAAAAAAAAATTGCGAATAATCATATTTAGACCAAGTTTCATAATAAAACAAACATTACTTAGAATTTAGGAACCAAAGTTGCAGGGGTTGAATCGGGGTTTTGAAAGCCGAATACAAGGCTGAAACAAAGGTTTGAGGGTTAAACCAGAGTTTGTGATTTGAGAAGGACCGAATGGTTATATATCGGACTTTATGGCCCACGTTCTAAGGTTACTCGTGGTTTAATCGCGGGAGGGTCTGGTTCTTAAAACAATGGAACGAGTTATTATCCAACCAAAGAAAAGCATAGCCGGACAGCTATAGTGCATGCAATTATGTTTCAGCTCACGCATATCTTCCTACTCAACACAGATCAACACAGAAGTATAACCAGGTGTGTTCTATTATTCTCTTTTTCCTTCCTTCTCTGATGCTTTCTCCGCTCTCCGATGCTTCATCAACTTTTATATAAAATTTCCGAAATCAAGAAAGCAAGAATTCAGTTTAACGTTCGTGTAATTCATTTTCACAAATTTTCTATTGAGAATTAAATTATGAGAATTCAGTACAAGGATTCTTTATTATATTTTTACTACTAATTTTGTAGGATGTACTATATTCCTTCTATATTTTCATGCATGCCCTCTGAAACTCAGTCCAATTTACCGATTACTAAGATTTATATACATAAAAGGCGTAATTCTATAGGATGTTCTACACGTACCCTGACTACTCTTTGTGCTAGGTTTGTTGCAATCCATGTTTATCTACATTACACTACTTTAACAGTTTGATTTCGTATAAAATCTCAAACACGTAAGGCATTATTATGTTGTGCTTCATTCAGGTCTTGTTTAGAGTACAGTTTTCATTGAAGCCGAAGTACAAAATTTTAACTTGATATGTATATTCAATCAATTCATTTAGTAGGATGAATATTTTTACATTTTTTTTTACATGTTACACTACTGCAGAAATAGTCTCTATGAGCTTTATGCCAATTGGTTGCAGTTGAGATATTTTTAGATTACAGGATCAATGTATTGAAATTCCTAAAGAGTTGAATTAAATATATTTAGTCCCACATTGGCAAAATAGTGGGTTAATATTGTGTACATATATAAATCCTCATTCCCTTAATTGACCCTTAGGATTAGTTAATTTTGTGCGAGGGGGAGGACCTATATCTGATGAACACACGCGCGCGCGTGAGCGCCATCCGCCCGTCCGACCGAACAGAACCGGGCCGGTACGGGTTCGGGCTTGGGCTTAGGCTTTGACATGAAATCGGGTCTTGAATAAAACCATATTTTTGCACCGAAAAACTCAGCAATTTTTTGGTAGGAATTAACAAACGGGTGCGACCCGCGTAGAGCAAACAGATGCAACCCATTACCATTCGAATTCAAACGGTAACGGACCGGGCGGGAAACAGACGGATGCGTCTGTTCCCAAAAGATGCGAAAAGGGCATATAAACTACACGATTCTGATCAAATCGATTACGTTTTGTATTCCCTTTCCTCCTCTCATCTGCTCTCTCTCCTTTTTTCCACTGCTATCATTATCAAAAATCAATCTATCTGACATTAATCGCTACAATCTCGAGCAATCTTTGCTTTTGTTGTATCCTGAGGGGCTTCGATTGAAAGGCTTAAGATGTAGTAAATCTGTACTCAAAGCAGATTGCAACAGATTATAAGTATTTGATTTCTACACAAATTAGTATACCAAATTAGTATGACTATTCTTAATCAGGATAAGTTAGTCAACGACACAAACTTCCAGCACAAGTTTGTCTCAATGTCTTAAGGCTTTTCCTGTTTTTGACAAAACAGACATGGCAGCAGAGCAAATGTCAATAAAAAATGGCAATTTGAACAAGTCAGACTTGTTCAAAGGAGAAGGTGATGATTTTCTGACATGACAGAGTCAGATGCTATTTATCTCACCACCCTTGGTTTGCAGAAGTATCTTGAAGAAGATGAACCGGTGCCACCTACACCAGGAAATGCCAAGGATGCAAATAAGCATGATGGTCATTCTATTGATACGTGGAGGCATTCAGATTTTTTATGTAGAAACTACATTCTCAATTGCCTAGATAAGGTCCTGTACAAAGCGTACCAGCCCATAAAGATTGCGAAAGCTCTTTGGAATGCACTGGCTACACAGTACAAGACGCAGAATGTGAGTTTGAAAAAGTTCATCGTTGACAAGTTTATGGACTATAAAATGGTGGACTCAAAGTCGGTGACTTCTCAAGTGCAAGAGTTGCAAATTATTATCCATGAAATAGAAGCAGAAGGCTAGAAAGTTGGTGAATCATTCCTAGTTGAAGCAATTACTGGAAAATTGCCACCATCTTGGAGGGACTACCGCAACTACTTGAAGCACAAAAATAAGGAGATATCCTCACAAGACCTCATCGTCAGATTAAAGATAGAGTTAGATAATCGCGGAGTCACTCAACCTAAAAGTGAAGAGGCGCTTGTTGCTGAAGGGCCAAAGAAGAAAGGACACTTCAGAAACAAAAACAAGAAAAGGAAGGCGCCAGAAAATAAGCAGAATAACCAAAAGAAGTCCAAGAAATTCAATGGTGATTGTTGGGTTTGTGGCAAGACTGGTTATCAAGCAAAAGAGTGCAGACATAAGAAACAAAAAAATTCGGAAGCAAATGTGGTGGATAACATGGACATCGATGAATCAATCTTTTCAGGAGTTGTATTCGAATGCAACTTGATTTAGAATTCTGCACAATGGTGGTTGGACACGGGTGCTACTAGGCATATATGTTCTGACAAATCCATTTTTTCAACCTACAACAAATTGGATAAAGATTAGAAACTCTATATGGGCAGTTCATCAGTTTCCATGATTAAAGGCAAAGGAACAGTCACCCTCAAGTTTACTTCTGGGAAGACTATTAAACTGAATGATGTCCTTCATGTTCCAGATATCCACAAGAATCTCATTTCTAGATCCGTGCTTTCGAAGAAGGGATTCAAGATGGTCTTCGAGTCAGACAAAATGGTTCTGTCCAAGGCAAGAATCTACATAGGAAGGGGTTACTTATGTGATGGCCTATTTAAGGCAAATGTAGCCGTAATCGGCAATAATATGTATTCTGATAATGCTATGAATAAAAAGGAAGTTTCTTATATCGTTGAGCATGAAACTTTATTATGGCATGATAGATTAGGACATACTAATTTCCGAAAAATGAAACAACTTGCAAATTTAGAGTTAATTCCTAAATTTCAAGTGGATAAAAACTACAAATGTGAGACATGCGTAGAAGCAAAAATGGTTAAGAAACCATTTCATACCGTTGACAGAAGTACTGAACCATTGGAAATGATTCATACTGACTTATGTGATTTCAAAAACTTACCTACAAGAGGTGGGAAAAAGTATTTTATCACATTTATTGATGATTATACACGATATTGCTATGTATATCTTTTAAACAGTAAAGATGAAGCAATCACATCGTTTATAAAATATAAAGCTGAAGTAGAAAATCAGCTTAATATGAAGATCAAGATATTGAGATCTGATTGAGGTGGAGAATACGAATCGCCGTTTGAACAATTCTATGCAGAAAATGGAATAATTCATCAAACGACAACACCATATTCACCAAATAAAATGGCATTGCCGAAAGGAAGAACAAAACATTAAAAGATATGCTCAATGTTATGCTCATAACCTCTGGCCTACCGACAAACTTGTGGGGGGAAGCCTTGAATATGTCTAATCACATATTAAATAAAGTTCCTCAAGTAAAATGGGAAAATTCTATATGAATTATGGAAAGGACACCTACCAAGCTTCAAATACTTCAAAGTGTGGGGGTGCTTGGCAAAAGTTCCTATCCCGCCTCCCAAGAAGGTCAAACTTGGACCAAAAATAGTAGATTGTTACTATCTAGGGCCTGCCTAGAATAGTAGTGCATATAGATTTTTGGTATTCAAGTCTGATATAAATGATATTCATGTAAATACAATCATGTAATCAAGAGATGCTTTTTTCTTTGAAGATGTGTTTCCACACAAGAGAAATGAAGGAAATAATGTCCCTAAAAGGACACGAGAAGAATCAAGTAGCCCACATGAAGATGAAACTCATCGTGAAGTTGATGAAATTGAACCAAGAAGAAGCGTAAGGACCAGAACTTCCAAGTCTTTTGGCACAGAATTCCTCACTTACGTACTTGAACATGAACCTCAAACATTTAACGAGGCCATGTCATCTTCTGAATCTTCATGTTGGAAAGAAGCAATCCAAAGTGAGATTAATTCAATTCTAAATAACAAAACTTGGGAAATTGTTTATATTCCACCTGGAATAAAACCTATTGGCTGTAAATGGATTTTCAAGAAGAAAATGAAACCAGATGGCTCTGTTGATAAGTATAAAGCCAGATTAGTAGCTAAAGGATATCATCAAAAGGAAGGGGTAGATTTCTTTGATACATATTCACCTGTTACACGAATAACCTCAATAAGAATGTTAATAGCAAATGCATCCATCTATAATCTAGAGATTCATCAGATGGATGTAAAGACAACGCTCTTGAATGGAGATCTCGATGAGGAAATCTACATGGAGCAACCCGAAGGTTTTATATCCAATGGAAATGAAAATAAAGTCTGTAAATTGGTAAAATCAATATACGGACTTAAACAAGCTCCAAAACAATGGCACGAAAAATTTGATAGTGTCATAATGGAAAATGGTTTTCGTATAAACGAATGTGATAAATGTGTTTATTATAAACAAATTGGTCAGTCATATGTCCTAATTTGCTTATATGTGGACGATGTGTTAATCTTTGGTCCTAACGTAAAAGTTATAGAGATCATAAAGAAAATGCTGATCAACAGTTCCGATATGAAAGATTTAGGAGTTGCAGATGTTATTTTAGGAATCAAAATAATAAGAACCCCCAATGGAATTGAATTATCTCAGTCACATTACATAGACAAAGTGATTGAAAGATTTCAAAATCTTGGGATTAAAGGAGTAAGAACACCTTTTAATCCGTCATAAGTACTGCATAAAAACACTAATGAGAGTGTAATGCAACTGGAATACTCTCGTGTAATAGGATGTCTAATGTATCTTATGAACTGCACGAGACCAGATATAGCTTATGCAGTAAGTCGACTAAGCAGGTATACAAGTAATCCAGGAAAGGAACACTGGAAAGCACTAATGAGAGTGCTTGGATACTTAAAGAATACCATAAATTATTCTTTGCATTACGGAAAATATCCAACCGTATTAGAAGGATATAGTGATGTGAACTGGATTGCCGATTCAGAGGAATCAAAATCCGCAAGTGGTTATGTTTTTACTCTAGCAGGAGCAGCAGTGTCGTGGGAATCTACTAAGAAAACATGCATAGCTCGATCAATAATGGAATCTGAGTTTATTGCTTTAGATAAAGCAGGTGAAGAAGCAGAATGACTTCGTCACTTCTTAGAAGATATTCCACTTTGGCCTAAACCTGTAACGACCATATGTATTCACTGTGACAATCAAGCAGCGCTAAGTAGAGCGAAAATTTTTGTGTATAATGGCAAATCTCGACACATTCGTCGACGCCATAACACAGTTAGGCAATAACTCTCAAATGGAACCATCTCCATTGATTATGTAAGAACCAATGGTAACCTAGCAGATCCATTTACAAAAGTGTTATCAAGAGAGAAAATTGACTGCGCATCGAGGGGAATGGGTTTAAAAGCCTAAACCAACAAGAGTTATCTTATACGGAAACCTATCCTAGCGACTGGAGATCCCATGGACTAGGATCAATAGGCATACCAGTTCTGAATAACTCAAGACGTAATGCATTTGTTCGGACATAATCCTACTCCATTCCTATGGTGCACAATATAAAATGCATGCCTACAGAAGTTTCACAGGTTAAAGCTATGCTTTTTAATGATGACCATATCTTGTAAAATAACAAGTGGGGCATATGTAGGATACTCCTAATGGTAGCGATCACATATGTTAGTGTGAGCTGGGTCGGCTCTATGAGAATATTAAAGGCTTAAATTCTCTATATACACTCGCAGAACCAGAAATTGTTCAGGACCAAAATGAACACAACCAAGAGATTTGGTGAGAAGGGAATAATGTTATGTTAAACTTATTGTCTGGTTATACAAAACCGGCTGACGGTTCAGGATGAAATAATTCACCGATTAGCCAAGTATATCCGATGAGTTTTAACTAAGGAAAGTTCAAAGTGAAATATCTACTTATCCTAAATAAAACATTATTCCATATGTAGTCAGTGATATTTCAATTTGTGTAGGGGATAAAATATATTATCATTCATGTGGGGGATTGTTGAAATTCCTAAAGTGTTGAGTGAAAAATATTTAGTCCCACATTGGAAAATAGTGGGTTAATATTGTGTACATATATAGAATCCTCATTCCCTTAATTGGCCCTTATGGTCAGGTAATTTTGTGCGAGGGGGAGGACCTATATCTGATGAACACACACGCGCGCATGCGCCGCCTGCCCATCCGACCGAACCGAACCGTGTCGGGCCGGGTTCGGGCTTAGGCTTTGACGTGAAATCGAGCCTTGAATAAAACCATATTTTTGCACCGAAAAACTCAACAATTTTTTGGTAGGAATTAACAAACGGGTGCGACCCGTTAGGAGACAAACGGGTGCGACCCGCGTACATCAAACAGATGCAACCCGTTACCGTTCGAATTCAAGCGGTAACGGATCGGGCGGGAAACAGACGGATGCTTCTGTTCCCAAAAGATGCGAAAAGGGTATATAAACTACACGATTCTGATCAAATCGATTAAGTTTTTATTACCTTTCCTCCTATCATCTGCTCTCTCCTTTTTTCCATTGCTGCCATTATCAAAAATCAATCTGTCTGACATTAATCGGTACAATCTCGAGCAGTCTTCACTGCTGTTGTATCCTGGGAGGCTTCGATTGAAAATCTTGAGGAAACTGATACGTTTCAAGCCTCAGACGATCTCGGTATTGCTCATTGATTCTTATTTCAATTCAATACTATACCGTGTACAGTATTCATATACTGTGTATTGCTATTTTGTAAGACATTGAGACAAACTTGTGCTGGAAGTTTGTGTCGTTGACTAACTTATCCTGATTAAGAATAGTCATACTAATTTAGTATACTGATTTGCATAGAAATCAAATACTTATACTCTATTGCAATCTATTTCGAGTACAGATTTACAACACAATGTTATCATCTTACAAAGGAGTTTTTAGACATTTATAGCATATTGCTATTCTCCATGGAAGAAGACTATACACTTTTGTTAGCATTGTTTCATTTAGTATTTTACATACTAGAATATGCCATGCAACGTCAAATGCTTAAGAATAGTTTTGTTACTTACTACGACTTAAATCTGAACTAATATTAAGACCTACTGCAAGACCTTAAAAAAAGTTACTCTACGTTTTATCCGTTGTCTTTTTAGGATAGTTACATGAAAAGTTATGCACATTATATAATGAGACAAAAAAACTAGGTTTTATCATTTATGTTGCTTATATTCGTATCATGGTTTCGACTAAAGGAGATATTTAGGGAAGAATTAGTGGTGCTTGTCCTAAACACTTGCTTCCTTGAGTACAAATAACGTTATGACTTCTGCTACGTACGAATGGGACAAACGGAATCTTGGGCATGCATTCAGACTTACTAATGAAGTCATATGGCTTAGGGAGAAAGTTATTTATGATTAAATATGAACTTGAGATTGATTTTATTGCTCCGTTAAAAAGAGATTGATTATACGAATTGTACTTTATCTGGAACATGCCAAGTTAAGCTTTGCTAGGGAATTTATTGTAACTCAATCTTGGTTGTTTATAAATGACCATGTTTATGAGAAAAATACCTGTAGCTTTTACAAAGCTTTTATTTTGGCTGTTTTATAACCCGATCAACCCCAATATAGTCTATGTTACGTTGTTATTTTATAACCTTTCAGATTAATGAATTTTAGTTGTTTACCATATTCGTCTCTAGCATTATCCTCTAATAAATTTCATACAAACATAGTTTTATTTTCATATCTTTCATACCAAAAATTAGTTAGAAGACATGCAATTATGCTTAGATGGTTATTCTTATAATCTCTCAACTTTCACTACAAGAAAAATACCCTATTGCAACTAGCTATTTGCAACAGGCCTTAAATGTCAGTTGCAATAAATGATATTTAGCAACAGACCTTTCGTAGTTGTTGCAATAGAAAATATTTAATAATAGGCTTTCCTGTTGCGAAAAACATATTTTTCGCAACAGCGCTTTCGTGCCTGTTGTGAAAACATACTTTTAGCAACTACTCTTTTATTCCTGTTGCAATAGACATATTATTTGCAACTACACTTTCAAACCAGTTGCAAAAATTATATATTTAGCAACGTTTTTCACCAGTTGCGATAACTATAATTTTTTGCAACAGGTAAAGCCACTTGCAAAAAACGTACTTTTAAAAATTATTTCCCCCAAGTAACATTACTATTAAGAAATAATTAATAATTAACAATAATTTCTTGTACCAATCAATTTATAATTTGTGTTTGATAATCGTATTTTCATGAATTAATTAATATTTTATAGTTATCATCAATAATTATTTTTATATCGAGAAAAATACCCTATTGCAACTAATTATTTGCATTTGGCATCATATTTAATAAGTAATCATTATTAATTACTAAGAAAATAAAAATTACTATTAACAATCAACAATTACAATTAATGTTTAATACTTAATAAATAATAAGTAATAATTAATAAGCAACATTTAATATTTAATAAATAATATTTACTATTTAGTATTTAATAAATATAATTTACGTACTATGTTTAATATTTTAAAAAAATTGGAATTTTCTAAAAATATTAATTCATAAAAATTACAATTAAAATTTGAAATTTTCATTAGTTCCAATAATAAAACCACTAGGAATTAAATAAATTTTTACTTTTTAAAATATTCAATAACAAAGAAAATTCAAAAATATAGAAAATAAATTATGAATTTGACATATAAAAATATTACTTTGCAAATTTTGGTATAAATATCGATTTGAAATTATTTAATATGAAATATTATTTGATGTGCATCTAGAAATTTGCTTGCAATTCTTGAACGTTCGCTGGTTTGCTTTGGCTGCAAGGTCAAAATTTTGGCTCCAAAGCGAAAACGTTTGGCTCTAAAGTCCAATTTTTAGCTCTAAACTTTTAATGTTTCCCTCTTGTTCCCCACCGCCCTTCCTTTCCATTCAGTATCTTCCGTTTTAGGTTTTTTCCCCCAAAATCGTCAACAGCCCTATATTCTCACCGCGCAACCAAGTTTATGATTTTTCATCAGATTCTTCTAGATCCACCGTGCGTGACTTCTTCGCAACATAGTTGGAATAATTACATGATTATTCTTTTCTCCCCCAAATCAAGTTCCTGCTATCTGATGGAATTCTCGATGGGTCATCTGCCAGCGCCTACTTTTGGTTTCTGGTGCCCTGCATCTGGTATCAAATCTATCAATTGTGCCATGCCGATCTACTTCACAACCGCGTTTCACATCTGGTATCGGTAGATGAAGTGACCATCCCTGACGCTCTTCCCCTTGAGCTTATTGAACAGGTATTTTTTTTTATTAACTCTTCTAGTATCAACATCTACAAATGTTTATATCAATACAGCTGAGTGCACAATGTATGGTTGCTGCAACAATTAACGCCTTCACTTTTTAATATTCTAAGTGATATAAGCCTGTACCGGAGTGCCTAAAATATTTATAAAGAGTTTGCTGAAAAACTAATTGAGATTACAATTCCAATAAATAATAGTAGTTTATATTTTCTTATTAAAATTTGTGCTGATGCATTGAATATATAGCCAAAATCAAAATTACAATCAATACCTAATTCCAACTAATTTTGATGTGAAAACGAAAAGAACGTTATCATCTTGTATCAAAAATATGCACATACATCTAAACAAACAGCTACGAATGGACGAAGATTTATGTCCTGCTATGTAACGTCTCTATTCTGCAATATCAGGACTCCTAATCTTTTACTTACTATTCAGCCTGTAATTGTCTGTGACACGTGCCCTACTTACATTGTGATGCATTTCAGGTCATCCCAACATAGTTCTACATATACATATATAGTTTGTATATAGATATAAACTATGTATATATTGGCCACCGAGAATAGTCGGTGAATACAACGAGCATGTTACACTAATTGCTGAATATATAGGTTCATAGTGCTGTATTATATGATAAAGGTCCATAGCAAATATTTGCTGGAACTGTCCCTACAATATATGCTATGTTTGGTATAGCAATCATCCAAGCCACCATTAATTTGAACTAGTCCTTACTTATAAAATTTGTTTACCATATGTCTTACTATTCATGTGAAATACGTATAAGATCTTGTGAATATTATCAGTTTAATAGAATGTATTCTTATTTACCTATTAATAAAGAAAACACAGATAGGATTAATGATAGGCAAAGGCCTTAGCCAAGTATAAAAAGACAAAATAATCTCTTACAAGCACATTTACGAATGTATCAGGATAAACTGTATGCATATACATATGTGTATTATAATGTCTTATCACTATATATTCACAAGGAAGAGAGGGAAAGCTACAATAGTTCATAATTATACTTTAGCATTATTTTTCATCAATGGACTAGTGAGGTAGATGTTGAGCAAGATGGAGAAGCAGGGCACATGCATGACTCACTTTCGAATGTAAATTCAAAACTGAAAGTGGCTTGTTATGAATTCATGTGCTCATCTTCTCCACCGTGACCAACTTCACCTGATAAATCTGATGCCAGTAGGGACTTAGCAGCAATGAATGGCTGTGAGGTAATGGTATTTTCTTGAAATGATGCAACATAGTTAAGTGTTATATGTTGTATACAGGCTGAAGTTAAAAATTTAGATGAACTGAACGCTAGGAACTGTCATGTTCAGTTGTATGAAATGATTTGGTGTTTTTGTGGAATAATATAATTTCCTTTCTGTATGCGGATGTTTCAAACGTTTGTTGTTTATGTGGGCTGATAATAGTCTGACTTATTTCTACATTACAGGTTATTTACCACACCTAGTACATGGAAAAGAAAGTAGAATTGTCTGAAGAAGAAAAACTATATTTCCGTCTTAAGTTCATGTTTGTAATTGATTGGCAGGAGAAGACAAATGTTAGAAAGGAGAAGACAGTCCTAGTAGAATTACACGATGCATCAGAGGTGTGACAAGCGGAACTAGACATAACAGCTTGAAGAAGGGAGCTTTGGGAGGCGGTACAGCAGATTGAGATGCAAGACTATTTGCAGAATAGTTGAAAAATGCAGATTAAGCTGCTACTTGCCCGACAGTAGGTAACAAATTATTTTACAAGAAGAATTATTTATTGGTTAATTCTATGTTTGTTAGTTAATCCACGGTGGATCAACTTATAATTATATGGTGGATTAACTTGCTAAAGTCAAATCCATGGATGAACTAACCAAATTTGTGGATGCGAATAAAAGTTTCCATATGCTTGTTATATGATGCTTAAAATTTTAACTTCTACCAATTATTGCAGCTTTGTGTAGGACTGAAGCACATGCACAATTTTGATCCTCCATACGCACATAATGATGTTAAACTTGGCAATGTACTCATTACACACAAAAAAGGGCAGCCTCCGGTTGTAATTTTAATGGATTTCGGAAGCACAAAACCTGCAGGAAAGCAAATCCGTTCTCAAGCAGAGGCATTGCAGTTGCAGGTATTGTGTATTATGAATTTTGATACAACTGAAAGGCTAGTCAAGATAAAAAAAATAAAATTAGTTGTTTGTTACGTACCATAGCAAATTACAACTACTGTCGAGGCTACTGTGAAATAGGTACAGTCTTCTAAAATAAAATGCAGAGTATTGTTGAGGAGGTTACTCCTTATTCGTTGCTCAAAAGGCAGAATATTTTTTTTAAAACCACAAGAAAAGCTATTTGAACAGTATGAAAAACATAACATAATTTAGTACTCAAATGATAATACAGGAAAATAGGCAAACATAGAGAAGTTACAAGATCTTTTTAGATTGAATGGACATTTAGCTTTAATTAATAAACTAGGGTTATGTTAAAACAGTTGGTGACCGTCGTGCTGCATGTCGGTGCTTGGGGAAGACAACCCGATCAGGAGATGTCCACAATAGACGTCGTTTTGGTCAAGCTCCCACCGAATGCGGCATTTTCTGTACTCAAAGTTCCAATTATCTTTTTTTGTTTTGTTTAACAATTTGTATTTTTTCTCTTGCAGTCATACCGTGAAAATAATATTGTGCAAATTGGAGATCGCAAAACAAGAGATGTTTGTTCATGATCAACAACAAACTTGGAGCATGAACTACAAATATGTTCTAGTGAGCTGATGATATTTATACTCTTGTTATAGTATATGTATGATAGAGTAGAAATATGAGAAAAAAATACTCTATTCGAAAAAAATATGTTGTGTGAGAAGAAATTGTTATACATGGATGGTATATGAAAATTGTAGAAACTATTATTGTAACTGTTTGTACTATTAAAACTTTGTTAAAATAAAATCTTTATTTGTTTATTTCATTATGTGATATACACTATTACTAAAATAAATACATTTAATATGTAATATCTATAAGCTATATTTTTTTTTTAGATTTATGAATCTATTGCAATAGGCATATATTGTTGCAAAATGATCTGTTGCAACAACAAAAGCCCGTTGCAAAAAAGTATACCGCAACATCTTATTGCAACAGGCCAAAAATGTTGCAGACTTTTTGCAACTTCGGCTATACCAATGGGCGCAGGCCTGTTGCAATAAGTCTACTGCAACAGATATTGCATGTTGTGAAAAGCGTCTTTTGTTGTAGTGTTTTATGATTATTCTTCTAATTCAACTCACCATTATGTAATTTGTTTTATTTCCCTAACCTGTGGATTTGATGGATTTGCAATACAAATTTTTAGTTATAGCTATTCCATGTTGAAAACTTAATTTTTAATCAAAATTTAATGTAGAATATAATTATACATGCATATGACTTCAAAATTTTAAAATGGTATTTAAAATCCAGGAAAATAGTATGCAACTCATTCTTTGCACATGAGTAGACGTTGAAATTATATTTTCAATAATCTGGAAATGCTTTAAACAGTAGTAGTACCCCCGTTAAAGCATATGATTTAGTTGACAGTCTGGTTTTTAGTGCATGAAGACATTTTATGTTTCAGCTCTAAACTGATCCAAGAAAGAAAAAAAAAATAGTGTATCCTTTTTTGGAAAGGAGTTGAATTAAAAGATTAATAGACTGGCCTATAGCATTAATGTCAGCGAGCAATGCAAGGCACAAATTAACTAAAATGTAGCATAAAAGCCATTCATGAAGAACCTGATTTTATGTAAAAGGCAGTAAAATAAAAAAAATGCACAACTTAAAAGTGCTTAAGTAAAACACGAAGAGATACTCCTAACAAAAACAAAATTGCAAATTGGTCATAAGGATTTTTTTTTTTTAATAGAGTGGTAAAATAACGCTATATACAGACCACACCCAAGTCAAGTTTCATCTTGAAAATATCACACTTTGCAAAGTAACAAGTTATCATGACATCAATTATTACAGGCTGACATAAAACCAGGAAGGACCCTAATTAACATACACAAGGGGATGTGCTTACTGTTACTAAGCACAGATGGTTATGAGCTTATATGTTCTTCTTTTTATGTATGATAACTGCTTTTAAAACCTTTTTACGAAATTATTTTACCAAAAATAATAATATTTTGATGGAGTACATAATTAAGGTTATCTTTCTGCTAAGTGTATTGCATCTTTATTTCATTTTATTACTGGGTCTACCACAAAGAATAACTCCGAATTAGCTATAAATCCCGATAAAAAAACATTTTTTACGTACTTTGATATATATTTTTTAAACAAATTTAAACTGAAGATGTTGTTACACATAAATTTAACTTTTATTTTCCTTTATAGGACGTGAATTTTAGTTTGAATCATTGTTAAACCTTAGTGCGGTATTCGCTAACAGTTCCAAATTTTGTTACGCACTACTTTCAGAGTGATGATTATATTTCTAAATCAACTACTTTCGTGCTATTTATCTATTTTTTTAATTTGTTCTTAATGACAGGTTTACAAATGTATTTGCAGATCAGTTTTGGTTAACTTAAAAATGCAGATTGCATTCCCAAATACTTCTGTGGCTTATATTGCATATTAGATTGTCCAACTCTATATATCTTTCCACTTCATAACTTAAAAAGTCTAATGTTATCATTATTTTGTAAATTAGGAAGCTACAATGGTGCTGTTGGAGTTGGAGTAGGGGAGAAAAATGTGAAAAGAGGTGGAAAACATCTTGTATAATTAGACTGTAGACTAACTGGGATAGATAAAAGTAGAGGTTTAAATAAAAATTAATCCTTATTACAAAAGCATGGGTTGAATTCAGAAATGTGAAAGCAAACCATACTTCGCTCCACACCAGAATTGGGAAATTCGGTTGTCTTCGTATGGATTTTTAAAATTTTGGAAAAATGTAAAAAATAATTTGAGTTTCGTATATTTCCTATTAAATTGTACTAAAACCTATAGTTTGCTCATATATTTTTTCCCACTAAGGTCAAAGATTTGTGAATATATTTTTTCTCTTAGATTTTAGCTTTTCTTAACGTTTATTGTACGAGATTTTTGTTATTTTGATGGAATTTGAGTTTGACACAATAGCAACGAATAACGATCCATGCCCAAAAATCTTAGAAAGATGGTGGTACTAGTAATAATAATAATGAACTGGGCAAGTATCTTAATAAGTTGCCTCGAATTGTAACACAAGACCCTATATTGTTAAAATTTAAAATTACGTGTAGGATTAAGTCATGTTTGTTTACGAAACGACAACTTCTTTGTAAAAGATACTTTAAATAATTTCTTTCTATAACATAATTATTCCTTAGGCAACAAAAATTGAAATAAATTTAATAGATGAATTTGAATAAGAGATGCATGAGAAAAAGGCTATATTAAAAATTGTCACATTGCATATACACACATACATATATACAAGTATCAAACTCAAGTGGACAATTAAACGGTGTTTTAGAAATTTACCACTTTTCACATCCACATTGAAGTTATTTTTGAAAAGAATAATCACATTCCCATAGCTTGATTCTGACTTGGTTTCCATTGACATTTTAATGGCCATATTTTAATAAATGTACATTAAACTTGCATGTCCATAAAATTTGATCATATGCTCTATAATCTTCCAAGAATCTTTGTGTACTGTAGTGAAACAGATTTTAATATGTACCCTTCATTTTTTTTCTATATAATTATTTGTTTTTCAAAGAACATATGGCGTTGCACTTAGTTTTGAACATTGTATAGGAAGTCCAAAAAAATATTTGATTATTTTGTAGTAATACAAATCTAAAAGCAATTCCAATCCTTCAATTATTATTTAATTATGAGATTTTAACATTATACTTGCACAGTCCAGTGAAAATACACTAATATTTCTTGGACATTATTTACACGGCAGGTATTTATTTTTATTTCATGTTCCTTCTTTCAAATAGTTTGAACTTTAAGAACCAAAATGACTGCTTTATTTTGTTCCTTATTACTTCTATCTGTAGCTTTAAACTCAAATTTAGGACATGAAATTGTTATAGATGATTTGTATCTTAGTCGCTGAAATAATTTCATTTTAAAATATGTATTATTGATTTATTACACCATTGTTAACATGAAATCCCATATTTTAATTAAGTAATGTGCATTATTTAAGTGCAAAAAATATGGTGATTTCCACGGTTTTACTCATTAATTACTTGATTACTTTTACTACATGAATAAAAGGAGCATTTTTTTTGCATTTGCTTCTCTCCTTTTTATCCCTCTAAAATTCCCTTACATACTTCATGTTTATAGAAAGAATGAAAGATTAGCAACAATCTTCTTGATCATGAACTTAAATAGTAGCAGTCTCTGTATAGTTGTTAACATGGCTCTTTCCTGTTTTCATCCACAGAGTAATATCCCCGACTATGCTCTATTACTAATTTCAAAGTGCTACTGCTACATGCGTGAGTTTGCATCTACTCAAACTGGATGGTACAATTATGACACGGTAATATAACAACACATTGAACTCCAGTGTATGCCATGACCATAAAGATATCATGTACATTTACTATTTTCAAATATTTTCCACTCAACAAGTACCACAATTGCCCGTGTACGAAGCACGGGTTTCAACCTAGTATGTGTGTGTGTGTATACACTACACATACACAATACATGTACACACATACATGTGCATGTATATACACTTTGTGCAGAGGCAATTCGGTCATAAATTCAAATTCAGCATGGACAAGCAAGTGTATGCAACTCAAGTGCAAACCCATCAATTCAATCAAATGGAGCCAAAAAGATATGTACATGGGTATAACAACAATAAATATAAATACGTATGTGTGTGTGTCTATATACACACACACACACATTTGCGCATACATACATACGTATCATATATATATATATATATATGTACATATATATTCGGTAGTAAGTGAACAAGAGATAAAATCAAAACAAATCAGCCAATGTGAATCAAACCAATGCTTATGCCGCATTTGAACAACTATGTACACGGACAAACACAAACTAGAGATGACAATTACATGGTCGAGGCAAATGTACACAAGTAGTTTAGCTCAAATACAAGTGGCATGCACAAATTGTCACAAGGTCGACACAACGAAGATGGAACAGTGATGTTATTTTCAAGTTTACACAGCAATACAAATGACACATGCCAGCATGAACACAAGAATACAGTAAGAATACAAGCTCAAGAGCACAAGTACTCCATCATGTTCAAATTTAATCAAGATAACTCATGTTTGCATGATACACGACATCTAGATGGACAGGGAGCTCATTCATGTACAAGGGAAATTTCAAATCCAAGTAACACAAATGGTTCAGCATGCACAGGCACACACATGGTACAACATCAAAAAAATATTGTGAAAAAGCATGACACCAGTTTCAAGAATTCAACAAGGCACAACATGCAAACATAGCATACATACATACACACATATGTATATAAATGTACCAGTACGAATGCACGTTCGTTGGATGTGTGCGTAGCCAATTGTGCACCTCTCTAGACTTGCACAATAATGTAAGAGTGAGCAGTAAAATTTTCAGCTGCGTCAAAATTGTTGTATATGTTGTATCAGAATGTAGGGGTAAAGCGTTATATCTAATGTTTAAACAACAAAAGTTTTATATATGGCCAGTGAGCATAGTCAATTGCTGGAAATGCATATAGGAAAGTTACAATAAAAATGAACCACATATGTAGAAAAGATACCAAACTCTTTTTAACAATCATAATTTTGTTAATTTGAATACAGTTCTGAAAAACGTAGGCAAGTTCTGTTCAAACACTATAAATTTCTTTACTCACACTATGTGATTTTAAATAAAACTTTAGATCAAAATGCCTTTATAAAAAAAACTAAAAAAATGGAAATTTTAGACAATTCTTTCCTATTTGCATTATGTATAGTCAGTATAACTTCTCTCGCAAAGTTGTATATGTACATATTTGATTAAATTAAAATTAATTTTTTTTCAGGCATTGAATTATGTCCATAACATTACGAGCAATATTTATATGTAGTCGATTTTAACAATTTTCATTCAATCAAATAAAATTTAAAGTTAACTACGTTTTTTTATTAAGAGTGCTAAATTCTTTAATCCTTTGTTTAAATCAAATCATGTTTAGCTTTGAATTAAAATCAAAATAATTTAACTTTTTAATGTATTCAAAGGAACAAATTCAAATTTATATTCATAGATAATTAAATATTTTAACATCCATTTAGAGTTTATGATCTGAAGTCTGCAAAGGTAAATTTGGTGAATTTTGATATTTTGGCTTCTTGGTTTTATTAATGCATAATAGAGAAAGTTAGTAAAAAGAGAAATAAATGCGTATTTTATTTTAGAGGAGGATAGTTTTGGTAAATGTATGACGTATATTAAGTAAGAAGTGGTGTATATGACATTTAATTCTTTTTTTTTTGTGTATGCAAGGTTATTTGCTGTGTGCAAATAGAATATACGAAAAATTTATGTAACAGTGACAATGTTGAATATTAACTACTAGAAATTTGGACACTATAGAAAAATGTAGATTACACATAAAATCTGTAGGTAGAGTGCATATATAAAAAAAGTGTTTTACATAGAAACTTCAGCCAATTATTGGAAAAGTTGGAGCGCATGATTTAGTGATGCATTATCTGATGAATACAGTGAAATAGAAGTAGTATTATCATAACTGAAGCACACAACCTATGTGGGTTGTGGCCAATTAATGCAGTAGCTGGACTTGTCTTGCATTGCTAGACCTCCTAGAACGCTAAGCTCACTGTACCAACCAACGTTTAAATACATGGTGTAATACATGGTAATGAATAAAAATATAACTACCATGTTCTGGAAGAAGACATAAACATGATTAATGCAAATTTCATCTTAATCCAATTGGGGATGTTACTATAGTGCATCAACCAATAATAATGCAATAATAATATAAAGTCTGTAAACTCATATATGCATCAGGTAATTTAAAGAGCAAATAGAGTAACGGTGTATAAAAATTTGCATTATACATAACCTAAGACTAATATGCATTACACTTACTGTCACAAAGATCGTATATAAGGTTTCATAATGTAGGGATAACTCATGTTTAGACAACAATAGTGCTCTATACAAATACAGGGAAAAATGGATAGTTCAATAAAAGGAAATATATACTACAAGAAAAAGTAGAATAGACATCACAGTTTTAACATCATCTTAAATTCAGCCGATGTCAAAACATATTTTTAACATCGCTCATTTTAAAAGTGATGTTGTTGGTTTCTCAGACATCGATTTATTTAACGACCAATGTGTTAAATACACTTTTAAAAAATTGAACTTACAGGCTATACCAAAAATCTTGGCTATTACATCACTTATTAAAGTAGTTGTTGTCTATTGAATCATTTGTTAAATGTATTACTGTTAATGATGTATAATTAGCAAATTATAGTTAATATTTATTAATTATATTTAATAGTAAAATTATGTATTAATTATATTTTATAGTTAATATTTGTTAATTATATTTTGGTAATTATATTTTATCGTTAATAATTATTAATTATATTTATAGTTAATATTTTATAGTTAATATTTATTAATTATATTTTATAGTTAATTATATTTTATGGTTAATATTTATGAATTATAGTTTATAATTAATATTTTATAGTTAATATTTATTAATTTTATTTTATAGTTAATTATATTTTATAGTTAATATTTACTAATTATATTTTATAGTTAATTATAATTTATAGTTAATATTTATTAATTATATTTTATAGTTAATTATATTTTATAGTTAATATTTATTAATTATATTTTATAGTTAATTATACCCAAAAAACTGAACGGCTAACGTCCCAGACACCCATAGATTACATCAACTTCATATAAGTTAGAAAAAATCTTACATTAATAAATAAATTGAAATGTGCTTTAACATCAGTTTCTATGCATCATTTACATCAGCTTCATGCATGATGTTAAAGGTCTCCTTGTCAATAGTCACCACCCATAATTTCCTATATCCAGCCATTGATCACATCTCCTAATCCGCAACCATCAAACCCTCCAATCAGCCTCTTCCACATCATCAACAATTTCCCTCTTCACGTTTTGACACTCCCGCTTCACTTTTCACCCCTTCCGTTGTTGTTTTTCTCAAATCATAATTTAGGCATACGATTGTTTTCTATTACTAGAGCAAGCTACCCAATTCCTCCCAATTCCAGTCGTTTTCCCCATTTCTGTCCAAGCGCTCACTCTCTCAAATATGTTTCTCGATTTAACTGTTGCCGGTGTCCATCTCCTGATGATTATCTTCAGTTGTTATTAGCGTGATTGCAAATGGAATCATCATGGCGAACAAACAACTCATATCACCTAGCGATTACGCTTTCTTATTTGGTATTTTTCGCTTTTCCCCTTCCATTTTATCATTTGTGTGGAAAGTAGTCTAATCAGTTTGATTATATTATGTTTTTGGTTCTGATTTCTAATATGGTATTTGCTATTGCTCAAAGGAAAGTATGATTTGGAAAGAATAATAGATGGAATTTTCTATGGATTCATCATTCTTTCATTTAATAATATATTTATTTAACACTCATTTAAGAGGTTATTCATAAAATTATACATCAAGATAAAAAGATAATGTAACGACCCGCATTCTATACATCATAGGATCGTAGAATATTTATTTCATCATCATAGAGAGTCGTATGGTCACGTAACTTTGGAAGACGACCAGTGGGACCATTTCCCATGTTCATGATTTTTGCTAATTTTTAAATGACCGTTTTGCTCTAAGCTAATCTTGTTTTGACCATAACTTTTGACTGAAAAGGAATTTTGACCTGAAACCACTTTCATTGGCTCCGGATTATGGTTTAACTTTCTGTAGAGTGGTCATATTAGCCAAACGGACTCACCGTTTGGAAATATGGCTGAAACAAGTTTCACATGGTGAAAAACAGCTTAATTGGGCTTAACCGGGTGATTAACAGCTAGGCCCAAAGGGGAATTTCAGGATTAGGAGTTTAAAAGGGCTGTTAGGGTTTAGAGAATACCTTTTTCTCATTTTTCAGCCGTCACTATTCATTCCTCTTAACCTAGCCATGGCCTCCAACATCTAAAACACCTTCTAATCACCGTTTAATAAAGTATTGGCCTAATCTTCATCAAATTGAGGTGGATTAGCAAAGAGATTGAGATAGAGCTGCTGTGTTGCCTTGGGAACAGTGTCAAAACAGAGAATCATTTCAGATCTAAAGTTTATTTGTGGCAAAGGTGAGTGATTTGCATGGTTTTGCACTAATTATAGTTAATTAAGGGTAATTAGTGAAGATTAATGAAATTATACATGATAAAATTTTGGAAAAATATTTATAAATTCAAAAATATTGTTTTAGGCCTCTGTTAGAAAATTTGGCTAATTTGATTAAGTTTTGCTAATCATATCATTAGATTTGCATAAACATGCTGAAGGGAAAATATGGTTTTTGGTTATGTTTGATCCGTTTTAACTTATAAAATTATTGTTTTGGTGTTTGTGAATGTTTATACATGTTGCTATGACTGTATGGTATGCTTTGTGATTGTTTAGAGAGTGTTAGATCGGTCAAAAACGCCGTCGAATGGCGTAAAACAGTCGCTGGAAAGAAGTGCATGAAATTAGCCGAACCGTATCGGATCGCCTCCCTCTGCCTCGACCTGACCCGTTCGCGCCACCCAACCTTCACCACGAGCTGGAGCATGGAGCATGACCCGAACCATGGAGCTTGAACGGACTGATGCTTCGAGTTGTGCCTCCAACCACGAGCTGACCTATGTGTCACGATCCGAACCAGGGTGCCACTCTAAATCGAAGCACATCCACGATCCGAAGGGGGAGGAGCATCATGATCCTAGGGGAGCGTCACGAGCCATAGAGCACGACCCGATCCGATAGGGTCACCACGACCCGACCCGCGTGGGGTATTTCGATCCGAACCAGAAGAGTTGGCATGGGTGATGACCAGGAGCTGAACAAGGAGAAGAGAACCGGTCCGAGAGGAAGTTTGCTTCTGAACTAAATGAAGACCAATCCGGAGGGGAAGACTAAAACCCGAGATGCAAAGGTAGTCCAAACGGGAAGTTTGTACTCAGGATCCAGTTGGGAACCAAAGAGTTAACTTCATGAGTTGGGCTTTGCTACGGGACGCGTGCTAATGGGTTGTCGATGTCTGTAACTTTGGATCACTATATGTAGGGGATACGTGAACAGATTCAGGGCCACAGTGGCCTAGGTACGACTATAGAGCTATAGACCAATGAGGTGGGGTCATTTGTAAAGACTTAGTCATGACTCCATGGGGTGAGCTTGGTAGTAGCAGTAGTTGTACAAGTCGAACTCCGTCACTACTTCGATGGGTCTAGTGATTGAAAGTGGCGGATATCGTATGCTTTACGCACTGAGTGAGAGATGTGAGGATGGTTGCTATGTTTGATTTGTTTGCCATCACTATGACATGCACACCCCCACCCCCGTATTCTTTACACCATGTGTTAGTGGCACTTCAGAGTATTTTACAGTATGTTGTGCTAACTCTTTGGTTGCAGGTCCAGGTTCAGGTAAGGTTTAGTATACCTGTTATTGTTTTGTTTTGCTGCTTATCGCTCATACCAGACTTTTTGTCTGACCCAGAGTTTTATGTCTCTTCTTATTACTCTGGGTGCTCTCACGAGCAGACTAGGAACAGGTTAGGTGGTATGCACGAGTAGCTGTACTGGAGACGAGCAGGAGGCTTCAACGTATGATACATATATATAGATATTCTCCCTGTGTTGCTTCGGTCACTACTTTGGGCATTAGTGGTGTACCTTTCTTTCTTTTATTTAGAGATAGTAATTTGGAAAGTTGTAATGCGTTGTATTTGGATTTCCGCTACTCTGATGATGATGTTGATGTTGGTTTTAATTATCAGCTTATGCACTGTCTCGCCTGTTTTATGTCAAGTATATTATTATTATATTTTGTTCCATGCACTGTGAGATATTCTACTGGTTTTCAGTTAGTTCATTCTCTTCTTTCCTTTCTTTGGCGACCGTTCCGTGCTAGTCGGGTATGTGTACAACGCACTTTCGGAAGAAATGTCGGCTGGTGCGGGGCGGGCCATCACACTTGGTATCAGAGCTCTAGGTTGCGTAGTTTACCTAGGGAAGTTATCAGGGAGAGATAGTACACGTATATGAGAGCGCGTATTTGTGATTATTTCGGTTTTTAAAAAAGCTATATATATTATTAGTATAGTTGAGGATGAAGTCGCACTGCACTGGCACTAGGGAGATGGTTAATCGTTTTCTCTGTGCAGATTGAACAAGGAGCCGATACGCAAGGGGTACCGGTATGGGAGCCAATAATGGGAATGCTGTTGAGATGAGGACGATGTTTACTGACCTCATGAGAGAGATGCTTAGGGATGTGCAGAGGGCAGCCCCCAATGCTGGTAATGGTGGTGGTCCAATAGTGCAGGCGCCTAGGGCCGATTTCGCCAAGCTGAACAAGGATTATACTAGTCTTGGTAGGAAGCCATTCCACGGAACGTAGTCGGCTACGGATGTTCAGGATTTGTTGGATAGTTATGAGCGTATCTTCGAAGACTTAGGTATAGAGGATGCGATGAAGAGAAGGCTAGCATCCCGTCAGCTGCAAGGACAGGCAATGAATTGGTGGAATGCTATAAAGGCAGCTACTCCCGAGGATCAGATTACTTGGGATCAGTTTAAGGCTCGCTTTAGCGATAAGTTCATTCCAGCTGCTCAGAAGTCAGTTCTATTTAAGAAATTCTTGGAACTCAAACAGAATGACAGAGCTGTCTTGGAGTATATTGCCAAATTCGACACTTTGTCGAAATATGGGTTATCCCTAATAGATACTGCCGAGAAGAAGAACGAGAAGTTCATAACTGGCTTGGATGGATACTTGGGGGAAAGGCTTATTAACCACATCGATGAGACGTTTTAATCGATTGCGGGGAATGCTTTAAGATCATAAAGTTTTTACCCTAAGCCGAAGACTGAGGTCGCATCTGCAGAGGAGCCAAAACCGCAAGCAAGCAGTGGAAGCAAGAGTGGTTCTCAGAATAAGAGGAAGCAGAACCAGAATAAGGATGGCCAAAAGAAGAAGAAAGATGTTGAGTGTTTTAGCTGAGGCAAGAAGGGCCACTATGTTAGTAATTGTCGAGCGAAGCCAGCAGACAGGAAGTGCTTCAACTGTGGCCAAGTGGGACATCATAAGGACAAGTGTCCACAAACCCCTAAAGAAAAGAAAACGGTGAAAGCATATGTCCTTAATGCTATTCCCTCTTCGTCGAATGCCCCAACTGCGGCGGAGAAGGGAAAGAATGTCGTTATTCAAGGTATGCTTTCTGTTTATGATGTCCCTGTTCGAGTATTGTTTGATACCGGAGCTTCCAGTCCCTTCATATCTAGTGACCTGGTAAATAGGTTGGGATTGGAGCCCGAGATTGTCGATAGACCTTTAGTAGTGACGAACCCGATTGGTGGTTCAACTAACCTTAGCATGATTTGTCGTAATGTGGTCTTATCAAGTCATGGATGCATGTTTGTTTGTGACTGCTTTGTTTTGGGCTTTACTGGGTTTGGCATTATTTTGGGAGTCGATTGGGTCCAAAGATACGGGGTGGTGGTAGACTGTGAGGGCTTTTTGGTGACAGCTAGAGCGGATGATGGGCGAAGGGTAGTGTTTGGTGGTCTACCTAGTGATGGGGTAATGGCTTGTTTTCTAAATTCCCTCGACATCCCGCATGGTGAGTTGTCAGGTTTGCCCGTGGTTGGCCAGTATTCGGACATCTTCGAAGAAGTGACCGGGCTTCCACCACACCGAGAGATTGAGTTCCGTACTGATTTAGTGAAAGATGCCAGACCTATAGTGATGCCACTTCGTCGTATGGCACCAAGGGAGCAGCGAGAGCTCGGGGTGCAAGTCAGCGATCTTTTGAAGAAGGGATTTATCAGAAGGAGTGTTTCCGAATGGGGAGCACCAGTAGTGTTTGCTACCAAGGCGGATGGTTCTCTTCGTTTGTGTGTAGACTACCGCGAGTTGAATAAAGTAACGAGGAAGAACAAGTATCCTCTACCGCGGATAGATGATTTGTTTGATCAGTTGAGTGGCGCGAGAGTATTCTCTCAGTTGGATCTCGCAACAGGTTTTCATCAGCTTAGAGTGGAAGCTGAGAGTATAGCTAAAACGGCATTTTGGACGCCGTCTGGATTTTATGAGTGGTTGGTCATGCCATTCGGGCTGACCAATGCATCAGCATATTTTGTGGATCTTATGAATAGGATGTTCAGAGATCAGTTGAATAAGTTTGTCCTTGTGTTCGTGGATGATATTTTGGTCTACTCGAGGACAGAGGAAGAACACAAGGAACATTTGAGAATAGTGATGGAGGTGTTGAGAAAACACCAATTGAAAGAAAAGTTTTCTAAGTGTCACTTCTGGAGGAGGGAAGTGAGATTCTTGGGCCATGTTGTTTCAGAGAATGGTACTGCCGTGGATCCTGCGAAGGTAGCTACGGTACAAGATTGGTCTACGCCCAAGAATGCAACGGACATAAGAAGTTTCTTGGGATTAGCCGGATATTATCGTAAGTTTATCCAAGACTTCTCCAAGATAGCAGCACTGTTGACTCAGTTGACCAAGAAGAATCAAGCTTTCGTCTAGGACGAAAAGTGCGAGAATGCATTCAAGAGTCTAAAGGAAAAGTTGACATGTGCAGCAGTGTTAGTCATTCCTAAGGGGAACGAAGAGATGAAAGTATATACAGATGCATGTGGTACCGGACTAGGTGCTGTATTGATGCAAGGAGGTAGGGTTGTAGCTTATGCAAGTCGGCAATTGAAACCGCACGAGAGAAGATACCATACCCATGATTTGGAATTGGCAGCGATCGTGTTTGCATTGAAGATGTGGAGACATTATCTCTTGGGAGAAAGATTCGAGTTGTTTACTGATCATAAGTCATTAAAGTATCTTTTCTCTCAAAAGGATCTAAATCTCCAACAACAAAGATGGTTAGAATTCTTAGCTTCCTATGATTTCGATATCGCATACACACCAGGAAAGGGCAATGCGGTAGCTGATGCATTAAGTAGAAGATATGCCAGTCTAGGGGCTATGTTTCTAGAATGGAAGCAACTGGAGTACATCGTTGGGTATGATTTTAGACCAAAGTGCGAACTGGATCCAGAAATGTTAGCAAGTTTGACGATCAGACCCACTTTGATTGAGCGGATTGGTTCCAGTCAGAGAGACGATCCTAACCTATTGGAAATCATCTCAAAGTTAGAGATGGGAATCGACGGAGAGATGAACAAGTATGGGCTTGATCGAGATGGATGGCTTAGAAAGAATGGAAGACTAGTTGTACCCAATGTCAATGGATTGAGAGATGAAGTGCTTAGGGAATGTCATCGCTCAAAACTGACTATACATCCCGGTGGTAACAAGATGTACCGAGACATGAAGCTGACCTACTACTGCGAAGGGATGAAAAGAGACGTTGGGACGTTTATATCCAAATGCATGAATTGCCAGCTAGTTAAAGCTGAGCAAAAGAAGCCTAGTATTTTGTTACAACCATTAGAAATTCCAGAATGGAAATGAGAACAAGTGTCAATGGATTTCATTGATGGGTTACCAAGGACTAGATCGGGCCATGATAGCATTTGGGTAATTGTGGACCAATTGACTAAGAGTGCAAGGTTTATACCTGTCAAGTCAAACAGGACAGCAGCTAAGTTAGCTGAACTATATGTAAAGTAGGTAGTGAGATTTCATGGAATACCCAAAGGCATTGTAAGTGACCGAGATCCGTTGTTCACTAGTTGATTTTGGAAAAGCTTACAAGAGGCGTTAGGATCATAATTACATCTCAGTACCGTGTATCATCCTCAAACCGACGGACAGACAGAAAGGGTGAATCAAATATTAGAGGATCTCTTGAGAGCTTGCATATTAGACTTCGGTGGATCATGGGATGACAATCTACACCTAGTAGAGTTTGCATATAATAATAGTTACCAATCCAGTATCAGTATGGCTCCGTTTGAAGCTTTGTACGGAAGACCGTGCAACTCACCATCATGTTGGTTAGAACTGGTGAGAAGTTTGTGCTTGGACCAGATGTGATAAGAGAAACTTCAGCTAAGATTAAGGTTTTCCAACAGCGAATGAAGGCTGCCCAAGATAGGCAGAAGAGTTATGCTGATAAGAGGAGAAGAGAATTAAAGTTCTCCATTGGCGACATGGTGTTTGTCAAGTTTTCTCCGTTGAAGAGCGTGATACGATTTGGCAGGAGAGGCAAGTTAGCACCAAGATTTGTTGGTCCATTCCCAATTCTTGAGCAAATTGGGAATAGGGCAAATAAAGTTGAATTACCAGAGAAGATGACAAGAGTTCAAAACGTATTTCATGTTTCCCAGTTAAGGAAGTTCGTGCACGACCCCGATGTGACTATTTCACCTGATCATTTGGATGATATCGAGGTTGAACCCGAGGCGGTTGGGAGCCGCAAGCCTATGCGTATTGTTGGGAACGATACAAGACAACTTCGAAGGAAAGCGGTGAAATTAGTCAAAGTTCAGTGGGGCGGGAATGAAAATGATTGTACTTGGGAGACAGAGGAGAGCATTAGGAAGACGTATCCAGAACTCTTCGCCTGGTAAGATTACAGTTTCGATTTAGTCTTTCCGCATGCTAGGATAGATTTGTTTTGTTTGTTTTGCATGTTTGATTGTTGCATATGGCTGATAGGCATGCGGAATCCTTTGTATGTTTTGGGCTAAGGAATTTCGGGGACGAAATTTCTTAAGGGGGGAGAGTGTAATGACCCGCATTCTTCGCATCATAGGATCGTAGAATATTTATTTCATCGTCATAGAGAGTCGTATAGTCATGTAATTTTGGGAGACGACTAGTGGGGCCATTTCCCATGTTCATGATTTTTGCCAATTTTTAAATGACCGTTTTGCCCCTAGCTGATCTTGTTTTGACCATAACTTTTGACTGGAAAGGAATTTTGACCTGAAACCACTTCCATTGGCTTCGGATGATGGTTTACCTTTCTGTAGAGTGGTCACGTTAGCCAAACGGACTCACCGTTTGGGAGATATGGCTGAAACAAGTTTCAGATGGTGAAAAACAGCTTAATTGGGCTTAACCGGGTTATTAACAGGCAGACCCAAAGGGGAATTTCGGGATTAGGAGTTCAAAAGGACTGTTAGGGTTTGGAGAATACCTTTTTCTCATTTTTCAGCCGTCACTATTCATTCCTCTTAACCTAGCCATGGCCTCCAACATCTAAAACACCTTCTAATCATCGTTTAATCAAGTATTGGCCTAATCTACATCAAATTGAGGAAGATTAGCAAAGAGATTGAGATAGAGCTGCTGTGTTGCCTTGGGAACAACGTCAAAACAGAGAATTATTTCAGATCTAAAGTTTATTTGTGGCAAAGGTGAGTGATTTGCATGGTTTTGCACTAATTACAGTTAATTAAGGGTAATTAGTGAAGATTAACGAAATTAGACATGACAAAATTTTGGAAAAATATTTATAAATTCAAAAATATTGTTTTAGGCCTTTGTTAGAAAATTTGGCTAATTTGGTTAAGTTTTGCTAATCATATCATTAGATTTGCTTAAATATGCTTAAGGGAAAATATGGGTTTTTGGCTATGTTTGATCCGTTTTAACTTATCAAATTATTGTTTTGGTGTTTGTGAATGTTTATACATGTTGTTATGACTGTATGATATGCTTTGTGATTGTTTAGAGAGTGTTAGATCGGTCGAAAACGCCATCGAATGGCGTAAAACAGTCGCTGGAAAGAAGTGCAGGAAATTAGCTGAACCGGATCGGATCGCCCCCCTCTGCCTCGACCCGACATGTTCGTGCCACCCAACCTTCACCACGAGCTGGAGCATGGAGCACGACTCGAACCGTGGAGCTTGAACGGACTGATACTTCGAGCTGTGCCTCCAACCATGAGCTGACCTATGCGTCACGATCCGAACCAGGGTGCCACTCTGAACCGAAGCACATCCACGATCCGAAGGGGGAGGAGCATCATGATCCCATGGGTGCGTCACGAGCCATGGAGCACGACCTGATCCGATAGGGTCACTACGACCCGACCCGCGTGGGGTATTTCGATCCGAACCAGAAGAGTTGACATGGGTGATGACCAGGAGCTGAACAAGGAGAAGAGAACCGCTCCGAGAGGAAGCTTGCTTCTGAACTAAATGATGACCAATCCGGAGGGGAAGACTAAAACCTGAGATGCAAAGGTAGTCCAAATGAGAAGTTTGTACTCAGGATCCAGTTGGGAACCAAAGAGTTAACTTCATGAGTTGGGCTTTGCTGCGGGACGCGTGCTAAGGGGGTGTTGATGTCTGTAACTTTGGATCACTATGTGTAGGGGGTACGTGAACGGATTCAGGGCCACAGTGGCCTAGGTACGACTAAAGAGCTATAGACCAATGAAGTGGGGTCATTTGTAAAGATTTGGTCATGACTCCATGGGGTGAGCTTGGTAGTAGCAGTAGTTGTACAAGTCGAACTCCGTCACTACTTCGATGGGTCTAGTGATTGAAAGTGGTGGATATCGTATGCTTTACGCACTGAGTGAGAGATGTGAGGATGGTTGCTATGTTTGATTTGTTTGCCATCACCATGACATGCACACCCCCACACCCGTATTCTTTACACCATGTGTTAGTGGCACCTAAGAGTATTGTACGGTATGTAGTGCTAACTCTTTGGTTGCAGGTCCAGGTTCAGGTATGGTTTAGTATACCTGTCATTGTTCTATTTTGCTGCTTATCGCTCATACCAGACTTTTTGTTTGACCCAGAGTTTTATGTCTCTTCTTATTACTCTGGGTGCTCTCACGAGCAGACTATAGACAGGTTAGGTGGTATGCACGAGTAGCTGTACCGGAGACGAGCAGGAGGCTTCCACGTATGATACATATATATAGATATTCTCCCTGTGTTGCTGCGGTCACTACTTTGGGCATTAGTGGTGTACCTTTCTTTCTTTTATTTAGAGACAGTAATTTGGAAAATTGTAATGAGTTGTATTTGGATTTCCGCTACTCTGATGATGATGTTGATGTTGGTTTTAATTATCAGCTTATGCACTGTCTCGTCTGTTTTATGTCAAGTATATTATTATTATATTTTGTTCCATGCGCTGTGAGACAATATCCAGGTTTTCAATTAGTTCATTCTCTTTTTTCCTTTCTTTGGCGACCGTTCCGTGCTAGTCGGGTATGTGTATAACGCACTTTCGGAGGAAATGCCGGCTGGTGCGGGGCGGGCCGTCACAGATAACATCCTGTTAAGCTACACGTTTATCCATAGTATGGATATTGCACCGATTACTACTACCAAATGTAAGAGTTAAAAAACAATTCTTATGTTATTATTGTAGCTGTATTGGGTGCTTGTAGTTTACTATGCTATGTTAATTATTGAATCGAGCTTCTAAAAAAAACGTTATAAATTTATTGAACAGTAAGTTTGCCTTTTGCTGAGTCTTTGTTCAAATGTTATCGGCCTAAGTTGAATTGAACATTGTACATGGACTTTGATTCTTCTGTGCAGGCAAGAAAGATTCATTAGTAGATTGCTCGAGGCACTATCAGATAATAGGATTACTCATGAGATCGCAGCATATGGATATCATATTGGTCTCAGGTTAAACTTCTTTCATGTGCAGTGTTTATAAAATTTAACACCCTAATTATTACGGCATCTTGTAAGTATGCATCGTATGGCTTGTGCAGGCTGATAAATCTCTAGGACATAAGTTGGCAAGTCGTCTCAATGAGAAGCCAAACATGTTTGTGATGAAGGCGCGATATTTAAAGTCATGGTATGCATTTACTACTTAAACATTGCGGTTCATACTTTCTAACAGTTGCACTCCCACAATTTATGGACACAAGTACCGACTTGATATGGACTCAATGCATCACCTGCATGAAATGTATACCTCAACCCATGCCTTATTTCAACCGATTCAAATCTAGTATCTTCTCACCCATCTCCTGTGCCCATACGTTTTGTCGTGCTCTAGCCTTGGATGGGGCTCGTCGTGAGCACCCAGCAACTATCCAAGTTGATGTGGGTGTGGTATGCACAACCAAGATAACATGTCGAACTCTTTAGGGTTAGTTGGTTTTTGCTTGTTTCTTTCATACATGTTAGATGCTTATCTTCTCTTGTTTCTTTCATACATGTTAGACCTCACATTTTTTCTTGCATAAGAATTTTGTTGTATTGAATTTCTTTCTAGACCTCACTGTTTTTTGCATTAATCTTCATACTGTCCAAGTTCCTTATATTCAACGCATACTATTGATATTGGACATTCGGCTTTAGTGGGAACAAAACACCTAACATTTCGTATTCTAAACGCATGTCTCACCATTTTTAGCATATTATGTTGGAGAGGAGCAGCTGGAATTTTTTAAGGTGGTTATGTTGGGGAGGAGTAGTGGGATCTCCAACTGTTTTTATGTCAGAGTACATAAGGTATGTTAAATAAACATGTCCAAGAAATATCTACTGCATTTTTTCATTTTAAACAGGTTTTCCCTTAGATTATTGAATCGTAACCCATGCACTATGTAGTCTCTGTTAGTTCCAATAGGCAACAAGAAATCACTGCTTGAGTTACTGCATTCAATAAATTTCAGTTTCGATTCTCCTTTGAGTCACCTACCACAATAGTAGCCGGGATATGCAGTGATGGTCGGTCGGCATGGTTACCGAGGACTGTGGTGGTCAACGTAGTGTTGGAGTGCTGTTTCGGGAATTGGGAGTAAGTCAACAATGATGAAGTAAGGCAGAAGTGATGAAGTTGTTTAGAAAGTGGAATGTAGTCTATTTTGCGGTAGAGCGTTGAGCAGTTTGGAATCTAAAGAGTGATGAGTGTTGTAGCGAGGTGACAATGTAAAAATGACTGTGTAATGTATTGAATTGTGTATGAGAAATGTGAATGTAAAATAGTTGGAATCAGAAATATGTGCTATTTCATATGTTGAAATAAATATTGTTTGAATATTAAATTCTGTGCAATAGTATTTTATTTAATAAATATTTATTTTTGCATATGAGATGAGAAAACAACATAAATAAGCCATCATGGACATCAGTCAAAAATTGATATGGTAAAATACTTATTACAACAGTTAATTAATTATTTTATGATGTCTTACTACTACTTCGACATCGTTATTTAACTAATGTAAAAAAAATGGCACTTTAGACATCACCGACATCAACATCGCTTCAGAAAAATGAAGACATCGTTTTTTAGCCGATGTCAATGTGAAGTTTTCTTGCAGTTATAGTGCAGGTAACTTTACAGTTATAACACATTATGTACATACAGGAATCATATGATGATTATAAAATTAAAATAAAGGCATGATATATATAGTCAAATATGTTGTGGTGTGTAATCCATCCATTTGCACTTATTATTGCTTAATAAGATGCAAAGATTTTTTTTCCCTTAAAGTCTTGATGGGTTCAAAACATTTAGCTGAACTTGAACTTAACTTACAGTAACAAAAAAAGATAACTAAAAACAAAAAATTTACTCTTCTTTAAGGATCCTTCTCTTTCTAAATAGTGGTTATATACTTGTAGGATCATTGTGAGCCTTTTGTCTAACTTCTCTCTTGTCTTCATCTTCAGTCATTATGCATGCTAAGTTAATTGTCTTGGCAAGTTCTTATGCCTGCAAAGTACATCAACTAATGCATAAACTTAATCATCTGTATAATACATTTCATCACACGACCGTCACACATATTAACTTTTTTAAGATGCTAAAAATACATTGATGTTTGGCCCTTTATATCTGTTAAAAGGTCAGGAGAATTTTAATAATTACCAAGTTATGGCTATATATAGTATAAGTCAAGCAGCAAGTCCCGATGGCTCTAACACGATTAAAAAAGTTCATACCAATATTGATTTGAAAGATAGCACTGGCAATGTGAAATAAAATGATGGAAAATATAATTTGCTACAAAACAGTTTTAACTTGACGAAAAGTAGACTAATAATTCTGTAGCAAAGGGTTTTTACCTCTTTCGTAAACAGTAGTAAGTACAATGAAAGACAGTGAAGGAGGAAAAATAGTCCAGTGATAATTAGTTCCATTTTAAATATATATTTTAATAAACCATTTTTTTTGGAGAGTATAAAAATATTTTTGGGCTAGTACAATTGTGACAGTTATAATATACAAAAAAGTTCTGGTAAATATAAAGTGCAAATTTGGATGAGTAATAGTCTACCAAATATTACCTAATTAGTCGTATCATCAATGAAGTGAAGCTGAGAAAGATTTAGAGCAAAAGGTTAAATGTCAAAGAATTGCAGCTGAAAAAGGAAATATTTAGAGCAAAAGGTTAAATGTCAAAGAATAATAATCAATTTACAAAACAAAAATAAATCAGAATCAGTCAAAGTTCTCCTGAAATAATCGAAAATAAAATATTTTAGAAGTTAATAGGTAACAATTGAGAAGGTGGCGCTTGAAATTCTGAGGTTAATAGGGAACTAATAGTCAACAAAAATAGCATCAAATAATAAACCAAACTTCCTTTTTGAGGCAATGATGATCACAAAAGAATCTATTCTAATATTGTTATATTTGCTTCCAATGTTGAATACCGTATGTAAAACCAAAAAAATAAAAAATTAATCAACTTCAAGCAAAGGAAAGTTGAAGTAATTAAAAATAAAATAAATAAACTCCATGCATTACAAAATAATGGGCTAGCAGAAAAAAATAAATCAAGCTTACTTTCTAAGGCAATGACAATCACAGAAAGTGACCTTGCTTTCATGTTGAAAAATGTCATCTTTCAAATTATTCAAGCCTGGCATAACATAAAACGGCAATTAAATTCTAAATTGCTATCATTGTATAAAATTTATACTTAAATGGCATGATTAATATATCATTTGATATTATAATGAAGTATGGTGCATGTCATTCAGCAATAACAATCAATTTTATACAATCCAGACAACTAAGAATTAAAATATCTATCTGTTTATTGAAGACCATGATAAAAAGAACCTTGCCAAATGTACGAATCTATGATAAATTTAGCAAGGAATAATTTTGATGAAAAATCAGATCCAAAATAATGATACATTTCCACAAAAATTGTATCTGTAAATATTAATGTATATAATAAACCTAGTCACATAAAAATAGCCCTACATAATTACAAAACCGTCATCCACAAGGACTGCAACAATCAACTGGTTGCGGATAAAATCAATGGTTGCAAATTTAGAAAACAATGTCTAGGTTCAAAAATAAAAAAACTGATGCTAATAGACACATAGCATGGAAAAAAGATTATCTAACGACCTTCCAACCTCCTCCCATGCTACAGAAAAAATACCTTTTTTCGACCTTTGAACTTAGATATTAATATCCACAAATCGCATGCAAAACTATTTACGAATTATAACATTTACCTAAAAAGAAGGTGACGTTTAACAGTGAGAAGAGTTTGCTTATATCTTCCTAGTCTGCGGTACTTAGGCATTCTAGAATAGTTAAGCAGTTCTTTATTCATGTATGTATAGTTAATTCCTTTGCACAGATAATTGAGAAAATATTGGTTGTATGTAACAACCCGCTATTTTTAACGAATTAAATTTCAATTTAAATCGTATTTTTATTTAAAAATATATTCTATGGTTTTTCATAATGGGAATTTGATATTTGAAATACGTATAGTGAGATGTAGCAGTTGTGAAAGTTTCGTCGGAAAATTTGAATGTTATCGGTCGCGCAATTTTCAGTGCAAAGCTGTGCATAAAAGTTCAAATTTTAGCGATTTTAAAATCTCTTCGAAACCAGTTCGGACAAACACGGAAAATATTCTATTCGTTGTCAGTAATCCAACGGAGAAATTCGTTTCGCGAAAATCGGACGTTTGACCTCCGTTTCCCATCCGCATTTCTACGTTAAAGGGGTCCGTAACGTGTTTTTGAACGGAACATGCAGACACTGCAAATTATATACCGTTGTGTCCGTCTCGTCGTGCTGATTACCGAAATATATTCATTTGTCAGTTTCGGTGTTCGGTTTGCGGTGAAATTGTGAAAATGCTTGCACAGTTCATTTTCAAAACAGAGCCATATGAGTTCGATGTGTCCCTTTTACGATCTTACATATCTTTCTATATATTTTGGGTCTGCAAAAGATGTATTTTTATTTTACTAAACTAGCTAAATATTTTTTTGTTTTCAAAATGGGCACTTTTATTCTTTTCAGTTATCTTTCCTTACATGCACGCATGGACCATTTTGCATTCACTCTATGCTTGCACGTCCATCCTTAACCATGCTTTCTTTATGACAAAAGGGCACATATACAGTTGTTTATTTCACATACACTTCATTAAATGCAAAAATATCTTTTTACACATTTTACCGTGTCCTTTTATCTGCTGAAATTTGAACCAAACGTTATGGGGTGGCCACGTTCTTAGTTCGTTTCTCCATAATCGTATATACATTACCACGTCTTCAGTTCCAAAAGAAACTTAGTTTATTAATAGATCCTCACGCTAGAAACGGAGAGGGGGCATGGTTCCAACAAAAAGGACATTTTTTCCCTTTATCTACACTTCACGCATGGATGTTTGGCAGCACCTCCTCATTTATCTTCTCTCTCCCCTCTTTAATTTCTCTCCTTCCCTGCTCCTTTTCTTCTTAATATATTTTCTTCTTAGCATGTATACATGCATGCATGGATTATAAATGGATTGGATTCATATTATTTCATGGAAATAAACACATGAATTAAGGAGGGAAGGCCATGCATAGAAAGAACAGAGGAAGCCACGTTTTTTTTATGAGATGAATTTCGGTACAAAAAAAAAGAAAAAAAAGAAAAACGAATTTTGTGACATTAATTTGTTTCCCTCAAAAGAAAAAAAAACAGTAAGCTAAAAGTGAGACGAGCCTCTAGATTCATTTTTCGAGCGAGTTGTGTTCATCTATGCATGGCAGTGGAAGGCGCATGCATCATGTGGCAAGTTGGCGGTAACTGGATGTGGTTGGTGGCATGACTGTCTAATTGGCATGGAAATTTCTAGCAAGGGGCGTGAGCATGCATGGATGTGTAGGGATTATATGTTTTAGAAGAGTTCATGCTTTGGAGGGTTGCATGCGCATGTACAGGAGAATGGAAATGAAGTTTGTGGTCTTGGAGGGGTGCATACGTGTATATGAGATGGAAGAAGACAACATAGCATTGAACTGGCACATGCATAGAATTAGTTCAGTTGGTCTCAAATGCGGTTGATATCAGCGTAGATGAGCCGGGTCTCCATTAAAATTAGCAGCAAGAACGTGGACGGTGGACGAAAAGAAAAGGGTGCAGAAATGAACAACGCGCCCAGTCGGTCTGGACATTGAGCTTGGGTGAGAACATTTTAACGTTTTGGAATTTTGTTCGCTAATTTAGTTTATTTAAATTAGTGTAGTTTAAAATGTTTAAAACTTAAATATATTTAGTTCACCGACATTAGTTTCGTAATGGCGAATAAAACACATTTGAATTCAAATAATTGCAAAGGTTTTTTAAATCATAAACAAAATGAAACTTTTTAGAAACAATCCATTTTGGACCCCAAAAAGAAATAAAATGAATTCATCTAAATTCAAACAGATTTGAGTCCCTAAAGCAATTTGGTAAATTCTGATGGATTGTGGTACAAACAAGTTGGGTAACAAAACATGTGAATAATACTATGAGTGGTTTTACAAATTTTGTTAGATCGTTCGATCCTCTGAATGCTTAGTTATCAGAGGTTGGATGATGAACGACCTTCTAGAAGAATCAAAGTATGTTCCATAATTAAATTGAAGCTATTCGATTTATGTTCTTCAGTAAAGATTGTTGAGTTTGAGATCTACAACGTCTACTGCAAACCAGGTATGAGCTCTTGGCTCACATTTTTTGTGTGTATATTTTTTTTCCTTTCTATTTCTCATTCTATTTCTTTTCTTTCTTCTGTGAATACTGATTTGCTTTTACACTGCCATATATTTTTCTTATTCTGAGTCTTCTTAACTTCGAATTGCAGAATTCTTGTTTTTCTAGAAATTTGCTTCATTGTATAAAACTCTCATGTTTTAATGATTTCTAGATCTTGAATTCAAAATTGTAAATTTCTGCAATTCTTTGAAGTTATTTTTTATTTATTTCTGAGTTCCTAACAGTGCTGAAGCATTCTAATCATATCTTGAACACTGTTATTTTGAATTCTAAATTTTTGAAGATCTGAAATAGTAATGAAATTTCACACATCTCTGCTACTTTGAGTTTCTTCTAATTCATTTTGGAAAGACTTAAAAAAATATACTTATTATAACACACTACTATTTTTTTGTTGTGATAATTTCATTGGTTTTTGGATTGGCTTGGATATTTCTGAATTGAAAAACATTTGGCTTAAAATCATTGTGTTGCATCTTGAAATTCATTCCTATTCATGATTATTAGGGTTAGATATTCGATTGTTTGAAATCATTTGAAATTTTCTATATGTTGATCCTTACACGTTTCTTGGATTTAAAATTAATAATCTTATGTGATCGATTCATTGAATCTTGAAGTCTTGACATTCTTCCAAGTGATTTCAAATAAACCGATTTTTTAATCTTGGATCATGAATTATCTCTTTTGAGCTTGCTACAAATGTATTGAAAAGTGCTTGTGAAACTTATTCTGAAATTGATTTTGCTGCTTTGATAAAAGCATATGAATTGTTAGTCTCGTATGCTTAAGCTTGGTGCTTTTAAACTGAAAAATTCAATGTTCGGTTTTCATTGGACATTATAGACAATTTGGAACCCCAAGTTGTATTAGTTTAGAAGTGCTGAATTTTTTTGATATGGTTCTCATCTTGTATATATCTTTTTAAAAATCCACTTGTAATTGATTTTCAACTTTAAAATCATTTATTGATTATTTATTTAGAAATTGAAATCAATAACCAAATTGAACTGTATTAGAATTCATCAAAATTATAATAAGATTTTTGAAACTGTGACGAGTTGCGACAAAAGTATACTTCACAACAAGAGGAAATTTTGTCTAAATTCTCATGATGTTTAGAACAGTTTTTATAATATCTTTGAACTGGTACTTATTTCATGAACATCTCCTTATCTACCATCATTCTGTCATCCATCATTATTTTATATTAATGTGGAGACTTTAACTTTTTTAAAACCATTAATGAATATACCGCTCTTAATTTATGATGGAAATGCAACTGTATTATTTTTTTTAGAAAAAGAAATAACTGGATTTTTTTTCAAAAATCCCGGTACAGTTGAGAATATTTCATAATATGATTAACTTAGAAATTTATTTCACAATCATTTTTGTATCTACAATATTTCTATCATCCATATTGGTTTTATATACTGAGGATATTTTAAAAAAGAAAATGATAAATATGTAATATGCACAAGTGTTTCTCTAACCTCATTTAAAAATCCAAGACCTAGTTATGCATGGTTATGAGATTACTTATAATTTAAGTTGCGACTGGCCTCATTTAAAAATCTAAGATCTAGTGATGCGTGATCAGTGTGCTCTTAAATGAGAAAAAAGAAAATAATTTGATATAAATAAAAATATATATGAAATTCTCCTTGGTGTGTAAAAACTAGCCTATCAATCCAATTTTCTAATTTGTGAAAAGTGTTAATATTTTATGATGTGTTATGATTTGGTTATTGATAGTCATTGGGATTTGTAATTATTTGATTTTGTCATTCAATTTGAATTTATAATTGTTGTCCATATCCATCACTATTTTGTGCCAATTTCAAAAACTTATTTGAAAATAATTGGAATCCATATGTTTTTAAAAACTCTCTCCATCTTTATAAATTTCAACGTAAATCCATCATTCTAGAATGTGAAATTTGCCTCTAGTTAGAATATTATGATTTTTGTTTGATTGAATGAGATTTATGGTGAACATTCTCTCTCTTGAGATGATTTTATATTTCTAGTTTATGTTTCATCACTATTTTGAATTATGTATCCTTTTGATGATAACAAAAGGGGGAGAATGGGTTAAGATTCTGATTGATGAGTGAATATTCATAAATATTTAATATTGAAATTTCAATTTTGACTTATTCTTTTCACTCATAATATCAGAGCTAGGAGGAGTTCTGTTTTAGTGGGAGCATACATATAGGGGAGTTCAACAATTCACTGTTAAACACATTTACTATATTCAAAATCTTTTTATACATTTGTCATCATGAAAAAGGGGAGATTGTTGTATATAAAAATTCTATGATTTTTGGTTGATGATAATAAACACACACACACAAATATTATAAATGTGTTTGCCATTGTACTATTATACTACATCACTAACATAATTAAATATTTATATTTAAATAGAATACTACTGCACAAGAATTTTAATGTTCAAACAGTATTTTCTTTAAATATAATATTTTATTTCAACAACTGAATAGTACATATTTGTCCAACTCCTCTGTTTGTACATCACTGTAATTCAATACATTCAATTTCTTATTACATATGTTCCTCACTACAACTCTTAGTCACTCATGTACATAAATTGACACACTCAGTTACACACACACTCTTAAATATATATATATATATATATATATTTGTGTGTGTGTGTAGTTTCACTCACTTGTCTTTTGTCTGTCAGCACTATCAGTCCAGTCATCTGCTTACCTGTCATAGAAACACACATCGTAAACTGGAACAAAAATATTTTTAAATTCTAGAAGATATAATTTTATTTTAAAAATTTATTAGCCTCAGAATTTTGATGTGTTTCCCATTATATTTCTTTACTTGATCTTATATGTGTGTGTGTCTATATATATATATATATCCATCTGTGTCTAGACAGCTTGTGATATTCACAGTGATTCACTGTAAATACCACAAGGTAGACAATATCTCTAATGCTCAGATATATGTATTCTACACATACATAATACATGCGTACGTATATACACATATTTTATGTAAGGGAAATTTGGTCCAAAATTCAAGTTCGGCATGGACAAGCAAGTGTATGCAGCTCAAGTGCAAACTCATCAGTTCAAACAAATGGAGCCAAACGGATATGTACATGGGTATAACAGCAAGAAATATAAATATGTATATATACACATTTGTGCATATACATACATACATACATACATACATACATACATATATATATATACACACACACACCATATATATGTTGTATTGATCAATGCCAAGCTACAACAATGCAAATGAATGATGAAGCGCAATGTTCAAATGCCAAGAGCCAGACACACTTATACATATACATAATTGTGTGTGTGTGTGTGTGTATACATGTATATACGGCAGTAAGTGATCAAGAGCCAAAATCAAAACAAATTAGCCAATGTGAATCAAGCCAATGCTTATGACGCATTTGAGCAGTTGTGTACATGGACAAACACAAACTAGATATGACAATTACATAGCCGAGGCAAATGTACACAAGTAGTTCAGCTCAAATACAAGTGGCATGCACAAATTGTCACAAGGTCGACACAATAAAGATGGAACAGTGATGTTACTTTTAAGTTTACACAGCAATACTAGTAACACATGCCAGCATGAACACGGATCGTCCAACTCTATATATCTTCCCACTTCATAACTTTAAAAGTCTAATGTTATCATTATTTCATAAATTAGGAAGCTACAATGGTGCTGTTGGAGCTGGAGTAGGGGAGAGAAATGTGAAAAGAGGTGGAAAACATCTTGTATAATTAGACTGTAGATTAACTGGGATAAACAAAAGTAGAGGTCTAAATAAAAATTAATCCTTATTACAAAAGCATGGGTTGAATTCAGAAATGTGAAAGCAAACCATACTTTGCTCCACACCAGAATTGGGAAATTCAGTTGTCTTCATATGGATTTTTAAATTTTTGGAAAAATGTAAAAAGTAATTTGAGTTTCATGTATTACCTATTAAATTATACTAAAACTTACACTTTGCTCATATATTTTTCCCACTTAGGTCAAAGATTTGTGAATATATTTTTTTCTCATAGATTTTAGCTTTTCTTTATGTTTGATGTACGAGATTTTTGTTGTTTTGATGGAATTTGAGTTTGACACAATAACAACGAATAACGATCCATGTCCAAACATCATAGAAAGATGGTGGTAATAATAATAATAGCGAACTGGGCAAGTATCTTAATAAGTTGCCTCGAATTGTAATACGAGACACTAGATTGTTAAAATTTAAAATTACGCATATGATTAAGTAATGTTTGTTTAGGAAATGACAACTTCTTTTTAAAAGATACTTTTAAATAATTTCTTTCAATAGCATATTTATTCCTCGGGCAACCAAAATTAAAATAAATTTAATAGATGATTTTATTAAGAGTTGCATGAGAAAAAAGCTATACTAAAAATTGTCGAATTACATATACACACATACATATATACAAGTATCAAACTCAAGTGGACAATTAAACGGTGTTTTAGAAAGTTACCTCTTTTCACATCCATATTGAAGTTATTTTTTGAAAAGAATAATCACATTCCCATAGCTGACTCTGACTTGGTTTCCACTGACATTTTAATGGCCGTATTTTAATAAATTTACATTAAACTTGCATGTCCATAAAATTTGATCATATGCTCTATAATTTTCCAAGAGTCTTTGTGTACTGTAGTGATACAGATTTTAATATATACCCTTCATTTTCTTTTCTATATAATTATTTGTTTTTCAAAGAACATATGGCGTTGCACTTAGTTTTGGACATCGTATAAGGAAGTCCTAAATAATATTTGATTATTTTATAGTAGTACAAATCTAAAGCAATTCCAATCCTTCGATTATTATTTAATTATGAGATTTTAACATTATACGTGCACAGTCCAGTGAAAAAATACTAATATTTCTTAGACATTATTTACATGTCAGGTATTTATTTTTATTTCATGTTCCTTCTTTTAAATAGTGTGAACTTTATGAACCAAAATGATTGTTTTTTTTGTTCCTTATTACTTCTGATTTGTAGCTTTAAACACAAATTTAGGACATGAATTTGTTATAGATGATTTGAATCTTAGATGTTGGAATAATTTCATTTTAAAATATGTATTATTGATTTATTACACTGTTGTTAACATGAAATCCCATATTTTAATTAAGTAATGCGCATTATTTAAGTGTAGAAAATATGACGATTTCCACAGTTTTACTCATTAATTACTTGATTACTTTTACTACGTGAATAAAAGGATCTTTTTTTTGCATTTGCTTCTCTCCTTTCTATCCCTCTAAAATTCCCTTAGATACTTCATGTTTGTAGAAAGAACGAAAGATTAGCAACAATCTTCTTGATCATGAACTTAAATAGTAGCAATCTCTGTATAGTTGTTAGCATGACTCTTTCTTGTTTTCATCCATAGAGTAATATCCACGACTATGCTCTATTACTAATTTCAAAGTACTACTGCTACATGCGTGAGTTTGCATCAACTAAAACTGGATGGTACAATTATGACATGGTAATATAACAACACACTGAACTCCAGTGTATGCCATGACCATAAAGATATCATGTACATTTACCATTTTCAAATATTCCACTCAACAAGTACCACAATTGCTCGTGTGTGAATCACGGGTTCCAACCTACTATGTATATATATATATATGGATGTATATATGTGTGTGTGTGTATATATATATATATATATATATATTCTACACGTACACAATACATACATAACATACATATGCATGTATGTACACATATACTTTGTGCGGAGGCAATTTGGTCAAAAATTCAAATTCAGCATAAACAGCAAGTGTATGCAACTCAAGTGCAAACTCATCAGTTCAAACAAATGGAGCCAAAAAGATATATACATGGGTATAACAGCAAGAAATATAAATATGTATATATATACACACACATTTGTGCATACACACATACATTCATACACACACACACACACACACACATATATATATAATGTACTAACCAATTCCAAGCTACAACAATGCAAACGAATGATGGAGCGCAATGTTCAAATGCCAAGGGACAAACACATAAATACATATACATAATATATATATATATATATATATATATATATATCACTACATCAGAAAATGCCTTTAGCAGCGTTTAAAAAACGCTACCAAAGTCTTTAGCAGCGTTTTAGAGAACGCTACTACAGGTCCCGCAACTAAAAGTCCGTTTTTTTTCTGTTGCATTTCCATAAACGCTGCCAAACTAAAGCAACCAAAAAATTTCTGCAGCATTCAAAAAAAACCAACCAAAACTTACATTTTTTGGTTGCGTTTTTGATTGGTCCATTTCTTTGACTTTATGTAGCATTTATTTTATGTAACTAAAAAAATTTTGTTGCATTTATTTTATGCCACTATAAATTTAGATAATATTTTACGTTTGTTTCAGTAGCATTTCAGAAACGCTGCTGAAATGTATTGATTGTTTTGTAGCATTTTTTAAATGCTACTATATATACATTGTTTCCAGTAACCAGCTTTGTAATAGTATTGCCAAAATCGGCAATAATCATATAATTATCATATTCAAACCAACAATGAACCAATCATAAAGTCAACATATTCAAATAATTGATAACACGTTAATTACATAAGTACTATACATACCCATTTACATAATAGTTGTTTGACAAAATGAACAAGTTCACATACCACAAGCATTCCCAAAGAGTTTTACTTAAGTACCGACTAATATCATAATACATATAACAATCTAAGTCACGTCCATTGTTGATGATGGTCTTTACTCCGGAAAAGCTAATTACCTGTAAACACATTCAAAAAATCATCAATAAGTATTTGTCATGAATTATCAAATAACATTCAAATAACATTCAGACGATATTGTACATTATGACGATACGTATGGTGCATTTAGAATATGGTGTTCCTATGCAATCGTCTACAAAACACCAAATAAGATAATCAGCAAATAAAACAGGTACAGTTGCTTGAAGCTCAAAACAGCAACTTGTATCAACTGCTGTTTTAAGCCTATAAATATTCTTTTTTGCAATTCAAACTTCACGAGAATTATTCAGTACAATTCATTCATCTCTTTATCTCTCTATTTTCTTTCTCTCAACATGGCTGCAGGCCATGCGGTATGATGCCTACATCATGCACTCAAATTTATTACATGCATGTCTGGCCATGCTGTACAAATCATACCAATGTTCAGTCTTCTTTTATACTATGCTTGAAGTCATACCTCATGCCATCATGCGTACAAATTTGCAGCTACCATCATCTTTTCTGCGTTTTTCTTTTTATGTCGATTATCATCTGTTTTTGATTGATTTATCACATAATCTGCCTGCATGTATATAGTTCGAATCCAACTGTTGTGTGGGATATGAATCTAATTTGGTTGTCATACACAGTCCCCATAAGACCCTACTGTCAAGTCTATTCTCGAACCACTATGATTCCCAAAGAGTGATGGTATAATGACTAAATAAGGGAATGTAGAAATATGAGTGAATCAGAATTGCGGTCTGTCCCATGTATTATCCTACTTTGTCTCAGATCAAGAGATCTGATGATGCAGGATTGCGGTCAACGCATTAGTGACGGTGCCAGATCAAGAGATCTCATGCATTAGTGACGGTCAACGCATTAGTGACGCAGGATCTACTTTGTCAAATCTTGTAGAAATATGAGTGATGGTATAATGACTAAAATGATGTACAAATCAAGGGGGCAATTTAGTTTGATTGTTCAGACTATTCCCGCTCTATCTCATGTATTATCCTGTTTCTGGTGAATCAGAATTGCGGTCAACGCATTAGTGACGCAGGATCAAGAGATCTGATGACGTATTTGTCGCTGAATTCTCGAAGTTCGAGCTTTCGGTAGCAGTGGCTATGTTTATTTACAGCCTCTTCAACTTTTTCGCAACTTAGGTCTTTTACCTCTTCCATTAATTTTCGCTGTAGTCCTACTATTTGATATTATCCGTTTTTAGATTGGTTTGATAAAATATTCTTTGGTTTTGATCTAGCCTGGTTTGTACTAAGATCACATACGCAAACCATTTTTTATAAATTTTAATTAGTTAATTAAATTTTATCTTCACTTTAGAAGTTTAGAAGTATGTAAAACCAAGTGTTCCTGAGTAAGTTTACAAGATTTGAACGCACAACATTAAACAATTGTGATTCTAGCAGTTGCACATCTGTAAAGCAATCCTAACTTAAATTCAAACTTATTTTCAAATTCCACCAAAACAGACCCATCCTTTCACTTGTCTATGCACCACAACTACAAACAAAAAACTTCAAACAGTTCACTCCACAACTACAAATCCAGGCAATCTGAAAACACCTGACTGCCTCGTCCCCAACCCATACACTACAAAAACCTTCACTCCTCTTACACACACTCCCACACTTCCTATCTCAAATACCACCTTCACATTACCAATTCCATCCACCTTCACATTACCATCACTGCTCAAGAACATCGACAACAATCCTCGGCATCAACTCCGCAGCCTTCTACAGCCAACACAAATTGTCAACACAAACTTGTCTAATATTTTTTTCATGAATTTTATTGTGTTATCGATCATCACAATAGTTGATGTCGATCTAATTATCTGCATTAAATTAAAAAGCAATACACTGACAGCATTTTACATCATTTATCTTCATTTCCTACCTCTCAGTTACGTGGTGATTGCATTAATTTTTATCACGTGATACAGTAGAGTGAACTTTCTCGATAGTTACCATATTCAGATGTATTTCTTCTACTAATCGTAAATTCATCCACTACTAAAATTTCCACACGATTATGTTTTGGAACCAGATATTTGAGCAAACAAACATGTACTTTATTTTCTTCAAAATTATCAAAAACGCAAACTACTCATCAATAAAAAATGCCTATAGAATAGCTCCGTGTGCATAGCGCGAGTTTTTTCTTATATCGTTTTCCACCTTTAATTTGTTTGTTGAGCTTTAACATATTAGTATTTATTCATTTTTATATTGTTTGTTGGGTATATTTGTTCATACCCAACAAAACACTATAGGTGAAGTTCAAACTGAGCAAGCTCAGTTTTACAATTGAGTTCAGCTCGGCTTAAAATGAATTGAAGCTTAGTTTAAACTAAGCTTAAGCTGGTTGTATTACTGAACTGAAGCTCAACTTTTATACTCGGTTGAAGCTCAGTTTCATAGCTAAGATGAAGTTCAGGTTTAAATTGATCTTTGATTAGGATTCACAAGTATATTCCACTTAAAGCATATAGACAACCAACAGATACTATGACCAAAGACATGAACATAATGAATTAAGTGGCTAGATCGATTGCCGTAAGAACAATTTGATTTAACTATTGCTTCGCTTTTGACAATGGTGCTCTATTTGGTGGGTATAAGATGAGCTTATTTGGTAAAGACAGAGGGACGTTTGCTCAATGGATCGATTTTATTGTTTTATGGGGCATATAATTTCTCGAGGATATATATTTTGACCTAGTGAGGAAAGAAAGATATTTTTTCCGAGACTTCATATTTTTTTTGGAATAGAATTACAATTTAGAGAAATTAATTAATGGTAGCAATTATTCCTTCACAACCGCACAGTTATCCCCTCTTGCTTACCCTCCTGCTCACTGCTCCATCATTTTCTTCACAACCGCACAGTTATCCACAGTAATCCTTCACAACCACAGTATTCATCGCAAATGTTTTATATAAATGTACACATTTTCATATAAACTTACGACTACCAATTTTTCTGACGAGAGCAGTCTTTCCGGGATACCGGCTATTATGTACTATAAAACAAATGCATTAATAACTTATGGTTTAAAACATAAATTTGGATTTGATTTTTCATCGTTGTTTTAAAACTGTTGTAAAATTAATTTTCTCACCGTCGTTATTTCACGAGTTAATTCTACTTTTAACAGTTAACAAATTTAATCTTTAACTTAATTAGTGTTGACTTCAGCTCACATGGATCTAGGTCTGTCTAGAATTTCTAACACCAACAACTTATTTGTGCTAGGCTGCTAACATTATAGTCGGCTCAACACAGTAATATATCTAACATGATAAAAGTTCCAAAAAGGATATTAATCAGTTTTTCAGAGCAATTCTTGAAGCTATTCGCCATGACTTTTTACAAATAACGTCCTTTGTTATATATTGTTTGGTACTACCTATTCAGTTCAACATATTTTTTAATATGGTCAAACTAGAATAAATACTTACTTGAACTTGATTCCCCAATGACACAAGCCGTCGGCCAAGCTACGGTAGTTCCAAAAGCATCTTCCATGCATGTACACTCCGATGTAGGTCTCCATAGTAATGCTTCGTTAACTCGCACAAAGTCTACCCAAACATTTACTGCATCATCTCCTAAAGGAACACAGTGAACCGTTGATGCCGGATCAGTTGAAGCGATAGTTCCTTCGGCCACTACTCGTCCCGTTTCAGCCACATCAAGCAGCTTGCATTTATTATTTGCTACTAGAATCGAGCTTTTCTGGATAAGTAAACCAAAGTAACATTTTTTTTACAAAATAGAGCAGTCAAAATATTATGTAATCACCTAGAAGAATATTATGTTTAGCTTACAAATTACTCATATAGTCTGTTATAATTAGTTATGAAAACAAAAATGACGCATTTACAATTTGCTCTTACAATTTGTATAAGTGTGTTGTGATCTATTTTAAATTCATATTTATTGTTATATCCGTGGATATTTAGATGGATGCACGTAGAGGTTAAGCATACATTACCACATTCTTGTCAATGTTGGTATACTAAGCATGTGCTAATGTGTTAAGCATGAGATCATTTTTTTTTTGAAAATTGAGCATATGTACATGATGGAGTACATGCCCATGTAAACAGTATAAATACAATTTATTTTACTTCTTTACCATGATAATTCAGTGTCCAATAAATTACCTGACGAGTTGATTTAGCCTTATAAGGAGAAGTTGAAATGTTTGTTGTAGCCTTGAAAGGAGGAGACGAGATGCTTGCTTTTTCAGCTACAACTTTTGACTTTGGCCATGCTATTTCTTGCCAACAGCCTCTTTAATACATGACATATCTATTGTGGGGCGCCACAAGTAAACATCCTCTTTTTTTGCACAGTCTACCCAAACCACTACGGCTAATGGACCAAGCAGAATACCGTTCACATATCATTTTTGAATCACTCGAGCAAAGTCTCCCTTCGACAAGCAACGTCTCACCCTCATTCCAATCATAAAGCTTGCATTTGTTGTTTGTGCTACTAGTTTTACTCTAAAAAGAACGATAACTGTGTTTAATGGAAAAAAAATACAACTTTAAATAGTTACCGTGAATCATAAATTTTACCGTAATGTCTTCTATCATGTGTCCTCCCAGCGCAACAACACGATTTGCAGGCCATGCCACTGACTTATCCTTGGCTTCTCCTAATACCGATAAACTAGATGTAGGCATCCATAAATAAGTGTTTGGTCTCTTTATGCAATCTATAATAACTTTCACAGCATTTGGTCCAATACGAATATCATTGACAACTTCATTTGGATCGGTGGACACCACTCTCCCTTCAACAATAATTTCATCGGTTCCATCCCAATTCAACAGCTCACATGTGTTGTCATTATTCTACAATCATTCAGTCAAAAATTATGTTGATTATTGGATTTAAAACTAAACTTGAAATGGTGTTATATCAATACAAGTGATTTATACCATTTCAGGTGTGCTTCCTTCTTTCGAACATTCGTTACCCTGCCAAACTGTCAAGGTAAAATACATGTTAACATTCATTGAGCAGTGCATCAGGGAACTATTTTACAAGATATAAGATTTGTCGAACTAAGTTAAAATAACCATAATTTCATGGAATATTTGAATATCAAATAAATACTGAGAACTGGTTAGGGAACTCTTGTGTTATATTTATATGTTGATGAACAAAATACGCTAACTGCTGTCCCAATTCAATGGCTGCGAGCCTTTTCATGAACATATAGTTTTATTATCCATTACTTATATTTTATATAATATAAGTTATTTTTTATCCAACATATTATTGCTATGAGGTTAACAGAAATTTTATCTATTACTTATATTATTATTTTTTCACCGCTGTTCAGTATTTACATTAATTTTATTTTTTTTCCAAAACCCTCAGTATTTGGGTGTTGGACCATTAAACTTTTGGACGATCTCGTCTACTCCGTAATATTCATTTGAGAGATCTTTATGCTGTTGTTTCACTTGAACTTCATGGTATGCCAGAATCTAATCTGACCTTTGCAATAAAAAATAAGCAATAAAATCATTAAAATCCTTCAAATGTTACGGCAAACCCCTAAAATTTTGTGTCTCTAGTTGTTTTTTGATGTTTATGTTCTTCTTCTCATTCAATTCTCTATATACAATTCTTGTGACTGCTTTTATGGCAAACAGAAGTGTTTTTGCTGCGAACATGAGTTGACAATTATGAGAAAATGGAACTTCACTTCATAAAATTTGAAGGAAAACAAAAAAGAAGGTTAAATCCATTGCCTGCTGCAACGATCAGTAAAAGGAATAATTTTGATTTCGAGTAAACAAATAGGTTATGATTCCTACTGATTTCTTTACTTTAACAGAGGTACAAAACCGGCTCCACTTCTATTCATATACTCACTGGTCTTAATATTAAACTATGTGTATATGGATCTTGTCGATTTTCTTTCATCCTATAATGGCATATTTTTATGTCTTGCACAGTTTCACAAAACAAAATTCGACATTTATACATTGAAAGCATGTTTTGTGTTTAAAAGGGTAAATTTACCATTGTCGGTTGTGGAAAAAAGTTATCCGCTACATATAAAAAGGCATGTGATTATCATTATAAAAGTGTATTATAGGTACAATATATAGTCATCATGAATCCATGATTATATGATAAACTTTCATAATTCCTCACGGATAGTACTGTCATGTGCAATTAGGTAATGAATTTGGAAATTTGAAACATACACTCTACTATTTATTGCAGTTCATTTTTAATACAAAAAGCTGAAGTGTTTCTTTATTTTTCTGTAGTCAAACTGAACAGGTTATGGTAGGCTTGCTTTAAACTAATAATGGTAATTACAATGTTTCTTTTGAGAAAAAAATAAGTCTAAACTAGTAATGGTAAACCAATATAAGCATTTTCTAAAGCTATTATTTAACATATCTTCATTTTATCTTATTTTTCTTTGAATTATAAGTTTGACTGCGTTAACCACTTCCTTCTTGAACAGGAAATGAAAGAAAGGAATTAAGTGTTAGGCAGGATTATAACATTTTCTAAAACTGTACATGACGATTTCTGGATTTTTCGTCTTTAGAATAGTCCAATGCATCATACTACTCATGTTCATAACATATTTTAAAGTTGTACCAAACAATCTCTTGATTTTCTTCTCTTTAGAGTAGTCCAATATTGAAAGAAAGCGATCTTCTTGCCTAAATTATACTGTAAGGAAGTTGAACACATTGAAATTTTAGAAATTGAAATAATATCCAGAGCCTTTTAAGGGGATCAGAGAAAAATAAGCGAATTAAAGAGGAGAGGAAGAGGAAAGTGCGACATGAGAGAGTTTTATTTTCTTCTGCTTTATTTACTATCAGAGTGAAAGTTAAAAAAACATGAAATAACCATGAACTAAATCTTACATCGTCTAGGAGAATCTGAAAATCTCCTGTTATAACATCATCCGTAGAAAGCTCGCACGACTTTAACACAAGATATTCTTTGATCGTTTTAATTCAATACTCGATCTTTTGTCGTGTACAAATGAATTTGCAGGCTCTTGTATTTTTTAAGACGTCTCTCTGACTCGTTCTGACCGATTATCGGTTTAGTGGGAAAAACAAAACAGTAGGTTTAAACTATTATTGTTGTTTTTTCTTTTAGAAGAGGTTTAGAATATTTCAAATGTTGATTATGTTTTTGGAAGAGATCTAGTCGAATTAGTATACAGTCTGAACAGAAAAACAGAAAGGGGTGACTAAATACTGCATCAAATTCAATGCTGTGGCACTAAGACTGGAGCATGGGAACAAATGCAGTGACATGATGTCCATATTCAATTACTATACACAAAATGCATAAATCAATATATTGCGCATTAAAATGTATACCTGTTTGTTTATTAGAAAGCGAACCACATTCTCCAATTCTGAAATTCTTTTGTGACACTGAGTTATCTGAGTATCCCTCGATTGTGCCAAAGCTAACTTGGTTTTAGTATACCCCCTTCCTAGCGCTCTTAACTTTCCTGGTTTATCTTGTCCCAAAATTTGTATAATTGCATCTTCTTGGATATTCTTTATCGAGTCGGACGGTTTCGCATTTTCAATTTTTTTAATCTCTTCCTATTTAAATTAACATACATGTATGTTATATATAATGATAAAAATGTCACAATATTCAATTGGTGACAAAAAATAAAAATACTTACAATAACATTGGCAACATCCGTATTCACTGGTTCACCATTCTTTTTAGTATGAGATTTAACCCAAATATCTGTTCTAGATATGGAAGATGAATCTGGACTATGCTTTTTCTAAATTTAAAAACACAAAAAATAAATCAGTCGATATTTATTAGCAAGCTAGAAAAATAACGCTACGATTAATTAACTAACCAAACCGTCGGTAAATCGAGCCATTCCTCTACGTCCAGTTGTGTGCGGCAATTGTTTTTGCCTAATGGCTCTATATTTCTCACATTTTTCCTGAAAATACATAATTTAGCCTTAGACACTAAACTTGTGTAATCCACAATTTAGCTTTAGAGAAAATAATTTTGAATAAAATATATAAGCATACCTTAAATTCCAAACTTAATTTCGCCTTTACAAACGATCTCCACTCGCTTATGTTTTTTATATTATAAGGTTTCAAGCTAAGTCTTTCCTCTTCCGTCGTTGCATTAACTAATTTTCGGACCAATTTTCTTTTTGATGATCTCCAAATAGTTCCCATTTGTTGAAATATGGAAGTTTTTTGCCATTCTTCCACTTTGAATCTAGCCTACAAGTAAAAAATAAGAAGAAAAATAAGCAAGCAATTTGATAACATGCATTATTTTCAGTTTACTGACTATTAGTGACTGAAATAAGAAAGCAATTTCATATTAAAAGAATCTAGTAATATGTAAACTTAACTAAATTGGTGACTGAAATAAATATGAAGTCATAAACTATAATCGACTAAGTTTTGTGTTTCAGTCAGGTGTTTCATCATGTACATTGTTTTAGTCAGGTGTTTCATTGTTTCAGTCAGGTGTTTCATGTATGATGTCATAAACTATAGTGTCATCTGCAGAAAACAAGTTCAAGAGCATAATCAGAAAATAAAAGGTGGAGAGATAATCAGAAATTTGCTAAATCGAGCATCTAAAGTGTTTGTGAATTGCCTACCCAAATTATTAAGCAAACCAATTATTAAGATCCCATACCTGAATCGATTCCCACAATACGACTTTGAATTCAGGGCTTAGAAACCTCCAATCGGCAAGTGTAACCGGTACATGTTCTCGTACAAGCGGCCCAAGATAAGAAGATAAATGTACTGAGCCCTCTCCTATGGGTATGTCTACCTCATTGACTTCAATTCGATTCACAAGACTTAACGGAAGTTTTTTTTGCTCTTGTTGGACCTCTAGGACGTTTTTTCACATCGATGTTTGCAGTTTTAACTTCATTTGATCCATTGATTTCCTCTTCGGCATCAACATTTTCTTCGGAAGCTATTTCAACTTCTTCACGTATTTCATTTTCTTCATGGAGCATATTAGTTTCCTCGTGCACTTCATTTTCTTCGCAAGTCATTTCAATTTCCGCACATGGCATTTGTATTTTCTTGTGCCATAATTCTTGTTCTTTGTCTACATTGCAAGCTTCAACAGTTGGTTTCTTATATTCGGCTTTTGGCTTATACTTTCAGGATTTCTCGTTCTTCAACTGTTGGCGCGTACGTACTAAGCTTCTATGCGTATCCATATCCTTTTTCTGTGAAAATAATATCAACAAACACAAAAAATTTATATGAGCGCTCAATTAACATTTTAATATTGATAAAAACTCAAAAATATGCTTAAATATAATACAACTTCACATTTTGAACTAAAATATCACGTAAGATTAAAAACCTTTGTATAATCATTCAGAAGTGTTTCAAATAATCACAAGGCTAGAAAAATAATTTGAGCAAGGACTCTAAAAATGGCAGAAGTGTTTCAAATAATCACAAGGCTAGAAAAATAATTTAGGCGAATGCATCATCATTCATAAATTAAACTGGAAATTTGAAAGGTGAAATTAAGAATTAAAGCAATAACTTCTTAAGTCATAAAAGAAGTGGAAACAGTTTCGAATCTGTGAACGATGTTCAAATTCAAAACAAAGTGTGCGTAAATTGCAGAATAAAAACTGAAGGTAGAAAGCATTAGTTCAGAAATTTGAAACTGAAGGTAGAATAAAAACTGGACCCATTGCAGTACTCTGGCTTCCTCTTACACCATCCATCAAATTATAGCCATACATGAAGTGGACTCCTGCTTTGGATTATCAATGCAAATTAATCACCTTGGCATTACACTAATAGATAAGATGTACCTATGACAGCCACTGATTTTGATCTAAGGGCGAGGAACAAACCGACTTATTATCAAATCTCAAAAGGTCCCAAAAAGAAATTAGGAAAAATAAAAAAACTTAGATTGAGAAAAACAAAATTTGGTAGTATCTAATCAAAAAACTAAGAAAGATTCGGTTGCAATTCATCAAAAGTTATAGCAAAAACAATTGACGATAACCTAAAAAATATTTATTACTATTACTGTGTTTAGAGATTACTTAGATCGAAAAATAAACAAAAATTCAGTACTGGGTTATTAAAATGTAAATACAGTTTATATTTCTGTTAAAATAAAGCAAACTTCCGAAATTTTGGCCGGTTCACTCTTCGTGACTAGCGTGTAGATCTTGCAGTTGATGGCGCCTGCCTTGGTGCTTTCTATGTGACGTTGTACCATATTAATACACATAAATGTGCTAAAACCCACACTAACTTTGGTAAGAAGATATTAATATGCTTCTGCACGTGTGACATATATCGTGCCTAACATGTGAATCTTATTAAATGACGTCAACAGATATTTAGAAACACGCATTATACGAAAACAAGGCACATGATGCATGCATCAAGGTCCAAGGGTATCACTCTTTATATGTTTAGTAAAAGAAAACACACCATTATATGCATAAATAAGGTAGAGGATCTTTCATATACTAGGGGCATGGGATCTCTCTTTCTATATTCAGTATTTGAAACATACCATTATACGCACAAATAAGGTAGAGGATAATCTTTCATGTACTAGGCGCATCGGATCTCCCTTTCTATATTGTGTAATTGAGACGCTTCATTATAAGCATATATCGTATATTCAACAATACTACTAAAAAAAATTCAGATTTGTTAGATGCTTCATTTACACCACAATTATCATCTCTGAATGCTAAGTCTAATAAAATGTGGTAAAGATTAATTTTAGATAACTAACTTGACATATTTCACCGGGACAAAAGTGATTTAAAGTTAACTTCATTCATACCTTCATGATCAAGATTATGAGCGTCTTCAAATATGAAAAACTCTATGATAATCAATAACTCGATTCCTGCATATAAGAAATAACAAATTTTATGAGATATATAACTCAATAACTCTTCTATTGATCACCAACTATTCATAATTAAATGTATCTTATTGATTTATATATTGAAATGGAAAAGATGATGTCAAAATCATTTATATAAATCAACACATATCAAACACAATAATTATTGCATAAAAAATAAAATAGTCAAATATAACTAAACAAAAAGTGCCTTGCGTGAAGGGTACCTATACCTCTTTTAACTAATGCATGTAACAATATTTATTGACTATCCATAGGGTAACAAATTCAGCAATATTGAGTTATTCGAGTATGCCTTCGCAGTCCTCTCTAACATAGCTAACATCGTCAACTTCCATATCGGTTACATCGAGATCTTCTGAAATATTGATAGTTTCTTCCACATAATCATTTGTTTCCGAATCAAGAAAACCTCTTGGCGTGCTTTAATTACAACGTACCAACTTGAAGAATCGTTTTCTCTTGAATAAAATAATTGTTTCGCTTGAGATGCAAGGATGTACGGATCTTTTGAAAATGATGTTTGGTTTTGATGAATTGACAAGAGTGAAACCATCTTCATCAACTTTTACTCCATTTCCAACATGCGCCCAATGACACTTAAAAATTGGAATATAAAACACGTGATAATCTAATAAAATTATATCGGTCAATATTCCATAATAAGTGACCACATCAGCTACTTGAGAATTATCTTTTGCACTTGCTCTACACAAAGTAGTCGCATCGTAAATCACTCTACTATTCTAAGATTCTCTCGCTACATCTTTTATGTGAAACCGTTGTCCATTGATGATATATCCTTTGTAAGACAAAGCATCATTCTTCGGACCATATGCAATCCACTTCAGCATCTCATCTTGATCATTGGAGTTAATAGGTATCTATAAAAAAGTTTGATTTACATTGGTTATTTTAGAATAATATTCTTTAAAAAAATGAGAGTATATTTAAAAAAAAATCGTTTGACCTTTTTTTTAATCCAATCAGCAAAAAAATTGTATGTGTTTGCCAAAGCAAAGATGAATTTCTCTCCATGCGCTCGTTTGAATTTTGTAATTCCTCTAAGTGCAAATAGTATAAAACAAGAAACGTAAAGTTATATTTACTAGCAGAAACACAGTAAAATAATTGAAACATAATATAATATATACTTACTCTAAAAATGGTTCAACCACGGCCATATTCATTAATACGACTAAATGAGCACTTTCTTTCTCATTTTGGGATAATGTAATTGTCTTAGACGTTGAAATTGGGCGTCCCTCAAGTATTACATTGCTTTTGTAATCTTCATTTAGAGCATCTGTCTCCTCAATGTGCCCTGATTTTTTCAAGAATTCACTAAAAAAATTCATGCATTCCTCCGCAAGATAAGATTCAGTAATACATCCCTCGGGTCATGAGTAGTTTCTTACATAATCTTTGAGTGTTTTCATATATCTTTCAAAAGGATACATCCAGCGAAATTGAACCGGTCCACATATAAGAGCTTCTTTACCAAGATGAATTGACAAATCACTACAACAGAACTGGCATTTTATAGCGGCCTACAGCCGCTATGAATAATAACTATAGCGGTTCGATAACTGTTGTATATCAACATGTTATAAAAAACTGCTACTTAGTTATAACGCTTAGCAAGCTACTATAAAAGATATAGTTTTATAGTGCATTTTGACCGCTATGTTATTTTATTACAGTAGCTCATGCTCACCGCTATAACACATCTAAATCTCAATGAAAATAGAAATTTTTATAACACAGTATTGCCGCTATAACATGTTTATTCGATAGCGGCTATATGACGCTATTAAATTAACATGTTATGGTATTGCTAAATTCTTTTACAGTTCATATATAATACATTTTAATTATAGCAATCGAAATGCATATGCATAACCATTTGAAAAACAATGTATAAACGAACAAAAAATAATAGTCAACCAATGTAACGCATATTCATGATAACAAAATAAGGCATCAACTAACAAAAAATAAGTTCAATACATGAGTAACCAAATTTAATACATATGTTTTCAATTCCATATTGGTGTCAGTTTAAGTTAACAAAAGACTAAACATAGTTCATATTTAAAACTACAAGTACCAAATGCAACATTAAGAACTTCAACTACTCAATGCCTTTGTTCATGCATGTCTTCGGTGATTGGTAGAGCTTTCTGAAAATTCAAACAAATGGAAATAATTAAAATCAATGCGAAAAAACTATGTCCTCTTACTTTAATCCATTAAAAAAAATTAGTTGCACCCCTCCAACACTGCCTGCACATCAATTTAGTTGTACCAAATGACTGACATGTACATACATTTAGTTCAGGTCACATTGTAGTATGGCCCAAAAGTGGGATTGTTGTACAATCCCACGTAATATAGGACCAGGGAAGGAATTAAAATGAAGAACAATAAATCATATATATGCACTATATTACATCACGGCTGCTCAATGAACATAACGCCTATATCAAAAAATCATTCAAAGTGAAAGAGCATAAAAGCACAGCCAACTACTCCTACATAGGTGTAAAATGATATCAGCATAGCTCATTTGGTGTTAGTGCAAGGTACAAAATAGAAATAGATAGTTGATACACAATTCACATAATGGTAGGCATATGGAATACGATAAAAAGGAATATTACAAAATTTATGTGTTGAATCTGTCGATAAACAAAATTAAGTTGTTCCAACTATATCTTGTTTATTTAGAGAGAATGAAAAAGGTTATAATATTAAAAATTACTTTCATGTTAAAAAATATATTTGTAGTAAAATAGCTAATGAAAGTAAACCTCATCATGTAGAAGAATGAGTTTTTATATGATTTTAAGTTTGCAACTCATGCGCAGGCAATGGTGAACAATTATGTCAACGCTTCCATATTAGTAAAGTTTGTGTATGAATAATATGTATTATGACTTCATTCAAAACTGGAATTTCCATAACATATTTGTTTAGAATCTCGTGCATATATTTAGTTTGCTATGCCCAAACAACTATGTGTTCAACTTGCATCTGAAGATTGAAACACTGATCTCCTTTAAATTGGCCACCAGGAACTTGAATAGGCTGAATGTCACACCATCATGTTAACCTAATGAGCTTCTAATACTGAATCTACAGTTATATTATTTGAAAAGCTCAAAATTCAGTGCCTATCTAACAATTTTAAAGCTCAGAAATAACTCCCGCCTGACAATTTAGGATATAAATCAATATCATATTCATGTACCATCTTTATGCAAAAAGTAGTGCATAGGACAAGACAGCATAAATTTACCTGATAGACATGAGCCACTTGCAAAGTGATCTCCTCTATGATTTCCTGGTGCAACAAAATTGGAAACTGTAGTATAAAACTAAAAGTAAATTTGCATTTCTAACAAGTGATGAATTTTTCAGACATGTTCTAAAACTTGGTTGCTTTCCTCTTTACAATGAAACATAAAGAATAAAGCTTTTTAAGAGATAAATAGTTATTATCGAATAGTTTTGATGATACATTACGTGTTGGACTCCAAGCAACATATGTTGTCCAGTCTATTTATCGATTGGATTGAATACCTTAAAGGCTTAAACCCACCAATATAAGTAACATAACTCATGTTCTTTCAAATATAACAGATGTATTATCAATGGCACAAATTCACGAGAAGAAATCAAAACCTGAGAACTCCAGTGGCTGACTAATTGGATGATTCAATAAGCGCAGAAAGAGCTAATTTCTCTACTACTTCTTTAACACTATTCTTGCCTGAAGGAAGACCAAACCAAACATAGCAGTTCCAGAATTTCTCATTATAGCCTTTACATCATCATAACATCATCACAGTTAAATTAAACAATTGAATTCAGTTGCAAAACTGCAAGAATGTAGCATTTTTAAATTTTAATTGTTTGCTAGTGTCTTAAAATATTGGTAAATCGTTATTGCAACATGTATCACTGTGCTTTACATGAATAACTTGCCATGAAGTACAACCTACAGATGCATAATTCAATGGTCAGCGTTAAATAATTTTGATACTTAGAGCAGCTTACAGTCTAACATGTCACATTAAGGAACTAAGTACATTATAATACCAGTATAATAGTGGCATTCGGGTTGCATTCATGTCCGGTGTTCAAGTCATGAAAGGCTTGCGAAGCTAACTCAAAATTACAGTTTCTTTGTTACAACTTCTAAAAAATTCTGCACGACATCTATAACTCTATTCATTATTGAGATGCATGACGAAAAAACACTGAAACGCCTATTTCAGTAATTTGGATGCTTAGTTTTGATGCCACATCATAAATTTATCGTAGATTAAGACATCTATTGGAAGAAAATATGTGAATTCAGTCTCACCTAACATGCACAAATGTTATGATGTAAGAGTGGATGTATGATGCATCCAACACCTGCAAAGAAGCAAGGACACGCAGTTGGTTCCTAGTTATGCAAGCGTAAAAAACTGTGTTTGGATGTAAATAATAATTTTCTGATAAATAATTATTTTGAGTTACAATCAAAGTTATTAAAATGCACTTAAGTCACACGGTGATGCGAGCAATAATCATATCATCAATATTCTACTTTATTTTTAGTTATTTTAAACTTAAAAAAGTTTAATAGTGCCTGAAAAAACTTGGTTGCATCTCATTTGCTATCATGCTTAAATTAAGCGAATAAACAGTGGTCTATCTTCAAATTTTTTGTACTCATGCAAATATATAATTAATAAGAAGAAAGTGAAAACAAGATTCATGTTCAACGTCAACTGTAAGATTAAGAAGTCTGGCTTCCTTCAAAATTTAAAGTTCAAACTATCAAACCGACCGTTGGAAAGGTTTGGCAACCGTGGAATGAAAATCGATCTCGTCTCAAGCTCAACAAGCATTAACATTGTTTCATGAGTTTCCTGCTATATCTGCGCAATTCCTCGTATATCATCATTCTATCATTGCCTATTTTTCCTATTCAAAAATTTTTCCTCCTCCTTCAAAACTCCTCTTTAAAATCCACAATGCATCCGCCAAAATCACATACCCTACGTATCCAAATAATTTTGTTTCTCCCTACCACCGGCCGAACCTAACATCGCCTCGAAGTTAACACGACAACCCGCAACACCAGTTCCACATGCTTACTATACTAAACCACAGACCCTTCCTATCAGATTGTAACATTACAAAGAGTATCTCCATTTTCTTTTCTTTTTTTCACTAAACTTGGGCTTCTAGCTAGACATTTGACTCAATATCATCTTCCATTAATTTGGGTGAACAACGTCTTAACCACTACTTAATAATTAGTGTTATTCGCAGAAGCATCAAAAAGTATAAAATGATACTTTGTTACTTCTCATTTTCGTTGATTTCTTTTTAGTTTAATTTTCAGAATCAAAATTGAGAAAAATCGTATAAGGATTTTGATGAGTTAAAAATTTCATGTGCTCTCTCTATCATTGTAAGATTCTGTAAAAAATAGTTCCTCAATTTTGGGCATTTGCTTTTCTATCCATACAGGTAATTTTCTAATCCATTAGTTTTTTATTACTTTAGTAGTTTAGTTACTTAATTTTCCAACGTTGCACAATTCCTAGATGCACTTTCTTAGTTTCAGTTTTGGCATTTTTATTTCTTCTACTTTCTATCTGTAACCATGACTTACATAGATCTTTAGGAATTGGTTTTAAAATTTATTTGTTGTTTTTAGTAGACATCGCCGACTACTTACTATTGCTCGAATTTACATATGTAGAAGAGAGGTTAACAATATACAATCATGATTTTATTTACATATTTTTCTAACATGTTTTCCAAATAAGAACAAATAGAAACATATTTAGAATTGAGTGGTTAAATTTAAAACTGATATTGGAGTTTCTAACATGCAAAAGCCTTATAGATTCGTAGGCATAAGATATACATCTAATAATAGATTTATCGAGTATGGTACAGGAGAAGGAATGCTACAAATGACTGCAGCGGGACCCATGTCCTTTTATATTTCAGTTTCTGTGCAAAAGTTTCCCAATCTTCATCAAGGACTAAATATCGATGAAGCATTATTCTCAAAATGTCTAAAAACAGTCACAGTTGATGAACATAATGGAATATAGTTTCATCTTGTACATAGCAAATTATAAACAACCATCAACAGCTTAAGGGTTATGAAGATAGACACTGAGAATACTTAATGTATTTTTGAGGTTCTAACTAACCTGAACAGCACAACCATTTCGTCTGGCAACATGATCCATTCTTTTTGTGTCCTTCAACCAGTCAACATGATTCATTCTATTTGAGAAACCCAATCACATAATCCTGGCAGAAATTTCAGACGGTGACTAAAAAATGCGCATATGTTAATAATAACTCACATAATGCGATAATAGTGAAGTGGCAAAGAACTAAGTAAATAGTATATCAGAAAAATAAGTTGTATTATATATTTGTATATGAAACAATCTTACAATACAATTTATAAAAAGATTTTGTTATAGCTATAAATTTTGTTAAGCTATTCAAGCTGGCAAAACATGTAGTTCTGAGAAAACAAAACAATGGGAGGCTAACATACAGATACTAGCAACACAGTTCAACATCTAAAGTAAAGAACATTGCTGAAAGGGTGGCAAAAGGCCAGCTATCCTATAGATCTACATCAGATGCTGCACTTTTTTATACCTCTTTCAACTGGTTAAAAAAAGAAAGAAAAATTTGCCTGCTACATCCCCGCAAGACATGCAGGTTAGCAGGAGCCTTAAACAACCACCTTTAAACCTTGAAAATGATTTAAGTTTAGTCTCACATCTATCAATGAATGAATTGAACGGGACTGCAAAGTATGAAACCCCGACAAATGGTATTGATTCTAGACGAGCTGGTGATCCCGGTGACCAAGTTCTCTCACCTCCTTTTCTCATGAATTCAACGTTCTTTTCAAATGCCTACGAGGATTTGCTTGCGAAATTATCTGATGTTGAAGCTGCTTTGATGGAGAGGTGATTCTCTGATGCTCTCCTATTAATTATGTTAAGACATTCTGCGTTACTTTCAACTCAGTAACTCCATCCTCAGCCTCCTATGAATATGCAACATTCCAAGCAATGCGAATTCAGGTCATGTTATCCCCAAGGAATTAACTAACCGGTGTTTTAGATACTGTAAATCTGAGTTGTCCGAGTTCAAGGTTCGAGTGATCGAAGAATCAATTGTTAAGTTTGCCAATATATGTGTGCACAAAACACAAGGTAACCTCTTTAGATATTATAATAAAATAAAATGGCTTTAGATATTCATTGAAATCAAGGATGGTTATTGATAAATTTTGAGAATGATTTGGTCACTCCTCATGTTGCAACCTTCGGTAACTGCAGAACATGAATAGCATTGGTTAGAACGCATGTAACCAATGCATATACTAGTATTGAATTACATATAAACAATCTTCCTAATCCAAAGATTTTATCGATGAATTAGCCCTCAATGTATGTGAAATAATATAACATTGTTGATAACCTAATACATGCTCCTGCACTATCATGAAAAATAGCAAGTAAATTGAACTTGCAAACCATCAAATACTAGACAGTCATCTATTCGATAGAAAATGCACAATAATCTGACAGTGACTAGGAAATTCTTTGCAATTTAAAAATATTTAATTGGTAGGTTCACGACTTCCTTTTTACATAAAAAATATAGCTGGGGTTACTTTTTGCTAATTTACCAATAACAAGCTAACACAAGCAAAACATATAAAGATGTATGTATTCTTAGTCGTTTAATCCCCTGAAACAAAAACTACAAAACTACATATTGATAAACTGAGTCTAAAATCAGGCAATGGTTGTGATCGACGCTAGTCTATGGATTAGAAAAGCGCGATATTTAAATTAAATTACTGCAAGCGTACAGGTGTGTAGCATACAGGTCGAACACAGGGAGGTAAATTAAATTCAAATTATTTATCTAATCTCTTGGGCGAGTTAGACGATTTTCGAGGTTGGTTTTTGAAAACAATAAAAAAATTGAAACTGCGATCCGATTCAGAACAAATCTAATTGAACCGACGATCAAATCACAATTATCAATTGGAAATTAAAATGCAAAATAGAAATAAAATGCAGAAATTAAAATTGCAGGAAAAGAAGAACAACAAAAAGTAAACTTGGGATTGTCGTTGAAACTAATCAAACGACTAATCACTAATAAAAAATGTAAAATACAATTGGTGTTCTACCGAATCTAATCGTGTAGACAACACTAATCGCTAAGAAAATAGAAAAATGCTAGAAAATAAAAGAAGAAACAGAACTTTTATTAATGGAGTGATGGAATAGAAAATAGGATAGGATGGTCGTTATAATGGGTATACATGTGCTTTTATAGGTGAAATTGGCCAAACGCTAATCAGATTTGTATGAATATATGGACCTCTTTTCCAAGAATTTTTATCATATCACATGCCTTTCTTGACCAAGCTTTGTTTGGAAATGATCTTTTAAGAATATCTGAGCATATCATGGTGAATATCTTCCATATCATTCAAATCTTCCATGTGGCTAATTGATTGACAAAGATCTTCCAATGACATCTTTTGAGATCTTTTCTACCAATCCTCTTCTAATGTGACCAATGTGAACACATATAGTCTCCAATGAAAGCTCCTATGCAATTCTTCAAGTAAATGGCATTTATTCTTCACTTCTAAGGATGAATGAGGTCTGGTCAACATATCTATAAAAACAATAAGAAAATACCCAGCGTAACATTTATTTATATACAAAAAGATAAAATATAGGTGCATAAATTAACATATTTCTATGCTGATCAAATACCCCCACACTTATCTTTTACTCGTCCTCGAGTAAAACAAGAAATGAAAAACCAAACTAGATAGGTCACACTTTCGTAGGAAACACGATTGCATGGAGCGTATGCAACAAGCCGTTAAACCACTAGGTGTCCCTAGTAGGACGAGTGGTGTCTCGTGAGGGTTTTCAGCCGATACTACCCACAAAATCCAAATGCAGTATGATATGGCTCTAATGTAACTACATGAATGCAGATAACTTATGCAATTGAAAACAAAAAAAATGAAAACACGACTTGTTTCAGGAAGTGGTACAACAAATTAAATTAACAATTTCTAATCAATTGAATTGATTTTAGATACCTCAACTTGTCACAAATTTTCAATATAAATCAAGTTTTCAAATGTTAAATTCCAGTTTGGCCAGTTGGTTCGGTCGATAACATAGTGCAGCCATGAAATAAATTCTTAGTTTGCTTGGCACAGTTTGCAAAGTGGTATTATTATTTTCTCATGTATGGCTAGTCAAATCAATAAGGTCAAGAAGTGTTTGGGCATCATCGCTTATTCTTTATTCTTTAAAATTTTAAAATTTATGTTCAAGTACATACACCTAACTTAGAAGACCAAGGTTTACCACCCATGCACTGCCTCGCGGACTAACGGGGAGTGGGTAAAGAACTTGGCAGATTTTGCAGGCCGACTTTGACTTTGTCAACAACGTGTCGGTAATCTGTAGGTGTCCAATCTCATAAAATGAGACCAAGATATTCCAACGCTGACTTTGTCATCAACGTGTCGGATAGAGCTTGGCGGGTTTGCACACCAACGCTTGATATACAAGCAATGTTGGATACCCTTGGATTACTATTATTATTATTATTATTATTGAAAATATAAGTACAAAAGAGAGTTACGCGAATTCAACTTAACACAACTTAGTTTTAAAGATTCGAAAAGCCAATATAAGTATTTTAAGTCCTCCACTTATTTAAACAAAGACTACAATATAGAATAGATTTCATGGCCATCACCTAAGAATCTCCCAATGTACCGGTTACACTATTATCCCTCAAAATTAAACTTTTCATTATATTTCAAATTCGAACTTAGCTGAGAGAAAAAAATACTATCAACTGGCTAAAAATTGTAAACTTATTTTGTTGTATCAATCTAAAATGAGTCATGTTTCAAAAAAAAAATGTCGTGTTAGTACAGTCTAAAATGCATGATGGTCCTATTTAAATGGCTGAAAATGAAAAGAAAGAAAAATAAAGAAAAAAACGAAATTGAATTAAATGCAGACTCCCCCCACACTAGAACTAAACAGTGTCCACACTGTAAACGTTTCCTAAATTTGAAAGATCTTACCCAAAGATGGATTAAATGTAAAATGAGTTGTAAAATGAAATTCATTCTAACTATATGTAAGAATGGATCATATGTACAATGATATATGTGTTTACGATGCATGCGATGCACAAAATTCCACCATCTTTTTCCCCCACACTTGGTTCTAGCCCTATGAGTTCCATTCCCACTGTGTCTAGGCATGTTTTCTAACAAGCAAGAGTTTTTGAAAACCATCTCATTTTAAACCTCGACTTATAGTCCAGTAAATGAATGTTCAGGGTCGTCCTAACATGAAGTTTTTCAATCAAGCTAGCATTCCAAAAATAATTCATGTGTTCAACAAATTTATCAGTGTAATTGCTCAAAAATTTGTGATCGTATATAAACTCAGTTGCAATCGTGAAATTTAAATTCTGAGTGTTGTTCAAGACTATGTGGTCACATTTCTCGTCATTAACTGACAACGTATTTTTGACACTGACAATTTCAAGTTCATCAAAATTCTCAAACTTGGATTGGTGGCTTGATTCTATTTCATCCTCGTCATTTAAAAGTTTTAGTTCATCTTCGAAAAGTTCTTCGAAAGCCAATGTGGACACGTCAATTGAAGTACGAAAGGATCTTTGAGATGGTATATTTGTCGTGTCATCAACAACGGTTTCTATCCTGTCTACTTGTTCTGTTTTGGAGTCTTGGTCATTCGAAGGAGAAGGTGTCGACACAGGAAGTGGAAGAAGTAAAGGTATAGAAGATGGTTTGTTGGGATTGCCAACAGTCAAAGAAGAGATAGTGTCGGGGTTTTCGACATCAGAAAAAGAGATGTTGGGATTGCCAACATTAAAAGAAGGTGGGGATTTGGAAGGTTCAGACGAATTGGCCTCGGTTTCCATTGGAAGAGCGTCAAGATTTTGATTTGAGGTTGGGATCGAAGAATTATCGTGAGTGCCAAAATTATTTTCAAATGTTGTTTCATATCTAATGGTGATGACCGGATTGACCAAATTATGGCTTTCATCTTCGTACAATCCAAAAAATTCATGTTCATTAAAATCCATTTCCACTTCTGAGTTTTTGAAAAATTCAACATTTCGATTTTGTTCAATTTCAAAAATTTCAAGTTTTTCACAGCCTGAAAGAGGAAGATCAAAATCCAAGCTTAAATCTTTTTTCTGAAGAGAGTTGAAGTCCAAATCATTTGTTGAATTTTGAAAAACTTCATCAAGATGATTATTAACAATTTCCAAAGCCGTTATTTGAAAATTTTCAATGTCAGTAGAAATTGAATTATTTCCTGGTTCATCGCATTGAATTTGATTTTGTTGCTCTCGTTGTTCTTTCAAAGATGTCAATAAACAAAGAAGTTCATCAGCCTTTTTATTTAGTCTTTCTTCCCTCTCTCTAAGAATGTTAAGACGATCGTTGATTTGAGAGCTCTCGTTTTGGATTTCTTGATTCTCAAAATTATCTGAGTTTTTAGAAAATTGACATTGATATTGGAAATCATTTTGATTTTGAAAATTAGGTTCGTAACCAAAATTGTTAAAATTGATGGGAAAATTCCAATTTTGGTCATTCTCAAGATGTGGATATGGGTTGTAGTTTTGAAAATTTTGATCGATTTGAAAATCATTTTCAAAATTATTTTCGAATTGGTTTCCAACCCCAAATTGATGTTGATCAAAGGTACGTTGCGATTCAAAACCGTTTTGATGTGGATGTGGCCCATAATCGAAGTTATTGAAATTTAAATTGAAATCGTCGTTTCGATTATATCTATGATTTTGAAAATGTTGGTCAGTTGGAAAATTTTGAAAATTGTTGACATTGGGCTTACGAAATTTTGGAAAATCTTGTTTCATGAGTTGTATTTCATACTCATACTCTTCAAGAGGACGTCTAATCCGATTATTATCCCACAATTCTCGCAATGATTTTTTTGAATCAGACATTTTAAAGAAGTCACGGCAAGACAGAAATTATTCTCAGTTCAAAATAGTATAAAATACTAAGCTGTGCTCTATTAATTAACTGACTCAATTGGAAGGGGGAAGAGGGTCTTATGGTCGTTCACGTATAGTATAAATACTAAGGGATACGACCAATGTTTTATGGGTAGTATGCAACCTCTTTTGCTAATAGTTCAATAAATTGAACTACTATATATCCGCGATCCAATTATACGAGACAGTCAACTTCACAAAGCACCACTTTTCAATTATATTATTTTGCAACTCAAATCCAGTGTTAAAATTGAAAATCGACGAGAATGATGACTTATGGATTCGTTCCTCACCAAATTTATTCAGAAATTGCAAAAACACAACAGTCACAGAGTAATCACAGAACAGAACAGTCACAGAACAGAACAGTCACAGAACAGAAAATTAAAATATTGTACAAGCAAGCCGCTGCCCCTGTAGAAGACTTTTTACAAGCAATTTCTATATTTTCAAAGCAGCTTCAACACCTGTAGTGTTTAGAAAAATATTACCGTGGGGTATGGCTGTCCGTCCAGAAAATTTGAGCAGTTTTAATGATTAAAATCCCACTTCCTGCAAATCACTTGACTATTGAATTCCTTGAGTTGTTGCTTGTTTGAACTCAAATTCCACTTTTTACAATTGTTTTTCCCATGGATCCGTGATTCTTCAAACTCTTTTCTTCCACTTCAGTCTTTGTTTTTTTTTTTGAATGGCTTTTTTTAAAAAAAAACAACAACAAAAAAACTTAATATAAAAAAAAAAAAAAAAGAATCTAAGACAAAAAATAAAAATAAACTAGACTCAACTAAACAAAGCAGGAATTTTTTTTTATATGCAATCGAGTTGCCTTTTCAAATAGAAATCAGTAAACAACTAACAAATCACGTCACGCACAGAAGGGGCAAACCATTTTTTTAAACCCTCACATGTTCACCAATGTCAAACCATTGACCAAGGTCATGCAAATATAAATCACTCCCCTATTAACGAAAATAAAATTGTCCTCTTTCCTTTTTTTTTTCAATTGATACTCCTAAAAACCAAGACTCACGCCCCTTATTCTTGAAAACAAATCACGCTCTTTCCTAATTCAGGAAACCAATAACCACTCAGACCAATCGTCCCCTTTCAATTCAGAAACAAATCGCCTCTTGCCCAATATAACAAAAAAAACCGCTCCCTTTTTTTTCTCTCAAATTTATCGAATTATTCGAGTTCGATTGTTCGAATTTGATTTGGGGTTCGGCTGTTTTACTTTGGTGCTTCAGATTTTTTATTTTGGTGATCATTGAATTGGGGTTTCAGACTTCGAAATGTGGTCTTGATGGGTGCGATGGACTGATCGCGATTTGATCTTTGAGGTTGCGAACTAGTAATGAAGGCGTGAATTTGGCAAAAACGGTTGGGAGCTGGGCTTTGATTTGGGTTGGGAACGGGTTCGAGCGTCGGGGCTGAAGGATTATCGGGATTTGGGTTCAGTTGGGAAGGTTGCGGCTATGTGGCTTTTGTGATTTGCAGTTGGGGGAGGGTCTGGATTTGAGGTGGAGGATTTTGATAGCGATGGTGGGTCTTCATGAGGAGATGGTAATGTGGGGGTATTATCTGTAGTGGTTTCGGAGTTTTTATTGTGGAAGGGAGCGATCGGCACTGTTGGGTATTGAAGATGTGTGGGGTAGATCGGCACTTGTAATGCGAACAAGAGTGTGGGTGTTGAACTGATGAGAGGTGCTGGGGTGAAAGTGAATACCGATGGCTGCAGTTCAGATTTGGCGTTGGTTGGATTGCAAACGATGGATTTCCAAGTTTGGTTTTTTTTTTTTGACTTTTGAAGATGCTACTGCGTGTGTTCAATTTGGGTTCTGATTGGATGAGGGGTGAACTATGTTGGTTTTTTTTTTTTTTTTAAGAATAATCTTGCGGTATGAATATGAGCTACTGTGGGTTTGTTTGCGGGAGGGTGTTGATGGGTGGATTTGCAATGAAGATGGCAATCTGGAAGTTGTTGCGTGAGGACGATTTGTTGCGTGGCGTTTTGCAAAATTGGGTAGTTGATGGAACTTTTGGGGACTGTTGTTCTGGTGAACAGGATGGGTATGGCAAGCGAGAGATGATGAACTGGGATGATACGTGGGTTGGTGATTTGGATGTGTGAAAGGAGACGTTTGGCAGAGGATGGTTTGATATTGCGTGGAGTTGACTGAGCGGAGGATACGGTGGTATGGTAAGAACGTGATGATGTTGATGGTCGGAAGCAAGGTGATGTTTGGGAGGATTGGCGGTGATATCGCTGTTGCGTGATGGGTGGGCTAATTATCGGTGGGGGATGTGAATTTGTTAGTAGGGAACAGTACGTGATGGGTATGGTGATGGAAGTGCTTGCGGCTACAGTTTGTGATGGAAGGATGAACGTGGTTAAAGCTTTGGTGAGAGGAAGAACTAAAAAGGCAGAAGAACCCGAGAAAGGAAACACAACAAGAAAAGGAAAAGATTTTTTTTTTTGTGAGACTTGTATTAGAATTTTTTTTTTTTTACAGAAATTGGAAATCGGCATCAACTTGTAAGAAGATTTGGGAAAGAATTTGGGAAGAGGAAAGAAATAAAAAGGAAACGGCAAGATTTTTTTTCTTTTTTTTTTTGAAATTTAGAAAAGAAGAAGTCAATCTAATGAAAAGAGGAAAGAAAGTGAATAAAGGAAATGGCAAGTTCTTTTTTTTCCTCTTGATTAGTGGATGATTGTACCAATGAAATTGATATATCAAAGCACAAACAAGATTTTTTTTTATATGCACGAAAACTAAAGGAAAAATAAATAAATAAAATAAAACTAACACGAATCAGAAATTAAATAAATAACAAAATTTAAACGTTACCTCCCCGGCAACGGCGCCAAAAACTTGATCGACGCTAGTCTATGGATTAGAAAAGCGCGATATTTAAATTAAATTACTGCAAGCGTACAGGTGTGTAGCATACAGGTCGAACACAGGGAGGTAAATTAAAATCAAATTATTTATCTAATCTCTTGGGCGAGTTAGACGATTTTCGAGGTTGGTTTTTGAAAACAATAAAAAAATTGAAACTGCGATCCGATTCAGAACAAATCTAATTGAACCGACGATCAAATCACAATTATCAATTGGAAATTAAAATGCAAAACAGAAATAAAATGCAAAAATTAAAATTGCAGGAAAAGAAGAACAACAAAAAGTAAACTTAGGATTGTCGTTGAAACTAATCAAACGACTAATCACTAATAAAAAATGTAAAATACAATTGGTGTTCTACCGAATCTAATCGTGTAGACAACACTAATCGCTAAAAAAAATAGAAAAATGCTAGAAAATAAAAGAAGAAAAAGAACTTTTGTTAATGGAGTGATGGAATAGAAAATAGGATAGGATGGTCGTTACAATGGGTATACATGTGCTTTTATAGGTGAAATTGGCCAAACGCTAATCAGATTTGTATGAATATATGGACCTCTTTTCCAAGAATTATTATCATATCACATGCCTTTCTTGACCAAGCTTTGTTTGGAAATGATCTTTTAAGAATATCTGAGCATATCATGGTGAATATTTTCCATATCATTCAAATCTTCCATGTGGCTAATTGATTGACAAAGATCTTCCAATGACATCTTTTGAGATCTTTTCTACCAATCCTCTTCTAATGTGACCAATGTGAACACATCTAGTCTCCAATGAAAGCTCCTATGTAATTCTTCAAGTAAATGGCATTTATTCTTCACTTCTAAGGATGAATGAGGTCTGGTCAACATATCTATAAAAACAACAAGAAAATACCCAGCGTAACATTTATTTATATACAAAAAGATAAAATATAGGTGCATAAATTAACATATTTCTATGCTGATCAGGTTGCAAGCAAGAATTAAAAGAACTTAAGAACTAAGATTGGCTTAATCATTTCAATACAGAACTTAGCCATAGGTTAAAGCCTCATTATTGTAGATATCAGCAATTTATGTTCCACTATCTGCCTCTACTTTATGACCAAGTCCATGCAGGTCATCCTTTTTTTCTAATGCAAATACCATGTGTCATAAATTATGATGTTAAATTCAGCCAAACGAAACGAATGTATACATGAATACCACATACCTTGAATTCCTCATAATGGATGTTAATCAAGTCCATATGATCATGGGAAGATACCTTGGTTAAAACGGCAACGAACAACATGGAAAAGGGCATCCATGAAGAAGATGGGGCTTTCGGTGCTCTGCCATAGGTAGGAGCTTTTTCACACCGTGGAACTGCATTTTGTTCAAACGGATTAGGAAAAGCTGGAGATGGGATAGCCTGTATACATGTATGGTGTATAAAAAGATGTGGCAAGAAAAGTTACTTGCAATAGGCTGTTTGATGCTTTAGAAATAGTAAGCCAGATTCATTTGACAAGTTTCTTTTTCCAGTCAGAGTTCCTGTGAAACATAATGATGAGTTGAAGCCTAGCATTGTGAACAATAACAAGGGTAAACATTAAAGATAAATGAGTCTACACCATATTTTTGTGTTTTACAGAGTCTTAAAAAGAATCACCCATGATTAAATTAGATTCAATGGGAATAGTAGGGTCAATGGTGTCCAAAATTGTAACACACACCCAAAAGAATGGGAAAAATTGGGAAAATGGTGTAAATTATATTTTATACTATCATATTCACCTGCTTTCTTGGGAAATTTTATTGAAACATAATTTTCTAGGTAAATACGAGTATCTTTATTTCTATCCCAGATTACATAATTCTTTGGAGAATGAGGATCATCAACCTCGGAATCATAATCGCAATCACTAGGTTGACACTGATTGGATCCATTCTGGACAACCTCTATATTTCCCAATATTACTCAACATAGAATCATATGGATTAAGCCATTTTCATCAGTAGCAGAACTACTAGCACAATTTGCAGGAAACAGAACTAACCAAAAACTAATTCTTATTAATAAACCTGGGTCCACTAAGACTACTACTTACAAAGATATACAGAAACTAACAAATAAAAAGTTGGCCGTAAAACCATTCGGGATGACAAGACAAAAGCTAGAGCTAGGGCGAAAGATGGACAATTCAACATCTTTAGTAGAACGAGGCTCTCTATTTAATCTCAAAAATTAAGGTTTCAAAATTCTCTACCTCGATTCCCGAGAAATGAAACAAGAGCAATATATAAGTTTCACATAACAATGATAACATGACTTTAAATCACAGCAATTTACCATAACCAATACACTTACATATCCACAGTACAGTAATAGAATTGCTTAATGGAATCAAAATCGAAGATTAGGGCTTCAAAACGTAAAGGAGTGAATTGCCGCGGCTTCGACAGATTGGGTAAGGAGATTGGAGAAGGAAGGAGCTTGCTTTCTTCGATTAGGTGAGGAGATTGGCGCTAAATGACCTTTAGCTTTTTGGAGGGAGCCGAAATAGTTTTGGAGCTAGGGGAAAAGAATTCACAAAGTTGGAGGGAGAATAATTTTGTGAGGGGTGAGGGAGCGTTACATGACGGTCAAAACAAAATGGCCTGGAAAGAAAATATAATCAATTATTAATTATAACAGTTCAACAAAACGTGTTATTAAATGGCGTTATAATTATTATATTTTGTTGTAGTGAATGCACCATTATGTCAAAAAATGAGGGTGGAAAATATTTTTTAAGCTCACATAGAATTTCTATAATCTCAATGTTCATTTGTTGCAATTTTTCTCTGTCAAGGATACGTTGACATAATTTGTTGAAAAATGAACATAAGCGAATTATTGCTTTTCTTGCCTTCTTTGACAATAACCCTCTTACTGCTATTGGTAATAAGTGTTGCATTAAAACATGATAATCATGTGATTTCAAGCCACCAATTTTACAATTCTCCAACGATATACGATTTTTCAAATTTGAGCAGTAACCATCGGGTCCTTTGAAATCATATAGTCTTTTGCAAAAAAAAAAAAAAAAAAAAAAAAATCTCAGAACTTGACAACGTATAAGGAGCCGGCGGAAGATATGTTTTCTTCCCACGAGATTGTGCATGAAGCTCATGTCGAATTCCCCAATCCTCTAAATCCTTTCTGGAGTTTGTTCCATCTTTTGATTTGTTATCATGCAACATTGATCCTAAGATGCTTTCACCAATGTTTTTCTCCACATGCATTACATCTATATTATGTCATAACGAAAGTTCCTATAAAAATAAATAATGTAACTCATAATTATATTATACTATAATTTTAAATTATTAAAAAATAAAAAAAACTACCACTAACCTTCCAATATGGCAAATCAAAGAAAATCGATCTTTTTTCCACCTTGTTAACTTCAGTTTAATAGGATATTTATCTTCATCATATTCGTCTTCCGTATCGTGGACAATCTTCATCTTTCTCTTCTTCAACTTGATGGATTTTATTTTAATGGCCTTTTTCTTATTATTCCTTTTGTTCTTTTTTTTTTCTTTCTCTTTTCCAAAATTATTCGGAAAATCTTTTAACAATTCAAAAATATTTCTTCTAGTTAAAATTCTAGGCGCGTTACCATTTTCCACGGTGTTATCAAACCAAGTCTTTAGTTTCCTCCGTGCATTATATACAGGTAGATATCTTCTGTGACCCATGTAGACATTCTTTCGACTATAATTTAACCAACAATGATGAGTATTAACACCACATGATGGGCAAGCTTTTTCTCCTTTCACACAACATCCAGCTAGATTACCATAGGCTGGAAAATCGTTTATTGTCCAAAGCAAGATTGCGTGCAGTTTAAACAACGTTGTACTAAATGCATCATAAGCATCAATTCCATCACTCCACAAGTAATGCAAGTCTTCAATCAAAGGTGCCAAATATACATCAATATCATTTTCGGGCTGTTTTGGGCCGGGAACAAGTAATGTTAACAAAATATTTCCCTTCTTCATACACAATGTAGGTGAGAGGTTGTATGTCACAAGCATTACTGGCCAACAACTATACTTAGAATTTAACATAGAAAATGGATTAAATCCATCTGTAACAAGACCAAGTCTAAGATTTCGTGGATCGGCAGAAAAAGATTTCCATCGTTCATCCACCATATTCCATGCCATAAAATCCATAGGATGACGCATTTTTCCATCATTGCTTTTATATTGAAATGCCATCTTAAATCTTCTGCCATTTTCCGAGATCTAAACATTCTTCTAAATCTTGGAATTATTGGAAAATATCTCAAGACTTTAGCTGGAATGCCTTCTACAATCTCCTTGGTATCTTGATTTATTTTCCATCTTGAAGAACCACATTTTGGACAAGCTTCTAAATCTTTGTATTCTTTTCTGAAAAGAAAACAGTCATTCTCACAAGCATGTATCTTCTCAAAACCCATGTCAGATGCTTTAAGAATTTTTTTTACTCCATATATGGTCTTAGGAAGTACGTTGTCTTTCGGCAAAAACAATTGTTGCACATTTAGAGGCTTGTCGAACCCACTATCTGATAGACCGGTCTCACATTTAAGATTATACAGACAGTGATGGCTAATAATTTTGTATGATCTACACAGCCAGGATATAATGGAGTTTCCGCATCTTCCAAATTTTTAAGCAACTCATCCTCTCTTCTTTGAAAATCAACATCATCTTCATCATCAGCAAGAAAATCATGATCCACAAAATCTTCATCTTCATAGTAAATCATCTTGAATAAATCATACGTGTCGGACGAATTTGTCTTTTCATCTACATTTATTTGTTCGCAATGGCTATACCACCTACTGCTCTTGTATTTAGGATCCATTGCTTTTATAACTAAATGCTCAACGATGATGTGGTCATCACGACGCCTAAGATTTCGACAATCCCTGCATGGGAACAAAATTTTCTCCACATTTCTCAGATTTGTCTTTGCCACACGCACAAAATTCAAAGCTCCTTGCCGATAGTCTACACTAGTCCTATGAAAAAAAAATAAAAACATAAAAAATTAAGTTTTAATATTAACATATATGTGTTAATTCTTAAAATAAATTTTACGTGTTATATACTTACCTGTTTAAATCCACCTAATCTTTTTCCATCGGCGATATAGGCAGTCAAGCAATTTCTCAAGCTTTGATGTAGAATACGTTTTTCTGTTTTAATCAAACAAAATACTACATGTTTCAAAATTCAAAATTATATTTTCCACTTTAAGATTCATATTGGGATTTTTTTTAAAAAATTAAATGATAAATCGTGAGCCGCTATAAAAGATAAAAGATAATCATGTTAAAATTACTAATTATACATACAACATATCACTAACTATACATACAACATATAACTAATTATACATACAACATATCACTAGTCCTGTAACAACACGGAAAATCAGGTCCAATTTAAAATTTTTATTTTGGCTATTTTGGTGAAATTGAAATAGTTAAAATAATTAATTTTATGTAATAACGATTAAAAATTTATTTTAATCGAGGTTAGAACGAATATATTTATTTTAATTCCAAAAGGAATTGGAATTAGCATGGCAGTTTGAAAAGTCAAAGTCGAACTTTGACTGAATAAACCAGATTCAAAACTTAATGGATTTTAGTGAAACCAAAAATATCTAGATCTGTTTATAAATATCTTTCTAACAAATCCAAAAAATCAAAATTTCATAGCGACAATCAAAAGTTATGGTCAGTCGAATATTCAGAATAGTCGCTATAGGATAATTAATAGCCTGTATAAAAGGCCATTTTTCAAACGACCTTTGTTTTCGATGAAACTACTTTTGTTGGAATTGGAATGTCAAATTATTGCTAAGTTTCAATTTTTAGAATTTTTCGAATTAGTATGTGAGCATGGCGAAAGAAAATGTGTTTTGTTCAATTCAGTCAAATTTAATCGATCGAAAAATAGCCATTTTTCAGACGGTCTCAGAATTCGACAAAATTAATTTTGTTAGGACCGTACCATCGTTACAAAGCCAAATATATTTTTTATGAAATTTTCTGAGTCCATATGTGGCTTCGGTGAATTTATTTATACGGACGAATTAATTTAATAAAGGATTTAATTATTAAATTAAATAATTCAGACCACAGACAGCTGTTTGGGCTGACGGGACCTGGCCCGTTGGATCCGGAACAGGGGCTATTGGGTAGGGGCACCTTCGTTTAGACTGGAAATGGATCTGTTTAAAAGTTGTGGATTTGATTGTAAAATTTCATTTAAAATATTATAAATATTAGAGAATTAAACCCCCCTAATTCACTGTTCATTGTTGTTTGCCGCCGCCCCCCATGAAAACAATGGCTGAAACTACTCAATACTTCTCCCACTAAATTCTCCTCCATCTCCACGAGTTAGACATCCTCCCTTAGACCATATCGAAGCTCTCTTCCCCCTCTTCATTCCTGTACGGTTGGATCTCACCTAAGTCGCCATAGCCCGAGGACCAGCACCCTGAAACCGACGGGTTTCAACCACCGCCCTCCCCCCTACAGGCTACCGAGTGGGCCCACTCCACCCTAGGCCGACACGCCTCCCCTAGCCCGTCGAGGTGCCACCACCCGATCGTAGTTTCGTGCTCTGTAGCGACTGCAAACTTGAACCCTAGGTTAGAACAAATAGTTGAAACCCGCGGCCAAACATCCGTAAGAGGAAGAAGGTATTATTCTTAAATTAATTAATACAAATTGTTTTATAACTTAAATTAATCATAACTTATTGACACGAACTCGGAATCTGACGATTTCAGGACTGTCGGGATCGTAATTCAGAGAGCTATTTTTCTAGACAGATTAGAATCAATTATGAACAAGTCGAATTTTGGGTCAAATTCAAAGCGGATCAATACTTCGGCGAGATTTCTGTTTTTAGATAATTAATTAATCTTTTAATTATTTATCGCTAATTAAAAATGCATGAATGATTGATTATAAATCAAGTTGTGATGTTCATGATGGAAATTTACAGTTTGTGAATTTTGGTGATTGTGAGGTTCATATTTGTTAGATCTAAATCTACAATTGGAATATGAAATTGTCATGTTAGTTGATACCAAAATTTAGGTTATATTATTTGTTCATGAAATATGAAATTATCATGTTAGTTGAAACCAAAATTTAGGTTATATTATTTGTTCATGAAATATGAAATTGTCATGTTAGTTGAAACCAAAATTTAGATTATATTATTCGTTCATGAGATATGAATTTGTCATAATTAGTTGAAACAAAACTTAGTTTATTTCACATATTGAAATATTGAATTGGATATGTTAGATGACATTTTATTTACATTTTCTATGTAAATAAAAAGAACAATTTTGGCGATGACATTTTATTTACATTTTCAAAGAACAATTTTGGCGATGACATTTTATTTACATTTTCTATGTAAATAAAAAGAACAATTTTAGATGACACATTTATTTACATTTATTATGTAAATAGAACATGTAAAAGAAAAGAATACTTTATTTACATTTAGTGTAAATAGAACATGAAAAAGAAAAAGGACATTTTATTTACATTTAGTGTAAATAAAACATGATATAAGAAAAGGGACATTTTTATTTACTTTTTAGTGTAAATAAAAAAACAAAATATGGAAAAGAAATACGTATCTTGTTTGCCTTTTTATATGTGAACAAAACATAAAAGAAAAGAATTATATTTCTTATTTGCATTTTTAGATGCAAATAAAACAAAGAAAGGAATTACACTTTTATTTGCTTATTTGTTGCAATAAAAGACATGAAATGTAAAAGTACATTTTTATTCACTTTTTTAGATGTGAATAAAAAAATATGAAAAAAAGTACATTTTTATTTGCATTTCATATATAAAGAAAAACACCGTTTTTAAGAAGTGAATTTTTATTTGCAAACTAGTTGCAAATAAAAACATAAATTTAAGAATGTACACTTTTGTTTGTAATTTAGTCACGAATAAAAACATGATTAGATAAAGTATGTTTTTATTCACATTTTAGATGTGAATAAAAACATGAATTTACAAATTGCATTTTTATTTACATTTTAGACGTAAGTAAACACATGAACTGGAAAAGTGTATCTTTATTTACATTTTAGATGTAAATAAAAACATAGGAATAAAAAGTACATTTTATTTATAATTTAGATGTAAATAAAACAGAGATATTGAAAGTGATATTTTATCGCCATTTTAGATGTGATAAAAAGAGTGAAATTAAAAATGATATTTTTATCGTCAGTTTAGGTGCGATAAAAAGAATGGATTTTTATAGTTGAAATCGCCAAATGTTTTATATTTATATATATAAATATGAATATAAAATTAAACAAAAAGTGTGCGGCAGTTCGCGTATCGGCAATCGTAACTTTAAAAGATCATACCGAAAGATCCGACCGTTGGATTTTTCCAAAACCGGAACCGCTTTGGGAAGAGCTTTCCAACGATATAAATTTCGTCAAAATCCGACGGTTAGATTTCAAGATATGTGTAAATCAAAAATCAGTAAAAACAGCGCCAGGGCCGCCCACTTACCCGAAGCGTCGTTCTATTCTTTTGGGCTATTTTTAAATAGATAAAAATAGCGATAAATCGTTATAAATGAATATTAACGATATGAAATGATTTAAATAATAATTATGCGAGAATTATTTGAAAAGACTGAGTTCTACTCATTTCAAATAATTACACGATGATTAAATAGAAGATGTTGAAGACGGTGATCGAAGACCGGCGATCTTCATGTCGAGTGGACGACGACTACTGATGCCTTGGACTGACTTGCTCCCAGAAAGGGGTTGAAGCAGTAGTTGTCCGGACGTATGTGATGATTGTCCGGATAAGCGAGAACCTCTCAGGTGTCTCTGGTTTCGTTCAAACCCAGAACGGACTTGCAAATGGATGCGGGTCTGACGTTGGAATTCATTTCATGTAATTAAATCGATTTTTATTAATGTATGTCTAATTGGTGGTGGAGAATTTATTCTCTACTTAACACCATGATATATATTAGTAGTTATCGATAGCATGGCGTGAATTGTCAATGTGGCACGCCCAGATGCAGATGATCAAGGCTTTTGTTGAAAAGCAGGGCCTTGTGGTTGATGATCAAAGCGTGGCCTGTTTAGGTGTAGCTTTGTGTATAGCGTTACTTCACGAGCCTCACACCCCGGTAGAGTCTAAAATGGGACAAGGGAACGCAGGGAGTGCACACATTTCTTTCTAGCTAGAGTGATGTCAGCGACCTACCAGCCCTGACATTTTTACTTATGTGGATGATGGATTATGAGGTACCTCAGTTTTATAGGTTGTTAGTGGCCATATGGAGGTCCAAAGGGACAGGGAAACGTGTGTTTAGGCATAATTAATCCACTAACATAGGTGTGGACCGGCCCTGCAGATATCCAAGGGTTGCCCATAGGTGTGATCCTGAGGCATTTGCTAGAGTGTCTCGAATCGATAAGGAGACCGCCCCTAGCCTTGACTCTTGATAGAAAACCAATTTCCAATACGACATTACGGTCTTGATTGTAAACTTATAATGTGGCGACATAGTATATGGTAGCTATGCCGTCTAGGATTGATACATTTACTTTGAAGTATTTTAAAATGATTAGACACTAATAATAATATTAAAATATTATTTTATACGTATCAAGTCATGTTTGATCATTATAAGGTAAAACTCTATCCTCCAGTTTGTGTTGCATTGTGTGATGGGACTTGAGTCTTATAATGATTTCATTTTTCAAAAAGTCATTGCGTTATTTTGTATCAAATTTATTAAATCATGCACTGGCAATCCAATGGAGTAAACCCGTTCCGCGTTAGCGGTGTGGTCCTGTGATTCGCCATATTATTAGATAATATAGGAAGATTTCTCATACCAGTCCCATGACTGACTCGAAGTTTGTTTCACTTTGCAAACTCGGGTGCCCTCTTATTACATGGGCAGCCAAGTAATAGGTTTAGGTCGTATTGAGACGTGTGTTGGATTGGAGACTGCTGAAGGAAGAGACGAAGACCTCTCTTTTATCCTTATTTCTGCTTTAGAGACTTTATTCCATCTTTGTATTTTGATGTACGTTATGGAGTTGAGACTTATTTCCCTTTCATTCAGACTTTCTGTTTTTGCTAAGTGGATCCTATAACTGCGTACTCTGTTGTTCAGTTGTTATGATGTTGTGACATTTATCTTTCCGCTACAATGTTTATGTGTTATGATATTATCTGTGATTTGTTATTGTTGTAAATATGTTGTATTCCAAATGATTATCCTTACTTTCGCACCATGGAAGTTTGGGGTTATCACAAGTCCTATGATAAAAGATAATCATGAGCCGCTATAAAAGTTGGCATACACTCATAGTTCAAATTACTAATGATACATACAACATATCACTAATTATTATTGATATTTCAAAATAAAAGATAATCATGTTAAACTATAAAACATCTTCTTTATTTGTGAAGTTAACCATATTAATATCTGTTACTTATCACTAATTATGTGACTTATGAAATATTATGTTAGTTTAAATAAGATTGTAGTTTATTTCTATATACTACTATATGTGCTTCAAAACTTTAAAGATAAGGTAAAATATTGAAAATGTTTCTTCTGTACCTTTCTTTAAAAAGAGAAAATATTTTATGATCTGTAACTGATGACGGTATCATCAGGTGATATATTAAGTTATGAAAAATTAATCTGTAAGTTGGTCGCACTTATGAAATGTAAATATTCATTAAGCTTTGTTGCTTTATCTTCTTCTTTATCATATTACATTTAGGCGCAACATTGACAATCAAATATTTGATAATAACAAACGTGTACAACATGTTGCCCACCTTGTTGGTGTTATGTGAATGTCGTATCATTTAATTTTGTTTCATAATGGTTTTTTTTAATTCATTAATCGATGCTAGTAAAATTGGATTTTACCGCTTTTAGGTGGACAATTTAATACATATAGCTATCACTGAAGGAACATCCGATAAGAGTTATTATGACTTGACTTATAATTTGGCTATCCACAGATCCATCCCTCCTCTTTTTGTTTGAGGTTAACCATGAAATAAGGTCAATGTTCGTACCCGCTTCTAATATCAGTACCCACCCAAATACATAAATATAAAAAAATAACAGTTTGTAGCTTCGTCCATTATCACCTTCGTCCATTATCAGCAGCAAATACATAAATATCAAGGAATAAAATTTTATACCATCCACTATTAGCACCGAATACATAAATATCAAAAAGTAACATTTTGTGCTTTCATCCACTATCGGCAAATTGAGCACATATACTGTTTAGTAGCGGCATCCATACAATAGCAGAGAAAAAATTAGACTTATCAGAAAGAAAAAAACATACGTATTATTTATTTTTACAGGAAAATACCTTTTGAAGTGCTCAGGATTCAACCATAATGACACATAATTTTATGGAAATTTAACACTTGCAAATAAGACATTTGGTTTATACAATTTTTAGGGCCAAAAAAAATAAAAAAAAATCCATGTTTTAAATTCATGTTTGCAGGCTCCTTGCTCCATTGCCCATGACTCAAACGCTTGGGTGAGTTAAATAACAGTTCCTTTGTAAGAGCTACGACTTCACTTTAGATGAATCCAGTAGTGTGGGTTAATACGCCTAATTTGCATGCGATATCTCAGTTCACTGAGAAACAGATGGACACAAATGAATTTGTAAATAATGTTACCTGAGATCATCATGATTTGTGAACTATTCAGCAAATAGTCATTTTAGTTTCCATCGCCATGTTTTTCAACCTTCTATCAGTTGCTTTATTTTTAACCTTGGATATTTTTCTTATGGATCATTTCTCAAAACTTCATTCTGCATAATTTATATGTAATTATGTACATAACAAGCGGAAATGATAATTTTATATCTTTTATCCCAGCTAACATTTACTTATTTCTATTTTCCTCCACTGTTGATCCACTCTTTCATAAATAATTTTCTCACTGATTGTTTCCAGTTTACTTTATTTTTCTGTAAATTATTATTGTTATTCCTTTAGTATTTGTGACATTTATTTTCTTACATATAATTTATTTTCTCACTTTGGTATATTATGTAACTTCAAAAGACCGATGAAACGCAATAGAAATGAATCCATATTTAGTTGTTTAAGTTCCAAGCATGATTGGCTTTGTTAACATTTTGATGGCTTCATTTCTGAAAAATCATAGGTCTTCGCAGCTTCCAAATTTTTATTTTTATTTCCTTCAAAGGTTCTGGTTTCCGAAGCAATAGCTTTAAATTTTCTGTTCACCTTGAAGAAGGATTATTTATGGTGCTCTCACTTGAATGCTACTGCAACCGGTTGGTAGCCTAATTATTCTAGTTAATTACGCTAGAATAATGTTTATGTTTTTCAGGGAGCCGAACTATACAAATCACCAATATAACTAGAATACTCAGGTAAAAAAAACTTAAAACAAGGAAGCAGCACACAATATGATTGCTGAAACGAACTCTGTTCCCATAAAATTATTGATTATCCTAAGTTGGTCGTTGCACTACAACTGCCAGTGTAGCATTGTGTATTTTAGTTCCATTTCAATTATTCATCCACTATTCCGCATCTTTGAGGGAGCAATATAACTTGACAATTATATACAATTATCCAGTTTAAAGAGGACTTTTTTTTACATAAGCAAATATATGGATGAACATCATGAACTTCTAGCTAGTAGAACAAATGGATCTAGATCATGCTTTGTTTCTGCATGTAATGCTACATTTGATGACAAAATAAGACACAAACAAAACACACAGGTAGCAAGACTACAGTGTTTTAAGCTACAACATTACTCAAGACAATAGTGCACTAGTGTATAGGATTAACAAGAGATACAGTGATCAAACAAAAGACCAGTTCACAATTACCCATTTTAGAGAGGTAATCAGTTTAAAGTAATGTAACTTGACTATTATATACAATTATCCATTTTGCTTTTTGTGGAGTTTCATTTTATTTTGAAATATTCAACACAAACCATGACCATTTGAAAATAAAATATCAATTGGACCAATTTGTTACCTTAATCTGAATCACTTAAACAAAAATCTCGATTTGAAAGCAGAGCTGTAGATCTGTGAATCAAAAAACAAAAATAGTTAGAAAACTATACGTGGATCTAAAAGAAATCGAAGAAGAGAAGGAGCAAACGTGGATCTGTCAGTTGAAGGAGAAGGAGCGAACGTGGAGTAGATAGACGAGGAGGAGATCGATCTAAGTGGGCAGAACGTTCAGGATATTGGATTGAAGGAGAAGCTTGGGATTTTTCACTGGATTGAAGGAGAAGCTTGGGATTTCTCGCTGGAATGAAAGGAAACGATATGATAATAATGAGGAAAGTAAACCAGGCTTTGGGGGGAAAACGAAATAAATGGGGGGAAAGATGAACGCACCGGAATCCGTGAACATAAAAAATTGGCCGCAGTCAGACATGAACGCAACCATCTTTAGCAACTGTATCCAGATTTTTCTTGTAGTGTATATATATGCATATATATATATATATATATGGTAGTAAGTAATCAAGAGCCAAAATTAAAACAAATCAGCCAATGTGAATCAAGCCAATGCTTATGACGCATTTGAACAGCTGTGTACATGGAAAAACACAAACTAGAGATGACAATTACATGGTCGAGGGAAATGTACACAAGTAATTTAGCTCAAATACAAGTGGCATGCACAAATTGTCACAAGGTCGACATAACGAAGATGGAACAGTGTTGTTATTTTCAAGTTTACACGGTAATACAAGTGACACATGCCAGCATGAACACAACAAAGCAGTAGGAATACAAGCTCAGGAGTAGCAAGTACTCCAGCATGTTCAGATTTAATCAAGATAACTTATGTTTGCATGATACAAAACATCTAGATGGACAGGGAGCTCATTCATATACAAGGGAAAATTCAAATCCAACAAACACAAATGGTTCATCATGCACATGCAAACAGTACAACATGAAACAAATATGGTGAAACAGCATGACACTAGTTTCAAAAATTCAACAAGGCACAACATGCAAACATAGTATACATATGATAGGTAAGCAGAAGGCTGGACTGACAGTGCTGAAAGATAGAAGACTATGTGAAGATAGAGTGTGAGTGTCAATGAATGTAAGAATATATGTAACTGAGTGATTGAGGGAAATGTAGTGAGGCAATAGTGAATATGAATGAGTGGTTGTATAACTGAATGTTGTAATGAGGAACCGATGTAACAAAAGAAATTGAAATTGAATGTACTGTATTACAGTGAGATGTACAGTGACACCCCACGTCTGTTAATGTCACTCACTAAGGGAATGCATTAAGTTTCGTGACGTGTTATAGGTAAATAGAAACAAAAATATTATAAGACATATAAAAGCAGTAGCGGAATTTAAAATTTTATTTCAAACATAAATCATAATATCGTGGTTCAAAATACCATAAGTCTGAAACTACATAAAACTCATTACAATAATATAAAACTTATGTCATATACTATCAGAGTACAGAAAATATATAAAAAGCATAATTCTCCAAAAGAGACAAAGCCATAGTAGTTAAAGATAAAAACTGAGCAGTACTTCAAAAGCTGCTCCAAGCAAGATGATAACCGAGTCCTGACTAAGCCTGTGAATTCCCACCCTACGAACCTGGGGGGAGGGGGCGGGGGAAACGGAAGAAAGAAGAGGAAACAAAAAGGGTCAGACATAAAGTCTGGCGAGTATAGTTACTTTTAGCAAGTAAATAAGTAAAAGTATCATGATAGGCATATAAGATGGACAAGAAAGATAACATCAATTATGACGAGGTAAACATGATAGAGTATATTGCGCTTCTACAAATTTCTCTGCACCAATACTAGTTTAACAGATATGAAACAGGATTACAAACTCCCTAATTGCTTAACAGAAACAGGATGATCCCAACATAAATAAAATGGTAGTTTTAGGTGTACTCTAGTAACGGGTTTTAACCCAAACGAAATTAGCCGGTACCTAATCAAAAATAATGGGTGTTAGCCCAGAAAGAAACACAGGTACCCCACAGAAATAGACATGAGCAGATGTACCCTATTTACGACCCCCCAATCGATCGATTCCCTATTCCGTAAATACCCTGTGTCGGCCCCACAGTAGGGTGTATTACTTCCTAAAGTGGCAACCTACAGAAGGACACAGACCTATTTACTGATGCTATATCGGCTAATTTTCCCATATGCAGGTCGTACTCATGCACGCACATAAGTCCGTTGGAACGCGCCAGTACACACCTCCTCTCAGATGAACCTCTTATAATCAGTTCAGTAAGCGTGCCTTGACCACTACCTAGTGCGGGGTCACCCTTTAATACCAGAATGGGATACTGACTAATATGGGTGCCACACAACAGATGACCCAAGCCAACCCATACAGATCTTGTGTCTCAACTAACTAGGATTTTGACAGGTTATGCCTAATAGTTTTAACATACTCGCATAACCCCCTACAGATTTACGGTTTAAACTTTACAAGTTAACGAGTCAATATAACCCCAACATATTCAACAGGTTAAATTTTCTAAATTAACAGGTTTGTATAACCCTTACAGATTTAACAGGATTACTCAACCCCACAGATTTAACAGGTTTACTTAACCCCACAGATTTAACAGGCTTACTTAACCCCACATACTTAATAGGTTTACTTAACCCCACAGATTCAACAAGCTCATACAATCCTTATGGATTCAACCAGGTTAAGTTTTCATCTTTATTACCATGTTCAATTATGGTTAAAATGTGCTAGACCTCCCACATTAGGCCAACAACTTGTGGACGCTGGATATGCCGGTCGGTTACGGCGGACTTCTTCCATAAGTCGGGCTTAACCTCGTGTCATAGCACGTCTCATATTTGTGCACTTGGACCTCTCACATTAGATTGACCACTTCGGACGCTGGATATGCCAGTCAGTTCTGGGTAGACTTCCACTGCAAGTGCAATATAACCTTATGTCATAAGTGCCATTACAGTTTTTAATTACTGTAATCCTAGGCATTTCAATTATTAATTAATTATACCTATGTCTTTATATGTGTCCATGCCTCTTTTTCCCCAATTATGTTCATAATAAATTATATGCCCAAATTCATGTTTATAAACATTAAGCTATGCCAAATTTTCCATTTACAAATTATGCCCAATTTATACCCTTTTTCCCCTCGTTCCCATTTTAACGTATTCGCATAATTTAACGTCATGCCTGGGCTAGAAAGTAGCCAGACTAAAATAAAAGGGATAGGGTGACAGAAGTGATTATTCTAACAAGATTGACATAAACATGTGGTGGCATAATCATATAACGACATAATGATAAGATGGACATATATGAGTGGATCTAGTGAACATGTGATATTAGAATCAATCTTACCATAATAGTGATGTCATAACTGGAATGATAAGATCTAAATAATTTAGATGTCAAACTAATAATAGATCCTATTTAACCGCAATATGATAGGAACAAGTTAATCTAAACAGTGAAACCAAGGTTGACTTATCATGAAAATTAGGTGAAAGTTTAGATCTAAATCTAAAACATGTCCAACTAACGATAGATTCAAAGTAACCATAACATGATAAGTACAAATGATCTAAAAAGTGAATTAGATCTATAATCAAAACTAGATCTTACATAAATAAGGTTAAGATCCAAAATAACCACAACATGATATGTACAAAATGATCTAAAAAGAATTAGACCCATAATTAAAAATCTATTTGACATGATAATGGTTAAGATCCAAATAAACTACAACATGATAGGTACAGAAGGATCTAAATAGAATTAGATCTGTAATCAAAAGTAGATCTAACATTACAACGGTTAAGATCCAAATCAACTGCAACATGATTGGTACAAAATGATCTAAATAGAATTAGATCTATAATCAAAAGTAGATCTAAAATGATAACGGTTAAGATCCATATCATAGTTAATTCAGAATTTCATAGATTCACAAATTACAATAGATCTGATATGATTCAATCCTAAGCATATACTAAAATTACAGTCATATCATGTCTTACTTTTGATTATTCAATTCTAAAGGTAACTTGAATTCACAATGATCGGATCTATAAGAATAGGAGGAGAAAAGTGAAGCTTGGATCTTAGATCTACACTTAAAACACTTGAATCTCTAAACTTGATTAATTAGATTGCAGAAGAAGAAAGATGTTTAATTCAGTTCAGGCACCGACAACATCTAATCCTCCATCATTTTCAGTGTAGAAAACAAGAGAAATGGAGCCATATATATAGCTGCCAGCCTCTAGAATTCGACCTGCCACGTCAGCCCTAGAGGGGTCGGGCCATGGGTTGACACCCACTTGAAGAGGTCCGGATGCCCAAAAACTAACATGGGTGCACTTTACAGGAGCGCCAATGTAAGAATACCTTGTCGCACTTGTCAAGTGCGCCAGTTGTTCCTGCATCCATCGTCAAACTTCTACCGTTCATAACTTCTTCATACGTTATCTGTTTTACGCAAACCAGATGTCTATCTTGACCATAATTTCGAGACGGACGCAATGACGTAATCCATTTCCCTTAATTCTAAATATTAAATTAAATATTTTTTATTTATCCTCTTTAGTGTTAAAATACGGGGTGTTACATTCTCCCCTACTTTAAAGGATTTCGTCCCCAAAATCTCCAAGTTAAGAGGAATGTATCCTACCATCCATCATCCATCTACTCATCCACCAATCACAGGCATCCATTGTCCTTAAAATTTTCTAATGCTTATATGAACATATCCAAAGGTGTGTGTATATGTCACAACACTAATGCGAAAGATCAGGCGGTCCACTGATTCAATTGACCTTCTTAATGCAATGTATGTCTGTGTCATGAGTCCAGTATGTATGCAACAATTCTAGTATAACATGTAAGTTCTATATGGGTGGACAATCATCCGTCCAAATGCAACATCCATATGATGATACATTCAATTTCATCCATTAAATGAAGAAAAATGCACACACATCCATATGCAGTATGAGAGTGATTGAGTCGATCTAGTGCCTAATGCGTGTGTATATGCATCCACAAGCAACCACTAACAAACACTTGCATCCATCAAACATATCATGTTTCAAACACATGTTTACAATCATGGGACTCCTACCTAAAGGTCGAAGATTCGATCGATAGGATATACTTAAATGATAGAAGCAAGCACGAATAAAAGTTTTTGGAAGAGAGGTTAAGAACTTTCCCTTAAAGAGAAAAGGGTACGAAGCGCAAAATCTTGTCTTCGATCTCCCAAGTTGCATACTCTTGGTTACGTAGCTTCTTAACTTCTGATCAAAGAATACGAAAAGGAACTCATTTAATTGTCGCCTCCGGTTCTACCTCAACTTCTTTAAGCATGCTCGGCTCAACTACCTCTGCTTTATTGTGCAGACACTTCCATAAATATGAAATGTGGAAAAACATCATGAATATCCACACATAAGCGAAGAGATTTGTACGCCTTAGTTGCAAAGACAACCGAAGCACCCTATTCTGATATGCTTTGCCTAACCAACACCTTTTCAAGTAGCTCCCCTACTTGTTTGCTGAGCTCCCTCCTTTCCCTTGGAGCCATATGGCGCACAGGTAATGCTACTGGCTTTGCATTATCCATAGGTATGTACAAAAGTCGGTCACTCACCTCGGAGGTAAGCCCCGAACCCCCTCAAAACATCTGAATACTCACGAACTACTGGTACAAATTGCAGATCATCAATAAATGCATCAAGAAATTTCTAGGAAACTAAGCATTACGGACCTCTTCAGGGTCACAAGAAATCTCGAGGGTCTTCCTATGGCAAGTCAAAAATTGAACGACCCTCCTCTAACAATTTAGAATGGCACCATACATGGTTAGCTAATCCATTCCTAGAATCAGACAGTATCCTATAAAACCAAGTACATATGCATCATATTCAAATTCGACGCCTAACACAGATATTTTCAAATCCCGACAAATCATAGCCAGATGAGCTGTACCCTCAATGGGGTTTGAGATGACAACGGGATCCAAAACCATACTAGTACTAAGATGCAAAGACTTAATCACAAAATCAGATATAAAAGAATGTGAAGCACCTGAATTAAAAAGTTATAACAGGATGAGTGGAAAGAGAAAATCAAACCTTTAACAGAAACATTCCTACCTCTTTCCAGTACACCAGCCACGAGAGCATGCACCTGCCTTCTAGAAGATCCTGCCCTTTGGTCCTGCCTTTACTTCATTGGGCACTCCCTAGTATAGTGTCCGATTTCACCACAGTTGAAGCAAGCATTCTTCCTTTTTCTGCAGTCTTTGACCAAATGACCCACGACCCTGTAACCATGGAATTTCTTTTTGCCTTGAGCCTTGTCATGCTTTCCGCCCCTTGTTGTTTTTCTTTCTTGGGACACACTTTCTTTTTTTGTGTTTCCTCAACCTTAACTTCCTTCTTTTCAGCTTTATCTTCCTCATGCATTAAGGCCATATCAACGAGCCTCTCAAAAGTTTCTCCCATTGGAATATGGGACATAGCTAACCCATGAAGGGGTTTATTTAGTCCTTTAACAAACCGCAAGGCCTTCTTATGCGGAGTGTCTACTAGTTCCAAACCGAATCTAGCTAGCCGGTTAAATTGGTTCACATATTATTTAACAGTCATGTCTCCTTGTTTCAACGCCAAGAAACTCTCCATTTGCATGCTTTTCTCAGCTTGAGAAAGAAACTTCATTTCAAACCTCTGTCTAAAGTCATCCTAAGTTTCCACCGGACACCCTGCTTGGGTTACTTCCCACCAGAATGAAGCTTTATCCTTCAGTAGCCAGGCGGCTAGCTGAATCTTCCTACGATCATCCACATCGAAGATTCCAAACAAGTCCTCTGTCTCCTTGATCCGATTCCTTGCCTTTACGAATGTCTCGATTCCATGGAATGGACTTCCTTCCATAGCACGAAAATCTTTGCAGATCTTAGAGAAGTTATCTGCTTGCGGAGGGGGAGGAGGAACGATGGGTGCAGCTGGGGAGGGGGGGGGACGCCAGCTTGACCATCGGCAGGCGCCGTAGCCTCTAAATACCTACGGAACCAGCCTCATATAGTAACGCCCTCAGGAATATTGGGTTCCCCAGACATGTTGAAAAGAAGAGGAAAAAAGGATTCAAACAGAGAATCGAAAGATATTACATATGGCTTTGGGGAATATGTTTTTCAAAACAGACTTTTCTTCTGAAAATGCTTTCTTTTAAAATCTTTTTGAAAACAATTTTCAGAATCTTCTATCCAATCTGGTAACCTTCAGCTCTGATACCAAGTGTGACACCCCACGTCCGTTAATGTCACTCACTAAGGGAATACATTAAGCTTCGTGAAGCATTATAGGTAAACAGAAACAGAAATATTACAAGACAGATATAAAAGCAATAGCGGAATTCAAAATTTTATTTCAAACATAAATCATAACATCGTAGTCCAAAATACAATAAGTCAGAAACTACATAAAACCCATTACAATAATATAAAACTTCTGTCTTGTACCATAAGAGTACAGAAAATACATAAAAAGCATAGCTACCCAAAGGAGACAAAGCCATAGTAGTTAAAGATAGAAACCGAGCAATACTTCAAAAAGATGCTCCAAGCAAGATGATAACCAAGTCCTGAAAAGTATGAGAATTCCCACCCTGCGAACCTAGGGGGACGGAAGAAAGAAAAGGAAACAAAAAGGGTCAGATATAAGGTCTGGCGAGTCCAGTTACTTTTAGCAAGTAAATAAGTAAAAGTATCATGACAGACATATAAGATGGACAAGAAAGATAACATCAAGTGTGACGAGGTAAACAAGTTGAGTATATTGCGCTTCTAGAGATTTCTCTGCACCAATGCTAGTATAACAGATATGTAACAGTATTACATACTCCCTAATTGCTTAACACAAATAGGATGATTCCAACAGAAATACAATGGTAGTTTTAGGTGTACTCTAGTAATGTGTTTTAACCCAAATGAAATTAGCCAGTACCTAATAAAAAATAATGGGTGTTAGTCCAGACAGAAACACAGGTACCCCACAGTAATAGACAAGACTAGATGTACCCTATTTACAACCCCCCCAATCGATCGTCTCCATATTCCTTAAATACCCTGTGTCGGCCCCACAGTAGGGAGTATTACTTCCTAAAGTGGAAACCAACAGAAGGGAACAAACCTATTTACTGGTGTACAGCGGCTTATTTTCCCAGGTGCAAGCCGTACTCATGCACGCACATGAGTCCGTTGGAACACGCCAATACACACCTCCTCTCAAATGAACCTCTTATAATCAGTTCAGTAAGGTGCCCTGACCCTTACCTAGTGCGGGGTCCCCCTTTAATACCAGAATGGGTTACTGACAAATATGAGTCCCACATAACAGATGACACAAGCCAACCCTTACAGATCTTGTGTCCCCAACTAACTAGGATTTTGATAGGTTATGCCTAATAGTTTTAACATATTTACATAACCCCCTACAGATTTACGGGTTAAACTTTACAAGTTAACGGGTCAATATAACCCCAACATATTGAATAGGTTAAGTTTTCTAAATTAACAGGTTCGTATAACCCTTATAGATTTAACAGGTTTACTCAACCCCACAGATTTAACAGGTTTACTTAACCCTACGGATTTAACAGGCTTACTTAACCCCCACATACTTAATAGGTTTACTTAACCCCACAGATTCAACAGGCTCATTCAATCCTTATGGATTCAATTAGGTTAAGTTTTCATCTTTATTACCATATTCAATTGTGGTTAAAATGTGCTAGACATCCCTCACTAGGCTTCAACTTGTGGACGTTGGATACGCTGGTTGGTTCCTGGCAGACTTCTTCCACAAGTCGGGCTTAACCTCGTGTCATAGCACGTCTCGGATTTGTGCACTTAGACCTCTCACATTAGATTCACCACTTGCGGTCGCTGGATATTTCGGTCAGTTCCGGGCAGACTTCCACCGCAAGTGCAATCTAACCACATGTCATAAGTGCCGTTACAGTTTCTAATTACTGTAACCCTAAGCATTTCAATTATTAATTAATTATACCTATGTCTTTATAGGTGTCCATTACTCTTTTTCCCCAATTATGTTCATAATTTATTATATGCCCAAATTCATGTTTATAAACATTAAGCTATGCCAAACTTTCCACTTACAAATTATGCCCAATTTATACCGTTTTCCCCCTTATTCCCATTTTAACGTATTCGCATAATTTAACATCATGCCTAGGCTATAAAATAGCCAAGCTAAATAAAAGGGATAGGGTGACAAAAATGATTATTCTAACAAGATTGACATAAACATGTGGTGGCATAATCATATAACAACATAATGATAGGATGGACATATCTGAACGGATCTAGTGAACATGTGATATTAGAATCAGTCTTAACATAATAGAGATGTCATAACTGGCATGATAAGATCTAGATAATTTAGATGTCAAACTAATAATAGATTATATTTAACTGTAATATGATAGGAAAAAGGTAATATATACAGTGAAACTAAGGTAGACTTGTCATGACAATTAGATGAAAGTTTAGATCTAAATCTAAAGCATTTCCAACTAATGATAGATCCAAAATAACCACAACATGATAAGTATCAAATGATCCAAAAAGTGAATTAGATCTATAATCAAAACTAGATCTGACATAAATACGGTTAAGATCCAAAATAACCACAACATGATAGGTACAAAATGATCTAAAAAGAATTAGATCCATAATCAAAAGTAGATTTGACATAATAACGGTTAAGATCCAAATCAACTACAACATGATTGGTACAAAATGATCTAAATAGAATTAGATCTATAATCAAAAGTAGATCTAACATGATAACGGTTAAGATCCAAATCAACTGCAACATGATAGGTACAAAATGAACTAAATAGAATTAGATCTATAATCAAAAGTAAATCTAAAATGATAACGGTTAAGATCAAAATCATAGTTAATTCAGAATTTCATAGATTCACAAATTACAATAAATCTGATATGATTCAATCCTAAGCATATACCCAAATTACAGTCATATCATGTCTTATTTTTAATTATTCAATTCTAAAGGTGTGATGATCCCAAAATCCGAGGGGCGGTATTAAGGATAATTATTGGGAAATAATACATTAATCATCATAGCAGAGAACAGATAATAGCAGAAACAATAAATAGAATAATTTTACATGGATATGACAGCGGAATCACAACATGTAATAACATCAGAATAACATAGCGTGGGATATAACTTAGTAAATAAAAGGAAAGTGATCAGTCATCATCGCCAGAGGCGGAATACATACATGCAGTGAGACATAATAAGGGTATCAGTCTACATCGCCGAAGGCGGAATACATATACATATAGAAAGAAATACGAAAAGTAAATCAGTCAGCATCGCCCGTGGCGGAATCATAATATACGTACAGTAATGGCGAAAAAATGTCAAAGTCATCTCTGTGAAGTCAGCCTCGCCATGAGCCAAAAATGCACTCTATGCAGCAGTGCAGAGCCAAAAACAACCTGTCACCTGTGTACTAGGCTGCCCGTGTGAAAATAAGGGCACCCGCGTTTGCAAAGTGAAACAAACAACGAGTCAGTCATGGGGACTGGTATGAGGAATCTATTTAACAGTTAAACAACAGTGATAGCAAATCATAGGACCACGCCACTTTCGCGGAACGGGTTTACTCCAGTGATTGCTAGTGCATTTAAAATAAAGTAAATACTTTTTAAAACAACGCAATGCTTTTAGAAATAATGAAGCCATTATAAGACTCAAGTCTCATCATACAATGCAACGCAAGCCGGAGGATAGAGTTTTACCTTATAATAGCCAAATATGCTTGATACGTATAAAGAAAAATCAATTGATATTATTACTAGTGCATATATGTTTCAAAAATGAATAGCATCATAAATATCAATCATAGGCGGCATAGCTACCATCTACTATGTCGCCATACTAGTTCTACAATCGAGTCCATTATTTCGTATTGGAAATTGGATTTCCGTCATGAGTCGAGGCAAGGGGCAAGCTCCTCTCCGCTTCGAGACACTCTAGCAAATGCCTCAGGACTACGCACTCTGGGTAACCCTTGGATGCTTCAGGGCCGGTCCTCTCTTACGTTTGAGGATTGGCAATTCCTGAACACACGTTTCCCGGTCCTTACAGACCTATAATCGAGGCGCCTCGCATTCCAACAACCACAAAGGTGAAAAGTAGATATATATGTCAGGGCTGGTAAGTCACTGACACCACCATAGCTAGAAAGAAACGTCATGCTCTCCCTGCAGTCCGTATCCCGTTTTTATCTCATACCGGGGTGTGAGGCTCGCGAATCTACGAAATACACAAAGCTAGGCCACGTAGACCGTGCTTTGATCATCTTCCACAAGACTTTTCTTTGCAACAGAAGCCTTGATCACAGCATCTTGGCATGCCACATAGGCAGTCCACTCCATATGATTGATTTCCATCGATATATAACCCCTGAGCTCGTACGTCTCAGAGAAGGGCGTTAAGCAAAAGAATAAATTCTCCGCTGCCAAACAGATATATATTTAACAGAGATCAATCAGTATAGAACAAAATCCAATGTCAGACACACAGTCCATTTACAAGTCCGTTCTGGGTCTGAACGAAACCGGAGGCGTCAAATTCCTCGTATATCCGTCCAACCAACACATACGTTCAGACGGCTACCACTTCTGTCCCTTTCCGGTAGCTACTCTGGTTAGGAACCTCAATAGCGCCCATCCAACTGATGCGAAGATCGTCGGTCTTGAATCGTCTTTGCATTTTCCAATTCGAATCGCTCGATAAATTATTTGAAATGAGGGTTAGCTCGGCCTTTTCAAATAATTCACGTCATTAGAATTTAAATCGATTCATTTTATGGTTATATTATTCAACATCCATCTTTCGGTTCTTTAGTGTTATTTTCATGTCATACACATACAACCATCAAATATCAAACAATTCGAGCCCATTTGGTTTATTTTCAATCAATGTTACTTGTAATATTTTATAATGATTTTTCACCATTTTTATTTATTTAAAAATGGCCATATTTAATTAAACGACGTTTCAAGTCGTGCCGTGGCACTGGCGCTGTTTTTCTCCTAATTTGTTTTACACATATCGGAAAATCTAACCGTTGGATTTCTACAAAGTCTATATCAGTGGGAAGATATTCCCAAAGCGAACCCAACGGTTCCAGTTTCGTGAGAATCCGACGGTCGGATCTTCCACACTAGTCGGTTGAAGTTACAGTTTTAAAATTCGAACTGCAGCGTCGTTATTCGATTTAATTTAATTATATTTATATTTATATATAAATATAAACGATTCTGGCGCTGTTTTTTCTTCAGATTTGAATTAAACATTCCGGACAATCCAACCGTTGGATTTTTACAAGGTTGGTGCCGTTGGAAAGATATTTCCAAGGCGAACCCAGCGGTTGCGGTTTCGGGAAAATCCGATGGTCGGATTCCTCGCACTAATCGTTTCAAATTACAATTCCGAAACACGAACTGCACATCCTCTATTCCTTGTAATTATATTTATATTTATATATATAAATATAGTTCATTCTATTATTTCAACTATAGTTCATTCTATATTTTCAACTTCGTTTTCACTTCAAATATTTCACTAACGCCTTAATATTTCGAAAAATTTCGCCATAACCTCCTTTGTACGGGGAGGGGTTTGGAAATTTATTGGGCCGTATTAGGTACCCAATAAATCCTAAAAAGCATTCACATATTTATAGTGATATATTCTGGTGTTTACGGGGGAGTATGTACTGATAATCACTCCAGAGAATAAATTCCCGTCACCCCGTTTCCGTGTGGAAATAAATAGTCCATGTGCCGTATCTAATAACTAAAGCAACATGATTATTGTCAACTCCAGACCCGTGTGGGGTTTTTATTAATCTGGCAATTTATCGTTATATTTTATATAGTCCGTATCAGTCATCAGTTCAACCTGTAGTATATAGTCATCGCCATACAAGTCCCTCACTCGTATGGTAAATCTTCCACCTCGTCACACAAGCTCCAATTGCTTATGTGGAATATGATGAAGTATGCCTATCGTCATGAAGTATGCCATATAGTGTAGTTCAAAATTAATTGTTACTATCCTATGGCGACGTTTATTATTTCACACAGAATAACCAGCACTCCGCATCCAATGGCATTCACAGGAGTTGATATATAAATAAAATTGCGCAGCCAACTCATCAAGGTTTACCTATTTGTTGGGCACGCAAATAATTTCTTTACTCTACAGCTAATCCATTTTTCCTGTTCAACACATGTATATATATGCAGAACAAAGCTAATAATAATATTTCTAGCAAACTATTATTTATTTCAACACGTGTGTACTTTTAACTAAGCGTATACATGATAAAAGAAATATTTTTATCATCAAAAATATTTATTCGACACGTGTGTATTTTTAACTAAGCGTATACATGATAAAAGAAATATTTTTATCATCAAAAATATTTATTCGACACGTGTGTATTTTTAACTAAGCGTATACATGATAAAAGAAATATTGTTATCATCAAAAATATTTATTCGACACATGTGTATTTTTAACTTATTGTCGATTCATTTTATTTTTAAAAGATGATAACATTCAACACATGAATTTCAACTCGACGAACAAATTGCAATTCAACACATGAATATTCTTTATAGTTTGTATATACATAAAAATGTGATTTTTATCGCTTAAGCTATTTGTTTAAATTCAAATAATATTCAACACATGAATTTCAACTCGACGAACAGATTGCAATTCAACACATGAATATTCTATATAGTTTGTATATATATAAAAATGTGATTTTTATCGCTAAAGTTATTTGTTTAAATTCAAATAATATTCAACACATGAATTTCAACTCAACGAATGAATTGCAACTCAACACATGAATATTCGATATGGTTTGTATATATATATAAATGTGATTTTTATCGCTAAAGCTATTTATTTAAATTCAAATAATATTCAACACATGAATTTCAACTCAACGAATGAATTGCAATTCAACACATGAATATTCTATATAGTTTGTATATATATAAAAATGTGATTTTTATCGCAAAAGCTATTTGTTTAAATTCAAATAATATTCAACACATGAATTTCAACTCGACGAACAAATTGCAATTCAACACATGAATATTCGATATAGTTTGTATATATATAAAAATGTGATTTTTATCGCTAAAGCTATTTGTTTAAACTCAAATAATATTCAACACATGAATTTCAACTCAACGAATGAAAATTATTCTAACACATAAATATTTCAGAAAATTTCGGCAGCATAACGGCAGGGTAGTTAAAACCGGGACCGTCCCTAGTACGGCTCCTCGCTCTACCTTAAAACCTCGCGGTTTTTGACAATGGGGATCATGCATCTAGTTCGCACGCAGGCGGCATGTTTTATTTTCAATTCCACAATCTTATTCTATTTTGTTTTCAACCACAAGAGGGTATTTTTCAACCACAAAGGTATTTTTCAACCATAAAGGTATTTTTCAACCATAATATCAACCACAAACAATTATTTCCAACCATTCGTCATACCATATAATATCACGTCAATCATAAGCAATAAATATCGTCCATGGTCTGTGGACGAGGGGAGTATATATATATATAATATAATAGTACACTTGCATTTCATCACAATTTAAAGCATATATATTTCATTCAACGCTTGTATAATTTATACATCGCTAATATAACTTATACAACACATGTATATGAGGTATACAATGCGTATATAATTTACACTTCGCTTATATAATTTATACAACACGGTTTCATTCACACAAATAGTTTAGATTCCTCACATTGGTTATTGCAGTGCTAAAAATCGTAGGAAGGTCAGAAAAATCCGCGGCTTCTTCTAGAATGTAGAGAGCCTCCTTGCGGTCCCGGTGTCTCCTGTTTCATCAAATTTCGTTAAAGAACGAAAAAGATATTATTTTTCAAAGTTTTGCAACACTTAAAAGTGTTATTTTCATTTCAGAATATTACATCAGAAAAGTTTTTAAAACTTCGAAACTAGGTCTCGAGTTTTAAGCCAAACCGTACCTCGATGCTTCGATCAGACCACGCTGCGTCAGAGAGCTACGAACCACCTCCAGATCGACGGTGGTGGCGATGGGTCCGGTGGCTTGTGTGCGTCGCGGCGGCGCTCTGAAAGTAAAATTTTTGGTGACTCCTGATGATATAGTGCAAAAGGTACAAATTTTTGGGGAAGTTATTTAGTTGGTCTTGATAGGATCGATTAGGGGTTACTTCAAGCTACACCCACAATATCACACACAAGACAATCAATCAACACACCATTCAAAAAAAAAAGATACGATGAAAGTAAAATAGCAAGACACAAGATTTTGTACGTGGAAAACCTCTTCGATGTGAAGAGTAAAAACCACGAGACCTCTTAAGGAGTCTACCCTCTTCTCTTATTGATAAACCAAAAAGGGAAAATAGCCCCAAAATGTTTACAAAAGATTCGCTTCTAATCACTGGAATCCAAAAACAATAAGAGAAGAAAAAGGTGTAAGAGAACACCCTATGTGTGCACTTCAGGCCAGCAGTGAATCAAGCAAGAATAAAGCTCAATCTTGAAGACCAAAACACCTTGAAGAAGATGATAAATGACCAAAAACTGCTACTGTCTTATGTGACCAGATCTGGTTATATTAGCCCTCTTTTCTTCTAATGTGCATACCAAAAATGTGAGTAATTTCCCAAAATGTCTTTCTTGAAAAGAAAAGATATTGTTGCACAAAAGGCATGCTTGCACAACAAATTTGGGAAAAAGAAAAAACTAATAAATCTCACCCACAAATTAAGCATGGCCTAAGATATGCCAAATATGGCTGCATAAAATTATGCCAAATATGTTTGCATAAAATTATGCCAAATATGCCTGCATAAAATTATGCCAAATATGGGCTGGAATACCCAACAATCTCCCCCTCCGGCCCAACTTGGGGAAGATATGCATGCTTCAATCATCATTTGAAACTCATTCCCACAAGCTTGCTACAAACATCAAGCTTGTTTCCTGGAACCAATTTAGTCAACATATCTGCACCATTCTTGTTTGTATGAATTTTCTTTAACTTGAGCTTATTTTCTTCAATCACATTTCTTAACCAATGATGTCGAACATCAATATGCTTAGTGCATGCATGTTACATGGAATTATTTCTCAAATCCATAGCACTCTGACTGTCACAGAATACTATATACTCTTCATGTTGCAAACCCAACTCTTGAAGGAACCTCTTCAACCAAAGCATCTCTTTACTTGCTTCCACAGCGGCTATATACTCTGCCTCAGTTGTAGATAAAGCCACACACTTTTGTAACTTGGATTGCCAAGAAATGGCTCCCCCTGAAAATGTGAACACATAACCTGAGGTAGATTTTCTACTATCAATATCACCAGCCATGTCTGCATCTGTATACCCCTCAAGAACATGTTTGCTACCTCCAAAACATAAGAAAAATCTAGAAGTACCACACAAATATCTGAAAATCCACTTTACTGCATCCCAATGAACTTTACGAGGATTGGATAAGTATCTACTCACCAGACCAACAAAATGTGCAATATCTGGCCTAGTGCACACCATAGCATACATCAATGAACCAACTGCAGATGAATAAGGAATAGAAGACATACTTGCTTTTTCCTTCTCCGTTGTTGGACAATCCCTCTTACTTAGCTTAAAATGAGATGCGAGTGGTGTACAAACCGGCTTAGCATGCTTCATATTGAACCTTTCAAGCACACGCTCAATATATTTTTCTTGAGATAGCCACAACTTCCTAGCTTTTCTATCACGAACAATCTCCATGCCTAAGATTTGCTTTGCAGGACCCATGTCCTTCATGTCAAATGACTTGGACAAATCTTTCTTCAAATTGCTAATCAATTCTAAGTTTTGTCCAACTACCAACATGTCATCCACATATAAAAAAAGAATAATGAAGATATCGCCAGGAAACTTTCTAAAACACACACAAGGATCTGCAACAGTCCTCTTGTAACCATTGCTTGTCATAAATGAATCAAATTTGTGATACCACTGCGTTGGTGCTTACTTAAGTCCATAAAGAGTCTTCTTCAACTTGCAAACAAGTTTTTCTTTTCCCTTTTCTTCAAATCCTTCAGGTTGTTCCATGTAGATTTCTTCTTGCAAATCACCATGTAAAACTGCGGTTTTTACATCATGTTGTTCCAATTCAAGGTCACAACTTGCTGCTAAACTCAAAATGGTTCTGATAGAAGTCATCTTGACAACTGGTGAAAAAATCTCATCAAAATCAATGCCTTTTTTCTGATTGCATCCTTTGACTACCAATCTAGCTTTGCGCTTTACTATCTTCTCACCATCTTTCTTGTTCTTGAAAACTCATTTGTTTTTCAAAACTTTCTTACCTTTTGGAAGTTTCACTAGCTCAAAAGTCTGATTCTTCATCAAAGAATCCATCTCCCCTTTCATAGCCTCAAGCCAAAGATTCTTGTCTCGACTAGACAACACTTCTTGGAAGCTCTCGGGCTCACCATCAGCTGTAACTAAGATATAATATGTGCTTGGATATCTTGTAGATGGTTTATGTTCTTTGGTTGACCTTCTAACTTGAGCATCATCCACTTGTAGGGCAATTTGCTCCCCCTGCTCACAAGCCACTTCTCCATTTGGTTGAGCTTCATCATGATCATCATCATGAACATCATCATGAACATCATCAAAATGTGCACCATCAAGCTGTGCATCATCAACACCTTCATGTGTGGCATCAAGATCAGCCTGTATTGGCTGTTCAACAAAACCATGAGTAAGGGACAAAGAAACATCAGTAGTATCAATAAAAAAAATCTGAGCTAGTATGATACCTTGCACTCAAAAGTTCTGCACCTTTTTCATGCTCAAAGAACACTACATCTCTGCTTCTTACTACCTTTCCTTTTTCTGGATCATATAGCCTGAACCCATACTCTTCATCACCATAGCCAACAAAAACACATGGATTAGTCTTGGAATCCAGCTTCGATCTTTGGTCTTTTGGCACATGCATGTATGCCTTGCATCCAAATACTCTAAGATGTGTATATACAGGATCACATCCCTTCCATGCTCTCTCTGGAATGTCAAGCCCCAATGGAATAGATGGAGAACGGTTGATCAGATAAATTGCTGTATTCACTGCTTCAGCCCAAAATGACTTTGGTAGATCGGACATCTTCAACATGCATCGCACCTTCTCCACAATGGTTCTATTCATCCTCTCAGCTACACCATTGTGTTGGGGAGTGCCTGGAACTGTTTTCACATGTCGAATACCATATTGCGCACAATAATTCTTGAACTCATGTGAAGTATACTCTCCACCATTGTCTGAACGAAGGCACTTCAACTTGCTTTCTGTCTCCCTTTCCACCATAACATGAAACTTCTGAAAAGTTTCAAACACTTGGCTTTTGGTCTTCAAAATGTAAATCCATGTCTTTCTAGTAGCATCATCAATAAAAGTGACAAAATATTTGTTACCACCATTGGATTTAACCTCAATAGGACCACATACATCCGAATGTACAAGCTCCAACTTAGCCTGCTTTCTTGTAGACTTTCTAGCAAAAGAAGCTCTATGTTGTTTTCCTGCTAAGCAATGATCACAAGGGTTAAGAGAAATTGTAGTATTGACAGGAATAAAAGATTTACCTGCTAAACATTTCAAACCCTTTTCACTCAAGTGTCCCAATCTTCGATGCCACAAATTAGGAGAATCTTTTTCTTCCACTGCATTGAGCTCACCAAAACATACAGTTAAATATGTCTTATACAAAGAACAACACAACTCGCCTCTTGCAATTGTCATGGATCCCTTGGATAATTTCCACTTGCCACTCTCAAATGTGTGACAAAAGCCTTCTTGATCAAGAATATGAGCTGAAAGCAAATTAAGACGCAAATCCGGAATATGGCGTACACCATTCAATGTAAGCATGCATCCAACATTAGTCTTCACACGAATATCACCAATCCCAACTATGCTTGCTGAACTCTGGTTAACCATTTTGACACTGCCAAAATCACCTGCTTGATAATTCAAAAAATACTATCTCTTAGGAACACAATGATATGAAGCACCTGTATCAACCAGCCACTCAGAATCTGTACTGCTAACATGATGACATTCACTAGTTACACAAATTAAAGTGACATCATCATCACTTTTAGAGGCTACTGCTGCAACATTTTTATCATCGCGTTCTTTCTGAAAATCATTCTTCCTCCCATGTTCTCTTTTCCAACGAAAGCAATACTTTTTAATATGGCCAGGCTTCTTGCAATAGTTGCATATGAAGTGATTCTTTCCATCACTAGACTTGGATCTTCCTCTTGAGTTATCACGGCCTTTGGGTCCTTTGCTCTTGCTTCTTCCTCTATTCTCCACAACAAGAGCTTGTGAATTGTCAACTCCAATCTCCTTTCTTCTAATTTCTTCATTAAACATGCTTTCTTTGATCACATCCGAAGATAACACACCATCTGGAGTTGAATTACTAATGGTCACAACTAAAGTTTCCCAACTATCTGGCAAAGAACTCAATAAGAACAAAGCTTGCAATTCATCACCAAAAATGATCTTCATAGTTGTCAACTTGTTAATAATGTCTTGGAAATCACTAAGATGCTCAGAAACTGACTTTCCACCTTTCAACTTTAGATTAACAAGCCTTTTAATCAATGAAGCTTTGTTATGGGCGGTTTTCCTCTCATACAAACCTTCTAATTTCTTCCACAAATCATATGGATCGGTCTCTTGTGACACATGGTTAAAAATGCTAATGTCAACCCATTGTCTAATGGTTCCTAAAGTTTTCCTTTTCAACTTTATCCATTCATTCTCTTCCATTTTATCGGGTTTAGAGATAATACCACTCAAACTAGTGACGGTTTCAATTGGGTCATGTAAATCCTTACAATATAACAAGTCTTCTATCATAGGTCTCCAAATAGAATAGTTGGTTGATGTCAGCTTAATCATTGAGCTATGACTAAACGACTCCATAGTGTGATAAATAACCTACCTCAAGCTCTGATACCAATTTGATAGGATCGATTAGGGGTTACTTCAAGCTACACCCACAATATCACATACAAGACAATAAATCAACATATCATTCAAAAAAAAATTAAGATGAAAGCAAAATAGCAAGACACAAGATTTTATACGTGGAAAACCTCTTCGATGTGAAGAGAAAAACCACAAGACCTCTTAAGGAGTCTACCCTCTTCTCTTATTGATAAACCAAAAAGGGAAAACAGCCCCAAAATGTTTACAAAAGATTTGCTTCTAATCACCGGAATCCAAAAACAATAAGAGATGAAAAAGGTGTAAGAGAACACCCTATGTGTGCACTCGGGCAAGCGGTGAATCGAGCAAGAATAAAGCTCAATCTTGAAGACCAAAACACCTTGAAGAAGATGATAAATGACCAAAAACTGCTACTGCCTTATGTGACCAGATCTGGTTATATTAACCCACTTTTCTTCTATTGTGCATACCAAAAATGTGAGTAATCTCTCAAAATGTCTTTCTTGAAAAGAAAAGATATTGTTGCACAAAAGGCATGCTTGCACAACAAAAATGGGAAAAAGACAAAACTAATAAATCTCACCCACAAATTAAGCATGGCCTGCATAAAAATATATGCCAAATATGCCTGCATAAAATTATGCCAAATATGCCTGCATAAAATTATGCCAAATATGGGCTGGAATACCCAATAGGTCTTTATAGACAAATCGCTGTCTTATTCAACAGTTACGTATTATCCACACAGAAATTTCAGTCGCCCCAACCACTTCATTATTAGTTTCTATATCCAATTAATTACCATGTTTTCCTGTATTGGTCTGATCTACACTAGTAGGTGTTCACTCTTATCCAAAGGCTTTGGTTGTTTTCAGTCACATTATCCATCTCTATTCCTTCCATTCCTCCTGAATCATCTGAATTAACCTTTATATTTTATTTCATTCATTCTCAATGTTTACATTTACAGCCATCACTACTTTACTATTTTGTACTTTGGTATAGCAGCATCCGATACTTCCTTAGGTTTGGTTCCATCATCAATGGATATGTTGTGTTTTGGTATCACAACATTTCCTGAAAAGTATGGACTGCCTGCATTTTGCACTTGTAACACATTGTCCTTGTTATTTAAATCCAATAATATATCAAATTTATTTAAAGTGGTTAAATAATCCGGCTTCTTATTTTCACTAACATCTACTTCTTTTGATTTGATGCTATTCAACCCTATTCAAAATTATGGGCTGTGATATATTACTCGCCAAAAATAACTCTATAGGAAATTAATTGCCAAAAAGACAATGCGATATATTGGTTTTTAGCTCCTTGCTTTGTTTCGCTCATGTAGTGACCCGCATTTTTAGCTGTTGAACAATTAATTTATTTAATTATTTAATATCGATTTATCGATATCGAGAACGTGAATTAAAATAATATTGAATATTTAATTAATAATTATAATATAATAATATATTATAATGTCGAAATAGTCGGAAATAGTGAAATTCACAATATCATGTGAATTTAATAGCATACGAGATTTGGTGGAGTTTCGATTCGAAATATAATAACGATTATATTGAATCGACGACAGTTGAACATATAGTTTATAATATATTTATAAACGAGCTCGAAATGGCGTTGCAGTTCGCTATTTGGCGATTTGAACTTCAACTAAATGTACAGGATTCGTTTTAAGTTGGATTTCTATGAAACAAGAAACGTGTGGAGCGGGTGGAGTATATCTTTCTAGTGGAAGAGAAAAATCGGGATTTCGTCGTGTAGATTTTGAGTTACGTCCAAATCAAATTTTGAAATAGTCGCTATAGAATCATTTATCGACCGTATCGGTTCATTCAATATAAATAGAGATCGGGTTTGAATTTAGACAAGGTCCTTTTGGGAGATAGCGATAATTTAATTTTTAGAATTTTATGGTAATTTTAAATTAATTAAATAAGCAACTTTTTATTTGGAGTATTTGGCACCCGGTATCGACATTTCGGGGTTTCACAATATGAGTTCATCTACCGGTATTATTACATTTTTGGGACCAGAGCACATCACTCATTTCAATGGTATTTTGTTTCTGTCCATAGCAGTCCCTACGTGAACAGGATATTTCATAGTACGGTACACTATGTTTTTAACTTGAAACAAACTAAACTGAATGGTTAACTGGTCAAACGAACTCGAAATTCAACGAAACAAGTTTCATACGAAACCGTAGGAAGAGGTCTAGTGAAACGTCAAGGCCTCATATTTTTAAGATTTTTTCTGTAATTTTAAGGAATTAATGCTCGGTGTTTTTCCTCGATATTTTCTAAGGGATTTTCACAAACGGTGTCGGAATTTGACGAAACCTGTCCCATTGGGTCCGGAATATTTTTCTATGCTAGGAATAGCTTAGTTTGTCAAAAACAAAGTTTGTATGATCGTGGTGTAATGCGATACTTCACTGCGAAATTTGTTTATTATAAAAATAGAATTGGTCTAAATTTTTCTATTCAAAGGGTCAGCAAAACCATTCTGTCGCGGACTCATTTCTGCCTTCAAACCTTTAGTGGCCAATACAGAGACACGCAGTACTTACCGAACATATATAAATACCCCCGTAAGAATTCCTTAAGACCTAAAAGGAAAAATCGACTTCATCTGTAGCCGCCACTCTCGCAACTCCTTCTTCTTCTGCTTCGAAAACAAAATGTGAATTCAACTAAAAACAAAAGGGGGGCTTCGACCCTGCACCGTTGCTTTTGCTCGCGGGTTAGTGTGTTGGGGAGGAGTTCAAATGTGTACCAAATGAGACCGAGACGTTTACGGGGCAAGGTGCGAGTTCGGTCTCTGGAAAATGAGTTCCAGGAAGTTTCGTTGCTGTCTTATAATGGATGAGCGGTTGGGTTCATCTGACCTTTGGATATCGATGATGCATCGAGTTCAACAGGGACGGAGATGCTGGAGCAAACTGGAGCGGGTCTGTTCTTTGGTTTTCAGGGGATGGAGTATAAGGAGTTTGGTGTTTTACTGAGTCAGCCTTCGAAGTGGAAGCCGACGCATCTGGAGGTACCGGTGCGAGTTGAGCATTGTATATAGGGAGAAGAAGAATCAAACGAGGAGATGAAGGGTGGATTTTTATTTGTTGGATTATGATGGAGTATGGATGGAGTACGGTTTCGATAATGACTGGGTTTATTCACTGGAGCATCGCGATTTCATGTGGAAGAAGAAGGTTAGAAAGGAGGGTCGGTCCGTTAATTGAGTGGGCTGTGGGAGTTGGGCTGCATTGGGTAAGTGGTGAGGCCCATTAAAATTTAAAGGGGTTAAGTTTTAGTTTTATTTAAATTAAAAGTATATTAACTTCGAAGATGAATAACTTGGTCATACGATATCAGATTGACGAACCGTAAGTTGCGATGGGACCGTATGGACGAGAGCTTCAAAATGAAGCTGACTGGAAGTCTATCAGAGCTCGTTACAATTTATGGCAAAATAAATTGTCCAATTCAAATCATCGAACGTAAACCGATATTTTTCGGTTAACGCGCAACTGTGAGTAAAACTCACTAACTCTCCTCAATTTATATTTTAATATAAATTGTATTTTATTTCTGTATTTGACTGCTAGTTATGTACTGTTAATTTGGACTGTTAAGTTGTATTGTTAAATTGGACTGTAGATTGGACTGTTAAATAATTGATTGAAAACAGTAGGGATATATATATATATATCTACACATATATATATATATATATCGTTATTAAACGGTGATTTTGTTATCAGTGTATTTCATTAGAAATGCAAGTGATGTTATATACGTTGTTTAACATCGGTGGATGCAGGGAAACAGGTTGGAGGAATCCGACTGGATTCCTCAACATTTATTTTACTGTTATTTGTATATTGTGATATATACTGTGAATTATAACCTGTTGTTGATTGTATATGTTTGGATGATATTGATCATTGACAGTTGGTTGTTTAAAAACAATAGAAAACACTGAAAATGTAGAAAAGGGGATTTTCAATATTTATATTGAAAATGAATCTATTTATAAAATCGAAGGATTTTTATAAAAGGATATTTATTTAGAAATAAATAAATAAAATAAAGAAATGTTTATTTAGATTAAATAAATAGAATAAAGGATATTTAATTAGGGATTAAATAATTAGAGTTATAAAGGAAAATCTATTTAGGAAAATAAATAGATTATACAAAAGGAAATCTATTTAGGAAATAAATAGAAGTTAAAATAAATAGAAATAAAAGAAAAGTTAGTTAGTCGGATATAAATATTCGAATCAAGTTAGTTAAGTGGTCAAACCAAGCTAGTCGAACCAAACTAGTCAAGCTAGTCGAACCCAATCGAGTCGAAATGGTCGAGTCGAACAAATCGAGCCCAAATGGTCGAGTCGAACCAAATCGAGCCAAATGGTCGAGTCGAACCAATCGAGTCAAGATGGTCGAGTCAAACCAACCGAGTCGAGCTGGTCGAGTCGAACCAATCGAGTCAAGCTGGTCAAGTTAGTCGAACCTGGTCAGTCGAGTCGAGTAAATCAAACTTAGTTAATCGAAAGGAGTTTATCGATTTAGTTAATCGATAGGAGTTAATTGATTTAGTCAATCGAGATGAGTTAATCGATTTTAATGAACCGAGAGGAGTTAGTCGAATATGGTATTCGAACCAAATGGTCAAACCAAATGGTCAAACCAAGTAGTCAAGCCCAGTGGTCAAACCAAATGGGTCAGGTTAGCCAAACCTGGTCAGTCAAACCAAATGGGTCAGGTTAGCCAAACATGGTCAGCAAAACCAAATGGGTCAGGTTAGCCAAACCTGGTCAGTCAAACCAAATGGGTCAGGTTAGCCAAACCTGGTCAGTCAAACCAAATGGGTCAGGTTAGTCAAACCTGGTCGGTCGAACCAAGTTAGTCGAGTAGCCGAATAGGGTTAGTCAAATAGAATTAATCGATTAGGGTTAAACCATAGAACTAATCGATTAGAGTTAAACCAATAGAGTTAGTCGAGCCTAGTTAATCGAATCAAATTGGTCGAACCAAGTATGTCAAGTTAGGTTAGTCAAGTTAGTCGAGCCTAGTTAATCGAATCGAATTGGTCGAACCAAGTAAGTCGAGTCAGTCGAGTCAAGTTAAGTTAGTCGAGTTAAGTTCGTCAAGTTAAATAAATCGATGTTAGTTTCATCGAAAGGAGTTATCGATGTTAGTTTCACCGAAAGGACTTATCGATGTTAGTTTCATCGAAGGGAGTTATCGATTATAGTTTAATCGAAGTGAGATTTTCAAATATGAGATATTTGAAAAGGAAGAGTTATCAAATATTAGTTATTCGAAGAGAGATTATCGAATATCATTTATTCGAGAAGGAGTAATCGAATATAGGTTATTCGAAGAAGAGTTAATCAAATAGAGATTTCTCGAAGAGAGTTAATCGGCAAATTCGATTATATCGAATTCGGGAAAGTACTTATACTTTCCAGTGTTTAAATAGAGATTTATTTATTTATAAATGAATAAGTGTTAGGTAAATTATTCACTAAAAAGAATAGAAGTTATAATTTAAGTTAGATAGTTCGAAAGTAGGGATTATAATGTTATCCTTATAACCAATGTTTTAAATATAGAAGTGGATTAGTAAAATTGAATCCGAGAAAGGCGTAAAGAAGTTGTTAAAAATTTAAAGATAAACTTTGACCATTTCGAAGTTATAACGTTGTTCAGTTAAGGTCTGAGAGGTAATTATACCCCAACTTGAGTGACTTCCTTCTTAACTAAGAAATGGTAAGGTTTGATCGTAAAGGAGTTTTGGAAATGTTTTCAAAACGAGAATCAGAAATGTTTTCTGATAAAAGAAAATTAAGAATTTAGAATATAGGGAAACAGGAGATAAATAAATAAATGAACTAAAGAGATTTATGTTAAATGATGTTTGTTCGATAAAATTTCCATTTGGAAATAATATCGTTGTTTGCACACTTGTTTTTCTTTGATGGTTAAATCACAGACTATCGAAGTTTTGACCATTTTAACGTTGTTAATATGGAGAGACCGGTTGGATTATTATCCATAGAACCACTCTGTATTGGCATAAGCGTCGCGAATCATATATGCCAAAGATAATTGAAGACGGAGTAAAATGCAAGGGCTATCCTGTTTACAGAATAGTGTCTTTGGTTTGTCCAGTCCCAGGACAACTTGTATGGGCGAAGGTCTGACAGAGTATATCCAATGGATCGCGTAAGTTGATCTGTTCAAACGTATTCACGTTTGGTGGCGGAGGAATTCGTTTCTCTTAGCTGTATACCCGTGTTATTTTTGGATAAGTCAATTTGTGATTTGGCGGGTATGACGATGTGACATTTCTAAGTGAATGAAGATGGATGTCTGACATAGTATTTCCAGACGATCACGTACATTGATTTCTTCAACTATACCAAGAGTGGAAGCGGAGAAGGAAACTTCTTTTAGCTGACACGTAATGTATGGTTGTAGACGTAAATTAGTGATTCTGATGGATCTGACAATGTGGCATTCGAAGTGAATTTGTTGTGATGATAAAGCGTAGCTTCTAGCCTCATCAACCGGTAAATGACAGAAATCGGGCAGGCAGCATGGCTAAGTCGGTCGCACCGAAGTAGGGTGTATAATCACCTATCTAGTGAATATTCATTTGTTTCTTAAATCTATCAATGTTGTCCCATATATATACGGGAACGGTTGCTGATCCCAACCGTTGGTGATGTACATTCGATACACTCAAGCGAAATGAGTGGTCGGTCATGTGTGGCTGAGTTGCAAGATGTTCTTGTTGAACTCCAGTGTATCGTTCCTAGAGTACACTGATCGGAAGGTGGTTCCATACCTTGTCATAGTTGGAAATACAATCATCCAATACGTGCTTGCGATTTTGATTGTATACTATATATGTAGTAACGTGAGATGCAAGCGTTTCTGCTAGATTGATATTTATTTGTACTTAGACATTATTATGATATCAGAATGATATTGCTGTGAAAAGTTATTTGGATTCTCATAAGGGAAAAACCCGTTCCATTATGCGGCGTGGTCTTATGAGATATCATATACCTGTTTAAATGATTTGAGTTTATTCACACCAGTCCATGTTGCTTAAGTGGTCGTCTGATAGGGGGTTCTCGCTTCGCGGTTTGGTGGCGAACGGGAGACTCTTACCCCTACAGGTCCTGCGTACAGGTTGGTCGAGTCGAGAGGCTGGCCGTAAAGCATGGTGTCTGGGGTACCAATGTATGCCACGGGGGGATGATAGCCCTCTACCTTCGGGTCACTACAGTTGGTATCAGAGCTTAAGTTAAGTTTCCCTTGGCTCTGTGGCGTGATTCAGTAGAGATAGGGTTAGTAATACCCTAGATTGAGTTTGAGTGTATATATACGAGTGAATGTATTTGTTAGTTAATATAAAATGATTTTATATTGTGGAGTTTTATTGGTTGAGTGGCTTATAAATTCTGGTCGATCAGTTTGATCCACTGTATCGGTAGGAATTTTATAAACACTATGAACCGACATGGTATGTTTTGAAATTAACATAGTATATTGGTTGTGTTGGTTGTTATTATAATCGAGTAAGATTATAAAAAGGTAAAATGATTATAAATGACTAATCAGAATTCATACAAATAAAGTATATGAAATAAAAAGAAGAAAAATCTGAATTTAAATCAGATTGGAATTAAAATAAGGAAATTTTGAGTTCCTGGGAGATTTTGAAAACGTTTTCCAAACTGAAGGTGATATAGTATTGAACTCACTTCGATAGCTGGAAAATAGATTCTGATGATGAATCGCGACATCATCAGTGTTCATTTTCGAGTTCTAAGAGACGGACTACTACCAAAAGTTTTGTTTTTGAATTGTTTTGAGAAAACAATTGTTTAGAAATTCAAAGGTTTTGAATTGGCATTGTAATTTCAAATTGATTTGAAATAGACCCAGGAAATTAAGTTTCGGAATTTAATTTTAACTTGTGAAGTTAAATAGAATAAGATAGTAGAAACAAATTGAAATATTAACTTGAACTGAGTTAAATAGAATTGAATTGGATTAGATAATAATCTGTTATGGAATTGGGTTGATGAGTTAAGAATTTGAAATTTGATATTCGGGTTCGAATGAAATTCGATTTGGTTTTGAGGATATGAACTAATTGGAATTTGATGGAAATAACATTGGTATATGCTGAGTTGATAGCATATGGAAGTGATAGAGTTGATATTCCTGACAGAAAGGTACCAGTTTATATTATATATGGATATGAGATTTATGAGCCGAATTGGCAAGACGTTTGGCTGTTTGATTTTCTTTTGGGTTAAAGAAGGCCCAGAGAGGCGAGTAGGAGTTTGAGATATTGACCAGTACAAAGGAGGTGCTGGCAAAAAATTTCGAAAAGTTAAGATGTTAGAAAATTTTCAGAATTTTTGAAAATTTAGTTAGTCGGAATAAATTAATATTTTAGTCGATATTAATTGGTTCAGTTGAAACCGGAGATAAGAGGTAAACAGATAAATTTTTACCCAGTGGATAGGGTCGTCCCCTAGCTTAGCAATTTCGAGGACGAAATTATTTTAAGTGGGGAAGAATGTAGTGACCCGCATTTTTAGCTGTTGAACAATTAATTTATTTAATTATTTAATATCGATTTATCGATATCGAGAACGTGAATTAAAATAATATTGAATATTTAATTAATAATTATAATATAATAATATATTATAATGTCGAAATAGTCGGAAATAGTGAAATTCACAATATCATGTGAATTTAATAGCATACGAGATTTGGTGGAGTTTCGATTCGAAATATAATAACGATTATATTGAATCGACGACAGTTGAACGTATAGTTTATAATTTATTTATAAACGAGCTCGAAATGGCGTTGCAGTTCGCTATTTGGCGATTTGAACTTCAACTAAATGTACAGGATTCGTTTTAAGTCGGATTTCTATGAAACAAGAAACGTGTGGAGCGGGTGGAGTATATCTTTCTAGTGGAAGAGAAAAATCGGGATTTCGTCGTGTAGATTTTGAGTTACGTCCAAATCAAATTTTGAAATAGTCGCTATAGAATCATTTATCGACCGTATCGGTCCATTCAATATAAATAGAGATCGGGTTTGAATTTAGACAAGGTCCTTTTGGGAGATAGCGATAATTTAATTTTTAGAATTTTATGGTAATTTTAAATTAATTAAATAAGCAACTTTTTATTTGGAGTATTTGGCACCCTGTATCGACATTTCGGGGTTTCACAATATGAGTTCATCTACCGGTATTATTACATTTTTGGGACCAGAGCACATCACTCATTTCAATGGTATTTTTGTTTCTGTCCATAGCAGTCCCTACGTGAACAGGATATTTCATAGTACGGTACACTATGTTTTTAACTTGAAACAAACTAAACTGAATGGTTAACTGGTCAAACGAACTCGAAATTCAACGAAACAAGTTTCATACGAAATCGTAGGAAGAGGTCTAGTGAAACGTCAAGGCCTCATATTTTTAAGATTTTTTCTGTAATTTTAAGGAATTAATGCTCGGTGTTTTTCCTCGATATTTTCTAAGGGATTTTCACAAACGGTATCGGAATTTGACGAAACCTGTCCCATTGGGTCCGGAATATTTTTCTATGCTAGGAATAGCTTAGTTTGTCAAAAACAAAGTTTGTATGATCGTGGTGTAAGGCGATACTTCACTGCGAAATTTGTTTATTATAAAAATAGAATTGGTCTAAATTTTCCTATTCAAAGGGTCAGCAAAACCATTCTGTCGCGGACTCATTTCTGCCTTCAAACCTTTAGTGGCCAATACAGAGACACGCAGTACTTACCCAACATATATAAATACCCCCGTAAGAATTCCTTAAGACCTAAAAGGAAAAATCGACTTCATCTGTAGCCGCCACTCTCGCAACTCCTTCTTCTTCTGCTTCGAAAACAAAATGTGAATTCAACTAAAAACAAAAGGGGGCTTCGACCCTGCACCGTTGCTTTTGCTCGCGGGTTAGTGTGTTGGGGAGGAGTTCAAATGTGTACCAAATGAGGCCGAGACGTTTAAGGGGCAAGGTGCGAGTTCGGTCTCTGGAAAATGAGTTCCAGGAAGTTTCGTTGCTGTCTTATAATGGATGAGCGGTTGGGTTCATCTGACCTTCGGATATCGATGATGCATCGAGTTCAACAGGGACGGAGATGCTGGAGCAAACTGGAGCGGGTCTGTTCTTTGGTTTTCAGGGGATGGAGTATAAGGAGTTTGGTGTTTTACTGAGTCAGCCTTCGAAGTGGAAGCCGACGCATCTGGAGGTACCGGTGCGAGTTGAGCATTGTATATAGGGAGAAGAAGAATCAAACGAGGAGATGAAGGGTGGATTTTTATTTGTTGGATTATGATGGAGTATGGATGGAGTACGGTTTCGATAATGACTGGGTTTATTCACTGGAGCATCGCGATTTCATATGGAAGAAGAAGGTTAGAAAGGAGGGTCGGTCCGTTAATTGAGTGGGTTGTGGGAGTTGGGCGGCATTGGGTAAGTGGTGAGGCCCATTAAAATTTAAAGGGGTTAAGTTTTAGTTTTATTTAAATTAAAAGTATATTAACTTCGAAGATGAATAACTTGGTCATACGATATCAGATTGACGAACCGTAAGTTGCGATGGGACCGTATGGACGAGAGCTTCAAAATGAAGCTGACTGGAAGTCCATCAGAGCTCGTTACAATTTATGGAAAAATAAATTGTCCGATTCAAATCATCGAACGTAAACCGATATTTTTCGGTTAACGCGCAACTGTGAGTAAAACTCACTAACTCTCCTCAATTTATATTTTAATATAAATTGTATTTTATTTCTGTATTTGACTGCAAGTTATGTACTGTTAATTTGGACTGTTAAGTTGTATTGTTAAATTGGACTGTAGATTGGACTGTTAAATAATTGATTGAAAACAGTAAGGATATATATATATATATATATCTACACATATATATATATCGTTATTAAACGGTGATTTTGTTATCAGTGTATTTCATTAGAAATGCAAGTGATGTTATATATGTTGTTTAACATCAGTGGATGCAGGGAAACAGGTTGGAGGAATCCGACTGGATTCCTCAACATTTATTTTACTGTTATTTGTATATTGTGATATATACTGTGAATTATAACCTGTTGTTGATTGTATATGTTTGGATGATATTGATCATTGACAGTTGGTTGTTTAAAAACAATAGAAAACACTGAAAATGTAGAAAAGGGGATTTTCAATATTTATATTGAAAATGAATCCATTTATAAAATCGAAGGATTTTTATAAAAGGATATTTATTTAGAAATAAATAAATAAAATAAAGAAATGTTTATTTAGATTAAATAAATAGAATAAAGGATATTTAATTAGGGATTAAATAATTAGAGTTATAAAGGAAAATCTATTTAGGAAAATAAATAGATTATACAAAAGGAAATCTATTTAGGAAATAAATAGAAGTTAAAATAAATAGAAATAAAAGAAAAGTTAGTTAGTCGGATATAAATATTCGAATCAAGTTAGTTAAGTGGTCAAACCAAGCTAGTCGAACCAAACTAGTCAAGCTAGTCGAACCCAATCGAGTCGAAATGGTCGAGTCGAACAAATCGAGCCCAAATGGTCGAGTCGAACCAAATCGAGCCAAATGGTCGAGTCGAACCAATCGAGTCAAGATGGTCGAGTCAAACCAACCGAGTCGAGCTGGTCGAGTCGAACCAATCGAGTCAAGCTGGTCAAGTTAGTCGAACCTGGTCAGTCGAGTCGAGTAAATCAAACTTAGTTAATCGAAAGGAGTTTATCGATTTAGTTAATCGATATGAGTTAATTGATTTAGTCAATCGAGATGAGTTAATCGGTTTTAATGAACCGAGAGGAGTTAGTCGAATATGGTATTCGAACCAAATGGTCAAACCAAATGGTCAAACCAAGTAGTCAAGCCCAGTGGTCAAACCAAATGGGTCAGGTTAGCCAAACCTGGTCAGTCAAACCAAATGGGTCAGGTTAGCCAAACATGGTCAACAAAACCAAATGGGTCAGGTTAGCCAAACCTGGTCAGTCAAACCAAATGGGTCAGGTTAGCCAAACCTGGTCAGTCAAACCAAATGGGTCAGGTTAGTCAAACCTGGTCGGTCGAACCAAGTTAGTCGAGTAGCCGAATAGGGTTAGTCAAATAGAATTAATCGATTAGGGTTAAACCATAGAACTAATCGATTAGAGTTAAACCAATAGAGTTAGTCGAGCCTAGTTAATCGAATCAAATTGGTCGAACCAAGTATGTCAAGTTAGGTTAGTCAAGTTAGTCGAGCCTAGTTAATCGAATCGAATTGGTCGAACCAAGTAAGTCGAGTCAAGTTAAGTTAGTCGAGTTAAGTTCGTCAAGTTAAATAAATCGATGTTAGTTTCATCGAAAGGAGTTATCGATGTTAGTTTCATCGAAAGGAGTTATCGATGTTAGTTTCATCGAAAGGAGTTATCGATGTTAGTTTCATCGAAGGGAGTTATCGATTATAGTTTAATCGAAGTGAGATTTTCAAATATGAGATATTTGAAAAGGAAGAGTTATCGAATATTAGGTATTCGAAGAGAGATTATCGAATATCGTTTATTCGAGAAGGAGTAATCGAATATAGGTTATTCGAAGAAGAGTTAATCAAATAGAGATTTCTCGAAGAGAGTTAATCGGCAAATACGATTATATCGAATTCGGGAAAGTACTTATACTTTCCAGTGTTTAAATAGAGATTTATTTATTTATAAATGAATAAGTGTTAGGTAAATTATTCACTAAAAAGAATAGAAGTTATAATTTAAGTTAGATAGTTCGAAAGTAGGGATTATAACGTTATCCTTATAACCAATGTTTTAAATATAGAAGTGGATTAGTAAAATTGAATCCGAGAAAGGCGTAAAGAAGTTGTTAAAAATTTAAAGATAAACTTTGACCATTTCGAAGTTATAACGTTGTTCAGTTAAGGTCTGAGAGGTAATTATACCCCAACTTGAGTGACTTCCTTCTTAACTAAGAAATGGTAAGGTTTGATCGTAAAGGAGTTTTGGAAATGTTTTCAAAACGAGAATCAGAAATGTTTTCTGATAAAAGAAGATTAAGAATTTAGAATATAGGGAAACAGGAGATAAATAAATAAATGAACTAAAGAGATTTATGTTAAATGATGTTTGTTCGATAAAATTTCCATTTGGAAATAATATCGTTGTTTGCACACTTGTTTTTCTTTGATGGTTAAATCACAGACTATCGAAGTTTTGACCATTTTAACGTTGTTAATATGGAGAGACCGGTTGGATTATTATCCATAGAACCACTCTGTATTGGCATAAGCATCGCGAATCATATATGCCAAAGATAATTGAAGACGGAGTAAAATGCAAGGGCTATCCTGTTTACAGAATAGTGTCTTTGGTTTGTCCAGTCCCAGGACAACTTGTATGGGCGAAGGTCTGACAGAGTATATCCAATGGATCGCGTAAGTTGATCTGTTCAAACGTATTCACGTTTGGTGGCGGAGGAATTCGTTTCTCTTAGCTGTATACCCGTGTTATTTTTGGATAAGTCAATTTGTGATTTGGCGGGTATGACGATGTGACATTTCTAAGTGAATGAAGATGGATGTCTGACATAGTATTTCCAGACGATCACATACATTGATTTCTTCAACTATACCAAGAGTGGAAGCGGAGAAGGAAACTTCTTTTAGCTGACACGTAATGTATGGTTGTAGACGTAAATTAGTGATTCTGATGGATCTGACAATGTGGCATTCAAAGTGAATTTGTTGTGATGATAAAGCGTAGCTTCTAGCCTCATCAACCGGTAAATGACAGAAATCGGGCAGGCAGCATGGCTAAGTCGGTCGCACCGAAGTAGGGTGTATAATCACCTATCTAGTGAATATTCATTTGTTTCTTAAATCTATCAATGGTGTCCCATATATATACGGGAACGGTTGCTGATCCCAACCGTTGGTGATGTACATTCGATACACTCAAGCGAAATGAGTGGTCGGTCATGTGTGGCTGAGTTGCAAGATGTTCTTGTTGAACTCCAGTGTATCGTTCCTAGAGTACACTGATCGGAAGGTGGTTCCATACCTTGTCATAGTTGGAAATCCAATCATCCAATACGTGCTTGCGATTTTGATTGTATACTATATATGTAGTAACGTGAGATGCAAGCGTTTCTGCTAGATTGATATTTATTTGTACTTAGACATTATTATAATATCAGAATGATATTGCTGTGAAAAGTTATTTGGATTCTCATAAGGGAAAAACCCGTTCCGTTATGCGGCGTGGTCTTATGAGATATCATATACCTGTTTAAATGATTTGAGTTTATTCACACCAGTCCCATGACTGACCCGGAGTTTATTTGTTTTGTTTTCCCTAAACTCTTGGGTGCCTAATTTTGTACGGGCAGTCAAGTAGTCAGGATTTACAGGTATACTTGAAGAGCTGGAGCAGGAGGTTTCTGGATCATATAGCTATAGTTATTTCCGCTGTGTTGTAAGTGTTGTACTCTGATAAGTGCTATTGTATACATAACTGTTATATTTCAAAGTTATGTTATCTATTATATGTTATTCGTTCCGCTGTGAGGTTCGTGTTACTCTGATGTTGTGTTCTTCTTCTTCTTCTATTCTAAGTTTCTATCTTATCTATTCTCACCTTCTAATTTCTTTCATAAATTACCGGGATTTTTCGATGTTTTGGTTATCGACATCGAGCTTATGTCGATAACCAAAGTCGCCGAAAATTCGGGTTACTACAGCTCATGATCCATAATTTACAATTTTGTAACAAAGAGTGTAATAGAACTCGGGCTAATCATCCAAGAAGGAAGGCTTTGGTTGTATCCTCATGTTTTTAAATTAAATTGTAGTGGAAAACGGAGAGATGTTGTTGTTTATATTGTCATCTAAATTAAAATAAATTTCTATGTTGAACTATCAAATTTGTTGAAAAATCAAAAATTAGCCAGAACTTCTTAAAAGCTTGTGTAAATGAAGGTCGTGTCTGGACATGAGATATATTCGCTTCAGTGTGGATGACGTAACCAACCACCAGGCCGGGCATAACCTTGTTAAGTGAGTTGCTCGCTTTTTTACAACTTTGGTTTTTCTTTTCTATTGTGTCCTACCAAAATGACATTAGCTTACCTTTTCTTTTGCTGAATGATATGTGTTTCTGTGCTGGTCCGTCTTGAATGAACCTTTGATGAATAGAGTATCTTACCATTGACGACATTGGGTTTATGTTTACCTGTATCTCCATGTTGCTGGGTACATAATGGACTGATCTAAACCGACAGGGAAGTAGTATTAAAGAAAGCCGGTAATAAGTTAAATCCAACAAGACACTGGTCGATCTACTGGAACTGAAGCGATAAACAGATTTTTTTTTGTGGCCTGAAGCTGTGTTTATTTATAGTGGTCCACACTTCAAGACTCAGTAGAAGGCTACAGTATGCTGATAACCAATTTCGAATCAGATAAATTCCTAAGTGAATATGCTAGCAAATTGGCAGCCATTGAAGCCTTAAATTTATTTCCAGGTACATATTTTAAATAACACATGTCGTTCTGTTTCTCTCTCGCTACACACACACACACATCCCTTCAATATCTTAGACTAATACAAGTTGCTCAACTAGAAAGAATTATGCGTTGCTTGTTTGATAAAAATGTGCACTTAGCTTTGTTGCATTTTTAGAAGGGGAATTTTTGCAATCTCACCCCCTCCCACTCCTTCATATTACGTAATCCGTCTTTTTTGTCCATGAATAAACATCAACTGTGATGTTATTAATTCATAATGCATTTGTAATTAGTTTCTACGTTATCGATTTGCCTAAAATACTATTATTCGTGGGAGAAAAACTTTGATGCATGAGGGTTGTATCAAGTTTTGATGCAACATCCTTCTCTTTGTTTGGCATCTGTAGAAAATGTCAAACTAATACATTAACTGAAAAAAGTCAAATATAACTTATTATAACCTATGAGACATGATAAAATTATTTACTAAATTTTATCCTGATGTTAAAACCAGTTTGAGCCATCCCTTGTAACATTTTTACATTCATTACACGTTCATAACCAAGCAGAACTAGAGTAATAGGCTTTTTAACATTTAGGCAAAACAATGTGGGTGCAGCTTAACTCTTACGTGATATCTATAATGCGTGGACACCAACACATCCCCTAGACACAATGCTTATTAAAACGGTTTAAAAAAACTTAAAAAAGGGAAATTAACATCTGCATAGAAAAATTAGTAGTGTTTTACACTTAGCCACGCTTATTTTGGTCTCCAGTAAGCATGCATTATATTGAATGGGAAACCACAGTGAAATGTAGTGCATGTGTACTAGAATCTTACTCTTACAAGAAAGACAATAGCATGATACCTCAAGTAGCACTGCTTTCTAATAACTGACTATTATGGCTCACACAGTTCTAAAATAACGATGGCTTCAAAGTAGAACGCCATGTAAAGCTAAATCAATGCAGGAATCATGCAAAAATTTAGGAAGGTATTACGTGAGCATAACAAAATCATAGCAACTTCGCACAATATCCAACACTTCAACCGAAATGCATAGTATATCACCATTGTCCAAGTACATATGGCAAGAAGTGACAAAATTTAAAAGTATTAGAGGTAAGAAAATAGCACATACATGTAGTTTAGAGGTATGGCTCGGTTGACTGAAGATTTGGTGAGAAATATATTTGACTAATTTATTTTAGCATTATATTAATTAGTCAATTTACTGTGATTTATTTTTTAATTCAATATTCTATTGTTTGTAGAAAAACCAAAGTGTTGATCCCTCTTCCATCTCTAGAGTTCATGTTTGGATCAAATCCCACACTGACTATGCAAGTTGGAAACACTATTGTAAGTGATTTGGATTTTTTGTTAACAATAAATTGTTTTAGAATGATACAGTTGGGAACTCGTCTACGGAATATAAGTTTTTTTAATTTTGTAGGAGGAAATAAAAAAGCTGATGGTGGATCACAATCTAGTTCGACATATAATATCAAAGGAGATGCACTTTCACAAGTGTTAGGACAAGACAACTTGGGACGACTACGAGGAATGGGAAGGAGTACAACAATGACCAAAGTGGTTTTGGCACATCTCAAGGATAATCAAACAATTGAATATCAAAATCAAATTTCAGAATTAAAGCAGCCGGTTCATTCATTAATTAAAAATCAGGTACTGCTTCCTATATTTTTCAATCTTACATGTGTAGTTTCAATCTAATATGTGTAGTTATAGTTGCAAGTTCACATGTGTATTTCTCTTTCATAAGTGAATATCATATTTGTAAGTAAATTAGTGTTTGTTTGTATATGCAAAAGTACGTATAGACATTGTGTTATATACAAAATAAAAATATGTTATGTAAAAAAAAGTGTTTATTAAAATAAACAGAAGAAAAGTAGAAAAAGTTCTGAATTGTATATGTGTTATAACAGTGTTGCTTTTAGTTTTAGCCATTTTCCATAGCGCAGTTTAGAAAATAAATCATTACTATATTATATTAAGTGTAAACATTAGACTATTTTTACATACTTAGCGCTAACGTTTAATACCCCTTTAATATTGTAACTATTTGTCAATATTAAAGATAATGTGATCAATAATAAATTTTCAGTTGCATGGAACAGCCTCTTTAGCCAATACGTAAATTAAGATTAACCTTACTGCCATGTTACTCGTTGTTAATTAAAAATACAAGTGTACCTTACTAATGTTAAATGTGATTATGATATTTGTATGATGCATGCAGGCTAAAATAAAGAAAAGTATTGGCTAAAGATATAATCAGTGATGTAGCTGACAACCGTTTAGAATAGCTTATAACTAATGGTGTTAAAATCATTTAGTAATAATTTATAAAAAATAATAAACAGTAAATCATGTATGAAGCCAAAAAATTAACACAATTGTTGCTTACATCAATGTAATTGTCAACAGGCTGAGTAACAGGCCAAAAAGGTAAATAATATGAGAAAAGAATAAGCAACCAAGGATTTTCTTTTTTCGTTAATGTAAAATAAGTCAGTGAGTGGTGGGCAAATATAATTTGATTCATATAAAAACATTTGCTATTCAATTCATTAGAAGGAGCACGTACATAAAAGTGGCCTACAACCAAAATTTACCTAAATGAATATCAACAGTGGTGGTTTTAGCTTGTTGGCAGTAACCAATTCATTATGGATATGCATATGAAGCACTTCAAATTAAGATAACATATTACATTTACATATATGGAGTAGTTGCACCACTGGGATCCATTGTTTAAAGTTCTGCTTTCCGTTCCAGTGTTCATGTAATTATGAAAGTTTGTTATATTCCAAAAATCTTGAAAACTTCATTTAGTTTTGGTTTTATAAATTACAGGGGAAAAAGCGCAATAACGATAAAATTCAAACGCGATTAATCTATAAACCCTACTCAAATTTGGTTTTGATATACTACGCGAAATTGATGGTTTATGTTATACTTTATCTGTACTCAACACAGAATTTGCAACAGAATATAAGTGTTTCTAATTTGTAACAGAACTAAATCAGAAACAGTACCGCAGTTCACTCAATGAACCATGAAATGATTTGCACACAAATCAAATTAATGAAAGAAGTATTATCTCTGTCAAACAGTGGTACTATAATATAGCACACAAACCAGATACAGAATTATCCGGTATCCAAAGCGAAAGTTAAACAGAAAAGATTAATGTCTAACCGAGTTCGTCTGAGGCCTGAAACGTGTCAGTTTCCTTAAGACTTTCAGTCGAAGCCTCCCAGGATACAACAGACGAGAGAACTACTCGAGATTGTGGTGATTATGAACTGACAGTGATGATCAGTAATGGCGGATTGCACAGGAAGTAGAAAACTATTTTTTATTTTCGGTAATGATTTGATCAGAATCACTATGTTTATATAGTTTTCAAAAGGATGCGTTAACGGGTCGCACCCGTTTGAAAAAACGCAGCTGTTTAATTTCCGTTCAAATGAACGCGTCCGTTCATTCAAACCGTAACGGGTTGCACTCGCTCGCTCCAAACGGGTCACACCCGTATCCAACCAATCCTGCCATTGTTTCAAAAAACCCTTCAAAAATAGTAGAGTTTTTCGGTGCAAAAATATGGTTAAGGCCCGATTTCATATCAAAGCCCAAGCCCAAGCCCAAGCCCGGACCCAGCCCGGCCCGGTTCGGTTCGGTCGGACGGGCGGGCGGCGCACGCGCGTGCGTGTGTGTTCATTAGTTATAAGTCCTCCACCTCGCGCAAAATTACCTGACCCTAAGGGCCAATTAAGGGAATGAGGATTCTATATATGTACACAACATTAACCCACTATTTTGCCAATGTGGGACTAAATATATATAATTCAACTCTTTAGGAATTTTCAACAATCCCCCACATGAATGATAATATATTTTATCCCCCACACAAATTGAAATATCACTGACTACATATGGAATAAAGTTTTATTTAGGATAAGTAGATATTTCACTTTGAACTTTCCTTAGTTAAAACTCATCGGATATACTTGGCTAATCGGTGAATTATTTCATCTTGAACCGTCAGTCATTTTTGTATAACCAGACAATAAGTTTAACAGAACATTATTTCCCTTATCACCCAATCTCTTGGTTTTGTTCATTTTGGTCCTGAACAATTTCTGGTTCTGCGAGTGTATATAGAGAATTTAAGCCTTTAATATTCTCATAGAGTCGACCCAGCTCACACTAACATAGGTGATCGCTACCATTAGGAGTATCCTACATATACCCCACTTGTTATTTTACAAGATATGGTCATCATTAAAAAGCATAGCTTTAACCTTTGAAACTTCTGTAGGCATGCATTTTATATTGTGCACCATAGGAATGGAGTAGGACTATGACTGAGCAAATGCATTACTTCTTGAGTTATTCAGAACTGGTTTTCCTATTGATCTTAGTCCGTGGGATCTCCAGTCGCTAGGATAGGTTTCCGTATCAGATAACTCTTGTTTGTTTAGGCTTTTAAACCCATTCCCCTCGATGCGCAGTCAATTTTCTCTCTTGATAACCCTTTTGTAAATGGATCCGCTAGGTTATCACTGGTTCTTACATAACCAAAGGAGATAGTTCCATTTGAGAGTAACTGCCTAACTGTGTTATGGCATCGACGAATGTGTCGAGATTTGCCATTATACACAAAGTTTTTCGCTCTACTTAGCGCTGCTTGATTGTCGCAGTGAATACATATGGCCGTTACAGGTTTAGGCCAAAGTGGAATATCTTCTAAGAAGTGACGAAGCCATTCTGCTTCTTCGTCTGCTTTATCTAAAGAAATAAACTCAGATTCCATCGTTGATCGAGCTATGCATGTTTGCTTAGTAGATTTCCACGACTCTGCTGCTCCTGCTAGAGTAAAATCATAACCACTTGTGGATTTTTCTTCCTCTGAATTGGCAATCCAGTTTGCATCACTATATCCTTCTAATACGTCTGGATATTTTCCGTAATGCAAAGAATAATTTGTGGTAATCTTTAAGTACCCAAGCACTCTCATTAGTGCTTTCCAGTGTTCCTTTCCTGAATTGCTTGTATACCTGCTTAGTCGACTTACTACATAAGCTATATCTGGTCTCGTGCAGTTCATAAGATACATTAGACATCCTATAACATGAGAGTATTCTAGTTGCATTACACTCTCATTAGTGTTTTTATGCAGTACTTCTGACGGATTAAAAGGTGTTTTTACTCCTTTAATCCCAAGATTTTGAAATCTTTCAATCACTTTGTCTACATAATGTGACTGAGATAATTCAATTCCATTAGGGGTTCTTATTATTTTGATTCCCAAAATAACATCTACAACATTTTCTTTATGGTCTCAATAACTTTTACGTTAGGACCAAAGATTAACATATCATCCACATATAAACAAATCATGACATATGACTGTCCAATTTGTTTATAATAAACACATTTATCTCATTCATTTATACGAAAACCATTTTGCATCATGACACTGTCAAATTTTTCGTGCCATTGTTTTGGAGCTTGTTTGAGTCCGTATAATGATTTTACCAATTTACAGACTTTATTTTCATTTCCCTTGGATATAAAACCTTCGGGTTGCTCCATGTAGATTTCCTCATCGAGATCTCCATTCAAGAACGTCGTCTTTACATCCATCTGATGAATCTCTAGATTATATATGGATGCAATCGCTATTAACATTCTTATTGAGGTTATTCGTGTAACGGGTGAATATGTATCAAAGAAGTCTAATCCTTCTTTTTGACGATATCCTTTGGCTACTAATCTAGCTTTATATTCGTCGATAGAGCCATCTGCTTTCATTTTCTTTTTGAAAATCCATTTGCAGCCAATTGGTTTTATTCCAGATGGAATATCAACAATTTCCCAAGTTTTATTACTTAGAATTGAATCAATCTCACTTTGGATTGCTTATTTCCAAAATGAAGATTCAGAAGATGACATGGCCTCTTTATATGTTTGAGGTTCATGTTCAAGTACGTAAGTGTGGAACTCAGAGCTAAATGACTTGGAAGTTCTGGCCCTTACGCTTCTTCTTGGTTCAACTTCATCAACTTCACGATGAGTTTCATCTTCATGTGGGCTACTTGATTCTTCTCATGTCCTTTTGTGGACATTATTTCCTTCATTTCTTTTATGTGGAAACACGTCTTCAAAAAATGAGGCATCTCTTGATTTCATGATTGTATTTACATGGATATCATCTATATCAGAGTTGAATACCAAAAATTTATACGCACTACTATTATGGGCAGGCCCTAGGTAGTAACAATCTACTGTTTTTGGTCCAAGTTTGACCTTCTTGGGTGGCGGGATAGGAACTTTTACCAAGCACCCCCACACTTTGAGGTATTTGAAGCTTGGTAGATGTCCTTTCCATAACTCATATGGAATTTTTCCCGTTTTACTGTGAGGAACTTTATTTAATATGCGATTAGACATATTCAAGGCTTCCCACCACAAGTTCGTCGGTAGACCAGACTTTAAAAGCATTGCATTAATCATATCTTTTAACGTTCTGTTTTTCCTCTTCGCTATGCCATTTTGTTGTGGCGAATATGGTGCTGTCATTTGATGAATTATTCCATTTTCTGCACAGAATTGTTCAAACGGCGATTCATATTCTCCACCTCGATCGGATCTCAATATCTTGATCTTCTTATTAAGCTGATTTTCTACTTCAGCTTTATATTTTATAAACGATGTGATTGCTTCATCTTTACTGTTTAAAAGATATACGTAGCAATATCGTGTATAATCATCAATAAATGTGATAAAATACTTTTTCCCACCTCTTGTAGGTAAGTTTTTGAAATCACATAAGTTAGTATGAATCATTCCCAATGGTTCAGTACTTCTGTCAACAGTATGAAATGGTTTCTTAATCATTTTTGCTTCTACGCATGTTTCACATTTGTAGTTTTTATCCACTTGAAATTTAGGAATTAACTCTAAATTTGCAAGTTTTTTCATTTTTCGGAAATTTATGTGTCCTAATCAATCATGCCATAATAAAGTTTCGTGCTCAACGATATAAGAAACTTCTTTTTTATTCATAGCATTATCAGAATACATATTATTGCCGATTACGGCAACATTTGCCTTAAATAGGCCATCACACAAGTAACCCCTTCCTATATAGATTCCTGCCTTGGACAGAACCATCTTGTCTGACTCGAAGACTATCTTGAATCCCTTCTTCGAAAGCACGGATCCAGAAATCATATTCTTGTGGATATCTGGAACATGAAGGACATCGTTCAATTTAATAGTCTTCCCAGAAGTAAACTTGAGGGTGACTGTTCCTTTGCCTTTAACCATGGAAACTGATGAATTGCCCATATATAGTTTCTCATCTTGATCCAATTTGGAGTAGGTTGAAAAAACGGACTTATCTGAGCATATATGCCTAGTAGCACCCGTGTCCAACCACCATTATGCAGAATTCTGAATCAAGTTGCATTCGGTCACAACTCCTGAAAAATTGGATTCATCGATGTCCATGTTATCCACCACATTTTCTTCCGAATTTTTTTGTTTCTTGTGTCTACACTCTTTTGTTTGATGACCAGTCTTGCCACAAACCCAACATTCACCATTGAATTTCTTGGACTTTTTCTGGTTATTCTGCTTATTCTCTGGCGCCTTTCTTTTCTTGTTTTTGTTGAAGTGTCGTTTCTTCTTTGACCCTTCAGCAACAAGCGCCTCTTCACTTTTAGGTTGAGTGAATCCACGATTATCTGCCTCTATCTTTAATCTGACGATGAGGTCTTGTAAGGATATCTCGTTCTTTTTGTGCTTTAAGTAGTTGCGGTAGTCCCTCCAAGATGGTGGAAATTTTCCGGTAATTGCTACAACCAGAAATGATTCACCAACTTTGTGGCCTTCTGCTTCCATTTCATGGATAATAATTTGCAACTCTTGCACTTGAGAAGTCACCGATTTTGAGTCCACCATTTTATAGTCCATAAACTTATCAACGATGAACTTTTTCAAACTCACATTCTGTGTCTTGTACTCTGTAGCCAGTGCATTCAAAAGAGCTTTTGCAGTCTTTAGGGGCTGGTACACTTTGTACAGGACCATGTCTAGGCAGTTGAGAATGTAGTTTCTGCATAAAAAGTCTGAATGCCTCCACGCATCAATAGAATGACCATCGTGCTTAGTTGCCTCCTTGGCGTTTCCTGGTGTAGGCGGCACTGGTTCATCTTCTTCAAGATACTTCTGCAAGCCAAGGGTGGTGAGATAGAACAGCATCTGATTCTGCCACGTCAGAAAATCATCACCTTCGCCTTTGAACAAGTCTGGCTTGTTCAAATTGCCAGTTTTGAGTGTCATTTGCTCTGTTGCCATCTCTGTTTTGTAAAAAACAGTCAAAGTCTTAAGATGTTATACTTTATCTGTACTCAACACAGAATTTGCAATAGAATATAAGTGTTTCTAATTTGTAACAGAACTAAATCAAAAACAGTACCGCAGTTCACTCAATGAACCACGAAATGATTTGCACACAAATCATATTAATGACAGAAGTATTATCTCTGTCAAACAGTGGTACTATAATATAGCACACAAACCAAATACAGAATTATCCGGTATCCAAAGCGAAAGTTAAACAGAAAAGACTAATGTCTAACCGAGTTCGTCTGAGGCCTGAAACGTGTTAGTTTCCTTAAGACTTTCATTCGAAGCCTCCCAGGATACAACAGACGAGAGAACTGCTCAAGATTGTGGTGATTATGAACTGACAGTGATGATCAGTAATGGCGAATTGCATAGGAAGCAGAAAACTATTTTTTATTTTCGGCAATGATTTGATCAGAATCACTATGTTTATATAGTTTTCAAAAGGATGCGTTAACGGGTCGCACCCGTTGGGTTGCACCCGCTCGTTCCCAACGGGTCTCACCCGTATCCAACCAATCCTGCCATTGTTTCAAAAAACCCTTCAAAAATAGCAGAGTTTTTCGGTGCAAAAATATGGTCCTGGTTCGGTCGGACGGGCAGGCGGCGCACGCATGTGTGTTCATTAGATATAGGTCCTCCCCCTCGCGCAAAATTACCTGACCCTAAGGGACAATTAAGGGAATGAGGATTCTATATATGTACACAACATTAACCCACTATTTTGCCAATGTGGGACTAAATATATATCATTCAACTCTTTAGGAATTTTCAACAGTTTAATCCAGGTAGTTATAAAATTTTAATATTTCTACTATGTGATTATCAGTCAGCAAGCTCAAATTTTAATTTTTTCTTCTTTGTTAAATCCTGAAACGGGACAGTGATGAAAAGTTGAAAGCAATTAATAGTATCTGAACATCCATAAGCATCCCCTTTTCTTGCATTATCCTTCACCATTTTTACTCGTGATATGGTTCATACTGTTTGAGATTATCTTTATGCATGTTTCTTTCACTATTGGTCCTTTGGTTAGTGTTTATATACCTTATTTTGGGAGGATTAACTGAGAAAATTAGCACCCCGTATTTTTAGCATATTTCCACCATTCTAGTAGCTCAATAATCACACACCCCTTCACTGATGTTTACTTTATATAATAGTTAGAATATAGCCATAAGACTAATTCATTGTTGATGATAATAGTTTGGTATAATGCTTTCTGCATTCATTGTTGATCATGTACTGTATCCGTCTACATTGCTTTTCCAACACTTACTATTTTGCGTTTTTTATTTGACCATTTAAGACTAGATTCACATTTACGGTTACTGCTTTTTATGGTAAAAATTGTTTGCTACTATGTACTATGCCAGCCATGCGTCTTTAAGTTACATAAATTACTCTTATAATTCAAATTGTACGCGATCGAACAATGTGTTATTGCTCTTTTTATCCAAAGCTTGTTGATAAAATATATAATACGTATGCACCAATGGATCTTCTACCCATTTTAAAAAGTCACGCCATCCCCTAACAATTCCTTTCAAATGAATTCTGCCACTTTCCCACCACTCAACAAGTAAACAGTATTTAATGTCGAGGCAGTATCCTGTTACCCGTAGACGAATGTTAGCAGATGTGTTAGTTTGTGTTTACAGCTTATCCATGCAAAGTATTAAACCCTTTAGTACACTAGAATTTTTGATAAATGTATTTAGTTCTCCACCGATATTGATTAGTAAAGCATCATATTAGCAAAGCATCATATTTTAAAGCCTCATGTTGTCATAATTCTTTGTTGAATGCTGCTGGTTTCAGTTTCCTTTTTGATACATGGTTGACAATTTTATCTTGGTTAAAGAAATTTTGGTTGATTTAGGGATTTGCTTGTGTAACCAAATGTATGACAACTATACTTGTGTATACAAGCTGAGAAGCTAGTTTTAACACTATAAATAAATTTGTAGAGTCCACTTGAAGAAACACAGGAAAACTGGCTCAGTAAACCTGAGCCTGAGCCGAGTGGCTCAGTTTTACTGAGCTTACAAGACTCAGTAAACTGAGCCACTTAGGCTTTAATTTACTGAGCCAGGCTCAGTAATCTGAGCCTGAGCCGAGTGGCTCAGTTTTACTGTGCCTGCAAAGCTCAGTAAACTGAGCCGCTCGGCTCAGGTTATCCTATCCATAGTCTCAGTTTACACTGTGCCCATTCTTTGTTTGTTTTTATTCAAGCTCAGTAAACTTTCTTTGTTTTTTAATCATGCATACCCGTATTATTATATTTGTTGAACATCATAGGCTTTGGTTGAAGTAGCGGAAGCAAGACAAAGATTAGAAGGTGTCCATTATATAATGGTTGTATATTAAATTATGATATTTAGATGCTATTTGATATTTGTTTTGAATGATAAATGGTTGTATGTTGAATTGTGATAGTTTGATGTTTGTTGAAATGGAATTTGCTTCAGGATGCAAATTGTGATATGTTGTATTTGCTTTGAGATATCGTATGATATATGCTTTATGAAATTAATTGGAGCATATTATGTTTGTTAGTTGTTTAAAGGAATTACCTGCTGTAGGCCTGGTATAATATTCATGTTTATAACAGTTATAACTGTTGTTAAATTTATTGTATGAAACAGTCAGCTTTATATACTAATAGTAATAACTGTTACATGTTTCATAATTTTAACAGTAATTACTGTTATAAAAGTAAATTTTATAATGGTTATAAGTGTTACAGAATAAAGTTTTTTAATGGTAACAACCGTTACAATATGCATACTTTGTAACGGTTATAACCGTTACAATATTCATGACAACAGTTTGTCACTTGTGTTGTAGTAAAGGTTATTACTGTTACAAACTTGATTAGTAACGGTAATAACTGTTAGAAACACCCTTTTCTGGTGTTGTGTCATGAATAAAAATGAATTTCAAGATGTAACATAGTGATTCAAGTAAAAAAAAAATCAATTCAGAAATAATCAAGCCAATCCAAAAACCAACGAAATTATCACAAATGAAAAATAGTAATGTGATGTAATGAGTATAAATTTTCAAGTATTTCCAAAATGAATTAGAAGAAACTCAACATAGCAGGGATGTATGAAATTTCATAAAATTTTCAGATCTTCAAAAATTTAGAATTCAGATTAACAGTGTTCAAGATATAATAAGAATACTTCAGCGCTGTTAGGAATTCAAAAATAAAAAATAAACTTCAAAACAATTACAGATATTTATAAGTTTAAATTCAAGATTAGGAAATGATTAAAACATGAGAGTTCTTTTTTTCAAATGAAGGGAATTTCCAGAAAACCAAAAATTCTGCAATTGGAAGTTAAGAAACTCAAAGTAAAAGAAAAAAATAATATGGCAGTGTCAATTGCAAATCAAAAATGACCAAAAAGAAAATAGAAGGAGTAGAAGGAGGAATAGACAAGAAAAAAACAAGGAATATTAATTGAGATGAGTTTAGAGATCGTACCAAATTTTTCAGTAGATGTCGTGGATTCTCTAAGTCAAAACAACTTGGCCAAGGAACACTAAATGATATAATGATAAGAAACAATTTGAATTCAACCGCTTTTTTGCAAAGCAGCTCCTCAGCCATCTTCGGTACCCAATAGTTTAGAGGATCGAGTGGTCTAACAAAATTAGTAAAACAACTCTCGATTGTATTTTTACGTTTTGGCACCAAACCTGTCTGTATAACAATCCATTCGAAATTACTTTTGTGCCCTTAGGAAGCCAAACATGTTTGAATTTAGATGAATTCACTTTATTTCTTCTTGGGGTCCAAAATGGATTAAATAGATTGTTATCAAACAAATTTTTATCTTGTTTTTGATTCAAAACCCTTTGAAACTTTTAGAGTTCATATATACAATAACAAGAATTCAGTTTTTCAAAATCATTTGTTTTCCCAAAACCGAAACCATTCCTATTACCAGAAGAAAATTGTGTTTTCAACAACATATTCAAAGATTTTTCTCCAGTAGAATAACATTTTAAACTCAATTCAAGATTGTTGATTTTGGATTTAAGATCAGAATTTTCTTTCATCGGGTTTGAACAATGATTAATGTTGATCTTTCTCCTTTCAATATCATATTGTTTCAAAAACACATTTTCTTCTGCAAGCATTTTGATTTTGGTCTTGGACTCAAAAATCTTAGATTCAAAATGAATTTCTTTTTCAAATTGTTGTTTTCCAAAGCTCTTGAATTTTTCACTCTCTTTTTCAAGATCATTCAAGATTGATTCAATTTTCTGCAAACTTTCTTTTTCAATGATTTCATGTTTGGAATTTTTGATAGCCTTCAAAATTTAAAATTCCTTTTGCAAAGAGTAGTTTGCGCTTTTTAGCTGAATCTCGTTATCTTTTAAGATCAGAATTTCCTCTTTCAGCTTTTGAATGTTTTTAGTAAGATGAATGAGATCAGTTTTCAATTTCAAACAATTTTCACAATCAGAATTTTCAAATTTCATGACATTTGAAAGTTTTGATTCCAAACAGTTATTTTTGCTGTTCAACTCATGAATTTTAGATTTCAAAGATTTGTTTTTCTGATGGAGATTATCAACTGTTTTTGTTAATCTAGCACACATATAAACCAAATCTTCAAATGAGAAACTTTCAGCCTCATTGTCTGTTGAGACTTCATCGTCTGATTTACTTGAATTTTCATTTGTTTCTCCTTCAAGCATAGATCTGAATCTGAGTTAACCTTTCGGGGTTTTGAGCTGCTGTTGTTAATTCTTCCATACTTTGTATCGAGAGTATTCCAAATTTCCTGCACAGTCAAACAATGTGGGATAAGATTAAGCTGATTATAACTAAGATAGGAATACAGAATATGCATAGCACGAGCATTGATAACTTTATTTTTCTTATCTAGAACATCACCCATATTTTCAATAATATTCCAATATTCAGAATTAACATATTTTTGATAGACTTTAATTTTTGATTTCTGTATAAAAAATTTGTCCTTGGAAATAATTGGAATATCACAAGACTGACTCTCGCTAATATGATAACTAGAACAACTACTATCTATGAGATCCATTCCTCTAGAGTTAACAAAAAACCTACTTTAATACCACTTGTTGGATCTAGATTAACCCTAGAGGGGAGTGAATAGGGTTTATTGAATTAATTCGAGATATTAAGAAATTTCACAACACAGTTTATAACATAGAATATAAGTGCAAAAGTAAAAAAAACAGTTTTTACTCAGCTTCGACAAACCCTGCCTGCTGCCGCATTCCCAAAAATTTTACTAGGTATTAAAACAGATCCCTCTTATAAAACCTTGTAAACTCGCAAACCCTGCTCCTATTCAAATCCTACACTCAAAACCCTAAACTGATATTTATCCCCAAGATCATATTTTCACCTAGCTATAAACCCTAGTTTTAGTGACAAACTAGTAAACCCCTAGTTTTGCAGGCAAACTAGTAACTTGTTTGAATTGGTTACAAATGAAAATTAAATAAACAATAAAAATAACCTTAAAGTCCAAACACGCTCTAATTTTAAACCCTAGGATACAAAAAATATATTGACTCAAATAAAAACTAGAGTTATTCTTCCTTTTTTCAAAAAATGTGTTAGTCCTTAGTTGACTTGGCCGACTTTAAAACGCTTGCTTCAACATGCTTTAGTTAATCATCTCCTTTTATCTCTTTATTTCTAGAAATTGAAAATGGTGACCAACCCTAAAATAAAATAAGAGTTTTTGGGTGTTCTCCCCAAATCGCAACTTCTGGAATTTATGAAATTGAATGCTTTAATGGCTTTGATGTTTGATGCTCCTTGCTCACTAATTTGGGCTTTCGCTGGCGATCTTAGACTGTGAGTTTGAATTGATTTCTTCGATTTTCTTTTAGGGTTGGTTGCTTGGTTTTTCGATATTAGCCTGTGATGATTTGTGTGTGCTATAAATAGGATTATAAAATCCTAAATTCTCTAATTTAAAAGAATGACTTTCCTGATTTAGTTGTGAGAATTTTTGGTAAATATTGATTCGATATTCTGGCCCCTGCAAATGATTTGGACATTTCTGGAAACATTTTGATCTCGAATTTATTTGTTTCTAGAAAATGTTTCCTTCGAATTTGTGGAAAACAAAATTGCGTGAATCATGTGATGAATTCACTCTTGTTTTCGATCTTCAATGAATCTGGTGGGAAATTTGATTTCCCAGATTACTTGCCTTCGATTTGCTGTTGAAAAAAAAACTTTCCTAAAATCTAGTTTCTGAAATTGGCTAGAGCATTTCTGGAAATATTTGAATGCAGAAAAAAAATTGTTTCCAGAGCCAAAACTTTCAAATTTGTGGAATTAAAAACATGCGTGATATATTTGGTGAATCTGGTTGATATCATGAACCACTGTGAATTTTAGGCAAATTGAAAAACAATATTCGATTTCCAAAAATACTTCTTGCAAGCAAATTAGAAAATAAATACTTTCCATTTGTTTTAAAAAGAAACATTGATTTTTTTGCCTTTCTTTCTGAATTGATATATATGATAAAATGGAAAATCACAAAAAGAATTTTTGATATCCTTGCCAATAATCATCATGCCAACAATATGCACTTTCCATTGTAGAATTTCTAAATACTTGATTTCACTGCTTTTATTCTTTATCTTGAACTCCGCATGCTTGATAACATTGCTTTCATATGCACATATATTTGAAACACTGTCAATGCTTTGTGTACTGCCATTGTGTATTCACCTCTGACTTGAACTTGCACTTTCATACTTGTTGCGCATTTGTGTATTCTTCTATGAACATTTTTGCCACTTTATCCATGCTGATTTTCCTTTTTTATTTTCTTCATTGTTCAACATTGAACTGTTGTGCATGTTTGTGATTACTGCATATGCTTGGCTGACACTTATTCACATGTGTTTTGGTTTGACTTGAAACAACTTGTATTTGTGAGATTGTGATGCATGAACTTTGATGTGTGGCTTTGGGTACCTGAACTTGAAACATTGTCATACTTGCGTGTTCATGTGCTAAGCTTTATTTTTGTTGTAACTTATGTTACTTGCATTTGTGCTTGCTTGTTGCATTGTGTTTGTGAGGCTTGGCCAAGTTGTTGTGTCCATTTTCATTGCTTCTTGTATATGAGCTTTGCACTTGCACTTGCTTGTATATGATGTTGTATGAACTTGGTTGCTCCATTGTTTCTCATTAGCTTTGTCATAGCTTTGATACTTGAGCTGTCTCGACCATGTACTTGCATTAGCTGTTGCGCTTGAATTTGACAAACTTGGCTGTCTGAACACTTGAGTATATTTGGCATTTGCATGAACCTTACTGCCTGGATCCATTCATGTTGAATTTGATATTACTTTGGTTTGCACATGCATGTACTGTCTTGTTTGCTACTGCCATGATGCATGCTGACTTATCATTGTTGTACACTCGGATATTTTGAACTTGTTGAATCACTGTTCCTGCTATGTATATACATACATACATATATATATATATATACAGATGTGTGTGTATATATATGTATTTGTGTCTGCATATGTACTGGATTTCTTGGTTCATGCCCATTCACTGATTTGGTCGTATTGCCCCTGCACAAAAAATATGTGTATATACATACACATGTATGTGTATACATGTATAGTGCAGAAAATATATGTAAATGTGAGAACAAGAAATATTGTCTACCTTGTGGTATTTACTGTGTATCATAGGCCTGTAAACGGTGCAAACGGATGCGAATAGTGCTGTATCCGTATCCGAAAATAAAAATCCGTATCCGAATCCGTATCCGTATCCGGTGGATACCTACTAAATAATATCCGTATCCGTATCCGCGAATATTTTCGGATATCCGAAAATATCTGTATTCGGCTTAGCAAAAACGGATATTTCCGGATATCCGAAAATATCCGAATCCGAACTTAAAAATATGTAAGTTACAATATGATGCATATCTCATTTGGTACTAAACAATAGCTGAAAATTTTGAAATAATACATAAATGATAAAACATACCGATTTAACAATAACACATTCAATCACATAAAATTCAACACTAATTTAAATGTGTTTTGTTACTTACTTTTTATCCATCTGTTTATAAAATAATAAATTACTATAACCTAAATATAAAAATACAAAACTATATATTTTCATAGCGGACGGATATTTATCGGATACTGATATTGCCATATCCGTATCCGTATCCGCTAAGCATTTCGGATATCCGTATCCGCTTTTCGAATATCGGATATTTTTCATATTTTCGGATGCGGATACGGATGGATTTCGGATATTTCGGATATCCATTGACAGCCCTAGTGTATCATTGTGAATATCACATGCTGTCTAGACACAGATGGATGTTCACATAAATCAGATCAAGTCAAGAAATATGATGAAAAACAAACCAAAACTCTGAGGTAAATAAATAAAAATTATATATGCTAGAATTTAAAATATTTGTTCAAGTTTACTCTGTGTGTGTTCCTGTGACAGGTAAGCAGAAAGCCGGACTGATAGTGCTGATAGATAGAAGACAATGTGAAGATAGAATGTGAATGTCAGTGAATGTAAGAATATATGTAACTGAGTGACTGAGAGAAATGTAGTGAGGCAACAGTGTACATGAATGAGTGACTGTATAACTAAGTGTTGCAGTGAGGAACTGATATAACAAAAGAAATTGAAAATGAATGTACTGTATTACAATAAGATGTACAAATGGCGGAGTTATAAATTTGTACTGTTTGAAATGTTGAAATAAAAATATATATTTAAATAAAATACTGTTTGAATATTTAAATTCTTGTGCCGTAGTATTCTATTTAAATGAAAATATTTATTTCTGTATGTGACGTAGTATAACAGTACAAATCATCATTTATGACCTTCTTATTGTGGACCCTGTGTTACTATATAGCTTGTTGCATATAACAATTCAATGATTTTTGTTTGAATTGTTATATGCAACAAGCTATATAGTAACACTGGGTAATAAGTGACTGCTTACTATCTCTCACCTTATACGAGGCTGAGAATATAGGTGAATGATGGAAGCCTCGAATTAGAAGGCCTTAGTAGCTGTTGTCCTTTAGTTTATATTATCATGTTGTAAACTCCCTAGTAAGGTATTATGATTAATGGACCTGCCTTAGGACCTAAAGTGTTCGTTGAAATCTTCCTTACATGTTATATTGTTAATGTGGCTATCAGTAACTATACACACACACACACACACACACACATATATATATATATATACACACACACACACACATACATACATACATAACTCACCTCCTTTATTAGAAGGGTAATAAGTAGCTGAAAAACCTGTTTCTTAGTTTTGGTATTGGAATGTGTGGTGGTTTAAAGGCTTCATACTTATGCACAAAAGTTTTATCTCAGTGTTACAAAAAATATCATGAGAAGTGCTACCTTGGGTAGGGTAGCTAATCGCCATCTGTAAACCTTGCAAGGTTAAGTTGGAATTACTAGATTTGCTAGACATACATTTGGGTGAAATCAAATAGGTTGTATTTGTATATTATAAACAATGTTTATGCATTTTCTACTCACCGGGACTTGTTATTATGACCTCCCTCCTCATAATAACTCCCGAGTTTATATTGAGGAAGATAAGTCTTAGTAAATACTCAGTTTGGTTTTCTATTCCAGTTCTTTCATGCTTTGTATTGATGCGGCGATTCAATATTAAGTTAGTTTCCTTAGTTGATACTTATTATCCTATCTTGTTTCCATTGTAAGTTAGTTTTATTGTACTCTGATTACGCTCATGCTTATTATTTGCAGGGATCAGATTTATATTATGCTTGCTTGGATGGTTTCAAGTTTTGAATCTTGTTGAAATTCAGGCTCAGAAAAGTATATCGTGTTACATTTCTTTTCTTTTGAACTACCATTCTAGGCGTTGCTTTTGAGTTGGTATTTTTTGCCAATGGAAAGTTGGTTGCTTTTAAATACGCGCTGAAACAACTTTTTTATATATGTGTTGAAACCAACTTATTTATTCATGCTTTTCAATATATGTGCAGAATGTGTATATGTTGAATAAATGTGCTGAGAGCGGCATATTTAATATATGTGTTGTAACTTGGTTTTTATACCCATTATCATGTTGAACATTGTATATTGTGCATTAGTAGATTTTGATGAAACATAATTTTCATATCTTGTCTCTAAATATTTCATAATAATAACAACTATATTAATGATTGATTTGAGGCATAGAATGTGGTCTCTATATTTGTAAAAGATACCCATAATTAAGATTGTCTATATCTAGTTTTAATCTAAGTACTTATTTGAGACCAAAAATACCAAAAATGAGGTCAATAATATTTTAGAGACAATAGTCGTGTCTCTATTTATTTGACATCTGTTTTTAGAGACATTATTTAGTTGTCTCAATTGTATTACGACTATAAATTTGAGATGAAAAAGGTACTTAGAGACAGAATAAAATTGTCTTAAATAATTGATTATTCTGTAGTATGTACTAACTAGGGATAGTTTGGCCAAAATCCCTGTTAAGTTTTAATATAGACAAAACATCCTCACTAGAAAAATATGAAAATTATATTTCTAGAACTAAGTTAACTAATAATTGTATAAATTTATGAAATTATTTAGTGAATAACTACAGACATTTATGCAATTATATCGAAAAATCATAGAAATTTCCTCAATAATTCAAACGAAAATTCTACAATTGTTCATCAAAAAGTTATGGAAACTTCCGTAGTCTTTTGAAAATATTACAGAAATTTTTGGTATTATTCACGTTAAAAATTACAGAAACATCCATAGCTATTCAAGAAACAATTACAAACATTTATGTAATTTTTTGATATAATTGTATCAACGTCTGCAATTATTCGTAGAATACTTCAATAATCTTATGCAATTGTTTTGCAATTAAATTCTAAGAACCTAGCTTACAATCTATTTTTGAGAATGAGCTTTTGTGTATTAAGTTTGATTTTAAGACCGAAGCCTAATATTAACTATTAATTATTACTGCATTTTATTATTGTATTTGTTACAATACTTTAATTTAATATGCATGTATTTCAGTTTTTGTAATATTATTTCATTCCAATTAAATGCTTTATTGCATAACAAAACTAATAATTAATATACAATAACTCAATTACTTTAAAATTCACAAATAAAAATATATCCCATTTAAATGTTCCATTTGAAACCGTAAACGCAAACGCATATGACATTTAGTTTGCAGCTCTGCTTTAATACATTATTTAAATTCCTGCTAAAATGGTCTGTTACCACGCAAACAAACTGTGATACTCTAAAACCAAAACATGAAATATTCTTTGGGTAATTGAAACCACAACTTATTAAAGTCATAATCAAAACAACATGCATTCTATTACCTATGAAATTCACAAATCTTGAAATAAAACCTCCTTACGGATGATTGGCAATTTGTATTTCTTCCATAGGTCGAAGGAGATTAGAAACAACAAGGCTCGTGCTTCTTAATGTATGTACTATGTGCTTGGAAACAACATGCAAATTAATACATATGTCAAAAACACAACAGTTGAATTAATTCCGAGATGAATTTCTAACTGACTAGGACGTAAATGAATATATATACCTCTGGTACTTTAAACTTTCAAATTAGTTCTAGAACAGGAGCAGTAATCCAAACACCTAAAGAGTTTTCTTTAGCCTTTACGATTTTCATAGATTTTTTGACTGCTTCTAAAGGATCAGGTTCAGATGGATTTCTGGTTGTGGGTAGTAGGGGTGTTACGGTTACGGCAACCGCCAATTTTATCGTTAACCGTAACCGCAACCATCGTTGACAGTTAACAAATTTTATAACTATTACAGTAACTATCTAACCGTTACCGCAACCATTGCCATAAATTTACATTGTTATCCATAAATAATTCAAGTTCAATTTTTTTCTCTTAAGGATTAATATGTTTATTTATGAAACAAACCATCCATATGCATGTTGTCTATAAATAAAAATGCAAATAATTTATACATATGTTATTTCTCTTGCTTAAGTTATTAAAAAACATTTTTTTTCATGAAATACTAGAAAAAGAACCATGTGTGGTTGGTATGTTTTACCGCGGTTATCAAAACCCACAACCGTTACCATAGTAGACGGTAACCGTGCAAACGGTTAATAAAGTTTGGCAGTTGAACGGCTCAACCGTAACAGCCCTAGTAGGTAGTGATACATGTAAGAAAGTGAAATGGTTTCGCCATGGTGCCTCTGAATCACGTCTTCTCCTTTCTTTCCTGGTATGCACTAATAGCTCTTGTGTTAAGTATCACTAAGTTCTGTCACATTGATAGGCTTTGTCGTTTCTTCATTGGTGGTCGACAGCAGATATATAGTTCAATTTCTAAGAATGTAATGCCGGAATTGTGCGTTGTATTCCTAATTAATAATTTAATTACTGTCATGCTTTGGATATGCGTTTAAATCATGTGAAGTTTCAAATCAAATCCCTGTACCCAAATAATCCTAGTTCCTGTACCCAACCAATCAAAACCCTGATTTTCACCTTTTTGTAGTTAAGCCTTATTTCTTTTTCTGACTTGATTGCAAAAAGGTGAAAATTATGGATTTCAATTAGTTGAATACAGAATGATAGAGAAATCTGGGTGTAGAGGATTCGCTCTCGTCAAGTTTAGTCAGTTATGAATCTTATGATATATAGTTGACAAGTTTAGCAGCTGGTAGTTAACCTAATCATAATAATTATTATTAAAAGCTTGATGTGATCAGTTTGTCGAGTTTCCTTTATTGTGGTTGATGCGCTAGAAGCTTTTACTTTGTTGGCAAAAGTTATTTAAACTTAACAATCATGCGTAGAAGCTCTAAACTTGTCAATTAAATAGGAATTTCGATTTTACTGACTTGTTTGGTGCTTCTTCTTGGAGAAGTTTTAATATCTTTGTGCCCCCACTAGGGAAGGTCTTATACTTTTAATGCCCCACTAGGGGAGGTCTTTGGATTTAGTGCCCCCGCTCGGGGAGGACATTCAATTTTCCCTTGCTATGGAGGGATCTTCCGAGCCTCTTGTTATGGAGAGGTGGACCTTCTGTGTCGGCGCAAAGGTCCGACACGAAGGATTTTGATTTTCCCTTGCTATGGAGGGATTTTCCGAGCCTCTTCCTATGGAGAGGTGGGACTTCTGTGTCGGTGCAGAGGTCTGACACGAAGAATTTTGATTTTCCCTTGCTATGAAGGGATTGCTCTTGCAATGGAGGGACTTTAATTTTGCCTCTGCTGTGGAAGTAGTTCGATTTGTGTAGTTCCGCATCATCAGTCGCCGTGTCGAATACATTTAACTATGGTAAGCGATCGCATCCGTACTGAGAGGATCCCTTGACTGAATTTTTCAGGGCTTGTGTCATTCCGTAGGGTGAACACTAGTTCTTGTGTGTCGAATACACTTATCCATAGTAGGCGATCGCAGCCGGATCGAGAGGTTCTTTCGAACATCATTCCTCGTGTCGGATCCACCTTGTTATAGTTAGTGATCGAATCTAGACTGAGAGGTTGTGATCCCTTAAAGCTGGCAGGGGTTTGCATCATTCCGCAGAGCAAACGTCGACCTCTTGCTGGATGCACTTGACTATGGCAAGTGATCACAGCCAGTGTAACGATCCGCATTCTATGCATCATAGGATTGTAGCATATTTATTCCATCGTCATGGAGGGTCGTATGGTCATGTTACTTTGGGAGACGACTATTAGGGTCATTTCCCATGTTCATGATTTTTGCCCATTTTTAAATGATCATTTTGCCCCTGGCTGATCTTGTTTTGGCCATAACTTTTGATTGGAAAGGAGTTTTGACCTGAAACCACTTGCATTGGCTCCGGATGGTGGTTTACCTTTCCATAAAGTGGCCACATGTGAAAAACGGACTTATCGTTTGGGAGATATGGCTGAAACAAGGTTTGAAAGGCGAAAAACTGCTTAACCGGGCCTAATTTGGGTGGTTAGTGAGTGGACCCATAACCCATTTCTGGATTAGGGATGTACAGGGGTTGATTAAAGCTAGAAAACATTTCTTTCAGCCGCCACATTCATTCTTGGAATCCTAGTAATGGCCTCCAACATCTAAAACACCTCTAAACCACTTTCTAATTGAAGATTAGGCTTAGCAACATCAAATTAAGGAGAGATAGCACCAAAGCAAGGTTAGAGCTGCTGCTAGACATCAGTATTCGTGCCAAATAGAGATTCATTTCAGATCTGAGTTTTATTTGTGGCAAAGGTGAGTGATTTGCAAGGTTTCTCACTAATTACGGCTAATTAGGGGTAATTAGTGATAATTAGCGAATTTATACGCGTCAAAAATCTGGAAAAAAATATTTATAAAATTCGAAATGATGTTTTAGACCTTTGTTTAAAGTTTGGGTTAATTTGGTTAAGTTTTGCTAATCATATCATTAAATTCGCCTAAACATATTTAAGGGTTTTGGCTATGTTTGATCCGTTTTAACCTATCAAATTAATGTTTTGGTGTTTGTGGTCAGTTCTATATGTTGCTATGACTGTATGGTATGCTTTATGATTGATTAGAAAAGTAAGATTGGTCGAAAACGCCGTCGTATGGCGTAAAACAGTCGCTGGAAGAGTTGCAGGAAAATGAGCAGGACCCAGATCCGATCGCCCCCATGTATCACGAGTCGACCGGATCGAGTCCACGTGCCACGAGCCGCCAGATGTTCCTCATCCCTTCGAGTTTGGTCACCATGAGCTGCTCGCGCCTGAAGCACGATCTGAACCGAAGCTGCACCACGACCCAAACCAGTGAGTGCACACGATCCGAACTGATGGAGGCTCGACCCACGAGCCAATGGAGGACCCCCGATCCATTGTAGCAGTGCGACCCGACCCGGTGGAAGGAGCACAACTGGAGCCTGACCATGAGCAGAAGGAGGCTGACCCGATCCATATGCAGCAACCCGATCCGAACCAGAGGAGATACTATGAGCTGAACCAAGGAGCTTGGACGCGAGGCACGGGTTATGAACCAAATGAAGACTGATCCGGAGGAGAAGACCAAAACCCGAGATGCAAAGGTAGTCCAAGTGGGAAGTTTGTACTTAGGATCCAGTTGGGAACCAACAAGTCGAATTCATGAGTTGGGCTTTGCTGCGGGACGTGTGCAAAGGGGTTGTCGATGCCTAAAACTTTGGATCACTATGTGTAGGGGGTACGTGAACGGATTCAGGGCCACAGTTGCCTAGGTACGACTAAAGAGCTATAGACTAATGAAGTGGGGTCATTTGTAAAGATTTGGTCATGACTCCATGGGGTACGCTTAGTAGTAGCAGTAGTTGTACAAGTCGAACTCCGTTACTACTCTGATGGGTCTAGTGATTGACAGTGGTGGACATCGTATGCATTACGCACTGAGTGAGAGATGTGAGGATGGTTGCTATGTTTGATTCGTTTGCCATCATAATGACATGCACACCCCCAACCTCGTATTCTCTACACCATATGTTAATGGCACCTTAGAGTATTGCACGGTATGTAGTGCTAACTCTTTGGTTGCAGGTCCAGGTTCAGGTATGATTTAGTATATCTGTTATTGTTCTGTTTTGCTGCTTATCGCTCATACCAGACTTTTTGTCTGACCCAGAGTTTTATGTCTCTTCTTAATACTCTGGGTTCTCTCACGAGCAGACTAGAGACATGTTAGGTGGTATGCACGAGTAGCTGTACCAGAGACGAGCAGGAGGCTTCCGCGTATAATATATATATATTCTGCCTGTGTCGCCGTTGGTCACTACTTTGGGCATTAGTAGTGTACCTCTTTATTTTTGCTTTAGAGGCAGTATTTAACAAAGTTGTAATAATGGTATTGGATCATAAGCTGTATTTGGATTTTTCGCTGCTATGATGTTTAGTTTTCAGCTTATGCACTGTCTCGCCTATTTTATGTCAAAGTATGTTACTATTATATTTTATTCCATGCGTTGTGAGACATTCTACAGGTTCTTTATTAGTTCATTCTCTTCTTTCCTTTCTTTGGCGATCGTTCCATGCTAGTCGGGCATGTGTACAGCTCACTTTCGGAGGAAATGCCGGCCGGTGCGGGGCGACCCGTCAACACTTGATATCAGAGCTCTAGGTTGCGTAGTTAACCTAGGGAAAGACACTGGGGAGAGATAATATGTATATGAGAGCGCGCATTTGTGATTATTTTGGTTTTTAAAAGCTATATATATATATATATATATATATATATATATATATATATATGGGGATTTTGTAATCAAAACTGCCTGGAACTCAATTCATACTAAATATGCAAAGAAGGATTGGAGTAAAACAATCTGGGAAAGGCTATATGCCCTAAAAAATCACTCACAGCTTACAAAGGTATCATGCATAGACAACCTACTCGCGACAGACTGTTCAAATGGGGGATTACGGATGAAAGACTCTGTGTTCTTTGTGGAACTACGGAGGAAACGCATGAACATCTGTTTTTTGCTTGCGAGTACTCAAAGACAATTTCTAAAAACTGTAAAGTAAAAATTGACCCACAAAAAAGCTACGATTTACAGGAAATAGCTACATACCTGGCCAGGCACCCACACAACGATTGTCTGGTAGCCAAATTGAATAAGGTGGCCGTCACATATGCTGTAGCAGCGATTTGGAGAGAGAGAAATTCACGAATTTTCAGAGCAAAAGAAAGTAACGCGAAAGTGGTTAGTAGAATCGCAATAACAGACATTATTTTGAGTAGAAGAAAGATTAGAGGCAGTAATCAAACCGATAACTTGGAATCTGAATTCGATGGATGGAGAGAAAAGGATCTGAAGGATGTGTCGGCACTAATTCCAGGAACCAGTACAGCGGTATTTGTGCCTCCATGATTTGCGGCGATGAAGACAGAATGAGGAAGACGAAGGAGTTTGTATTTGGAATGTTCTAGTTTTCAACTAATATAATGTTTGTATGTGAGTTGGCAAGTTATTATTGCGTGTATGTACAAATGGGCTATCGGCCCGATATGTAATCTTCCCTCTTTGGGCTAAATGCCAAATACAATTTTACCCAATTTCAAAAAATAAAAATAAATTATTAGTATAGTTAAGGATGAAGCCACACTGCACTGACACCACTATGGAGATGGTTAATCGTTTTCTCTGTGCAGATTAAACGATGAGCCGATACACAAGGGGTACCGGTAGAGGAGCCAATAATGGGAATGCTGCTGATATGAGGATTAATGTATGACCGAATAGAGTGGCGGCTGCGTGCCTCTAGGGCTTGGTGCCCTAGAGATGATTGGTGCCTCCAATTAATCCAAGGCTTAGCCGTCATTCTTCATTGTTCTCCTTCTCCAACAAAGAGTGTAAGTCATCTAGATATTCTTTCCCTTTCTCAATAAGGTTATTGATTCTTGTAATTTTGTTTATTGTTGGTTTTGATCCATTGAGTGTAAACAAAATTTGTTTATGTGAATCAATAAAGAGGGTGGTTGGGTGGAATATCTTGTGTTTGTGCGTGTGATTTCATATCTGTGTTTGTTTCCATAGAAATCATCTTTAAGTAATTGGGTGAATAAGATAATGGTCGCTTCCACAAAAGCGCAGTTTTCATAACAGTTAGTATCGGAGCTAGATCATCGCAAAGCTTAGAGTGATTTTGGATTGGAAAAATTGATTTTTGTTCGGAAAAAAAAATTGATTTTTTGTTGAAAAAATTGATTTTTTTTACGTCGAATATGATGGCGCTGTTGGTGATGACTAATTTTGATTGGGGATTTGAAGGCCTCAATGGTTTAGTTGATGGAGATGAAGAGAAGCCCTCCGTTGTGGATGAGGGAAGATGGAAAAAGACGAAGATGTTGGCAATTGGTTTAGTTTGCCTGTACCTTGGTGATTCGGTTCATGTTTTTTGACAGGGGTCTTCACATTGATGATGCTTGAGGGATCCGAGGTGATCGAAGTAGGAGCTCAGGTCAAGTGGTAGACGGGTGTCGTTGTGGAATTACAAGCACTTTTAAACCGTTGGTTGATGCACGGTGCAACTCAGGTGGTAGATGCATCTTTTGCAGGCAGTGAGTTGTGTTTGTAATTGAGGTGTGGTCGTAGTCCTTTCAAATCGACTGGGCGTATCTCATTGCCCTGAAATCGAGGTTGTGGGGTGTATCTCGTTGCTCGGAAATCGTGGTTGGTTTAATTGAGAGAAGGTGTCGTTGAAAGAGCTAGATGACTTGTTTGGTGATTGTTGGAGTGTTGATATGATTTCAGATTAAGGTGGAGCATTATGATGGTGATTTCACATGTCCATGGAAGTCGGTTGACTTGTTGTTGATGTGATTTCATATCAAGGTGGAGTGTTGTGATTTGTGACATAAAATCACATATGTTGATAGAGATGAGGCGTGGATGTACTTGGCGGTAGAGGAGATGGTGCAGCAACAGAAAGAAGGTTAGAAGGAGCAGTTTGGCGTTTGAGCGGATTTATTGCTGGATTTTGACCCGGTCTTTCTGTGACTTATCTGCAAGTATTGAGGTGATATATTCCTAATATATCTTTAAGGGGAAAATTGGATATTTTCCTAAGCCTTCTATTCTCCTATAAAAGCAGCACATAGAGTTGGATTAATGTATGACCGAATAGAGTGGCGGCTGCGTGCCTCTAGGGCTTGGTGCCCTAAAGATGATTGGTGCCTCCGGTTAATCCAAGGCTTAGCCGGTGTTCTTCATTGTTCTCCTTCTCCAACAAAGAGTGTTAGTCATCTAAATATTCTTTCCCTTTCTCAATAAGGTTATTGATTCTTGTAATTTTGTTTATTGTTGGTTTTGATCCATTGAGTATAAACAAAATTTGTTTTTTTTTTTCAATAAAGAGGGTGGTTGGGTGGAATATCTTATGTTTGTGCGTGTGATTTCATATCTGTGTTTGTTTCCATAGAAATCATTTTTAAGTAATTGGGTGAATAAGATCATGGTCGCTTCCACAAAGGCGCAGTTTTCATAACAGAAATCACTTTATGGCATGAGGCTTCATGAAGTTATGGTTCCTGGTCAACTCTGACTTATACAAGAATTGATTTTGTAAAAAAATTATGTCTAGAAAATTTTGTTGTGTACCATGTAGTTATTTCCTAATCAGTTGACCCACTTAATATTTGGACATTCCATATAAAGTTATTTCGTGAAGGAACTATTTAGTTGATGGTATTTGTCTACATTCCATATAAAGTTCTGTTTAATTTGATCAATTTAGTCGATTACTCTATTTGGATGTAGATAAAAGGATAATCGACAAATTGGAATGGCTGAAAACACAAAGTTTAGAAATCAACGCAACATGTCACTTTTTTTTCAAACAAATTGATTTTTGATATATTTTTATCAACTAAGATGCACCAATCAACGTGCCTAGTTTTATAATGCTAAGAGAAATGCCTAAATTTGATTATGGTGAAAATGCAACATATCTAGAGTAATAAATTAAGAGTATTGCTTGATTTTTTATTTGCAGGTACAACATTATAAGATATTCTCAAGGTCCAAATATACTATATACAATATTTATGACTAAATGTAAAAAAAAAGTTTCCATTCTATCTTGGCCTAATTTCTTACAGCAAAATTAAATGCATGATATTATGCTATTAGACTGTTCTAACGCATAAGCAAATAAATAGTACACAAACTCAACTCAAACAAAATCAAATTGCTTTCGAAGAGAAAAAGCTCAAAGTTCTACAAAAAAAAAAAAAAAAAAATGATTGTGATTGCGACTTTGCATGCGATTTTTTTGAGTTTGCGAGGATGGTTAGGCGATTGAGATTTCAGGTGGGGGCGATGCCAATTTGTTCTAATTGAAAGCAGCAATTATTCAAAGGCCATTTGGGGATCGGCTAATTGTTGTTGTGATTGCGCACGAGATTCGGTGTTGCTGCAGTTTAAGGGAGTTATTTTGACTTGTGATGTAGGTATAGGATGAGGATTGTTTCATAAAAGGAAGAAGCAGAAAGCTGAAGTGAAGCATGCGTGGTGTAGAGAGTATGTTTAGGTTAAAGGAGTGGTCGTGGTGGAACTGTGGTCACGGGCAGAAGCTAGACTAGTTGCTGATGCAGGAAGTATGTGATGAGGCTGCTGGTTGTGGGTGTGGCAATGAAGTGGTGTTGTAGGATTTGATTGGGTATTGTATATGTTAAAGAGTTGAAGAGAGGTTTTCGCGAAGAGGAAGTTGTGGTAAAGGAGTTGGATATTGAAGCAATCAAGCAGTTGTACTATGATGCCGGAGATGGTGATAGCTGTAGGGTGTTTTCTTTGCTAGTTGCATTGGGAGCAGATCGGTTGGTGCATGTTGTGAATGTAGGTAACAGCTCGTGGTTGAAGCAAGTGAATGGTTGATGGTTGGTATCCTTCGTTGTCGATGTGTGTATTGGCAGAGGAAAGATTGAAGTGGAGAGCTGAGTTTATGGTCCGAGATCGATGTTCAGGTGAGATCAAAGTTCAGGTTCAATGTTTGGGTTGAATGAAAAAGTCGGTGATGTAATTTGTGAATTGGTTGTAGTGGTGAATGGAAGGCGTGTAGTGATGAAGGCTTGTGTTGCTGTTTTGGTTATTGGCTGGAGATAGTTCAGGTGTTTAGCTGTTGATTGATTTGTTGCAGCCTGGAGATGCAAGCATGTGGGTCAAGTTGTCCAACTGGGAAGTCTAAAGGGATGAAGTGGTGGAGAAAGGGAAGTAATGTAGGGTTTGAAGATAGTCGGTTGTTCCGTAGTGGTTAGTGGTGGAAGTTGCATCAGTGGGTCTGGTGATTGGGAGGATAGGATGAATGCAGTTTCTGATGTCTCTGTTTGGAAAAGAAAATAGTTAGGGGGGTTAGAGTGCAGTGGTCAGGGCAGTTTTGAATTGATGAAGTCGGTGAATGAGTTTGGAGAGGGGAGGAAGGTTGTTTACGGAGACTGTCGCTGGATCTTACTGTTGGTGGTGTTGTGGTGCATGTGATTGTGTGATTGTATTGAAGAGAAGAAGGGATACGTTGGAGACAAAGATGAACAAAACAACTTGTTCAAAACAAACAGATTTAACAGAAGCTTGAATAAAATTAATATAGCAGAACCTTTGAAATGCCCAAAAAAAATATAAATGAAATAAATAATACACCGATCTCGTTTTCAACACCATTTCCATGTTAATGTTTCAAAACATTTTTATTCATCTAAACCACATTTCGTAAAGATTCACCTCATACTTATTATGAACTATTAGCATGCCCAAATACAGTCGTAATGAACTAAGAGCAGAAATATAATTGTTCAATTCACATATATTACATTACATAATCAAATCGCCTACGTTGGTATGCTTTCGGAAAAATATAGGTATACGAAAATAATATGATTTAGTTATAAAATACGATGATACTTGTAAACACAACCTTAAATGATCCAAAAACCTATATAGTTTAAAAGAATATATTGTACCAAACAACTGAAAATGCAAAGTAGTTGGCTGTCAAAGTCAAAATTATTTATCCGGAGTGCAAACAACCTTTTGATTTGCTCAATCTTTCGAATGCAGTTGATAAAACTTTGTTATTCTTCTCAAATACAAGGTCGTTGGTGTTTTCCATCTTTTGAGAACGCTTTCTTTACTGCTTGCGACTCTAGCTCTTTCATAGCAGCTCCCTCTTTCTTCACTGCTTGCGACCCTAGTGAGACACAGTAGGAAAACACTACAGTTTAATTAATGTTTCTTTCTACACATCATAATTGCTGTGCTGAATAAACGACCTTAGCAAACAATTTATCGCAATATTGATTGGGTGCATATCAAAACTTAGAGTGTACAAATGCACAATGCATGGTGGGGAATTTGGCAGTGAAATTAATATTGATTAGTGCTTCATTTTTGTATCTATCAAGTTTTTTAAACTTGGTTTCCTAACATTCACTTGTTAGTTTCTCATATATGTTAGATTATCTCTTTTTTATTCACATCTTTTTCTTTTTGGTTACTTGATGATACGACATTGTTGCTCATTTCAGTTAAAGTTTTAAATTATGCATTTGTTCATATTAACGTTTGAATGCATAAACAAATGCATGTTGGCTTGAATTGCTTAATGTTGTTCTGTGCTAGTACAACCTTTTATTGCCATTTTCATATTATATGCTCAAGGCTCTTTCTTCTCTTCCAGCTGTTCTTAGTTCTTACATTATATCTTGGCTGTCATATTTCTTACATTCTTTTTTAATGAGGCTGTAGCCAAAATCTATTACAGTAATTTTGTTTCTTGTGCACTCTCACTTTGTTAAACGTTGACAACAAGTTTTGCTGATTTGAGGTAATTAATTTGAAAAAAACGTTGTTACCAAATTATTATACTATATCAGGATGTTGTTTAATGCTACATAGATGCTTAATACAAAGAATAAGATTGCAAGAATTATCTATATTTTTGCAAGTAATTAAAGATGTGCTAAATCAGGATGTTATTAAATGCGTTAACATCTGCAGCAAATAATGCATTGTTGCGAGAAGATGTGCTCACACACGCTGCTGCTCTTGGTAGAGGTGCTGCTACCATTGGTTTCAAGAGGTTTCTTGCCTTGACGGAGGCCACAAAAAACAGAAAAGATGGGCCTTTTCGCAAATTATTTAACCCTTGGCTTTTTCCTGCTTATTTGTTTGCAATTTCATCATCCTGGTATGTTGCCTAACCACTTTTGATATTTACTCTATTTGGGAGAACTGATTAAACTAAACATATGAGAGAAAAATCATGGCCCCTCATAAAAATATTTAAATTTAAGGAATTTTTAATGTTTTGTTTGTCCAATTGTAATTAAAAGTGGTTGTATTAATTAAGATGTAAACATTTGATAAAAATCACATTTAAAGCTTTAAAGTCTGTAAAGGTTTTTATTGGCATTAAAATCTGCAAAGGTTTTGACATTGGCCTGATTTTCGCTTCATTATATAATTATATGTAAATGCACTAAAACCAAATTTACGATGGAAAGGTAACAAAAAATAAAAGCATTTTAGGAAGGATTCAATCGGCACTTGTAAGTCAAAACAAAACAGGGTGCAAAGTAAATCTGATTAACGAAAGTTTATTAGTAATAACACGTATATTTTGGGAAGTTATTAGTGGAAATTTATTAGCAATGAAGTGAATATTTTGGGAAGTTATTAACGAACATCTGTTAATGAACTAGAAGAAATTACACTTACACAATCTCCAGCTAGGTGTTATTTATTGGCATACCTATGGGGTATTGGTAATATTAAAATTGTATTAATGGCATAACGTTTGGTTGGAATATTATATTCGTTGGAGCTGCTCATTATAGTCTGTAACATACATTCAACTGTTTCTACTATGCAGGCTTCATTTGCATGCAGCCTTTTTGAATATTTTTATTTTTAGCAAGACAAATTAGGAATCTTTCCAAAGGCATAACGTTACAAAGGCTTTGGCAAATGGGATAAACCATAAAACTCTAGCCAAACTTACACTTTTTGCATGATAAACGTTTACTCACTTGTTTTTAATGTATATTTAGATACTTAATAGAATTACATAAGAGAGATTGTGAAACTAAAAAATAGCAAAACCAGATGTAAATGGTTATCGATTATGAAATGTTTTAAGTGGATCAAAGAGGGGGATCACCAGTATTACAGTATATATGTCTGCGTTTATGTGCACTTGTGTGTATGTGTTCTAATTTAGCTCTAGCTACTAAGACAGATGGTTGATATCATTACAGAATATCTGTTTTAAAATAGGTTTATATGCACTTAAACCATTCAACGTTGGATCAAGTATTGTGACTGGAAAGTGTGAGTGAGATAGCTTGTTTATCTTAACATGGAAGCATGCTTCATCTTTACAGTATTAGGTACCGTAATAACTCTAGGTATTTTTCTTAGGATTAATTGACAAGAATAATCCGAAGTTTAACCGGTCCGCCCATATTAATCCCAAATTTGCGTTATTCAAGAATAATCCCAAGTTTAGGTGGTCTCTTCCCAAATTAATCTCATTTACTTGTATCTTCCCATATTAATCCGAAGTTTGGGGGTGTCTTCCCATATTGATTCCAAAATAACACATGAAAAAGTCATCAAAAGTCATCGGGATCAATTTGGGAAGACACCCCCTAAACTTGGGATTATTCTTGAATAATGCAAACTTGAGATTAATATGGGTAGACATGTTAAACTTCGGATTATTCTTGTCAATTAATCCTTTTTCTTATACTATTGATTTACATGTAAGACATGATATCTTTTTAATATGTTCTTTGATAATGTAGAACTGTTTATGATGTTGGTTAATCCATATGTTCAGGTCAATGCATCAAATGTTATTATTTTGGAAGGGATTTTAGTTTTCCATAAGTAGCTGCATTATAGTATGGTAAGTTAGTATTATCATATAAGAGACATGTAAAATTGTTTATGATGATTTAAGCTCATTATATGTATGTATTTAACCAAAATTTAATCTCTCTCATTTCAACAGACCATGTTAATATTAAAATGACAATTGTTATAAACATGTATTTGAAGATTGCATGTATGTATATGTGGGTGCATTAACGTGCGTGCTTGTGCGTACTTGTGCACGGGTGTGTATGTCAATGTGATAAATTGTGCTATCTCATACACAAGTAACACAACCCCTGAGTTGTATAGGATTTAGTAAACTTAAGAAGGCAACAACATTGAAGATGCTTCAACTTAATTTAACAGTGATGTTTTGCAATGTTTCTTTTTATATGATATACTTATATATTCTTAATTTTTTAATTATGTTTTTTGCAAAATAATTCAGGTCTTGTTTAAAGGTAGAGCTTTACAAGCCAGCATCAAGAGGCTTTGTAGACATGAAACTGAAATAAAATGGGAAATTATCACTAAGAACTTTGGTAAGGAAGTTACATCGTTTTCTGATGAGCTTAGAATGAAAGAAAAACATGCATCAGAAAATGGGAAATCCACATTCTGTGAAGTTGAACTAAAATTTCATAATTATATTGATTGAAATCAATAATCCAATCTTTCATAAAACTTAATATTTGCTTATTTTCTAGACAATACACTATAAGTATGAGTTTTTCTCTAAATATGCTAATGATATCTACTGTTTAGTATTGTGATGTGTTTATTTTTGCTTCATTTGAATGTTGTGCAATTGTATGAAAATTGAGAAGAGGATTTTTAGTAAGTGCATTTGGAGTTTAATCTTTTTTATTCTAATGATGAAGTTATTAGCTCTTGTTTCATGAATCAACTTCTTCTTATTCTTCTTCTTTATTAATTTGTTTATTTTTTTTGGTAGACAGCTGGACTACATCTATTGTCACTCATTTCTTGATCATGCAAGCACAGGAGGACCTTTCATATTTGTTCTTATAGTTCGCCCAGCAAAACAAACATGGCAATACTATGATAAATTGATTACTAAATGGTAGGCAAATGAGAAGTCTGGGTTGTCAAGCCTTGTAATACTAAACAGGTGTGAACTTTATCCATTATATTTTATTGTTAAAACTTTCTTATTCTTTTTTTTAAGAAAAAATGATTGTTGACAAGGCTTGCATTCTTGGTTGTCATTACAATCAAAGAATCTTGTTTGAAATTAAATGTTATGAATAACTAACACCCTTTTCATGACTGTGAAGTTACCGGTAATAATATACCATCGAAAAGATGGACATAACAGTCCATCTTTATTAATATACCATCGGCAATAACTAACACCTCTATATTTTTTGCACTATTTTATGCCATATAACGACACTTATTGCTTCAGCCAAATTCCTGATAACTGTTGTTGTAAGATAGTGTCTGAAGCTCTTTGATTTAGTTAATACAAGAATCCAGTGTAGTTTGAGACAGTTACTTGAGTATGGTTTATTCCTTGATGTAGATGTTACTCCAATTGTGCCTGCTCTTAGAAATTTCTTTGATGGTATGCTTAATTCAACAGTTTGTGAATTGAACTTCAAAACCTTAGCGGATGGTTTGGGAATGTTCTATATCAGTATCCATTCAATGATGAATTTTTCCTTCCATCAATAAAAATAGTTCACGTACGTGTATTGTGTGTCCTGACTTTTATTTTAATGCATCTCTAATATACTATGCACTGATACTAAGATCACTTACAATGCTGGAAGGTTTCTCTCTTTATGCATGCCCAAATTTTAAGGTCCTTGCTGCAACATATCCATATTTTGTTGAAAGCTACTTACTGATCATAATCCATATCTAGAGATACATTTATCGAGTTGTTGTTCAAAGATAAGAGCTTCAGGTGTGTTCTTGAGTTAGTATATGATAAATTTACAAGCAGCTAATTTAGTAATCTAATCTCATACTGTTGGTTGTATATCAGAAAAATACTTGTCTTCAAAGTTTAAATTAGAACATTTTTGCTACCCAGTTATTAATTTATTAACTATACTTATTATTATTTTCTTCTTCTGTAATTCATGAGTAGACCTAATCAAACTGTACACTGGGTTTCGTGTACTAGTTAAGATTAGAATAAATATTTATGTGGGGAACGCTTGACCAGTTGAATTGTAATTACGTTTCTACTAACTAACTGTATGACCAAAAGTGAATGGCTTCCTGCAATTGAACTAACGATATACTTGACTGATGTACACTAGGCTTGTATTAAATTATTCATTGAACTAAATATTCATGAGCAGACCTAATTAAACTGTACACTGGGCTTCATGTATCAAGGCTTGAATTTTTATTTTTGACTATGCTTGATGAGGTTAGTCATTGAACTTTGACTATGAGATTCAGCCTCCTTTTATTGTAATGCTTCGTCGATTGAAAACAAATTTTTAATTGTGTGATTGATGAACTCCTAATGATCCTGTTTTTGGTACCGTGCTTAAGACCGAAGCTTTGCATGTTGTAGATGATGATAGTTTGTTTTGTCAGGAAATTGCCGGTGCTTGGAACATGAAGGACTGATGGGAGCATGGATGCAGCTAAATTGTTTAAACCAATGTTGGTGAGAGGTTAGGGATGATTTATTGGAGCAATCACATTGGAAGTGTGCATGAATTATGTGGAGAAGGATGCTATTTCAAAAGGATATTTCAGCAGAAGCACGTTGTTGAAGCTAGTATGGGTGATGCACTATTATTTTAAGAGGTTTTAAGAGGCTTGAAGGAACTGTATGGCATCAAGGTACATTTGTTTCTTTGTGCTCTTTGTTTAAGTAAGCTTTGACAAACTATCTTATTAAACATACACAAGGAAACATTATTCGAGTATTCTGTAGTACGGAGAAAAAAAGTTATACGTTTACTTTAGTTTGATTATCCTATTATGCATATGTTGATATATTTGTTTCTTTTGTTATTAAAATAATCTGGTATTATTGAGTATATCACTTATTGACCACAAACATTATTGTGAGGTTGTGCTCAATGTTGGAGATACTACATAAATAGTCAAATTCATGTTGGAGATATATCACAGTATCCGACCGAACTTGATACTACGTAAATGATACTAGTATAGTCACAATTACGATGTATTAGTAAAAGAAGTTACTAATATTTGAAATTTCTGTAGTGTACAAAGCTCCATAAAGGTGACTTGGTTGAGATCAAGGGAATATAGTTTCTAGGTGAGAACGTGGAAGATATTTGTTCATCTTTATTTGTTATATTTATTATGTATAGCATCAAATAAAGCACAAAAAATCTTCTAAATACCCAGGTTGAAGTGGAAATAAAATTTGAAATGGAAAGCTTGAAAGGAGCAGAATATCTCGATGCAAATCTAGTTATGGATCCCTGTGAAAATGTATAATATATTATGTGTGGACATGGAAAATTGGTAAAACAATATGTATGAAATGCTAAGTTGTATGAATGATATATGAAATATTATGCAATAATTTATATATTATTGTTTGCGAAATTTTGTTATATTAATATACAAATAAGTAATGTTCAAAGTATTTGTGTGTATGTATGTACGTACGTACGTACACATATACATACATGTGTTTATATATATGCACAGCTGAAACGACAACAAATAAAATTTAAAAATTAATAATATAGACAATAGCGATTCGAAAACGCTATTGAATAACAAATGCTTCAAAAACAAACTTTGGGAATGCTATAGTATAACTACATAAAACGCTATAGAAATTCTTAAGAAACGCTATAGAAATATCACTGTAATGCTATAAAACATACAAATAAAACGCTATAGAAACATATTCATAAACGCTCTAGAAAGTAAGTATCGGATGGTATATTATATAGCGTTTTTTTAATAGCAAACAAAAACGCTATACAAAATTTATTTTTTATAGCGTTTTTGTCTCTGCTATCTAATGTAGAAGACCTAACATAGCATGTCGTTATATAGCGTTCTCTGAAACGTTAGATTAGGATAAGATAGCGTTTTTCAAACGCTATGAAAGCCCATTTTTGTTGTAGTGACACGTCTTTGATCAAACATCATCAGTCCTAAGTGTAATATGAAATGCATATTGTTGACGAACAATGCACTATTATTATATAATATGATTGTTGCGTTACAATGTAGGAATGTGGACCGACCCATTGTTTAGGGAGCACGTTGCCATATATTATTCACCATTTGGTGACATTTTGCACTTAGAAGCTTCTTGTTCCCTTTTGTGCCATGGCTTATATATGACGTTAACGCATATAGCTAGTTTACCGCGTGCTACACATGCATGTTTCACAGCTGGGCATCACACATTTGTTCACGTTATGTCCAGGTATTATAGTATCCATACAACATGCTTTGATGTAAAATACGCATGCTGAGGTAACCATAGTTGATCAGTATGCAACCGTGCTTCATGGCGTTTTGTATTGATGTTGATCCATACATGCATGGTGACATGTATAGCAAAAATATTGGTTCTACTACTTGAAGCCGATCCATCTACGTAAATATATCCAATGCATATATAATAATAGTACCGACCGGTCCATAGAATTCTAACCGACCGACCAGAAGCATATATGCACTACCGACCTGATACACCCGACCGACCAGTTTTTTGGTGACCGACCGACCCAGTTCATGTCGACCGATCCGAGTGCATGACCGATCAGAATGGTGTACAACCGATCCGATATCATGATGCACGACTGACCGCTTCACTAGATGGTTGACGTATTAATTTCTGAACCGCGTTAATAATGGGGTTAACAGTGTTGTTTTTAAGTTATGACGACATTTGTACTTTGGATATTTAGTGCGTTGATTTTTTTCAATGGAAAGTTGGTTGCTTTTAAATATGCGCTGAAATCAGCTTTTTTATATTTGTCTTGAAACCAGCTTATTTATTCGTGCTTTTCAATATATGTGCAGAATGTGTACATGCTGAATAAATGTGCTGAGTGCGGCATTTTAATATATGTTTTTTGTTAATATATGTGTTGTAACTTGGTTTTTATACCCGTTATCATGTTGAACATTGTATATTGTGGATTAATAGATTTTGACGAAACATAATTAAGTTTCATATCTTGTCTCTAAGTAGTTCATAATAATAACAACTATATTAACGATTGATTTGGAGCATAGAATTTGGTCTCTATATTTGTACAAGATACCCATACGATTGTCTATATCTAATTTTAATCTAAACACATATTTGAGACCAAAAATGAGGTCATTAATATTTTAGAGACAATAGTTGTGTCTCTGTTTATTTGACTTCTGTTTTTAGAGACATTATTTAGTTGTCTCAATTGCATAATTACGACTATAAATTTAAGATGAAAAAATTACTTAGAGACATAATAAATTGTCTTAAATAATTTACTATTTTGTAGTATGTACTAACTAGCACTACACCAAAACAGGTGATTCCCAACGAGTATAACCGTTGCAAACAATTTCCACAACGCTTATAAGCGTTGCTATGAGAGTTTGGCAATTTAGTACCAACGCTTATAAGCGTTGGTAGATTTTCTTTAGCAACGCTTATAAGCGTTGGTAGATTTTCTTTAACAACGCTTATAAGCGTTGGTAGATTTTCTTTACCAACGCTTATAAGCGTTGTAAGATTTTTGTGCGCAACGCTTATACATGTTGCAGTTTATTTGTTTGCAATGCCTATACATGTTACAAAATTTTAATTCACAAGAAATATAAATTTTGATAATAACATAAATTTGTATTCGCAACTCACATATTCTAACATTAATAGTCAATTAATAACCAACATGATGATAATATAGACGATATTTAATATGAATCAAAAACTAATATTAAACTTAATGCATACTAATAGATAACATTCATAATCACATAACGACATAGAATATCAGTTAACAATAAAAAAACACAATACATAATTAAGATGTCAAATTCAATACATAATTAGTTTGCTAAATTCAACACATAAATGAGATTCTACAAATACCGAATACGAAACTCTGGCCATATAATGAAGCCTCCATCTGAAAATTCACATAACTTCTACATTCCATTTTGAGGACCATCATAAATTAGTGCATCTGGTTCAAGAACTTCAACAACCCAAATTACTTTCTCTATATTCGGTACCACTTTTCTAAAATGACAAATTGTTTGTGTTCCAAGATAACCTTTTGCTACCTCCGTCTCAAGATCATGTGACAATAGCATTACGTATTTCTTTTCCATTGTAGATGAATGAAGATCATTAAGTGACACGTTTGGAGTAATGGTTACATTATTATTTATAGGAGGATCCCCTAAATTAGAAGCACCTTCTGTACGAGGAGTGGAAGGACTTGCAACAAGTTTTTCTTGCAAATTAGGTATAAATTTCATAAAAGTTGAAGTAATTGAATTGATGGCGTTACTAACTTGAGTAGCTACTTGCCTTTCTGTCTCCAATTTCCAAACGGACAAATCCACGACTTGTTTTTTATCAGTTACAGCTTTTACAGCTCGAGCCACCTTTACTTGTTTTATAGAAGAAGTAGAACTAATTGCTCGACAATAATTTTTCTTCTTGTCGGAGCCAAAAACTTCTGCAATTGGATCATTATCAAGATCATCTACTGCACCATTAGAACTACCATCTAATTTTCTCTTTTCTTCCGCTGCCTCTAGAAGTGCCGGCATTTAATAAATATCACATTAAATTGAAAATTTCGGTCTCTTGTTAAAAACAGAAAAACATGAATTTGCATCTCGCACAACGGAAAATTTTGGAGTGACTAAATAATACCAAACGGCTACGACTCAGTTTTTCTGAGCCACAGGCTCAGAAAAACTGAGCCTTACGCCTCAGTTAACCTGAGCCATAGGCTCAGTTTTTCTGAGCTTATGGCTCAGCAAAACTGAGCGCTATAGTTTCAGTTTTTCTGAGCCGATAAGCTCGGAAAAACTGAGCTATAGGCTCAGTTTTGCTGAGCCATAAGGCTCAGCAGAACTGAGCCTTACGGCACGGCAAAACTGAGCCTATGGCTCAGTTTTTCCGAGCCATAATGTTCGGCAAAACTGAGCCTATAGGCTCAGTTTTTCTGAGCCGATAAGCTCGGAAAAACTGAGCGCTATAGGCTCAGTTTTTCTGAGCCTTACGGCTCAACAAAACTGAGCCATAGGCTCAATTTTGCTGAGCCATAAGGCTCAGCAGAACTGAGCCTTACGACTCGGAAAAACTGAGCCTTATGGCTCAGTTAACCTGAGCCATAGGCTCAGTTTTTCTGAGCGCTATAAGCTCAGTTTTTCTGAGCCGATAAGCTCGGAAAAACTGAGCGCTATTGGCTCAGTTTTTCCGAACCATAAGGCTCAGCAAAACCGAGCCTATGGCTTAGTTTTGCAGAGCCTTATGGCTCGGAAAAACCGAGCCTATGGCTCAATTTTTCTGAGCCGATAAGTTCGGAAAAACTGAGCGCTATAAGCTCAGTTTTTCTGAGGCGATAAGCTCCAAAAAACCGAGTGCTATAGGCTCAGTTAACCTGAGCCATAGGCTCAGTTTTTCTGAGCTTATGGCTCAGCAAAACTGAGCGCTATAGGCTCAGTTTTTCTGAGCCGATAAGCTCGGAAAAACTGAGCGCTATAGGCTCAGTTTTTCTGAGCCTTACAAAACTGAGTTTTGAACATATATGCAAACCTACATATGTTTCCGCGGCACATGGTAGTACTTCTCCCGATTTTCTTTTTTGTCTTGCCTTCCAAATCGTCGTTCGTGAAATATTTGCTTCTGGATTGGCTAAGACCTACAATAAATATCAAAGTTGACAACACATTATTAATATAACATTCTACAAACAACCATTTACAAAAGGTAATTTTATTACCATTTCATGGTGCACTCTATGGTAAGGTTTCCTTCCTAGAGTATGAGTGATTTGGTTTTTCGCTTTGTTTTTGGCTTTGTTTACATTGCTCCATCTTTACATTCGTATACTCGATATCAAGGAACTTTTCCCACCACACTCTATCTATATCATTTGGACATCTATCAATGGCAACGCGTTTAGGAATCATAGTGTCATCAACTTTAAGAAGACTTTTTCTTAATGTTGACTTCATTGATCTATAGTACGGTGGGAAATGTTTCTCTAATAACGGTCAAGCTATGCTAGGATCTACATCCATGTCAAATTCTTCCTATCACGAGAAAAGGAAAAAAAATCATGAAACAATCAAATATATCATAATTTAAACTTGATGGTGAAATTGATATGAGTGAAAATACCAAAAGCCATTCCCATAGTTTATCTTTGTAGAAGCTATCTACGACCCTCCATTCTTTGTAGCCAACGGGTATATGACAACGAATTAACTCACCACAACGTGTACTCCATTTAGCTGAATCTTCCCCTACTGCACCCTCAACACCAACCGTTATAAGGTACTTTTTACCTTTGGATGGTTGAGGTTTAATAGTCTCTGTTGTACTTAAATTTGCATTTGCGTTAAAATCGTTTGTCATTTTAATGAAAAATCTACATTAAAAAACAAACAAAATGTAAAGTTAACATAACACATGAAAGATACTTGCAAGACATGAATTAACATAACAAACTAACAATAGTTTCAAAAGACATCAATAAAAGAAAATCATACATTTCAAAACACAACACAATTGTACAATACATCAATAAAGGTTAATGCATGATCAAAACAAGCAAAATACATGCAACATATTTTCAATCAACATGTTGATTTCAATTGAATACATTTCAATAATGGTTCTAAATTTGGTTGTTCTTTCAAAATAGATTGATATGTTGTTGGTACTTCATAATCATCTATGTTATCCATTATGCGTTTAGGAGAGCGTCGAACAATGGACCAGTTGGAATTTTGTGTATTTATGATGTAAAATACTTGACTTGCTTCGGACGCAAGAATAGCAGGCTCATCATATTCTCCATCGGTATTCTTGAGCTTCTTTAAGTTTACCATTAACAAATTTGTATTCGGGCAAACTTTACAACCAATTGTCTTATCTGCAACATTCACCCAATCACAATAAAATACCACATGTTGAAAATCATAGTAATCAACTTCCATGATCTCTCTAATAACACCATACCAAGTAGTATCACCATCCATAGGATTTAAATCTTTTGAACTTGCAACAAATGTAGTGATCGCATCCATACAGACACCACTATCTTGCGTTGAAATGCTATCGTCATAATGTTGAGGAGAGAATGTATATCCGTTCACTCTATACTTAAGAAAAGTTTTGACTTCCCACTTTGGACCATTGACATACAACCATAACATTGTGTTCATGCATTTTTCGTCCACTAACTGTTAAGAATTAACAAAATTAATAGAATAACATTAGTTAAGAAGAAATACATTGCTCTCAAGTAAATATATCACACCTTATTGTATAGCCAATCAACAAATTCAGATTGGACTACTACTTCTGCTTTTGTGATAGTTTTCCTTTTACCACGAAGACCGTCTTCTAAAGATAAGCGGTATGCACTACAAATTCAATATTGTGATAAATATGTATATATTCTTGACTAAATTTGATATACGTATTGAAAAAGGTGAAAATGTATGACCTGTAGTATTCATCTCGTTCCGGTATATCAATTCTAAATAGTAACCATCGTCGAATCTGTGATCGTTGCACTCTAGATAATTTTAACGGTTTACCTTCAACGATGGAACGCTCATATATATCATCACTATTCTCATCTAAAAAGGATGCTTGTTTAGAGCTATGATTTCCATCACGTGGATTTGGCATATATTCCATTGCGTATCGAACTGATTCTGAAACAAGGTATGCTTCAGAAATTGATCCTTCTATATACCTTTTGTTACTAGGTATGTTTTTGCAATCTTTCATAGCCCTAGCACACAAAAATTAATATGCATACTTACAGTTAGTTACTTCATAACCTTAGGTAAAATAATTTGAATGCAAAAACAATATTTACCTTTCAAATGGATACATCCATATATAAGTCGTTGGTCCACAAAGCAGAGCTTGATCTGCTAAATATACCATCAAATGGATGGTTATATCAAAAAAATCCGTTGAAACATAGTGTGCCAACACACATAATGCTTCAGCAATCATATCTTTAGCCGCTTGCACATGTTCTCGAACAAGAACTTTTGAACATATTATGTTGAAGTACAAGCTTACTTGTAAAAGCGCTTGTCTTAACTCACGACACTTTGGATATGCATGTTGAACCATGATAGGAAGCAAGTATTGGATGAGAATATGATAATCATATGTCTTTTTAATTTGCAAACCGGTTGGTTGAAGACATATAAGACCGTGTAACTTAGTTGCAAGACATGATGGAAGTTTTGCATCTTTGAGAACTTGACAACATTGCAACTTGTGATCCTTATCAAATGCAAGTTTAGAAGATTGCTTTCCTTTGTTAAACATAAAATTGATGAGATGTTCAATAACATTTTTTTCAGTATGCATCACATCAATAGTATGACAAACTTTATGACTACTCCAATAATCCAAGTCAAACAAAATTGACTTCTTATACCATGTCGGCTTTCCTTCCTCATCGACAAGACAATCTACATTATCATAAGCTTCAGAAATCAATCTCTTTTTGCTTGGTGGTATTTTGCCACGAATATATTTGATACGCTCAAGCTTTTCTAAAAGAGACGAGCCTCTTAGCCGAGTTGGAGGCTCTTTATATTCAATATTCCTATACCATCCATGTTTTAATGCTCTATATGGATGATCATTCTTCAGAAACCTTATATATTTTGAATAGATGATCTTGTTGCCGATGTACTCTGATTCTGTCTCGGTAGCACAGACAGGACACGCCTTATAACCATAAGTCACACAGCCAGATAAGTTACCAAACGCTGGTAAATCATGAATTCCCCATAGTAATATTGCTTTCATATTGAAAAATTCTTGCTTGTCTGTGTCAAAAACGGACGCTCCTTCGTCCCAAAGATGCTTTAATTCATCGACAAGAGGTTCCAAGTATACATCAATGTCCTGACTTGGTGCTTTTGGTCCAGGAATTAAAATACTCAACATTTGAAATTGTGATTTCATACACAACGAAGGGGTAGGTTATAAGGTATCATATAAACAGGCCAACAACTATAACTATTGGAGAGAACGCCATTTGGATTAAACCCATCCGTAGAAATACCAAGCCAAACATTGCGTCCTTCAATAGCAAATTCTGGCCACCGACTTTTGACTGATCTCCATTCAGCTGAATCTATAGGATGTCGCATGGAATTCCAAGATGGTGTAGCTTTCTTGTGCCAGTGCATTTTACGAGCTATCCATGGTATAGTGTACAATCTACTTAATCTTGGACTTATAGGAAAGTATATTAAAACTTTTCTTGGTTCTTTCGTCAATTTGACCTCCCCTAACACTGTTTTTTTTTATACCTTGTTTTATGGCACACAGGACATTCTTTCGCATCAACATTTTCTTTCCAAAATAATATACAATCATTGACACAAGCATGTATATGCTTCACCTCCATTCCCAAATCCTTTATTATTTTCTTCATCGTGAGATACTTGTCAGGTAAATTATTTTCTTTTGGAAGCCAACGTTGTAATCGCTTCAACAACTCAGTCACACTATTTCCCGACTAGTTAAATTCTTTTTTAAGGTTCTGAAGCTCAACAATTACACCTAACGTTGTAATCCCCTCTTCGCAAGAAGAATAAAGTTTTTCATTTGCTTTGTCTGCGTATTTTTTGTGCTTCCCTTCAAAGTAAGTATGATAATCGTCTGTATTTGTCTGTTGAACTTCCTCTTAACCGCTAGCTTGTGGCATATTATGCACTCCAAAAGCATCGTCTATGAGATTTCTAAGACCCCCCTCTACAAATTGATCGGTTTGAATTTGATCTTGGATATGAGGATCTGAAATAATATTTTTCGTATGATTCATCACCGAGTTATTGTTGCTCATCTCTCCATGGAAAAACCACCTATTATATGTTTTAATCATACCATGAATGATTAAGTGTTTCTCAACGTTTTCCAGTGAGAGCTTTTTAGAGTTCTTGCACTTAATACAAGGGCAGGTGCAAATTTCAACATCGTGGGATGAGTGATTCTTCACAAAACTAATGAAGTCTCGAACGCCTTTCTTGTATTCTTCAGTATTTCTATATGGACTTTTAATCCACTCTTTTGAACTTGAGTTAGACATAAATTTCATATTTTACCTTTTGGACCTATCAAAGAAAAATATAGAATAAATACTTTAATTTGAGCTATGCATAAATACATAAAAAACTGCACTTTTTTTTTCTACAAAAACTGCACTGTTTTTTCTACAAAAAACTGCACTATTTTTTTAGAAAAACTGCAATGCACTTGTTTAAAAAAAACTGCATATATTTATAAAAAAAAACTGCATTTGTTAAAAAAACAAACACTGCACTTGTTCAAAAAAAATCTGCAGTTGTTCAAAACAAAAAAAATCTGCATATGTTAAAAAAAACTGCATTTGTTTTAAAAACTGCACTGTTTTAAAAAAAAACAACTGCAATGCACCTGTTTTAAAAAAAACTGCACTTAATTTTACTAAAAAACTGCATTTCTTCAAAAAAAGAGAACATTGCATTATCATAACTTATCTTAAATAATCATATGCAGCAGTCTATTAACACATAGCCCGAAATGTATTCTATTTTCTCCACCATTTTATTAGCCTTTCTTACTAGCAAGGCATGCTGAAGTTCAGGCTAGATTTATGGCATCACAGTGGCAAGCTGCAATTAATACGATTGCATGCTGATTACAAGGTAAGCTTTTTAAAGTCTTTTACTCTTTCCTTACTTTATAATGTTAAAAAAAACCAACAAATAAGATAGTTATCACAACAACTGATTGCATGCTAACTTAATATATTACGACCCCTCGGACTTTAGTGGGAAAAACGAAATTAGTTTTCACTCAAACAATTATCACTATAAATGTAAATTGTACTCTACACACTAATAAACCAATGAACAGGCGATCCAAGTATGGTAACCAAACAATCAATACGCATGGACAAACAATCACAAGTAGGAAAAATGCAATCAGTGCGCACCCTTGCATTCTGGCCAAACATCATATACACGCTGATTTCTGCACATACATATAGAAACCGAAGGCTTGAACTCTAATCCATGCAGCAGGTGTTACAGGTTTTCATAGCAACAAAATAACATCATATACACGCTGATTTCTGAGCCTTAGGCTCAGTTTTTCTGAGCTTATGACTCAGCAAAACTAAGCGCTATAGGCTCAGTTTTTATGAGCCGATAAGCTCGGAAAAACTGAGCGCTATAGGCTCAGTTTTTATGAGCTTATGGCTCGGAAAAACTGAGCGCTATAGGCTCAGTTTTTCTGAGCCTTACGGCTCAGCAAAACATCATATACGACTCAGTTAACTTGAGCCATAGGCTCAGTTTTTCTGAGCTTATGGCTCAGCAAAACTGAGCGCTATAGGCTCAGTTTTTCTGAGCCTTACGGCTCAGCAAAACTGAGCCATAGGCTCAGTTTTTCTGAGCTTATGGCTCAGCAAAACTGAGCGCTATAGGCTCAATTTTATAATGTGAATATACATGTGCCAATTCATACATGTGCCAATTTTTGTAAGTATTAAATAAACTACAAACTAGAGTATAATAAACTTGTGTTGTGGCCAGAAAAACTACATGCCTATAACAAATTTTATTATTGCCATAATAATAATACATGCCCCGAAACTATATTTAATAGTAAAACCACTAATAAGGAAAAAAATGAATTTGTATTGTTACAAGTGTTATTATAAAGTAACTATATTTAATAGTAAAACCACTAATAAGGAAAAAAAATGAATTTGTGTGAGCGACCTTGTATACAAGTTATACATGCCTTCTCAGTATTGTGCCAATTTTTTCGAATGTCAACCAGGGAACCTCATTTAACTATGCATGTGATAAATATTTTCTTTAATACTTACAAAAGAAGTCAAATTTGTTTATTTACATTTATTCATTATATGAATATACATGTGCCAAAGTATATAAGACCTCGAATTTATTCTCTAATGTTCCCACTCATTTGTATCATAATTATTTTATATGACTAAAATGTTCGATAATATCAAATCATTTTAACCCGCAAGTGTTATTTAACTAGTTAGACAAATGGGAATATGTAAAACAGGAGATGCGAGATCTCATCTCAAGTAATAACTAGCGGAAAATTGAAGACTAACTTCAGTTAATATTTCAAGTCAGCCAATCCTCTTAATAAACAAAAAAAATGGAAGAACAATTAAATTCTGTTAGCTTGCTTCACTAAAAGTTTAGTTATGTATGTGAGTATACAACGCTGGCATTGAAATATCGACAAAGTCTGGAAACAATGAACTGCGATCATTTCTTTCCCTTTTCTGGAAAGTATCTACCCCTATAATTGAATTCATCAGCAAACACTTATACCGGTTTCAATTATAATTTAATGTCAAACCTAGTCTCAGATTTACAACTAGTTGCATATGTTTAAGCTTTTGTGCAGATTTAAATCTAGAAATTAGGGTGTAGAGATACTTAACTCATGTATATCCAAATCGACAAAAGCACAAATGGAACAAAATTCACCTGAAGCGACTGAATGTGATGAATTCCAGTTGAAAGCGAGCACAAATCGAACCCTAAAATTGAAAGCGAGCACAAATCGAACCCTAAAATCGAACCCTAAAACAATTTTTTAATTTCCGCCCATGCTGGACTTCTTGGATTTGGATTCGAGTTATTATTTTTTTTTCCCTCGTTCTGAAATTGTGGACTTGAGATTTCTGATTTTGGCGGCCGATTCTAGCAAATGCGTTGGGCAACGATGGAGAAATGAGAAATAGGTTTAGCGGTGTAAGTTTACTTTTTTACCCCCAACAAATCAGCCTTAACAACTCAAATAAGTGTTGGTAATAAAAAATTTGAAATAATGTATTTTTGGTAACACTTTTTGAACATGCAACGCTTATTTTTGTTATTACACGGTAACACAAATAAGTGTTGACGATTGGAAAAAAAAAAGGTTACCAAATGACCATTATGGTGTAGTGTAGGGACAGTTTGGCTAAAATCCATATTAAGTTTTAAAATAGACAAAGCATCCTTACTAGAAAAACATGAAAATTATATCTCTAGAAGTAAGTTAACTAATAATTTTATAAATTTATGAAATTATTTAGTGAATAACTACAGACATTTATGCAATTATATCCAAAAATCACAGAAATTTCCTCAATAATTCAAACGAAAATTTCTACAATTATTCATCAAAAGATACGAAAACTTTCGTAGTCTTTTGAAAATATTGCAGAAATTTTTGGTATTATTCACGTTAAAAATTACAGAAACATCCGTAGTTATTCAAGAAACAATTACAAACATTTATGTAGTTTTTTGATATAATTGCATGAATGTGTGCAATCATTCGTAGAATAGTTCCATAATCGTATGCAATTGTTTAGCAATTAAATTCAAAGAACCTAACTTACAATCTACTTTCGAGACTGAGCTTTTGTGTATTAAGTTAGATTTTAAGACCTAAGTCTAATATTAACTATTAATTATTACTGCAATTTATTACTATATTTGTTACTGTACTTTAATTAATATGCATGTATTTCAGTTTTTGTAATATTATTTCATTCCAGTTATACGCTTTATTGCATTAACAAAACAAATAATTAATAAACAATAACTCAATTAGTTTAAAATTCACAAATTAAAAATATATCCCATTTAAATGTTCTATTTGAAACCGTAAACGCATACGACATCTAGTTTGCAGCTCTGCTTTAATACATTATTTAAATTCCTGCTAATCTTGGTAATTTGAATAGAGTGATTACCTCAGTCCCTGTATGGATTAAGCTTACGAATTTACCTCTATACGGTTGGTCCAAGGCAGGCATTAGCTGGTTGGCAATGCCTATAGGTAAATTCCTATGTATAGATTTATCTACGAAAAAGTTAGAATTACTTGAATTCGCCAAGTGTATGGTTGAATAACTCCACATGATGAATTACCATCTGATTTCCTTGTGTCGTTGCCCGATGGAAGTGAACAAACGGTGTACATTACTTACTTGTGGCGCCCTGCCATATGCGTCAAATGTAATACCTTTGGGCATACTACTGTTAAGTGTGAGAAATTCAAAGAGGCACCAGTCAAAGAAAGTACCAGGAAGGATAATGTTAATGTACGCTTTGATGCTAATGGAGGCCATAGGCAGTTTAAGGGTTCAGTTTTAGTTGGTGTTATACCTAATTCAAACTCTTCTTGGCAGAGAGTTAACAGTAATTGGAATGATCCCACTGTTGCACATGACAAGTCAAGTATGCTGAAAGAAAGCGGGATAAGGCTAGAAGCAAGCACGAGTAATAATAAATTCTCCATGCTAGACGGTTTACAGGACGGAGAAACTTGTGTAGATGTTGTGAATGACTGTGAAGAAGGAGAAATCAGGCAGGTTAGCAAGCTGCTCTCTCGTGCTTTTTCGACCTATGGTAACTCAGAGGCAAGTGCTGCTGTCGTGCTAAACGCTTGTTCAGGTTTCGCTGCTGATATCAATGCCAACGTTAGTGACAAGGAAACTTTTGAACGTTTGAAATCTATTGATGAGAGGGGTTGTAATCTTGAAGTTCAAATCCAAAATGAAAACAAGGAAGGAAACATGGTTGAACACGGTGTTAACCAAGATATGCGCACTAACAGGGATGATAATAACCTTGACTCCTTCTTGCAATCGAACTTTGACTGTATCGATCACAGTAGCAAAGTGATCAAGAAGAAAACGAAAATGAAGGATAAAACTAAATGCAGGGTAGAAGTCAAAGGGGTTCGCGAGTCTATTGAAGAGTTGCGCGTTGAAATAAAGAGTGGTAAGTTAGATCACTTAATATGTGCGGAGAAATTAAAGCTTATGGACATTATGATCTATAATTACAACTCAATGGAGGTGCATGCTTCTGAGCGTGAAAAGATGGGAATAATTCAAATTGAAATGAACGTGTGCAAGCCATCGGCGTCGGGGCTCAAACCAGGTTTTCTTAATCTTTGTGTTGATATTAGTTCCTCGAAACCTGCTTGTAAAGTCAAGTCCTCTTCCCCTCTCACGGTTAACCAGGAAAGCCAAAAAACCAAGGAGAATCCAGGCCCTTATGATCATATTCAACCCCTCCTAGTTATAAGGCACCTCCGGACCCGATCATCAACACGCCGACATTTGCCCTATCTTTTGGAAGATCGACCGGAAGCAATCCTAATACGAGAAGCAAGAAAATTGAGCTTCTCAAAGGTCTCAATGATGATATGGGATGAAGAGATGAGAGCCTTTTTCTTTCTAAGCAATTCTTTATGACATGTTTTAGGAAGTCTTAAACTGAAGGTCAAATCTAGGAAAGTGGAGTGCTTAGCTGTGGAAGAGATAAAAGAGTATTACAGATCACTATAAAACCGGTAAGCCTTGCAAAATAAATAAATTCCTGCTAAAATGGTCCGTTAGCGCGCAAACACACTGTAATACTCTAAAACTAAAACATGCAATATTCATTGGGTAATTAAAACCACAACTTATTAAAGACATAATCAAAACAACATGCATTCTGTTACCTATGAAACTCACAAATCTTGAAATAAAGCCTCCTTACTGATGTTTGGCAATTTGTATTTCTTCCATAGGTCGAAGGAGATTAGAAACAGCCTGCAAATTAATACATATGTCAAAAACACAACAGTTGAATTAATTCCGAGATGAATTGCTAACTGACTAGGAGGTAAGTGAATATATAAACCTCTGGTACTTTAAACTTTCAAATTAGTTCCAGAACTGGAGCAGTAATCCAAATAGCTAAAGAGTTTCCTTTAGCCTTTATGATTTTCTTAGATTTTCTCAGATTTTCTGATTGCTTCTAAAGGATCAGGTTCAGATGGATTTCTGGTTGTGGGTAGTGATACATGCAAGAAAGTGAAATGGTTTCCCCATGGTGCCTCTGAATCACGTCTTCTCCTTTCTTTCCTGATATGCACTAATAGCTCTTGTGTTAAGTATCACTAAGTTCTGTCACATTGATAGGCTTTGCCGTTTCTTCGTTGGTGGTCGACAGGAGATATATAGTTCAATTTCTAAGAATGTAATGTCGGAATTGTGCGTTGTTCCTGTATCCAACCAATCAAAACCCTTATCTTCACCTTTTTACGGTTAAGCCTTATTTTTTTCTCTGACTTGATTACAAAAAGATGAAAATTAAGGGTTTTAGAAGATAGAGAAATCTAGTTGTAGAGGATTTGCTTTCGTCAAGTTTAGTCAGTTATGATATATAGTTTACAGGTTTAGCAGCTGGTAGTTAACTTAATCATAATTATTATTATTATGACATTAAATCTAATGTATATACTGATCATGGTCTTATACAATACTCCAGACTTCTACTGTTCTACATATTAACTGCGAATCTCATGCTTTTACTCAAAAGGCACGCAACGTTATATTCGCGTACAACATGATTGCATCGTTTAAAGAAGCACGTACTCTGTTTAGAATAGCTTTCATAACAAGCTGCCGTAGAAAATGCGCCACGGATTAATGATAAATAGTCAAGGTTAGGTGCAATTGAAGACTACACTAACTCTTAGCAGATAAGAAAATTATGTTCTTAGAATAAGAAGACAGAAAACTATTCTATTTTGGAAAGAGTATCAACACTTTTTTCATTTTTCCACTGCAGTCCGCAGAAAAAAAAAATTAAGGAGGAAAACCGATCAGAATCGTAAAACTCTCTCTAGTCCATCTAATCTGGTGTACGGACAATTACGTGGTGTAAGTGTTTGAAAGAAGAGAAGTGTATACATCGTGTGTAAGTAAACCTCCGTTGAGCTGCTGCCTTTATTGTTCTTCACATGGAGGCCTCTGTTGAGTGCAGATATGATTAGATTGGTAGATGAAGTACATGATAATACCACAAAAAAACTATGGATTCTGGCTCAAGCACAGTCGTTGCCTACCAAGCGATTGTGCTGATGCACCCCATGCTATTGGCTGAACTGATGACAAATAGTATTTATGTTCTAACTGTTTGAAAATATTGGTTAACTACCATACGGGCTAAAGATGTTAAGCTGTACTTAAAATTTTCTGTTTTCTATATTCAATCAATCAAAATTTCTGATTTTCACATTTTTTGCAATTAAATTAAAAAAAAAAAAAGGTTTAATTGTAAAAAGTTAAAATTTAGGGAATACTGATTTGTTGGGTACAGAAGAACAAACAATTTTGGATACAGGTAATTTTATTTGGAGGTTAGGGTCCAATCCAAGCAATAAATGTAGAAGAAATTAATTTCCCATGTACATAAACGATACTGCCCCCACATAACGAAGCCATTTCAAGTGGATTTTATCCCTTTTTTGAATATTTGCCTGATTCGTGCGTATGGAAGACCTTCGAATTATTGACCCAATAACCTGTAATGTAAACACAAAAACATAGTACCTTTTCTACAGAAGAATTACAAAGAAATTTCATTCCCATTATCTATTTCTAAGCTTTGCTGCATTTATGTTTGACAGACTTGTTTACATCTTTATTACATGCATACTGACACATAAGCCAATGCGCCCGTAAATTATTAAATTAGAATGAAAAGATGTTTAGCTTTGCTTCTAAGACATTGTATAGTGAATTTTATTCCACTGAAAGTACTAGAAAATATAAGGGGCCATTTTGGTCCGTTTTGTCCCAATAGTCAAAATTGGGTTGTTGTGGGTGGCCGTGACGACTTCCGGCAGCCCAATTTTAACCATTTTTGGTATGGTAAAAAATTAATTAATTAAGTTAATTAACAAATTATATTTTATAAATTTCAAAAATTATATTTTATTAAAAACAAATAATAAATTAATTAATCTTAAATCAATTAAATTAAAAACCATAAATTAAGATAATCCGTTTGAGCTCACAAATGCATTCTCTGCTAACTATAAAAGCCCGTTAAAATACCCCGCTGAAATAAAGGCTATAATACACCGTTTCTGCTTCACTCAAACACTCCCTAAGGGGTATGCTTGAGGGTAGCAGAAGCGGGGTATTTTAGTTAGTGCAGAATGCCTTTGTTGTTTTAAGCGGGCCATTTAAGTGAAGCAATTTATTTTTGTTTTATAATTTATATTTAAAACAGAACAGTATCATTAAAGCAGGATAATACAGTAAACCAAACAGAGCTGTCCACTGAATTGAGGATTAGCAGGCTTAATAATATCAACAACTAATAATTGAATGGAATTCAAAACAGCATGAAAACAAAAAGATATTGCGCTACCTGACCAATCTTTCAGTCATTTGTCTATTTAAAATAACTGTAGCCATAATGCACAAAAATATATCAATCGTTTCTCTAACACCAACTAAATCCGTTGTAACCAAACTATAATTTTTCAGCCTATCGCATAATAAAAAGAAACAAAGCCGTTTCATACGAAAATATCTTTGACATCGTTATTGATGACCGTTGTTAATGCTAAAATCGAGCACTAATACACTGTGTGGTGTGAAAACACCTTTAAGCAGTTTAGATCTATAATGCGGAAAATCACAAACACAAAAGCAAGTAAAAAGACAGGAATTTATAGTGGTTCGGTCTAGATCTGGCCTACGTCCACTTTGAAGAGAGTTCTCATTATCATTTTCAATATTACAAGGTACATAATATCTACAACTTTGATCATTTTCTCTTTTTACAATGATTTTCTCCACTTTCTTCTCTTTAGTATCGTGATTCTCTCGAATTCGCTATAGAAATGGCTAGATCTCTATGATTGCGATGATTCTTGGAGTGAATCTTCAACAATTGAGCATTTAGACGATCTTGGATGATTCCATGGTGATTGAGATGTTGAATCTAAGTTTGGAAGAGGTTTAATGGAGGTTTAAATGATTTGAAGTTGTTGAGAAATAAATTTGGCAGCACTTCATAGAGGGAAAAATCGGTTCCTTTCATGGTGGAAATATGGAAGTATTTATAGGTGTGGAATTGAGGTGGTGAGGCTCACAATTGGATATGCAGGCTCTTAGGTCGTTCGGCCGACCTAGTACTTTAGGTCGTAACCAACCTAACTGCCTTGAGCTTTAAGCAATGATTCGGTGTGCAATGATCTGAATCCACGGATGACGAACGACCCGCCTTGACATATCTTCCGCGACCCTAGAGCCAACGACCTGATCTAAATATGCAGACATGATCTAGCTTTCCTTGTTAGATCGTGAACGGCATGACATGTGAATGATCCATAGCCACGACGATTTGAAGCCTTGGCGATCCGACGACTGACATGGCCTGAACGACCTAAAGCTTTGTGACCAAAAAATGAACTGACTTAGGAGAATGTGAACGACCTATCTTCGAGCCATACTTTTATGTATTAACATTTGCCTCTCGAAGTTTGTATTGTTGAAAATAATAGGAGCTTCGACCTTGATGGTCTTGACATTGTTTTGACACCCCTTGTTAGATCATTTATATGAAAAAAAATACAATGTTAGGTCATTTGGGCCTTTTACTAGATCGAACATGTCCCACTTGTACAGATCCTTTATAACCTTACTTAGGTCATTGAAGCCTTTTTATATTCTTCATCGGAGAAAGCTTTATCAATGGCGGTCTATTGTTAGAGAATTCATCACGCTCCAAAACTTGCCACTACAATCCAGCCAACCTCATCGCCGATCGGGTTTGCATCACCGACACTTACCAGAGCCGGAATCTTTGCCTGAAATCGATCGCCACTTCTACTACTGCCATCGTCTTCAATCCTGAGTTGATTTCCAAAGTCATTGAGCCCCTCAAAGTTTCCATACCCAATTTCATATCTCCTAAACCCATTCTGGTCCACTATAGGTGCCAATTTCATTCTTTTATTTTGTTGAATTGATTCCAAGTATTTAGGGTTTGGTTTAAATCAACGATTTGTGTTTGAAATTGGGGTCTGTAGCCTCAATTTGATTCGACAATCTTTTTCAGTTCTGAATTTTCTGCTTTGGATATAAACTATTATGTTTTCACAAAAAATAATTTTTGATTTCAAATGAAAATGGGTTTCAGATCCCATTTTTTGACTTTGATCAACTTTGCTTTTGGTTGCGGTCGATATGTACGTTTAATTATTTGTAATTAGATCTGAACTCAACAACCTTGATGTTCATCACAGTTGGATTCTGCCACCATGTTAGACAAACTTGTATTTTTGATCTGAATTATCTGATGTGTTGATCAATTTTTCCATTCTGAATTTCTAAACCGTATTGTAACTTTATACGATATCCTTGTGTTTGCATATTTTGGTGGACTATAGTTATAAATCCATGTGTAAAATCTGTTCGAATAAATGTTGTATATCACATTGGACCGGAAATGATGACTGAACTATTGCAGATTATCGTTTATGATGTATAGGCTTGTAAAATTGGATCAGAACTGTGTTGAGTAGTTTGTAGGTCATTGAGCCACTTTAGCTCATAGGTCGTTAGGATAACTTAACACCTTTAACCGTTATACGGCCTAGGCTTCCCTGAACTAGCTGGCGACTTGTACCTTTAGGTCGTTTGGACGATCCAACATTTTGATGTAGTTGACGACCTAAAGCCTTGAATGACTCAAGACTTAAAATGAATTTAGTCTGAAATGTCCTAAGTTTCTTCCATGATGCACGACCTAAGCCTTTAGAACACCGAAACGATCCAAGCCTTAAGACCGTTGAGACGACCGAATCTTCATACCATTGACACGACTCAAACCTTCAGGCCGTTGACGTCATATGCTTTCATCTGATCCACGACCCAAGCCCCAGTGACCTGAGTCTTTAAGCACTGTCGCGACTCGAGCTTTGCACGACCTACTACGTTAGATCGTGAAGTGCTTTGCTTAGTTATGTCGTGGAGTGACCTGCTCCCTTAGGTCGTTGGACGACCTAGTCTTTGACACAACTGAATGTTCATTGCCCTGTTTCCTGTCTTATGGCAACAACAATAGTTTGCATTTTTTGGACTCACTACAACAAAATGACCCTATTACAACGGTGGAACATCATTTTAATATACATTTTACAACGGTGGGCTAACCGTCGTGTATTTAGAAGCTGTAATAGACTAAAATGTTTTACAACTTTTTTGCACCATTGCAACACCGTTGTAATATGTATATATTACAACTTTTTTCCACCGTTGTAATAAACTTTATTACAAGAGTTATGCACTGTTGTAATAATATCTACTACAACTATTATGCACTGTTGTGATTGACATTTGGGTTTTAAAAAAATAGGCATCTTTTGCAACTAAAATAAACAATACACTAAACATATCAGTGCTCCATAAGCAAATCAGATACTGCAGTTATTTGCAAACTAATTTATTAAAATACTCAAATATTCAGTATTACAAACAATAAGTTTTAGACAACATTTCGTGCATTATTACATACTTGACCGTTACAAAGCAACTTAGTAAGCACAAGTTATCCATACAAAAAATGCATATCCTATGGAAGTACATTAGTCGAAGACAACGAAATCTTTACGCCATTTATATTTTTGGTGCAAGTTCACTGCAGTGATCAAACCTGCTGCACAAGAATATGTATGTTGTTAGAAAAAAGAAAAAAAAGTGTTTCTTTAAGCCAACAATACTAAATCTTAATAGCATCAAACATAACTAGCATTTTATACACAAGCTACAAAACACACTCACTCACACACACACACACACACACACACACACACACACATACATACATACATATATATATATATATGTGTGTGTGTGTGTGTGTGTGTACGTATATAAAAGAATCGAACATATTGTTCTCTATGATTTAAGAAGAAAATTTAACAATAATGCTTAACGTACCTGATAGCATGAACTGCATGTGGTCCAAAGCCTCTTTTTAAATAATCGGATGTTGCACATTTAAGAAGAAAAACATTGATGTCACCCCTTGGTCGATGTTTTCCTTCCACATTTTTTCCTTGACCACCAAATGCGGCAAGTGAAATTGATGTCATAATATCTTCATGGCCATAAATTGATGGTGCAATAGGCCTTACAAATACAATCTGTATCAAAACATTTTCCATGTTAATAGATAATCATTAGATAAAATCAGACCTAAAAGAACCTACACTTGACAACATACATGCTAAATATTTATCACCTAATCAAGCAAGTGAGAAGGAAATTAAAGCAACTAAGCCAACTAGCAACACCAAACAGAGGCCCCCCTAAAAGAATCACTAGGTAAATGACTTTGGTTTCTAGAAATGTGAGAGGGTTTAGCACGGATTTTAAATTGATTTCAAAACTTATTTCAGTCACTCATGCACAAATGTTTTAGTTAAAATATGACAATAGAGCTTACCTGTTGGTGCAGCTCTTTAGATTCACTTGAAGGGCTATTACAGCCATTTGAAACGTGCAAATTTATTCTGTTTCTATTCAAGGTATCTTCGAATGCCGCCAACTAAATCAATGGGAATTGCTATTGTATATGTACAATTATCAAAATCTGGAACCTACAAAAAAGACATTTTTCAATCAAGCAATGGCAGACTTTTCCTTCTCAAGCTCTAAATAAGATAAATGTCAACTGATCCCATCTGACTTGCTATAAAAGTCACATTACAGTAGCTATATCAACTTATTAGTTGACAATCCCAAACTTTTGTTGGAAAACAACTTTATTAAAGAGGCGGTCTTAATGAAAAAGTATATGTCTAGTGTCCTTTGACATCTATCAATATAGCTAAACAATAAAGTCATGTTATTTAGTACTCACGTCTAATGACAAGGCCGCCTTAGAAAAGGATCGTATGCACAAGCATACTATGCGAACATCTCCTTTCTCTACAACATCGGTTGGTGTAAACATATCGATGCCTTTTAATCCCATGATTTGACAAAACTATCGAGAAAATATAAAGAATGTTTCTTTTGAGGTGTTAAGAAATTGCAGCAATATTGAAGAAAGAGTTTGATTATTAGATTATGAAAACTGGAAAGGAAGAGTACCACAAGAAGCTGGAAAACAAAATCAAAAGTGCTATCAGTTATGTTCAAGCTTTTAAGTAAAGTCAATTGTTCTAATGACTATTCAATTCAACAAAATTCAGTACTCACTGGATAATTTTACATACTATTATGATACGTGAGAGAGTCGGCATTTTGAATATTGGAACCTACATTATGATTTATAATTATTGTAGTAACTAGCGAGTCAGGGATATTATCAATCATGTGTGTAGATTGCGAAGATCAGACAAACAAAATTGTTTCAATTAATGATGCAACAAGCTGAAAATAGCAGAAAACAAGAGACTAGGAAAATACTCGTCAGACTTTAAAATGCAGATATTACCTTCAAAAATGAGTCAACCTTCGGATAAGGCATGTAAAGTCCATCAATCTTTCCAGAAGAAGTTCGCTCGTATGTACATATGCATTTTTGAATGTCTCGGCTTTACATTTTGTTTCAAGAGCAACTTCCATATCACTTTTGATACCTGCAACTTGTTAACATGGAAGAAACACGCAAGTATGCACAATGCAGGATATACGTGGTAAGTTTAATAACCTTGACAGACAATCGTTCGATATGTAATTTCAAGTGCATAGCGTATGTAACAAGAAATGAGAAATGTTTGAGGATAATGGGCATACAACAACTTCCCATCAGCCAGCAATCTGCACCATTTGTTTCCTCATCAAATCTTATGTGCAGTACTTCTCCAAGGCATATTTTTGTCTGGGTCTGTATATTAATTGACACTAGATTAGTGACATACCGGAAAGGTTGTACATAATATTCAATTAATAGAAATTTGTTTCAGGTTTAGGCAGCAAATAGAAAATTAGCAATGCATAATAATATGAGGTTTAAGCTTCAAACCAGGAGCTAGAGAAAAGAAAAGAAAATTCTATTTATTTTTCCCTTTATATTTGGCACCCAGATGTATATGTGCACATGAATAACTGCTTCTAAATGATAACAGTTCTGAATGAGTCACGTATTTTTTACCTTGCCACAATAGTACTGTCACATGTCTTGGAAAACATGAATAAGCCGGCTCAAATCTGAAGGACGAAGTGCTTACAGCGACCTTTAATTCGAAATAGATCCGCTTTGATTCAGATCTGCGTTAAAGGAAAAAGACTCTGACGACCATCGAAGTTGGCTGGAAGGTTGCAAATTTGCGGCGAAGTCACTATGAATCAGGTCTGAGAAGAATCACTACGTATCTTTTCAAGTTGAGCGTAGATCCGGTTGAAGAAGCCGATAACCTCTGGTATTTGATACAACAGATCCAACCTCTGTACTAAAATTTTATCTATACCAGCATCAAAAATCGCAATGAATTGGAAAGTGACTTAAGATTAAGAAAGGAGGTCGTCAAATAGAAAAGGGAATATCGATTTTTTTTCTTCGTCTGGCTTCTTCTCAGTCGGCTTCTTTGCGGCTTTGGGTGCCGTAGCAGAAATTAGGGATTCGAAAATTAGGGTTTAAACAACTAGTTGGGGGCGCAGATGTAATGGAATGAAAGGAATCAGGATAACGGTGTTGTTGATTGGAGGGGAAGTGGAGATGCGGATTAGAAGATGGATGAATTAGAAGCGTTAGATTAATTTATGGGTGTATGGCTGTGATATGTTAAGTATATGATAAGATAGGGACGTGGATTGATGAGCCGGATCCAGGGAGGGAGGCGTATGCTGTAGCATTGTGGTACGATAAAAATGCTAATGGAAACAAACAGATGTTCTTCGTTGCGAATTAAAAAACTGGAGTATGTTATTGCTAAATGGTAATTCTCTGGATTATTAATATTTTTTTATTAGTTATGAATTACTAAATGTTTTTCTTAATTAATGATTATGAATTATTGAAAAATTAATCAAATATTAAATATTAATTCATAATGATTAAATATTACTTTTTAAATATTAATTATTAGTTACTACTTCATAATTCTTAATTAAAAATAAATTACTACTTATTAACTATTAATTATTTAATAATAATTGATAAATATTATTGATTCCCAAGTTTATTATTAATTATTAAATATCAATATAATTAGTTTTTAAATATAGATATTATAAACATGAAGTTTGTACTAGGCATCTCTATTACAACAAATAAAATGAAAAGTTGTGATATATATGTTTATTACAACAGTGATTTTTTCACAGTTGTAAAAAAACATTTATTACAACAGTGCGTTTTGCATGGTTGTAAAAAAGCATTTATTACAACTGTGCTTCACGCACAGTTGTAAAATTAAAGTTGTAATATGGTGTTTTTGTTGTAGTGACTTATACATCGTCATCGATCGTCCATATTTATAACGGAGTAATCAATAAAGCATATCATAATGGATTTTCAAGACTTAAACTAAATGACGCATATACACATGACACTTTAGTTTAAGTTAATAGCGACGTTTGAGATCAACTAATCAACATAAGTCGGACTATGGATTTCAAGCCTTGCTTTAATATATCTCATAAGATTCTGCATGACACTTCATTTTTAGGAAATATGTACCTGTGATATGTTTATATAAGGAGATTGTTTGTGTAGAATGACTATTAGGCAGCAAGAACGCCTTCAAACTGAAGGGGCATCTTCTTCTACACAAGTTGACATCTCTACATCGACACCTGGGCCATAACAACTACAACTCCTGGTCCGGTAGCTAATCAGCCATTTCCTGCTCTTCATCCCCTTAGTGCTTCGCCATCAGAAAGACACCCAACCACACTTACACAACAAGTTTATAAGAAGTTGCGTAGTCAGTCGGTATTCCTGAGACAGATGCAATATTGCCAGGGGAGAATGTTGTAACGACCCGACTTTTCGACCCTCAAATGTCGACACTAATACATCCACGGTATTCATGTGCCAAGCACCTAAGTGCCGGAAAGACGAAAAGTTAGGGTGAAATAAAATAAAAAGAAAATAGACTGAGGAAGAAGAGGACACAATATCAGAATCTCACAACGGAACGGTAACATATAATATAATGAATGATCTTTACCAAATAAAACTATATGATTACAACTATCAGAGAAGACTAACCTATCATCAACTTGGACAGTTATAACAACCCGTCCTCATAAATGTTGATGTACAACATAGAATGCAGCGGATATAAAAAGTACGGTAAGATGAACTCCAACTCTCTTCCAAAAGCTCCAAGGCATCCAAAGTAAAACCTGCCATACTCAGCCTACTCGAAGGAGTATGTGATAATTTTAAGGAAAACAAAAACCAAGCGTCAGACATCAGTCTGCTATGAGAAACTCAAGAGACACATTGCATGTAACAACATTGAGGGGACTGTGCAGATAACCGCTTCGGATTTCCCCTCAATTGAAACCAACCATTTATTAGGAGAAGTATAGTTGTATTATAAATAATGTCTAGGGTGTAAAATGTAAATAAATTCACATAGAAGGAATGGTTACATTGGTTACATTCGACAACTATTAAGTGTACAAACAAAACCGATAAGGCACGTTCGCATATTGGATTTTCCATCGGAGATCTCTCAATATAGATCCGAACTCCATGCACAAGGGTCAGAAAGTACCTCCGAGCGTCGCATATCTCTAGATAAAATATACCATAAGGTAAACACAACTGGCCCACGCACGAAACACCGAAGTGCACCACGTGGAACCAAATATATCCAACTCCCGCGCGCAACTTCGAGGAGCTCCCACACGATTCGATATAAGCATACACTAGATATGGAGTCAATATATCCTGCCATAGGTTAGCAAAACCTCAGATTGTGCTCCTACTCTGTTTTTAGCCATATCCGATGTCGAGGTTTCGTTCGGCATCTTTCACACGAGTCTTTGTCACTCGAACATAACACGAATCCCAAATTGGATTCCTACTTCTCGAACAGATCACGAATCACTACTTTGATCCGAGCATCACGAGGAGTTTCCCAATCTTCATATAGATTCACTTTTCTTCTTCAACCGCTTCCAAAATGTAGAACTCGTACTCTAGTTTTGAAGTGGTATTCGATGAGTAAAACACTTATCGATCCCGGGCTCTTCAAAACTAATCGACGAATTTCCGGTTAACTCAATTCCGGTTCTTTCAAAAGTAAGTGAATGCTAGAGACGTTTCATACCAACACTCCTCCCCGGGGGTTCTCATTGGTATGGAATTGTGAAGCTTTCCCGATACTTCTTAAGTTATAATGGTATAGTTTGATGGTCGACTAATCGACTATCTAGTCAAAACAATAGCTTATAGAAACCATGGTTCGTGCACTTAACTCGTTTCCGACATTATCAACTTAACTATCCCTCGGTCAAGAGTGAGGCCTGGTAAGTTAGAGCACTGGTTGCATATCACCCCTTGCCTAGACACCACATTCTTGACACTCACAGATAGATAAGCCTACTCGTCGGCTTATTAGAATTAAGCACAGTATCCATGATATTCAATAAACAAGTAATTAGGAAGTGCACTCATATCACTATTCTAGCTTCACACACTTTCAAACTTACTTCAATTTAACATACAAGTTAAACAACCATTTTAATATGATAGGAAATCACTAAGGACGTCATCACAAAGTTCCATACAATGTATTGAAAACACAACAATTAAAACTGCATATATAGCGACTATCGCTATAAGTGCACTTTCAAGTTCAAGTCCACAATATGTCAATTCCCTACTAATCCTTATGTGCTTTGTTTCAAGTCCATTCCACTTGTTATACAAGTCAATTCAAGTCCAAATCCAAGTTCATTCAAGTCCATTCCAATCCATTAACATGGATTACATATGTCACTTACTTTTAAAGTAAGAATCAAGTTAACATTTTTAACATAAGTTACCAACATTCAAGCAACTTTAACAATAGTTAAAAACATGCAAAAGATTTATGTTTGCTGTCCTAAATAGTGAGTAAACTCACCTTAATCCTTAGAAAATCCAAGATCCAATAATAAGAATAAAGATCCAAGAATAAGAACAAAGATCCAAGCTAGCAACCTCCTTCCTTCCCTTGTTTTTCCTTGCTTTCTTCCTTATATAGCTCACGACCAAAGATGAAAATTGAGAGGGGCTTGGATTTTTCAACTTCTAACTTGCTAAAAGGTCTTGTAATGGCATAAGAAGGCTACACTCAAAGTTTGAGTTTATTTGGAGTTGGTTTGAGTATAGTTTGAGAAAGTTAGTAAGGAAGAGGAAGAAGATGAAGATAAGCCATTAAAAGCTTCACTTTTGCTTAGGAATTTTGTGTAAGAAAGAAGGAGGTATACCCCTCCTTATATAGGAAAAAGAAAGTGGATGGGAAAAGACCAAAATGCCCTTAAAACCCTAAACACACTCATGAAAGAAGTGAAAGGTGTGTAAGAGAAGTGAAAGGTGTGTAAGAGATGGTAAGTTTGCTTTTTCAAAGCTTAAAAAGTAAGCATTCATTTGTATACATATAAGAAGCTTATATACATACACTTAGGATATTTTCTAAACTCTTGATGTGACTAATTATGATTATATATATATGTGTATGTGCATATATACAAATATATCAAACAACGTTGCAACGATATGAAACAACTTCTATTCAACGATATGATGTGAATCTGGAAGTTGAACCTCGATCATATTTTTAGTTATTTATCAAATGATTTATTCAAGTAAATAAAACTTGGAAATAAATCCATTAACTTATTTAAACAATTAAAACAAGCATATTCAAATTATAAAGCACTTATTTGAATACTTAAATACCCAAAATACAAAAACTTTCCTTAAATGCTCATTTTTTAAAATGATGACATCATCAAAATAGTTAACCATAAATATGAAAAATACTTTTATTAGCTAACTACTTCCCTAATGATTAATTAGAAAATCACTAAAATTTTCAACAACTTTTACTGAGAAAATAGCCATTTATTGATAAAACGATTTTCGGTCATTTTATCAATATTTTACCAAAAATATATTTCTGAAAGCATTTTTCCAAAACGAGTCTAGAATTATAAATTACTAATTAAATGATGTTTAACAAGGTTATAAAATCATATACTTAACAATATTACAAATTGTTATGTTATTCAAAGATTAAGTGTTCGAATTTTCCGGGTCTTTACATTCTCCCCCACCTAAAATATTTCGTCCCCGAAATTGCAACACGAGAAACCAAAGAAACAATCAAACATCGATACCTAATAGTATCATACTACCAGCAAACAAAACTACAATCACTACTTAATGAACCGAAGATCACATCAAACAGAGTACAAACACTGTGGTGTGATAATCTGAGTGCATGTCACTTACATTCGATTAAGTTTACATTCAAGAAAAAACACATGGTGATAGACTTATATTGTGTGTGAACAAGCGATCAAAGGAAAACTGCTAGTAAATAGCAATATATCAAATTGCAGATATACTTGCCAAACCATTATCAAATAATAATTTTACCAGACTTATGGTAGAACTTAATGTCGTGAACACGATAGAGCCCTTTCAAGCTCAGAATCAACATACCACAAATCGGAAGGCTTCAGTTATAAAAGCCAACAAATTCGAGAATCATCATCCACAATTCGGTAGAAGATTGAAGTCTATCTCATCAGCAAACTCAAATTGATCAGATTCGAGCATTTGCTATGAATCACTTTTGTCTTCACAATGAAAACGAAAGCAAACGATCAGCCTCTCAGATATTTAGAGAAAAACAAGGTCAAATCTGGAACTTCATTTGTACTAAAGATCTCTCTTAATTGTGGATATTTCATGACTAATCACACAAATTCAAGCTATCTTCTAAAGTAGAGACGAGGCCGATTTGAGTGATTTTTTAGCGATCTGATCGATATCTTTCAAAGATGTGGTCATGCCGATGAAGAAAAGAAAACCCTAAGTTTTGTTTATAAGGTGTATTATGATATAAACGAAACCCTATCTATCTCTTATCGTTTGTATTCGGGCTTTAGCCTAATGTGTCGAACCCCGCTTTCTTTTGTTAGCAGGCTAATCGGCCGTATGTAATATATAATACACTATATATACAAATACAGCTCCCGTACATTACTAATTTATCAATGAAGCATTCCTTTCTATTTTACATTTAACCGATACAAAATTTCTCAAATCATACCATCAAATTCCTATCATCGTTCAAACATCAAAACCTTTCATTCACGCATTGCATATTTATCCATGCTTACCTGAGGACAAGCGCATTAAGAAGAACAAAGTACTATCACACTTAATGCCATCATCCGTGGTAAGTTTATAATAACACATTTAGCGTTGCAATAATTTTAAAACATATAATCAAAATACGCCAATCCGAACAACTGAATATATACGCTGAATCAAACATTTATTCCGACAGCTGCTTCATGTGTATTTTCAAAAGCTTTCTTCATACAACTAACTAAAACTTCAGAATCTATGAAATCCCTCTCCGCTCCTATTGCCACAGTCAACATTCCATTGTAGCTCACAACTGTCACTGTAAGACTCTGAAACCAAAACATACCGTATTCACGAAGTAATCAAAATAAAAAATTATCAACAATATATATATATATATATATATATATATATATATATATATATATATATATATATATATATATATATATATATATATATATATATATATGTAAACAAGCATTATATTACCTGTGGAGCTCGACTCATCATGAAATAAAACCTTCTTATAGGATGGTTGGCAATTTGTATTTTTTCGATAGGTCCAATGAGATTAGAAATAGCCAGGCTTGTGCTTCTTAATGTATGTAATATGTACTTGGAAACAGCCTGCAAATTAGTTAATGCATATGTCAAAAACATAACAGTTGAACCATAAATTCCAAGGTGAATCGCCAACCGACTATGATATAGACGGTTATATACATACCAGTGGTCCTTTAAACTTTCTAATTAGTTCCAGAACAGCAGCAGTAATATAAACACCTAAAGAGTTTCTTTTAGCCTTTATGATTTTCTTAGATTGCCTAATTGCTTCTAAAGCATTAGGTTCAGATGGATTTTTGACTGTGGGTAGTGATACATGCAAGAAAGTGAAATGGTTGCCCCATGGTGCCTTTGAATCACGTCTTCTCATTTCTTTAAGTGGCTGATATGCACTGATTGCTCTTGTGTTAAGTAACACAAGTGCTGTCACGTTTTTAGGTTTTGCTGTTTCTTCACTGGTGGTAGAATGCAGATATAGCTGAAGTCCACTGAATATTATCCCTGTTATCACATCATTTACCGTCTATGCATACATTTGAAAAAAGAAAAAAAAAACGAAAAAGGTTATGTTCATATAATTAATGATAACCTATAAGAATTTTAGACGTATGAGTAGGAATGTTTCTGCAAGAAGCCTCAGCATAAAAATCAAGTCAGATAATTAATGTTTGTTCATATAATAACCAGGTAAAATATTACAAGGGCAGGTTTTCTACATTCATACAATAGTAGTGTATGGGAAGATGTTCAATCTCTGAGAATATGATGTCAGAATAGTGTATTGAATTTCTGATACATAGCTTTTACTGTCATGCATTGAATGTGCATTTCAAATCATAAGAAGTCTCTGGTCAGCTGCAGTAGATGACCAATAGTATTTTGTTCACACTGATTTTTTACAATGTGAACAAAAACTATTTTTTGTTGGTTGAAATCAATTAGTTCATACATGACTCTGATTTTCGTCAATTAGGTCTGTGAGTTATGTTCACATTATTAAAAATAGCGTGCACAAACTCAGATTCGTAGTTGACCAAATGAGCAGTTGGCAGACAACGTTAGGGGCAAATTTGTTGAGTAGCTAATGATAGTTGTTACATTAAATATAATGTTTGATGGATCATAATGTTCTACAATATTCAAAACTTCTCTGCATTAACTGCCAATCTCAATCTCATCCTTTTGCTAAGCCACGCAACCATATGTTTGTCATGGATGCAATAATTGCATCATTTTAAAATGTATGTACTACTTTGTTAGGAATAGCTCTCGTTTGGTCAGGTGTCCTATTATTTGTTGATCATGGTTAACAAAATTTGACCCAAGGCCTTTTACCCAAAGACACGGCATCCTTTTAAACTTCAAAGTTTAATGATAAACAGGTAAGGTTAGGCGCAACTGAAGAGTACACTATGACTAAACCATATAGCAGATAAGAAAACTATGTTCTTAGAATAAAAACGCAATAATTTATTCTATTTGAAAAGAGTTTTCTTAACACTTTTTCATTTTCTTGGGGTGTAACTTTTGTAAGAAAAGGAGTGTATATCAGCAATATTTTGTTTTAATTTTTTCCCTGAAAAAATGCGGCGGCGGCGGCGGCAATCTTTCTTCATGTGCAAAGCTAAGCGGAGTTCATGCATGATTAGACAGTTGGATGGATAAAGAAATACATAATTATACCAGAAAATAGATGATGCACCACATATAACCTAAAATAATGTAACTCTGGCCATAGTTCTACAGTATATTATTGTTAGGTATGACTAATTGAAAAGATTGGTTAACTACCTTACAACTCAAGGTAATGTTTATGATGACTCCAACGGGAGCTTCAGGTCCCAATCCAGGCAAAAAATATAGCAGAAACTATTTTCCCAAGCATGTACATAAATGTTACTGTCCCACTTACAGTAATTACTTAAAAGACATCTTAAGTAGATATATGTTTCAGAATTTTTGTCGTCATGTAACCATTCAATCATGCATATGGGAGACCTTCAATTGTCTGAACCAATAACCTGTAACGTGATTTTTTAAATTGCAAAATGTTTAACTTTTATTTTAAAAAATCACATAGCTACTGAAAATAATCATTTTTAATATCGCGATTACACCAAACAAAGTACCATAAATCTCTTAATGATACCTGGATTTGAAATTCCATGTTATAAATGCACCATAACAATGTTTAAATAAATCATGCACTGCATTTAAAATCTAGTGTAATGAACGTAAATTTATCAGTGTCCTTGCGGCAGAAATTTTGTATAATATATACAAGGAGAAACCTAGGAATATATTCTAACTATTCATGTCCAAAAAATGGAAAATGACTATAATATAAATCTTACTGCGTTCATCTTGTTCTTTATTTGTTTGATGTCCTGAAGAGAAAAATCAATAGTAGACAGGGTAATAGGCCTGTTTTCAACATAAGGTTCTCCAGATCTGATGCTACTTATACTGTCTTCCATCCTTCCACTTTTCAGCATCCAGCTCACGTCTTTGATAGTATTTACACACATTGAAAATCCTCTTCCTATGCTCTTAACAAACTTCCATTTTTCAGCTTTAAATTTTGCATTATATGAAGGAAATGTTAAAGGAAGAGAAGGGTCATCTGCTCTTTTGAGGCAGTTGAACAAGGCAGACATTAAAGAAAAACCATCTCCTAAAGAATGATGGAGCTTGAATATGAGTGTACCCGCTGCCTGTTTTGTAGGATATTTGATGATGTGAATGTTCCATAGAGGTTTTGATTCCGGCAAGCGATCAGTCGCAACTTTGCTGATGTATTCTTGGATATAGTCCTCGTAGAATTCAAGTCCTTCTGGAAATGTTGGGATTTCAATGTGATCTTCAAGTCGGACTTCCACTTTTTTCCATACAGATTGACCAGTCTCAGGATCAGTCACCTGTTTATAAACATCAATATTTTTTATTTGTTTCGTCATGAAAAAGAATTGGAATAATGGCTGAGATTACCATAATGGAAGAGAAACGAGGATTTATGGGGAGGAAGAGACTTTGCAGTGTAGCTACAGCAGGAGAGTCATCAACTGGAATATCTGATTCGAACACAGCAAGAATACTAACACAGAGAGCTTCACTATTGAAATACTGAGCAGAAGGGCTAACTGGTTCTTCTCCCATCTCTTTTTGTAAGAGCATCTGGGACGAGCTTTTGTTTATTGTGAGCTTCATTTTTTATGAATCTATTGATGGTTTACTCCATGATCTGTTTATTTATAGCGATTTCTTGTTTATCTCTCGCCACGTCATTATTTTGAATTGTGATTCATATGTAAACTAACATGTATGAATGACTAGTATGAGCTACAGAAATCGCTACATCCAGAATAAAAAACATCAACATTATTAGTCACATCCACTCCAACTATCCAACTGCATCCTGGAACTGTGCGTTCAAACCTTTTCATCTAAGGTGCCGCTGGCATATAATTCGTTGTATGATAGTATGGTACCATTCAGGACACGTCCAAGTTCCAACGGTCCAACCTTTCCTCCAATCCCTATCAAAATAAATTTCCCTCCAATCCCTTTCAGTCTCCTTCCCTCTTAAAACCAGACTAACAACAACAGAAAATCATCAATTCGTAGCACTAATCAGATATCGTTTTACACCATCATCCATAACCTTTTATTCTACACATCATCCATAACCAGACTAACAACAAACTATTGTCGGTAGCAACGCGTGGTGAAACCATCGTGTAAAGGTATTTTTCTTAATGGATTTTTTATTTACTTAACGCATTTGGACCTAGAATTCAAGCGCACATTTTGAGAATTTGAAACTAATTCAATAACTGTTTCAAGGGGCGAATGGAACTGGACGGACATTATATACGTTTGCTTCTATGCACAGCCAATGCAGCAAACTACCCACATTATGTACAAATCTAGTTTGATAGAACAAGGGCACTTGCAGTGTACGTTGTTAACTAGGTGAATGCAAATCCGAAACCGACATTCAAAGTATGTGTTCACTAACCAATCATCCATTATATTATGCTTCAATACAATTGTTTTACTTTATCTGTACTCAAAACAGAATTTGAAACAGAATATAAATGTTTCTAATTTGTAACAGAATTAAAGTGTTCCAAATCAGAAACAGTACTGCAATCTGTTCAAATTAAAATGATTTGCACACAAATCAATTCAGCGACATAAGTATTATCTCTGTCAAACAGTGCTACTATGATATAGCACACAAATCAAACAACAACACAGTATTGCTGCAGTATACAGAACTATCCGGTATACAAATTGAAAGTTAAACAACAAAGAATTGAAGTCTAACCGAGTTCGCCTGAGGCCTGTATTCACAGTTTGCTTAAGACTTTCAGTCGAAGCCTCCCAAGATACAACAGACGAGAAAGCTTCTCGAGACTGTACTGAGTATGTACTGACAGTGACAATGAGCAATGGCAGAAATAGATAGTAGAAGGAAGAAGAAAACTGTATATTATTTCGGTTATTTATTTGATCAAAACTACCATGTATTTATAGTTTTCAAATGGATGCGTTAACGGGTCGCACCCGTTTGAAAAAATGCACCATTGCCATCTGAGTTCAAATGAACGCGTCCGCTCATTTGAACAGTAATGGTCGCACCCGCTCATTCCAAACGGGTCGCACCCGTATCCGCCATCGCTCCAAAAAAACCATTCAAAAATTACAGAGTTTTTTAGTGCAAAATTATGGTTTTATTCAAGGCCCAAAGCCCAAGCCCAAGCCTGAACCCGACCCGACCCGGTTCAGGCGGTCGGATGGGCGGGCGGCGCGCGCGCGCGTGTTTTCATCAGATATAGGTCCTCCCTCTCGCACAAAATTACCTGACCCTAAGGGTCAATTAGGAGAATGAGGATCCTATATATATACACAACATTTACCCATTATTTTCCAATGTGGGACTAAATGTATTTCATTCAACTCTTTAGGAATTTCAACAATCCCCCACATGAATGATAATATATTTTATCCCCCACACAAATTGAAATATCACTGACTACATATGGAATAATGTTTAATTTAAGATAAGTAGATTTTTCACTTTGAACTTTCCTTAATTAAAACCCATCGGATATACTTGGCTAATCGGTGAATTATTTCATCTTGAACCGTCAGCCGTTTTTGTATAACCAGACCATAAGTTTAACAGAACATTATTTCCCTTCTCACCCAATCTCTTGGTTGTGTTCATTTTGGTCCTGAACAATTTCTGGTTCTGCGAGTGTATATAGAGAATTTAAGCCTATAATATTCTCATAGAGCCGACCCAGCTCACATTGACATAGGTGATCGCTACCATTAGGAGTATCCTACATATACCCCACTTGTTATTTTACAAGATATGGTCATCGTTAAAAAGCATAGCTTTAACCTGTGAAACTTCTGTAGGCATGCATTTTATATTGTGCACCATAGGAATGAAGTACGACAATGTCCGACCAAATGCATTACGTCTTGAGTTATTCAGAACTGGTTTGCCTATTGATCCTAGTCCGTGGGATGTCCGGTCGCTAGGATAGGTTTCTGTATAAGATAACTCTTGTTGGTTTAGGCTTTTAAACTCATTCCCCTCGATGCGCAGTCAATTTTCTCTCTTGATAACCCTTTTGTAAATGGATCCGCTAGGTTATCATTGGTTCTTACATAGTCAATGGAGATAGTTCCATTTGAGAGTAACTGCCTGATTGTGTTATGGTGTCGACGAATGTGTCGAGATTTGCCATTATACATAAAGTTTTTCGCTCTACTTAGCGCTGCTTGATTGTCGTAGTGAATACATATGGCCGTTACAGGTTTAGGCCAAAGTGGAATATCTTCTAAGAAGTGACGAAGCCATTCTGCTTCTTCGCCTGCTTTATCTAAAGCAATAAACTCAGATTCCATCGTTGATCGAGCTATGCATGTTTTCTTAGTAGATTTCCACGACACTGCTGCTCCTGCTAGAGTCAAAACATAACCACTTGTGGATTTTGATTCCTCTGAATCGGCAATCCAGTTTGCATCACTATATCCTTCTAATATGGCTGGATATTTTCCGTGATGCAAAGAATAATTTGTGGTATTCTTTAAGTATCCAACACTACACCAAAACAGTGGATTCCCAACAAGTATAGGTGTTACAAATAATTTCCGTAACACTTTTATGTGTCACTAACAGCCTGTGAGGGATTTCCTGTAACACTTATAAGTGTTACAAGCAGATTAACTGCTAACACTTATAAGTGTTACAAGCAGATTAACTGCTAACACTTATAAGTGTTACAGGAGGACCAACTGCTAACACTTATAAGTGTTACAAACAGAGTAACTGCTAACACTTACCAGTGTTACAAACATATTTATTGCTAACACTTATAAATGTTGGAACTATAATATATGGTAACACTTATAAAAGTTACAGACATATTCATTGCTAACACTTATAAATGTTGGAACTATAAGAGATGGTAACACTTATAAGAGTTACAAACATATTCATTGCTAACACTTATAAATGTTGGAACCATAAGATATGGTAACACTTATAAATGTCAGTATCATAATCCTACTAACTCTTATAAATGTTGGAATACATAAATTGCTAACACTTATATAACATGTTTTTATGATTTTCAATCACATATATATCTCAACATACCAATTCAAATAAAAGTATTTAGTACACTTCTATATTCCAAATTCCAATAATGTCACTTTTGCATAATGCTTTCAATTTCAAAATACCATAATATCAAGTTCAAATTACAAAAAAAATTACAAAGTTTTACTAAAGATACATAGAATTTTAGATATTATGAAGGTGAAACAGGGACCATATCACAAAGCCTCCATCTGAAAATTCACAAAGCTTGTAGTGTCCGTTTTGAGGACCATCGTAAAGTGGTGCTTCCGGATCTAAAACTTCTGTTATCCAAACAAATTTCTCAACATCTGGCACTATCTCTCTAAAATGACACATGGTTTGCGTACCAATATAAGCTTTTGCTACATTCTTCATATCTTGTGATAATAGCATTACAAATTGTTTTCCTTTTGTTGATGATCCAACATCATTTGTCAGAATAACCGAATTAGCAATTCCAACATTCGGTGTAGATTTATCCAAATTAGAAGCGGTTTCTGTCATAGGCGTCATAACACCGCCATTAACGTTATGTTGCGATCCCGGTACCATAGTAAGAAAGGATGAAGCAAATGATTTAAGAGCATCGTTGATTTGGATTGACACTTGACTCGCCACTTGACTTGCAACTTGATTTTATAATTCCATAGACCATTGACGAAAATCATCTTTTTTATTCTTGTCGGCAATTGCTTTTGATGCTTGCATTATCTTTACGTGCTTTACGGAAGAAGAGGAGCTAATTGCATGACAATAATTTTTCCTTTTATCAGAACCAAAAACTTTGGCGATAGGATCATTGTCAAAATCAAACATGTTTGCATGCTCGTTGCTATTACATTCCAACTCCTGTTTTCTTTCCTCCTCCTCCACAAGTGCCTACAAAGTATAAACGTACTTAGTTTTAAAGAAATAACAAATTGCATGTCAAGTTTCTGAAAATGACAATGCCAATTTCTGAAAATAAACATCCAAAAATCATGTTACGAAACTTATATGGTACCATAGTTATGAAACTGAAGTTGAGCAATGCTCAGTTTCGAGTTCCGAGTACTCGAAACTGGGCAATGCTCGGTTTCAGTTTCGAGCTCGAAACTGAACCTGAACAGTTTCAGTTTTGAGCTCGAAACTGAAACTGAACAGTTTTAGTTTCAGTTCTCGAAACTGAAACTGAACAGTTTCAGTTTCTAGTGGCATTGCTCAGTCTCGATAGTAAAACAATTATAAATGGTAACATAATATGTTTGTGCATGTCTGAAGCTAAAGTGCAATCCAGTGAAGTGCTCTAGGTAATTAATGTCAATGTCGATTTCTGAAAATAAACATCTAAAAATGATGTTACGAAACTTATATGGTACCATAGCTACGAAATTAAAGCTGAGCAATGCTCAGTTTCGAGTTCCGAGTACTCGAAACTGGGCAATGCTCAGTTTCAGTTTCGAGCTAGAAACTGAAACTGAACAGTTTCAGTTTCGAGCTCGAAACTGAAAGTGAACAGTTTTAGTTTCAGTTCTCGAAACTGAAACTGAACAGTTTCAGTTTTAGTTTCTAGTGGCATTGCTCAGTCTCGATAGTAAAACAATTATAAATGGTAACACAATATGTTTGTGCATGTCCGAACAAACATTAAAAGCTACAGTTTCGAGTACTCGGAACTCGAAACCGAGCATTGCTCAGTTTCAGTTTCGCAGTTTCGAGAACTTGAAACTGGAACTGAGCATAAAACATGACAGTTAAGAAAACTAACAATAACTTAAACCGATCTAACCTTTCCTCATTGTGCTTGATAAAACATAAAACATGACAATAAGACAACTTATGCATTAGAAGTTAAACAAAAATATAAAAGACACTAAGGTTTTAACTTGTTTGAATTACAATCATTGATCTGTTCATGTATTTTTTTTCATTTGTTTGTAGTTTAAATTCCGTGGCTCTCGATACTACATTTCAAATGTAAGTGAAAAGAGAACTTTGGACATATAGAAGAGAGGTGCAAGTGCCAAGTTAAATGAGCCAGCAACAAGCAACTTATGCATGCATAGGGACAGCCGATGATGTCAACACCGACATGAGAACTTCAATACATAAATGGGACAGCTAAACATTGCTCAGTTTCGTAAACTGTTGAACATTGCTCAGTTTACTAAATGCATGTAACAGTAGTTTACTAAACACATAATGTCGACCCTAGCTGCTTTGTTGCTAAATGCATGTAACAGTAGTTAACAAACTGTTGAACATTGCTCAGTTTCGTAACTGCTCAGTTTCGAGTTCTCGAAACTGAACTGAACATTGCCCAGTTTCGAGTACTCGGAACTCGAAACTGAGTATTGCCCAGTTTCAGTTTCGAGTTCTCGAAACTGAAACTGAGCATTGCCAAGTTTCGAGTACTCGGAACTGAGCATTACTCAGTTTCAGTTTCGCAGTTTCGAGAACTCGAAACTGAAAATGAACATTGCGCAGTTTCAGTTTCGAGTTCTCGAAACTGAAACTGAACATTTCTCAGTTTCAGTTTCGAGTTCTTGAAATTGAACTGAACATTGCCCAGTTTCGAGTACTCGTCAACATGCCATCATTTTTTTTTTTGAAAATGAGAGAATTAAACTAAGCACAAAAAATTGTTTTCTCTTTTAAACATCTCGATCATAATAAGTACCCAATAAAAAAGTTTTCACCTTGATAAAAAGTTGGATTGGTGTAAACATGTTAAAAAAACATATAAAATAATGATTACAAGCTATATTTTTTTATATACCATTTAGACAGACTGGACATTGTTAAAAAACAAACTCATGGACAAATAGGTTTAGAATCCACAATGCATACCCCAAAAATCAGTGAAGTAAAATTAACAATTGAAAAGAAAATCATACCTCTCAAACTCCAATCAAGCAGCTATATGCTCTTTGAATAATCCTCGTTTGAAGATAGATCTACTACCTACGGAAGGTGTGACACATACAAAATATAGAAGAAATATATAAACATATAAAAATTATTCAGAAAATAGTATAACATGCATAGTCACATTGAATTCTTTTTGGATCGCTAAAAATAAAACAAGTTTCACGTTCAAGCATTGCTATTCTACGGTTCACATCATCTGGCTGCTTTGAATGAAGAAGACCCCAAGATAGCATCATCAGGCCTTCGTTCCTCTTTTCTCAACTATCACCATGATTATCCTCTTCTTCACATCCCTTATTGTAGAGTAAAACGTTAGTATAAAATGTTGTTCCTCTTTTCTCAACAGGGAAAAAACCAACGAATAGATGGGCAGCAATAATGCTTTGTAATATAAATGTAGATGGGCAGCAGTAAATAATAAGCTAGAACAGCTTTCATATCACTTTAAACGATCATCTGAGATAAATAAATTAAATTTTACATTGTGAACCCAGTTGGGTGAAAATGATCAATGAACTACATAATAAAAGACCAGAACAAGGATAACGTGCACACTATTCACAACTGTTGGAAAACATCAATCAGGGGATGGATCTTCTACAGTTTCATTTCCGATGTGATAGAGGCATCAATGCACTTATTTATTCTCTACAAGATGGATAGTCAGTAAACAAGGTTACTGTCATCCAGTCCACAAATCTGACATATGGACCGTAAAGTGCACAGAAAAGAAGCAAGAGGCACGCTAATGTATCCCAACATGCAAACTAGCGTATCTACTCATTTAAGTAATATAATTGAAAAAAAGAAAAACACCAAGCATAAAAACATGAATGCATTCTTAAGTTCTCCCACGACAGAGGCATAAATGGGTATCTATTCTACATGGAGTTGATCTGCATGCCAAAAAAATTGAGAAATCAAACAAAACATATCAATAACAATTCCAGTACATAATGATTATATCTTTTAATCTTTAAAGGTATTTTCTTACTCAGCATATGCAAATGTTTATTAGAATCTTAAGATACGCTTTACAAAGTGTATCAGATGTCAAAATAAACATGTAAAAGGAAAAAAATACAAATGTTAGATATGTTAAAAATAATAACAAATGGTTGTGTCAAGATAAAGAAATAAGAATGTGTTGATGCAAATACTTACGAAAATGATAGCATGTTGCGAACTTTTGGAGCATCAGGCATGTCCATGAACAAAGAATTTGCAAAGAAAGTCATCCGCCTTCTTGCTTCAAGGTTAGTTGGTACATCCCTTGCGGATTCCTTTACCGTTAACAACAGAAAAAGTCTTTTGATCTAGTAAGAGTAACAAATTGTCAGTTTAGATAACACAAGGAAAATGACAAAATATTTCTTAAGAAAAAATAACATGCCTTCTCTTTCCATGCATCTGACTCTAGTTGAGGAAAGTTGATAGCCTTAGCAGCAAACAATTGAACTTGCTGATCTGATATCATAACTAAAAGACTGCGTTTTTCAAACAGAAACGGTGTTATACAATCAAATATAGAGTTATACGCCAAAAGGTATGTAATTACACTAGAGGACAGATTGCAAACTCGTTACGACCAGATTTATGAGTTAAGTCGGTTTTTAATTATTTTTGTTGTTGAAAATTTGATGTTTTACTTTTAGCGGCATTTAAGTAAATGCTAAAGACTCTAGCAATTTATTACCAAAAACAAAAACAGAAAAATATCAGACATACACACAAAAAAAAAGAAGTAATAAAACGTATTCCCACGTAAGCATTAAAAAAAAATGATAGCACCATTGCAATTTCACTTCTTTTAAATAGCAAAGTGACAACAGAAAGAGAAACCTATGAAATTTCCTTGCCTAGAAATTTTTTCCTCCATTACATCTCTTGTGACCACCTCAAGCATATCTTGGAAAAGAGTAATAACCTGGCCTCTTGCTTCATCTTGATTATCCATCTAAAACAATAAGACACTTATATACAAGGAAAAATTCATTTACGAATTACCAGCAAGGAACGTAAAAACTCTATACAAAAATTATATACCAATATCTTTATCAACTTGACAACATGGTTGTATAACCTGCGCAGAGCACTCATATTCAAATCTTTAACAAAATTTATCCTTTTGAACTTTAAATTATCAACTGGAAACTATCCAACCTTAGCAATTTTAGTGGATAAAGCAGCACGCAAGCCCTTTTTCTTAGAATCAGATTTATTAACTGGGATCAGTCGATCATTGAACACACCAGGCAATGATTGAAACCGCGACTTTGACATAATCAAAGGTCCGAACAGCTTAAGGAAGTCGAAAGTAAATTTGAACAGCTTAAGAAAGTCGAAAGTAAATTCCTAGAAGTGAAATCCTAGAAGTGAAATCGAATTTTTTACCTCTTATCGTGATTCCTAGAAGCCGCCGTGATTCCTAGAATCCCCAATCCCTAGAAGCCCCAATTCGAAGTCCATTCTTTTGATCCAAGATTTCAATTCTTCGATTTCCGCCGTGTCTCTGATGTTGATGATCTAATCGCTGATTTCAATCTTCCAAGTCCATTTTGTTTATTTGCGTATGTCGCGGCCTAGAAAGAATAAGCGTTGAGGACAAAGTGTTGAGCATCCGATTAGGGTTATGTTTGGCAACTTACCCTTTTGCCCTTAAAAAAGAAGAGTTGACCAAGCATAACAACACATAAAAGTGTTGGCACATTTTTGCTACCGCAACACATATAAGTGTCACTAGTCTACAACGCATATAAGTGTGGGCAGTTGAAAAAAATAAGAGTTGCCAATTGGCCATTATGGTGTAGTGCAAGCACTCTCATTAGTGCTTTCCAGTGTTCCTTTCCTGGATTACTTGTATACCTGCTTAGTCGACTTACTGCATAAGCTATATCTGGTCTCGTGCAGTTCATAAGATACATTAGACATCCTATAACACGAGAGTATTCTAGTTGCATTACACTCTCATTAGTGTTTTTATGCAGTACTTCTGACGGATTAAAAGGTGTTTGTACTCCTTTAATCCCAAGATTTTGAAATCTTTCAATCACTTTGTCTACATAATGTGACTGAGATAATTCAATTCCATTAGGGGTTCTTATTATTTTGATTCCCAAAATAACATCTGCAACTCCTAAATCTTTCATATCGAAATTGTTGATCAGCATTTTCTTTATGGTCTCAATAACTTTTAAGTTAGGACCAAAGATTAACATATCATCCACATATAAACAAATCATGACATATGACTGTCCAATTTGTTTATAATAAACACATTTATCATATTCATTTATACGAAAACCATTTTGCATCATGACACTATCAAATTTTTCGTGCCATTGTTTTGGAGCTTGTTTGAGTCCGTATAATGATTTTACCAATTTACAGACTTTATTTTTCATTTCCCTTGGATATAAAACCTTCGGGTTGCTCCATGTAGATTTCCTCATCGAGATCTCCATTCAAGAACGCTGTCTTTACATCCATCTGATGAATCTCTAGATTATATATGGATGCAATCGCTATTAACATTCTTATTGAGGTTATTCGTGCAATGGGTGAATATGTATCAAAGAAGTCTATTCCTTCTTTTTGACGATATCTTTTGGCTACTAATCTGGCTTTATATTTGTCGATAGAGCCATCCACTTTCATTTTCTTTTTGAAAATCCATTTGCAGCCAATTTGTTTTATTCCAGGTGGAATATCAACAATTTCCCAAGTTTTATTACTTAGAATTGAATCAACTCACTTTGGATTGCTTCTTTCCAACATGAAGATTTAGAAGATGACATGGCCTCTTTATATGTTTGAGGTTCATGTTCAAGTACGTAAGTGAGGAACTCAGAGCCAAATAACTTGGAAGTTCTGGCCCTTACGCTTCTTCTTGGTTCAACTTCATTAACTTCACGATGAGTTTCATCTTCATGTGGGCCACTTGATTCTTCTCGTGTCCTTTTGGGGACATTATTTCCTTCATTTCTTTTGTGTGGAAACACGTCTTCAAAAAATGAGGCATCTCTTGATTACATGATTGTATTTACATGGATATCATCTATATCAGACTTGAATACCAAAAATCTATACGCACTACTATTATGAGCAGGCCCTAGGTAGTAACAATCTACTGTTTTTGGCCCAAGTTTGACCTTCTTGGTTGGCTATAGGAACTTTTGCCAAGCACCCCCACACTTTGAGGTATTTGAAGCTTGGTAGATGTCCTTTCCATAACTCATATGGAATTTTTCCCGTTTTACTGTGAGGAACTTTATTTAATATGTGATTAGACATATTCAAGGCTTCCCCCCACAAGTTCGTCGGTAGACCAGACTTTAAAAGCATTGTATTAATCATATCTTTTATCGTTCTGTTTTTCATCTCGGCTATGCCATTTTGTTGTGGCGAATATGGTGCTGTCGTTTGATGAATTATTCCATTTTCTGCACAGAATTGTTCAAACGGCGATTCATATTCTCTACCTCGATCGGATCTCAATATCTTGATCTTCTTATTAAGCTGATTTTCTACTTCAGCTTTATATTTTATAAACAATGCGATTGCTTCATCGTTACTGTTTAAAAGATATACGTAGCAATATCGTGTATAATCATCAATAAATGTGATAAAATACTTTTTCCTACCTCTTGTAGGTAAGTTTTTGAAATCACATAAGTCAGTATGAATCATTCCCAATGGTTCAGTACTTCTGTCAACAGTATGAAATGGTTTCTTAACCATTTTTGCTTCTACGCATGTTTCACATTTGTAGTTTTTATCCACTTGAAATTTAGGAATTAACTCTAAATTTGCAAGTTTTTTCATTTTTCGGAAATTTAAATGTCCTAATCTATCATGCCATAATAAAGTTTCATGCTCAACGATATAAGAAACTTCTTTTTTATTCATAGCATTATCAGAATGCATATTATTGCCGATTACGGCTACATTTGCCTTAAATAGGCCATCACACAAGTAACCCCTTCCTATATAGATTCCTGCCTTGGACAGAACCATCTTGTCTGACTCGAAGACCATCTTGAATCCCTTCTTTGAAAGCACGGATCCAGAAATCAGATTCTTGCGGATATCTGGAACATGAAGGACGTCATTCAATTTAATATTCTTCCCAGAAGTAAACTTGAGGGTGACTATTCCTTTGCCTTCAACCATGGAAACTGATGAATTGCCCATATAGAGTTTCTCATCTTGATCCAATTTTGTGTAGGTTGAAAAAACGGACTTATCTGAGCATATATGCCTAGTAGCACCCGTGTCCAACTACCATTGTGCAGAATTCTGAATCAAGTTGCATTCGGTCACAACTCCAAAAAAATTGGATTCATCGATGTCCATGTTATCCACCACATTTGCTTCCGAATTTTTCTGTTTCTCGTGTCTGCACTCTTTTGCTTGATGACCAGTCTTGCCACAAACCTAACATTCACCATTGAATTTCTTGGACTTTTTCTGGTTATTCTGCTTATTCTCTGGCGCCTTTCTTTTCTTGTTTTTGTTGAAGTGCCCTTTCTTCTTTGACCCTTCAGCAACAAGTGCCTCTTCACTTTTAGGTTGAGTGACTCCATGATTATCTGCCTATATCTTTAATCTGACGATGAGGTCTTGTAAGGATATCTTCTTCTTTTTGTGCTTTAAGTAGTTGCGGTAGTCCCTCCAAGATGGTGGCAATTTTCCGGTAATTGCTTCAACCGGAAATGATTCACCAACTTTGTGGCCTTCTGCTTCCATTTCATGGATAATAATTTGCAACTCCTGCACTTGAGAAGTCACCGATTTTGAGTCCACCATTTTATAGTCCATAAACTTATCAACGATGAACTTTTTCAAACTCACATTCTGTGTCTTGTACTTTGTAGCCAGTGCATTCCAAAGAACTTTTGCAGTCTTTAGGGGCTGGTACACTTTGTACAGGACCTTGTCCAGGCAGTTGAGAATGTAGTTTCTGCATAAAAAGTCTGAATGCCTCCACGCATCAATAGAATGACCATCATGCTTAATTGCCTCCTTGGTGTTTCCTGGTGTATGCGGCACCAGTTCATCTTCTTCAAGATACTTCTGCAAGCCAAGGGTGGTGAGATAGAACAACTGTAACACCCCGCATTTTTAATATAATTAAAAATGAAATAAAATTCATGAAAATATTCTTATAATGGTAAATAATGGTGATGCATAATAAGAATTAATTAATACATGGAAGAAGAGAAAAATTAATTCAACAATAGTGTGTGTAACGGAGAAGATAGTAAAATAAGGATATTTAATTTAAATATCCATAATTAAGTAAAATGGGCATCACCATTGCGTTACTCTCAAAATTTTACATGAAATAGAGTCCGAGTTTTCGAAAATCGGAGTCCGTACGAGTAAGTTATGACATTTCAAAGTTTCAGAATTTAATTTAATAACTAAACAGCTCAAAACAGGGCCAAAATTCGAATTTCAAACAAACAAGCAGGCTGGGCGGGAGAACTCCCGCCCAGGCAAGGTCGACCACAGGGTCGACTATGTAGTCGACCCCCCAACCATGTCGACACTGTAGTCGACCTGGGTGTCGACCTGGTCCCTTTTTCCCAGAATCGGTTCCGGGTTCATCTTAGTGTATCTGGACTAGTTCTTGGGCGAGATTCGTAGATTGGTTCCTATATAAACGACCCTAGGCTCCTTGAAAACTCCACAGCAATTCGTGGCGAAGCCATGGCTCTCTTCTCCCTCATTTTTTATTATTCTTCTCCAAATAGATCTTGGATCTACTCTTCACTCTTTTCTCTACAACCTCTATTCTTAAAACTAAAAAGAATAAGACCTAGAATTACTACAATCGTGGATGAAAAAGAAAAGAGATTTAAATCTAAAAGGCTGCGCAAAGAAAAGAGAAGGAATACAGATCCGCAACCCACACCGCATATGAAATCAAGGCAAGATCAAGTTGGACACGAAATCAATTCAAGATTAATCTAGTCCTTATTTTGAAGACACCAAGCATTGTGAGTGGAGTTATAATACACTTTTTTTGTGTAAAATTATGATTTATCGTTCAAGCATTCCCTATGTAAACGTGAAATGAAATTGTCGTGAAAATTGTATCTGTAATATTTAACGTTGTCACTTGTTCACCTTTAATTATCATGCCTACGATTATGTCCTCTTTTATTCTCCCTCTTTTATCTTTTTATGACTAGGCTATCACGAACCTAGCTTTATTATGAAATAAATTCGACAGAGTGATTATTGCGAACTAAAAAGGGGAACGCTTGATTTTGGGTCATGACGTGGAATGGAAGCCTTAGTAATAAATTACAATGGGTTTTGGGTATAATATAATCTTAGTAAGATTTGAATGGGTGGACCAAGTTGAAAGGCTTTAAGCATAAACATGATTTAGGATATGTCATATATTTGACGCCACTGAAACGGCTTAAACATGAATTTGCTTAAAGAAAATGTTCATGGGTACATGTCACTTGAATAAGACATGAATATGGTTGAGTAATTTATGTAATGTAAATAGGGACAAAATTATGAAACTTGAAATATGACATTTAGAATATGCTTATGAACTTGACATCTAAAACGAACACGAACATGGCATAAATTGGTAGTTGACATTTATAAGAACATGTTTGTAAGTTGGGTAATTGGCATAACATGAATTTAATATTTCTGACATGATTATGAACTTGACATATGCCAATTAGAATAGGCATGAACCAAACATAAAAAGTGGCTAACTCGAGGTTAGGATGAGTTCGCGATGTAATCCTGCCCGGAACCGCCCGGCCTAACTAGTGGTTGCAAACAATAGGTCCTAATGTGAGAAGTTAGTCATACCTCGCTTGAAACCCGAGGTTAGACTGAGTTGTGGTGTAATTCTGCCCGGAACCGCCCAGCATAACCAGTGATCACAACAACAGGTCTAATGTGAGAGGTTGTGGTGCATTAATAATTAATGGCACATGGTTCGTATGGTTGAGTCATGAATTCAAAGACAACACTTAACCAAATTTGTGAATGAACGTCATAAGGAGATGGGGTTAAGTCGACACGAACATATGAACAAAACTTAACCAAAAACGGAAATAGGGAATGTTAACTACCTATTATAAATCGAAGTTGAAATAGTCAAAGGGTTAATTAGGGGGTAAACCTGTCCTAGGGACAGAGAAAGACTATGACTTAAGATGTAATGTAAGACCTGAAGGGTGGGAAAACACCCAAGCGCTGTCACCGAATAAAAGAGAACTTAAGTTATGCTGGAATTCTTGGGAAAACCTTAGTCAACAAGTTGAATTATAAAGCGAGAATATGTGATCTGATGTCTAAGGTAACGAGAATTGACTAAGTAAAACAACGAGAATGATAACTAAGTAACAAGCCTTAGTTAATAGGAACTAAGTAGTAAACCTTAGTTAAGAAAACGGTCGAGAACGGGAACTAAGTTGTAATCCTTAGTTAAGGGTAACTAAGTGGTAAACCTTAGTTAACAAGATTAACGGGAAAGGAAACTAAGTGATAAACCTTAGTTAAGAACAACTAAGTAATAATTCTTAGTCAAGGGAACTGAGCCAGTCCATAAATAGATGAATAACCCGATACGGTAGATCATCGCTTAATAAACACACGAGGAGGAGCGAACGTTTATCTTATTTCGAAAAAGGCTCCAGCGGACTGGGTTACGAAGCACGTAGCTTCGGGGAACGTGAGGGTACTCTTGGTATCCCTCTGTGAGGTTGCAGATGATCCTCCTGGGCTCACAGAGGTTAAGGTCTGCAGTAGGAGAACTGAGAGTATGCCTTGGTTGCAATATAAGGCAACCTAAAGACTAGGATGGACCAGCGTGAGGCGGCGATATCTTGTTTATCCCTGTGATAGCACTCGTCGTCTACCTACCATCTCCAGTCAATCGTAGTACGTATACGGAAAGGCAGAGAACTCCCAACAGACCATATACTTGCTATCTAGTTATGGGTGAGGCTGGCCAATGGGAAAGTGGGGCATAGGTGGCAGGAGTACAGTTCTCGTGCTTGATTTTCTTGGATTGCCTTTCATTAGTTGAGGGAGGGGTCACGTGGGACCATAACCCCTGGTAGAAAAACAGACCTTAGCATCTGCATCGGCAGATAACTTAAAGCTCCTGACCGAGTACCGTGTTTCTTGATTTAGCCCTGTCACGGGACTCGGGCCACACATATAGTGTACATGTGCACCTAGACATCGGAAACGATTCGCGATACATACGTGGGAAAAGGGCGCTGTTCGACAGGTAGCATAATCCCTAGTAGTCCTAGGTGGCATAAACCCTAATCGAATCTAGAAAACGTTCAATAGGTAGCATAATCCCTAGTGGTCCTAGGTGGCACAAATCCTAGTTGAACACTCGATAGTTCATGATAAGGAAACCTAGCTAGATCAAGGGTGGCAGTCCAAACGATTTCAAGAATGGTGGCACCACGTTGAAGTAGTATAGAATTATGTGATAAAACCCGTACGATATACGGCAAGGGACTGTACGTATACATGGAAAGGATTATACGAGTTGGGGAAAAATTACATATACGATGTATTAGTTTAAGTATACTAATAAGTGGACGAGAATGACATGGGTTTGGCCTTGGGTGCTAATATTGTGAATAACCTAATAAACAAGAAATTATTACTGAATGGTATATGTAGGGTTACATAAGAGTTTATTATAGTCCAGTCACACAGAACTTATGTTCTGACCCCCTCCTCACAACATGCGCAGGTTAGGTTCATGACAGAGATAGTATTGCTTGACTATTGGCCTGGCAGTATTATTATTAAGGTAATGCTATTTTGAATAAATTATATTTTATTCCTTCCGCTGTGAGCTGCTTTTCGAACTCTGACATGTTTCTTTCTCTCTGTCTTTTCTACAGGATACCAGAGCACCCAACTCGGGGTCCGATGGATTGGATTTTTTTGAAAAATCCGGGTTGTTACAACAACATCTGATTCTGCCACGTCAGAAAATCATCTTCTTCGCCTTTGAACAAGTCTGGCTTGTTCAAATTGCCAGTTTTGAGCGTTATTTGCTCTGTTGCCATCGCTGTTATGTCAAAAACAGGGAAAGTCTTAAGATGTTATACTTTATCTGTACTCAAAACAGAATTTGAACAGAATATAAATGTTTCTAATTTGTAACAGAATTAAAGTGTTCCAAATCAGAAATAGTACTGCAGTCTGTTCAAATTAAAATGATTTGCACACAAATCAATTCAGCGACAGAAGTATTGTCTCTGTCAAACAGTGCTACTATGATATAGCACACAAATCAAACAACAACACAGTATTGCTGCAGTATACAGAACTATCCGGTATACAAATTGAAAGTTAAACAACAAAGAATTGAAGTCTAACCGAGTTCGCCTTAGGCCTGTATTCACAGTTTCCTTAAGACTTTCAGTCGAAGCCTCCCAGGATACAACAGACGAGAAAGCTGCTCGAGATTGTAGTGAGTATGTACTGACAGTGACAATGAGCAATGGCAGAAATAGACAGCGGAAGGAAGAAGAAAATTGTATATTATTTCGGTTATTCATTTGATCAGAACTACCATGTATTTATAGTTTTCAAATGGATGCGTTAACGGGTCACACCCGTTTGAAAAAACGCATCGTTGCCATCTGAGTTCAAATGAACGCGTCCGCTCATTTGAACAGTAACGGGTCGCACCCGCTCATTCCAAACGGGTCGCACCCGTATCCACCATCGCTCCAAAAAACCCGTTCAAAAATTGCATAGTTTTTTAGTGCAAAAATATGGTTTTATTCAAGGCCCAAATCCCAAGCCCGAACCCGAACCCGACCCGGCCCGGTTCGGTCGGTCGGACGGGCGTGCGGCGCACGCGCGCGCGCGTGTTTATTAGATATAGGTCCTCCCTCTCGCACAAAATTACCTTACCCTAAGGGCCAATTAGGAGAATGAGGATCCTATATATATACACAACATTAACCCATTATTTGCCAATGTGGGACTAAATTTATTTCATTCAACTCTTTAGGAATTTCAACAACAATAGACTCATGTGCAACAAACTCTAGTGCCATAAGCTCGTGTGCAACAAGCTCCACTCGTAGGATCATCTTCTGGTACACGTAGCAAATCGAGAAGGCTCCATGTAGACGCTAATAATAAGTTATACAAATCATTGACCTAATACGAGAGATAGACGAAAAAATCTCATACGTCTTCAGACAGTCCTAAAAAAATAACGTAGATTCAACATCAATTTTTTAATCGATGAACCAATGGGTGCTCATATTAAACAACTTGCACAAAGAGGAAAATTTATTTTTAGTGAAGCGATATCAACTCTTAAGTAATAACAACATATATAAAATAATAATGTTTTTAATTATGGGGACCAAGCGCTTGTCTCCTAGCATCCATGGGGACTAGATCACCCCCTCTTTTCTCCGCCGCCCTCTTTTTAACTCCCTTCTTTGCTTTTTCAACCATCTAGTAATTCTTCTCCCGTTCTTCCCAATCTTTTCTCGTAGCTGTTAGGAGCGAGCACGCTCATCTTGGAATTAAACCCCTCTACTATAGATCTAGATTTACTTCACCTCTTCCCCTTATGGCGTCCTTTCCCCAATTTCTTGCATCCTTTTTTGTCTTCTTAATCGTGGAGGCCCTGCCTTTCGGTTACAGTTCCCCTTTCATCTTAATCTAGGTTAAGCTTTGGCGACTATGCCTTTTCCCGATCTACCCTTGGGTATTTGTTGTCCATTCCGTTGCATGACTTCCTATCGTAGTAGGAACATGGTAGGGAGCAATAAAACCATCTTGCATAGCATCACGAGTGGGAAAAAAAATCTTAGTATTGAAGTCAGATAAGTTCAACCCTTCTTACCAAACAGATATCCTACATGAACACATTTACAACTTCTACTAGAGAATTTGTCACTTTTGCCTTTTGGTTATGTGCAAAACATATACAACCAAACATACGCAATTTTGTTAAGGATGGTGGATGAATAAACAAAACCTCATATGGTGTCTTCTTGTGAAGAACATTAGAAGGAGCACGAATAACAACATGAGCAACAACTAAAACACATTTTCTCCAAAAAAGAAATAGGCAGACCTCTTTGAAATCTTAAAGCACTTGCAATACTTAAAATATGTTTATGTTTTCTTTGCACTCTCCCAATTTGCCGAGGATTACCCACACAAGTAGTTTGAAACCAAATCTCAGTTGCACAAAAATTATCCTTCAAACATTTAAATTCCGTTCAATTATCAATACGAACAATTTTCAATTTTTGAGAAAATGGACGATCAATTATAGCAATAAATGACATAAATATCCCAAAAGCTTCAGTTTTATCAATCAACAAATAAACCCACATAGCATGGGAAAAATCATAAACTATTATATGAAAATAATGAATGCCATAAGAAGAAGGTTCAGCAAACGGACCCCACAAATCACAATGTACTAACTCAAAAATACGGGTTGTTTTATTTTCACTCAAAGGAAAACTATCCCTAGGTTACTTAGCGTGGTGGCATATTTCACTTATTTTATTCAAATTATCTTTAGAATCCCAAAAAAGGAAGCCACTTCACTACTTTTTCCAAAGGATGGTCCAACCTATTATGCCATAATTCCAATGAAGACATGCTTGCAACTATAAGAGCTTGAACCGGTGTCTCTTCACACAAGTAGTAAAGTCCATCCCGTCTTCCACTAATTCCAATCACCTCCATCGTCAGTTGGTCTATTTAAACGATTAGGAGATGGTGGAGTTTTTTCACCTGCCATGGATGAAGTTTAGAGAAAGAAAAATTAAAGTTTACCAGGCTCTTATACATTGATAAGAATTGAGATTTCTTAGGCTAAAAGTCTTATCTTTTCATTCATTAGCGAAGTCATTTATACACAACATTCCATTCTGATTTTATCAACAAATCACATAAATAGGGAAACAACAAATTATATCCCTAAACTTGATTTTTTCAACCAATCACATAAATAGCGAAACTACAAATCACATCCCTAAACTTGATTTTGTCAACAATTTACATAAACAGGGAAACTATAAATTACATTCTTAAACTTTATTGATTTCCTAATCACTGTCAACTCACCATATCACATAATATATGTGATTTCCTAATAGTTTCCTCATGGATACACCATCAACTGCAAAGTTAATAAGTCCAACGAAATACTAAAATTCGAGCATGTATGACACTTAGTCTAAAGACGGAAGATAAGATATTATAAAGTAATTTTCGTCTCTCCTTAATCAAGATACAACTGATAATTTTTTTAAAGGTCATCAACCTAGAACATTGTAGCATTATTATTATCAAAGAAAAAGATATATGATTTGGATATTTACTTTAAAAAGAACAAAAAAGCTAGATGAAATCATGTTAGAACACATGTACACTATGTGTTGTACAACAAAAATAATTGCAGTAGTTATATCTTAATTCAAAGCATGAGTCTCTAATATAAAAACATCATTTGCAATAGCCATTAAACATACTGTAAGTGAATCATGATTAATTTAGTAAGATAAAATGTATATCGGCAAGAATCCAACATGAACCAAGAACGAAAAAAAAACCAATACCATTAATCGAAATAATATTAATAAAATCGATTGCACTATTGATAAAGCTGTTATGTAACGACGGTCGAAACAGAGCCTCGTTCCTTCCAGCGTAGCGCACACACATATGAGTTGACATACACATCATTCTAACAAAAGGAATCTTTGATGTTACGCATCTACCCACTTATATTTGTACTCCACTCCTTCAATTCATTACGAGACATGAGACTATTTATTCAAACCACTATTCCAACCTTAACAAGGTACAAGACAATTCTAACATTATCCCCCTTAACTCGCATCCTACGAGTATCTTTTGAGACCACTGCCTTGCTTGCATAGCCCAGTCCATAACCTTCGGCTCTGATACCACTGTTATATAACGACTGTCGGAACAAATCTCCTTCCTTATGCATAGGGTGCATGCAAATGAGTTGGGACACATCCTTATAACAAAAGAAATCTCTGATGTTACGTGCCTACCAACTTATATTTTGTACTTCACTCATTCAATTTATTCTGAGACGTAAGACTATTTATTCAAACCGTCATTGCTACTTAACAACATGCGAGTCAATCCTAACAAAAGCAACTCAAAATATCATCTTGAAGAATGCTTACTCAAACTTTCCAACTTTTTCAAAGTATTTTTTAGCTAATGAACTTCAGTTCACTAATTGTTGAAATTCAATCAACAAATACTAAATGATTGGTCTACACTACTGCTAACCTTTTATTTCTAAGGCTGAAATACCCATTAAAGAATGAATTAGTCCATCTTAATCATGCGTAGGTCATAGATAATAATAACCTCATACAACACGGAAATAATTTAAAAAACCACTTTCCATTTATGATATGCTTAAAGCACTAAAAAAACAACAAACTGTAAATGTGATCTATATCACTATTTTGGTATGGTTGATATTTGATCAATAATCAAAGTAAGCAATAATTGAACCACAAAGCTTAAAAAATAGTTTGATTGCTAAAACCATTGGCGTAAGAAGTACTTCCTTACTGTTCTGCAAATAGTTAGTAATTCAAGTTAAAGAGCCATGCATAAAAATAGATATTATATAATAGGTAAAACAAACCGTTTTGGTGACGAAGATAAAAAAGAATCAAAACATGACAACTCATGTAATAACCCGGAAAATGTGAACCAATTTAAAATTTTTAAATTAGGTTATTACCAAAGAGTTTGAATAATTTAAATAGCCTATTTCCATAAAATATAGAATTGGGTATAATATTGCAGTTTGAAATTTTGAATACAAACTTGGTCTGACTGTACCGGGTGGAAAATATAACGGATTTTAACGAAACTGAAAATATTTAAATCTGTTTATCAATACCTTTCTAACGGATCTGAAAAATCGAAATTTCATAACGGAAATCAAAAGTTATGGCCAAATGAATTTTCAGAAAGGTCGCTATATAGTATATATAGCCCTTGAAAATTGAGATTTTGCATACGACCTCGGAATTCGACGAAACCACTTTTGTTGGGTCCGGGATGTCAAATTATTGCTAAGTTTCAAATTTCATAATTTTTGAAGCTAGTATGTGAGCGGGGCAAAAGATAATGTGTTTGGTCAAATTCTGTTAAAATGGGTCGACCTAAAAATGGCCGTTTTTCAAACGAGCTCAGAATTCGACGAAACTGGTTTTGTTAGGACCGTATCATCAAAACAAAGCTAGATTTATTTTTCTGGAATTTTTTCGATTCAGTTTGTGGCCCTGGCAAATTGAAATGTACGTTTAAATTAAATATCGAATGTTTTATATTTTAATTTGAAAAATAACCGACTGTAACAGTCGAAATGGCCAACGAAACATATCCCATTGTGTCCGGAATGGGGGTATTTAGCTAGGGGCGACAGTCGTTGGGTGTGATTTCGAGTTCGTCTGTGGAAGGGGGTATTTTCGGAATTAAATAAATTAAAAATTAAAATAAAAAGGGGATCGACCAATCAAAATTCATCTTCCTCATCGTCTTCCTGTCGCGACGCGGAAAAGAGATCCGAAACTTCTCTCTTAAATTTCTCCGCGACCACTCAACGAAATCAAGCAAACTCAGCTCCATTTTGAAGAGCGTTCAGAGATCTTCAAATCCATAGTAATTTCAAGAATTATCGTTGAGTATTGAGGGAGTTATAGCGTCGGGAAACCCCGAACTTTGCGTCGCCGCCGTGGGTTCTGGAGGCCACCGAGTTGATCATCTCGGGTAGCTTTGGGAAGATCTTTCCTTCCTCTTCGACGCAGCGCTGGCCGTTCGTCCTAAAGCTTCGTGGTTTTGCCGAAAAGTTCAACCCTAGTTTTCGAAATCTAAAAGGGTATACAGCTGAAACCATTTTCAACTGATTTTTACACTATAAAGCGTTGCAAACTTGTAAAAATCGTATCTTTTTGCTATGTTAACGAAATTCGATGAAACATGAGACACCGTGACCGCAAGGAGGCTCTCTACATTCTAGTAGAAGCCGCGGATTTTTCTGAGCTTCCTACGATTTTTAGCACTGCAATAACCAATGTGAGGAATCTAAACTATTTGTGTGAATGAAATCGCGTTGTATAAATTATATAAACGAAGTGTAAATTATATACGCATTGTATACCTCATGTACATGTGTTGTATAAGTTATATTAGCGATGTATAAATTATACAAGCGAGTTTGAAACATATATGCTTTGAATTGTGATGAAATGCAAGTGAATTATTATTATATATATATATATATATATATATATACACACACACACTCCCCTCGTCCACAGACCATGGACGATATTTATTGCTTGTGATTGACGTGATATTATATGGTATGACTAATGGTTGGAAATAATTGTTTGTGGTTGATATTATGGTTGAAAAATACCTTTGTGGTTGAAAAATACCCTCTTGTGGTTGAAACAAAATAGAATAGGATTGTGGAATTGAAAATAAAACATGCCGCCTGCGTGCGAACTAGATGCATGATCCCCATTGTCAAAAACCGCGAGGTTTTAAGGTAGAGTGAGGAGCCGTACTAGGGACGGTCCCGGTTTTAACTACCCTGCCGTTATGCTGCCGAAATTTTCTGAAATATTTATGTGTTAGAATAATTTTCATTCGTTGGAATAAATTTACATATACTATATCGAATATTCATGTGTTGAGTTGCAATTCATTCGCTGAGTTGAAATTCATGTGTTGAATATTATTCGAATTTAAACAAATGGCTTTAGCGATAAAAATCACATTTTTATATATATTGAAACTATATCGAATATTCATGTGTTGAGTTGCAATTCATTCGTTGAATTGAAATTCATGTGTTGAATATTATTCGAATTTAAACAAATGGCTTTGGCGATAAAAATCACATTTTTATATATATTCAAACTATATCGAATATTCATGTGTTGAGTTGCAATTCATTCGTTGAGTTGAAATTCATGTGTTGAATATTATTCGAATTTAAACAAATGGCTTTGGCGATAAAAATCACATTTTTATATATATTCAAACTATATCGAATATTCATGTGTTGAGTTGCAATTCATTCGTTGAGTTGAAATTCATGTGTTGAATATTATTCGAATTTAAACAAATGGCTTTAGCGATAAAAATCACATTTTTATATATATACAAACTATATAGAATATTCATGTGTTGAATTGCAATTCATTCGTTGAGTTGAAGTTCATGTGTTGAATGTTATCAACTCTTAAAAATAAAATGAATCGACAATGAAAACTATATTTTTATAGTGAATAAGAAGTGTTAAAAATACCCATGTGTCGAATAAATATTTTTGATGAAAAAAATATTCCTTTTATCATGTATACGCTTAGTTAAAAATACCCATGTGTCGAATAAATATTTTTGATGATAAAAGTATTCCTTTTATCATGTATACGCTTAGTTAAAAATACACACGTACTGAAATAAATAATAGTGTGCTAGAAATATTATTATTAGCTTTGTTCTGCATATATATACAAGTGTTGAACAGGAAAAATGGATTAGCTGTAGAGTAGAGAAATTATTTGCGTGCCCGACAAATAGGTAAACCTTGATGAGTTGGCTGCGCAATTTTATTTATATATCAACTCCTGTGAATGCCATTGGATGCGGAGTGCTGTTTTTTCTGTGTGAAATAATAAACAACGCGATAGGATAGTAACAATTAATTTTGAACTACACTACATGGCATACTTCTTGATGATAGGCATACTTCATCATATTCCACATAAGCAATTGGAGCTTGTGTGATGAGGTGGAAGATTTACCATACAAGCAAGAGGCTTGTATGGCGATGACTATGTACTACAGGTTGAACTGACGACTGATATGGACTATATAAATTATAACGATAAATTGCCAGATTAATAAAAACCCCACACGGGTCTGGAGTTGACAATAATCACGTCGCTCTAGTTATTAGATACGACACATGGACTATTTATTTCCACACGGAAACGGGGTGACGGGAATTTATTCTCTTGAGTGATTATCAGTACATGCTCCCCCGTAAACACCAGAATATATCACTATAAATATGTGAATGCTTTTTAGGATTTATTGGGTACCTAATACGACCCAATAAATTTCCAAACCCCTCCCCGTACAAAGGAGGTTATGGCGAAATTTTTCGAAATATTAAGGCGTTAGTGAAATATTTGAAGTGAAAGCGAAGTTGAAAGTATAAAATGAACTATAGTTGAAATTATAGAATGAACTATATTTATATATATGAATATAAATATAATTAAAAGGAATAGAGGCCGTGCAGTTCGCGTTTTGGAATCGTAATTTGAAACGATTAGTACGAGAAATCCGACCATCGGATTTTCCCGAAACCGCAACCGCTGGGTTCGCGTTGGAAATATCTTTCCAACGACACCAACCTTGTAAAAATCCAACGGTTGGATTGTCCGGAATGTTTAATTCAAATCTGAAGAAAAACAGCGCCAGAATCGTTAATATTTATATATATAAATATAAATATAATTAAATTAAATCGAATAACGACGCTGCAGTTCGAATTTTGAAACTGTAACTTCAAACGACTAGTGTGGAAGATCCAACCGTCGGATTCTCACGAAACTGGAACCGTTGGGTTCGCTTTGGGAATATCTTCCCACTGATATAGACTTTGTAGAAATCCAACGGTTAGATTTTCCGATATGTGTAAAACAAATTAAGGGAAAAACAGCGCCAGTGCCACGGCACGACCTGAAACGTCGTTTAATTAAATATGGCCATTTTTAAATAAATAAAAATGGCGAAAAATCGTTATAAAATATTATAAGCAATATTGATTGAGAATAAACCAATTGGGCTTGAATTGTTTGATATTGGATGGTTGTATGTGTTTGACACGAAAATAACACTAAATAACTGAAAGATGGAAGTCGAATAATATAACCATAAAATAAATCGATTTAAATTCTAATGACGTGAATTATTTGGAAAGGCCGAGCTAACCCTCATTTCAAATAATTTATCGAGCGATTCGAATTGGAAAATGCAAATACGATTCAAGACCGACGATCTTCGTATCGGTTGGATGGGCGCTACTGAGGTTCCTGACCGGAGTAGCTACCGGAAAGGGACGGAAGTAGTAGCCGTCTGAACGTATGTGTTGATTGGACGGATATACGAGGAATTCGACGCCTCCGGTTTCGTTCAGACCCAGGACAGACTTGTAAATGGACTGTTTGTCTAACATTGGATTTTGTTCTATACTGATTGATCTCTGTTAAATATATATCTATTTGGCGGCGGAGAATTTATTCTTTTGCTTAACGCCCTTCTCTGAGACGTACGAGCTCAGAGGCTATATATCGATGGAAATCAATCGTATGAAGTGGACTGCCTATGTGGCATGCCAAGATGCTGTGATCAAGGCTTCTGTTGCAAAGCAAAGTCTTGTGGATGATGATCAAAGCAAGGTCTATGTGGCCTAGCTTTGTGTATTTCGTAGATTCGCGAGCCTCACACCCCGGTATGAGTTAAAAACGGGATACGGACTGCAGAGAGAGCACGACGTTTCTTTCTAGCTATGGTGGTGTCAGTGACTTACCAGCCCTGACATATATATCTATTTTTCACCTTTGTGGTTGTTGGAATGCAAGGCGCCTCGATTATAGGTCTGTAAGGACCGGGAAACGTGTGTTCAGGAATAAATAATCCTCTAACGTAAGTGAGGACCGGCCCTGAAGCATCCAGGGGTTACCCAGAGTGTGTAGTCCCGAGGCATTTGCTAGGGTGTCTCGAAGCGGAGAGGAGCTTGCCCCTTGCCTTGACTCATGACGGAAATCCAACTTCCAATACGAAATAACGGTCTTGATTGTAGAACTAGTATGACGACTTATTAGATGGTAGCTATGCCGCCTATGATTGATATTTATGATGCTATTCGCTTTTGAAACATATATGCACTAGTAATAATATCAAATGATTTTGCTTTATACGTATCAAGCATATTTGGCTATTATAAGGTAAAACTCTATCCTCCGGCTTGCTTTGCATTGTGTGATGGGACCTGAGTCTTATACTGGCTTCATTCTTTCTAAAAGCATTGCGTTGTTTTAAAAGAATTTACTTTGTTTTAAATGCACTAGCAATCACTGGAGTAAACCCGTTCCGCGAAAGTGGCATGGTCCTATGATTTGCTTATTACTATTGTTAAACTGTTAAATAGATTCCTCATACCAGTCCCCATGACTGACTCGTTGTTTGTTTCACTTTGCAAACGCGGGTGCCCTTATTTTCACACGGGCAGCCTAGTACACAGGTGACAGGTTGTTTTTGGCTCTGCACTGCTGCATAGAGTGCATTTTTGGCTCATGGCGAGGCTGACTTCACAGAGATGACTTTGACATTTTCCGCCATTACTGTACTTATATTATGATTCCGCCACTGGCGATGCAGACTGATTTACTTTCCGTATTTCTCACTATATGTATATGTATTCCGCCTTCGGCGATGTAGACTGATACCCTTATTATGTCTCACTGCATGTATGTATTCCGCCTCTGGCGATGATGACTGATCACTTTCCTTTTTATTTACTAAGTTATATCCCACGTTATGCTATTCTGATATTCCTACATGTTGTGATTCCGCTGTCATATCCATGTAAAATTATTTTTATTTATTGTTTCTGCTATTATCTGTACTCTGCTATGACGATTAATGTGTTATTTCCTAATGATTATCCTTAATACCGCCCCTCGGATTTTGGGATCGTCACAGTTGGTATCAAAGCTTTGGTTAACCTTAGTTCCGGGATCTAACACATTAAACACCTCGTCAGAATAGAATCAGTAGTGTTCTAATGCGAGTAGCTCATTAGAGATAGGATTAGCAATGTCCTAGAATGAGCTAAGCAGATTAGCAAAACAATTTGATCAGTACATCATCATTATCTTTCCTTGTATTCCCTTGCTTTATCATTTATGAAAATTATCAAATCTGTGAGCTTGACTCTTTTCTTGCTTATACAGTTCTCTTAGATGGCTACGCGAGGAGCAGCAGCTAGAGGAGGCCGTGGAGGCCGAGGAGATGCAGCAGGGGGTCGGGGGAATATCCCCGTAGTAGTGGAAGGCCCTATTGTTCAGCCACCAGCACCAGAAGACTTTGAGCTAGATAAAGTAGCAAAGAGGTACATAAATCTTGGGGGAAAACCTTTTACTGGCACTGGTACAGTGACCGAGGCTATAGCTTGGCTGAAAACCTGTGAGAAAATCTTTGAAGGCATGGGTATGGGAACCAACAACAAAGCCCGACTTGGCATTTGGCTCCTTCAAGAGGAGGCAGAGCTGTGGTGGGATGCCATTACCTCAGAGGGTGCAGCTGGTACTGTCAGGACTTGGGAGCAATTCAAAGCTTTGTTGAATGAGAAGTTTGTACCTGAACAGGCTCTAGAGAGGATGCGAGAGTAGTTTGCTAACCTCCAGCAAGGAGATCTCTCTATTCAGGATTATCTAAATAAGTTCACCCAATTGTCGCGCTATGCTCCAGAGCTGATTACGACCAACAAAGCAAAGAACAAGAGATTCATATTTGGGCTGAAGCGCAAGTACCATGATAGAGCTATGAGCAACATCAAACTCTCCTTTACAGAACTAGTAGAGATGGCTTGCAATTACGAAGACATGGATGAGAGGCATGCTAGCCAAGACCGCGCAAAAAGCCAAGCTGGAAATAAGTGCAAGGCTTCAACAGATCAACCCGAATCTAGCATTACCGCGGCCGCTACTCAGAAACCTGCAAAGATCCCGAAAGGAAATTGCTACAACTGCGGGAAGCCAGGTCACTTTTCTAATGTAGGCAAAGCTTCGAGGAAACCAAAGGCAAATGACACAGCCGAATGCTACAACTGCCATAAGAAGGGGCACTATAGCAGGAACTGTCCCCTGAAGCAGAATGCTCAAGTGGCTCATGTCTATGACGGGAAAACCCCGCCAGCTACCACCGATGGATCAGGTAAACCCGATGTCTTGGGAGGTACCCTTACCATTAAAAATATTCCTGTTTCTGTACTTTTTGATACTGGTGCATCACGTAGCTTCATTTCTGGTAACCTTGTTCACAAGTTAAAATTAAAAAGAGGAAAACTTAAGGAACCAATTAAAGTTCAAAATCTGATAGGAGGTTCTGTCAGTCTCAGTTCGTACTGTAGAGTGCCTGTCTCTTATTCTTGCTACAAATTCTCTTTTAAAGTAATTGTCATGGACCTTTCTGACTTTGATATTATACTGGGATTTGATTGGTTGACAAAATATAAGGCCGAAGTTAGATGTGCCGAAAGAATCGTTAAAGTCGAAACGAAGCTTGGACCTATATATATATATATATATACCATGTCATGGCTCAGAAATTAATAGAACAGAATTTTGGTCGTCTTTAGAAGTTATTCCCCCTTCATTAGAAAAGATACCGGTCGTTAAAAACTATGCGGATGTGTTTGAAGAAGTAGAAAACTTACCGCCGCAAAGAGAAATTGAATTTAGAATAGATCTAATTCCTAACGCCCGACCAGTAGTACATCCAATTAGAAGAATGGCCCCGAAAGAAAAAGAAGAGTTAAGTAGTCAAATCCGAGAATTGCTTTGGAAAGGTCTAATCAGACCGAGCTTTTTAGCTTGGGGAGCAGCAGTAGTATTTGTCCCGAAATCAGACGGTACTCTAAGACTTTGTGTTGATTACCGAGATCTCAATAAGCAGACACTGAAGAACAAATATCCCTTGCCCCGAATAGATGATCTGTTAGATCAATTAAATGGAGCAACAGTATTCTCCAGAATGGACCTAGCTACAGGTTTCCACCAATTACGTATAGCCGAAGACTGTTTTCCTTTGACAGCCTTCAGGGGTCCTGACTTATTCTACGAATGGCTAGTAATGCCGTTCGGCTTGTGTAACGCTCCGGCGTACTTCGTCGATCTTATGAACAGAGTGTTCCGTGGTGTATTGAATAAATTTGTTCTAGTCTTCATCAATGACATTTTAATCTACTCTAAGTCGGAAGACGAACATGCAAAACATTTAGAACAAGTGTTGAAAATTCTAAGGAGAAATGTCTTGAAAGCTAAATTTTCTAAGTGTGTCTTCTGGCAGAATGAAGTTAAATTCCTAGGCCACGTCGTATCAAAAGAGGGAATTGCTGTAGACCCAAGCAAAATTACAGCGATTCAGAACTGGAAACAACCTACTACGCCCACAGAAGTTCAAAGTTTCCTTGGATTGGCTAGTTACTACCGGAAATTCGTTCAGGATTTTTCAAAGATATCTGGTGTATTGACAAAGCTTACAAAGAAGCATGAGAAATTCAAATGGACACCCGAATGTGAAGAAGATTTCCGGGAGCTGAAACTGAAGTTGACAACCGCTCCAGTATTGGCAATTATAGAAGGTAATCAAGACTTGACTGTATGGACAGACGCTTCTATTAGAGGGCTAGGCGCAGTGTTAATGCAAAAAGGCCAGGTGATCGCTTATGCCAGCCGTCAACTAAAGCCGCATGAAAGAAACTATGCTACTCATGATCTTGAGTTATTAGCTATCGTGTTTGCTTTAAGAATCTGGAGGCATTATTTACTGGGCGAGAAATTCGAACTATTTACGGATCATCAATCCTTGAAGTACCTGTTCACTCAGAAAGATTTAAACCTAAGGCAACAGCGTTGGTTAGAATTCCTTGCAGCATACGATTTTGAAATTCTATACACCCCAGGGAAAGCCAATGTTGTGGCAGATGCGCTCAGTAGAAAGAATGAAATCATCGCCAGTTTTGTCATCACGTCTTCATTAATAGACAGGATCTCGACCCTTCAAAAAGACGATGAATTTATTCAAAGAATCAGTCAAAGAGTCAAAGGAGGTGAATCCACAAGTTTTCGACTCGATGACAAAGGAGTTCTAAGATTAAAGGGCAGAATTTGCATCCCAAACCTTCCCGAGCTCAGAAGAGAAATACTTGATGAGTGCCACAAATCCAAATTAAGTATCCATCCCGGTGTAAGCAAAATGTATAAGGATATCAAGCGCACCCTCTGGTGGAAGGCAATGAAAAGAGATATTTCATTATATGTTAGTAGATGCCCCACTTGCCAGCTAGTTAAGAGTGATCAACAGAAATTGGCCGGATTATTACAACCCTTAGAAATTCCAGGATGGAAGCGGGAACAAATCTCGATGGATTTCATCGATGGCTTGCCTCGAACTAAGAAAGGAAACGACAGTATATGGGTAATCGTAGATCGCTTCACGAAGACTGCCCATTTTATACCTGTCCGATCCAACAGAACGGCTCAAAGTCTAGCACAGATTTACTTCAGAGAAATAGTTAAACTTCATGGAGTGCCGCTCAATATAGTCAGCGATAGAGATCCCCTGTTTACTAGAAATTCTGGGAAGCATTCCAGGAAGAGTTGGGAACCAAATTGAATCTAAGCACCGCTTATCACCCTCAGACAGATGGCCAAACTGAGCGGGTGAATAGAATTCTAGAAGATTTACTGCGGGCTTGCGTTATTGATTTTGGAGGCTCATGGTGTAACAACCTGTATTTTTGAATAACATGTTATAACATAAATGGAGGCAGAATTAAACTGTAAAATCTGAATCAAGGGAAACGGGCTATGCCATTGCGTTCGTCTCGGAAAAATACGCGAAATAGAGTCCGAGTTTTCGAAAATCGGAGTCCGTATGACCAAGGTATGGCCTCGCGAAGTTTCACGAAAAATTCCCAAATTAAAGTATACTTAATTAAGTGAAATGGGTTGCGCAGAGAAATATATATATATTGATATATATATATATATAATTGAAAATTAAATAAATAAATAAATATGCAAAAATGTTCAAAATAGCGAATTGGGAGAGGGGAATAACCGAACCGGCCGATTTTTGAGGTCGACCCGAGCTCGCTGGTTCGACTAGGGGTTAATCCAGGGTGTTTGGCTGTCAACCCGTGGGCCGATTCGCTCAAATGCAGATTTTGCATTTGAATGGTTCTCATGGTTCATCTTTAATCTAAAGGCCCTAGATGGTTCCTACACTTGACTTCTTCCCCAAGACATGCTTTGATGGCTTGGATTGAATCTAGGTTTAATCCTATGGCCTAAAACACTTGCCTAATCTATAAATAAGACCCTAACCTACCCTAAATCATCATTATTCATTCATACAACTAAACTATGGCAAAATCAATCCTCTCATGGCCTCCACTCTCTTCATAAAATTCCTAAATAAATTCCTAAGTGATTTTCCATGCATACAAGTGTTTTCAAACTTGTATGAGCATCATTAGCTTGCATTCAAGTCAAGTTTATATATTTGCATCATAAAGAAAGAGTCTTGATCATTTTGGCTCAAGGGTTTTGCTTGCATTTTGGGTTTAATTGATTTCATAAGGTCTTTGTCATATTTTTGTGACTTCTTAAGCATTGTAAGCCCTATTCTACTTTCATACTTAAACTCTAAAGTTAAATGTATGATATGCAAGTTTATCATGTTGTGATATGCAAGTTTATATGCAAGTTTATCATGTTGTGATATGCAAGTTTATATGCAAGTATGCCAAGTTATGTTATGCAAGTTTGGGTTGAACATTTTGTTCATGCTATCACGTTATGCAAGCTTATTTTGGGTTTATGAACATAAAGCTTTAAGCTTTATGCCAAAGGTTGCATTTTAGCAACATGTAAGTTATCATATCTCTTATGATAACTTGCATGTGAGGCTAAATGCGAACTTATGGCCATCTCTACATGTCATTTAGCACCATGTATCACCAATATGCTAAGTTTGGTTTTATGCATGCTTTTGAGGCCTAAAAATGTAATATGCAAGTGTATGAACATATGAACATTTCATATGCCACCATGTTAAGCTTGTGGCTTCAATACCTTTATGTCATGATTATGCCAAGTTCCCTCTTTCTATCCTTTATGCGCTATTGCGATATGTAAGCGATGGGATTGCGTTTGGGGTTGGGTAAACTTAAAAGGCATAAAACATAAGCTTGGGAATTTACCTATTAAGTTAGGTCTACCCATTGGGAATTTACCTATTAAGTTAGGTCTACCCAATTGCTTGAAAACTTGTAACATGTTTTGGAAACATGATGGACATGACACTTAGAAAAGATAAGTGTGGCCAACTCGAGGTTGGGTTGAGTTTGTAGCGTAAACCTACCCGGAACCGACCGGCTTAACTAGTTGCTACAAACAATAGGACCCAATGTGAGAAGTTGGTCATGTTGTACCTTGAACCCGAGGTTAGACCAAGTTGTGGTGTAAAGCTACCCGGACCCGCCCGGCTTAACTAGTAACCACAACAAGGTCTAATGTGAGAGGTTAAGGCGCATTAAATTAATTAATGCCTCGTGATTAGGGTTAAGTCATGGTCCACTTAATACTTAACCAATTTGGGCTTGGTAGATTAATCGGGGTTAAGTCGTGAACTCATCGTTACACTTAACCAAGTTAATCCAGGATTAGCAAGAGGGTTAAACCGTACTTAACCCACTAGAAAAATCCTAGCAATGGGGGCCCACTCCAGCAGTAATCCCAAGTTAGTATCATCATGACCCTAGGGACTAGGCTAGGGTGGGGGCACGATTACTGGACTGGAGGTAAGTGACCAAAAGCGACGGCAGAGGGTACGCCGGTGTAGTTCCGGGCGGACTCTGGTCGTGCACATAGTCCGTAGTCGGAGAAAACATGCACGGGTACCAGTAGATCGGGACTGTGCACTCATGTTCATGGTGTCCAGGGGTTGACACCCTAGGGCTTGATACACCCGAAGGGTGGACCCGGCACAGTTCGACTACAATTATGATTGGGCCGTATTGACACCAACACGTGACGAGTTAGGCTTAGGGAGCTGATCGACTAGACCGTTTGGTTGGACCTTGTATTAGGGTCATTTCATGTTATTGGGCCGAAGCTTGGGCCAAGGGATCAATACTTGTTTATTCAAGTCATGTTAGTTTGCTGGTACACCTGTGGTGCAAAACCTTAATCCTGATTATGCGATGACACCTTTATCTACCTTGTTAGTTAATCATCATGCTAGTATATTGTTATCCTTATGTTCATCCCTGCTGCTCATGCCAGTTAACTTTATCAGTTTACATTGATTGTAGTAGGGCTTACTCAGTCTTTTTGACTGACCTGTTTTCTTTCGTCTCTTTTCTTCCGTTCCCCCCCCCCAGGTTCTCAGGGAGGGAATACTGGAGCTTAGCTTGGATTTCGGATTGCTTGCTTGTGGGATTTCAGCTCATGTACGGTTTCGACATGAAGCTAGCTATGGTTACCACTTAATTGGGGATAGCACTTATTTATTTCAGTTTTTCAGTTGATGTTGTTTTATCTAGACTTGTTTATTTGGAAAGCTATGTTGTACCAGATTTGTTTTGAAATGTTTTGAAATCTTCCGCTGTTTTATCTATGTTATTTACTCTGTTTACATATATACATATGTTCTTGTTCTGCCTTGATATATCATTATGCATGTTTACCTGATTCAAACGCCCCTCCAAAGTCAGAGTGCTTGCAAGAGCCACCCTGGTGGAGGTGGGGTGTTACATTTGGTATCAGAGCATATGGTACGAGAAGGAACAAAAAGGCTTTTTGAAAACTTTTGGAAAACTATTTTCAAAACCAAGTATAAAGTATTTTCCAAAGAAAAGTCTAGTTTATTTTAAAGGTTATTCCCCAAAAAGCCATTAGCAAAATTCCTTCGTTTTTCTCCATTCTGAATCTGTCTTTTTCTTCGTTTTCAGTATGGCCGATAACTTTGCTATTCCGGAGGGAGTACACGTACCTGTTTGGTATAGGAGACTTTTGGAGGCTAGGGCGACCGAAGCCGACCCCGCAGATGTTCCTCCTCCTCCTCCTCCGGTAGTTAATGTTCCTTGTAACACCCCACACCCTCTATGGTCACTCGCTAAGGGAATGCCATAACATCGGTGGAGTATTTTAAGTGAATATAGAACAGAAAAATTACAACAAGACAGATATAAGTAATACTTGAAAATTTTAAAACATCATTTCATTTCATTACAGCGGAAAGTAAAACATGTTTGGTTACATCACAAAACCATAATAAGAGTCAAGCACAAAATATCCATCCTGATAAATAAAAGTACATAATCCCATTACATGAACTGATAGCCATAAAAGAAAGGGTAAGCTGAGCTCTACACCTATGGTCCAAGCTCCAAAAGAGAATAAAGCAGCCTGATCAAAGCCCACTCGTACTGGGCCCACTCTGATAACCTGAGGGTTGGGAAAAAGATAAAAACAATGGGGTCAGACATAAGTCTGAGCGAGTCCTATAACTTTAACAATACAATCATTAAAGTAACCAGAGAAGACATAAGCTTGATATACGGTAACGTCTGGGGATGAATGGCTACACTAAGCAGCTTGGCAGACTTAGGATAAACTAAGATAACCTTAAAGACGCATCCACCCACCCAAGGATAATTACTATACTGCACCACACCAGTCATTCCTACTTAAAGGTTGATCCCCCTAAGTGTACTTAGTAATTTAGTAGTTTCGTGTACCCCTATCCGACTACATAGGTGTACCCACTACTCCCCAAGCGATCGGCTCCCTTACGTAGATACCCGTGCTGGTCCCACGATGGGGTGTATCATTCCCCAAAGTGGCAACCTGATAATATCAACGGTGCACGGCTTTATATCTACACGATGCAACAACGACTTACCAACCAGCCCGGGTCCACACACGCATATGAAACCCGTTGGCCCTGCGTTGCCACCGCTAACCCGGTTTGGCCTCTTATAGTCAAGCCCAATATGCGTGTCCCGTCACTCGACTAGAGTCGAGCCTACTAAGATACGTTTGGGATATTGGTTGAAATGGGCCCCCACAAGCTACCACCTAAGCTTGTTATTTCTAGTGAATCCCACTTAACCCTTTAACCATGTCCACTTACATGTTATATATTTTGGCTAAGTCATTTAATCATATTCTAGTTGTCATACAAGGTACCCACTAGATTTCCACATGCCACCCCAAAGCACTTACTTAACCCTTTAACCATGTTTTAATTACATGTTTCACTTTGGTTAAGTATTCTAATCGTATTTTCCATTGCCACCCAAGGCAACCCACTAGTCTCCTCATGCCACCCAAGGCACCCACTTAACCCCTCATGTCCCACTACATGCTAATATGGTTAAGTGTTTCTTAATTAATTAAGACCGTGATCTCCCATAAAGACCTCCCACATTAGACTGGCTTTTATGACAACTGGTTAAGCCGGTAGGGTCCGGGCAGTTTTACGTCATAACAGAGTCTAACCTCGTGTCTTTACTTTAATCACGTATTTAATTTGTGCCTAAGACCTCCCACATTGGGCTAACATTTGTAGCAACTGGTTAAGCCGGTAGGGTTCGGGCAGTTTTACACTACAAATGAGTCCAACCTCGTGTCTTAGTCGATTAATTACACCTAAGTAATCACCCCCATATTTATTAATTATCCCTAATTAATATTCACATTTACAAGAATATGGGTAGACCTAACTCAATAGGTAAATTCCCAATTCCATAACATGGGTAGACCTAACTCAATAGGTAAATTCCCATGGGGTAGACCTAACTCAATAGGTAAATTCCCACTTATGCTTATTCATTTTATGGTATGCTTAATCATAACCATTTCACACCATTTCATTAACATGTCTATTAACCCCATCGTTTCCCACGTACTTATGCTAACACGACATATTTCCAAGAGAAGATTCTTTCACAATTAACATGGGTTTCACTTAGCATACATTAGCATTAACATGGGTTAAAAGGTGTCCACTTACATCATGATATTAACCCAAATAGCATTACTAAATAACCCAACTTGCATGAACATACATATGTCATGTATAAAGGCAACTTGCATAAGTGTTCATAGGTTATACAAAGGTGAACTTGCATGTGTCTTAAAGGTGTGAACTTGCACAACATGTTACATGTTAACTTGCATAACATCATACACATAACTTGCATAATATCATAAACAGAACTTGCATATCAACATACACATAACTTACATAACATCATGCACATAACTTGCATAACATCATACACATAACTTGCATATGAACTTGCATAACAACATGCACATAACTTACATAACATCATACACATAACTTGCATAACAACATGCACATAACTTACATAACATCATACATATGAACTTGCATAACATGTTGAGCTTGCATATAAGCATACACATAACTTGCATAACATGTTGAACTTGCATATAAGCATACCCATAACTTGCATAACATGTTGAACTTGCATATAAGCATACACATAACTTCCTTAACATGTTGAACTTGCATACATGACTTGCATCTTAAAGGAGGGTAAACATGCATATATACATATATATACATAGCATATAAAGGTGTCATCTTGCATATGTATGCATCACATTTAAAAGGGTAAACTTGCATGTCATGATTTATGCATAATACCAAACACTTAGCATGCATAAAATCACATACTTAGCATGCATAGAATCAATTACTTATTATGCATAAACCCACCACTTAACTTGCATAAACCCACATACTTAACTTGCATAAACCCACATATCCAACTTGCATAAACTCACATATTCAACATGCATAATCATAGGATTAATATTAAACATAGATTAGCATATTCACATCATATCATATGACTTGAAAACCCATTAATCCTCATGCAAAACCATAGATCTCATCATATCTCATCTACTTAATTTAGCAATTGATCATCAAAGTGATAGAAACTCACAACTAGCAAATTTGCACTCCAAATGAAGAAGATTAAGATGCTTAGAATGGATTAGAGGTTGATTAGAGAGTGATTAACTTGCAACCCTCTTCATAAATTAGTGGAGGCTCCTTCTAAGATTTAATTTGGCGGCATGTAGCCCTCAATTCTATTTTTAGTATGGATTAGGGTAGGTTTAGGGTGTATTTATAGATTAGGTGAGTGTTTTAGGCCCTTAGATTAACCCTAGATTAGATTAGGACCCTTAGATTTCGGAAATCTCTAGAACACAGCCCAAGACTAACCCAAAAACCAGATCTGGTGCACCCAGATCAACAGGGCCGACACCCTGTGTCGACACCCCTATCGACAGGGCTGTCGACACCCCTGTCGACATGCTTGTCGACACGGGGCCAGGCGGGAACCTTCCCGCCCTTTCCGCTTTTGGCTCCAAACTTGTTTTAGAATTGAATTTTAAATCTGTTTTTAACTTTGAATTTTCTGAAAACTTCTTTGGGCCATAACTGGGTCATACGGACTCCAATTTACAAAATTTCGGACTCTATTCTGCGTATTTTTCCGAGACGAACGCAATGACGCAGCCCGTTACCCCCAATTCCCACATCTGAGATTATTTATCCTGTAATTAGTGAATTTTAGTATTAACTAAAATTCGGGGTGTTACATTCTCCCCTCCTTAAAGGATTTCGTCCCCGAAATCTCTAAGTTTAAGGAGAATGCATATCCTACCATCCAAACAACCATCTACTCAATCCATCAACCACGGGCATCCATTGTCCTTAAAGTTTCTAATGCTATATGAACATATGCAAAAAGTGTGTGTATATGTTCCCTGTCTAATGCAAAATCAGGCGGTCTACTAGTTCAGTTGACCTCCTTAATGCAAACCATGATAGTGCCATGCATCCAATATGTATGCGAAAGAATCCTATCGACACATACTATCTCTACATGAGTGCACAATCATTCATCGAAATGCATCATCCATATGATAACACAACCATTATACATCCATTAATATAGCTACCTACACACATATATATGCAATATGCAATATGAAGTGACTGAGCCGATCTAGTGCCTAAAGTGTGTGTATATGCATCCACGAGCAACCACTAGCAAACACTTGCATCCACTTGCATCCATCAACCATAACATGTCTCAAACACATGTTTCAACCATAGGACTATCCTATCTGAAGGTCAAAGGTACTAACGAGAGGACATACTAAGGATAAGATAAGCACAAGATAAGCGATGAAGGGGAAGCAAAAGGACATACCCTCCGAAAGAAAAAGGGTACCTCGAATGCATCTTCGCTTCCGTCTCCCAGGTAGTTTTGCACTCTTCATCTCCCCATTTTACTTTGACTAGTTGAACCTCTCTGTTTCTCCACTTCCCAATCTCTGACCCACGGATGCAAGTAGGAGCTCGTCGAATCGTCGCATCTCGCTCTACCTCTACTTCTCTAAGCAAACTTGGCTCTACCACCTCCGTGGTCTCATGTAGGCACTTCTCCAAATGTGATACATGGAATACACCATGTACACTACTAAGTCCCTCGGGCAACTCCACTCTATAGACCATCTGCCCAATCCTTTCCTTAATAGGAAACGGTCCTACAAACCTCGGTGCTAACTTCCCCACGGACCCAAAGCGAACAACATTCCGTAATGGAGATACTCTGACAAAAACCATGTCCCGAATCTTAAACTCAAGATCCGTTCTCCTCTTATTCGCGTAAGATTTCTGTCTGTCTTGCGCCGCTTTCATCCTTCCCTGAATCAAATCGATTTTTTTTCTTCTGAAGTCTCTCTAACCATACCAGGCCCTTGCAAGATCTTATCCGTAGATTTCCACCAACATGTAGGTAAACGACAAGGCCTTCCATAAAAAGCTTCAAAAGATGCCATGCCAATGCTAGACTGAAAGCTGTTGTTATATGCAAACTCCACCAATGGAAAATGCTCTTCCCATGTACCTTAAAAAAATCTGAGATACAAAACCGCAAATGATCCTCAAGAATACGGTTCCCCCTCTCGGTCTAACCGTCCGTCTGTGGATGATATGCGGTGCTCAAACACAACTGAGTCCCCACCGCCTCTTGCAAACTATACGAAACCTCACTAGTGAAGATGGGATCTCGATCACTCACTATACTAGAAGGTACTCCATGCAATCGAACTATCTCTCGAAAGTAGACTGAAGCTAGCCATGGAGCAGTCCTCTTACTCTTCACGGGTATGAAATGGGCGCTCTTAGTAAGTCTATCTACCATAACCCAAATTCCCGTATTACCCTTTCTCGATCTTGGTAACCCATCGATAACAATCCATCGAGACACTATCCCACTTCCATTGTGGAACCTCCAATGGGTAAAGTAACCCACCTGGTTTCTTTTACTCTGCTTCCACTTGTTGGCACACCAAACATCTAGCAACATACTCGGCCACATCTTTCTTCATACCGGCCCAAAAGAAAGCTTGCTTCATGTCTTGGTACATCTTGTCCCCACCGGGATATATGGTCATCCTCGAACGATGTGCATCACCAAGTATAACCTTCCTCAAACCCTCGTCTTACGGTACACAAAGTCTACCGTCTCTACGCAACCACCCCCTATCGTCTAGGGCGTACCTACTCAAATGGCTGGACGACTCCCCCCTTATGAGCTTCTCTACCAACTCAACCAACTGTGGGTCGTCCCTCTATGCTTCTCCAATCCACCCCAAAAGAGTAGGCCTGACCTCCAAGGATGCTAGCAAACTGGGTATATAATCAATGGAAGGTCTAAAGTCAAACATAGAAATAAACTCTAAGCTCCGTCGGACAATGAATTCAAGGACAACCTTTTTCTACTTAAGGCGTTCGATACCACCTTACCCTTGCCATGGGTATACGCTATCTCAAACTCATAGGATACTAAGAATCCTATTCACTTTTGCTGTCTTAAGACTATGCGCCTGGAGAGTCTCCAATACTTCCCTAAGATGTAGGGCATGCTCTTCTCCACTCCTAGAGAAAATCAGGATATTCTCCCATGCAAAATCGTCACAACTATCCATCTCTCACGCAGACCACCCTGGTCGAACTCGACATCCCCCAAATGTAAGCCCCAAAGGCCTAAACCAATATCAGACAAACACCCAAGGGATACCTCCTTCGAATTCAGACGACCTACGTGAGATGATACTAGTAAAAATGGCTAAATAATTAAGCCCTTGTCCAACTCTGGATGTCCTCGCCAGTCTCGCTCCAAAACCACCGTTTATCCCATAACTGGCTTTGCTCAACCTATTGAGCACATACGAAAACTTATTTTGCTCCTAGAAAAGACCATCACGAACTTATTTAGGTACTCCCTAAACACCCTTCTCATCCAATCAACAAAGTATGCGGGGCGTTCGTCCAACCAAATGGCATCACCAGCCACTCATAAAAACCATCCGGAGTCCTAAAGGCAATCTTCTCTATACTATCCTCAGCCACTCTCAACTGACGAAACCCCGTGGCTGAGTCCAACTGCGAAAATACTGAGGCGCCAACCAACTGATCAAAGAGATCATCAATCCTCGGCAATGGGTTTCTATTCTTCTTTGTGAGTTTATTTAGTTCTCTTTAGCCTACACAAAGTCTGAGGGACCCATCCGCCTTCGTAGCAAAAACTACCGGAGCACCCCACTCCGATATACTTCGTCTTATGAACCCCTTCTGAAGCAACTCCCCTACTTGCTTATGGAGTTCCCTCCTCTCACGAGGAGCCACGTGGCACACTGGCCAAGACACTGGTTTGGCGTTGTCTACCAGATATATTCGGAAGTCAACCACCCGCTCCGGAGGTAAGCCCTTCACCTCCTTAAACACATCCGAGTATTCCCGGACCACTCTAACAGATTGCAAACTCTCGACCGAAGCGTCAAGCGATTCAAGATAACTTAGCATAACAGAATCCATGGGATTACAAGAAATCTCGAGAGTGTTACCCAAGCGGGTCATGAGCCTAACAACTCTCCTTTCGCAATCAAGAACGGCACCATTACTGGATAACCAGTCCATGCCCAAAATCAACCCATAGCTCGTGAAGCCCAAAAGCATCACATCTAAACTCAACGCTAAGTATCGCAACTTTCAAACCCAAACACATCATGGAGCCCCAATTGGGTTTGAAACAACTAAGGGATCATCTACTAACTGGTGTCTAAGTGCAGTGACTCAACTAACAAGGATGAGATAAACGAACTCGATGCGTCAGAATCAAATAAAGTTTGAATCGGATAATAAAGAAATCCAAATTCCAACTTAGACGGTCCTATCCCCATCTGGTACCCTAATCGTGAGGGAATACAACCACCCTCCAGGAGATTCCGTACCTTGCCCTTGCCTCTTTGGGCAATCCTAATAAGATGTCCTATTCCTCCCAAAAGGATACTATTCGCCTTCTTCATCCCATTCTCCACTCGTAACCTCCCACCAATGAGGTTTCATCCTTCATTAACCAAACAACTATTTGAGCCTTCCTCCCATCGTCTATCCAATAGATACCTACCAGTCCTCCTCCTTCTTGAACCAACTTCTAATCTGACTATCGTCTAAGTCCCTTGAAGTGGTTTTCCATTCTTATCTATCTTAGAAAGATCATCTATACACGGAGGGGAAGCTCAAAACGAGAGAGGAAGAGATTCAAACCGGAGAATTCGAAAGATAAAGATATGGCTATCGGGGATTATGCTTTTCTTTCAAAAACTTTTCTCTTAAAAGACATGTTTTTGAAAATACTCCTTTCAAAAATATTCTTAGAAAATAGTTTTTCTAAAAATTTTATCTGTTCTGGTAACCTTAAGCTCTGATACCACGTGTAACACCCCACACCCGCTATGGTCACTCGCTAAGGGAATGCCATAACATCGGTGGAGTATTTTAAGTGAATATAGAACAGAAAAATTACAACAAGACAGATATAAGTAATACTTGAAAATTTTAAAACATCATTTCATTTCATTACAGCGGAAAGTAAAACATGTTTGGTTACATCACAAAACCATAATAAGAGTCAAGCACAAAATATCCATCCTGATAAATAAAAGTACATAATCCCATTACATGAACTGATAGCCATAAAAGAAAGGGTAAACTGAGCTCTACACCTATGGTCCAAGCTCCAAAAGAGAATAAAGCAGCCTGATCAAAGCCCACTCGTACTGGGCCCACTCTGATAACCTGAGGGTTGGGAAAAAGATAAAAACAACGGGGTCAGACATAAGTCTGAGCGAGTCCTATAACTTTAACAATACAATCATTAAAGTAACCAGAGAAGACATAAGCTTGATATACGATAACGTCTGGGGATGAATGGCTACACTAAGCAGCTTGGCAGACTTAGGATAAACTAAGATAACCTTAAAGACGCATCCACCCACCCAAGGATAATTACTATACTGCACCACACCTGTCATTCCTACTTAAAGGTTGATCCCCCTAAGTATACTTAGTAATTTAGTAGTTTCGTGTACCCCTATCCGACTACATAGGTGTACCCACTACTCCCCAAGCGATCGGCTCCCTTACGTAGATACCCGTGCTGGTCCCACGATGGGGTGTATCATTCCCCAAAGTGGCAACCTGATAATATCAACGGTGCACGGCTTTATATCTACACGATGCAACAACGACTTACCAACCAGCCCGGGTCCACACACGCATATGAAACCCGTTGGTCCTGCGTTGCCACCGCTAACCCGGTTTGGCCTCTTATAGTCAAGCCCAATATGCGTGTCCCGTCACTCGACTAGAGTCGAGCCTACTAAGATACGTTTGGGATATTGGTTGAAATGGGCCCCCACAAGCTACCACCTATGCTTGTTATTTCTAGTGAATCCCACTTAACCCTTTAACCATGTCCACTTACATGTTATACATTTTGGCTAAGTCATTTAATCATATTCTAGTTGTCATACAAGGTACCCACTAGATTTCCACATGCCACCCCAAAGCACTTACTTAACCCTTTAACCATGTTTTAATTACATGTTTCACTTTAGTTAAGTATTCTAATCGTATTTTCCATTGCCACCCAAGGCAACCCACTAGTCTCCTCATGCCACCCAAGGCACCCACTTAACCCCTCATGTCCCACTACATGCTAATATGATTAAGTGTTTCTTAATTAATTAAGACCGTGATCTCCCATAAAGACCTCCCACATTAGACTGGCTTTTATGACAACTGGTTAAGCCGGTAGGGTCCGGGCAGTTTTACGTCATAACAGAGTCTAACCTTGTGTCTTTACTTTAATCACGTATTTAATTTGTGCCTAAGACCTCCCACATTGGGCTAACATTTGTAGCAACTGGTTAAGCCGGTAGGGTCCGGGCAGTTTTACACTACAAATGAGTCCAACCTCGTGTCTTAGTCGATTAATTACACCTAAGTAATCACCCCCATATTTATTAATTATCCCTAATTAATATTCACATTTACAAGAATATGGGTAGACCTAACTCAATAGGTAAATTCCCAATTCCATAACATGGGTAGACCTAACTCAATAGGTAAATTCCCATGGGGTAGACCTAACTCAATAGGAAAATTCCCACTTATGCTTATTCATTTTATGGTATGCTTAATCATAACCATTTCACACCATTTCATTAACATGTCTATTAACCCCATCGTTTCCCACGTACTTATGCTAACACGACATATTTCCAAGAGAAGATTCTTTCACAATTAACATGGGTTTCACTTAGCATACATTAGCATTAACATGGGTTAAAAGGTGTCCACTTACATCATGATATTAACCCAACTAGCATTACTAAATAACCCAACTTGCATGAACATACATATGTCATGTATAAAGGCAACTTGCATAAGTGTTCATAGGTTATACAAAGGTGAACTTGCATGTGTCTTAAAGGTGTGAACTTGCACAACATGTTACATGTTAACTTGCATAACATCATACACATAACTTGCATAATATCATAAACAGAACTTGCATATCAACATACACATTACTTACATAACATCATGCACATAACTTGCATAACATCATACACATAACTTGCATATGAACTTGCATAACAACATGCACATAACTTACATAACATCATACACATAACTTGCATAACAACATGCACATAACTTACATAACATCATACATATGAACTTGCATAACATGTTGAGCTTGCATATAAGCATACACATAACTTGCATAACATGTTGAACTTGCATATAAGCATACCCATAACTTGCATAACATGTTGAACTTGCATATAAGCATACACATAACTTGCTTAACATGTTGAACTTGCATATATGACTTGCATCTTAAAGGAGGGTAAACATGCATATATACATATATATACATAGCATATAAAGGTGTCATCTTGCATATGTATGCATCACATTTAAAAGGGTAAACTTGCATGTCATGATTTATGCATAATACCAAACACTTAGCATGCATAAAATCACATACTTAGCATGCATAGAATCAATTACTTATTATGCATAAACCCACCACTTAACTTGCATAAACCCACATACTTAACTTGCATAAACCCACATATCCAACTTGCATAAACTCACATATTCAACATGCATAAATATAGGATTAATATTAAACATAGATTAGCATATTCACATCATATCATATGACTTGAAAACCCATTAATCCTCATGCAAAACCATAGATCTCATCATATCTCATCTACTTAATTTAGCAATTGATCATCAAAGTGATAGAAACTCACAACTAGCAAATTTGCACTCCAAATGAAGAAGATTAAGATGCTTAGAATGGATTAGAGGTTGATTAGAGAGTGATTAACTTGCAACCCTCTTCATAAATTAGTGGAGGCTCCTTCTAAGATTTAATTTGGCGGCATGTAGCCCTCAATTCTATTTTTAGTATGGATTAGGGTAGGTTTAGGGTGTATTTATAGATTAGGTGAGTGTTTTAGGCCCTTAGATTAACCCTAGATTAGATTAGGACCCTTAGATTTCGGAAATCTCTAGAACACAGCCCAAGACTAACCCAAAAACCAGATCTGGTGCACCCAGATCAACAGGGCCGACACCCTGTGTCGACACCCCTGTCGACAGGGCTGTCGACACCCCTGTCGACATGCCTGTCGACACAGGGCCAGGCGGGAACCTTCCCGCCCTTTCCGCTTTTGGCTCCAAACTTGTTTTAGAATTGAATTTTAAATCTGTTTTTAACTTTGAATTTTCTGAAAACTTCTTTGGGCCATAACTGGGTCATACGGACTCCAATTTACAAAATTTCGGACTCTATTCTACGTATTTTTCCGAGACGAACGCAATGACGCAGCCCGTTACCCCCAGTTCCCACATCTGAGATTATTTATCCTATAATTAGTGAATTTTAGTGTTAACTAAAATTCGGGGTGTTACATTCCTCCTCCTCCTCCTCCTCCTCCTCCGGTGGTTAATGTTCCTCCTCCTCCTGTCGCTGAGGTTCCTCTTCCTACTCCCCCTCAACATCCTCAAGTGGACTTCGCAAAGACTTGCAAAGATTTCAAAGCAATGGGTGGCAAGAACTTTCAAGGCACTGAGACTTTTGTAGAGGCCAGAAATTGGTTGAAAGAGACCGAGGATTTGTTTGCTATCTTTGGGTTAGACGATCAGAGGAAGCTCTTGTTGGCGGTTTGGCTTATGAAGGATGAAGCCGCTTATTGGTGGGAAGTCACCAATGGTACTAGGCCTGTTGAGACTTGGGCCGATTTCAGGGCAAGGTTCATGCTTAAGTTTCTATCTTCTGCTGAGGAGAATCTGCAAATGGAGAGGTTCATAACTTTGAAACAAGGAGATATGTCTGTCAAAGAATATGTGAACAAGTTCAATCAGTTAGCTCGTTTTGGCTTGGATATGGTGAATACTCCTCAGAAGAAGGCTCTTCGTTTTGCTAGAGGATTGAATGAGCCGTTGCAGGGATTGGCTATGTCACATATTCCCCATGGGGCCACGTTTGAGAGTTTGGTTGATATGGCGTTACTTCAGGGAGATGTCAAGAAAGAAACCAAGATGAATGATACTCAAGCCAAGAAGACTGATTCCCAGGGAAAAGGAAATCAGGGTAATCCAAGTGGTCAGAGCAGTCAAGGCAATCAGAACAAGAACAAGAGTCAAGGCAACAAGGGGAACAACAACAAGGGCAATAACAACAAGGGCAAGAACAACAAGGGGAAGTGCCATTATTGCGGTTCAGTTGGGCATCTTATTAAGGATTGTAAGAAGAGGAAAAGGAAGAATGGTGAATGCTTTTTCTGCGGTGAGACTGGACATTTCATTAAGGATTGCCCGAGGAAGCAAGGGCAAGGCCAGGGTCAGACTCAGCGTGCTGGACCTTCAGGAGGGCAAGTTCATGCTCTCAATGTCGCTCCAGTTCCCGATCGAGGTAGTATTTCTGTTGAGAGTCTTGTATATATTTCTGATTTTCCAGTTCGTACCTTGTTTGATTCTGGTGCATCGCATAGCTTTATCTCATCTGATCTTGTTGATAGTTTGCACCTTAGTACTAGCTTGGTAGATGATCCCGTCTGTGTCTCAAATCCTATTGGGGGTTCCGCCCATTTGTCTATGATATGTGGGGATTTGAGGATCTCTATACTGAGTGTAGAGTTCTTGTGCAGTGCTTATGTTCTTGGTTTTAGGGGATACGGATTGATATTGGGCATGGATTGGCTGTCCAGATATGGAGCCATTCTTGATTGTGAGCATAGGGTTGTGAGGCTCGTGACTCGCCTCGGAAACACCCTAGAGATTTCTTGTGATCCGAGAGGTCCCGTCATGTTGTGCTATCTGGAATCACTCGACTCGTCAATGGAAACTCTTCAGTCTGTGAGAGTGGTTCGAGAGTATCCGGATGTTTTCGATGAAGTTAGGGGGTTGCCCCCTAAGCGAGAGATTGATTTCCGCATTTATCTGGTGGATAATGCAAAGCCTGTTTCTTTGCCCGTTCGGCACATGGCTCCGCGTGAAAGGCGGGAGCTAAGTAAGCAAGTGAAAGAGTTGCTTGAGAAGAACTTCATTAGACGAAGTATATTTGAATGGGGAGCGCCTGTGGTATTTGCTACCAAGGCGGATGGTTCTCTCCGACTTTGCGTTGACTATCGAGAGTTGAATAAGCTGACTAAGAAGAACAGACACCCGTTACCGAGGATTGATGATCTCTTTGACCAGCTTGTCGGTGCTTCTATTTTCTCTCAGCTTGATCTTGCTACGGGGTTCCATCAGCTCAGGGTAGCTGAAGATAGTATAGACAAGACTGCGTTCAGAACTCCAGATGGATTCTTCGAATGGCTTGTCATGCCGTTCGGCTTGACTAATGCACCCGCATATTTCGTGGACTTGATGAGTAGGGTGTTCAGGGAGTTCTTGAACAAGTTTGTCGTGGTCTTCGTAGATGATATTCTGATCTTCTCTAAGGATGAGGAAGAGCACGCAAGGCATCTCATGGAGGTGATGGATACGCTTAGAGCGCATCAGTTGAAGGCCAAGTTCTCCAAGTGTCACTTTTGGAGAAGGGAAGTTAGATTCCTTGGGCATATAGTATCTAAGCAAGGCTTAGCGGTGGATCCCGCTAAGGTAGTGGCAGTTCAGGATTGGAAGACTCCAAGGAATGCAACCGAAGTGAGAAGTTTTCTAGGTCTTGCGGGTTTTTACCGGAAGTTCATCAAGGACTTCGCAAAGATATCCGCTCCTCTCACTAAATTGACGAAGAAGAATTTAGTTTTTGCTTGGAGCATAGAATGCGAGCTTGCTTTTCAGAAGCTCAAGAGAGCACTCACATCAGCACCTGTTCTAGCTTTGCCCGATGGAGGGAAGTTATTTACCGTATACACTGATGCATGTGGCACGGGGTTAGGAGATATTCTTATGCAAGAAGGAAGAGTGATATGCTTTGGCGGTAGACAACTCAAAGTGCATGAGAAGAATTATCCCACTCATGACTTAGAGTTGGCAGCAATAGTATATGCACTCAAGGCTTGGCGCCATTATCTTCTGGGAGAAAGATTTGAGCTTTATACCGATCACAAGTCATTGAAGTATCTCTTTTCTCAGAAGGATCTGAATCTGAGGCAACAAAGATGGATGGAATTCTTGGCGTCCTACGATTTTGAGATAGCTTATACCCCTGGCAAGGGGAATGTGGTAGCAGATGCATTGAGTAGAAGAAGGTTGACCCTAAGTCCTCTGTTCGTTGAGATGAAGAATTTAGAGTATGTGGCAACCTTTGATTTCTCTTTGGCGATTGAGTCGATGACCGGTTCTTTAGCATCTCTAGAACTCAGACCTACCCTTCTTGATCAAGTTGGGGCTTCGCAGAGAGAAGACCCTCAGATAGTTGAGATTATGGATAAGCTAATTCGAGGAGAGACGTCTAGTCATCTCGCTCGATATTCTATTGATGACAAGGGTTGGCTGAGGAGAGACGGAAGGTTATGTGTTCCAATGGAAGAAGATCTAGTAAGAAGAGTTCTTGAGGAAGCGCATCACTCTAAGTTGACTATACATCCGGGCGGAGATAAGATGTATAAAGATATGAAGCGCATTTTCTTTTGGCCTGGGATGAAGAAGGATGTGGCAGAATTTGTCTCTAGATGTATCATTTGCCAGCAAGTTAAGGCCGAGTCGAAGAAGCCCGGTGGGCTATTGCATCCTCTAGACGTTCCACTATGGAAGTGGGAGAGTATTTCCATGGATTTTATCGATGGGCTACCAAGGTCAAGGAAAGGGAATACGAGCATTTGGGTTATTGTGGATAGACTTACGAAGAGTGCTCATTTCATTCCGGTGAAGAGCAAGAGGACCGCATCTTGGCTAGCGTCTGTATATCTTTGTGAGATTGTGAGACTACATGGAGTCCCTTCTAGTATAGTCAGTGACCGTGACCCAATCTTTACAAGTCAATTCTGGAATAGCTTGCAAGAAGCTATGGGCACAAGGTTGAATCTAAGTACGGCTTATCACCCACAGACGGACGGTCAAACCGAAAGGGTGAATAGGGTACTCGAGGATCTGTTGAGGCTTTGTATTCTGGATTTTGGTGGTACTTGGGAAGACCATCTTCCTCTTGTTGAGTTTGCATATAATAACAGTTATCAGGCAAGCATAGGGATGGCACCATTTGAAGCTTTACATGGGAGGCCGTGCAAGTCGCCTACATGTTGGTGGGAGACTACAGATAAGCTTATACTTGGGCCTGATATGATCAGAGATACATCCGAGAAGATCGAGTTGATTCGGAGACGGATGAAAGCGGCCCAAGACCGACAGAAATCCTATGCTGATAAGCGAAGAACGGATTTGGAGTTTGATGTTGGGGATATGGTTTTCGTGAAGGTTTCTCCTTTGCGGAATGTGGTCCGATTTGGAGCTGTTGGGAAGTTGGCACCGAGGTTTGTTGGACCATTCCCTATTATAGAGAGGATCGGGCAGATGGCTTATAGAGTGAAGTTGCCCGAGAAGCTTGCTGGAGTACACGATGTTTTTCATGTCTCGCATCTCCGGAAGTGTTTACATGAATCAGCAGAGGTTGTTGAGCCAAGTGTTCTAAAAGATGTAGAAGTGGAGAAAGAGGCTACCTTGAGGAGAGCTCCGATTCGTATCTTGGGGACGAAGACCAAGAAGCTAAGGAATCGAGAGGTCAAATTGGTGAAGGTTCATTGGGGTGAAGCCGAAGAAGACGCAACTTGGGAAACCGAGGAGAAGATGCGTGGGCTTTATCCATTCCTTTTTGAGGGTACACTCTCAATCTCTTTTCTTTGTTAGCATATCTTTCTCTTTGCTATCCATGTTTATCTAGTTTATCGTGTTAATCTTGTCATGAGAACCTTAGGTAGAAACCCTTTGGATGAAACATGTGTTTGAAACATGTTATGCTTGATGGTTGCAAGTTTTTGCAAGTGGATACTCGTGGATGCATAATACACGTTAGGCACTAAGATCGGCTCACACACTTTCATACCGCATATGCATGAGTGTTTATGCTTATTCATGGATGAAAACTTGTTATGCTATCACGTGGATGTTGCATATGGATGAATGTTATGTGCACTCATGTAGAGATTATAAATTATGTTAGGAATTTGCATACATATGGACTCATTTCACTAACATATTTTGCATTAAGGGGGTTTACTGAATCAGTAACCTCCTGATTTTTGCATTAGATAAGTACATATACACACACCTTTGCATATGATCATACAGCATTTAGAACCTTTTAAGGACAATGATTGCTTGTGGATGATGTTTTGAGTAGATGGATGATGGATGGTAGGATACGTTCTTCCTAACTTGGAGATTTCGGGGACGAAATCCTTTAAGGAGGGAAGAATGTAACAACCTGTATTTTTGAATAACATGTTATAACATAAATCGAGGCAGAATTAAACTGTAAAATCTGAATCAAGGGAAACGGGCTATGCCATTGCGTTCGTCTCGGAAAAATATGCGAAATAGAGTCCGAGTTTTCGAAAATCGGAGTCCGTATGACCAAGATATGGCCTCGCGAAGTTTCACGAAAAATTCCCAAATTAAAGTATACTTAATTAAGTGAAATGGGTTGCGCAGAGAAATATATATATATTGATATATATATATATATATAATTGAAAATTAAATAAATAAATATGCAAAAATGTTCAAAACAGCGAATTGGGAGAGGGGAATAACCGAACCGGCCGATTTTTGAGGTCGACCCGAGCTCGCTGGGTCGACTAGGGGTTAATCCAGGGTGTTTAGCTGTCAACCCGTGGGCCGATTCGCTCAAATGCAGATTTTGCATTTGAATGGTTCTCATGGTTCATCTTTAATCTAAAGGCCCTAGGTGGTTCCTACACTTGACTTCTTCCCCAAGACATGCTTTGATGGCTTGGATTGAATCTAGGTTTAATCCTATGGCCTAAAACACTTGCCTAATCTATAAATAAGACCCTAACCTACCCTAAATCATCATTATTCATTCATACAACTAAACTATGCAAAATCAATCCTCTCATGGCCTCCACTCTCTTCATAAAATTCCTAAATAAATTCCTAAGTGATTTTCCATGCATACAAGTGTTTTCAAACTTGTATGAGCATCATTAGCTTGCATTCAAGTCAAGTTTATATATTTGCATCATAAAGAAAGAGTCTTGATCATTTTGGCTCAAGGGTTTTGCTTGCATTTTGGGTTTAATTGATTTCATAAGGGCTTTGTCATATTTTTGTGACTTCTTAAGCATTGTAAGTCCTATTCTACTTTCATACTTAAACTCTAAAGTTAAATGTATGATATGCAAGTTTATATGCAAGTTTATCATGTTGTGATATGCAAGTTTATATGCAAGTTTATCATGTTGTGATATGCAAGTTTATATGCAAGTATGCCAAGTTATGTTATGCAAGTTTGGGTTGAACATTTTGTTCATGCTATCATGTTATGCAAGCTTATTTTGGGTTTATGAACATAAAGCTTTAAGCTTTATGCCAAAGGTTGCATTTTAGCAACATGTAAGTTATCATATCTCTTATGATAACTTGCATGTGAGGCTAAATGCGAACTTATGGCCATCTCTACATGTCATTTAGCACCATGTATCACCAATATGCTAAGTTTGGTTTTATGCATGCTTTTGAGGCCTAAAAATGTAATATGCAAGTGTATGAACATATGAACATTTCATATGCCACCATGTTAAGCTTGTGGCTTCAATACCTTTATGTCATGATTATGCCAAGTTCCCTCTTTCTATCCTTTATGCGCTATTGCGATATGTAAGCGATGGGATTGCGTTTGGGGTTGGGTAAACTTAAAAGACATAAAACATAAGCTTGGGAATTTACCTATTAAGTTAGGTCTACCCATTGGGAATTTACCTATTAAGTTAGGTCTACCCAATTGCTTGAAAACTTGTAACATGTTTTGGAAACATGATGGACATGACACTTAGAAAAGATAAGTGTGGCCAACTCGAGGTTGGGTTGAGTTTGTAGCGTAAACCTACCCGGAACCGACCGGCTTAACTAGTTGCTACAAACAATAGGACCCAATGTGAGAAGTTGGTCATGTTGTACCTTGAACCCGAGGTTAGACCAAGTTGTGGTGTAAAGCTACCCGGACCCGCCCGGCTTAACTAGTAACCACAACAAGGTCTAATGTGAGAGGTTAAGGCGCATTAAATTAATTAATGCCTCGTGATTAGGGTTAAGTCATGGTCCACTTAATACTTAACCAATTTGGGCTTGGTAGATTAATCGGGGTTAAGTCGTGAACTCATCGTTACACTTAACCAAGTTAATCCAGGATTAGCAAGAGGGTTAAACCGTACTTAACCCACTAGAAAAATCCTAGCAATGGGGGCCCACTCCAGCAGTAATCCCAAGTTAGTATCATCATGACCCTAGGGACTAGGCTAGGGTGGGGGCACGATTACTGGACTGGAGGTAAGTGACCAAAAGCGACGGCAGAGGGTACGCCGGTGTAGTTCCGGGCGGACTCTGGTCGTGCACATAGTCCGTAGCCGGAGAAAACATGCACGGGTACCAGTAGATCGGGACTGTGCACTCATGTTCATGGTGTCCAGGGGTTGACACCCTAGGGCTTGATACACCCGAAGGGTGGACCCGGCACAGTTCGACTACAATTATGATTGGGCCGTATTGACACCAACACGTGACGAGTTAGGCTTAGGGAGCCAATCGACTAGACCGTTTGGTTGGACCTTGTATTAGGGTCATTTCATGTTATTGGGCCAAAGCTTGGGCCAAGGGATCAATACTTGTTTATTCAAGTCATGTTAGTTTGCTAGTACACCTGTGGTGCAAAACCTTAATCCTGATTATGCGATGACACCTTTATCTACCTTGTTAGTTAATCATCATGCTAGTATATTGTTATCCTTATGTTCATCCCTGCTGCTCATGCCAGTTAACTTTATCAGTTTACATTGATTGTAGTAGGGCTTACTCAGTCTTTTTGACTGACCTGTTTTCTTTCGCCTCTTTTCTTCCGTTCCCTCCCCAGGTTCTCAGGGAGGGAATACTGGAGCTTAGCTTGGATTTCGGATTGCTTGCTTGTGGGATTTCAGCTCATGTACGGTTTCGACATGAAGCTAGCTATGGTTACCACTTAATTGGGGATAGCACTTATTTATTTCAGTTTTTCAGTTGATGTTGTTTTATCTAGACTTGTTTATTTGGAAAGCTATGTTGTACCAGACTTGTTTTGAAATATTTTGAAATCTTCCGCTGTTTTATCTATGTTATTTACTCTGTTTACATATATACATATGTTCTTGTTCTGCCTTGATATATCATTATGCATGTTTACCTGATTCAAACGCCCCTCCAAAGTCAGAGTGCTTGCAAGAGCCACCCTGGTGGAGGTGGGGTGTTACACATGGGAAGATCATTTACATTTAGCAGAATTCTCTTACAACAATAGCTATCAAGGAAGTTTGGGAATGTCTCCATTTGAAGCATTATACGGTAGACCGTGCAGATCTCCCGCATGTTGGGTAGAACCTGGCAATAGACTTGTGTTAGGGCCCGATATGATTCAAGAAGCATCGGATAAAGTCGATTTCATTAAGAAGAGATTGAAAACCGCTCAGAGCCGACAGAAAAGTTATGCTGATGCGAGAAGAAGGGATATATCGTTTGCCGTTGGCGATTATGTTTATTTAAGAGTTTCTCCAATGCGAGGGGTAATCAGATTTGGCAAGACTGGGAAGTTGGCACCGAGATTTATTGGTCCCTTTCCTATACTTGAACGGATTGGAACTCTTGCATATAGGGTTTCATTGCCTAATTGGTTGCCTGGTATACATGATGTGTTCCACGTATCTCAACTCAGAAAACATGTTCATGATCCCGATCTTATTGTGGAAGAAGCAGCGCAACATGATATTGACATAACTCCAGAATTAGCACTCAGTAGAGAGCCATTAAAGATAGTTGGCAAAGAAACTAGAGAGCTGAGGAGGAAAAAGATTCGTTTAGTCAAAGTGCAGTGGAGTAGTGATCCTAGAGACTGTACTTGGGAAACTGAGGAAAGCATTAAACAAGCCTATCCCAAATGCAGAGTGGACATCTCCGACTAACTCCGGTGCAAGGTACCTTTACAATACTTTGCATTTACATTTTATTTCCTGCTTAACTGTTATTTCCTTTTCGAGGACGAAAAGTTTTAAGTGGGGGAGATTGTAATAACCCGGAAAATGTGAACCAATTTAAAATTTTTAAATTAGGTTATTACCAAAGAGTTTGAATAATTTAAATAGCCTATTTCCATAAAATATAGAATTGGGTATAATATTGCAGTTTGAAATTTTGAATACAAACTTGGTCTGACTGTACCGGGTGGAAAATATAACGGATTTTAACGAAACTAAAAATATTTAAATATGTTTATCAATACCTTTCTAACGAATCTGAAAAATCGAAATTTCATAACGGAAATCAAAAGTTATGGCCAAATGAATTTTCAGAAAGGTCGCTATATAGTATATATAGCCCTTGAAAATTGAGATTTTGCATACGACCTTGGAATTCGACGAAACCACTTTTGTTGGGTTCGGGATGTCAAATTATTGCTAAGTTTCAAATTTCATAATTTTTGAAGCTAGTATGTGAGCGGGGAAAAAGATAATGTGTTTGGTCAAATTCTGTTAAAATGGGTTGACCTAAAAATGGTCGTTTTTCAAACGAGCTCAGAATTCGACAAAACTTGTTTTGTTAGGACCGTATTGTCAAAACAAAGCTAGATTTATTTTTCTGGAATTTTTCGATTCAGTTTGTGGCCCTGGCAAATTGAAATGTACGTTTAAAATAAATATCGAATGTTTTATATTTTAATTTGAAAAATAACTGACTGTAACAGTCGAAATGGCCAACGAAACATATCCCATTGTGTCCGGAATGGGGGTACTTAGCTAGGGGCGACAGTCGTTGGGTGTGATTTCGAGTTCGTCTGTGGAAGGGGGTATTTTCGGAATTAAATAAATTAAAAATTAAAATAAAAAGGGGATCGACCAATCAAAATTCATCTTCCTCATCGTCTTCATGTCGCGACGCGGAAAAGAGATCCGAAACTTCTCTCTTAAATTTCTCCGCAACCACTCAACGAAATCAAGCAAACTCAGATCCATTTTGAAGAGCGTTCAGAGATCTTCAAATCCATAGTAATTTCAAGAATTATCGTTGAGTATTGAGGGAGTTATAGCGTCGGGAAACCCCGAACTTTGCGCCACCGCCGTGGGTTCTGGAGGCCACCGAGTTGATCATCTCGGGTAGCTTTGGGAAGCTCTTTCCTTCCTCTTCGACGCAGCGCTGGCCGTTCGTCCTAAAGCTTCGTGGTTTTGCCGAAAAGTTCAACCTTAGTTTTCGAAATCAAAAAGGGTATACGGCTGAAACCATTTTCAACTGATTTTTACACTATAAAGCGTTGCAAACTTGTAAAAATCGTATCTTTTTGCTATGTTAACGAAATTCGATGAAACAGGAGACACCGTGACCGCAAGGAGGCTCTCTACATTCTAGAAGATGCCACGGATTTTTCTGACCTTCCTACGATTTTTAGCACTGCAATAACCAATGTGAGGAATCTAAACTATTTGTGTGAATGAAATCGCGTTGTATAAATTATATAAGCGAAGTGTAAATTATATACGCATTGTATATCTCATGTACATGTGTTGTATAAGTTATATTAGCGATGTATAAATTATACAAGCGTTGTTTGAAACATATATGCTTTGAATTGTGATGAAATGCAAGTGAATTATTATATATTATATATATATATACTCCCCTCGTCCACAGACCATGGACGATATTTATTGCTTGTGATTGACGTGATATTATATGGTATGACGAATGGTTGGAAATAATTGTTTGTGGTTGATATTATGGTTGAAAAATACCTTTGTGGTTGAAAAATACCCTCTTGTGGTTGAAACAAAATAGAATAGGATTGTGGAATTGAAAATAAAACATGCCGCCTGCGTGCAAACTAGATGCATGATCCCCATTGTCAAAAACCGCGAGGTTTTAAGGTAGAGCGAGGAGCCGTACTAGGGACGGTCCCGGTTTTAACTACCCTGCCGTTATGCTGCCGAAATTTTCTGAAATATTTATGTGTTAGAATAATTTTCATTCGTTGGAATAAATTTACATATACTATATCGAATATTCATGTGTTGAGTTGCAATTCATTCGTTGAGTTGAAATTCATGTGTTGAATATTATTCGAATTTAAACAAATGGCTTTAGCGATAAAAATCACCTTTTTATATATATTCAAACTATATCGAATATTCATGTGTTGAGTTGCAATTCATTCGTTGAGTTGAAATTCATGTGTTGAATATTATTCGAATTTAAACAAATGCCTTTGGCGATAAAAATCACATTTATGTATATATTCAAACTATATCGAATATTCATGTGTTGAGTTGCAATTCATTCATTGAGTTGAAATTCATGTGTTGAATATTATTCGAATTTAAACAAATGGCTTTGGCGATAAAAATCACATTTTTATATATATTCAAACTATATCGAATATTCATGTGTTGAGTTGCAATTCATTCGTTGAGTTGAAATTCATGTGTTGAATATTATTCGAATTTAAACAAATGGCTTTAGCGATAAAAATCACATTTTTATATATATACAAACTATATAGAATATTCATGTGTTGAATTGCAATTCATTCGTTGAGTTGAAGTTCATGTGTTGAATGTTATCACCTCTTAAAAATAAAATGAATCGACAATGAAAACTATATTTTTATAGTGAATAAGTAGTGTTAAAAATTACCATGTGTCGAATAAATATTTTTGATGATAAAAATATTCCTTTTATCATGTATACACTTAGTTAAAAATACCCATGTGTTGAATAAATATTTTTGATGATAAAAATATTCCTTTTATCATGTATACGCTTAGTTAAACATACACACGTACTGAAATAAATAATAGTGTGCTAGAAATATTATTATTAGCTTTGTTCTGCATATATATACATGTGTTGAACAGGAAAAATGGATTAGCTGTAGAGTACAGAAATTATTTGCGTGCCCGACAAATAGGTAAACCTTGATGAGTTGGCTGCGCAATTTTATTTATATATCAACTCCTGTGAATGCCATTGGATGCGGAGTGCTGGTTTTTCTGTGTGAAATAATAAACAACGCCATAGGATAGTAACAATTAATTTTGAACTACACTACATGGCATACTTCTTGATGATAGGCATACTTCATCATATTCCACATAAGCAATTGGAGCTTGTGTGACGAGGTGGAAGATTTACCATACAAGCAAGAGGCTTGTATGGCGATGACTATGTACTACAGGTTGAACTGATGATTGATATGGACTATATAAATTATAACGATAAATTGCCAGATTAATAAAAACCCCACATGGGTCTGGAGTTGACAATAATCACGTCGCTCTAGTTATTAGATACGGCACATGGACTATTTATTTCCACACGGAAACGGGGTGACGGGAATTTATTCTCTTGAGTGATTATCAGTACATGCTCCCCCGTAAACACCAGAATATATCACTATAAATATGTGAATGCTTTTTAGGATTTATTGGGTACCTAATACGGCCCAATAAATTTCCAAACCCCTCCCCGTACAAAGGAGGTTATGGCGAAATTTTTCGAAATATTAAGGCGTTAGTGAAATATTTGAAGTGAAAACGAAGTTGAAAGTATAAAATGAACTATAGTTGAAATTATAGAATGAACTATATTTATATATATGAATATAAATATAATTAAAAGGAATAGAGGCCGTGCAGTTCGCGTTTCGGAATCGTAATTTGAAACGATTAGTACGAGCAATCCGACCATCGGATTTTCCCGAAACCGCAACCGCTAGGTTCGCCTTGGAAATATCTTTCCAACGGCACCAACCTTGTAAAAATCCAACGGTTGGATTGTCCGGAATGTTTAATTCAAATCTGAAGAAAAACAGCGCCAGAATCGTTTATATTTATATATATAAATATAAATATAATTAAATTAAATCGAATAACGACGCTGCAGTTCGAATTTTGAAACCGTAACTTCAAACGACTAGTGTGGAAGATCCAACCGTCGGATTCTCACGAAACTGGAACCGTTGGGTTCGCTTTGGGAATATCTTCCCACTGATATAGACTTTATAGAAATCCAACGGTTAGATTTTCCGATATGTGTAAAAAAAATTAAGGGAAAAACAGCGCCAGTGCCACGGCACGACCTGAAACGTCGTTTAATTAAATATGGCCATTTTAAAATAAATAAAAATGGCGAAAAATCGTTATAAAATATTATAAGCAATATTGATTGAGAATAAACCAATTGGGCTTGAATTGTTTGATATTGGATGGTTGTATGTGTTTGACACGAAAATAACACTAAATAACTGAAAGATGGATGTCGAATAATATAACCATAAAATAAATCGATTTAAATTCTAATGAGGTGAATTATTTGGAAAGGCCGAGCTAACCCTCATTTCAAATAATTTATCGAGCGATTCGAATTGGAAAATGCAAAGACGATTCAAGACCGACGATCTTCGTATCGGTTGGATGGGCGCTACTGAGGTTCCTGACCGGAGTAGCTACCGGAAGGGGACGGAAGTAGTAGCCGTCTGAACGTATGTGTTGATTGGACGGATATACGAGGAATTCGACACCTCCGGTTTCGTTCAGACCCAGGACGGACTTGTAAATGGACTGTGTGTCTGACATTGGATTTTGTTCTATACAGATTGATCTCTGTTAAATACATATCCGTTTGGCGGCGGAGAATTTATTCTTTTGCTTAACGCCCTTCTCTGAGACGTACGAGCTCAAAGGCTATATATCGATGGAAATCAATCGTATGAAGTGGACTGCCTATGTAGCATGCCAAGATGCTGTGATCAAGGCTTCTGTTGCAAAGCAAAGTCTTGTGGATGATGATCAAAGCAAGGTCTACGTGGCCTAGCTTTGTGTATTTCGTAGATTCGCGAGCCTCACACCCCGGTATGAGTTAAAAACGGGATACGGACTGCAGGGAGAGCACGACGTTTCTTTCTAGCTATGGTGGTGTCAGTGACTTACCAGCCCTGACATATATATCTATTTTTCACCTTTGTGGTTGTTGGAATGCGAGGCGCCTCGATTATAGGTCTGTAAGGACCGGGAACCGTGTGTTCAGGAATAAATAATCCTCTAACGTAAGTGAGGACCGGCCCTGAAGCATCCAGGGGTTACCCAGAGTGTGTAGTCCCGAGGCATTTGCTAGAGTGTCTCGAAGCGGAGAGGAGCTTGCCCCTTGCCTCGACTCATGACGGAAATCCAACTTCCAATACAAAATAACGGTCTTGATTGTAGAACTAGTATGACGACATAGTAGATGGTAGCTATGCCGCATATGATTGATATTTATGATGCTATTCGCTTTTGAAACATATATGCACTAGTAATAATATCAAATGATTTTGCTTTATACGTATCAAGCATATTTGGCTATTATAAGGTAAAACTCTATCCTCCGGCTTGCGTTGCATTGTGTGATGGGACCTAAATCTTATACTGGCTTCATTCTTTCTAAAAGCATTGCGTTGTTTTAAAAGAATTTACTTTGTTTTAAATGCACTAGCAATCACTGGAGTAAACCCGTTCCGCGAAAGTGGCGTGGTCCTATGATTTGCTTATTACTATTGTTAAACTGTTAAATAGATTCCTCATACCAGTCCCCATGACTGACTCGTTGTTTGTTTCACTTTGCAAACGCAGGTGCCCTTATTTTCACATGGGCAGCCTAGTACACAGGTGACAGGTTGTTTTTGGCTCTGCACTGCTGCATAGAGTGCATTTTTGGCTCATGGCGAGGCTGACTTCACAGAGATGACTTTGACATTTTCCGCCATTACTGTACTTATATTATGATTCCGCCACTGGCGATGCAGACTGATTTACTTTCCGTATTTCTCACTATATGTATATGTATTCCGCCTTCGGCTATGTAGACTGATACCCTTATTATGTCTCACTGCATGTATGTATTCCGCCTTTGGCGATGATGATTGATCACTTTCCTTTTTATTTACTAAGTTATATCCCACGTTATGCTATTCTGATATTCCTACATGTTGTGATTCCGCTGTCATATCCATGTAAAATTATTTTTATTTATTGTTTCTGCTATTATCTGTACTCTGCTATGATGATTAATGTGTTATTTTCTAATGATTATCCTTAATACCGCCCCTCGGATTTTGGGATCGTCACAACTCACTATAAATATTTTTTGACAATCAATAAATACGGTTGAAAAACAATGGTTGAGTCACGTATGTCGTCGCTCTCTTGAAGACGATTAGGCAATCTGGTCAAAGATGCAAACCGATCGTTCTTAATCACCGACGCCTCTAGGATAAAACAACCTTGAAGAATAATAAAGATTTGCTTGCACAACAAATCAGTGCAAATTTGCACTTTCAAACAAAAATTACTGCTCGGTTTTTTTCTGAAAGAACTTTTAATGGCATAGGAAAGAACTGAAATGTTGTTCGGTGGTTATTCTCGTCTAAGAATGAATTATTATAAACATAAAAATAATTTGCCGAATGGTGTTTAAACCAAAAAAGTCCAACACCAAAGGTATGCCAATTGTACTTCACCAATATGGTTAGAAATTAAAAGGGAGCCACAATCGCAAAATAAGCGGGAAAAAGTAAGTAAATGCACAAGGATTTTTATAATGGTTCGATCTAGAGTAGATTTACGTCCACTTTGGAAGCCATTTCATTATCATGGAGAGATTTACAAAGTTCATCATCTCATACATCTCATTTTGACTCATTCTCCCTTTTTACAATGGTTTTCCTCTCTTTGACCACTTGATTCTCTCTAGACCGCTATGGAAGTGGTTAGATCATTTGAATGCAATGCGCATGATAGTGTATGCTTCATGGTTTGAGCACTTAGAGGATCAACAAAGAGTCTATGGTGATTGAGATGTGAATCAAAGTTTCGAGGATGATTAATGGTGATGAGAGTGAACTTGAACGGAGATTTAGATGATGGAAATGATGGATCTCGGTTTGAAGATGGATGAAGAGAGCTTGAATCGAACTCTAATAGAGGAAGGAGGAGACTTGGTCCACTTGGTGACGAAGGAAGATGAAGTGATTTTTGGAGGGCATTAATGAAGTTTTGGAGAGAGCTTAGAGTGCTTATGAATGGTGGAGAAATGATTTGGGTAGCCCTTTGGGGTAAAGGAATCGGTCCCTTGAAGTGTGGTGAAATGGGGTATTTATATGAGAGGTTTGGACTAGGTGGGAAAGTTGTAATTATAGTGAACTGGGTATGGGTCGCACGCCGGTGTATTTACAGAATTGTTATTGGACAACTGGAGGAGAGCGCTTTACAGCTGGCGTTGAACTGGCAGCAGTCACATTGAATTATTTGAACGACCGACCCTGCGACCAGGAACGATCGAGCAAATCCTCAACACCCGGGCTGCTTCTAATGCACGAGCGATCACTTTGTAATGCACAACCCACTCTTCAAAGAACGCGTGCGACTTCATTTATAATAAAGTGCTGGTCCCCCTCCTACATCATGTTGCTACTGTTCCAAGATGGGAAAATTTATTTACAAACTTGTCATTTTCTTCTTTTACACAGATCTTCTCATCTACTCTTTCAGGCGGAACGCTCGAGCCATAGCTCGCACTGCAGCGATGCTCGAATAGGAGATTAAGAGCTCGATCCCATAGTGTGTTTCTCGTCCTCCCATTCTCTGCTGTGAACGACCAGTGCTGAAGGTGAGAGGTGTTCGACTTCTCAACAAAACGTGATGTTCGGTCCGTACATATTGAAGCTGCTCGACCTGCGCCCTTAGGTGATGCTCGAACCGGTGTTTGTTGCTCGACCACATGGTAATCACCCGACCACATGGGGTGGTGTTCGACCCCATAACGTTGAGATGAACGACTAGGTCCGCTCGACTTGAAGAGTTGCTGGGACGACCGACTAGTAAAGGATGTGTTGTTCAACCTTGGCAACATCTTGCTTACTCCAGGTCAGTGCATTTATATTGTTTGACAGAATGCCCGAATGGGTTTTCGGTTAGTTAACAAACGGTGTACTGGGAGAGAATCGGCATAAAAAGTGGATCAAAAAATTTACCGTGTCAAATAAAAATCAGTTCAGAAAATTTACCGTCTCGAAAAAAACTGTTCATAAAATGCAATGTTTTTCAGTCTAAAAATATAAGTGTCTATACCACCCTGGCCCAAGCCCGAGCCCGAACCGAGCCAAGCCGGGCCGGGCCAATTGAGTCGATCACGCGCGCATGTGGTGGTCATGATCGTGCATGGTCTGCCTCCTCACAACAAAGCATGTATTAGGAGCCCCAAAGCGTTAACAAGCTTCTAAGAAACAAATATAAATACTTTGTTTCTTTCATACAGTCTCATGATGTGAGACTATTCACATATGAGCCATTCTTACACTTATTTCAAATTTTTAAATATTTCAACTTTTGTTTTCAAAGCCATTTCCAACAATCCCCCCTTGAATTTTTAAAAATATTTTCGAGCAGTTTCTAAAAATATATGATTATTCGTAAACAAAGGTGCCTTCCGACTTGAACCTTTGCATAGTGGATAAGATTCAGTTTTTACTAGGGCGACACATGGTCCTGAACTCTATTCCTGACATCAGACCACACACAACTTTTCTATAGTGTAATCAAATATGCCCGTGCATTTATGGCCATGCACATCTATCCCAGTTTAGTGAATGCTCTAGAAGTTTTGCCCAAAACTCCATGGGAAACGATCACGTTTCTACATTCACATAGGTAAGTCTATCAAGAGTACTCCTGAAGGTATGTACTCCACTTCAAATAGAGTATAGATCTCATTAAAAGTTTCTATCAACTCATCCTCTAATCACTTCAGAAATACATACTTCTTGGTATATTAAATAGCATGTTCAACCACTATCACTACACAACTTGTTTTTACCCATCGAACTAAGTTCTTGGAATCCCCAGTCATTAGGTCGGGTTACCATTGTCCGTGACTCAACAATATAAGGCCAATAGTCCCATTCTTTTAGCAGTATTATGGACTTTCTCTCTGAAGAGTCCTTTCGTCAAAGGATCTGCCAAATTTTCATCATTGCGTATATGATCCACTCTAACAATACTGAAGAGAGTAGCACTCTAACTGTACTGTGCTTATGACGTATCTGTCATCTCTTACCGTTACAATAACAGTTCTAAACTTTTGCAATAGCTGCGGTACTATCGCAATGGATCAGCACAGCTGGAATAGGTTTTTCCCATAAGGGAATCTCAGCTAGCAGATTTCTTAAGTACTCTTCTTCTTCACTAGCTGTGGCTAGATATATCATCTCAGATTCCATAGTAGACTGAGCCAAAATAGTTTGTTTCTTGTATTTCCAAGAAATATCTCCTCCAGCGATGCTAAATATATAGCCATTGGTCACTTAGAATCATCAGATAAAGTATTCCAGTCTGCATCGGAATATCCTTCGAGTACAGCTAGAAACTTTTCATGATGTAATCCAAGGTTCATAGTTCATTTAAGGTATCTCATGACCCTTTCAATAGCATGCCAATGCTCTATACCAAGTCTACTGCTAAACCTGCATAATAGTCCCACGACACATGCAATATTGGGTCTAATACAATCAATGGCATACCGAAGTCTGCCAATGATACTCGCATAATCAGGCTGTCTTACACCTTCACCAATGTTCTTAAATAACTTTACACTGGGATTATATGGTGTAGATGCAGGTTTACAGTCAAAGTAATTGTATTTCTTTACTATCTTCTCAATGTAATGAGACTGATCGTGAGAAAGTCTCTTTTCAGGCCTAGCAGTCTTAATACCAAGGATTACACTTGCCTCATCTAGATCTCTCATATCAAAATTGGCACTTAAAGATTTGACTGTGTTTATGGCATGGATGTTTGACCCAAAAATGAGTAGGTCATCTACATAAAGACATATAATAGTGCAAATGTCATTCTCAGATTTGTAATAAATGCATTTGTCACTTCCATTAACTTTAAAACCACGTGAAATGATTAAGTTATCAAGTTTTTTTTTGCCATTGTTTAGGTGCTTGATTTAAAGCATATAATGATTTATCTAATTTGCATACTTTATATTCCTGACCATGTACTGCAAATCCTTCAGGCTGGTCCATATAAATTTCTTTTTCTAATTCACCATTTAAAAATGCGGTTTTGACATCCATTTAGTGTATTAATAAATTATGAATAGAAGTAAGTGAGATTAATACCCGAATGAATGTAATTCTTGTTATAGGTGAAAAAATGTCGAAGAAATCTATATTTTCTCTTTGTTTAAAACCTTTAGCTACTAGACGGGCTTTATATTTGTCGACAGTGCCATCAACTTTTAATTTCGTTTTAATCTCCCATTTACAACCTGTAGATTTACAACCAAGGGATAAATCTACCAAGTGCCAAGTCTTATTGGATTCCAAAGAATCCATCTCATCATTTATAGCCTTTTGCCAAAAGTCGGCATCTAAATAAGATAAGTCCTCTTGGAGGTTTAAAGGATCCTTCTCCACAATAAAAGCACAAAAATCCAAACAAAAATCTTTTACGGTTCTTGCTCTTTTACTTCTTCTAGGTTCAATTTCAGAATTTTCATTATATCTTCGAATAGGCATACTCGAAGTGCCCCCACTATTCCTTAATTTAAAAAGAATTTTTATTTCATAAAAATCAACATCATTTGATTCAATTATATTATGTGTATTTAGATCATAAAATCTGTATGCTTTGTTATTAATAGCATAGCATATAAATACACATTCATATGCTCTACTTGCCAATTTTATTCTCTTAAGGTCTGGAATAAGAACATATGCTAAATAACCAAAAGTTCTAAAGTATGACACATTGGGTATATAATTCTATAAAATTTCATAAAGTGAAATTTTATTCTTAGATTTAGGGATTCTATTCAAATCATAGCATATGGTTAATAATATATTCCCCCACCAATGTTTTGCTGCACTAGAATTTAATAGAACGGCAGCTATTAATTCGGTAAAGTAACTATTTTTTCTTTCAACTTTATTGTTGATTTCAGGTGAATAGGGTGTAGTTCTCTTATGTATTATACCATGTAATTTATACTAATCCAAAATGAAGTAGATTCATATTCTATTCCTCTATCACTACGAAGTCTCTTAATATTCTTATTTGCTTAGTTCTCAATTTCAGTTTTGAATGTTTTAAACATGTCAAATGCATCACCTTTATTTTTCATAAGGTATACATAGGTGAAATCAGAACAGTCATCAATAAAAGTGAGAAAATAACAATGTTCATGTCTAGTCAATGTGTTACCAAGCTCAAATATATCAGAATGAATCAAGTCTAAGGGTTCTGATACTCTATTAATAGATTGATGAGGTTTCTTTGTGATTTTAGCTTGAGTACAGAATTCACATGTATCAAGTTCAGATTCTGATACTTTAGGAATCATATCTAAGGTGCTCATGTTATGAATTGTTCGTTTATTAACATGACATAATCTAGAGTGCCAAATACTAAAATCACACAACATATAAGAAGAACTGGTCACTTTATTAGATTCAACATTCAATTTGAACACTCAAACATAACCCTTTCCCAAAAAAAACTCCCTTATAAGTTAAGATACACAAATGATCCCCAATAACATGAGTAAACCCAGCCTTATTAAGAGGAAGCCAGAAACCAGATTCTTCCTCATCTCTGGAGTATGCATAATGTCTTTCAGAATCACTGTCTTTCCAGAGATAAACTTGATTTTCACATTTCCAACCTCAACAACTTTAGTGGTGTGAGAATCTCCCAACAACACTTTCTGACCATCAATACCCGTGTATGTAGTCAACATATCACGATCATAGCAGAAATCGAGAGAAGCACCAATGTCTACCCACCAACCTTCTGATTCACCAACAAGGAGAATCTCAGTAATCATAGCCGTAAGAGGCTCCTCAGTCAGGTTTGCCTGCGGTGCAGGGCCTGGCCTGTTCTGGCACTTTCGTGCTATATGACTTAGTTTTCCATAGTTGTAACATAGAGATTACTGTCCAGAAGCATTCTTTTGGGGTGGTCGTTGTTGTCCTTTCTGGTTTCCTTGAGGATTACCATTCTGTTTGTTGTGCTTTTTTGATTCTTAAAGGACCTCTAGTTCTGTTTCAGAACTGTGGGTTTGGTCTTTTTAGCAGTGTTGTTTGTGATAATCAACACTTCCTCTTTCTGGTACTATTTACATGCCTCCTCCTTAATACGGAGGTGAGTGATCAATCTCTCTAAGGAAAACTCCTTAGTTTTATGCCTTAAGACATTCTTGAAATCCTTCCATGTTAGGGGCAATTTGTCAATAATCACAACAGCTTGAAATCGTTCGTCTAAAGCCATACCTTCGGAGATGATCTCATGAGCTATTTTCTTAAGCTCATGAGACTGCTTCACTATTGACCTGTCATCTGTCGTCTAGTACTTGAGGTAGCGGTTGACAACATACTTCTTTGCCCCTGCCTCCTCTGTGTCGTACTTCTTCTTTAGCACTTCCCAGATCTTCTTTGTTGTCTTGTCGTACGAGTTGAGTAGTCGTACAGGTCATCGCTGAGGCCGTTGAGTATGAAATTTTTGCATAGATAGTCCTTCTCAGTCCAGGTCTGCAACTGGTTCGATTGGTCTGTCTAGGATGCCATTTGTGCTACATTAGTTTCACCAGGTCTGTTTAGCAGCTATAGTTTGTCAGTGGTCAGCGCGACCTCTACCTTTCTCATCATCAGGTAGAATTCCATCTTCTGACGCCATCGCTTGAAGTGCAAGCCTTCGAATTTGAATGGAGCAGCAGTCACAGCCGAGATCTGTAAGGAAGAGGAGGAGCATCATCATCTAGGCTTGTGGTCAAAGCCATTGTTTCAGAGTCTTCAAATTGTTGGAAAACAATGGATGAGTCACGTACATCATCGCTTTCTTGAAGACGGTTTAGCGATGTGGTCAGAGGTGCAAATCAGTCGTTCTCAATCATCGATGCCTCTAGGATAAAACAGCCCCGAAGAATAATAACGGATTTTCTTGCACAACAAATCAATGCCGATTTGCACTTTTGGACAAAAATTACTGCCCGGTTTTTTCTATAGGAACTTTTAATGGCGTAGGCAAGAACTGAAATGTTGTTTAGTGGTTATTCTCGTCTAAGAATGAATTATTATAGACGAAGAAATAAATTGCCAAATGGTTTACTAGATAGTGGGAGAGAGTCGGCAGAAAAAGTGTAACACCCCACATTTTTAATATAATTAAAAATGTACAAATATGAATATATGCATAGATAGGTAAACAATGGTGACATATAATGAAAAATTAATTCATACATTGAAGAGTAAGGAAATTAATGCGATAACAATGTGTGTAATCGAAGAGATGAGAAAATAAAAATACTTAATTTAAATATCAGGAATTAAGTAAAAAGGACATCACCATTGCGTCCATCTCGGAATTCTGGTCAAGATAGACATCTGGTTTGCGTAAAACGGACATCATATGAAGAAGTTATTAAGCCTAGAAGTTTGTATACGCACAAGAGAAATATATATATATGTATGTATATATATATACATATATATATATATACAAACAAATTAAAATATAAAATAAAGAATAAAATAAGGATTGCATGTAATAAATACATGCACTGAAAAAAATGTAAATCATGCATTAAAAGGAAGAAAGGATTGGTTGCATGCAGTGTAAATATATTGCATGCACTGATTTGCAAACATAATGCATTAACATTAAAAGAAAAAGATTCATGCAATGTTTTAATTTAAGTATTGTAACTAAAATTAAAAAGAGGAGTAAGGAGAGAACAATAATTATCATTGTTCTAAGACTTATTAACAAAAGACTTCATAGCTCAGTTGGTTAAGACATTGGATTTGTAACATGGAGGTCGGGGGCTTGAACCCCGGCGGCGACATAATTTTTATCTTTGTTTTAGAGAGGGCCAACTGAACATGCAAATATATGTACGTATACAAATTCAAAATTTGAAAGGATAAGAACGTACATATAAAGAAATAAAGAAAATATATGTATATATATGAGAATATACATATATATATATGCATAAACATATGTATACAAAAGATAAAATTCAAGATAAGGCTACAGTCAATGAAATATGGCAAGAATCAAATAACGGTGCAACATCGTTTGAATTTTGAAAATAAAACGAAAATTGTGCATAAATATATACGCGTAAAATGGTCGGTAGAGTAATTGTATACACATAAGAATATTTCATGTGAATAAAACAGTTAAATAAATTCCAGGAATTCAAAAGTTCAAAAATCAAATTTCTACGCCCAAACAATTCAAACATTCTAAATTCGAATTTCTGCGTCAAAACAGCTTGCGGGACCCAATGCTGACTCAGCGCTGCGTGTACGATAAGATTTGGCCAGATTCATCTGCGAACCTAGACTATTTTCTTTACTGGGTTCAATGCTGACTCAGTGCTGCGTGTATGATAAGGTCTTGAGCACCTATATAAACACCCCTAAGGCTACAGTTTTCTCTGCACATCTTCATTCTGCCTATACTCTTCCCTAATTCATATCAAAATAAATCAAAGACGGGGTTATGCTGCTCAAGTTCTTCATTAAATTTAAGTAGAGAATCAAAGGATAATTTTTATCTTTGTTTTAGAGAGAGCCAACTGAACATGCAAATATATGTACGTATACAAATTCAAAATTTGAAAGGATAAGAACGTACATGATATAAGGAAATAAAGAAAATATAAGTATATATATGAGAATATACATATATATATATATATATGCATAAATATATGTATATAAAAGATAAAATTCAAGATAAGGCTACAGTCAATGAAATATGGCAAGAATCAAATAACGGTGCAACATCGTTTGAATTTTGAAAATAAAACGAAAATTGTGCATGTTTATATACTAGTAAATTGGTCGGTAGAGTAATTGTATACATATATGAATATTTCATGTGATTAAAACAGTAAAATAAATTCTAGAAATTCAAAAGTTCAAAAATCAAATTTCTACACCCAAACAATTCAAACATTCGAAATTCGAAATTCTTCGCCAAAACAGCATGTGGGACCCAATGCTGACTCAGCGCTGCGTGTACGGTAAGATTTGGCTAGATTCATCTGCGAATCTGGACTATTTTCATAACTGGGTTCAATGCTGACTCAGCGCTGCATGTACGATAAGGTCTTGAGCGCCTATATAAACACCCCTAAGGCTACAGTTTTCTCTGCACATCTTCATTCTTCCTATACTCTTCCCGAATTCATATCAAAATAAATCAAAGACGGGGTTATGCTGCTCAAGTTCTTCGTTAGAATTCAAGTAGAGAATCAAAGGCTAATTCAACGACTTCAAAAACTATTTTCTAAGAATCAAATCTAAATTAGAGGATCGATGATCTACGTCAAGGGATAGATTTTCAGTTTCAGAATTCAAGATCCGTTCTTAAATCTGTGAGTGGGATTACAGTACACTTCAAGCATAATAGTATTATTATCGTTCGTCATTCCTCAGTTAAAATTCATGTTGGAATTTAAAATAATCTTTGTATGCTTAATCTATTCCTCTTCCCTATTCTTCCTTTTTATTTTTGAAACCTTAGCAAACTTCGAGCCAAGGACAACAGCGCGTAAATTATAGTTATTTGGTAAGAGCTTGAGATTTAATCGATGAATTAGGCAATTTGGGTAAAAAGATTTGTACACGAACGGTTGTGTAAGCAAAGTAGAAATGGGTTAATTAGCACTTGACATATGAATAAGCTTAATCAACATATGAGGAATGATAGCAACCTGTTAGGAACACATGTATGGGAAACTGGAATAATAGGTATAGCCTATTAATGGGATTATAAGCATGAACATAAATTGGGTTTTTTGGGTAAAGCTTGATTTTGAGACTTGAAAATTGGATATGCCGTTAAGATCCTAGAAACATAATTAAAATGGAATATGTTGGACAAACAATGTTTTTATGTAATTTTGGAACTCGACACATAACATGAAATTGACAATAGTGGCATAACTTGAACATGAACATGCTTGTGAATTGGTAATTGACATTTGATATCTAGAATGAACGTGAACATGCTTGTAAATTTATAATTGGCCTATGACACCTAGAATAGACATGAATTGTTAATTGGATAAACATGAAACATGGATAACTCGAGGTTAAAATGAGCTTGCGATGTAATCCTGCCCGGAACCGCCCGGCAATTCCAGTGACCGCAAACAATAGGTTCTAATGTGAGAAGTTAGTCATAACGTGCTTGAAACCCGAGGTTAGATTGAGTTGTGGTGTAATCCTGCCCAGAACCAACCGGTACATCCAATGACCGCAATAATAGGTCTAATGCGTGAGGTTGGTCATTAATAATTAATTAATGCTAATGACACATGCTAGTATGGTAAGGTTAAGTCAACATGAAACACTAGACAACACTTAACCAATTTGACATGATATATGGGTGGGTTAAGTCAACGTGAACCGCTAGATAGCACTTAAACAATTTAACATGATATATGGGCGGGTTAAGTCAACATGAACTGATAGAGAACACTTAACCAATTTAGCATGGTACATGGGTTGAATTAAATACGTGATTGGGGGTTAAGTCAACTTGGACACATGGGCAAACTTAACCAATATAATAGTATCAAAGCAAGGAAAAGTGGGGAATGATAAGATTAAATAACAGATAAACTTATCCTAGGGATAAGAAATGAATATGACTTAATATGTAATACAAGACTCAAAGGGTGAGACGACTTATACCATGAATTAAGATAATCTAAGCTGGAAATGTGGGAAAACACCCGTACGCTATCATTTGATAAAGAGAACTTAAGTTATGCTTGAATTCATTGCTAAACCTTAGTTAAAAGGAACTAAGTAACAAATCTTAGTTAAAGAGAACTAAGTAACAGAAACTAAGTATCAAACCTTGGTTAAGAGAACCAAGTAATAAACCTTAATTAAGAGGACTAAGTTGCAAACCTTAGTTAAGAAAACGAACGATTAAGAGAACTAAGTAGTAAACCTTAGTTAAAAGGACTAAGTAGTAAACCTTAGTTAAGAAAGCTAACGATTCAGGAAACTAAGTAGTAAACCTTAGTTAAGAGAACTAAGTAGTAAACCTTAGTCAAGAAAGCCAAGTAGAACACGAGGAGGAGGGAACGTCCATTTGATCATGAAGAAGGCTCCGACGAACTGGGTTACGAAGCACGCGACTTCGAGGGGACGTAAGGGTACTCTTGGTATCCCTCTGTGAGGTTGCAGATGATCTTCCTGGGCTCACAGAGGTTAAGGTCTGCATTAGAAGAGCCAAGGGTATGCCTTGGTTGCAATATAAGCAACCTAAAGACTAGGATGGGTCAGCGTGAGGCAACGACATCTTGTTTAGCCCTGTGATAGCACGTCGTCGTCTACCTGCCATCTTGAGTCAATCGTGTACGTAAGCGGAAAGGCAGAGAACTCCAAATGACCATATACTTTGCTATCTTGTTATGGGTGAGGGTGGCCAATAGGTTTGTGGGGGCATAGAGGGCCTGCGTACAGTTCTCATTCTTGATTTTCTTGGGTGCCTTTCGTTATTTGAGGGAGGGGTCAAGTGGGACCATAGCCATATACAGATAAAACAGACCTTAGCATCTGCATCGACAGATAACTTAAAGCTCCCGACCGAGTTCCGTGTTTCTTGATTAGCCCTACCACGGGACTCGGGCCGCACATATAGAGGACATGTGCAACTAGATATCTAGCACGTTTAACGACACGATTGGGACGTAAAGTCTAGGAACATATATCGCTCTGTGTAGTGTGTCCTAGACTAGGGGGCATTGTTCGATAGGTAGCATAAACCCTAGTGTCCCTAGGTAGCATAAACCCTGGTCGGATCTAGAAAGCATTCAATAGGTAGCATAAACCCCAGTGGCCTTGGGTAGCGTAAACCCTGGTTGAATCTAGAAAGCGCTGGATAGAAAACCCTAGATTAGATCTAGGTAATAAACGGAATCTAGCAAGATCAAGAGTGGTAGTCCAAATGATTTCGAGAATGGTGGCACTACACTAAAGTAGTATAGATTTACATGATGAAGCCCATACAACATACGACAAGGGACTGTATATATACATGGAAAGGATTATACGAGTTGGGGGGTATCTACATATACGTTGTATTAGGTTAATTTACTAGTGGGACATGAGTATAGCCTAGAGAGCTAATATCGCGAATAACCTAATAAGAAAGAAAATATAACTGAACGATATATGTAGGACTATACAGAAGTTTATTCTAAGTCCACTCACACAGAACTTATGTTCTGACCCCCTCCTCATTACATACTTCCAGTTTAGGTTCATGACAGAGATGGTATAACTTTGGATACTGGTTAGGCAGTATGTTTTATAAGGTAAAGCTATATTTAAAGTATATTATACTTTGAATTCTTTCCGCTGTAAGATGCTTACGAATTCTGACATGTTTTCTTTATCTCTGTCTTTTTCTACAGGATACCAGAGCACCCAACTCGAGTTTCGATAGACTGGGTTTTTGAAAAGAATTCGATCTGTCAGAATCAGGGTTGTTACATCTGGTTTCAGAGTTTCAGTTTAGTTATCTTAGGGAGATAATGAGTGAATGTACTTGTATTTTTTAAAATATAAATATATTATATATATAAACCTAAATCCATAAAGTAGCCCACTAGGAATGGAAAGAGTTGGAATAGCTATTTTGTACACTAAAGGAATGAACCTAGAAATTTTAAGACCCTTTGGTGGTTTGGTTGGAAAGTATACAATATGATTTGGTATTGGAGAAAGAAAGTATCCCATAAGAATTAAAACTGGAATGTTGTTATTTCAGAGTAGTGGATTTAGAAGTGAAACCTTATAAGTTAGAAAAAGGTTAAAATGTGGAAAATGGATTAGGAATATATATAGTTGAGAGAATTGGTTTGGAAAGTGCCTAGGAAAGCCTAGTTGAGTTGAAAGTCCCACTTTGAATCTAACCCAATAATAAACTTTTAAGAACTTGAATTTGTAAAAGAGTTTGTGGTGTTTTTCAAGTTTTAATGTTAAAAGTATTTTTAATGTTTAAGAAAAATATGTAAAGGACATATTCGGTGCATGTTGGGTTTTCAAAGTAAAGTGGTGTATACTTTGGTAAAACAATGATTTCTTGTTTTAAAAGAACTCTCTCATTAAAAAGTGCGTAATATAGAGCATATATAGCTCGCTAGTTTTTGATTTACGAAGAAATTTTGCTGGGTGGACAAAATAAGTTGTAGGAATAGAATAGATGTCTGCACCTTATAGCGAGTAGTTAAATTAACATTGTAATTAGAAACAATGTAAGCCCGATAGTTGTCCTTGTCTACTCCAGTTTTGTGGTTTGAAAAAAAAAATGTTTTGCATTTTATTCTATAACATGTTTTTATGGTTTGGCAAAAACAAGTTTTGGAGAAGAAAACAAAGTTTTAACACATTTAATTTTTGAAAGAAAAATGTAATGAAAGGAAAGGAGGCCAAACCACGTTTTAAAAAGAATGGGTAGGTAAGGATTAGTGCCTAGAAAAGAACGAGAGATAGTTAAAGCTATGAATTAAACAATTGGAACCAACTAGAGATTGTTTGAGTTGAGTGATTCTCTGAGTGTCAATCTGATGTTGATTTCGGTCTTCTAGGTTGATATTTAGGGAGTTACTCTCTTGCCAATTTACAGTCAGGGATTAGCTAATATTAAACTAATGGAAAATTCTCGTAGAATGCATAAGCATTGAGAAACCTAGGTTTGTTGCTTGAGAAAGAGAGAAAAAGTATAGGCTAGTAATGCATAGCAAGGACTAGTAGTGACTACTAATTAGTAAATGGCAAGTAAGTGGGTAGATCCTGTTGTGTTGACTCACAATTGTCTGAGATGACAAAGTCCTAAGATTCTTGGCCCATAGTAGTAGCTGTGTAGGATGTTGTTTGAGTTGAAAACAGAAAAAGCTTATTTGAAATAATAAACTTAAGTAATTGGATTAAGTCAAATAAGCTACGAAAGAGAAAAGCCTAAGCGAACAAGAGACAATAAATTCAGTAAGGCAACAAATGTGATGGGAAAAGAAAATGGAAATCTTAAGAAAAAGATGAATAAATATGAAACTATTCCAAGATAAGATGAAAGAGAAAGGAAAGTTTTCTTATGTGGTTGTGCTTGGATAGGAAAGTAGGAAGTTCTTATAGAATAGTTATATAAAAATCTGGGTGCAATTATAAAAGGTACAACGGAAAATGTAAATTCTTCCGATTTATATCTTTTTGTAACATAAGAAATCGAATTTAGAAAATTAGATTTTTCTAAATTTCGAATTTAATTATGGTTGGTAGGGTTTTGTATGCGACAATTGGGTGAACCATGCTCTTATTCTATAAGAGTATGGGAAAACTTGGATGAAAAATATTTTGATTTTTCAAGAATATTGCATTCATATAGAACTGCAAGTATATCTAGGATGTGAACATCATTTTTTGAAAGGTTTTTTAAAATTTGCATACATATAGGTGGATCCAAATTAGACATACGTACTTTACTATGATGTATCTCACTTTGCACATGTGCACAATGTTTGCAACAATTGGATGCACACTGGATGGGTGGATATTGCGAGGGATTATCTATTTTACTCTTATAGAATTTTGGGGACGAAATTTTTTAAGGGTAGGAGAATGTAACACCCAACATTTTTAATATAATTAAAAATGTACAAATACGTATATATGCATAGATAAGTAAATAATGGTGATGTATAATGAAAAATTAATTCATACATTGAAGAGTAAGGAAATTAATGTGATAACAATGTGTGTAATCGAAGAGATGAGAAAATAAAAATACTTAATTTAAATATAAGGAATTAAGTAAAATGGACATCATCATTGCGTCCGTCTTGGAATTCTGGTCAAGATAGACACCTGGTTTGCGTAAAACGGACATCAAATGAAGAAGTTATTAAGCCTAGAAGTTTGTATACGCACAAGAGAAATATATATATATATATGTATATATATGTATATATATATACACAAACAAATTAAAATATAAAATAAAGAATAAAATAAGGATTGCATGTAGTAAATACATGCACTGAAAAAAATGTAATGCATGCATTAAAAGAAAGAAAGGATTGGTTGCATGCAATGTAAATATGTTGCATGCACTGATTTGCAAACATAATGCATTAACATTAAAAGAAAAAGAGTCATGCAATGGTTAAATTTAAGTATTGTAACTAACATGAAAAAGAGAAGTAAGGAGAGAACAATAATTATCATTGTTCTAAGACTTATTAACAAAAGACTTCATAGCTTAGTTGGTTAAGACAATGGATTTGTAACATGGAGGTCGGGGGTTCGAACCCTGGCGATGGCTTAATTTTTATCTTTGTTTTAGAGAGGGCCAACTGAACATGCAAATATATGTATGTATACAAATTCAAAATTTGAAAGGATAAGAACGTACATATAAGGAAATTAAGAATATACATGTATACATATGAGAATATATATATATATATATGCATAAATATATGTATACAAAAGATAAAATACAAGATAAGGCTTCAGTCAATGAAATATGGCAAGAATCAAATAATGGTGCAACATCGTTTGAATTTTGAAATAAAAACGAAAACTGTGCGTATATATATATGCGTAAAATGGTCGGTAGAGTAATTGTATACATATAAGAATATTTCATGTGAATAAAACAGTTAAATAAATTCTAGGAATTCAAAAGTTAAAAAATCAAATTTCTACGCCAAAACAATTCAAACATTTGAAATTTGAATTTCTGCGCCAAAACAGCTTGCGGGACCCAATGCTAACTCAAATAGGGCTGTCAATGGATACCCGAAAAATCCAAAATCCATCCGCATCCACATACGAAAAGTGGATAAATATCCGATATCCGGAAAAGTGGATGCGAATGCAGATATAGGCATATCCGCATCCGAAAATTATCTGTCTGCTTTTTTTCACGATTACAGCTTAAATTATGTGTATTTTAGCATAATTAAATATACTAAGTTATTGTTTTGCAAAATTAAAATTCTACTAAATGCATGTTTATTGCTCAAAATTATATATTATCATCATGTTTATTTATTTTTAGCACTTTAGTAATTAATTGGGTTGAAAAAACTTGATATTAGGCTGAAAAAATTCATTAATGTCCATTGATTTATCGATCGTTAGCGGAGCGGATAATTATCCGATATCCATCCGTATTCGCTGATGCGGATATCCGATATCCGAAAATGGTTTCGGATGCGGATACGGATATGACACTATCCGCATCCGAAAGTATCCGTTGACAACCCTGGACTCAGCGCTGCGTGTACGATAAGATTTGGCTAGATTCATCTGCGAACCTGGACTATTTTCTTAACTGAGTTCAATGCTGACTCAGCTCTGCGTGTACGATAAGGTCTTGAGCACCTATATAAACACCCCTAAGGCAATAGTTTTCTCTACACATCTTCATTATGCCTATAGTCTTCCCTAATTCATATCAAAATAAATCAAAGACGGGGTTATGCTGCTCAAGTTCTTCGTTAGAATTCAAGTACAAAATCAAAGGTTAATTCAACGACTTCAACAACTATTTTCTAAGAATCAAACCTAAATTAGAGGATCGATAATCTACGTCAAGGGATAGGTTTTCAGCTTCAGAAATCAGATCACAGAATTCAAGATTCATTCTTAAATCTGTGAGTGGGATTATACACTTCATGCATAATAGTATTATTATCGTTCGTCATTTCTCAGTTAAAATTCATGTTGCAATTTAAAATAATCTTTGTATGCTTAATCTATTCCTCTTCCCTGTTCTTCCTTTTTATTTTTGAAACTTTGGCTACCTTCGATCCAAGGTCAACAACGCGTAAATTATAGTTATTTGGGAAGAGCTTGAGATTTAATCGATGAATTAGGCAATTTGGGTAAAAAGATCATCACACGAATGGTTGTGTAAGCAAAGTAGAAATGGGTTAAGTAGCACTTGACATATGAATAAGCTTAACCAACATATGAGGAATGATAGCAACCTGTTAGGAACACATGTATGGGAAACTGGAATAATAGGCATAGCCTATTAACGGGATTATAAGCATGAACATAAATTGGGGTTTTTGGGTAAAGCTTGAATTTGAGACTTGAAAATTGGATATGCCATTATGATCCTAGAAACATAATTAAAAATGGAATATGTTGGACAAACAATGTTTTTATGTAATTACGGAACTCGACACATAACATGAAATTGGCAATAGTGGCATAACTTGAACATGAACATGCTTGTGAATTGGTAATTGACATTTGATATCTAGAATGAACATGAACATGCTTGTAAATTTATAATTGGCCTATGACACCTAGAATAGACATGAACTGTTAATTGGCTAAACATGAAACATGGCTAACTCGAGGTTAGAATGAGTTTGCGGTGTAATCCTGCCAGGAACCGCCCGGCACATCCAGTGACTGCAAACAATAGGTTCTAATGTGAGAAGTTAGTCATAACGTGCTTGAAACCCGAGGTTAGATTGAGTTGTGGTGTAATCCTATCCGGAACCAACCGGCACATCCAGTGACCGCAACAATAGGTCTAATTTGAGAGGTTGGGCATTAATAATTAATTAATGCTAATGACACATGCTAGTATGGTAAGGTTAAGTCAACATGAAACACTAGACAACACTTAACCAATTTGACATGATATATGGGTGGGTTAAGTCAACGTGAACCGCTAGATAACACTTAACCAATTTGACATGATTATGGGCGGGTTAAGTCAACATGAACTGATAGAGAACACTTAACCAATTTAGCATGGTATGTGGGTTGAATTAAATATGTGATTGGGGGTTAAGTCATCTTGGACACATGGGCAAACTTAACCAATATAACAGTATCAAAGCAAGGAAAAGTGGGGAATGATAAGATTAAATAATAGATAAATTTATCCTAGGGATAAGAATTGAATACGACTTAAGATGTAATACAAGACTCGAAGGGTGGGACGACTTATACCATGAAATAAGTTAATCTAAGCTGGAAATGTGGGATCTATCATTTGATAAAGAGAACTTAAGTCATGCTTGAATTCATTGGTAAACCTTAGTTAAATGGAACTAAGTAACAAACCTTAGTTAAAGAGAACTAAGTAACTGAAACTAAGTATAAAACCTTGGTTAAGATAACCAAGTAATAAACCTTAGTTAAGAGGACTAAGTTGTAAACCTTAGTTAATAAAACGAATGATTAAGAGAACTAAGTAGTAAACCTTAGTTAAGAAGACTAAGTAGTAAACCTTAGTTAAGAAAGCTAACAATTCAGAAACTAAGTAGTAAGCCTTAGTTAAGAGAACTAAGTAGTAAACCTTAGTCAAGAAAGCCAAGTAGAACACGAGGAGGAGTGAACGTCCATCTGGTCATGAAGAAGGCTCCAACGAACTGGGTTATGAAGCATGCGGCTTCGAGGGGACGTGAGGGTACTCTTGATATCCCTCTATGAGGTTGCAGATGATCCTCTTGGGCTCACATAGGTTAATGTCTGCATTAGAAGAGCCAAGGGTATGCCTTGGTTGCAATATAAGCAACCTAAAGACTAGGATGGGTCAGCATGAGGTGACGATATCTTGGTTAGCCCTGTGATAGCACGTCGTCATCTACCTACCATCTTGAGTCAATTGTGATACGCAAGCAGAAAGGCGGAGAACTCCGAAAGACCATATACTTTTCTATCTAGTTATGGGTGAGGGTGGCCAATAGGTTTGTAGGGGCATAGAGGGCCTGCGTACAGTTCTCATTCTTGATTTTCTTAGGTGCCTTTCATTAGTTGAGGAAGGGGTCAAGTGGGACCATAGCCACGTACAGATAAAACAGACCTCAGCATCTACATCGGCAGATAACTTAAAGCTCCCGTCCGAGTTCCGTGTTTCTTGATTAGCCCTGCCACGGGACTCGGGAAGTACATATAGAGGACATGTGCAACTAGATATCTAGCACGTTTAACGACGCGATTGGGACGTAAAGTCTAGGAACATATATCACTCTAGGCAGTGTGTCCTAGACTAGGGTGAATTGTTTGATAGGTAGCATAAACCCTAGTGGCCCTAGGTAGGATAAACCCTGGTCGGATCTAGAAAGCGTTCAATAGGTAGCATAAACCCGAGTGGCCCTGGGTAGCGTAAACCCTGGTTGAATCAAGGAAGCGCTGGATAGATTAGATCTAAGTAATAAACGGAATCTAGCAAGATCAAGAGTGGTTGTCCACATGATTTCGAGAATGGTGGCACTACACTAAAGTAGTATAGATTTACATGATGAAGCCCATACGACATACGACAAGGGACTGTATATATACATGGAAAGGATTATACGAGTTGGGGGGTATCTACATATACGTTGTATTAGGTTAATTTACTAGTGGGACATGAGTACAGCCTAGAGAGCTAATATCGCGAATAACCTAATAAGCAAGAAAATATACTTGAACGGTATATGTAGAATTATACAGAAGTTTATTCTAGGTCCACTCACACAGAACTTATGTTCTGACTCCCTCCTCATTACATACTTCCAGGTTAGGTTCATGACAGAGATGGTATAAGCTTTGGATACTGGTTAGGCAGTATGTTTTATAAGGTAAATCTATATTTAAAGTATATTATACTTTGAATTCCTTCCGCTGTAAGATGCTTACGAATTCTAACATGTTTTCTTTATCTCTGTCTTTTTCTGCAGGATACCAGAGCGCCCAACTTGGGTTACGATAGATTGGGTTTCTGAAAAAAATTCGGTCTGTCAGAATCCGGGTTGTTACTAAAAGTGGATTAGAAAATTTACCGTGTCAAATAAAAATCCGTTCATGAATTTTACCAACTAAAAAAAAATAGTTTGGAAAATGCAATGTTTTTCAGTCCAAAAATATAAGTGTCTACGCTACAAACCCCGAGCCGAATCGGGACGGGTCTAGTCGAGGCGGTCAGTCGGTCGATCGCGCGCGTGTGTGGTAGTCATGGTCATCCATGGTCTCCCTCCTCACAACAAAGCATGTATTGGGATCCCCAAGGCCCCAACGTAGCTTCTAAGAAACAAGTATAAATACTTTGTTTCTTTCATATAGTCTCATGATGTGGGACTATTCACATAAAGGAGCCATTCTTACAGTTATTTCAAATTTTTAAATAATTTACTTCTGTTTTCAAAGCCATTTCCAACAAATACTAAGCCTTGAACTTGTATGATTTTCAAACAATTTCTAAAACGTAGATAACTTTTAGGTTAATCGTTCTCAAATACTTATCTTATTATTCTTTTTTCAGTAACTCACATATCAAATTAGATAAATTAAAATGTGACTGCATTTTTCAAAAAATGTGACTACTTCAAATTACTACCATATGAACCTGAATCTAATTGCAGCATGACTTAATAATGCATTTTGTAGCATTTTCTGAAGCATGTACAAAGTTTTGTTTATATATACAGTAACACTTCTTAATGGATATTTAGCCAAATTCATAATTAAATAGATTTAAATTCTATATTGCCTTTATGACCTATAATTCCACATATTTTACCTTTTTTGCAAATGTAGGGCCTTAATCATCATTCATATATTTAAAGTTGCCAAACATTTGGGTTAATAAAGGCTTCGAGAAATCAAACAATTTGGAAGCTATAGTTTCCTAATGTGAAACAAATGATTTTAATCAAAAAAATATAACCCCCTAATGTATGATAGCAACAAAAACTCAATGGAAGCATTGAAAATACTGTTCTTAGATTTATTTAAAAGAAAGAAATACAAATGTAGAGCAAACAAGTCCTTATTCAAATACAATTTACCTAAAAATTTACAAGTAAGAGTATAGTTGCACCTTTATACTTCAGGAATTATGTAAATTATCTTTAACCTTTATACTTCAGGAATTTTGCAAGTAAGAGTATAGTTACACCTTTAACCTTTATAATTCAAGAATTACTAAATCAATTTCAAGGCGGCCGTTCATTTTTGGAATCAAATCGGATTCAGTTTGGTAATGCAAGTAAGTGTGGAGAAGTTTATTATTTGGCTATAGGATTGAGATTAAGTACGACCCCTACTAGCTTTTGAGACCTAGGAATATATTCATCTTGGAAGTTTTGAACTTATCTCTTCATACTTATGCATACGGACTTTGGAACACGACTTTAAGTTAGGATTAAAGCACATAGAACCAAATCTTCCTCACTTAGAATTTGAACCGAAATCTATGCATATGTATAATTATTCTGACCATGAACAAAACTTGAATATGACGAACATTTTTAAGTGATAATGATGGATTCTAAAGGTTAGTCGGAATCCATACCCATCGTTCAAAAGGTTTTGACGTGATCGGCGATGACGATCGCTCGGCTCAAAATCTAAATCTTATTATTACTGGTGCATATTTTTGAACAACATATTTTTACATTATGTCGCACACACTACAATAGTTTACACTTAATTAACGTAGAGGGTACATGTTAATGACACTAATTACAGTTATTTCATATGTTTCGTAGCTTATAGGACCAATAAGTTTCAGTTGCATTACAACAATGACTGTTTATTGTGGAAGCTAGCACTACTTGTGACGACTTTGAAGGTGAATTAAGTTCAAACATGGTTAATTTGAATTGTAGAGACATTTGATATTCAAAATAAACTAAGGCAAAGACATGGTTAGCAAAAATCATGAGTTCAAGCTATGGTTACAACATCAGGCAAGTCAATTGCCTTCCCAGAATTTACGCTATTAATCAATCTACTATTCTCAGAATTTCTAAACATGAAAGTGATGTGCAATGAAAACTGAATGTTATTATATTTTGAAACATGATGCATCAAAATTTTAGGTTTACTGAAATTTAAAACAAAATGTGTTAACAATTTTCATTGACTTAATGAAGAGGAGTGAAAGATCTAAGATTAAAAGACAACATTGAGAATAGGTGGCTTTAGGCAGTAAGAATGAAACCACAAAAAAGTAAGAGCTGAGGAAGAGCCAAAGCCAGTATCAATGGCAAATGATTCAAAGGAAGAAGCCCACAAAGTCAACATCGATAACAAGAAAAACAATAGCAATGATACCAAAGTAACGGGAAGAAAAGGGAGTGAAGATATGGTATCGACACCAACATGCAATAGGCAATTGTCTTATCTAATGATCTGGGCTGTAATCCCGGACATGAGGAATAAAAAAAAGATTTCGAAAGTCTAAAACAATCGAGGTAAGTGGAGAGAGAGAGGTATTTTTTGATACCGATACAAGAAGAAAAGCGTACAACAACGGCACTAGATAAGAGATCAAGTTGAAGCATAAGACCATCACTAAAATAAAAACTTGAAAGGAGCATAATCGTTATCAGAATACAGAGAAAGAACAAAGACGAAGGTTAAGAAACCAACATCAAGAGGTCGATAACCATACACTTAAAATGAAGGCATGATACCAAAACCAAACTCCCAAAGGAAAAGTTAAGAGCTAGAAACAAAGTATAGAACAATAGAAAGCTATCGATACCAACAACCTGATGTCGGTAGCGATGCTTCGGGACAACACTCGGTAATGAAGATAGAACCAAATGCTAAAAGACAATAATTAACGGAGGCAAAGACAAGTACATAGAGGGAAAGATGCTAAACTGGAATCATAAAAGCAAGTTGACACCGAAACCAAAGAATTTCTGAAAGAGAGGAAACATAAAGAAAACTACTCCCGAAGCCAGAGATGGAAAAGGAAAGCGGACATCGAGGCCAAGACATCAATACAAGGGGTTGCGAGCGGAAATTGCTAGAGCAAATAGCAAACGCAAAGCTAAAAGCTTCCACCAGATTACTGCTCCTGAGGGCTCAAATTGCTTACAAATAAGACCCCAAGGGTGTAACAACCATGAATTTTGGGGCTAATTTAAAATTTATTTTAAGTTATTTTAATGAGTTTTTTTTGGCTATTTAAAATAATTTATTTAAATAATAACGAAAAAAAAAAATCAAAAATGTCGTTTTGTGATTATACATTGGATGAAAACAAATAAATGTTCTTTATTTTGATATTAGGATATACAGAAAAATGTGAACCTGTTAATTATACTTTTATATGATAATTAGACTGCATAGAAAATGTAAATAAATAGAAATATCCTTTCATATGTCATTAGTATTCATAGTAGAATGTAAATATATAAAATTTATTTTTATATGTCATTCATGTTAGCACAAATTTTGTCAATTATGTTAGGAGTTAAATTATGTCATTTATGATAGAACATACATTTACCATTTATGTTATACATGTTGTATTAGCATAAAAATGTCAAGCTTGTCGTGTTAGAGATGTAGAATAAAAATACCCTTTGTGTTAAATTATGTCATATTAGAAATAAAATATAATAAAAGAATTTTTTTTATGTAATTGTGAACATACATTAGAAAAGAGAAGAAAAAGATTACATTAGGAAAGATTATATTTTTCATGTAATTAAGGTAAGAGAGAAAATATTACTTTTCTTTTACAATGTAATAAAAGATAAAAGTTGCATTTTGCAATGTAATTAAAGAATGATATAAAGGTTACATTTTGCAATGTAATTAAAGGCGAAATGAAAGATTTCATTTTGCAAAAGAAAATGAAAGATTTCAAAAGAAAGGAAAGGATTACATTTTTCATAAATGTAATATAGGAAAAGAAAGGTTACATTTCTTTGTAATATAATATAAGGATGGAAAAATTTATATTTTTATTGTAATATGAAATATTAGAAAATTGAAGACAATAAATATTATATTTTTGCTGTAATATAAAACATTAGAAAGTAGGAAGACAATGGAAATTTCATTTGTATGTAAACAGTGACACAGGATAAGAAATTACATTTTTTTCTTTAATGTAATCAACAGAAGTTAATAGGATTTTAAATCTTAGCAAGTCAAAACATAAGAATGATTTTTCTAGTAAGTAGTTTGGACTAGATTGTAAATAAATTTAAATTAACAAATTTTGTAAAGGAGTAAATATAGAAATTTAGAAATAAGCATACACGTAATAAGTACGTTAAATATATATATATATATATATATATATATATATATATATATATATATATATTGATACTATATCCATCCAAAAACACAAGAAATCAATGTTAGTTATTATTAATATTAGATAAACGTTAAATGTAGTTTTGAATTTGAAACGTTCTCCGATACTAATGCATATTAATTAACGTTACTTATAATAAAAGGAAAATTCACAATTGTAATCGTTGGTGTTAATGGGAAATAAATGTGGAAATAGCGCTGCAGTTTGAAATTTTGATTTAGTTTGTATCTATAAATATTGAAAGTTGAAACTTAATATTTAAATATTTTAATTTGTGTAAATAATTATTGAAATATAAAAATTGGAATTTAATAGGAATAAATTTTGATTTACTAAGTAAGATTAAATTTTATTTTGATTAAAATAAAGTTGGCTAATAATTATAATATTTGCTTGAAAACTATAGATTTATGAATATGATTGGAATTACTTAAAAATAACAACCGTTATGTTTCATTTTCTTATCTATTTTAAATCAGTATGAAATTTATGAGATTTAAATGTTAGATAATAAATTTTTAGATAATAATTTTATCATGAATTTTAACTAACGTTTATTGTTTTCATAGAGACTTATAACTTGTTGGTTTGTAATTGGAAAGATAACTAACTTTGATATCGTTAATAATAAAATTGGAAATTAAAATAAACGATTAATATGGAAATTTAAGAAAGAAGAATTTTATTCGATTATAAACTTTTTCCTAATGATATAACAAGTATAGTAGTTAATATAACTATGATTTTGGGATGCTAATAAATTTGAAATGGGAAATTCAGCAGGTTAATTAATTGCTTCAAAATGGAAACTACAAATATAAAAGTCATATTAATAAATGTAATTGTAAATGATCTATTTTGGGTCCTCATAAATAAGATTTATAACTAGAACCATTTTTATCATATTTGGAATTTCATATATGTTGAAAATTTTAAATTAACTTATATGGTAATAATATACGTTCGTTGTTTGTGTAATGAAGATCCACAATAATACTCTCATTCCAAATAATGATACGACGTTCGAAGAATTGAGGACGGCGATTGAAGGCCGACGATCTTCACATCGAATGGGTAACTAGTGTTGAGGCCCTCGATTGATTTGCTCCCAAGACGGGGCTAAAATGGTAGTTATCCGGACGTAGTGCTGATTTGTACGGATTTGGCTTTCGCTCAGACCCAGAGCATAAGCTTATAAACGGAATGTGTGCCTGACATTGTACTCCTTTATATTGTATTTATTGATTTTCTGTCGAATGTATGAATATTTGGTGGCGGAGAATTTATTCTCTTGCTTAACACCCTTTCATATATTTCGGCAAAGGATTGGTAGTGTGATATGGAGTGACGATGTGGAATGCTAAGATGCATATGATCAAGGCTTTGTTGAAAAGCAGGCCTTGTGGGATGATCAAAGCATAGCCTGTTTAGGCATAGCTTTGTGTATAGCATGACTTCGCGAGCCTCACACACCGGCGGAGTCTAAAACGGGAGAAGGGAACGCAGGGAGAGTAGAATTTCTTTCTAGCTAGAAGTGGTGTTTGGGCTTTAACGCGACCCAGCATTTTACTTATGTGGATGATGGAATGAGGCGCCCCGGATGATAGGTCCTATAGGACCGGGAAACGTGTGTTCAGGAATTGCCAATCCACGAAGCTGTATGTGTGGAACGGCCCTGCAGCTATCCAAGGGTTCACTACGGGGGATCCCGAGACATTAGCTAGAGTGTTTCGAATCGGTAAGGAGCTCCTTCCTAGCCTTGACTCATGATGGAAACCCAATTTCCAATACGACCTCATGCGGTTTTGATTGTATTACTAGTATGGAAGCATAGCATTATGGTATCTATGTGTCCTAGGATTGATACATTATGATTGAACTATTTTTGAAAACTTCTATACACTAATAATAATATCAAATCCGTTTTTAACGTATCAAGCATTTTTGACCATTATAAGGTAAAACCCTATCCTCCGGTTTGCGTTGCATTGTGTGATGGGACTTGGGTCTTATGATGGTTTCATTTTTCTAAAAAGCATTGCGCTGTTTAACGATTTACTTAAATTTATGCACGACAATCCATTGGAGTCAACCCATTCCGCATTAGTGGCGTGGTCCTTGGATTTGCCTTATTACAATTAGTTAAATTAGTTAAGAATTCTCACACCAGTCCCATGAATGACCCGTTGTTTGTTTCACTTTGCAAACTCGGGTGCCCTCTTTCCACACGGGCAGTCGAGTAGTTTGTCTATAGGTTCTTATCTCAAGCAGGATCCTGTATTGAAGCTTAAAGCTGTGTCCAGAGCATAGTTGTCTTCCGCTGCCTTAGTTATTTTATTTCCACTGCAATGTATTAAAATATTGTAATTTATCTTCCGCTGTATTTTATCGATGTACTGTGATATTCTGTACTCTGATGTTATATTATCATGATATAATAAAAGTTTGCTGTTCTTGTTCTGATGTGTTGTATTCCCAGAGTTAACGTATGCGGATTTTGAATGGTTTTAGTCGATTTATCGATTGATTAAGGTCGGGCAAAATGCGTATCGTTACAAAGGGTCTCATTTTAGGGGATCCGAATTTATTTTCCACATTCTAAAAACTTGTATTCATTTTTAAGTGCCTAAATCCTAATTTGGAAATCAAATTGAGGATTTCTCATGTAACTTCCTCTATAATATAATCATCAAATCCCTTAGAGTGTACGTAGGTTCAATCTGAACCGAATCACTATAAATTGTCGTGTTCTTAATATTTTCGCATATTATACAATAATCTTTTATGCTTCTGGAAGTTTACATAACCCCATCCTACATTCCGGGCAATGATCGAAATAACCCTTCCTATGTTATTTAGTTTTCCACTTGTGACGAGTTTACAAAACTTTTATCCTAAGGTAACAGTTGGTCCTTTAGTCTCGTTGCCATGATACTCCCTATTGGAAGAAGAGTAACTAATCTTCGGGCATAAGACCTTGATATCTAGGAAACAGTGAATTAACTCAAGCTTGTCGGAATTAAACAAACCATTCCCCTCGGACCACAACTAAATCCCCTTATTTTGGTGTTAACAAAAAATAACGTTAACATTTACGTTCTGTTACAATTGGACTAAGCTTTAAAGAAGTAAGATCATGGATAAATAAGTCAAGGGTCTTCTAAACCTTATATTACTACTTCAAACGTCATTGATCCAAAAGCTTTTTGAATAATAATATAACCTTGAACCTCCTTCCTTATCTCCCATGCCTCCGTCCTTATTGCTCATACCTCTGTCCCAATTTCTCACTCCATCCTTATTTCATCATAAAGAGATAATCCAAAGATTGATTAAAGATGGTTAAGTCGAAAAAGGGTTGTGAACAAGGTCGCAACACATCACCCATTCTAGAAAACAACACCAACTCAGAAAAGTTGGAAATCCGGGGACCTTCAACCATAACGAAAAGGGAAAGAAATGAATTGAAAATATTACACTTGGCAATGTAAAGATACCACTAGAAGATTTATTAAAGCAAACTTGGCTCGAAGGTCCTTGAAAATAGAACCTCATAAGGCAGAATCAAGAGCGACAACACTTCGAAAGTTTAATAGCCAAAATAGACCATCATTGAATCTACAGAGCAGTCCATTTGTGCAAAGAAGCAACACAGTATTAAGAGTGGTTGCCAATTCAGAAGAAAAAAGAAGCCTAATGCCGCCAGAAGATAGGAAGATCTTGATGACTGAAGTTCCTTTAAAATAAAGGCTCTGCATCTTATATACGACGGGACGACAGACCCCGAAGAGCACCCCACTGCCTTCGAGAGTTGCGTGGATTTTCATAGTGCCTCTAAGCTGTTCGATGGAGAATGTTTCCAATAAAATCACAGGGAGACGCCTCTAAATGATATCGTCGATATTAAGAGAAACCCATCTGTTCTTGAGAACAGTCTTCCTATGAGTTCTCTGCACAATTTTACGGCTATAGGAATCCAATTGTGGACTATATTGCCATTATAAGTATAAACCAAGGACAAGAAGATACTTTAGCAGATTATCTGAAACAATTTAATGTTGAAGCCTCAAAATCATAGGATATGAGCAATCGTGATAAGCTTGTAGCCACTCATTCGGTGTTGACTGCAAATACCCTATTTTGGAAAGAGCTATACACGCATGGATTCCAAAACCTATAAGAATTTTATCATTGATCAAGTAAATTCATTCACATAAAAGAGACTCAATCACCATGGAGAAGATGGGGAATCTCGCCCGGATCAGGAACCTCAAGACAAGAAGCTCGGATTTTATAAAGATCAAAAAAGGACAAAGCAGGAAGGATCCAACACTAATACTGTTGCCCTAAGCATTCCCATCTCATACATATATGTTGTAATGAAGGAGAGAGTCAACTTCCTAGCGACTTTCAAAGCCAAAAATTATCCAAAACCATTCAAGGGAGGGAAGTACTACTAATATCATAACATGGATGGGCACGGAACTGATAAATGCAAGGTGCTGGAAGATATGATATAGAAGCTCATTCGAGAAGGACATCTAGCATAGTTCACTGAAATAAATAGGAAACAACCCCAACAACTATTTGGTCTCAAAGCAAGTACCCTAGCAGTGGGGACCGTTCCTATGCCTACGCATCCCTAATCCAGGTTTCCTAGCTTTTATTTAATAAGGGAACTGGGAACGGAGGAAATCAGGGAGCCTCCGGATCTGTAACTTCTAACTCTACTTATGCAAATTGTTACAATTGCAGGTTATGGGACCATTTCTCTAGTAAGTGTCCTAAGTCCCGTACTTGTCGCTTGCCAAACTCTGGGGCATATAGCACTTTTGTGCCCCACATTTCGGAAAGATAACTTCGTATCGTATAAGCCCTTAGTGACACTTCTTCTGATCCAAGTAATTGTTAATCTAATAATTGCTAGGTTCAACACACATCTTTTACTTTTTTATGGATGCTTTGCACGACTCATATTTGGATGACCTTACTAGAAATTGCGAGCTCAGTTGTTAGTTATGTAATGCTAAGTTTAGTACATGATCTTACCATGGTAAACTTGAGACCTAGTCTTCTTCCTTTTAGTAAGAAGGGACTAAGAGTAGTATTTGATTCAGTAGAGTAGTTAGCTCAGTGAGTCTAGGGAGGATTAAATATCCACTACTTAGTGTTATATGATAATAGTGTTGTTTTGCCTTTGATTGAAACAAAGGATACCATCATCGAAGGGTTTTCTAAACACTTCAACGTTATAGATCTGGCGGGACAATTTTTGTTTCATGTCTGATTATTGACTTTGTTAAGTCAGTAGTTTTGTGACATCTGGTCAAATTGGCCTATCTACTAGCTTATTATGGCCACTTTTTTCCCTTTTTATATTTGATGGTCATTAGTGATTTTATTATTTGCGTTGCTTTGGCTCCGCTTTAAGTATTTATGAAAATCACTACATGAGCTGTGTGCTCACCACTATGCGAGCTATGTGTTCAGCACTACGCGATCTCTGTGCTCATCACGATGCGAGAACTATACTCATCGCTACATGAGTTGTATGCTTGCCTAAGTTGTGTGCTCATGACTATAATTAACCTATGCTCTAAGATGAATACGTTCAACCTCTAATCTAAAGATGAGTACGTTCCAACATCTTCTCCAAATGAGTATGTTCTACCTCTGCTCTAAAGATGAGAATGTTCCACCTCTACTTGTACCTTATCCTGCATAAGGGAACAAAAGCTTGGAGGGAGCCCTCAGAGCACATACATCCTCTGCTCACATCTTATCCCGCAGAAAGTAACCAAAGCTCGAAAGGAGAAATTAAAGCAAGTACAACTTCTGCTTAAAGAACAAGGCTGAAATGTTTAATTAAAGCCTAGGGGAGTGGATCATCAAATCAGAGCTCAAGGAAGCAACTTGCAAATCAGAACAAAGCGCAGAGAGTGGCTCAAAAGGCTGAAATGGCGACCCAAGAAAAGATTAAACACCTGAATTTGGATTTGGTTCAAACTTCTATTATTGCTAGAAGTGAATTTCTAGTCTTCTATTAAATATGTGAATCTGAGTTTGGTTCGGGACTTCTATTATTGCCACAAGTTGATTTATGGTCTTTTGTTAAATACCCAAACATGGTTCAAGACTTCTATTATTGCTAGAAGTAGATTTTTGGTCTTATGTAAAACACATGAATCTAGGTTTGGTTCGGGACTTTTATTATTGCTAGAAGTAGATTTCTAGTCTTCCATTAAATACCTGAATTTGGGTTTGGTTCGGGACTTCTATTTATTTCCAGAAGTGGATTTCTAGTCTTCTATTAAACACCCGTATCTGTATTTGGTTCGGGACTTCTATTGTTGCTAGAAGTAGATTTCTTGTCTTCCATTAAATGCCTGAATCTGGGTTTGGTCCGGGACTTCTATTTATTGCCAAAAGTGAATTTCTGGACTTCTATTAAACACCTGAATCGGGGTTTGGTTCAGAACTTCTTTTATAACCATAAGTGGATTTCTGGTCTTCTATTAAATACACGAATCTGGGTTTGGTTTGGGACTTCTATTATTGTTAGAAGTGGATTTCTAGTCTTATGTTAAACACCTGAATCTGGGTATGGTTCGGGACTACTATTAATTGCCAGGTACAGATTTCTGGTCTTCTATTAAAAACCCGAATCTAGGTCTCGGTTCGGGACTTCTATTATCAATAGGTATGGATTTCTGATCTCCTATTACAAATGCCTGAATACGGGACTAAAATCTTTGACTTACGTATTCCGAGGGGAGGATTTCTGGACATCCACTTTAAATACTCTAATCTAGCTCTTGAGACTATAAAACCCATTTCATAAGGAATGATTTACAATAATATATTATACAAACTCAAATTAGAGTTTTGAACTTTTTCTTCATATTGCCAAATAGGTATTCTAGACTTATAGTACTTTTAGGGATGAAATATTATATTTTAGTTATCTTAATACATGAATCAGTTACAAATTTTACATTCATATTTCCAGAGTAAGGTTTTTGGATTCCTATTATCATGCCCAAGTAAAGGGTCAAGCCTACTATCCTTTTTCCAAAAGAGGATTTCTTAATTGGTTCTCGCTTGGTACATTAATCCTTTTATTTGAAACCTTGCAACAGAAGCCACATCTCCTCAACACTTCACGCATGGAGGTTCTCTAAACTTACATTATGCACGAATGTTATTCAAATACAAATGATAATATCACTTTATTGCAAGTTCTTGTATTACTTAATTATAATTCAGATATTGTCTCACATAGGTTGTGCAAGTTATCATACACATCCAACAAGACTATCACAAAAATGTTTGTGTTAAGCTTTATACAGAATAATCCAGTAAAACCCTAAATGAGAATATTTAGACCACAAGAAATAATCATGCACCAAATGGAATCTACATAATTAGAAAAATTATTCATAAAGCCATTTCATAGATAACACAAGAGTTATACCTTTATGCTACCTTTATATCATTTACTATGCAAGCTTTGTCAAAATAACACTCGACACAATGTGGATGAAACATTGAACATTATGCAAGAGACTAATGCAAGAAATATTAGTTGTTATATTTTACACAGAAAAAAGGTAAAGGAGGTTCACATAAAGATTGAAGTAATTTCTTCAGAATCTTCATTATTCCTAGAAGTGGAATCCTGATCTCCTATTATAAATACCTGAATCTGATCTTTAGGATTTCTGTTATCTTCAAGAGTGGATTTTTGGTCTTATTTCCAAAACACTCAAATAAGGGTTTTATCTCCTCTGTTTACTACTAGGAGTTTCTTGAATTTATATTGCAAACATTCAAGCCTGGATCTTGTGCCGATATCTCATATTATCAAGAATAAACTCTTGATGCTAAGTACTCAAATTAGAAATTTGAATTTCCTATTTATGTAAAAGAAAAAGGTCTTAAATCTATGAATTCTAATTATAAACGCACACATGGATATATTATTGCGTACATGTGTTTTATAATAAAACTCATAAAAGTCCACAATTTGAGGTTTAAACTCCAATACTGCGATTAAGGAAGATCAATGTTCTTTCTTGTATCATTATCTTTAGTTATGCAAAACTATAACAAATGGTTTCTATAATAACCCTTGAGTTACAGGAAAACAATGCATAAATCATTGGATTTTTGTCCTAAAGAACTAAAGCATCTTATACTAGGGGTAGGCTAAATGTTAACACCAAATTTGCATTAGCCAAATGAAGAGGAGTGGAAGCTCTAAGATTAATAAAAGACAACACTGAGAATACGTAGCTTGAGTAAGTAAAACCAAAACTAGAAAGGAAATGCTAGAATGATTGATAACAAAGTAAGAGTCGAGGAATAGCCAAAGCCATTACCAATGGTAAATGATTCAAAGGAAGAAGCCAACAAAGTCAGCACGACAGCAGGAAAAACAGTAGCTACTGTACCAAAGTAATAGGAAGAAGAGGGAGTGAAATTATGGTATCGATACTAACATGCAATGGGCAATTGGTTGGTGTTGATACTGATACAATAAGACAAGCATATAAAACTGACACCGCATAAGAGATCAAGTGGAAGCTTATGACCGACACTAAAATAGAAACTTGAAAGGAGCATAATCGTTATCAGAATATTGAGAAAGAACCCATAAACCAGACATTAATAGTAGGGGAATTACAAGGAACATAAATAACAATACCAAAAGAACCAGGAAAAGTAAAAAGCGAAGGCGTGGCGTCAACACTAACTGCGGTGAGAGATTAGCTGGGTGTCGACATCAAAACAAGGAAGCAATGTTATGAGCCCGACACCTGAAGAGACGACATCAAAAGTGGACTAAAATAATAATAACACCAGATGACAAAGGCAATACCGAAGACATAAAGAAATAAACACAAGACCAAAGACTTAAGCGTAAAGACGTGGGTTCGGTATCCCAAGTGAACATAACAAGAACGAAGCCAAAGGTTAAGAAACCAGCATCGTGAGGTCGATACCCAGACACTTATAAAGAAGGCATGATACCAACACCAAACTCCCAAAGGAAAAATAAAGATATAGAAACAAAGTATAAGACAATAGAAAGCTATCGATACCAACAACCTAATGTCGGTACCGACGCACGGGGACAACACTTGATAATCAAGATAAAACCTAGTGCTAAAAGACAATAATCGATGGAGGCAATGCCAAGTATAAAGAGAGGAAAGCAGCTAAACCGGAAGCATAAAAGCAGGTTGACACTGAAACCTGAGAATTACCGTAAGCAGGGATACATCAAGAAAACTACTTCCGAAGCCAGGGACGACAATGGAAAGCCGATATCGAAGCCACGACATCAATATCGACGATTGCTACAGCAAATTTTTATAACAAATAGCAGAAGCGAGGCCAAAAGCTTCTACCAGAATGCTGCTTAAGAGGGCCCAAATTGACGGTAAAGAAGACCTCACAGGTCTCATTTTAGAGGATCCGAATTTATTTTCGTCATTCTAAAACCTTGTATTCATTTATAAATGCCAAAACCCTAATTTGGAAATCAAATTGGGGTTTTGTTATGTAACATCCTCTATAATAAAATCATCAAAACCCTTAGAGTGGACGCAGGTTCAATCCAAATAAAACCACTATAAATTATTGTGTTCTTGCTATTTTTGCATATTATATTTGTTAGCCTACTTTGTGAACTAGGCAACACAAAGTCAAGAAACCAAACATTGAAGGGTATTTTTAATTATAAGACTTCGGTTCGAATTGGAGGAAAACACTACAATTCAGATTGATAGCTGCAGTTGTTCGGATCGGATAGAGTCCTCTGTTCGGATCGGGTTAGAGCAGCATATTGGTTCGGATCGGATAGAGTTCTCTGTTCGGATCGGTGATCTCTTACTGGATAGATTGGTAAGGCATATCCAATCGGAACGGAAGGCAACTAAATCTCGAATGGATCGGAAAGCCATCTGCTTGCCACAACACTGGAGCGGAGCGGAATAGGTTCGAAAAGGAGAGACGCCCAAACCAATCCGGTTCGGATCGGGTATCCCGATCCGAACCCCTTACCTGCACGTCTCCGACCCGCACCCATGATTCATGTTAATCTCCTGTAAAATCGCCTGGAAAACCGGACCGGCTATGACTAATTCCTACCCCTAACGTCCTTCCCTTTGATGCGTTGTCAACCTGATAGTTCATCCGAACCCGAAGAGAGTGCGATGGATGACACGTGGCCCGACCCGGATCAAGTCTCAAGCAAATTCACACCTATAAATACCCCATCTGGAGACAAAGAGAAGGATCTTTTTTCAGCACTTAGAGAATTCAATCACCTCCATCATCCGAACTCCATTACTCCCGGAGAATCCAAACCATCTTTCATTTCTTATTTTAGTCAATCGAGTGAACAAAAGTGAGTTGTGAGTGAATATTACTTTGTATTTGCAACTGAATTATTGAATATAGTGAAAAATAAGTGGACATAGGCATTTGTTCGCCGAACCACTATAAATCCTGCGTGTTCATTTTTAGTTTTATCTCATTTTATCTTGTTTCAAGTCAATTTGGGTGTTAGAACCACTTTTGGGTCTAACATTTTGGTGCTTTCACTGAGAACCCTCATCTAAATTCTTTATTTTCCGGGATCTCTTTCTACTTTTTGGACCGTTGAGTTCAAAGAAGTGAATCCTTAAGTTTCTCCGTTTTCTTACATTCGTTGAAGTAATTGTCAAAGACTCATGGCCAAAGGAAAAGGCAAGGAAGTTCAGTCTGTTCAAGGAAATGGAGCTGGCGAAGATCAGCAACGCGCTGTTGTAACAAGGTCTCGGGGGCAGAGTTCAGCAGCAGGAAGAATCAATGCAGGAAATCCGAGCCGCCAGCAGGGGGAGAGCTCCGATCCGATCCGGGTAGGAGACTCTGAAGCAGTGCATTCCCCCAATTTGAACCGACCTGAACTGCCCGCTGCGCTCCGATCCGACCAGGCACCCCAGCTCCGATCCGACCCGACCTCTTACCTCCGACCCGACCCGATGCTTGGTGAAGCTGGAACCTCTACTCGAGTCCCTACGAATGCTCCAATTCCAGCTGCCAGGGTTGGAGATCAGGTCAATCCATCTGCGCCCATCACTCAAGGAGATTTTTCGCGCTTGCTTGACATGCTTGAGAGCACAAGGGAAGCTATGAGAGTTCATGAGCGCACTAATCTCATGATGCAGGAAAATATGAGGCTCATGAGTCGGCAGATCAATGAGCTCCGTCGACAGAGAACTCCATCACCGGTTCGTCACACACCAGTTGATCAATCTTCATCGTCCGAGGAAGAGAGGCCCCGTGAACGAAGGCCACTCGAACGACCTCAGAACGTGGAGCAGCTGACATTTGGATCTTTGGGATCTCGTGAGGATATTGCACGAGCATTAGGAAACGATGACCCACTTGGGGGCAAAGACTCAAGTCCCCTCTTCCCGAGATCGACCGGGAACGCAGGGAACGGAATCGAGCAGAGGCAGCTCGAAGAAGAAGGACATCCCCTGAGCAAGAGCCCAGAAGGAACTCGGATACTAGGGCCAGGGAACCTGAGCAGCCCCTAACTAGTGCTGATGTACAGGCAATGGTTCGCCGAATTATGTCCGAGAGCCGGAATTATACAAATGAAGACTATGGCATTGAACGAAGCCATACTCCGTTCACCGACGATATCCTCGACTTCCAATTTCCCCGACGCTTTAACTTGCCACAAATGGACAAGTATAACGGAAGGACTGATCCAGGACAGCATTTGATGCGGTATTCGTGGCTCATGAATGCCGCTGCTGCCCCTGATGAAGTGAAGTGCAAAGCATTCCCAATCTACCTAGAAGATGTGGCATTATTCTGGTTCACCCGACTTCCTCCTCGTTCAATTTCTAATTACAAAGAACTAAGCGAGCGTTTCATGAACCAGTTCCGACTACATGCCCGAAAGTCCAAGAGTGTTATTGAATTGTCAAGAATCAAACAGGCACCAGGAGAATCTTTAAGGGCATATCTTGATCGTTTTAACCAAGCCGTAACTGAGGTCAGTGACCCGCACGAGCCCACTATTCTGATGGCATTGAAGGAAGGAGTCGATCCTGAATCCGAGTTTGGAGACTACCTTTCTGGGAAAACACCCCCCACAAGGGCGATGTTCTACGAAAAAGCCGATATTTATCTAAGACGAGAGGAGGCCAGGGCAAACCGAAAGAGAAAGTCTGAGACAGCTTCAAAGGAGAATGTGCAGAGTAATATTGCCGTGAAACAGTCTGGGGAAAGTTCTGGCAAGGTTGAAGTAAATGTAGGAAACAAGGGTGGAAACAACAATACTGGAAATGGGGGAAACAACAACAACCGTAATTCGAACGGTAACAGAAGAAACAGAAATAGGGGAAGTGACCCTAACAAAAGGCCCCGATTCCAGAACTACGAGAATTATACACCATTGAATGACACCCTGGAAAATATTTACCTGGATACGTATAATGTGTTGCAGTACAAAAGACCGCCACCTCGTGATTCGACCGAGAAAGAAATGGCGACATGGAAATTTTGCTTGTTTCACGGAACACATGGACATTCGACCAATGAATGTCGGCATTTGAGGGATGTAATTGAAAAGCTGCAGCGTGAAGGAAAGTTGGATGAGTACAAGGTTGCCCCGAGGGACAGGGGGCAAGGAGAGCAGGCTCCAAAACAGATCCTACCTGCTCCTAAGCCTACCGCGCAGCAGAAAGGTAAAGGGATTGTCATCAACTCCATAGTAGGCGGACCTCACCCGGCAATCCGAAGTTTTAGGTCAATGGACCAATATGTGAATGCTGCCAAGCATCTAGAGGTGAATGAAGGTGACGATTTGGAAGATGTCACCCCCATAAAACAACAAAAAACCATGTTCGACGACGTGGTATTTCGCAGCCGAGACAACACGGGGATACAATCTCCCACCAATGATCCGTTGGTTATTACTACCACCATTGGGCCGGCCTTGGTCCATAAGGTATTAGTAGACAACGGAAGTTCCGTTAATATTTTGTTCAAGAAGTCATTTGATCAGATGAAGCTTGAGCCCGAAGATCTGAAACCTTGTGAAGGATGGATTAGAGGCTTCAACGGAGCGACGACAGCTCCCATGGGATATATAGAGTTGCCCGTGACCCTAGGGCAAGGAGAACGTAGAAGAGTGCGAATGCTTCAGTTCGTAGTATTGGACGTAGATTCGCCATATAACGCATTTTTAGGGAGACCTGCCCTCGCTGAATTTAGAGTTTGTATCGCCCCTTGGTGCTTGTTACTAAAGTTCCCAACCGAAGCCGGGACTGGAGTAATAAGAGGGGATCAGGTTTCTGGACGGGCCTGCTATGTGGCCGAACTGAAGATGTTGATGAAAGGAGTTAATGCTGAGAGTAAGGATGCCTCGTGTCCCTCAAAGGGGGACTCGGCATAGCAATTAGAGAAATTGACCCCAAAGGAGTTGCCCAAAGGAACACCTGAAGACCTGGATCCTAGAAAAGACGAGGAACCAGAGGCTAGGAATGCAAATCCTAACGAAGCGACAGTGGAAATTCCCATTGATAAAGCTGATCCGACGAAAGTTTTGAAGATTGGTTCTCAATTGGATCCGCGTCGTGCTGAAGAACTGACGGACTTCTTGAAGGCAAACTTAGATGTGTTCGCCTGGACCCATGCTGACATGTGTGGGATATCACCTTCCATTATCAGTCACAAATTGAATGTAAATCCGAAGCATCCGCCTGTGAAGCAAAAGAGACGCATGCTGGGCCCAGAGAGGTCGGCTGCTCTCAAAGAGGAAGTAGAGAAATTGAAGCAAAATGGATTTATTCGAGATTCGACTTATCCCGACTGGATATCGAATCCCGTCTTGGTAAAGAAGCCAAACGAAAAGTGGCGAACTTGTATTGACTTTTCAGATTTAAATAAAGCTTGCCCAAAAGATAGTTTCCCGCTTCCCAGGATTGACCAGCTTGTAGACTCGACAGCAGGTCATGAACTTCTTTCTTTCATGGACGCATACTCTGGATACAACCAAATTCCTATGCATGTACCAGACCAAGAGCATACGAGTTTCATTACGAATTTGGGGCTATATTGTTATGTTGTAATGCCATTCGGGTTAAAAAACGCTGGAGCTACTTATCAGCGCTTGGTAAATAGAATGTTTTATGATCAAATAGGAAAAACTATGGAAGTTTATGTGGATGATATGCTTGTCAAATCAAAGCAGTCTTCCAGTCATACGCAAGACTTAGCGGAAATGTTTGGTATCTTGCGAAAATATCGTATGAAACTGAACCCTTTAAAATGTTCATTTGGAGTGGCGTCGGGGAAGTTCCTTGGCTTCATTGTGAGTTCCCGAGGAATTGAAATCAACCCTAGCCAGATAGCAGCGATTAGAAACATCGAAGAACCGAGGAGAATTAAAGACGTCCAAAGTCTGGCAGGGAAGGTAGCGGCGCTGAGTAGATTCATCTCCAAAGCCACCGATAAATGTGTTCCGTTTTTTGATTTAATAAAAAGGGGAAAGAAGAACTTCCAATGGACTCCTGATTGTGTTGAGGCTTTTCAAAATCTGTTAGAGCTACTAGAAAAACCGCCAATCTTATCAAAGCCCGTAGATCACGAAGAATTATTTGTTTATCTGGCAGTCTCGGCTCACGCTGTCAGCACAGCCCTGGTTCGAGAAGAAGACAAAGTACAAAGGCCGGTGTACTATGTGAGTAAGAAATTAGCAGCGGTAGAGCGCAACTATCCAAAAATTGAGAAGCTCGCTTACAGCCTCCTGATCGCATCCTGAAAACTTCGTCACTATTTCCAAGCCCATCCGATAACCATATACACCGACCAACCCTTAAGGCAGGTATTGCAGAGGCCCGAAGCATCGGGAAGGTTGATCAAATGGAACATAGAGCTAAGTCAGTTTGATTTGAATTTTCAACCTCGAAAGTCGATCAGGGGGCAAGCCCTAGCAGACTTTATTGCGGAGTTCACCATTCCAGAAGAGGAAATAATCAATGACCGAGTGGTTAAATCTGAGGAAGAACTAGAGATGAATCCGTGGAAATTATATACCGATGGAGCTAAAAATGACCGAAGGTCCGGAGCTGGAATTGTCTTAGTTACTCCCGAGGGACGGTCGTTATATTATGCCCTGCGATTAGAATTTTCGGCAACTAACAATGACTCTGAGTATGAAGCCCTGATTGCCAGGCTGAAACTTGCTAAAGACCTCGGGGTAAAAATGATGGACATATTTTGTGACTCTAAAATTGTTGTTTGCCAAGTGCGAGAGGAATTTGCGACTCGAGGACCTCGGCTTATCGCCTACCTCAAGAAAGTGAAAGAACTATTGAATAGCTTAGATCGGTACAACATAACACATATTCCCAGAGCCGAAAACCAGAAAGCGGATAGACTGGCAAAGCTGGCTAGTTCTGACAATCCAGATGAGACTGAAGTAATTCCAATTGAAACGCTGGAATCGCCAAGCTTTGAGTCAATGGAAATTGAATTCGCTTTTGAAGCGGAACCAGAGAAGGAGTCATGGATGACTCCAATTAAGAATTTCCTTAAGAAGGGGACACTCCCATCGAAGAAGAGTGAGAAAAGAGCTGTAGTTCGCAAAGCTACCAGATATGTTATACAAGATGATACTCTCTATAGACAAGGATTTTCTATGCCCCTGTTACGGTGTATAGCACACGACGACATCAAGCGTGTACTAAGGGAAGTACACGAAGGTGAGTGTGGAGATCATACAGGAGGTCAAACTTTAGCAAAGAAAATATTGCGGTACGGATACTTCTGGCCTACGATCAATAAAGATGCAGCTGATTATTCACGACGCTGCGATAAGTGCCAGAGATTCGCTAAAATCCCCAGGGCACCGTCAACCCAGCTTAAATCGATGGTGAGTCCTTGGCCATTTGCCACATGGGGAATTGATATCATTGGAGTTTTACCGATTGCTAAAGGAGGAGCTAAGTATGCAATAGTGGCGGTGGACTATTTTACGAAATGGGTGGAAGCTGAGCCCTTGACCAAGATCACAACAAGAAAAGTGATAAGTTTTGTGGTCAGAAATATTATATGCCGATTCGGGATTCCACGGACGATCATAACTGACAACGGAACCCAGTTTGATAGTACCGAATTCAGAAATTTCTGTCAGAAGTATAAAATAGACAAGCGATATACTGCGGTTGCCTATCCGCAATCAAATGGACAAGTAGAGGCAATAAACAAAGTTATAAAATCCATCCTCAAGAAACGGTTGGAACGTGCAAAGGCAAGATGGGTTGACGAATTGCCTCTAGCTTTGTGGGCATATCGAACAACATTCAAGACAGCCACCGGTCATACCCCTTTCTCTCTCTCCTTTGGCTCAGAAGCAGTAATTCCAGTTGAACTGGAAGTTCCTTCCCACAGGGTGACATATTATGATCCGATGACGAATCGGGCACTCTTACTTGAGTCCCTTGATGAAGTCGAAGAGAAAAGGGACGAAGCAGACTTGCGTGCAGCAAGACATCGGCGTCAAATGGCACGCTATTATGACAAAAAAGTTCGCCTCAGAACTTTTGAACCAGGAGATTTGGTGCTAAAGAGAGTTTTTCCATCCCTTCCTCACCTCGGCCCAAAATGGGAAGGACCCTTTGTCATTCAACGGAAACTTGAAAAAGGAACCTTCAAGTTAACGACCGTAGATGGCGAAGAAGTCCCTCGAGCATGGAATGCCCAACACTTGATGCGATATTTGGATTAGAAATGCTGTACTTTTTGTTATTTTTCCTGTGAACTCTGTAACTAGGCACGACTTGCCTTGGGAAAATCTGACGATATAAATAAAGGGCTATAAAGTGGATGTAGGCTACGACTTAGCTGAACCACTATAAAAATATTGTGTGTTATTTACTTTTATGCATTTACATTCATTAGTTATTCTGTTGTGATTATAAAATGCAGGATAACTCAGAGCCTAAAAAGGTTGAAAACAGTTTAGACATAAAAAGGAGCACAATGATTATTTGTGCAATAAGACATAAAAGAAATTCTTTTCTTAACTCTAACTCTCCAGAGAAAGAGAGAGAGTATAAAAGCGTCTCAGACTGAGCGCTGAAAAAGAAATTCTATTCTTAACTGTAACTCTCCAGAGAAAGAGAGAGAGTATAAAAGCGTCTCAGACTGAGCGCTGAAAAAGAAATTCTTTTCTTAACTCTAACTCTCCAGAGAAAGAGAGAGAGTATAAAAGCGTCTCCGACTGAGCGCTGAAAAAGAAATTCTCCTCCCGACTCTAACTTTCCAGAGAGAAAGAGAGTATAAAGGCGTCTCCGACTGAGCGCCGAGAAAGAAGCCTTTCCCCGTTGAACGACCGGGGAATAAACAAATGACTGAACTCGAACTCTAACTCTCAAGAGAAAGAGGGAGAGTACAAAAAATGCGAGAAAAAACGACAGGTACTGACGACACAGGAAGTGCTATCCAGTCAGAGAATTGGGAGCATTCAGATTGCACGGTTAAGCATTGAGTAACTTATGGAAATTGACTGGGGACACATATGCATACACATATTTCCCCCCTCCACAACCTCGTTTCATAACTATAGACATGCATTTTTACATAAGTGCAGAACTATTAACAAATAAACATTGCAAAAAGTGAATTATTTTTATTTACAAATGAATGAATTTGTACAGGGAAATAACTAAAGAAGAAAGTGCAGGGGCTGCTTTTGTAGCAGCAGTTATTGGTTCACAAAAATGCTAAAAAGATACAGGGGAACCCACTATTTGGGTTTGGAATGAGCCTTCGATTTCTTGGCAGCTTTTTCCGCATCCTTTGCTTCCTTCTCGGCTTCAGTCAAGATTCGTTTCGATTTCTTTTTTCCTGAAGATGCGGTACTGGAGCCAGTAGACTTCTTCCCGGAGGGCGGGACACTGGAATCAAGAGAAGATTTTTTAGCAAGTTCTTCGGTAATAGATCTAGTTGAGAGCTTAACAACTAACCTTGAACCTGCATCCACAACTGCGAGGGGCTTGAGGACCTCAGGGTCTAGTTCTTCGGCCTTTAATTGCAAGCGCTTGTCTTGATCAGCCTTCATGGCCGCCAAGGTAACGTCATCGGCGCTTTTCGACTCCCCAGTTATTGCAACCTCCGGTTCCTCATCATGCCCCTCGTCTCCTCCGTCGTCTTTTAAAGCTGCGATCATTTCTTCATCATGGGGAGTGGTGACCTTAGTTGGTTCATTTCCTTCTCCCAAGTTTATAGAAGCAGCCTTGTCTTCCCCTTTTTTGGCCCCATCTGCGGGCTTTGTCCCAGCGGTAGCTCCTTGAGCTACATCTATCTTTGCGGATGATTCAACACCTACAGAATGAGAGACATCGGTTATCAACTCAGGCGAAAGCAAAGGGTTTCTCATCGAACGTTCAATCACGTAGCCAAAGGTAGTAGTAGCCTTGGCAAATTGAGGAGAAAAGATAGGAATACCTTCTGAAGACTTTTCAGCGGGGGTGACTACTACCTCTGGAGTTATTTCAGGAATGGGAGATAGCAAAGTTGTCCGGGGAATTCCCGGGTTTTCGGGATCATACCCTTCTACTTCGGGAGTTGTAGGAGCAGAAGAAGAGGAGCCAGCTTCGGGAATGGTTTTCTGTTTAGACTTCCGCCTCTCTTCTTCCATGGCCCCAGCAATTAGGCGACGCCCTTCAGCTAGGCGCTCCGGTTCATCGTCTCTCAAGTATTTCTCCATCAGCTTATCTTCATCAAGGGAATCGACCTTAAGTTCTTCTTTTTCCCACTCAAAAATTTGATTCCATACTTGAACCAGAGTGGATGGATAGTCCTCGATCTAAGAAATGTTTCGACGACGAATAATATGTGCGAAGAATTCAATCATTAATTCGCCGAAACCTTGAATCTCAACCTCCGCCTGAGATAATTTCTTGCGGGCTTCCTCCGCAGATTTAATGGCACATTCCACATTGCCCTCGGCCAGAGCAGCCCTGTTTTCCGCCTCCAACAGCTTCGAAGCCAAGTCAGCATTCTTCTTTTCTAATTCAGCACTCCTTTTTGCTAACTCGGCGTTTTTCCGTTCAAGCTCAGCATAAGCAAGGTGTGTTTTGGAGGCTTCTGATTTGGCCTCGTCAGCTTGCTTTTTTAGTTCAGAGCGCTCCTGAGTATGGGACTCAAGCAAGTCATGATAACGCTTTTGCATGTCCTCAAACTGTTGTTTGAAATTAGAAGCGTTCTTTTGAGCGACAGCTAGTTGAGCTTGAGAGTCTTCTAAGTCTTTTCCTAAGGTTTTTAAGGCCTTAGCATCCTCCTCCGCGGTCTTTTGCATTGAGTTAGCATTTGTCATTAGAGTGCGGATGATTCTAGAAAGATTGCGTGAATACTTGAACATCTCGGAATATTGTTTTTCTACCAAATCAATTTTTGCCTTGGCCTCATCTGCCCAATTAGAAGAAATAGGTTCAAGGGTAGGTAGAAAGGTCAGAGTCTCGAAGTAGTGCTCGGGAAATTGCTCCTTTAAATATGCCAGCTTTACTGCAGTTCCCGCATCTGGTGGAGGAGGAGCGAGGATTGTTAATTCGGTGTCCCTTCCTGAAGAGGATTCTGTAGAACCCTTGTCTGTCCTAGGTCGTTTAGTAGCAGGGACTTTTTGCTTACTTCGAGACCCGGTTTCCTTTGGAGGAGTTTTCTCTCTACTCCGCTTTTCATGGGAGGAAGTGGAGTCCTTAGATGGTGGTCTATCCTCCTCCCTACGACCTTGATAGCTCTTGTATTTCTCTTGTTCCGGTCGAACTGGTGAGCGGGAGCGTGAGGGCCGAGATCGATAGGGATCATAAGGTCTTCTTTCCTCCCTACCACGGTCATCCCGGCGATCATACTCGACATCCTGAGGAGGATTGGACATGCTGCGACGAAGCTTTCTTATATCATAATAGGATCGAGACATTGTACCTGCACGATAAAATAAACGAAGTTTAGAATCAATGGATTCATGGAGAAAGAAGTGCAATGAATGCTAATGCTATGGTGTAAAGTGCATCCTAAGTGGTGTGTGTCCCCCCAACCAACCCGAGTCTGAAGCTAGACTGGTGCGGGCAGGCTCTTTGGCCTTAGCGGGAGTAGTTTCTTCAGAAGAAGTGAAGACTAAAGGGTCCTTCCTGAAATCCTCTGAAGTATATATAGTCTCAGGTAAGGGGAGATCCCCCAAACCCTGAAATATGTGCTCATCAGTGCTAGGAACATCCCCTTCGGAAGCGTGAAGTGGCGACTCTTGGGAAGATTTTGACTTGTCTAGAGAAGTAGTTTCCTCGGGGGCAATATACCCTTCACGATGCTTTTTGGCCAGATTAGCCAATTCATCATCTTGCGTAGAAGATGGAGAAGGTGAAGTGTGAAGAGAAGCTGTAGGAATTCCTGAACCTTCTCCTATCTCTGGGACCACCTCCACTGGAGGAATGTACGCGTATGGAACCGTCCCATGTCCAATGCTACGAAAAACAGATAGCAGCCCATGAAAGTGAAGGTATTCATCTTTAAGGACCTCGTCGATCGTCAAGAATTTTTGATCACCATTAAGAAGTCGGTGCATCCGATCAATGAACACCTGATCTGATATCTGTTTGGGATTGTCAACTGCAAATAAAAAGGAAAACAGGGTGATGATTCAAGTGTATAGAGTCCGGGTTCAGAAAATCAACGCTTTACTTGATTTTGTCCATCTCCTGGCGCATCCAGACTGTTGCTTTATATAGAACCATTCTAGTCTGGAATCTCCAGCTTTACTGCTAAATGGTGCAGAGATTATCTTTCTCTTTGGGACTGATTCAAAGTAGCAGAAGGATGGAGTCTCTCGAGTCCGATGCTTAAAATTATAAAAGAAATGAACGTCATCGAATGTGAGCTCTAGGCCTAGGATTTCACGATATGCTATGTACAAGGTGTGCAAATAGGCATATGAATTGGGATGCAACTGCATGGGGGCAATCCGCATTTGTCTTAAGAAATCAACGATGAAAGGCGAGAACGGAGGAATGGCGCCGACCATGCACATCAATCGAGTGACCGTCATATATCCTTCTGGAGGGTTGTGGGGACGGTCATAGCGTGAGGGCACTAGGGTGTCCCTTTTCATTATTCCATACTTTAAGCAAATTCGAACAAGTCGGTCATTGTCGATTGTCGATTCTACGGAATCTGGAGGTGACTCCAATATAATGGCTGAGTCAAATTCATCGGGTGCTCGATTGTCACCAATCCCTCCTTCCTCCTCAAAGCCCAGGGAAACTTCATTCTCTGAAGACGCTTCGTCGCTTTCCCAATGACCAACTCCGTAATCCGGACCTTCACTGTCCTATTCCGGATCGGACGAAGAAGATATATCCTCAAGAGTGATTTTGCTAGAAGTTTCCGGAGCTTCTTTCCTCTCAGCTAGACGGGAAGAGCGTCTGGGCCTCATTGTCATGGAACTATTGAAGAAGCAATAGCACGGATTAGGGTAAATTATCCCATGCCCCCCTTTGTGTATGTGTGTGAACTAAAGTGTGTGCAGCAAATGTGGGAAATGCAAAATAAAAGTACAGCAATGTAAGACGAAGCTTTGAAGAGAAAGTGATAGTCAGAGTTGTTCTTAATTCTCGTTTATGTTCACAGGGCACTATCCTAACTGTCCGCGAAGTTATCGTCTAGAGTAAATGTTAGTTGAATTAGTTGGGTAGTCTTTATGTGCCAAGTTTGATACGTTCGGTTCGGTTCGGATATGCATATGATAATTGGCTCAATACAAATACAGATATAGGGTCGGTTCGGATGCTTCATTAAAGCAAGGTCAGTTCAAGACAAGGGAAACAATGGGTTCGGAAGCAGGACTGATCTGATCGGATCGGGTGACCTGATCCGAACCGAACCAGCATCACTTAACCAGTCCATTTATTTCAACCTCTTATCCCATTCTCTTCTCCGACCCGAACCGACATTTTCCTTCCTTCCCGTCTTTCTAAAGTATGCAACCCGAACCGATCCCCTTTCCTTCTCCTTCCTTTTTGCTCCTTCGTCTTCTACCCGAACCAACTCCAATTTGTCATCACGCTCTTCATCTTCTTCCTCTTTCCCCCCTACTCACAAACAAGTCCGTTCTATCACCAAAGCTACCGTTAAGGACAAATATTTGCCCTCTCCAGCCTCGCAACGCCTTGAAGTGATGGCGGATCCACCAGTAACGACGTGGAGTTCAAGCAAAGCCCCGTGGCTAAACCATCCCAATCAACCACGAATTGAAATCAAGAACAGTTACAACGAAGTTATTCGAGATTAAAAAAGCTACCTATATGTTCGATTTGAGAAATCTACAAGGAATGGTTTCAGGATATTGGAGTTTTTGAAGTTTTCAATACTAGGTTTGGAAGCGGCGGCGGAAAAGAAGAAGAAAAGAAAGAAGACGGTGGTGAATTTATATAAGGGGTAGTGTTGACTCCTCGTATTCCTATTCTTTCTCACCCGCTCGAACCGGAGTGAAGGCCCAGTAGCACAACTCTGCCTGAAGGCCCAATGTCCAAGAACCAAATCCACGAAAGCGCTTCGGATCGGAATCCGAACCGAGCAAATTTCACACATTAATTTAGCATCCGACTCGAATTGAAGAGAAGAAGAATAAAGGAAGAGCATACCTGCAAGAAGTATTATATGTCGAGAAAAATTCCCAAATTTGCTCAGAAATGAAGAAAATGTGCTCGAGTCGGACACCGAACCGAATAGAAATCTGTGCATTCCTCCTGATTGTTCTGATTCAAGAACTAGCATTTAAACGACATCAAAGCACGCTTCGTACAACAGAAGCATCCTTTGAGGGGGCAAAATGTTAGCCTACTTTGTGAACTAGGCAACACAAAGTCAAGAAACCAAACATTGAAGGGTATTTTTAATTATAAGACTTCGGTTCGGATTGGAGGAAAACACTACAATTCAGATTGATAGCTGCAGTTGTTCGGATCGGATAGAGTCCTCTGTTCGGATCGGGTTAGAGCAGCATATTGGTTCGGATCGGATAGAGTTCTTTGTTCGGATCGGTGATCTCTTACTGGATAGATTGGTAAGGCATATCCAATCGGAACGGAAGGCAACTAAATCTCGAATGGATCGGAAAGCCATCTGCTTGCCACAACACTGGAGCGGAGCGGAATAGGTTCGAAAAGGAGAGACGCCCAAACCAATCCGGTTCGGATCGGGTATCCCGATCCGAACCCCTTACCTGCACGTCTCCGACCCGTACCCATGATTCATGTTAATCTCCTGTAAAATCGCCTGGAAAACCGGACCAGCTATGACTAATTCCTACCCCTAACGTCCTTCCCTTTGATGCGTTGTCAACCTGATAGTTCATCCGAACCCGAAGAGAGTGCGATGGATGACACGTGGCCCGACCCGGATCAAGTCTCAAGCAAATTCACACCTATAAATACCCCATCTGGAGACAAAGAGAAGGATCTTTTTTCAGCACTTAGAGAATTCAATCACCTCCATCATCCGAACTCCATTACTCCCGGAGAATCCAAACCATCTTTCATTTCTTATTTTAGTCAATTGAGTGAACAAAAGTGAGTTGTGAGTGAATATTACTTTGTATTTGCAACTGAATTATTGAATATAGTGAAAAATAAGTGGACGTAGGCATTTGTTCGCCGAACCACTATAAATCCTGCGTGTTCATTTTTAGTTTTATCTCATTTTATCTTGTTTCAAGTCAATTTGGGTGTTAGAACCACTTTTGGGTCTAACAATATTATATTATAATATGCTTCTGGATGTCTACGTAACCCCATCCTACATTCCGAGCAAAGACCGAAAAAACCTTCCTATGCCATTTTGCTTTCAACTTGTGACGAGTTCACAAAACCGTTATCCTAAGGTAACTGTTACTACCATTTCGATGCCGAAACCGAACAGTAGTGAAGGGGTACTAGCGCAGAACCAACATCAAAGTGAAAATTAAGAAAACTCACAAGCCGTCACTAAGGCACCAGGTAGGGCCATTACTAAGGCACCAGGAAGGGCCATTACCAGAGGCCAGAAAGGAAAAAGTTATGGTTTACATCCTATTGGTACCAACATAGTTTGCAGAAGCTTGGAACCGATACAGGGAAGATAGTAGCAAGGCGATACCGAAACTAACATACAATAAACAATCAAGAGTGGTTATGACACCAACACCGAAAGCATTCAACCTAACGGTTCGATACCGAAACTTGGAGCCATAAAAGGCTAAACATGAGACCTACATGAGTTTGAGCAAAGAGCTATCGATACCAATATAATTGGTATTGATACCGCTACCAAAAAGAAGGTTCGAAGTCACAAGTGATGAAGCATGAACTAATACTCAGATGCTACTAAAGCAGAGCAGCGCTTAGGACTTACTATCGGAATAGAGGCATATCATTGTGACTAAAAGCAAAAACGGAAGTTATCCATACCAATTAACTTGATATATATGCATTGCATGGAGGCGGCACAAGATTTACAAGTGAAATAGAGACGAAATTAACACCCAAAATAGAAAGGTGGGTCGATACCGACACTAAAGAGCAATTGACGAAGTTGGAAGCACCCGCAACCTGCTTTCTACCAACCGCAACCAAAGAGGGATCATTTTGTCTACAAATAATACCCTAGGGGTCTCATTTTGAGGGACTATTTCCTCATTTCATAATCTTGTATCCATTTATTAGAGAGCAAACCCTATTCTGTAAACCAATTTGGGGATTTTACTTGTAATCACTTATGCACTCAATGAAATGATCAATAAAGAGAGAAACTTAGCCACAAGTCTTATATTCCACTTATTTTATTACTGCGATCCTTTGACAAAGCTTAATACTTAAGCACAATTACCATAATAACCCTTCCAAAGCCATTTAGCTTCCTAACTTGTGACAAGTTTACGAAACCCTTATCCTAGGGTAATTATTGGTCCTTGAGTCCTTTAAGCGTGGTACTCACCTCTTGAAGGAAGAGTAACTAATCTTCAGGTTAATACCTTCATATCTGGGAAATGATGAACTAAAAAAACTCGTAGGAACTAAATAATCCTTTGGATCCCCTGAGTCCATATCCATACCATTATCTCCGGCGTTGACGAAAAATAATGTTTACATTTTAGCGCTAGAAGTAGGGTCCGAACCTGCAATTGTTTGGATAACCTACCAAATCCCTTGTTCCGTCCTGGTTGGACTAAGCTTTGAAGAAGCAAGACCATGTATAAAGCATCTCGACAAGGATCTTCCAAATATCAAATGGCTACATCAAGCCTTATCGATCCTAGAGTGATTGAAGAACAAAGGTTAAGAATGGAAGCTATACAGATTATAAAGAAAAAAAAGGGAAGTAGAGCAATACAACCCTGAGCGTTGGAGCATTAACCTTTTCCACATAGGATCAAACCCTATCTTTGGTTTAAGTGGTTCTACAAAAAAGGAATATAACTTATTCTCTCACCTTAAAGAAGTCACTATGCACAGGCTAAAGGAACTATATTCGAACAAGGAATAATGGAAGATTTGAATCGCTTCACCTCCAAATGGTCTAAAAGAATCGAGCTTTAATCCCAAGATACTTTAAAAAGAAGGTTTGCAGATACGAATGATGTAACAAAACCAGGCAACAAGAGGCCTAAGTTCCAACGTTGAAAGGAAGTATTCAAATCAAGACTACCTAAGGAGTGCAACCTTACCACATCAATCAAGAATATCTATTTGCTGACAAAACAAGAAATTTCGAAATATGTATATACATATGATACACCTATGAGTCAGATATGAGTCAGCACTTATACAAAAAGGGCCCACAAATCTAAAATTTCGAATGGCGGCAAATTTCACGCCCTAGGGGGTCGACCCCCCTAGAGGGGTGCCGACACCGGGGTCGACCACCCTTAAGGGGTTTCGACACAGGGTCGACCCACCTGCAGGGGTGTCGACACCACTAGGGCTAATGTGGCAGTCGGTTTCAGGGTGGCTGGCAGCTATAAATATGTGTCCATTTCTCTTTTTTTCTTCATTGGAAATCATGGAGGCTAAATGCGGCTGGTGTTTGAACTGAGACGGATCCTATCTTCTACAACTATCAACTTTTCAAATCAATTAGAGATTCAAGCATAGATCTACAACCCAATAAGCTTCTTTTCTAGTTCTATCTTCTTAGTCAAACACTATGAGTTCTAGGTTACTTTTAGATTTAAATGGTTAAAAGTATAATGTGATAGTATGGTGATTTGGATCTGTCTTGAATCATAAACCTATGTTATTCTTGGATCTCAAACTTTATTATGCTAGATCTTGCATATCTAATTCACTTATGATTAGTTTATCATGTCACCTTTGTGGATCTGAACCTTTGCCAAGTTTGTGGTTAGTTTGGGATTATAATTATATGGAAAAGTTAACCTTTGTTTAGATCTAGGTCATCATACTGTGATAAATTGAGATCTGTTATTATTGGACATATGAACTCTTATTTGGATCTGTTCATCCTATGTATATTGGTTCTAGTTTTATCATTACCTTTTTTACTGGATCTGTTTTCATGTCCACCTTACTATGCCTATTACTTGTCTATGCCAGTATGTATGTTTATGTCACTTTTAGAATGATCGCTATTTCCTTTTTCCCATCACCTTTCCCTTTTATTGTTTATGACTAGACTACTTTCTAGCCTAGATGCCGCCAAAATGTACGCGAATACATTAGTTTGGGAATGGGGGAAAAAGGCTAGAATCGGCATAATTTAAGTAATGTTTATATGAATTGGACATATAATTCAGAATGGGAAAAAGGGCATAATCACCTATAAAGGCATATGTAAGAATTGGTTAAGAATGGAATGCCTAATAATTACAATTAGAAATTATAACTGCACTTATGACATGACGTTAGGTTGCGTTAGTGGTGTAAGCTTGCCCGGACCCGACCGACATATCCAGCAATCATTAATGTTGAACCTAATGCGAGAGGTCTAATTGTGCAGATACGAGATAGGCTATGATACGGGGTTAGGCCCAACTTGTGGAATAAGACTGCCCAGACCCGATCGGCATAACCAACATCCACAAGTTGCAGGCCTAATGTCGGAGGTCTAGCCAATTATAAACCATAAACGGGCATGGTAATAAATTGGACTACTTATCCTAATCTAATTCATAGGGATTGTATGATTATGAACTAAAGTTACAGTTAAGTAAAATTGGTTGGACAGTGGGTGGGTTAAGCAAATCTGGAGGGGGTGGGTAATAATTACATATAAGCCCGCAAACTTAACCTGATAAGGTTATGTAATTAAAGACATGTAGTGGTATACATAACCACTGGGAATAATAAAGTTATGTAATTAAAGACACCTTTTAGGGTAAGCATAACTTGTAGAAATGATAGAATATGTAATTAAAGACACCTAGTTGTATACATAGACAAAGAAAACCTAATGGGGGATACAAGACAAGGGCAAGAGCTTGTATCATATGGTGTGGGACCCATTTCATCCAGTAACCTAGAGTAGGTATCAAAACATGTACTCCGTACTAGGTCAGAGAAGGGGCATGCTTACTAGACTGATTGTAAGAGATCCAAATGTGGAGGACAGTGTGGGCGGCACAAACCGACCGGGCCATGTGTATGCATGAGCCAGGCTGAAGGGGATAAGACGACCGTGACACTTGTAGATATGGGGCTGTGCATATCAGAGAGGGGTTGCCACTTTAGTATGTGATACATCCTACGGTGGGGCCGGCACAGAGTATCTACGCGAATTAGGGAGACCATCGATTAGGGCAGTGGTGAGGGTACATTTGGGCGTATGCCTAAGTCTACCACCTTATATTGGAAGGGATTATCTCATTCTAGATATACTAGTAATAATGCAGAGTAATCAATAGGGAAACGTATACACCTTATCATGTCTACCTTGTCATACCTGTCTTTTATGTAGTAATCTCTCTTATCCACTTTATATGCCTGTCATGCTACTTTATTTATTTACTTGCTAAAAGTAACTAGACTCGCCAGACTTTATGTCTGACCCTTTTTGTTTCTCTTTCTTTCTTCCGTTTCCCCCTAATTTCTCAAGAAAGAAACACCCAGGCTTGACCGTGATTCTGCTTACTTTTGCTAGAGCTGCTGATATATGTGGCTCATGATCCTGTCCATGTTGCTATGGCTATATTCTGTTTTTGGGGAATTTTATTTCTTATATGTACTCTGATATTTTTGAAGTACAAGACAATGGATTTTATGTTTTAGTGGGCTTTTATGTTTCAGACATGTAATGTTTTTTTTGGTCCACGATATCTTATGATAAATAAAGTTTTTATTCCGTTGTTATTACATATGTCTGTCTTGTAATATTTCTATTTTATTTACTATAATGCTTCACGAAACTTTATGCATTTCCTTTATGAGTGACATTAATGGACGTGGGGTGTCACACTTGGTATCAGAGCTGAAGGTTACCAGATTAGATAAAAGTTTTTGAAAGCTATTTTCAAAAATCCATAAGTAATATCTTTCGATCCCTTGTCTAGATATCTTTCTTTTTCCTTTTCTTTTTCAGCATATCTGGGGAACCCAACCTTCCAGAGGGTGTTACGATACCAAGATGGTTCCGTAGTTATCTGGAGGCCACCGCATCTGCCCAAGGACAAGGAAACATTCCTCGCCCATCTGCACACCTTGTTCCTCCTCATTCTCCTTCTCTACGTGCAGACAACTTCTCAAAGATCTGCAAATATTTTCGCACTATGGGAGGTAAGCCGTTCCATAGAAACGAGATGTTCGTGGAAGCTAGGAACTGGCTCAAGGAGACCGAGGACTTGTTTGTAATCTTTGAAGTAGAGGATCGAAGAAAAATTCATCTAGCTGCTTGGCTATTGAAGGACGAAGCTTCATTTTGGTGGGAGGTAACCTAAGCAGGTCGTCTGGTGGAAACTTGGGATGACTTTAGATAGAGGTTTGAGATGAAGAGCATGCAGATGGAGAGGTTCTTAGCACTCAAACAAGGAAACTTTGCGGTTAAAGAGTATGTGACCAAGTTTAACCAGATGGCAAGATCTGGACTGGAACTGGTAGACACGCTGCATAAGAAGGCTTTGCCGTTTGCTAAAGGGCTGAATGAACCCCTTCGTGGGTTAGCCATGTCCCACATTCCAATGGGAGCCACCTTTGAAAGACTTGTTGATATGGCCTTAATTTATGAGGAAGATAAAGAGGAAAAGAAGGAGGCTAGAGCTGAGGAAACAACGCAAAACAAGAAGGCATGGCCCAAGAAAAGACAACAACAATAGCAACAGAAGAAAGGAGGTAAGAATGACAAGGGTAAGGAGAATAAGAAGTGTCACAATTGTAGGAAAGAAGGTCACTTGATCAAAGACTGTAAAAGAAGGAAGAACACTTGCTTCAATTATGGAGAAGTCGGACACTTTGCTAGGGAGTGCCCGAAGAAACAGGGATCACAGGGACAAGGGCAAAGGGCAGGAACTTCTGGAGGGAAGGTGCATGCTCTTGTGGTGAGTGCTCTTGATAGAGGTAGAAAAATTTCTATGAAAGGTTTAATTTCTTTTTCAAACCATCCTATTAGAACACTTTTTGGTGCTTCACATTCATTTATATCTAGTTTTGTGGTTGAATCTCTACACTTAATTACTAGTATGGTAGTGGATCCCGTAGTTTTTCAAACCCCATTGGTGGTTCAGCTCATTTACCTATGATTTGTTCGGGTTTGAAAATATCTGTGTTAGGTGTCGAGTTTGAATGCAATGCATATGTACTTGGGTTTATGGGTTATTGGTTGATTCTAGGAGTGGATTGGCTTACCATGTATGGTGCCATTCTAGATTGCAAGAGGAGGGTTGTTAGGCTTCTGACTTGTCATGGGAGGACCCTCGAGATTTCTTGTGACCCTTAAGGGTCTATTATGCTTAGCTTCCTAGAGTCTCTTGATGCATGTATATATGATTTGCAATTTGTTCTGGTAGTTCGAGATTTTTCTGATGTTTTTGAGGAGGTTCGGGGCTTACCTCCGAGGCGCGAGATCAACTTTCGTATATATCTGGTGGACAATGCAAGCCAGCTGCATTGCCAGTGCGCCATATGGCTCCAAGGAAAAGGAGGGAGACGAGTAAGCAAGAAGGGGAGCTACTTGAGAAAGGATTTATCAGACGAAGCATTTCTGAATGGAGTGCTCTAGTTGTATTCACAACTAAGGCGGATGGTTCGCTTCGTTTGTGTGTGGACTATTGAGAATTGAACAAACTCACAAAGAAGAATAGGCACCCACTTCCGAGGATAGATGACTTGTTTGACCAACTTGTCGAGGCTTCTCAGTTAGAGTTGGCCATAGGGTTTTATCAGTTGATGGTGGCTAAGGACAGTATAGAGAAGACTGGTTTTAGGACTCCAGATAGTTTCTTTGAATGGCTAGTTATGCCTTTTGGGCTGACGAATGCTCCCGCCCATTCTGTCGATCTGATGAATAGGGTGTTTCGGGAGTTCCTAAATAAATTTGTTGTAGTCTTTGTTGATGATAGTTTGATCTTCTCCAAGAGAGAAGAAGAGCATTCCCAACATTTGAGTGAAGTTTTGAAAACTCTCCGTGACCATCAGCTTAAGGCAAAGTTCTCCAAATGCAATTTTTGGAGAAAGGAGGTGAGATTCTTAAGGCATGTAGTCTCCAAATAAGGGATAACTGTGGATCCCGCGAAAGTAGTTGCGGTGCAAGATTGGAAGATTCCTAAAAATGCAACGAAGGTGAGAAGCTTTCTTGGGTTAGCAAGTTATTATAGGAAGTTCATTTAGGACTTCGCAAAGATATCAGTCCCACTCACCAGGTTGACGAAGAAGAACTTGGCATTCTCATCGGATATAGATTATGATGTTGCTTTCCAACGTTTGAAGATAGCTCTTACAACAACCCAGTCTTGACTTTGCCCGATGGGAAAAAAGTGTTTATAGTTTACATTGATGCATATGGTACAGGGCTTGGTGCGGTTCTGATGCAAGAAGGAAAGGTGGTGTTTTATAGGGGTAGACAGTTGAGAGTTCATGTGAAAAACTACCCCCACCCATGATTTAGAGCTAGCTGCCATAGTATTCGCGCTAAAGACGTGGCATCATTATTTACTTGGAGAGAAGTTCAAATTATACACCGATCATAAATCTCTCAAGTATCTATTCTCATGGAAGGATCTTAATTTAAGGCAACAACGGTGGATGGAGTTTTTGGCTTCTTATGGTTTTGAGATTGCTTATACCCTTGGCAAGGCTAGTGTGGTGGCTGATGCACTAAGTAGGTAGAGGATGGCCTTAAGTCCTCTGTTTGTGGAGAGGAAAATCTTGGAGTTCATCTCAATTTTTGATTTTTAAACCCTTCATCGAGATTTTCCTGACTTATTTGCATCATTAGAAATACGACAAATCTTATGGATCAGATAGGAGCTTCGCAACAAGGTGACCAGCAGATTTTAGACATCACGGATAAGCTCTGAAAAGGGGATACTTCTAGTAACCCCAGTCGATATACCATATATGAAAAGTGGTGGCTGCGACGAGATGGAAGGCTTTATGTTCCTCAAACTGGAAGCTTGATAAAGGCAGTTCTAGAAGAAGCCCACCATTCTATGATGACTATTTATCCAGGCGGTGACAAGATGTACAGAGACATGAAAAGGGTTTTCTTTTGGGCTGGGATGAAGAAATATGTGGCCAAATTTGTTACTCAATGTTTAGTTTGCCAGCAAGTCAAAGCTGAGCAAAAGAAGCCCGGTGGTTTACTTCATCCTTTGAAGGTTCCACAGTGGAAATGGGAGAGCATCTCTATGGATTTCATAGATGTTTTGCCTAGATCGAAGAAAGGCTACACCAGTATCTGGGTTGTGGTAGATGGAATCGCTAAGAGTGCTCGCTTTATTGCAGCTAAGAGTAAGTGGACGACACCATGGTTGGCAGCAATTTATGTCCAAGAGATAGTTCGTCTCCATGGAGTACCATCCAGCATCGTGAGCGATTGTGACCCCATCTTCACCAGTGAATTTTGGAGGAGCTTGCAAGAAGCATTAGGTACGTAGTTGTGTTTGAGCACCGCTTATCATCCTTATACCGATGGACATACGGAGATGGTGAACATAATTCTTGAAGATCTTTTAAGGCTGTGTATCCTAGACTTTGGAGGGACCTGGGAAGAGCAACTTCCTTTAATAGAGTTTGCCTATAACAACAACTATCAATCCAGCATTGGCATGGCACCCTTCGAAGCATTATATGGACGACCCTGTAGATCACCAATTTGTTGGTGGGACTCTACAGAAAGATTATTACTTGGACCAGATATGATTAGGGAAACGTCCGAGAAGATTGACATATTCGGCAGCGAATGAAGACAGCCCAAGACAGGTAAAAGTCCTATGTAGACAAGTGAAGGAATGACATCAAATTCGAAGTGGGAGATTTAGTTTTTATCAAAGTGTCACTTCTGAGGAATGTGCTTCGCTTCAGATCTATATGGAAGTTGGCACCTAGGTTTGTGGGACCATTTCCCATAACTAAGAGGATTGGCCGAATGGCCAATAGAGTAAAGCTTCCAGAAAATCTATCCTGCGTTCATGATATTTTCCACGTTTCTCATCTACGGAAGTTCTTGCATGACACCGCGGAAGTTGTTGAGCCAAGCATATTAGAAGAAGTGGAAGTGGAGCGGGAGGCGACAGTCAGACGAGTCCCTACCCGTGTTCTTGGATCAGAAGTTAAGAAGCTATGCAATAAAGAGATCAAGATAATAAAGGTTCAATGGGGAGATAATCCAAAGGATGCGACATGGGAGACCGAAGACAAAATTCGTGCTTTGTACACTTTCCTTTTCGAGGGTATGTTCTTAACTCTTTTTCCAAAGTTTTATCTGTACTTGTTTCTATCATATATCCTATCCATAGTATTTTCGACCTTTTAGATAGGAATCCTATGGATGTAAACATGTGTTTGAGACATGTTATGTTTGATGGATGCAAGTGGATGCAAGTGTTTTGCTAGTGGTTGCCTGTGGATGCATATATACACACATAAGGCACTAGATCGGCTCAATCACTCTCATACTGCTTATGGATGCATGTGCATTTTTCTTTCTTTTAATGGATGGAAACGGATGTATTAGCATATGGATGTTGTATTTGGATGAATGAGTGTGCACACATATAGAACTCACATGTTATAATATGATTATTTGCATACATATAGGATTCATGGCACTAACATATATTGCATTACGGAGGTCAACTGAATCAGTAGACCGCCTGATCATTCGCATTAGTGTTGGGACATATATGCACACCTTTGCAGATGTTCATATAAGCATTAGAAAGTTTTAAGGACAATGGCCTATGATTGGTGGATGAGTAGATGGTAGATGGATAGTAGGATACATTCTTTTCAACCTAGAGATTTAAGGGACGAAATCATTTAAGTAGGGGAGAATGTAACACCCTGAAATTTTAACAACATAAAAAGAGGATAAATTAAATAATAACTAATTTAATACTCAGAATTAAGGAAAACGGACTGCACCATTGCATCCATCTCGAAATCCTGGTCAAGATAGACATTTGGTTTGTGTAAAACGGACATTGTATGAAGAAGTTGTGAGGGTTTTTAGTTTGTATACGCGCAAAGGAAATATGTGTATACACATGATACACTTATGAGTCAGAAATGAGTCAGCACTTATCCAGAAAGGGTCCAAAAATCGAAAATTTTAAGTGGTGGCAAATTTCCCACTCTAGGGGGTCGACCCCCCTAGAGGGGTGTCCATATCGGGGCCGACCGCCTATAAGGGGTGTCAACACCAGGGTTGACACACATACAGAGGTGTCGAGACCCCTAGGGCTGACGTGGAAGTCGGTTTCAGGGTGGCTGGCAGCTACAAATACGTGTCCATTTTTCCTGTTTTCTTCATTGAAAATCATGGAGGCCAAATGCTGCTGGTGTTTGAACTGAGACGGATCCTATCTTCTACAACTATCAACTTTTCAAATCAATTAGAGATTCAAGCGTAGATCTACAACCCAACAAGCTTCTTTTCTAGTTCTATCTTCTTTGCCAAACACTATGAGTTCTAGTGTAATGACCCATAGGATTTGCGACCTTGATTATCGACATAAACTTAATGTCGACTATCCAAGCATCAGAAATACCGGATAGTTAATGGAAAGAAGTTAGAGGGTGAGAATAGATAAGATACAAAATTAGAATAGAAGAAGGAGAAGAACGTAACAACAGAATCAGAGTAACATGAATCTCACTGTGGAACGAATAAAATATAATATAACATTTAAATAAAACCAGTATATGTATACAATAACATTTATTAGAGTACAACACTTACAACACATCGGAAATAAACAATTGCTAAAAAATCCTGAAGCCTTCTGCTCCAAGCTCTCAGTATATCTGTAAAATCCTGACTACTTGACCGCCCGTACAAATTTAGACACCTAAGAGTTTAGGGAAAACAAAAAAAAAATAAACTCCAGGTCATTCATGGGACTGGTGTGAGTAAAACAATTTAAAACAGTTTGAGAAAATAAACGATATCTCATAAGACCATGCCATATAACACGAAATGGGTTTTTCCCTTATGAGAATCAAAACACTTGATTTAACATTCAAAATCCATTTTGAAACAAATGATAATCTTTATATCAAAACTCTTTTGATATTATAATAGTGTCTATCAACCACAACTAAATAATCATTAGCAGAACGCTTTCATCTCACGTTCCACATACATAGTATATAATCAAAAACCGCGGGCACTTATTGGGTAATGGATTCCAATTGGCAAGGTATGGGACCACATTCTGATAGTGTATCTCTAGAGATGAATACACCGGGTTTAACAAGAACATCTTGTATCCCAAGCTAAACATGACCGGTCACTCATTTTGCTTGAGTGTATTGAATGTATTATCACCAACGGTTGGGATCAGCAACCATTTGCCGAAAGGGACAACATCGAAATAGATTATAGAAGATAATGGAATTTCTCTAGATCAGGTGACAATACACCCTAATTGGCAGCTAACCACTTAGCCATGCAACCTACCCGATTTTATACCATTTCCTGGTTGCGAGGCTAGAGGCCATAACGTATCGATCACAGCTTTATTTACTTTGAATGTCACATCGTCATACCCACCAAATTACAAACTGTTTTCCCCAAAAATACTACAGGTATACAGCTAAGAGAAACGAATTCCTCCGCCGCCAAACATAAATAGTTTGGAGAGATCAACTTACGCGATCTATTAAATATACTATGTCAGACATTCTTCCACACAGGTTGTCCTGGGACTGGACAGACCGAAGGTACTATTCTGTAAATCCATCTTAGGCAATTTCTACCTAGGATTAACTGAACAACCCTTGCATAACCCCGTCTTCAATTATCTCCTTCATATTTGATTCACAACGCTAATACTATACGGAGTGGTTTTCAGATAATATATCTAATCTCGGTCTCTCCGTATTGACAACAGAATTGGTCAAAATCTTTGATAATCGGTGATTTAACTATCAAAGGAAAACATGTTTACAAACAACGATCGTATTCTCAAATGGAAATCTTACCGATCAATCATCATTTCATTTCCCAATTTCCCATTTATCGTTTCCATATTTTCATAAATTCCTTATTTTCTAAAATTAGACAATATACATTATTAACTTTGGAAAACGTTTCCATTTCTGATTCACGCATCAATATCTTCCCACCTCTATTAGTCTCTAACTATAAACTAGTAAGAGAAGAAATTCCCAAGTATAAACCCCGAAGGCCGAAACCAAAATCAGATCGATACCCAGAAAGCCATTCAACTCAACTGATTTCCAGCCAGTTTCTAATTTCAGTGATTCCATTTAAATTCCAAATTCAAACCCCAAATTCCTTCATAATATTTTATTTGCAAAATATTTACTTTTATCTAATTCTCATATAGAATGTGAATAATATTTCTTTATATATTCAAAACAGTTTGATTTCGTATTAAAATTCAATATCTCAAACTCAAATTCTATTTAAATTTTTATTTGTAGAATTATTCATACAAATCTTATTTCATTTCCAAATTTATAATCTCATTGCAAATTTCCTTTATAACTACGACGTTCACATTCCATTTCAATTGTCCGTGTTAAAACCGATTTTTTACTTCTCTATATAAATTCAAATTTATATATTCAATCTATCAAATGATAAATATTTTACTTAATTTATAAAACGTTTTTCATTCTTGTGACGATGAAAACCCAACAACTGTGTATTTTCCGTGCGACTTAGATGAAGTCGAGTTCTCTAAAAACTGTACTAGCACAAAGCCTTTGTCAAGAGAAGAAGAGCAATCATTGTTTTAAAAATTTTAGGAATTTATTTATTTTTATTTTGATTTTTGAAAGAGAAGTTTCCTCAAGTTTTTAGCTTAGGAGATGAAAACTTGGCAGCACCATTTGGTTGACTGTAAATAGAAGTAAATTAGGGTTATGGAGTGTGAGTGGTTATTTATAGGGTAAGTCATATAATTTTTTATTCATTATTTTATTAGTTTCTATAGAGTTGTTAACTCCGTTAAGCGGTTTAAAAATTCGTAAGATCTCATACGATATCCAATTTCGACGAAAATGGACACGCAACTACAGTTCGACATTACGGACCCAAAGAAACTTGTTTCGTCGAATTCTGAGTCCGTTTGCTCACACACTGTAATAACCCAGAAATCTGGGCCAATTTAAAATTTTTATTTTGGCAATTTTAGTGAATTTTGAACATTTAAAATGAATTACTTTAAATAATATCGACGAGAAATTTATTTTGGATAGGAATATAACGTATATATTTATATACGTCGTCGTTAGAATATGAATAATTATATATAATTATAAATAGAATTGAAAATGGCGCGGTAGTTCGATAATTCGATTTCAAACTTCAATTGAATGTACCAGGTGCAAAATAAACCGGATTTTAGCGAAACCAAAAATAATAGAATCTAATTGTGAATATCTTTCCAACGAATCCGGAAAATCGAAATTTCATAGCGGGAATCAAAAGATACTTCCAGTTGAAAATTCTGAATAGTCGCTATGGAATTCAGGCCCTTAAAAATGGAAATTTTGCAAACGAACTCGGATTTCGACGAAACCACTTTTTTTGGATCCGCGATGTCGAATTATTGCTAGGTTTCAAATTTCATAATTTTTCGAATCAATATGTGAGCATGGCAAAGGAAAACGCGTTTGACCAGTTTCAGTTGATTTTAATCGACTGGATAATGGTCATTTTTCAAACGGTCTCAGAATTCGACGAAACTAGTTTTGTTAGGACCGTATCGTCAATAAGAAGCTAGAAAATATTTTTCTGGGATTTATAGAGTTAGTATGTGACCCCAGTAAATTGAAATGTGCGTTCAAATTCAATATATAGAGTTATAAGTTGATTTTGACAAAAACTGATCGAAACGATCGAATCAACCCACGATACATATCCCATTATGTTCGGAATGGGGGTAATTAGCTATGGACGACAGGCGGTGGACCTTGTTTCGAGGTCGAAAATAAAAGTACCCTTTTGAAATTAAAATAAATAAATTAGTTAATTAAAACTTAACTCCCTCTCTCTCTTCCTTTCCACTCCTCTGGCCCCCCATCACCGTTCATTTCTAATCGAATAAAAAAAGGGGGGAAATCGCGATTCCCCCCAGGCGATCGATCGCCTCGTCGCCGCCGCCAGGAGGCGCAGCGCCCCCCCAGCCTCCTTCCTCCACTTCCTCTCCGCCCTCCTCTTCTGCTCCTTCCCTTCATTCCTCAACCGACAGCGCCCCCCCTCCCAAAAAAAACCCGATGAACCTGAATCGAACCCCCCTTCCGCCTGAAGCCGCGCTGCCACCATCTCCACCCGCCTCCGACCGCACTCGGGTGCTGCAGCGAACCCTTCTCCTCCCCCAGGAAGTTTTTGTTTGTATTTATTTACTTTTATTTATATAAAGTAATTATTATTATTTTATATAAATAAATCAGTTTTATATAGCATTAAAAAGTTTATATTTTATAAAGGTATGATTTTGATAGTGTAAAAGTGAAGAGCTATGATTTTTGTTTATAAAAGGGTAGTGATTGTGAATGAGAAAGATCGTATTTTTAAACATAGAAAGATCGTATTTTTAAATATAGAAAGGTCGGATTTTTATTGTTGAAATGGCGAAATAAAAATATAATCTTCATATGATGTAGAAAATAAAAAATATGATTTTATATAATGTAGAGTAATAAAGATGTGATCTTTATAGTAGTAGCCATGTAAAGATATGATTTTATAGTATGGAACGTATAAAAGTACGATTTTTATATTTTATAGATAGTAAAAATATCGTCTCTATATATGTAGCAAAATAAAAATGTGATTTTTATAGTGATGAAATAGAAAAGGCAAAATCTTTATATTTGAAAAGGCGAAATCTTTATATTTGAAAGGGAGAAATCTTTATATAAGAGAATAGCATGATAAAATATAATCTTTATTATAAGAACATTGTTGTAAAAATAGAATTTTTATCCATATAGTAGTGGTGTAAAAATGGAATTTATATCTATATAGTAGCGGTGTAAAAATGTAATTTTTATCTATATAGTATCGATGAAAAATAGAATTTTTATCTATGTAGTAGTAGTATAAAAATATAATTTTTATATACATAGCAAGAATATAAAAATGTGATTTTTATATATGTAGTGGCTACGGGCAACGAAAGTGACAAAAGGCGAGAGCAGTGATGATTCCCTACATTGGAAGTGTCGTGGAGTTGGGATAGCTTTGGTGAGAACTCCTCACCATTTATTTAATTTTCTAGTTAAAATATATACTAGGATGCAGACGGTGTTTAGTAGCACCCGACACCCGTCGTCCACAGACCATAGACGGCTTGTATGCTTGTTTGTTTGATTTTGATGTGTAGTTGATTGTGTGATGTGATGTGAAATGAAATAAAATATTTATATAGTTGAAAATATTTTATAGTTAAAAATAGAATTTTTAACGTGTATATGAAATGAAATAAAAATAAACAAATCAGAAGATTTGTTTATATACACACATTTGACTGATATTGATTGGGACGATAAATTTTACACATCGCCCAACTACACAAATAAAATCTGTGTTTGATTGTTTGAAAACCCCACACGGGTATTGGGATGATATATGACATACACTAATCTCAATAATTAGTTGTATGTCGATCGTTTGATTGACAGACTATTATAAGCGTTGAATATTCATATTTGATGCTTATACAGTGTAAAACACACTTTGGATGATGGTTGATGATTTATCGTTGCTGTTATATACGTGTGGTAGAAAATCCATATAATTAACGTTATATGGTAATTGATTGGGCCTCATTCCAGTTTTGAAATAGAAATATTTGAAAAAGAAATATTTAAAATAGAATATTTGAAAATAGAAATATATGAAGCCATGTTGATTAGATTGACGCCATTTTGACGTGAACGATATTTATATCGATTTTATTCATTTTTTTAAATGAATATCGAAAGTGATTTCAAAATCTGATATTTTGAAAAGAATTGAAATTCGAACTGAAACTGAATAGAAATGAATTCGAATTGAAATCGAATAAAAATGAATTCGAATTGAAATTGAATTGAATTGAAAACGAACTGAAATTGAATTAAAAATCAATTTGAATTGAAATCAATTTGAAACGAATTTAAATCGAATTTATAAGGAAAAATTCAATTTTGATTTGAATTTGAAAAGAAGTTGAAATCATTTTGAAAACGAATTTAAAACGATTTATATAATACGTTTTAAAAGGAAATCGATGAAGTATCTATTATATATATTATATAATGGCCTGAATAGAACGCGCCGCGCCGCGACAATTCACGAATTTCGACCATTGACTTCGAATGGATATTACGGGAGATCCGACCGTCAGATTCTCCTAAAACCGGAAACGTTGGGTTCGTATCGAAAAGAGCTTTCTAATGAATATTAGAAATTTGAAATCTAGCGGTTGGATTTGGAATTATGTCCAAATCAAATTTGGAAACGGTCGCTGTAAGTGCAGTTCGATGGCCGTTGATGGAAATCGACTGTACGGGCCTTGATAAAATTATTAAAAATTGTAATAATTTGTGTAAAATCATAAGAAATGATTTGGGAAGAATTGGGATGAAAAACACAATATTTGAAAGGATAAAAATAGATTTTTATCGAAATGAACTAGTTTTGAACTAGAATTATAATTCTATTTATTTTTAAAATAAATAAATTGGATTTGAAATGGTTTTGAAAATAACCAGAATTTCCAATAATTGCATTGGAATAGATTTGAATCGAAATTGTCTTCGGAATATTTCGATGATTGGATTTTGTGATCATACAGATGTTGTTATGGAAATTTGAAAGATATATATATCGTTATTTCCAATACGATATTTGTTGGTCGTAGAATTTGATATTGAATATAAGACGATATATTTTCTATTTAGAGCCTTGTATTTAATATCAAATGTGATTTGGGTTTGTCGTGAATGGTGTCTTCATTAACGCTGTTCTTAAGCCCAGCTGAGGAAAAGATTAAATCTTTTTATTTGGATTTAATGAAGTGTACCATTTAAATAATATTTAATTGGAATTGAATTGGTATTGATTTTTGGGTTTATCGTGAACAGTGTTTTAAATAACACTTGTTCTTTAACCCGATAATTAATGAATGTGATTTTGGGTTTATTGTGGGCCGTGTTTTAAATGACATTGGTTCTTTAACCCAGTTAAAGACAGGATATTGATTTTTGTGAAGATTAAAACTAAGTGGAGTTTTAATGAATCTTTAATTAGATTGAAAAGATCGAGAATGGAGTATCACCGTTTTGCTCCAGGCAATAGTTAAATCTTTAATTAGATTTGAACGTGAAATGGTAATTGAATCTACCGATAACACCGTGGTGTTAGATATGAAGTATTACCAGTTTTACTTCATGGGATGAATAGGTTGGGATTGGGAAATTAAAATAAATGATTACTTCGGTGTGGTTCACTAATCCCGACTAGTTTGAATTGATATTCAAAAGCAGATTAAAGAATAAATTTAAAGAATTTATCTTTGATAAAATTAATGGGAACTTTTCCCAAAGTATAGAAATATTTGAATAAAAGAATATTCTAAATTGGAATGAGGCGTATGTTGTGTTTGTGTAACACTTGTCTATTATATACGCGAGTTATTCAGAAAGACCGGGTTTATCCCATTCTGAATAACTGATTTGACGTGGTGTCGAAGATGAAGACGGTGGTCGAAGACCGGAGGTCTTCACGTCGTTTGGATAATTACTGATGATCTTGATTGGGCCGTACACCCAAGAAGATGGAAACAGTTGGTGATCGTCCAGACGTACTTGGAGATCGATGGATATGCGGGGTACTAGGTGCCTCCGGTTTCGTTCAGACCCAGAACAAACTTGTAGATGGACTGTGTGTCTGACATTGGGTTTTAGTCTGTGTGATTGATTTCTATTAAATATATATCTGTTTGGCGGGGGAGAATTTATTCTCTTGCTTAACGCCCTTCTCTGAGACGTACGAGCTCAGGGGTTATATATCGATGGATATCAAACGCATGGAGTGAATTGCCTGTGTGGCATGCCTAAGTGGCAATATGATCAAGGCTTCTGTTGAAAAGAAAAGTCTTGTGGTTGATGATCGAAGCGCGGCCTTTGTGGCGTAGCTTTGTGTAACGTTTAATTCGCGAGTTTCACACCCGATATGAACCAAAAACGGGAGAGGACCTCAGGGAGGGCATGCGTTTCCTTCTAGCTAAAAAGTGGCGTCAGTGGTTTTACACGCCCTGACGAGTTTGACTTATGTGGTTGTTGTTGTTGTTGCGAGGCGCCTCGGTTAGATCGGACGATCCGGGTCCGATGGAGCCATTCGTTGGCTCATTTACACCCCAAAGGTCGAGGAAACGTAGTGTTCAGGCATAATAATCCACATCGGTGGACTGGCCCTGACGATCCAAAGGGTTGATGCGTTCTGATCCTGAGACATGGGCTAGATTGTCTCGAATCAGTTGAGGACTATCTTTTGCCTCGGTTCATAGATGGAAATCCGATTTCCAAATACGTGACATTTGCGATTTTAATTGTAGAGCCTAGTATGGCGACATGATATATGGTACCTATGCCGTCTATGATTGATACTTATGATTTGAAATTGTTTATGCATTATGCACTTATTATAGTACCAAATGATTTGTTTTAAACGTATTAAGCATGTTTGGCTATTATAAGGGAAAACCCTATCCCCCGGCTTGCGTTGCATTGTGTGATAGGACCTGGGTCTTATAATAGCTTCATTTTTCCAAAAAAGCATTGCATTGTTTTGTTATATGCACTGGTATACTTAGGAGGAAACCCGTTCCGTGTTATACGGCGTGGTCCCTTGATATATCTGATTTAAAGTAAAGTTTTAAATAACTGTTTTTGTTCTCACACCATTCCCATGACTGACCTGGAGTTTATTGTTTTAACCTAAACTATGGGTGCCCTTATTTTGACACGGGCAGCTAGTAGTTTCGGTTTTGTAGATTTATATTCACAGGATCCTGGTTTATAGCTGGAACGATATCCAGAAATCTTTGTATCCGTATATCTCCTTCAGTTGTATTTTGTATTATTTTCCGCTGCTATGTATTTAAATGTAATTTAAATCTCTGATGTTTCTGTGTAATATTCATTCATGCTCTGTATATTTTTGTATTCTGATGGATTGTTGTAAATAACAATGAAATGTTCTTCCGCCTGCGTTCTATTTTGTCGTGTTCTCAAAACAATTCGTTCTTTCTCTTCCCTTCGGAGACAGGGGGATTTCGGGTTGTTTCATTGTGGTATCAGAGCTTTGGTTTACAAAGCTAGAGAACAAGACACATTAGAACCAAACGAAAGAATTCATCAGAATTGGATTAGTAATATCCATGACTCTTTAGAGATGGGATCAGTAGTATCCTAAAACGAGTGTGAAGGGTATATTTTTGAAATGAAAACGAATTTTTGTTTTGAAAATTTAAATCAATTATGCGTATCTGATTATTTATTATATATTGAATTTGGACAATCCGGTATATAAAGATTTTGTGTATACGTCTGATCCGCGTGTATTCGAAGTTTTAATATACTGGATAAATATAGAATCACACTCTAGGCGCCCGGAGATGATTCTGATGATAGTTCGAACATCGTCAGAATTGGTATTCGGGTTTCAAAGGTGTGATATTTATATATTTCCTATTGACTGGTGTGAGAACCAAAATTAGATAGGGCTTATTGTTATGATTTGGCACCACAAATGTGATTTTTGACTATATATCAAAGTTATGAATTTGAGATGATAATCAACTAATTGATTGATGGTTGTGTTGTTGATTATTGGTTCATTTATTAAAATTAGTACCATATAGCACAAAATGATCAAAAAGTGAATTGTATTGAAATTTGGTCGCATTTACTTGCATATACATATACTTACATTGAACAGGCCTTAGCAAAGAGGTTAGAGCAGAAGAATAAAGTAGTTTGTCCGACAAATAGGTATATGTTTACTATAATTTACTGATTTGTTTGGGTGATGATTATTTTATGAGCCGAATGGCTAGCCGCTTGGCTTTTTCTTTTTCTTTTTGAGATCAGAAGGCCTGTATGGCAATTTCGGGATTTTCCCGTGCTCCCGGTGCAGGGGAAGTTATGGCGAAATTTTTCGAAAATTTAGGGTGTTAGCCAAATTTTTGAAAATTTTGAAAAGTTCTTAGAAACTGAAAAGTTGAAGAACTTAAGCCGTAGTCAAAATACTGGAAGTTGAGTTGATTTATTAAACAACTTTCGGCTTCGTTCCTTTTCGGGGACGAAAAGTTTTAAGTGGGGGAGATTGTAATAACACGGAAATTTGGGCCAATTTAAAATTTTTATTTTGGCAATTTTAGTGAATTTTGAACATTTAAAATGAATTATTTTAAGTAATATCGACGAGAAATTTATTTTGGATACGAACATAACGTATATATTTATATATGTCGTCATTAGAATATGAATAATTATATATAATTATAAATAGAATTGAAAATGGCGCGGTAGTTCGATAATCCGATTTCAAACTTCAATTGAATGTACCGGGTGCAAAGTAAACCGGATTTTAGCAAAACCAAAAATAATAGAATCTAATTGTGAATATCTTTCCAACGAATCCGGAAAATCGAAATTTCATAGTGGGAATCAAAAGATATGTCCAGTTGAAAATTCTGAATAGTCGCTATGGAATTCAGGCCCTTAAAAATGGAAATTTTGCAAATGACCTCGGATTTCGACGAAACCACTTTTGTTGGATCCGCGATGTCGAATTATTGCTAGGTTTCAAATTTCATAATTTTTCGAATCAATATGTGAGCGTGGCAAAGGAAAACGCGTTTGACTAGTTTTAGTTGATTTTAATCGAATGGAAAATGGTCATTTTTCAAACGGTCTCAGAATTCGACGAAACTAGTTTTGTTAGGACCATATCGTCAATACGAAGCTAGAAAATATTTTTCTGGGATTTATAGAGTTAGTATGTGACCCCAGTAAATTGAAATGCGCATTCAAATTCAATATATAGAGTTATATGTTGATTTTGATGAAAACTGATCAAAACGATCGAATCAGCCTACGATACATATCCCATTGTGTTCGGAATGGGGGTAATTAGCTATGGACGACAGGCGGTGGGCCTTGTTTCGAGGTCGAAAATAAAAGTACCCTTTTGAAATTAAAATAAATAAATAAATTAAAATTTAACTCCCTCTCTCTCTTCCTTTTCACTCCTCTGCCCCCCCATCACCGTTCATTTCTAATCGAATAAAAAAAAGGAGAGGGGGGGAATCGCGATTCCCCCAAGGCGATCGATCGCCTCGTCGCCGCCGCCAAGAGGCGCAGCGCCCCCCCAGCCTCCTACCTCCACTTCTTCTCCGCCCTCCTCTTCTCCTCCTTCCCTTCGTTCCTCAAACGACAGCGCCCCCCCCCCCCCAAAAAAAACCCGATGCACCTGAATCGAACCCCCCCTTCCGCCTGAAGCCGCCCTGCCACCATCTCCACCCGCCTCCGACCGCACTCGGGTGCTGCAGCGAACCCTTCTCCTCCCCCAGTAAGTTTTTGTTTGTATTTATTTACTTTTATTTAAATAAAGTAATTAATTTTTTTATATAAATAAATCAGTTTTATATAGCATTAAAAAGTTTATATTTTATAAAGGTATGATTTTTATAGTGTAAAAGTGAAGAGCTATGATTTTTGTTTATAAATGGGTAGTGATTGTGAATGAGAAAGATCGTATTTTTAAACATAGAAAGATCGTATTTTTAAATATAGAAAGGTCGGATTTTTATTGTTGAAATGGGGAAATAAAAATATAATCTTCATATGATGTAGAAAATAAAAAATATGATTTTATATAATGTAGAGTAATAAAGATGTGATCTTTATAGTAGTAGCCATGTAAAGATATGATTTTATAGTATGGAAAGTATAAAAGTACGATTTTTATATTTTATAGATAGTAAAAATATCGTCTTTATATATGTAGCAAAATAAAAATGTGATTTTTATAGTGATGAAATAGAAAAGGAGAAATCTTTATATTTGAAATGGCGAAATCTTTATATTTGAAAGGGCGAAATCTTTATATAAGAGAATAGCATGATAAAATATTATCTTTATTATAAGAACATCGTTGTAAAAATAGAATTTTTATCTATATAGTAGTGGTGTAAAAATGGAATTTATATCTATATAGTAGCGGTGTAAAAGTGGAATTTTTATCTATATAGTATCGATGTAAAAATAGAATTTTTATCTATGTAGTAGTAGTATAAAAAAATAATTTTTATATACATAGCAAGAATATAAAAATGTGATTTTTATATATGTAGTGGCTACGGGCAATGAAAGTGACAAAAGGAGAGAGTAGTGATGATTCCTTACATTGGAAGTGTCGTGGAGTTGGGATAGCTTTGGTGAGAACTCCTCACCTTTTATTTAATTTTCTAGTTAAAATATATACTAGGATGCAGACGGTGTTTAGTAGCACCCGACACCCGTCGTCCACAGACCATAGACGGCTTGTATGCTTGTTTGTTTGATTTTGATGTGTAGTTGATTGTGTGATGCGATGTGAAATGAAATAAAATATTTATATAGTTGAAAATATTTTATAGTTAAAAATAGAATTTTTAACGTGTATATGAAATGAAATAAAAATAAACAAATCGGACGATTTGTTTATATACACACATTTGACTGATATTGATTGGGACGATAAATTTTACACATCGCCCAACTGCACAAATAAAATCTGTGTTTGATTGTTTGAAAACCCCACATGGGTATTGGGATGATATATGACATACACTAATCCCAATAATTAGTTGTATGTCGATCGTTTGATTGACAGACTGTTATAAGCGTTGAATATTCATATTTGATGCTTATACAGTATAGAACGCACTTTGGATGATGGTTGATGATTTATCGTTGTTGTTATATACGTGTGGTAGAAAATCCATATAATTAACGTTATATGGTAATTGATTTGGCCTCATTCCAGTTTTGAAATAGAAATATTTGAAAAAGAAATATTTGAAATAGAATATTTGAAAATAGAAATATATGAAGCCGTGTTGATTAGATTGACGTCATTTTGTCATGAACGATATTTATATCGATTTTATTCATTTTTTTAATGAATATCGAAAGTGATTTCAAAATCTGATATTTTGAAAAGAATTGAAATTCGAACTGAAACTGAATAGAAATGAAATCGAATAGAAATGAATTCAAATTGAAATTGAAATTGAGTTGAAAACGAACTGAAATTGAATTAGAAATCAAATTGAATTGAAATTAATTTGAAATGAATTTAAATCGAATTTATAAGGAAAAATTCAATTTTGATTTGAATTTGAAAACAAGTTGAAATCGTTTTGAAAACGAATTTAAAACGATTTATATAATACGTTTTAAAAGGAAATCGACGAAATATATATTATATATATTATATAATGGCCTGAATAGAACGCGCCGCGCCGTGGCAGTTCGCGAATTTCGACCGTTGACTTCGAATGGATATTACGGGAGATCCGACCGTCGGATTCTCCTAAAACCAGAACCGTTGGGTTCGCATCGAAAAGAGCTTTCTAACGAATATTAGAAATTTGAAATCTAGCAGTTGGATTTGGAATTATGCCCAAATCAAATTTGGAAAAGGTCGCAGTAAGTGCAGTTCGATGGCCGTTGATGGAAATCGACTGTACGGGCCTTGATAAAATTATTAAAAATGGTAATAATTTGTGTTAAATCATAAGAAATGATTTGGGAAGAACTGGGATGAAAAACTCCATATTTGAAAGGATAAAAATAGATTTTTATCGAAATGAACTAGTTTTGAACTTGAATTATAATTCTATTTATTTTTAAAATAAATAAATTGGATTTGAAATGGTTTTGAAAATAACCAGAATTTCCATTAATTGCATTGGAATGGATTTGAATCGAAATTGTCTTCGGAATATTTCGATGATTGGATTTTGTGATCATACAGATGTTGTTATGGAAATTTGAAAGATATATATATATATATATATATCGTTATTTCCAATACGATATTTGTTGGTTGTAGAATTTGATATTGAATATAAGCCGATATATTTTCTATTCAGAGCCTTGTATTTAATATCAAATGTGATTTGGGTTTGTCGTGAATGGTGTCTTCATTAACGCTGTTCTTAAGCCCAGCTGAGGAAAAGATTAAATCTTTTTATTTGGATTTAGTGAAGTGTACCAATTAAATAATATTTAATTGGAATTGAATTGGTATTGATTTTTGGGTTTATCGTGAACAGTGTTTTAAATAACACTTGTTCTTTAACCCGATAATTAATGAATGTGATTTTGGGTTTATTGTGGGCCGTGTTTTAAATGACATTGGTTCTTTAACCCAGTTAAAGAGAGGATATTGATTTCTGTGAAGATTAAAACTAAGTGGAGTTTTAATGAATCTTTAATTAGATTGAAACGATCGAGAATGGAGTATCACCAGTTTTTCTCCAGGCGATAGTTAAATCTTTAATTAGATTTGAACGTGAAATGGTAATTGAATCTACCGATAACACTGTGGTGTTAGATATGAAGTATTACCAGTTTTACTTCATGGGATGAATAGGTTGGGATTGGGAAATTAAAATAAATGATTACTTCGGTGTGGTTCGCTAATCCCGACTAGTTTGAATTGATATTCAAAAGCAGATTAAAGAATAAATTTAAAGAATTTATCTTTGATAAAATTAATGGGAACTTTTCCCAAAGTATAGAAATATTTGAATAAAAGAATATTTTGAATTGGAATGAGACGTATGTTGTGTTTGTGTAACACTTGTCTATTATATACGCGAGTTATTCAGAAAGACCGGGTTTATCCATTCTGAATAACTGATTCGACGTGGTGTCGAAGATGAAGACGGTGGTCGAAGACCGGAGGTCTTCAGTCGTTTAGATAATTACTGATGATCTTGATTGGGCCGTACAACCAAGAAGATGGAAACAGTTGGTGATCGTCCAGACGTACTTGGAGATCGATGGATATGCGGGGTACTAGGTGCCTCCGGTTTCGTTCAGACCCAGAACGAACTTGTAGATGGACTGTGTGTCTGACATTGGGTTTTAGTCTATGTGATTGATTTCTATTAAATATATATCTGTTTGGCGGCGGAGAATTTATTCTCTTGCATAACGCCCTTCTCTGAGACGTACGAGCTCAGGGGTTATATATCGATGGATATCAAATGCATGGAGTGAATTGCCTGTGTGGCATGCCTGAGTGGCAATACGATCAAGGCTTCTGTTGAAAAGCAAAGTCTTGTGGTTGATGATCGAAGCGTGGCCTTTGTGGCGTAGCTTTGTGTAACGTTTACTACGCGAGTTTCACACCCGGTATGAACCAAAAACGGGAGAGGACCTCAGGGAGGGCATGCGTTTCCTTCTAGCTAAAAAGTGGCGTCAGTGGTTTTACACGCCCTGACGAGTTTGACTTATGTGGTTGTTGCTGTTGCGAGGCGCCTGGTTAGATCGGACGATCCGGGTCTGATGGAGCCATTCGTTGGCTCATTTACGCCCCAAAGGGCCGGGAAACGTAGTGTTCAGGCATAATAATCCACATCGGTGGACCGGCCCTGATGATCCAAAGGGTTGATGCGTTCTGATCCTGAGACATGGGCTAGATTGTCTCGAATCGGTTGAGGACTATCTTTTGCCTCGGTTCATAGATGGAAATACGATTTCCAAATACGTGACATTTACGATTTTAATTGTAGATCCTAGTATGGCGACATGATATATGGTACCCATGCCATCTATGATTGATACTTATTGTAATAACCCGAAAATCTGGGCCAGTTTAAAATTTTTATTTTGGCAATTTTAGCGAATTTTAATTATTTAAAATGAACTATTTTAAATAATATCGACGAGAAATTTATTTTGAATATAATTTGAACGTATATATTTATACGCGTCGTCGTTAGAATATAAATATTTATATATAATTATAAATAGAATTGAAAATGGCGCGGTAGTTCGATAATTCGATTTCAAACTTCAATTGAATGTACCGGGTGCAAAACAATCCGGATTTTAGTGAAACCAGAAATGATAGGATCTAATTGATAATATCTTTCTATCGAATCCGAAAAACCCAAATTTCATAGCGGGAATCAAAAGATATGTCCAGTTGAAAATTCTGAATAGTCGCTATGGAATTCAGGCCCTTAAAAATGGACATTTTGCAAATGACCTCGGATTTCGACGAAACCAGTTTTGTTGGGTCCGTGGTGTCAAGTTATTGCTAGGTTTCAAATTTCATAATTTTTCAAATCAATATGTGAGCGTGGCAAAGGAAAACGCGTTTGACCAGTTTCAGTTGATTTTAATCGACTGGAAATTGGCCATTTTTCAAACGATCTCAGAATTTGACGAAACTAGTTTTGTTAGGACCGTATCGTCAATACGAAGCTAGAAAATATTTTTCTGGAATTTTTCTAGTTGGTATGTGACCCCGGTAATTTGAAATGTACGTTTAAAATTCAATATAATGATTTAAATGAAAGTTCAACGGAAACTGATCGAAACGATCAAATTAGCTTACGATACATATCCCATTGTGTTCGGAATGGGGGTAAAACGCTATGGGCGGCAGGCGGTGGGCCTCGTTTCGAGGTCGAAATAAAAAGTTGCTTTTTGGAATATAAAAATAATAAAATAAATTATATAAACACTTGGCCCCCTTTCTCTCTTCATATCCCGTTCATTTCAAAAGAAAAAAAGAAAAAAAAAGAAATTCCCAAATCGATGTCGCGCCTCCTCCTCCGCCGCCATCGCCTCCTCATCTCCGCTCCGCCTGTCTTTCCTCCAACCGCGTCGCCTCTCTTCTTCCCCCCTGCTGAATCGCGCGCCGAGCCACTCCACTGGCCACGCCCTGGCAAGCCGCCACCCACCGGAGCACCAGCAGCCGCAGCCCCCCTAACCTCGAGCGCACCTCCTCCAACCGCCGCCGCGTCCCAGCAGACCGCCACCCTCCGTCTCCGTTCGTAGCAGCGACCCCCACCCCCTTCTGACCTAGAAAAAAAAGGTGAGTTTTTAATATTTTGTTTATAATTTAAAAATTGGATTCTGTTATAATTTAAAAACTGGATTCTGTTTTAAATTTAAAAACTGATTTTTGTAAATTTAAAAACTGATTTTTTGTTAATTTAAAAACTGATTTCATTTTATGTTAAAGAAATGTGATTTTTACATATTGAACTTCGAATTAAAAATGTGATTTTTATATATTGAACTTCGAATTAAAAATGTGATTTTTATATATTGAACTTCGAATTAAAAATGTGATTTTTATATATTGAACTTCGAATTAAAAATGTGATTTTTATATATTGAACTTCGAATTAAAAATATGATTTTTATATATTGAACTTCGAATTAAAAATGTGATTTTTATATATTGAAAAGCGAAGTAAAAATTCGATTTTTACATATGTAGTGAAAGCGGATAACGAAGGTGACAAAAAGGCGAGAACGAAGAAGCTTTATATCAAAGAAGAGTCAAGATGATTGGATAGCTATCGGTGAGAATTTCTCACCTTTCAATTTCTTTTTCTAGTTATATATATACTAGGATGCAAACGGTGCTTAGTAGCACCCGACACAATCGTCCACAGACCATGGACTTGTTTGTTTGATTGCAAAAATTAGTTAGATTATTTGATTGAAATTGAATTGTGTGGTGAAATGAAATTGATTTGATTGATGTGTGAATGGCGTGGGCCTTCACTAGACCGGGGATAAGGCTAGGCCTTGTCCCGTTTCTAGTATCGTGCCGTTATGCCGCCGAAATTTTCTAAAATATGTTAGAAAAATAAAAATATCATTTTATTTAAAGAAATGAACTGAATAGAAATTCATATGATAAAATAAAATGTTTTATCGTTAAAAATATAATTTTTAACGTGAAGTGAATAAAATATTCATTTACAAACCGGACGGTTTGTTTATGTACACCTATTTGAATGACATTGATTGGGACGATAAATTTTACACCTCGCCCAACTGCACAAATAAAATCTGTGTTTGATTGTTTGAAACCCCACACGGGTGTTGGGATGAAATTTGAAGTTCACTCATCCTGATTGATTAAATATGTCGATCGATTTATTGACAGGCTGTTATAAGCGTTAGATATCTATATTTGATGCTTATACAGTGTAGTGCACTTTGGTTGATGGTTTATTATTTTTCAATGCTATTATACATGTGTTGTATGAAAATCCATATAATTAACTTTATATGGTAATTGATTGGGCGTCATTCCAATTTAGAAAATAAAGAATATTATAAAATAAAGGTTCATGTGTTGACAGTACTCATCCATTGAGATTGGTCATGTGTTGAGCGAAATATTTTGATAATAACAACTATTTTGAAAAAGAAATATTTGAAATAGAATATTTGAAAATAGAAATATGTGAAGCCGTGATGATTAGATTGACGCCATTTTGACGTGAACGATATTTATATTGAATTGAAAACGATTTCGAAATGAATTGAATTGAAAACGATTTCGAAATGAATTGAATTGAAAACGATTTCGAAATGAATTGAATTGAAAACGATTTCGAAATGAATTGAATTGAAAACGATTTCGAAATGAATTGAATTGAAAACGATTTCGAAATGAATTGAATTGAAAACGATTTCGAAATGAATTGAATTGAAAACGATTTCGAAATGAATTGAATTGAAAACGATTTCGAAATGAATTGAATTGAAAACGATTTCGTAATGAATTGAATTGAAAACGATTTTGAAATGAATTGAATTGAAAGCGAATTGAAATGAATTCAAATTGAATTGAAATTTGAATTGAATAGAAATGGATTTTAAAACGAAATTACAAAGAAGAATTCAATTTTGATTTGAATTGAAAAGGAAGTTGAAATTGCTTTTGAAACGAATTTAAAATTATTTATATAATTCGTTTTAAATAGAAATCGAGGAAATATATATTATATATATTATATATAATATAATGGCCTGAATAGAACGCGCCGCGCCGCGGCAGTTCGCGAATTTCGACCATTTATTTCAAACGGACATTACGGGAGATCCGACCGTCGGATTCTCCTAAAACCGGAACCGTTGGGTTCGTATCGAAAAGAGCTTTCTAATGAATATTAGAAATTTGAAATCTAATGGTCGGATTTGGAGATACGTCCAAATCAAATTCGAAAAAGGTCGCTGTAAGTGCAGTTCGATGACCGTTGATGGAAATCGACTGTACAGGCCTTGATAAAATTATTAAAAATATTAATAATTTGTGTAAAATCATAATATGTGAATTGGAAAGAACTGGGATGAAGAATTCCACATTTGAAATGATAAAAATAGATTTTTGTCGAAATGAACTAGTTTTGAACTAGAATTAAAATCAATTTATTTGTGAAATAAATAAATTGAATTTGAAAGTGATTTTGAAAATAATCAATATTCCCAATACGTGGATTGGACTGGAGTTGAATCGAAATTATCTTCGGGATATTTCGATGTTGGATTTCGTGACTATACGGATATTGTTATGGGAATTTGAAAGATATATTTTATATCGTTATTTCCAATACGATATATGTTGGTTTCAGAATTTGATATTGAATATAAGCCGATATATTTTCTATTCAGAGCCTTGTATTTAATATCAAATGTGATTTGGGTTTGTCGTGAATCGTGTTTTAGAAGACATTGGTTCTTTAACCCAGTTAAAGACATAATATTGATTTTTGAGAAGATTAAAACTAAGTGGAGTTTTAATGAATCTTTAATTAGATTAAAAATGTGAATTGATAATTTAAATTATCAAATCTGAAGGGTGATCGAGAATGGAGTACCACCAGTTTTGCTCCAAAGCGATAGTTAAATCTTTAACTAGATTTGAACGTGAAATGGTAATTAATTTTACCGATAACACCGTGGTGTTAGATGTGGAGTGTTGCCAGTTTTCTCCATGGGATATATAGGTTGGGATTGGGAAATAAAATAAATAATTACTTCGGTGTGGTTCGTTAATCCCGACTAGTTTGAAATGATATCCATAGGAGGATTAAAGAATAAATTTAGAAGAATTTATCTTGGATAAAATTAATGGGAACATTTCCCTAAGAATGTGATTTTGTGAATAAAAGAATATTCTGAATTGGAATGAGGCGTTTGTTGTGTTTGTGTAACATTCGTTTATTATATACGTGGGTTATCCAGAAAGGCCGGGTTCATACCCATTCTGAATAACCGATTCGACGAGATGTCGAAGATGAAGACGATGGTCGAAGACCGGAGGTCTTCACGTCGTTTGGGTGATTACTGATGATCTTGATTGGGCTGTACACCCAAGAAGATGGAAACAGTTGGTGATCGTTCAGACGTACTTGGAGATCGATGGATATGCGGGGTACTAGGTGCCTCCGGTTTCGTTCAGACCCAGAACGGACTTGTAAATGGACTGTGTGTCTGACATTGGATTTTAGTCTGTGTAATTGATTTCTATTAAATATATATCTGTTTGGCGGCGGAGAATTTATTCTCTTGCTTAACGCCCTTCTCTGAGACGTACGAGCTCAGGGGTTATATATTGATGGATATCAAACGCATGGAGTGAATTGCCTGTGTGGCACGCCTAAGTGGCAAATGATCAAGGCTTCTGTTGAAAAGCAAAGTCTTGTGGTTGATGATCGAAGCACGGCCTTTGTGGCGTAGCTTTGTGTAACGTTTACTTCGCGAGTTTCACACCCGGTATGAACCAAAAACGGGAGACGGACCTCAGGGAGGACTTGCGTTTCTTTCTAGCTAGAAGTGGCGTCAGTGGTTTTACACGCCCTGACGAGTTTGACTTATGTGGTTGTTGCTGTTGCGAGGCGCCTCGGTTATATTGATTTCGGCCGATGCATTCTAGTCGGCGGACGGACCAGACTTACACCCCATAGGGTGGGGAAACGTAGTGTTCAGGCATAATAATCCACATCGGTGGACCGGCCCTGACGATCTAAAGGCTTGCCTGCGCGCTTGCCTGTGGCTTGGGCTAGAGAGTCACGAATCGGTTGAGGACTATCTTTTGCCTCGGTTCATAGACGGAAATCCAATTTCCAAATACGTGACTTTGCGGTTTTATTTGTAAACCTAAATATGGCGACATAGTGGCATGGGACGCTCATGCCGCCTATGATTGATACTTATGATTTGAAGTTGTTTTATACACTATGCACTTATAATAGTATCAAACGATTTGTTTTAACCGTATCAAGCATTCTTTGGCTGTTATAAGGGAAAACCCTATCCTCGGCTGCGTTGCATTGTGTGATGGGACCTGGGTCTTATAACAGCTTCATTTTTCTTTATTTAGCATTGCGCTGTTTGTTTTATGCACTGGTATTCTTGGGAGGAAACCCGTTCCGTGTTATACGGCGTGGTCCCTTGATTCACCTAATGATTTAAAATAAAGATTAATAACAATTTTAGTTCTCACACCAGTCACATGACTGACCTGGAGTTTATTGTTTTGACCTAAACTCTGGGTGCCCCTATTTTGACACGGGCAGCTAGTAGTTTTGGTTTTGCAAATTTATATTCACAGGATCCTGGTTTACAGCTGGAACGATATCCGGAAAGCTTTGTATCCGTATATCTCTTCTAGTTGTGTATTGTATTATTTTCCGCTGCTATGTATTTAAATGTAATTTAAATCTCTGATATTTATTCATTTATACTCTGTATATTCTTGTAATCTGATGCATTGTTGTGATATAAAGTGAAATGTTCTTTTGTATGCGTTCTGTTTTGTCGTGTTCTCAAACGTTAGGGCGTTTCGAACGGTCTAGATCGGTTTAGCGACTGGTTCGGACCGAGCGAGATTCCTTTTCGTCACATTTGGTATCAGTGCTTTGGTTTACGAAGCTCAGAGAACAAGGCACATTAGAACCGTACCAAAGAATTTATCAGATATTGGATTAGCAATATCCAATTAGAATGACTCGTTAGAGATAGGATCAGTAGTATCCTAGAACGAGTGTGAAGAGTATATTTTTAAAATGAAAACAATTTTTGTTTTGAAAATTTAAATCAATTATTCGTATTTGATTATTTATTTAATTGATTTGGACAATCCGATATATAAAGATTTTGCATATGCGTCTTGCAAACGTGTATTCGAAGTTTTAATATACTGGATGGTTATAGAATCATACTCTAGTTGCCCGGGGATAATTCTGGTGATGGGGCACTGTCGCCAGTATTTATTTTCGAGTAACGAAAGTGAGATTTCTATAAATTTCCAATAGACTGGTGTGAGAACCGAAACTAGATAGGGCTTATTGTTATGATTTGGCATCAAAAATCTGATTTTTGACTATGTATCAAAGTTATGAATTTGAAAACTCTAATCCACTAATTGATTGATGTTTGTGTTGTTTGTTTAATTGTTTGATAATTTTGAACCATTTAGCCTAATTGAATCAAATATTGAATTATATTGAAAATTGGTTGCGTTTGCTTGCATATACTTGTACTTACCTTGAACAGGTCATAGCAAGGAGGCTAGAGCAGAGAATAAAATTTGTTTGCCCGACAAATAGGTACATGTTTACTACATAATTTACTGTTTGGTTTGGGTGATGATGATTTTATGAGCCTATTGGCTAGCAGCATGGCTTTTTCTTTTTCTTTTTGAGATCTGAAGGACCGGGGAAGCTATTTGAGATTTCCCGATGCTCCCATTGCAGGGGAGGTTATGGCGAAATTTTTCAAAAATTTAGGGTGTTAGCCAAATTTTTGAAAATTTTGAAAATTCTCAGAAACTGAAAAGTTAGAGAATGAAAGCCAGATCGAGCGTAGAGTTGATTAATCAAACCACTTTCGACTTTGTTCCTTTTCGGGGACGAAAAGTTTTAAGTGGGGGAGATTGTAATAACCCGAAAATCTGGGCCAGTTTAAAATTTTTATTTTGGCAATTTTAGCGAATTTTAATTATTTAAAATGAACTATTTTAAATAATATCGACGAGAAATTTATTTTGAATATAATTTGAACGTATATATTTATACGCGTCGTCGTTAGAATATAAATATTTATATATAATTATAAATAGAATTGAAAATGGCGCGGTAGTTCGATAATTCGATTTCAAACTTCAATTGAATGTACCGGGTGCAAAACAATCCGGATTTTAGTGAAACCAAAAATGATAGGATCTAATTGATAATATATTTCTATCGAATCCGAAAAACCCAAATTTCATAGCGGGAATCAAAAGATATGTCCAGTTGAAAATTCTGAATAGTCGCTATGGAATTCAGGCCCTTAAAAATGGACATTTTGCAAATGACCTCGGATTTCGACGAAACCAGTTTTGTTGGGTCCGTGGTGTCAAGTTATTGCTAGGTTTCAAATTTCATAATTTTTCAAATCAATATGTGAGCGTGGCAAAGGAAAACGCGTTTGACCAGTTTCAGTTGATTTTAATCGACTGGAAATTGGCCATTTTTCAAACGATCTCAGAATTTGACGAAACTAGTTTTGTTAGGACCGTATCGTCAATACGAAGCTAGAAAATATTTTTCTGGAATTTTTCTAGTTGGTATGTGACCCCGGTAATTTGAAATGTACGTTTAAAATTCAATATAATGATTTAAATGAAAGTTCAACGGAAACTGATCGAAACGATCAAATTAGCTTACGATACATATCCCATTGTGTTCGGAATGAGGGTAAAACGCTATGGGCGGCAGGCGGTGGGCCTCGTTTCGAGGTCGAAATAAAAAGTTGCTTTTTGGAATATAAAAATAATAAAATAAATTATATAAACACTTGGCCCCCTTTCTCTCTTCATATCCCGTTCATTTCAAAAGAAAAAAAGAAAAAAAAAAGAAATTCCCAAATCGATGTCGCGCCTCCTCCTCCGCCGCCATCGCCTCCTCACCTCCGCTCCGCCTGTCTTTCCTCCAACCGCGTCGCCTCTCTTCTTCCCCCTGCTGAATCACGCGCCGAGCCACTCCACTGGCCACGCCCTGGCAAGCCGCCACCCACCGGAGCACCAGCAGCCGCAGCCCCGCTAACCTCGAGCGCACCTCCTCCAACCGCCGCCGCGTCCCAGCAGACCGCCACCCTCCGTCTCCGTTCGTAGCAGCGACCCCCACCCCCTTCTGACCTAGAAAAAAAAGGTGAGTTTTTAATATTTTGTTTATAATTTAAAAACTGGATTCTGTTATAATTTAAAAACTGGATTCTGTTTTAAATTTAAAAACTGATTTTTGTAAATTTAAAAACTGATTTTTGTTAATTTAAAAACTGATTTCATTTTATGTTAAAGAAATGTGATTTTTATATATTGAACTTCGAATTAAAAATGTGATTTTTATATATTGAACTTCGAATTAAAAATGTGATTTTTATATATTGAACTTCGAATTAAAAATGTGATTTTTATATATTGAACTTCGAATTAAAAATATGATTTTTATATATTGAACTTCGAATTAAAAATGTGATTTTTATATATTGAAAAGCGAAGTAAAAATTCGATTTTTACATATGTAGTGAAAGCGGATAACGAAGGTGACAAAAAGGCGAGAACGAAGAAGCTTTATATCAAAGAAGAGTCAAGATGATTGGATAGCTATCGGTGAGAATTTCTCACCTTTCAATTTCTTTTTCTAGTTATATATATACTAGGATGCAGACGGTGCTTAGTAGCACCCGACACAATCGTCCACAGACCATGGACTTGTTTGTTTGATTGCAAAAAGTAGTTAGATTATTTGATTGAAATTGAATTGTGTGGTGAAATGAAATTGATTTGATTGATGTGTGAATGGCGTGGGCCTTCACTAGACCGGGGATAAGGCTAGGCCTTGTCCCGTTTCTAGTATCGTGCCGTTATGCTGCCGAAATTTTCTAAAATATGTTAGAAAAATAAAAATATCATTTTATTTAAAGAAATGAACTGAATAGAAATTCATATGATAAAATAAAATGTTTTATCGTTAAAAATATAATTTTTAACGTGAAGTGAATAAAATATTCATTTACTAACCGGACGGTTTGTTTATGTACACCTATTTGAATGACATTGATTGGGACGATAAATTTTACACCTCGCCCAACTGCACAAATAAAATCTGTGTTTGATTGTTTGAAACCCCACACGGGTGTTGGGATGAAATTTGAAGTTCACTCATCCTGATTGATTAAATATGTCGATCGATTGATTGACAGGCTGTTATAAGCGTTAGATATCTATATTTGATGCTTATACAGTGTAGTGCACTTTGGTTGATGGTTTATTATTTTTCAATGCTATTATACATGTGTTGTATGAAAATCCATATAATTAACTTTATATGGTAATTGATTGGGCCTCATTCCAATTTAGAAAATAAAGAATATTATAAAATAAAGGTTCATGTGTTGACAGTACTCATCCATTGAGATTGGTCATGTGTTGAACGAAATATTTTGATAATAACAACTATTTTGAAAAAGAAATATTTGAAATAGAATATTTGAAAATAGAAATATGTGAAGCCGTGATGATTAGATTGACGCCATTTTGACGTGAACGATATTTATATTGAATTGAAAACGATTTCAAAATGAATTGAATTGAAAACGATTTCGAAATGAATTGAATTGAAAACGATTTCGAAATGAATTGAATTGAAAACGATTTCGAAATGAATTGAATTGAAAACGATTTCGAAATGAATTGAATTGAAAACGATTTCGAAATGAATTGAATTGAAAACTATTTCGAAATGAATTGAATTGAAAACGATTTCGAAATGAATTGAATTGAAAACGATTTTGAAATGAATTGAATTGAAAACGATTTTGAAATGAATTGAATTGAAAGCGAATTGAAATGAATTCAAATTGAATTGAAATTTGAATTGAATAGAAATGGATTTTAAAACGAAATTACAAAGAAGAATTCAATTTTGATTTGAATTGAAAAGAAAGTTGAAATTGCTTTTGAAACGAATTTAAAATTATTTATATAATTTGTTTTAAATAGAAATCGACGAAATATATATTATATATATTATATATATATAATATAATGGCCTGAATAGAACGCGCCGCGCCACGGAAGTTCGCGAATTTCGACCATTTATTTCAAACGGACATTACGGGAGATCCGACCGTCGGATTCTCCTAAAACTGGAACCGTTGGGTTCGTATCGAAAAGAGCTTTCTAATGAATATTAGAAATTTGAAATCTAACGGTTGGATTTGGAGATACGTCCAAATCAAATTCGAAAAAGGTCGCTGTAAGTGCAGTTCGATGACCGTTGATGGAAATCGACTGTACAGGCCTTGATAAAATTATTAAAAATATTAATAATTTGTGTAAAATCATAATATGTGAATTGGAAAGAACTGGGATGAAGAATTCCACATTTGAAATGATAAAAATAGATTTTTGTCGAAATGAACTAGTTTTGAACTAGAATTAAAATCAATTTATTTGTGAAATAAATAAATTGAATTTGAAAGTGATTTTGAAAATAATCAATATTCCCAATACGTGGATTGGACTGGAGTTGAATCGAAATTATCTTCGGGATATTTCGATGTTGGATTTCGTGACTATACGGATATTGTTATGGGAATTTGAAAGATATATTTTATATCGTTATTTCCAATACGATATATGTTGGTTTCAGAATTTGATATTGAATATAAGCCGATATATTTTCTATTCAGAGCCTTGTATTTAATATCAAATGTGATTTGGGTTTGTCGTGAATCGTGTTTTAGAAGACATTGGTTCTTTAACCCAGTTAAAGACATAATATTGATTTTTGAGAAGATTAAAACTAAGTGGAGTTTTATTGAATCTTTAATTAGATTAAAAATGTGAATTGATAATTTAAATTATCAAATCTGAAGGGTGATCGAGAGTGGAGTACCACCAGTTTTGCTCCAAAGCGATAGTTAAATCTTTAACTAGATTTGAACGTGAAATGGTAATTAATTTTACCGATAACACCGTGGTGTTAGATGTGGAGTGTTGCCAGTTTTCTCCATGGGATATATAGGTTGGGATTGGGAAATAAAATAAATAATTACTTCGGTGTGGTTCGTTAATCCCGACTAGTTTGAAATGATATCCATAGGAGGATTAAAGAATAAATTTAGAAGAATTTATCTTGGATAAAATTAATGGGAACATTTCCCTAAGAATGTGATTTTGTGAATAAAAGAATATTCTGAATTGGAATGAGGCGTTTGTTGTGTTTGTGTAACATTCGTTTATTATATACGTGGGTTATCCAGAAAGGCCGGGTTCATACCCATTCTGAATAACCGATTCGACGAGATGTCGAAGATGAAGACGATGGTCGAAGACCGGAGGTCTTCACGTCGTTTGGGTGATTAATGATGATCTTGATTGGGCTGTACACCCAAGAAGATGGAAACAGTTGGTGATCGTCCAGACGTACTTGGAGATCGATGGATATGCGGGGTACTAGGTGCCTCCGGTTTCGTTCAGACCCAGAACGGACTTGTAAATGGACTGTGTGTCTGACATTGGATTTTAGTCTGTGTAATTGATTTCTATTAAATATATATCTGTTTGGCGGCGGAGAATTTATTCTCTTGCTTAACGCCCTTCTCTGAGACGTACGAGCTCAGGGGTTATATATTGATGGATATCAAACGCATGGAGTGAATTGCCTGTGTGGCACGCCTAAGTGGCAAATGATCAAGGCTTCTGTTGAAAAGCAAAGTCTTGTGGTTGATGATCGAAGCACGGCCTTTGTGGCGTAGCTTTGTGTAACGTTTACTTCGCGAGTTTCACACCCGGTATGAACCAAAAACGGGAGACGGACCTCAGGGAGGACTTGCGTTTCTTTCTAGCTAGAAGTGGCGTCAGTGGTTTTACACGCCCTGACGAGTTTGACTTATGTGGTTGTTGCTGTTGCGAGGCGCCTCGGTTATATTGGTTTCGGCCGATGCATTCTGGTCGGCGGACGGACCAGACTTACACCCCATAGGGTGGGGAAACGTAGTGTTCAGGCATAATAATCCACATCGGTGGACCGGCCCTGACGATCTAAAGGCTTGCCTGCGCGCTTGCCTGTGACTCGGGCTAGAGAGTCACGAATCGGTTGAGGACTATCTTTTGCCTCGGTTCATAGACGGAAATCCAATTTCCAAATACGTGACTTTGCGGTTTTATTTGTAAACCTATATATGGCGACATAGTGGCATGGGACGCTCATGCCGCCTATGATTGATACTTATGATTTGAAGTTGTTTTATACACTATGCACTTATAATAGTATCAAACGATTTGTTTTAACCGTATCAAGCATTCTTTGGCTGTTATAAGGGAAAACCCTATCCTCGGCTGCGTTGCATTGTGTGATGGGACCTGGGTCTTATAACAGCTTCATTTTTCTTTATTTAGCATTGCGCTGTTTGTTTTATGCACTGGTATTCTTGGGAGGAAACCCGTTCCGTGTTATACGGCGTGGTCCCTTGATTCACCTAATGATTTAAAATAAAGATTAATAACTGTTTTAGTTCTCACACCAGTCACATGACTGACCTGGAGTTTATTGTTTTGACCTAAACTCTGGGTGCCCCTATTTTGACACGGGCAGCTAGTAGTTTTGGTTTTGCAGATTTATATTCACAGGATCCTGGTTTACAGCTGGAACGATATCCGGAAAGCTTTGTATCCGTATATCTCTTCTAGTTGTGTATTGTATTATTTTCCGCTGCTATGTATTTAAATGTAATTTAAATCTCTGATATTTATTCATTTATACTCTGTATATTCTTGTAATCTGATGCATTGTTGTGATATAAAGTGAAATGTTCTTTTGTATGCATTCTGTTTTGTCGTGTTCTCAAACGTTAGGGCGTTTCGAACGGTCTAGATCGGTTTAGCGACTGGTTCGGACCGAGCGAGATTCCTTTTCGTCACACTTATGATTTGAAATTGTTTATGCACTATGAACTTATTATAGTACCAAATGGTTTGTTTTGTACGTATTAGCATGTTTGGCTATTATAAGGGAAAACCCTATCCCCCAGCTTGCGTTGCATTGTGTGATAGGACCTGGGTCTTATAATAGCTTCATTTTTCCAAAAAGCATTGCCTTGTTTTGTTATATGCACTGGTATTCTTGGGAGGAAACCCGTTCCGTGTTATACAGCGTGGTCCCTTGATATATCTGATTTAAAGTAAAGTTTTAAATAACTGTTTTAGTTCTCACACCAGTCCCTTGACTGACCTTGAGTTTATTGTTTTAACCTAAACTCTGGGTGCCCTTATTTTGACACGGGCAGCTAGTAGTTTCGGTTTTACAGATTTATATTCACAGGATCCCGGTTTACAGCTGGAACGATATCCGGAAATCTTTGTATCCGTATATCTCCTTCAGTTGTATTTTATATTATTTTCTGCTGCTATGTATTAAAATGTAATTTAAATCTCTGGTGTTTCTGTGTAATATTCATTCATACTCTGTATATTCTTGTATTCTGATGGATTGTTGTAAATAACAATGAAATGTTCTTCCGCCTGCATTCTATTTTGTCGTGTTCTCAAAACAATTTGTTCTTTCTCTTCTCTTCGGAGTCAGGGGGATTTCGGGTCGTTTCACACACCATATTTTTAAAGTCAAATTATTGACTGTTTTTCACATTAAAATCCCGCACGGCCACATACTGACTTCCAAAATCATGAAAATTGGAACCTAACAATAATTTAATATTTTGGATCCAACAAAATTACTCTCGTTGAAAACGGAGGTCATTTGCAAAACTGGCTATTTTTAAAGCTCTAAATAAACCCTATTTAAATATTTATATATTTAAAAATAATTGAATTAAATATTAATAAATTAATATTATCGTATATATTCATAGTGGCATACCATACAGCTCCAAAATATTTCTATCTAAATTTATAACTCGATATTTCAAACTCAGTTGAAATCAGTACTCAGTTTATATTGAAAATCCATTTATAATATAAATAAATCGTTATAAGTTATAAAGGAATTCCATAGTGACTTTTAAAAAAATTTGATTTGGACATAACTCACAATCTACACGACGAAATCTCAAATTTTCTCTTCCATTAGAAAAATATACTTCACCAGCTCCAAACGTTTCTTGTTTCACAGAAATCCGGCTTAAATCAGATTCTGTATATTCGTTTAAAGTTCGAATCGCCAAATTATAAACTGCCACGCCATTTCGAGCTCGATTATAATTATAATTTAAATTAGACATTCAACTGTTGTTTATATAATATATTCGTTAATATAATTCAACTCTAAACTGAAATATATATTATAAATGATCCAATTCACAAAATATTGTGAATTCCACTATTTCCGACTATTTCAGATATTAAATATATTATTCTACTATTTATATTAATTAAACATTCAATATTATTTAATTCTGGTCATTTTAAATTATCAAACCATTATTTAAATAATTAAATAAATTATTTATAATATTGTAAAAATACGGCTCATTACATTCTTCCCCCCTTAAAATAATTTCGTCCTCGAAATTGCTAAGGTAGGAAAAAACGCTATTAACAGGGTTAAAAATTATTTCTTTACTTCTTAAATCTAGTTTCAATGAACCAATTTAATTTAATTAAATTATTAATTCATTTCTATTAACGAAAATTTTCAAATATTCTGAAAATTTTCTAACGCCCGAAATTTTCAAAAAATTTCGCCAGCACCTCCTTTGTATGGCTCAATCAGTACAACTACAACTCGCCTCTCTAGGCTTTCTACAACCCAAAAGAAAATCTAACAGCCAAGTGGCTTGCCAAACAGGCTCATCAAAATCTCAAACCCGTATATAATATAAATTGGTACCTTTTTGTTGAGCATATCATTATATCATTTCCATCTTTTACCAATTCAACATATACCAATATCATCCCAATCAATCTCCAATCCATATATCCTCAAAACCAAATCATTTTCTTATACGAGCTAAATTCCATTTCCGATTTCAATTCTTACTTACTAGTCCAATTCTATTTCGGATTATCTCTAATCCAAACTAATTCGATATTTTCTATCTCAATTCATTTTCTACTTAACTAGTTTTTAATTCAATTTCGATTTGCTTTAACAAATTCACATTTAATTTGTTTTAATTCAAACAATCTTTCCTAGGGAATTTTAAACATTTTAGCTTTTCTAAAACCGGATATCCCTTTTAAGGATTCAAAACAACTTGCTTTCCACAAAATAATTCAAAAACAAAATATTTAGTAGTTATCCGTCACTTAGCAACTCGAAAATGACGCTGATAATGTGGCCATCATCATCAGGATTATTTTCCAGCTATCGAAGTGCGTTAAATACTATAACAATTTCAAAATCATATTTAAACACCTTCATTTTGAAATCACTTTCAAAATATACTTCAATGCTTGTAAATAATTTAAAATCTCTCATGATTTTAAAATTCTCATATATTTAATCCAATTCCATTTACAAACACTTTTCACGTTTTTTTTTGGAATTTTAATTCCAATTCTGATTTAAATTCAGATTTAATTCATCTGAATTCATATATTACACTTATATGAATCCTAATTGGTTATTTATATAACTATTTCAATTTATAATCTCATCTGATTATAATAACAACTAACACATCCAGTATATTATAACAATTCCAATATATAGATTCCTTTTATAACAAACTATATTTTGGGTAAAATTATTTCATTTACCCTCTTTTCAAAACATACCATGTCGGTTCATCGTATTCAAGTTTCTACTAACTTCTACCAATACATTGGATCAAACTAATCGACCGGAACTCATAAACAACTCAATCAATAAATCTTCGCAATAAAAAATAATTTTATATTGGACAACAAATACGCGCTCATATATATACACTCAAACTCAATCTCGGGTATTGCTAACCCTATCTCTTCTGAGTCATGCCACAGAGCCAAGGTGATTACTTAACCTTCAGCTCTGATACCGCTGTAACGACCCGGGGGATTTGCGACCTTGGCTATCAACATAAACTCAATGTCGACTATCAAAGCATCGAAAATACAGGATAGTTAATGGAAAGAAGTTAGAGGGTGAGAATAGATAAGATAGAAAATTAGAATAGAAGAAGGAGAAGAACATAACAACAGAATAAGAGTAACACGAATCTCACAGCGGAATGAATAAAATATAAAGTAACTTTGAAATAAAACTAGTATATGTGTACAATAACATCTATAAGAGTACAACACTTACCAGATAATGGAAATAAACAATTGCTGAAAAATCCTGAAGCCTCTTGCTCCAAGCTCTTAGTAAATTTGTAAAATCCTGTCTACTTGATTGCTCGTACAAATTAGGGCACCCAAGAGTTTAGGGAAGGCAAAACAAAATAAAATTCGGTCTAGTCATGGGACTGGTGTGAGTAAGACAATTTAAAATAGTTTGAGAAAATAAACGATATCTCCTAAGACCACGCCGTATAACACGGAACGCGTTTTTCCCTTATTAGAATCCAAAACACTTTATTTAACGTTCAAAATCCTTTTTGAAACAAACGATAATCTTTATATCAAAACTCTTTTGATATTATAATAGTGTCTATCAACCACAATTAAATAATCATTAGCAGAACGCTTTCATCTCACTTTCCACATACATAATATATAATCAAAAACCGCAGGTGCTTATTGGGTAATGGATTCCAACTGGCAAGGTATGGGACCACCTTCCGATAGTGTATCTCTAGAGAGGAATACACTGGGTCCAATAAGAACATCTTGTAACCTAGGCTAAACATGACCGGTCGCTCATTTCCGTTGAGTGTACCGAATGTATTATCATCAACGGTTGGGATCAGCACCCAAAAGGGACAACATCGAAATAGATTGTAGAAGTAAATGGAATTTCCCTTGATCAGGTGATAATACACCCTAATTGGAAGCTAACCACTTAGCCATGTGGCCTACCTGATTTTATACCATTTCTTAGTTGTGAGGCTAGAGGCTATAACGTATAGATCACACCTTTATTTACTTTGAATGTCACATCGTCATATCCGCCAAATCACAAATTTATTTCCCCAAAAATACTATGGGTATACAACTAAGAGAAATGAATTCCTCCGCCACCAAATGTAAATACGTTTGGTGAGATCAACTTATGTGATCTATTAAATATACTTGGTCAAACATTATTCCGTACAGGTCGTCTTGGGACTGGACAGACTGTAGTTACTATTCTGTAAATCCATCTTAGGAAATTTCTACCGAGAATTAACTGAACAGCCCTTGCATAACTCCGTCTTCAATTATCTTCATCATATTTGATTCGCAACGCTAATACCATATGGAGTGGTTTTCAGATAATATATCTGATCCCGGTCTCTCCGTATTGTCAACTAAAATGGTCAAAATCTTTGATAGTCGGTGATTTAACTATCAAAGTAAAACATGTGTACAAATAACGGTCGTATTCCCAAATGGAAATCTTACCGATCAATCATCATTTCATTTCCCAATTTCCCATTTAACGTTTCCATATATTCATAAATTCCTAATTTTCTAAAATTAGAAAATATATGTTATTAACTTTGGAAAACTTTTCCATTTTTGATTCACGCATCAATATCTTCCCACCTCTATCAGTCTCTAACTGTAGACAAGTAAAGAACAACTTCCCAAGTATAAACCCCGAAGGCCGAAACCAACATCAGATCGATGCCAAAAAATCCATTCAACTCAACTAATTTCCAGTCAGTTTCTAATTTTAGTAATTCCATTTAAATTCCTAATTCAAACCCCAAATTCCTTTATAATATTTTATTTGCAAAATATTTACTTTCATCTAATTTTTACATAGAATGTGAATAATATTTCTTATGTAATCAAAATAGTTTGATTTCATATTCAAAAACAATATCTCAAACCCAAATTCTATTTATATTTTTATTTGCAGAATTTTTCATACAAATCTTATTTCATTGCCAAAATTTATAATCTCATTGCAAATTTCCTTTATAACTACTATGTTCACATTCCATTTCAATTATCCGTGTTAAAACCGATTTTTTACTTCTCTATATAAATTCAAATTTATATATTCAATTTATCAAATGATAAATATTTTACTTAATTTATAAAATGTTATTTGTAAATTATTCTTCTCAATTTATCTGTTAAAACAGATTTCTATTAAATATTCACTTTAAATCCATCTTCTCATAGTTCCTTTATTGCTCGTCAATTTCCTTTTATAATTCTATTTATTTCATATAAATATCTCCTTTTATAATTATCCTATTTATCTCATATAAATATTTCCTTTATTAAATTCTATATAAATATTCCTTTTATAAAATCCTTTGAGTTTATAAGTAATTTCTTTTATAAAATCCTTTGATTTTATAAATATATTATTTTCAATATACACTTTGAAAATTCCTATTTTAGATCCCAGTATTTCTTATGGTATTTTAGAAATACCAAATCACAGTGCCGGTGTCATCCACACATCTGAAATCAATCACAGAAAACATATCACATCATATATCGCAATATATGAAAATAAACAGTAATAATATTTGAGGAATCCAGTTGGATCCCTCCAACCTGTTTCCGTGCATTCATAGATGTTAAACAATATAAATAACATTGATTTCATTTCAATATGTAATATTCTGATAAACAGAATTAATATTTGATTAACGATTTTTATATATATATCGTTATCTACAATTTCCACCAATAAATCAGCAATTCAACCAAACAATCAACACACAGAAATCAATCATCATTTATCAATACTAGATTATATTTATAAAAAATATAAACTGTATAGAGTTAGTGAGATTTACTCACATTGGACGATCATCATTAAATAACGATAATTGTCAGTTGATTCAGACAGACAATTTATTTCGCTATAAATTGTAGCGAGCTCCAATTCACTCGCAGTCAGTTCCACGATGTAGCCATCGTCAGTACAATCCCAACGGATCTGACCGTTCGGAATTCTGATATAGTATGACGAAGTAATTAACTTTACAAGATTTTATATAATTTAAATGGCATTAATCTCTAAACTAATTATTAATTAACCTCTAAATAGTCATTACCCAAATCCACTTTTCCTCTCCTCATTGTCTTCTTTGTCCAGGATAAAACAGACTCCCATAACAACCATTACAACAAATAGTATCCGTCCTAATCTCCCTTTTCTTTTGATAAAAAATCAAACTAAAATTACCAGAACTCATCTCATCAAATCCTTAAATTCCACGTGTTTTAAACTATATGCTCATCTTCTCCCTCACAACATACTCAGGAACCGCTCCTGGAAACCAGATATTGCCACTTCTTCATGTCCCCATATCTCCTCCATTACACTATGAAAAATGAAAACTGAAATCACCTTCAATCGTCTCTTCAACATCTCTTTCTACTTGCGTCCATTTTGTAAATTACGCACTGCTCAGAAGGAACGCGTTACCTGCTTCAAACTCCATGGCTTCATAAAAGTCGCAACATCATTTGTTGTTGCAACCCTTGAGTTCTTGCACACGAACTCGATATAGTCCCACAAATTCAATTCTAACATCCGTTCTTCCATTTGATGTTTTCCATTCTTTCCATGATGAAAACCCAACAACTGTGTATTTTCCGTGCGACTTAGATGAAGTCGAGTTCTCCAAAAATTGTATTAGCACAAAGCCCTTGCCAAGAGAAGAAGAGAAGCCATTGTTTTAGAATTTTTAGAAATTTATTTGTGTTTCTTTTGATTTTTGAAAGATAAGTTTCCTCATGATTTTAGCTTAGGAAAGGAAAACTTGGCAGCACCATTTGGTTGACTGTCAACAGAAGTAAATTAGCATTATGGAGTGTGAGTGGTTATTTATAGAGTAACTTATATAATTTTTTATTCATTATTTTATTAGTTTCTATTGAGCCGTTAACTCCAGTAAGCGGTTTAAAAATTCGCAAGATCTCAAACCATATCCAATTTCGACGAAAATGGACATGCAGCTACAGTTCGACATTACAGACCCAACGAAACTTGTTTCATCGAATTCCAAATCCTTTTCTCACACAACATATTTTTAAAGTCAAATTATTGACTGTTTTTCACATTAAAATCCCGTACGGCCACATACTGACTCCAAAAATCACGAAAATTGGAATTTAACAATAATTTAATATTTTGGATCCAACAATATTAGTTTCTTTGAAAACAGAAATCGTTTGCAAAACCGCCTATTTTTATGTCTTTAAATAAACCCTATTTAAATATTTATATATTTTAAAATAAATAAATTAAATATTAATAAATTAATATTATTGTATATATTCACAGTGGAATACCATACAGCTCCAAAATATTTATATCTAAATTTATAACTCGATATTTCAAATCCAGTGTTAAATCAGTATTCGAATTATATTGAAAATCCATTTATAATATAAATAAATCGTTATAATTTATACAGGAATTCCATAGCAACTTTTCGAAAATTTGATTTGGACACAACTCATTATCTACACGACGAAATCTTGAATTTTATCTTCCATTACAAAAATATAATTCACCAGCTCCAAACGTTTCTTGTTTCACAGAAATCCGGCTTAAAACGGATTTTGTATATTCGTTTAAAGTTCAAATCACCAAATTACGAACTGCCATGCCATTTCAAGCTCGATTATAATTATAATTTAAATTATACGTTCAACTGTCGTTTATATAATATATTCATTAATATAATTCAACTCTATACTGAAATATATAATATAAACGATCCAATTCACACGATATTGTGAATTCCACTATTTCCGACTATTTCGAAAATTAATTATATTATTCCATTATTTATATTAATTAAATATTGAATATTATTTAATTTTGATCATTTTAAATTACCAAACCATTATTTAAATAATTAAATAAATTATTTATAATACCATAAAAATACGGGTTGTTACATCTAGGTTACTTTTAGATTTAAATGGCTAAAAGTATAACGTGATAGTACTGTGATTTGGATCTGTCTTGAATCGTAAACCTGTTTTATTCTTGGATCTCAAACTTTATTATGATAGATCTATTTTTGTAGATCTATTTCACCTATGATTAGTTTATCATGTCACCTTGTTGGATCTGAACCTTTATCAAGTTTGTGGTTAATTTGGGATTATCATTATATGGACAATTGAACCTTTGTTTAGATCTAGATCATCATATTGTGATTAATTGAGATCTGTTATCATTGGACATATGAACTCTTATTTGGATCTGTTCATCCTATGTATATTGGATCAAGTTTTATCATTACCCTTTTTACTAGATCTATTTTCGTGTCCACCTTATTATGCCTATTACTTGTATATGCCAGTATATATATTTATCTCACTTTTAGAATGATCACTATTGTCATTTTTCCCATCACCTTTCCCTTTTATTGTTTATGACTATGCTACTTTCTAGCATAAATGCCGCCAAATATATGCGAATGCGTTAGTTAGGGAATGGGGAAAAAAAAGGATAGAATCAGCATAATTTAAGTAATGTTTATATGAATAGGACATATAATTCAAAATGGGAAAAAGGGGAATAATCACCTATAAAGGCATATGTAAGAATTGGATAAGAATGAAATGTCTAATAATTATAATTAGAAATTGTAATTACACTTATGACACGAGGTTAGGTTGCGTTAGTGGTGTAAGCCTGCTCGGACCCGACAGGCATATCTAGCAACCATTAATGTTGAACCTAATGCAAGAGGTCTGAGTGCGAAAATACAAGATTGTCTATGACACGAGGTTAGGCCCAACTTGTGAAATAAGACTGCTCGGACCCGACCGACATATCTAGCATCCACAAGTTACAGGCCTAATGTAGAAGGTCTAGCCCATTATAAACCATAAATGGACATGGTAATAAATTGAACTACTTAAACTAATCTAATCCATAGGGATTATATGATTATGAACCAAAGTTAGGGTCAAATAAAATTGGTTGGCTAGTGTGTGGGTTAAGCAAATTTGGAGGGTGTGGGTAATATTTGCATATAGGCCCACAAACATAACCCGATAAGGTTATGTAATTAAAGACACCTAGTGGTATACATAACCTGTGGGAATAATAAAGTTATGTAATTAAAGACACCTTATAGTGTAAGCATAACTTGTACAAATGATAGGGTTATGTAATTAAAGACACCTAGTGGTATACATAGCCAAAGTAAACCTAGTGGGGGATACAAGACAAGGGCGAGATCTTGTATCATATTGTGTGGGACCCATTTCATCCAGTAACCCGGAGTAGGTATCAAAACATGTACTCCATACTAGCTCGGAGAAGGGGCACGCTTACTGGACTGATTGTAAGAGATCCAAACATGGAGGATGGTATGGGCGGCACAAACCGGCTGGGCCATGTGCGTGCATGAACCAGACAGAAGGGGATAAGATGATCGCGACACCTGTAGGTATGGGGCTATGCATATCAGCGAGGGGTTGCCACTTTAGGACGTAATACATCCTATGGTGGGGCCGGCACAGAGATCTACGCGGATTAGGGAGCCAATCAATTAGTGTAGTGGTTAGGGTACATTTGGACGTCTGCTTAAGTTTACCTGCTTATATTGGAAGGGATCATCTCATTCTGGATATACTAGTAATAATGTAGAGTAATCAATGGGAAAGCGAATACACCTTATCATGTCTACTTTGTCATACCTGTATTTTGTGTTGTAATATCTCTTATCCACTTTATATGCCTGTCATGCTACTTTTATTTATTTACTTGCTAAAAGTAATTAGACTCGCTAGACTTTATGTATGACCCTTTTTGTTTCTCCTTCTTTCTTCCGTTTCCCTCCAGGTTCTCAGGGAGGAAACACTCAGTCTTGACCATGAGTCTGCTTACTTTTGGTAGAGCTGCTGATATGTATGGCTCAAGCTCCTCTCCTTGTTGCTATGGCTATATTCTATTTTTTAGGAATTTTATTTCTTATATGTACTCTGATATTTTTGAAGTACCAGACCGTGGATTTTATGTTGTAATGGTCTTTTATGTTTCAGACATGTAACTTTTTTTTGTACCACGGTATCCTATGATAAATAAAGTTTTTATTCCGTTGTTATTGTATATGTCTATCTTGTAATATTTCTGTTTTGTTTACTATAACGCTTCATGAAACTTAATGCATTCCCTTTGTGAGTGACAATAACGGACGTGGGGTGTCACACGATGGTAGAAAACTCTTATCAATGCCATAATGGCCAGGGCAAGGCACCCCTCGGAGGGTGGGGGGAGGGGGTGATGTGTAAGCCTTTATCTGCTCCCAAGTCAGTTATCAAAAGTATAAGCATCCATTCCCAGGAGCATCTAGAACCCTTACTCCCACCTATGATGGCCTAGGTAAGGCACCTCTTGGAGGGGGTGGGTGTAAGCCTTTATCCACACCCAAATCAGACAAAGCCATGGTAGAGAATCGAAAACCCTTATCCACGCCTACGATGGCCAGGTAAAGGCAGCCCTTGGAGGGGATGATGTTGGCCAGGGTATAGCATCAAAAGAGTAAGCCTTTAGTCATGCCTTCGATGGCTAGGTTAAAGCATATAATCCTTTATCATCGCCTATGATGGCTAGGGTAAGGCGCCTCCTATAAGGAGGTCGGGAAAGACCTTGGACCCTGCTTGAGAATAAGCCAGCCAAGTGTACTAGACACACAAGCCCATAGAGTGGCTCACAAAGCGTGTACGTCCTCTGCTTTGATAATCGAAAGTCTAGATAGTGGCTCATAAAGCAGGTACGTCCTCTGCTTTGCAAATCAAACCCTAAAGGGTAAAAAAAAGCTATTAATTGCCTGAATCTGGGTTATGGTTCGGGACTTCTATTAACACTAGATGTGGATATCTGAGCTTCTATTAAATACATGAATCTGGGTTACAGTTTGGGACTTCTATTATCTTCAGAAGTGGATTTCTGAACTTCTTTTATTAATGCCTGAATCTAGGCTCCAAGACTTATATTATTACCAGAAATGGATTCTGGTCTTCTATCAGTTACCTAAATTGGGTTTCAAAATTTATACCATTTTCCAGAAGTGGTCTCTAGTCTCCTAATACAAATGCCTGTGTGTGGGCTGCAGAGCATCTAATTATACTTCTAGAGGAGTAATTCTGGATTTCTACTTTAAACACCCTAATATGGGTCTCAAGGTTGTAACTCTCATTTCCAAAAAAGGATTTGCAAACTGGTACTCGGGTTGGTACCTCGAGTCTATTATCTAAAAACCTTCAAATGATGATCGTGATCTTCCACATTTCACACAGGGAGATTTTCTAAACTTACATGCATAAATTTGCTATCGATAATTTTGAGAAAATATATATCATGTGAGGGGTTGTATTATTCTATCATAAGGTCCCTTCATTGCTTTTTTATGACCCGGATAGCGATTCATATGAACTTAGTAAGCTATTGTATATGCCTTACCATTGGCAAAAGGCCAACACAAAGATATTATGTGTTAATCTTTATGCAAAGTAATGCAATAGGATTTCCAGATAAAGGTGTCCCAAACATAAACAAATGTTATACAACAAGTGATACCCATACACTTTACAAAATTATTTACAACCATTTTATAAAGTGTCAAGTACAAAAGCTAAATCTCAGTATTACATTTACATCAAGTATTTTGAATCTCCTTAATAGTTAATGGAGGGGTTGACAGCATGACGAATTGCATACACAAAAGCTCGTTAAGCTTTTTCTTTTTTCTTATAATCTCGGTAGGGTTGTCTAGGGGTTTAATCTTAAATTTTACAGCCCAGTTGTAAGCTCTATACATAGCTCTCAGAGTCTTATTCTCTTTTTCCAAATCAAAGACACTCTTTCGTAAATCACGTCTCTCCTTCTATAATTGCTGAATTTTGGAGACATAATAGTTAGTACTTCGAAGTATACTCTCATCGCGTTCTTTGTCAAAAAATACTCTTCATTTCATCTTTGGCCTTTCGTCACTACCTATTGGCAACTGATTCATCTATCCCATGAGGAGGGTATCTTAAATGAGAATATTTTCAAACACCGAAGCTTCAGGCTTAATTGTGGCTTTAGAAAGTTTGGACACCAATATGTTAGTGGTATATCCGAAAGTAAATTCTCATGCTTTATAGTTTGCTTGAGTAGTATCTCGCTCAATTTCTAGGTCAGCGATTTGCTAGTGCAACCTAACTACTTCCTCATCAAAATCAATAAAGGGATTAGTTTTAATTTCTCTCTTTAATTCAAGGATAATTTTATCCTTTCCCTCAACTGACTTTTTATAGTAGCCATTCGTCCATTCAAATGCTAAATGGTCAAGTTTTTATGCAAGGCCGTTCTTTCTTGTGTTGGCATAAACACCTCTTTTTGGACATCCTTAGATCTGTAACTATTAATGATTTGTACCTAGATTGGGAGGGCAAAACTTTGGATTGGATTCCCTATTTACGAAATAAGACATAATTATACACAAGTCCTATTTTCAAAGAATAACACAAATAACATTAAAATTTTCAAAAGGATTTATTATATGAATTCTTAGAAACTTTAAGCTGTTTTGGTAACATGCACAAAGCAAATTACATTCTTTGATCCTATTTGTTAATACACATATTTTTTATATTACTTATCAATTCAGCATAGATGGTTCTAAGCCTTTTTAAAATTACTTTTCGATCAGCACCCAAAAAATCAAAAGGAATCTGAGGGTATTTCATATAAATACACTGAAGGTATTCTAAGAAATGATCTCTTCTATATAATGATTTTGGTTAATGTTCTCTCCTAAATTAAAAAATGAGCGTAAAGCATCTTTCGGTATAACATCTTTGTGGAATATAAGATTCTACCATAACATGAAATGGAATCAAAAATATAAGAAGACATTGTCATAAGCATACATTCACAAGCACATAGTTTATATCGATATTTTGAAATATTCAGCGATAAATCTGTTTTTATTATATTTAAGCTTCTCTGGGGGCAAGTCCATGGGAATTGAAAGAACCCTTGGTAGGTTCCAGCAAGCCCCAAGATGGAGGTTAGTCTTGCGCTCATCTAAGCAACGTCTATGAAGACATCGAAGCAAACCATCACTAAACTTTCCTAAGAAGGAGAAGTCTACTGTTTCAAACCGATTATAAACTTTATACAAAAATCCACTAATATATCCCTATCCTCTATTAGCATTCAAAACAAAGTTTCATAGCTCCTTATTTTCCTCAAGAGTTTTCTCTCTTCGGATTCGAGCTGCTTTTGGTCTTGGTGCAGCTTCATGTACTTTATAAAACATAAGATTAGAAGCATTTCTACCAAGATCATGTTATTTTCAAGATAAGGCATTATAATCTTTCAACAATTTCTCCTGCTTTAAGTGAGATTGAGTTATTTCTCTCTGTTTCTTATCTAACTCTGCTTTAAGATGTGAGACAATGTTTTTCTTGGTCTATATATAATGACAGGGAGTCAATTATCATGAGTTCAATGAGGTATAAAACACTTCAAAAGTGAAAGCCATACCCAAGAAACAGGGATGTCAGCTTGAACAGGTTGTTCCTTTTCTTTTTGCACAGAAGAGCCACCTTCCTTGGTAGAAGGCACCGTCGTATTTTGAATTATTGGAGCACTTGAAGGATCATGATTTGTTCCCTTGGAACCATGAGAATCACCACAACCAAGGGTAGGCTGCCATCTTCCTTATCAAAATCATCCCGAAAACCATTTAAATCATTGTCGTCATCATCTTTGTCATCATCATCTTCAACAACAGTGTCTTCTTCTTCCCCATCATAAAGATCAAAATCGTCAGGCAAATCATCAGTGTACAAAAGGTCCTCGGGTTTTGTTTTGCTCTTCTCTGGTACTTCAACCCTCTACTTAGTTAACTTAATCCTTTTCATGACCCTACTTGTAATGGAATGGCTGATAGAAGGATGTTCAATCTCCGGGTATCTTTGGAAATTATCAGAATACGCCAGGAAAAGGACATCTTCTTAGGATTCTAACATTGCCTCTTAGAAGAGAGTTTCAAGAATGAGGAAATTCTTATCTTGGCTTTATGAATTATCCGCCTCGCATAAGAGAGTGCATTATCTTTCTCTTTCAATTTATCAGCGTGGTCAACTACCATTCTCGCTCGATTGTTCTCGAGTTCTTGTTTCAATAACTGAAGGGCAGAAATCTTGTCAGACAAAAGGTCCTTTGCATTTCTTTCCTTTTCAAGCTCCAAATTGTCTCTTTCAAGGGAGGCATTCAGCCTTGCACACTCATTCTCACTCTCTTCCTTTGCCACGTTTAGATCATTAACCTTAGATTCCAAAGAAGCCTTCTCTTCATTAAATTTGGAAATTTCAGAAGAAAACAAAGAAGTTATCTATTGAAGTGAGAACCAGTCTTTGGTTACCTAAAAAGAAGAAAACTAAATCAGTATTTGCATAAGAGAAAAAATTAAAGAAACTAATAAAGACAAGAAAGTACCAAAAGTTTTTGCTCGAAGATATGTCGTCGGAAATCCACCAAGTCCGAAGATGTAGAAGGTAGAGAAATATTGGTAACATCCTAAGAAGAAAGAGAAAGTCTAATAATTTCATCAAAATTTTGGGCCTGTAGAGGGGGGCTTGGAGAACTAGCTTGTGGGGGAGAAGAGAGGAGTTAGTCCATGCTCTATCTGATCCATAGCTCTAGGAAAATCAGATGCTAGAAGACCATCAACAAATTCACTCTCTGTGGTCATTGTTTGGAAGGAACTGAAATTAGGAGCAATATTAGCAGAGAAAGCAGTGGGACCCTGAGTCTGCTGCTCAGTCGTCACAACAATAAGATCTTTAGAGGAAGGGGCGGAAATCTCACCCTTGCGCCTCTTGGAAGATGGGTCTTCAACAGAGAAAGTGTAACACCCCGGATTTTTGAATAATCGAATTAACTAAATTAAAGAATAATTAATCTCAGATGTGAGAATTAAGGGAAGGGGTTGCACCATCGTGTTCGTCTCGGAATTCTGGTTGAGATGGAGTCCGAGTTTGCGGGAAACGGGTACCGGATGAAGGAGTTATGGATGAACGAAGACTGGTGGCAAAACAAGAAAAAAAATTATTGCACTGGCGCACTTGGGAAGTGCGCCAGTGCAAATTTGCATTGGCGCACCTTCCAAGTGCGCCCAGGCCGAGGCAGCAGGCCTGGACAACTTTCTGGTTCAGTCTGACCCATGTTGCTGAGTCCTTTCTGACTCCTTGCTAAGTCACTAGGGCTGAGGTGTCACCCTATCCCGACTGAATGGTTTTGATTAACCCTAAGATCATCCGACGACTTAAATTAATTCAAAACTCTATAAAAAGACCCATAGACTCAAACCCTAAATAAGAATTAAAACTAAGGCTATGGTCATCATGCTGTCATCTTGAACCCTAGAGTAGCCGCCACCAATTAGAGGGGAAGAACAACTAATCAAATCAGTTCTATTCAACCCTAACAACGAATCTTCTTCAAAGGAAAGCTAATTCAACTTCAGAAATCAGAATTCAGAACTAAAGACCGCCTTTGAGTTGTGAGTTCGATAATTTTAAAAAATAATTAGCAATTTAATTGGATTAAGTTATGATGCGGATTGTATGGATGTGATGTGAATTATTGATCGCATGTTGTAATTATGTTGTAGAATTGTGTTGAAATCTCTTTGACGTTATGTTGTGATGCTATCATTTATGATGTAATACTATCACCTATGTTATAATTCTATGATTTGTCTTATGTATAATCAAATCATCATGTTATTCATATGCTAGTTTGGTTACGTTGATTCATATGATGGATCATAAGTATGTATGCAAGTTTAGATATTGATTTAGACAGGAATCATAGGCAAGTTAGTATAACCTTACATGTTTCGTGACATCAATTTTAGATCTAAAGTTAGGCTATGACATGTGTGAGTTATATGACAAATTCTACACAATTATTTACATGTTAGATGCAAGTTTACACCATTGTTATGATGCATAAATCACATATGCAAGTTTATATAAATATATGAGTTTGGAATATGAATCATGTTATGCAAATTTAAGGTTATTGCCTATGCAAGTTTAAACCTTTAGATGTAGATTTATGACATACATGATTTATGCAAGTTCACACCTTTAGATTTGGATCCATGACATATGTTGTTTATGCAAGTTGTAACTTTGGCCTATGCAAGTTTTAGATGTAGAACATCATTCACATATGCAAGTTCACCCCTATGTTTAGATCTTTGTTTTAATTATGTGTATATTATGATGTTTTCTCTTTATTCCATGAGTTAGACTATTCGAGTCTAACATATATTTTACTTTAAATGAACAAACGTACAACGTGGGGTAAAAGGGATAATATTAAAATGATTTAATTAGGATAAATGCCTTAAAAGGCATAAAATAAAATTGTGATGAAAATTGGTATGATTTTATATACCATAAATGGACGGACATAATTGAGTCAATTATGGACATCGTTAAATTTGGAATTGATTGAAAATTTGAATAGGGAAAGTAATTCAAATTGGGGAATGATTAATTAGGAGTAATTAATCGTCTAAGACACGAGGTTAGGCTCATTTGTGGTGTTAGACTGGCCGGACCCGCCCGACAAATCCAGCTTCCACAAATGCCAGTCTAATGTGAGAGGTCTTAGACATAAAATTAAATATGTAACAATTGTAAAGCCACGAGGTTAGGCTCTTTTGTGGTGTAAGACTGCTCGAACCCGCCCGGCAAATCCAGCTGCCACAAATGCAGTCTAATGTGAGAGGTCTTTATGAGGTTACGGTCTTAATGAATTAAGAAACACTTAACCATATAAACATGTAGTGGGACATGAGGGGGGTTAAGTGGGTGCCTTGGGTGGCATGTGGAATCTAGTAGGTGCCGTGGGTGGCATTTGGAAATACGATTAGAAACACTTAACCAAAATTGAAACATGTAATTGAAACATGAATAAGAAGTGGGTTAAGTGGGATGTACTAGAGGGGACCAAGCTTAGGTGGATAGCTTGTGTCAAGTGATGAGGGCCCATTTCAACCAGTAACCCATACTTATCTTTGTGGACTCGACCCAAGTCGAGGACGGGACACCCATACTGGGCTTGACTGTAAGAGGCCAAAACGGGTCAGTGGTGGCAACGCAAGTCCAACGGGTTCATATGCGTGTGTGGGCCCGGGTTGTTAGGTAAGACGTTGTTGCATCGTGTAGGTATAAGTCGTGCATTGTTGGTTGTATCGGGTTGCCACTTTGGGGAGTGATACACCCCACTGTGGGGCCAGCATGGGTATCTATGAGTTAGGGAGCCGATCGCTTGGGGGTAGTGGGTACACCTAGTGGAGATAGGGGCAGGCGGCACCTATGAAGGCAGCTAGGGGTGCACGAAACTACAATATCATTATTAAGTCTGTAGGCGGGATCAACCTTAGGGTGACTAGTGGTGGTGTAGTATAACAATTATCCTATAGTGTTGGTGTAGTTTGTTAATTATCTTATAGTGGTTTTGGGGCGCTTTAACGAGATCGTTGTTCATCTTGTTTCCTTATTTACTTTGCCATATTCAATGGTTCATGGTTATTACCTTATTTTCCAACTTATGCCTTAGCCTAGTTACTTTGATATTTATATTGTTAAAGTTATTGCACTCGCCAGAATTTATGTCTGACCCCCTTTGTTTCCTCCTCTTTTCTTTCTTCCCCCCCAGGTGCTCAGGTTGGAACTAGCACCTGTGGAGCTTGATTTTGGACTGCCGTTTCTCTGCTTTTGGAAGATTGCTTGGATCACTGAAGTAAAGTTCAGCTTCTCTTTTATTTATGGCTATTTTGTATTGGGGATTATGTCTTTCAATTTATGTATTTTTGGTAGTCAAGATGGATATTATGTACTTTGACTCTGGTTTTTGATGATGTAAGCAAACATATGTCTTTTCCGCTGCAATGAAATAAAGTTTTAAATCTTTGAGTACTGTTTATATCTATCTTGTTGTTAAGTTTCTATTCTATACTTACTTAAAACGCTCCATAGAAGTTAATGCATTCCCTTTGTGAGTGACATTAATGGACGTGTGGTGTTACACATGGTATCAGAGCTGAAGGTTACCAGAACAGATATGAATTTTGAAAACCTATTTTTCAAAACAATTTTTATAAACAAGTACCTTCGAAAGTAAGTTTTAAGGAAAGTATTTTCAGGAGAAAAGCTTATTTTAGAAAGCATAACCCCAAGAGCCTTATATCTTTCCCTCAATTCTTTTATATTGAATCTTTCCTTTTTCCGTTTCAGCATGTCTGAAGCATCTGAGATACCAGAGGGTGTTCATGTCCCCGGTTAGTTTCGTAAATATCTCGAGGCTAGGGCCACCACCATAGGTCCAGCAAATGCTCCTCCTCCTCCTCCTCCCCCTCCTCCTCGCGTCGATACATTTGCTAAGATATGTAAGGACTTTAAAGCAATGGGTGGAAAACCTTTTCACAGGACGGAGACATTTGTTGAAGCTTGCAACTGGCTAAAGGAGGTGGAAGAATTGTTTAGAATCTTTGAAGTGGATGATGGAAGAAAAGTCCAACTAGCTGCCTGGCTAATGAAGGATGAGGCCTCGTTTTGGTGGGAGGTCACTAATGGGGGATGTCCAGTCGATACATGGCTAGATTTTAGGCAGAGCTTTGAGGCGAAGTTTCTCTCGCAGGCTGAAGAGAATCTATACATGGAAAGGTTTCTAGCATTAAAGCAAGGGAATTTACCGGTGAAAGAGTACGTCAACAAATTCAACCAATTAGCGAGATTTGGCTTGGATTTGGTGAATACTCTAGAAAAGAAGGCCCTAAGATTTGTTAAGGGTTTGAACGAGCCGCTTCATGGGTTAGCTATGGCCCACATCCCCGTGGGGGCTACCATGGAAAGACTAGTTGACATGGCGCTTATGCATGAAGAGGAGAAGGGCGCCAATGCTAATAAGGCACCCGAGAAGAAAGGGGATCAAAAGAAGCCGCACAGCAACAACAGAAAAAGAAAGGTGGCAAAGGCAACAATGCTAAGGGAAAGAAAAGAAGCTTTAACTGTGGGACACCCGTCCATCCAAGCAAATATTGTAGGAAGAAAAAGAAGACTAGTTGTTTCCACTGTGGCGAGGAGGGACATCTTATTAAGGACTGCCCAAAGAAAGGGAAAAGGGAAGAGTCTACATTGGGAGGACAGGTGTAGTCTCTTATGGCACTAGGGCAGGCAAGGGGACAAGTTCAGGCTCTCGTCCCACCGCTGCAAGAACGAGGTAGAGCAATTTCCGTTGAAAGTTTAGTTTTTCTATTTGATCATCCTGTCGGTACTTTATTCGATTATGGCGCATCACATTCGTTTATTTCTACATCATTAGTTGAAACAGTGCACATTGATACTAGTCTAGTTATTGATCCCTTAGTAGTCTCAAATCCTATCGGTGGTTCGGCTCATCTTTCTATGATTTGTCGGGATTTGAGAGTGTTTATCTTGGGCGTTGAGTTTGAGTGCAACGCTTTTTTTCATGGATTCATGGGCTACGGTTTAATTCTAGGTATGGATTGGCTAACTAGATATGGGGCCATCCTAGATTGTGAAAGAAGGGTAGTCAGATTGTTGACTCGTTTTGGAAAGACCCTTGATATTTCTTGTGACCCTAGAGGTCCAGTAATGCTTAGCTACCTAGAATCCCTTGACGCATCCGATGATGATTTACATTCTGTTCCCATAGTCCGTGAATATGCTGGTGTCTTCGATGAGGTGAGGGGTTTACTCCCAAAACGTGAGATAGACTTTCGAATATATCAAGTAGATAATGCAAAGCCAGTTGCATTACCAGTGCGCCACATGGCTCCAAGAGAGAGAAGAGAACTCAGTAAGCAAGTGAAAGAATTGCTTGAGAAGGGGTTCATCAGACGTAGTATATCGTAGTGGGGGTGCTCCAGTAGTATTTGCCACGAAGGCAGATGGGTCCCTTAGACTTTGTGTGCACTATAGAGAGCTTAATAACCTTACTAAGAAGAATAGACACCCACTGCCGAGGATTGACGATCTCTTCGATCAGTTAGTTGGCGCCTCAGTGTTTTCGCAGTTGGACTTAGCCACGGGTTTCCATCAGTTGAGAGTGGCTGAGGATAGCATAGACAAGACTACCTTTAGGACTCCAGACGGTTTCTTCGAGTGGCTTGTGATGCCCTTCGGTTTGACAAACACCCCTGCATACTTTGTTGACTTGATGAGTGGGGTGTTTAGGGAGTACCTTAATAGATTCGTGGTAGTCTTTGTGGACGACATCTTAATCTTTTCTAAAATCAAGGAAGAGCATGCCCTACATCTTAAGGAAGTGTTGGAGACTCTTCGAGCACATAGCCTTAAAGCTAAATTTTCTAAATGTTACTTTTGGATGAAGGAAGTGCGATTCTTAGGGCATGTGGTTTCCAAAGAAGGGATAGCTGTGGATCCTGCGAAGATAGTGGCCATCCAAGATTGGAAGGTTCCTAAAAATGCAATCGAGGTGAGAAGTTTCTTAGGGTTGGCTGGCTACTATAGGAAGTTCATCAAAGACTTCACAAAAATATCAGCCCCATTAACACGCTTGACGAAGAAGAACTTAGTTTTCATGTGGGACATAGATTGTGATGATGCATTCCAACATTTAAAGAGAGCTTTGACCACAGCCCCAGTCTTAGTGTTGCCAGATGGGAGTAAGCCATTTACCGTTTATACCGATGCTTGCGGGACAGGACTAGGCGCAGTCCTAATGCAAGAGACAAGGTTAATAGCCTATGGTGGAATGTAATTGAGAGTACATGAGAGAAATTACCCTACACATGGCCTAGAGTTGGCTGCTATTGTCTTCGCGCTTAAGTCTTGGCATCATTATCTTCTTGGCAAAAAATTCGACTTATTCACTTACCACAAATCGCTAAAATACTTATTCTCTCAGAAGGATTTGAACTTAAGGCAGCAAAGGTGGATGGAGTTCTTAGCATCCTACGACTTCGAGATAGCATATACCCTAGCAAGGGTAATGTGGTGGCAAACGCGTTAAGTAGGAAAAGGTTGTCCTTGAGCCCGTTGTTTGTTAAGCGGTGAAGCTTAGAGTTCATCTCTACGTTTCGTTGATTTTGTACCCGGTTTGCTAGCATCCTTGGAGGTCAGACCTACGCTTTTGGGACGGATTGGCGAGACACAGCGAGACGACCTACAGTTGGTTGAGTTAGTTAAAAAGCTCAAAAGAGGGGAGTCATCGAGCCATCTCCGTAGGTATACCCTAGATGATAAGGGTTGGTTACGTAGGGACGGTAGACTTTGTGTACCATAGGACGAGAACTAGAGGAAGACCATTCTTGATGATACACATCGTTCGAAGATGACCATCTATCCCGACGTGGATAAGATGTACATGTACATGAGACGAGTTTACTTTTGGGCCGGTATGAAGAAGGACGTGGCAGAGTTTGTTGCTAGATGCTTGGTGTGCCAACAAGTAAAAGCAGAGCAAAACAACCCCGGTGGATTGCTTCACCCATTGGAGGTCCCACAGTGGAAATGGGAAAGTGTTTCGATGGACTTTGTTGATGGATTTCCAAGATCGAGGAAAGGTAATATGGGGATTTGGGTCGTGGTAGATGGACTTACTAAGAGCGCCCATTTCATTCCCGTAAAGAGTAAGAGGACTGCTCCGTGGTTAGCCTCCGTATACATTCGAGAAATAGTTCATTTTGCATGGTGTTCCTTCTAGCATAGTGAGCGACCGCGATCCTATCGTCACTAGCGAGTTTTGGAAGAGCTTGCAAAAGGCGGTAGGGACTCAGTTATGTTTGAGCACCGCATATCATCCTCAGACGGACGGCCAGACCAAGAGGGTGAATCGTATTCTAGAGGACTTATTGAGGTTGTGTGTTTTAGATTTCGGAGGTACATGGGAGGAACATCTTCCATTGGTGGAGTTCACATATAATAACAGCTTTCGGTCTAGCATTGGCATGGCACCGTTCGAGGCTCTTTATGGACGGCCGTGTCGTTCGCCTACATGTTGGTGGGAGTCTACAGATAAGGTCTTGCTTGGACCCGATATGATTAGAGAGACTTCGGAAAAGATCGATTTGATTCAAAGGAGGATGAAGATGGCCCAAGATAGGCAGAAATCTTATGCGGACAAGAGGAGGATAGATCTTGAGTTTGATATTGGGGACATGGTCTTTGTCAAGGTGTCTCCATTACGGAACGTCATTTGCTTTGGGTCCGTTGGGAAGTTAGCACCAAGGTTCATAGGGTCGTTTCCTACTAAGGAGAGGATTGGGCAGATGGCGTATAGAGTTGAGTTGCCCGAGAGACTTAGTGGCGTACACGATGTATTCCATTTATCACATTTGAGGAAGTGCTTGCATGAGACCGTGGAAGTGGTAGAGCCAAGCTTACTTTGAGAGGTAGGGATAGAGCGTGATGCGACGATTCGATGAACTCCTACATGTATTCTTGGGTCGGAGATTAAGAAGTTGAGGAATCGATAGGTCAAGCTAGTCAAAGTGCAATGGGGAGATGATGAGAGCGACGCTACTTGGGAGACGGAAGAGAAGATGCATTCATTGTACCCTTTTCTTTTCGAGGGTATGTCTTTTAATTTCTCCTTTATCGCTTACCTTGTACTTATCTTATCCTTAGTATGTCCTCTAGCTAGTATCTTTGACCTTTAGATAGGGTAGTCCTATGGTTGAAACATGTGTTTGAGACATGTTATGTATGATGGATGCATGTGGATGCAAGTGTTTGCTCGTGGTTTCTCGTGGATGCATATACACACACTTTAGGCACTAGATTGGCTCAGTCACTTCATATTGCATATTGCATATAAATGTGTGTACATATTTAAGTAATGGATGTATAATGGTTGTACCATCATATGGATGTTGCATTTTGATGAATGGTTGTGCACACATGTAGAAATAATATGTATCGATAGGGTTCTTTCGCATACATAATGGACGCATGGCACTATCATGGTTTGCATTAAGGAAGTCAACTGAATCAGTAGACCGCCTGATTTTGCATTAGATAAGGAACATATACACACACTTCTTGCATATGTTCATACAAAATTAGAAATTTTATAAGGACAATGGTTGCCTGTGTTTGATGGTTGAGTAGATGGCTGTTTGGATGGTAGGATATGCATTCTCCTTAACTTTGAGATTTTGGGGGCGAAATCCTTTAAGGAGGGGAGAATGTAACACCCCGGATTTTTGAATAATCGAGTTAAATAAATTAAAGAATAATTAATCTCAGACAGGAAAATTAAGGGAATGGGGTTGCACCATCGTGTTCGCCTCGGAATTCTGGTTGAGAAAGAGTCCGAGTTTGCGGGAAATGGGTACCGGATGAAGGAGTTATGGATGAATGAATATTGGTGGCAAAACAAGAAAAAAAATATTGCACTGGCGCACTTGCGAAGTGCGCCAGTACAAATTTGCACCGGTGCACCTGCCAAGTGCGCCCAGGCCGAGGCAGCAGGCCTGCACGGCTTTCTGGTTCAGTCTGACCCATGTTGCTGAGTCCTTTCTGACTCCTTGCTGAGTCATTAAGGCTGAGGTGTCACCCTATCCCGACTGAATGGTTTTGATTAACCCTAAGATCATCCGATGGCTTAAATTAATTCAAAATTCTATAAAAAGACCCATAGACTCAAACCCTAAATCAGAATTAAAACTAAGACTATGGCCATCATGCTGTCATCTTGAACCCTAGAGTAGCGACCACCAATTAGAGAGGAAGAACAACAAATCAAATCAGTTCTATTCAACCCTAACAATGAATCTTCTTCAAAGGAAAGCTAATTCAACTTCAGAAATCAGAATTCAGAACTCCAGACCGCCTTTGAATCGTGAGTTCGGTAATTTTAATAAAATAATTAGAAATTTAATTGGATTAAGTTATGATGCGGATTGTATGGATGTGATGTGAATTATTGATTGCATGTTGTAATTATGTTGTAGAATTGTGTTGAAATCTCTTTGACGTTATGTTGTGATGCTATCATTTATGATGTAATACTATCACGTATGTTGTAATTCTATGGTTTGGCATATGTATAATCAAATCATCATGTTGTTCATATGCTAGTTTGGTTATGTTGATTCATATGATGGATCACAAGTATGTATGCAAGTTTAGATATTTATTTAGACAAGAATCATAGGCAAGTTAGTATAACCTTACACGTTTCGTGACATCAATTTTAGATCTAAAGTTAGGCTATGACATGTGTGAGTTATATGATAAATTCTACATGATAATTTACATTTTAGATGCAAGTTTACACCATTGTTATGATGCATAAATCACATATGCAAGTTTATATAAATATATGAGTTTGGGATATGAATCATGTTATGCAAGTTTAGGGTTATTGCCTATGCAAGTATACATCTATATGTAGATCTGTGATATACATGATTTATGCAAGTTCACACCTTTAGATTTGGATCCATGACATATGTTGTTTATGCAAGTTGTAACTTTGGCCTATGCAAGTTTTAGATGTAGAACATCATTCACACATGCAAGTTCACCCCTATGTTTAGATCTATGTTTTAATTATGTGTATATTGTGATGTTTTCGCTTTATTCCATGAGTTAGACTATTCGAGTCTAACGTATATTTTACGTTAAACGAACAAACGTATTTAATTGGCATAAATGCCTTAAAAGGCATAAAATAAAATTGTGATGAAAATTGGTATGATTTTATATACCATAAATGGATGGACATAATTTAGTCAATTATGGACATTGTTAAATTTGGAATTGATTGATAATTTGAATAGGGAAAGTAATTCAAATTGGGGAATGATTAATTAGGAGTAATTAATCGTCTAAGATATGAGGTTAGGCTCTTTTGTGGTGTAAGACTGCCCGGACATGCAGGGCAAATCCAGCTGCCACATATGCCAGTCTAATGTGAGAGGTCTTAGACATAAATTAAATACGTAACAATTGTAAAGACATGAGGTTAGGCTCTTTTGTGGTGTAAGACTGCCCGGACCCGCCCGGCAAATCCAGTTGCCACAAATGTTAGTCTAATGTGAGAGGTCTTTATGAGGTTACGGTCTTAATGAATTAAGAAACACTTAACCAGATAAACATGTAGTGGGACATGAGAGGGTTAAGTGGGTGCCTTGGGTGGCATGTGGAATCTAGTGGGTTCCTTAGGTGGCATTTGGAAATATGATTAGAAACACTTAACCGAAATTGAAACATGTAATTGAAACATGAATAAGAAGTGGGTTAAGTGGGATGTACTAGAGGGGACCAAGCTTAGGTGGATAGCTTGTGTCAAGGACGGGACACGCATACTGGGCTTGACGGTAAGAGGCCAAAACGGGTTAGCGGTGGCAACGCAAGTCCAACGGGTTCATATGCGTGTGTGGGCCCGGGCTGGTTGGTTAGACGTTGATGCATCATGTAGGTATAAGTCGTGCATTGTTGGTTGTATCGGGATGCCACTTTGGGGAGTGATACACCCCACTGTGGGGCTAGCACGGGTATCAACGAGTTAGGGAGCTGATGGCTTGGGGGTAGTGGGTACAACTAGTGGAGATAAGGGGCAGGCGACACCTATGAAGGCAGCTAGGGGTGCACGAAACTACCAATATCATTATTAAGTCTGTAGGCGAAATCAACCTTAGGGTGACTAGTGGGGGTGCAGTATAGTAATTATCCTATAGTGTTGGTGTAGTTCAGTAATTATCTTATAGTGGTTTAGGGGCGCTTTAACGATATCGTTGTTCATCTTGTTTCCTTATTTACTCTGCCATATTCAATGGTTCATGGTCATGACCTTATTTTCCAACTTATGCCATAGCCTAGTTACTTTGTTAATTATATTGTAAAAGTTATCGCACTCGCTAGATTTTATGTCTGACCCCCTTTGTTTCCTCATCTTTTCTTTCTTTCCCCCCAGGTGCTCAGGTTGGAACTAGCACCAGTGGAGCTTGATTTTGGACTGCCGTTTCTCTTCTTTTGGAAGATTGCTTGGATCGCTGAAGTAAAGTTCAGCTTCTCTTTTATTTATGGCTATTTTGTATTGGGGATTATGTCTTTCAATTTATGTACTTTTGGTAGTCAAGATGGATATTATGTACTTCGACTCTGGTTTTTGATGATGTAAGCAAACATATGCGTTTTCCGCTGCAATGAAATAAAGTTTTAAATCTTTGAGTACTGTTTATATCTGTCTTGTTGTTAAGTTTCTGTTCTATAATTACTTAAAATGCTCCATAGAAGTTAATGCATTCCATTTGTGAGTGACATTAATGGACGTGGGGTGTTACAGAAAGCAAGTCTTTTCTTAGCTGCAACATTATATTGAGCTAAGGTAGCTATGGTAGATGTTTCATCAGTATCCTGGGTTGTTGATCGAAGTGAACGCATCAGAAAAGCAAAATTAAGAAAATCAAAAACATGAATTAATAATTTGAAATCGTTATAGAAGAGAAGTCTTACCCAAAGAACCATGGAATAAGGGAGTAAGAGGAGTGAACAAGTCGGAGCTTAGGGTCCAGTGTTTAGCGCCAGGAAAATGGAGGGGTGGTTGCTCTAAAAAAAAATTCCTAGAAGGAAGAAGGGCAAGCTTGAGAATATTGCACAAAGTAAAAAAAACAGATCTTTGTCCCAACTCCACAGATGCCTTGAAAATGACACCAACAACTTGAGCTTCCTCTTTCCTCAAACTTTTCTTCCTGGGGGTAGGATCTGAAAAGAAACCAAATCAGACATAGCATGAAAATGAAACAATAATTCTAGAAAGATAGATAGCTCACCAGGATTGGTAAAAGTGCCTGAAATATCAAGAGGGCTCCTGATGTAGAGAAACTAATTTTCCCAACTTTAGTGTTATTGATGCTATCACCGATTAACTTCCTTGTACAATTCGCACAGAGAATAAACGAATCGACTTCTTTTGAGAGTCATAGCAAATGATGGAGAATGTTGGCACTAAGGGAAGATTGACTTGACTCAAGTGCTAAAATTTCAAGGCATAAAAGAAGAGTGTAGGTGTTAGTGGAAAGTTGAGTAGGAGCAAGTCCCAAGTGATGCAAAAATTTAGAAAAAACCCAAGAAAGGGAAGAAACCTCCGTGCCAGATATGAATGGCCGTATGTGCGAAGAATCCCTCTGGCGGGCTCTGAATGGTATCTTGGTCAAAGGAAGGAATGGCCTTAACTTCAGTCATACCAAAGCTCTGGAGAACGACATACACTCTATCTTGAGTTTTAATAAGAGAACGTTTTGGAACAACACACTTTTTTGGCCGAGGGGTGGTAGAACTTCCTGATTTCGACTTATCAACACTTTTCTTCTCAGACATGATGCAGCCAGGTAATATTACTTCATAAAACATATTAGAAAAATAATTTAATATAAGAAAATATAAACTGTTTATAAGTTTAAAACCATCATAAGAATTCATTACTTTAATTCATCTATCATTAGTATGGAAATTGGAACACATCATAAGTCATTACAATCAAGTTCTTAACAAGATTCATATGTGTCATGCATTATATAAATATTTAAAATTGGTTAAGTATTTGGTATCATCCATATCAATTGTTATGACATCGATACTAGAAATAATGAAAGGCTCTGGTATCGGGGATGTCAAAGTTGATATAATCCAAATTTTTGGTATCAGCCTAGCCGAAACCAAACAGTTTTCTATTGGTTCCATAAAATAACCAATATCATGGAAGTAAAAAGCCTAGTGCTTATGAAATCAAAATAAAAAAAATACTCCACTATCAGTAACTCTCTTATTGATTTCAACAGTTTCAAGTTTAACCAATACTTGAACAAAATAAAGTGTAGCTTTTGTTATTGAATATACACTACTCCGATACAGATTAAGTCAAAACCAAAAGCTAGCATTAATTTTGTATCAGCGGATTCAAAATTAAATGGAAACGATAACAGATTGATATTGAATTCATTGGTACCGAAAGCAAATTCCATCTTTACAATAGAAGTTAGAATTCATTAAGAAATTTTGCATTTTAAACCAAGAAAATATGTTGGTCATGATAGATGGTAAATCCACATTAAAACTCCATTACTGTCCATTCAAGCTAACCCTTGCTATTCGATTTTATTCTAATCGGAGGTCAAAAGTTACTTAATCTCGATTAAATTCATAATCGGGTCGAAGAAATGATTTGTAAGCTTTAATCTAAATAGATTAAGTACTTATAGAGAAAGGCTCAAATTTAGAATTCTGGAAAAACTTGTAAAATCTTGAAGAAATATGATCTTGTTTAGGAATGGTTTCTTACAGGTGAAGAAATAAAAAGAAAGAAGAAGAGCTTTTTGTACTAAAAGAACCTCTTATCCTAACCGTGCAAACAGTTAAGATTAACAAATTAGATCAATTCTAGAAGACCAAGAGGTGGGAAAATGTTGTACTTTTGAGACAGTACAACACAAAGGTCAAAGTTTTGACTTGGAAAGTCGAAAATATCCCTTCATAGGGGGGAAAATATTACTATCAGATTTTGATACCAAAACCAGCAGTGGTGAAGGGGTATCCGAGTGGAACCAAATAAGAGTGAAAGCCAATAAAACTCACAAGCCGACACTAAGGCACCAGGAAGGCCGATACCAGAAGCCAAAAGGGAAAAAAGTTTGGTTTACATGTTATCGGTACCGATATAGGTTGTAGAAGCTTGGAACTGATACAGAGAAGATAACACCAAGATGATACCGAAACTAACATACAATGAACAATCAGGAGTGGTTATGACATCGAAACCAAAAGCACTCGACCTGACAGTTCGATACTGAAACTTGGAGCCATAAAAGGGAAAATATGAGATCAACTTGAGATTAAGCAAAGAGCTATCGAGACAAATTACTTGGTACCGATACCGCTTACAAAAAGCAGCTTCGAAGTCACAAGGGAAGAAGCTTGAACCAATACTCTGAAGCTACTAAAGTAGGGAAGAGCTTTGGGCGTGCTACCGAAACAGAAGAATATCACTGGGACCAAAAATAGAAAAGGAAGCTATCCATACAAATTTACTTGGTATCGATACAATACATGGAGGCGACACCGGATTTACAAGTGAAATAGAGCTGACATAACCACCCAGAACAGACAGGCGGCTCGATACGACACCAAAGAGCAATTGACGAAGCTGGAAGCACCCGAAACTGGGCATTCTACCAACCGTAACCAAAGGGGACAAATTTTGTCTATAAATAAGACCCTAAGGGTCTCATTTTAGGAGATCTTTTGCTCATTCCACTATCTTATATCCATTTCTTATACAGAAAACCGTAATTTGTAAATTAATTTGCGGGTTTTACTTGTAATCACTTATGTACTCAATGAAGTGATCAATAAAGGGAGAAACATAGCACAAGTCTTATATTCCACTTATTTTCTTACTGCAATCCTTCGACAACTCTTCGTACTTAAGCATAATTACCAAAATAACGCTTCCAAATCGGTTTAACTTCCAAATTTGTGCCGAGTTTACAAAGCCCTTATCCCAAGGTAACTGTTGATCCTTGAATCCCGTAAGCGTGATACTCACCTCTTGAAGGAAGAGTAACTAATCTTCAAGCTTAAGACTTTTATATCGGGGAAACGGAGAAATAACTCAAGCTCATAGGAATTGAATAATCCCTTGGATCTCCTAGGTCCTTATCCTTTCCCTTATCTCCAATGTTGACAAAAAATAACATTAATAGTAATTGTCGGTGCTTGAGTCTCGTAAGCATGATACTCACCTCTTGAAGGAAGAGTAACTAATCTTCGGGCTTAAGACCTTAATATCTAGGAGACAGTGAACAAACTCAAACTTGTAGGAACTAAAAAAAAGTATGTTCCCCTAGGATCACAACTAAATCCCCTTATTTTGTTGTCGATGAAAAATAATTTTACCAAAATGGTTGTTTTTCTTTAAGAATTTATTTGATTATTAAACTATCACAAGAAGTTGTTATATTTGAGAAATACATTTGCCTTAGTTGTAAAAGTTAAAATAAAATTTCAAAATCTACGATAATCCATTCAATCATAAAATGATTTATAATCATTCACACCACATCATGTTTAGCTTTAAGTAATGAACCTGACCACTTTAGAAAAATATCAGACAAAAAAGTTCACTGTGCAAATTTTCTACTTTTCCTAGGTAAGATCCATCTATCCAATATGTACTATTACGACTGATCTACATAAGTTATTTAAAGCAAAAATATACTATAATAGAATAACATAACCTACTATGAAGGTAGACCAAACTAGAAAAACTAATGCCAAAGGTATATAGATAGACAATAATAGAAAATTTGCAATAAAATGAATTGTTCACATAGTATGCTAATTAAAATTACATGAAATATATGTAATAATACCTCCCAGCAAAGTTCAAATCAGATGCTTTCTAGGGTTAGGGTCTAGGATGACTACATCAAAGCAATATTGTGGAATCGGTCGACTACTGATAATAAGATTATTGTAGCATTGATCGCCTATTGATGACAGGGTTAATTACATGATTGAGATTTGAGATTTGAGATTTCCAGAGCTGACGATGATAGGATAAAATGAAACTATTTTTCTGATTGAGGAAGTGACAAATCGATACGGACTTTTCTATTTCCCACACAAATTTGTTTTACCTCCCACCTTTTTACATATAACATTGTATGCTAAATTGAGAAAGTCATATAGCGTTGAAATCAAGGCTTACATTGTGCACCAAAGTTGGTCTATGGAAATGCTATTTACTGATGATATGGAAACTTCAATTTGTTGTAGTGCCTATGATTAACATATAATCTTTTCAAAAACAAGGAACCCTTAGGAATTCACAATAAATTCATACAATTGTATAAAATTATGAAATTCACAACCCATCTCAAAATTCTTATAACACAAATCATATTTTTTTTTACATTGTTTGGATATTTATCACTATAGGTTTAAACCTATAATCTTATTCAACTTCAAGCATATTAAACATGCATCACGAAATCAACATGGGTATTAATAATCAGGCATGTTGCATCAAGAACAACATGGAAAAAACCATAAACAACTTCAAACAATTATGAACATCTTATTTTGGGTATTTGCAAACAACCAAAATAACAATAGGTAGAGAGTATTGTTCTCCTTGATTTGGTTGAGTTCGTGAGATATGTTAACTTGAATGTCCGAGCTTTAAGTTCCCTAGCTTTTGCTTTCTTCTTGTCCTATGATAAATCATCGACCCCTCTTTATTTTTATATTAGGATTTAGAAATGAATGTAATGAAGGCATTTAGTATAAAATGATGTATATAAGGCTGAAACCCCAACTTTACCATCCTTATATCTCCTAACCTTTTGTACATTCTAATTAGTTAATTCGTTTCTAAGGCCAACCTCTAAACTAAATTCTTAAACATAAATCCCATTCCATCATACATTATATTATCCCTATTTACTTCCCTTTAATTTGATTTCTAAATAATATTTCACAAACACTAGGCGTGTTACAATGAGATAACTGCCATATATCATTGACACTCAAGAAACCAGGAGATGTATTGTCGTGGTGCTCAGAAAATGTATGACGATAACCTAGGTTGAAAAGGAGCAAAACAACATTGAGCATGTTAGATATCTCATAGTGAATGTAATAAAATATAATAATATACATAACTGATATAAAACAAGCAAGGCCGTAAATAACCGAAACGAATCTCAACATCAGAGTAATAGATCCAAAATAGTCTACATGAAAATAAATAGAGTTAAACATCCTAAAATAACTCAAAGCAACCGTTTATCAAAAGAAATCACTAATAAGCCTGGTAGTGCTCAACAACGTAATGACCATAGTACAAAGTAAAGTCATATGCCATTATCCTATTACTCACCGTTTGAATGTCTCTACTTACTCATCAGCATATCTATAATCTGCTCATTTAAGTGTACCAGTCTAACAAGAAGTAAAGCATAAAACTATATACTACTATAACACATGATATGAAGAGTCATACCTAAACTATTCATGCATCTATGTAATTCACACATAGAAGCATATAATACTCGACGATGATCATCACGGATTTTCCATACATCAGAATACTGAGTTCCAAGAGTCATCACATAAATGGTATTATGACATCCCTAAGATGATAACATCCAACAAAGAAAGTGTAACATTCATCCTCACATTCAGTCTCTTAGTGTGTTGGATATATGGTACACTTAATGCCTCGGTACTCAAATCCATGCCATTCATAGGCTATGAACTTGACTACCTATGATATATTCCAAGTTGAGGACTTGAAAAATCTAATGAATTTTACAGGTCTTTCGATAAAGAAAATTTTCATAGATCTATGCTGAAGATAACCTCTGACGGAGGTAAGGACTTGGTAATTCAAATGGACTTCACATTTACAACAATATGTCCGAAAATATCCTTTGAAACCTATGTACGATCGATCATGTTACACTAATTTCTCAAAATTAGAGTTCATCTCAGCACTACCCGTCTGACTCCAATCCAAAGTTATTATGGTATTAAACCATCATCAACCACTGTAGAATATCACTATCTCATAATAGTCCCCTAATAGGCCCATCATAATGACTCATATTCTCCTATTAGCTTGTAGAGTATAATTGGTCATACTAGAATTGTTTTCAAAAAGAATTTCTGATAGTTCTGGATGAACTTTTAGAACGGAATTAGGGTTTAAAATACTTAGCTAGCCATTAAGAAATTTAATTACTCACCTTATCCTAAACAAGTTTCTAGATTGAGCAAATCTTAAGATCTATCTTTGAACAATTCAAATGGATTTCCATTTCTCATTAGCATCAAATCTTCACTCCTAGGTTTTATCTTTCAGTTCTCCTCTTTATTTAAATTTGACTGAGAAATTTGAGCTTTTGGAGGAAGATTAAAAGTTGAAATGTTTTAAGAGAAGGAGCAATGATAGAACTAAGATTTTATTAGTCTCCAATATCTCTTCTAACCATAATCCTGAAATTAATTAAGTTCCCTACCATTAATTATTTTTAGTTACCCATTAAAGCTATTTAAGACACAATCAAACTTAAATCACTCATAGCTTTCAAATGGTAAGTTCGTTTTTATTAATTTAACTACCTACAAAAAGAGAACTTCAACACCCTGCATTTTTAATCAAGTAAAAAAATTCATATAATTTCCATAATTTAGTCACGAGAGTAGTGTCATTGTCCTTGTGATGATTTATTGATCAATTTAGACCTATGGTGTGCAGAAAACCGACTTAAAATGAAGAAGCTATGGCTATTTGGAAATCAAAATAATATATATATATAAACACACACACATGTACATGGGTTGGGTCGACCTAGCCCACAGGTGGTCGACCCACGCACAGGATGGGTCCACCCATCCTGTTGGCTATGTATAGATTATGCCCAAATGCAAACAATGAATGTCAAATACGTTTTATTTTGAACGTGTGCTAAGTTGGAGAGTTTTTACTCATTCGTTTTTAAATCTTTTTAACATAGCAAGTTCCTATTGGCTGATTGACGTGGTTGGCCTTGATTTAATCTAGAAATCCAATGGTTTAAGATCCCTAGCCTAACATATAAATAGACAGCTAAGCCTAGCTAATTCTTCACAACACAGTCTCCTCTCCACTAGGATTCAGTCTTTTATTTTAGAGACAGACCTAACCTAAAAGGTTTAGGGGAAATATTCACAACAATAAATATTTATATAATCCTATTTTAGGGCGGGATCTGCAATAACTAAGGAGTAAAACTAAGGATGATGGGCAAGAAAATTTAAATTTTGTCTTTTTGGTAATGGTAATTATTCTCGTTTAATTCTTGTTGATTTAATCTAATTTAGAATTATTAATAGTTTTTTTTCCTGTTAAACTTAGGTATAGTTTAATTAGGTTTATTTACAATAGTTTCGTTCTGTTGTAATTTAATTTAATATATGTATTTATGATTATTCAGAGTAATTCTCTAATTAAACTGTAAATTTGAGAAAGTTGTATTTATATGCAGAATTTAATTGATTATAATTAATCTTGGGAAAATATAAGTATTGTTAATACAAAGAAAAGTTGATAAGTGGTATTATGACAATAGTGGGACCCGAACCCCTGATCTCTCAGAAAGCAACACAATGCATTAGACAAACATGCTTAAGAACCTATATGTTAGCTTTTGTAGAGGGGCGTCACATGCATAATCCTAATCGTGTTCAAATTTAAAGTAGTTATATAAAATTTGAGAAATAAATTAAGAACACAAATTAAAATATATCGATTAAAATAAAAAGCTAGGAATAGCCTAGATTGGCTAGTTAAAAAAGGGATATATTTATAGTTTGATTTGTAAGTAAAACAACAAACGTAATTGCAAAAAATAAAAGAAACAGGAAACGGATTAGCGTGAAATAGGGATTTAGACATACTATATACTATCTAACAGAAATAATTAAAAGGAATGTCTTGCAATTATGGAAAGCATTTTATATTAGACTATGAAAATGGATTTTTATGCATTTTCAGTAAGCAGTCAATTACAAAAACGCATAGCTTCCTAAAAGACATAATTACAAAGATGGTAAGTAAAAGAGGAACATAATTAAAAGATGTTATGTAAAAAAGAGAGTAAGAAAACTAGTTAGAATCTTGATAGGCAAGAAAGGATGTAACCAGTTATGATAATAGCATGGCCATGTAAATAGATCATAATAGATAGATTAGATGTATTTGCAAGAGAAATATTATGATAACTGTATAGGTGAAGAAATAAAATATAATAGATAGATTGAACATGTTGCAAGTAGAATTATAACATGAGAAGCTTTAATTAAAAAAGAAATGACGTAAAGAAGGCTTATTATACATAAGCAAATAATGGTAGTGGTTAGGACCCAATAAAGATAATAATTGTTTGGATACATGTCATCATTAGTCAAAGTGTTATGAGAAAGACTGGAGCTAAACCAACAGGCTGATGATCTTTCAATATCGAGACATTAGATGAGGGGCAACGCCAGTTAGATGTTTAGATATTCTGTTGTAGGGCATGGTCACTTAGCTCTTGATTGGTCTTTTCTTAGTTGGGGAGGGGTGGGCGGAGGAACTCCATAGGAAAAGAGACATAACGAATTAGATACTTGTATTGTAGGTCTAATGAGGCTATCCATTACATATATAGAAATGCACAACTGAGTTCCATACAAGGGTAGACCTTATGAACGGAGCTAAGGTTGTAGATAGTACGACTATGCATAGACCTTGATGCATACACCGAGTGGTACACCATAGATGTCTGTACATCGAAGCGAGTTGATGTGGATGTAGTTTCAGTTTTCTTATCGGATGTTGGAACATATGTATTGTCGGCCTTACGAAGCAGTAATTTATAGATGCAGTTGGAGTATGTTTTGTAGCATGATGATGTAGACTTATCGAGGAGGATACGACGGGCAGTACCTAGATATATTGGGTGTATAACTACATATTTGTTGATTATTAGGTTTGAAATACTAAGGTGTAGATGGGTACGATTAACATACCAAGGCAAGAGTGTTATAAATCATAATAACCTAATTAAGTAAATCAGTGACAAAATGGCATATATAGTGTCATTCTTAAAAGCATAATCTGTTCATTTACCAGAATTTTATTCCAACCCCTTCCTCATAACGAAGCAGTAGGTTAGACAGATGACATAGTTTTTACAGCTTATAGACACTTTCTTTTCAGTGGCGCTATTGTGATAAGTATTTACTTGTTATCATATTTTACTTAGTTCCAATATGACACAGTTATTATGAGCTCTGATTTGTTTGTCTTTTATTTCCTGTAGGATACAAGAAAACCAACTCAGGTTTCAGTGGATTTGGATTTAAGCATTTTGTGAAAAACTTGGGTCTATTAGAATTTGGGTTGTTACATCCATTGTTAGAGCTTAGGTTTAAGGTTACCATATAGATAGTGCATGAACGTATTTGTATTTTGAAATAACAAATATATTATATTATGCATACTTAGATCCATATAGAAACCCAATAGGAAATGAAACGACATATGAGGAAAGCTGGAATGTCAATCGTGTGTACTAAGATAATGTATATGGAAATCTGAGGGCGGAAAGCCGATGAGACTGAGTGTAAAATGTACAATATGCTTTCAAAAGGATAATTCCATAAGTTAATATATGAAATTTCATAATTTTATATTAGTGGGTAGGGCAGTAGAGCGTTATGATATGAGAAAGAATAAGAAGGAAAATGGATTCGAGATATATACACACACACACATATATATACATATGTATATATACACACACACACACAATATATATATATATATATATATATATATATATATATGTATACGGCACAAGGTAGCATAAAATTAGTTCAGACATAACTATGGAAGAATTATTGTTTAAAGGAATGCAAGGGATTTGGAAACAAACATTAAGGAAACCTCTTTGTACTCTGCAACACAATTAAACTTCTGAAAATAACATAAAAAATAGATATAGAGAAAAAGATTCTTAGAAGAGTTTTCAAGTCTCAAATTTAGAAATTGATAGTTTTCAGAAATTCAATAGTTTGATATATTGAGATAAGCATTGAAATAACTTTTGAGAATACTGTATAGATCTGTTTGGAAGAATAAAGTGCGCAAGAAAGTTGTAGGGTTAAGCTACATAAGTTATTAAAAAGGCATGAATATAAATGATCCATGCATATACGTAGTGCAAGGATATGCCAGAGGCAGGTTTTAGTACAAATATAAATTGTCTTAAACAAGGTGCTATTTTGAAATGGATGTTAAGAACCCATTTTGAGTGTATCCCCATAACTAAAACTTTTACGAACATGAAAAAGAAAATAGCGGTTTTGTCTTGTAAGAAAATATAGAGTTTCCATAAAGAATGGGTTGCAATAGACTTTAACTCATTGAAACAAGAACAATTGTGAGATAACATTCTATGAATAATTAAGCTTGTAAGCAAATGTGTTTTGTTAAAGCAACAAGGAAATATGCAGTGAAAGAGGTATATAAAATATAAGTGAAACACCATATTTTATGCTACCTATTTCAACAATTTTTTTTTACTTTAGCAGAACACAAAAGTTCTCTGTAAAAAAGATTCATGGAAACCCGATCTTAATAGTTCTTCTTAAAAAATAAATGTGTATTAAAATAGATAAGTAGCTCCAACTGTATTAAAGTGCATAACCCTTTTTGTAAAAGTGAACCATTATGAATGAATAAAGGCAATATCGACCCTTGTTTTTAACATTTGAAGAAATGTTTTGAGAAGATAAATTTTAGAATATAAAGATGGTTTAGTGGAATGATTCCAATAGTGTGCTTGGAACATTAGAATTAATCCAAAAGGATGATTTTGGCATGGAAAAGGACCATAAAACTTGTGTAGAAATTATAGAAACTCTTAAGAAAGAAATTAAAAAGTAAAAGTGGGGAATGGTCAACACCTCAAAGATTATACAATAGTACATGAGGATTGAGAAGGAAATTTTTTAAATGATGTCTCCTTAGTGGTTATTGATATAATTAAGAAAAGTTCAAGGTAATTTTAAAGCTTTTATAGTTTATATAGGAAGGACAAAAGAGATGGACTCCGCATAGATATAGATTTAATAAAGGGTACTGGTTAAGTGAAAAAAAGATACGTTAATTAGAACGAGAATTTAGCTTCTGTGTAAATTAGTAATAAAATGGCAAAGGATTGAATTTTCAAGGAAAGTCCTAGAACCAATATTATTGAAATAAAGAGGAAATAGAATGTAAAAGCAAGTTTTTGATTTTGAAAGTGAAATTATGATATGGTTTGTAATTAATGAAAACACATTTTGACAATTCTTGAGTAAAAGCTGTGAAAGTTTAGCTTCTTGTCTTTTTTTTTGAAAGGCGAGTGAAAAATTATTATACACAAAAACAAGAGTTACATCAACTTAAAATGCAAAAGCAATACAGACTCTTGAATGTCTAGCCTTGAATTACAAAAACTGATAAAAAATTGAGGTAAAGATACTATGTCACATGAGAATCACAATAGCAACACCAAGCGAAAAATTCCTAAATCCAAATTGCAAAGAAAGAAACAAGCAACATAATTCACTAAATCATCCCTATATACCAATTCCAAACCGCATGCACTGTAAGATTCTCGCCACAGTTAACTAATAACTGTGTACAGCTGTCACTAACAAAGTTGGGACTCAATTTAAGACATGATCAGACATGGGACTAGGTTTCTTCTTGGTATGTCGTTTCATCTTATTGGTGAGCGGCATCACATCCTCTAGCAAGAAGTTATTACCGTCATCTAAATCAGAGTCATCCCAGAATTTTCCTTTCAGCTCCTTGGGTTTAGAAGAAAAGGAAGAGAACTCATAGGAATTGTAGAAGATGGAGAAGCTAAAGAGGTATTGACTTGTGGAAAAGTCAAACCACAACCGGTGACCATTGGAGGAGGTAAAGTAAGATCTTAAGGAGGTTTCAAGTTAGCATAAGGAGAGATCGGTGACTGCGAAGGATTAGGAGCTGATGGAGTAAGTTTCAAACCTTTATCGATAGGAGAAATGGAGGTATTTGGCCTAGATAAGCCTAGTGAGGAATCTAAAGAACTTGAAGTGGTATTAGCAGATAAAGACTTTGGTCTTTGCACAGTTTCATTGCGATGGCCTTCTAATATTTTACCCTGTAGAGCCACATCTTCAGCAAACTGAGCAACATTGTTGATCACATTATTAAGAACCTCTTTATCAATATTATTTCTTTCTGGTGTATCAGAATATAATCCATCTTCAAGGGCATTATCTGTGTTAACATCTATATGATCAACATCATTACCATTATTAACATTATTCACTTCAGTAGTTTCATGACTATTGTTACCATCTACTTCTGATTCCAGAACATTAAAGGGATTATCATTAACATTTGCCACATCTTTTTCAATTGTCTTACTACTATTCTAAACCCCTTTCTTTCTCCAATACTTCGCATTTCTTGTATTAGCATATTTCCAATTACCTTGATTAGCATTAGTAGTATCTTTCCTATTAAATTACCGATGATGATCAATAAAATCTTCAACATGCTTATCCTTTTTATCTTCCGCATGGATATTAAACTCACAGTTGCTAGTTGTATGACCAAATACCCTACAAACAATGCATATTATGGGTCTCCAATCATAGGATAATTTAACTGAAGGGCAATCTTTACCTAAACCTCCTACCACTATCTTATCAGGAAGATCAAATCCTGAGGAAATCTCAATTAATGCTTTTGCATACCTAAATCATTGAAGCTTTTCTGTGCTAGTGTCAAAGCATATCAATCTCTCGACATGACAAGCTAACCAATTTATACCCAATAAAGTCCAAAGAATTGTCAGAATACAATAAAAATGAACCCATACCAAAACTTTTTTGATCCGAGCCTGTGAATTTCCTATTGTTGGATCCTATGTAGTTGTGATGAACATATGTCCTTTAATGGAAATAGGATCAGATTTCAAAAAAAAATCCCTATCTGAATCATTGGAGAATCTGAAAAAATAGTGCATACCATTCGATCCAATTCTAACTTCCCCATCTAATTTCCAGAAACGATTTAAGAAATTTACCATCATGGAGTATGAAGAATTACCATCTAGGAAGAAGCCCACCAAAAAATTGCTCCAGTATTGCAAACCTTCAAATCTGATTGACTCTTGAATCTGTTGTGGTATGCCATCCCTAGGAATGTCGAAGTGCTTGGGATGATAGGCTCCTGCGTTGCTTGGGAGTGAATTAAAAAGGGATGTGTTGTCTTTCTTAGTGAACGCTGGAAAGGAGGTGTCAAATGATGAAGGATTTGCAGATTTAATAGGGGTAGGTTGCAGATCTGAAGGATTATATCTTAAATTCAAAAGAGAGGGTTTATCAGAACAGGAGTTTGCAATTGGAGGTGGTGGATTGGGGGGAATAGGCAGAGATGAATAGGAGGGTAGGGGATGGAAGGCGGTCTCAAAGGCGAAGGAGGTGGTAGAAGAAGAGGGATTTACTCGAGAGGCCACCATTAACAAAGAGGTGAATGACATGTTGTAATTTCAGTTTGGCTTCTTGTCTTACTTTATGGTAAGGTAAGAATCAGGCCTAAGAATATAGAGTTATTCATAGTGAAGCAAGGATCATCATATTTATGTCTATAGAGATAGTAGGAATAGTTAGCCTATAAGCATTATTATATTATCCGTAGGTAGCTAGAGATAGCCTATAGAACTAGCAGGTACGCTACGTGAGTTTGTAGAAAGTGGTAGATAAAAAGAGCCCCATGGTTATATTAATTTAATGATGAGGACCTTTTTATGTCAAAGACTATGCCTCTTATTCCTAGTGGATAGCCACATTTAGCTGTTGTATCTTTTACCTAGTAGTGATTGCAATAAAGCCTATTTTCTTTTAGTATGGATTTACATTCCTATGTAGTATTCTGATTTATTTTGAAAAATCGAATCATTTGGTGTGGCATTCCCTTTCTACGTATTTGTGATGATCACTATCGAAAGAATAAAGACATAGCATATTGTAAATAAAATAACAATAGAGGCAAAAGATGAATAACTAAAAGAAGAACAAACAAAAATTACATGAAGCAACAAAGACGATAACTGTAATAAAAGAGAACACTGAGAGAAAATAAATTCTTCCAAATTAAGTTAGGGGAATTTGAAAAGAAATTCTTCTTATGTAAACTGACCTTGGAAAAGAAAATAGTAATTCATATAGAATAGCGGTAGGAAGTTCTAGGTATAGGGAAAATGTGTGTAAGAGAGAAATGGAAAATATATAGTTTTCCATTTCCTACCTTTTTCTAATATAAGAAATCAATTTTAAAAAAACTAGATTTTTCTAAAATTCGAAAATTTAAAAGTTTTTGGTAGGGGTTGGATGCAAAAATTGGATGAAAAGCCCATTTATTCAATAAGGTTATGGGAAAATTTGGATGAAAAGGTGTTTTGATTTTTAAAATATTGCATTCACGTAAAATTTCAAGTATATTTAGGATGTGTGCATCATATTTTTAAAAGGACTTCTAATGAAAAGAAGAATAGTACAGGAGGTATGATTAGAGACTCGTTACATTCATCAATTGTTATGATGTGTTGCACTTTGCACAAGTATGCGGATGTTTGCGAAATTGGATATGTATATTATGGTTGTAAATTATCCTAGAAATTACATAATTTTACCATTACTAAATTTTATGTATGAAGTTTCCTAAAGGGCAAGAGAATATAACATCCTGAATATTTAAATGAATAATTAAATTTAGTTCGTTAAATTTTCAAAATTTTATCACGGGACTAGTGATATGGCATCCGCTTTTCTTATCAATTTAGACCTGTGGTTTACAGAAAATAGACTTAAAATGAAGAATTTATAACTATTTGAAAATTATAACAAAAATTTACACATATACATACATACATACCTATATATATAGGTTGGGTCGACCCAACCCATAGGCTTGTCAACCTAGGGGTCGACCCATCCTACTGTCTGGGCGCAAATCGCGCCCCAACATGAAAAATTTAGGACGAACATGTTTTACTTTGAACGTGTGTTGAGTCAAAGTGTTTTTCTAGTTTTATTTTAAACCTTTTTGACGTGGAGAGTTCCTATTGGATGACTGATGTGGTTTTCCTCGATTTAATGTAGAAATACAAAGATCTGAGATCCTTCGTGTCACATCCCACGTCCGTTAATGTCACTCACTAGGAGAATGCATTAAGTTCTGTGAAGCATTATAGGTAATCAGACACAGAATAATTACAAGACAGATATAAATAAGATAGCAGTGGAAATTTAAATTTTTATTTCAACATAAATTAAAATACCATGGTCCACAATACCATAAGTCGCAAAAACAATTACAATAAAATAACTTCTGTCTTACATCATCAGAGTACATAAGAATATAAAAACATAGTTCCCCAGTTGAAAGAGTTAAGCCATAGTAGAGACAAGAACTTGAACCATACTTTAGAAGTAGCTCCAAGTAAGATGATATCCGATTCCTGACTAAGCCTGGGTGTTTCCTCCCTGAGAACCGGGGGGGGGGGGGAGGGGGGAGAAGGAGAAATAAAAGGGTCATACATAAAGTCTGGCGAGTCTTGTTACTTTTAGCCAGTAAACAAATAAAAGTAACATGATAGGAATATAAAGTGGATAAGGGAGATCACAACATAAATGGCAGGTGTAACAAAGTAGGCAGGATAAGGTGTATATGCTTCTAATGATTACTCTGCACTATCACTAGTATATCCATAAAGAGATGATCCCTTCAACTATAAAGTGGTAGACTTAGGTATACATCCAAACATATCCTAACTTCTACCCTGATCGATCGGCTCCCTATCCCTCGTAGATACCTTGTGCTGTCCCCACAGTAGGAGGTATCATTTCCTAAAGTGGCAACCCCTCGTTGTAATAATATGCACAACCATATCTATAGGTGTCACGGTCGTCTTATCCCCTTCTGCACGGCTTATGCACGCACATGCCCGGTTAGTTTGCGCCGCCCACACCGTCCTCCACGTTTGGATCTCTTACAATCAATCAGTATGCGTGCCCCTTCTCCGTCTAGTACAGAGTACTTTATTTGATACCCACTCTGGGTTACTGACTGAAATGGATCCCACACAATATGATACAAGATCTCCCCTTTATATTGTATCCCCCACCAGTTATTCACTGACTATGTATACCACTAGGTGTCTTTAAATGCATAAACTTATTTATTTCTACCAGATATGCTTACCCTAAAGGATGTCTTTAATTACATAACATTATTATTTCCTCCGGTTATGTATACCACTAAGAGTCATTAATTACATAACCTTAACGGGTTAAGTTTATGGGCCTATTGGTGAATATTACCCATCCCCCATTTTAGACTTACTTAATCCACCCCTCAACCATATTTACTTACCCCTTACTTAAATTTACGTTCATACAATCCCTATGGATTAACTTAGGTTAAGTAGTCCAATTATTTACCATGTCCATTTATGGTTTCATAATGGGCCAGACCTCCCACATTAGGCCTACAATATGTGGATGATGGATATGCCGGTCGGGTACGGGCAGACTTATTCCACAGTTGGGCCTAACCTCGTGTCATAGCCCGATTCGTATTTACGTACTCAGACCACCCAAATTAGGTTCAACATTAGTGGTTGTTGGATATGCCGGTTCGGTCCGGGCAGACTTCCACCACTAATGCAATCTAACCTCACGTCAGAAGTACAATTAAAATTCCTAATTGTAATTACTAGACATTCCATTTTTAATTAATTAATCATTTCCTTTTATAGGCGTCAATAACTATTTTACCCAATAATTTGAATTACATGTACAAAAATGTTCATATTCAAATTATGCCATTTTAAACCCTTTTTCCCCCATTCTTTAACTAGCACCCTCACAAAATTGGCAACATGCCTAGGCTAGACAATAACCTAGTCATAAACGATAATAGGAAAAATAATGGGAATATAACTAAAATGATCATCTTGGCATAAACATAATCTTGTATGATAATAAGGTTAACATACATACTAGCATGGACATGAAATTGTCATTATAACAAGGTGATAATTTAGATCACATAAAATAGGTCTAACATGATAACATAAGGCGACAATTTAGATCACATAGAATAGATCTAACATGATAACATAAGGTGACAATTTAGATCACATAGAATAGATCTAACATGATAACATAAGGTGGCAATTCAAATCACATAGAATAGATTAACATGATAACATAAGGTGGCAATTTATATCACATAGAATAGATCTGGAATGATAACAAAAGGTGAAAATTTAGATCACATAGAATATATCTAACATGATAACATAAGGTGAAAATTTAGATCACATAGAATATATATAACATGATAACAAAAGGTGACAATTTAGATCACATAGAATAAATCTAACATAATAACACAAGGTGACAATTTAGATCACATAGAATAGATCAAACACGATAACGTAAGGTGACAATTCAGATCACATAGAATAGATATAACATGATAACATAAGGTGGCAATTTAGATCACATAGAATAGATCTAACATGATAACATAAGGTGACAGCTTAGATCACATAGAATAGATCTAACATGATAGCATAAGGTGACAATTTAGATTACATAGAATAGATCTAACATGATAACATAAAGTGACAATTTGATCACATAGAATAGATCTAACATGATAACATATGGTGACAGCTTAGGTCACATAAAATAGATCTAACATGATAGCATAAATTGACAATTTAGATCACATAAAATAGATCTACACACATCCGTATCGTGGCATATCATAAAAGTTACAAACCAAGATCCACAATAATAACATAGTAGAAAAATTCACAATTGAATTGGATCTAGAGAAATAGATCTATCATAAGATCTAACAATAACATGGATTCAAGGTTTACAATGTATCGAAATCACAGTCCTTCATAATTCACTTTTATTTATCTAAACCTAAAAGTTACTAGAACTCACTATGATTGGACTGCTAAGATGATAGAAAAGAGGTTGGTGCTTAGTCTATGCTTGAATCTAAGAATTTGATATGATTTGGTTGATAGAAGGAGATGAGAGACCCTAGTTCGGTTCAAACTCTGGCAGAGTTTGGCTGCCATGATTTCTAATGAAGAAATATGTGAAATGGCTATTTATTTATAGGTGCAGAACCATCTGGAACCGACTGCCACATAAGCCCTAGGGTTAATCAGGTCGCGGGTTGCCTCCCACTTTGGGAAAAGGCCCGAATACTGAAGAACTATTCTATGTTACATTCCACCCAACTTAAAGGATTTCGTCCCCGAAATCTCCAAGTTGAGAAGAATGCATATCCTACCATCCATCATCCATCTACTTATCCATAAATCACTGGAATCCATTGTCCTTAAGGATTTCTAATGCATTCATGAGTATATGCAAAGGCGTGCATATATGTCCCAACACTAATGCGAAGATCAGACGGTCTACTGATTCAGTTGACTTCCTTAATGCAATGTATGTTAGTGCCATGAATCCAATATGTATGCAAATAAGCCTATTATAACATATAAGCTCTACATGTGTGCAAACTCATTCGTCCAAATACAACATCCATATGAAGTTCATCCATTTCCATCCATAAAAGAAAAGAAAACGCACACACATCCGTACGCAGTATGAGATTGATTGAGCCGATCTTAGTGCCTAATGTGTGTATATGCGTCCACAGGCAACCACTAGCAAACACTTGCATCCACTTGCATCCATCAATCATAACATATCCCAAACACATGTTTATATCCATAGGATTCCTATCTAAAGGTCGAAAATACTATGGATAGGACATACTCAAATGATAGAAACAAATACCGATAAAGCTTTGAAAAAAAAGAGTTAAGAACATACCCTCGAAAAGAAAAGGGTACGAAGCACGAATCTTGTCTTCGGTCTCCCAATTCGCATCCTCTGGGTTATCTCCCCTTGAACCTTTAGCAACTTGATCTCTTTATTGCGTAGCTTCTTAACTTCTGATCTAAGAATACGGGAAGGAACTCGCCGGACTGTCCTCTCCCGTTCCACTTCTTCCTCTTCCAATATACTCGGCTTAACAACTTTCGTGGTGTTATGCATGCACTTCTACAGATGAGAAACATGGAAAACGTCATGAACACCAGATAGATTTTTAGGAAGCTTTACTCTATAGGCAATTTGGCCAATCCTCTCGGTTATGGGAAACGGTCCTACAAACCTAGGTGTCAACTTCCCTACCAATCCGAAGCGAAGCACATTCCGTAGAGGTGATACTTTGATTAAAACCAAGTCTCCTACTTCAAATTCGAGGTCGGTACTTCTCTTGTCTGCATAGGATTTCTGCTTATCTTGAGCAGTCTTCATCCACCGTCGAATAAGGTCAATCTTTTTGGACGTTTCTCTAACCATATCTAGCCCAAGTAGTAACCTTTATGTAGATTCCCACAAACAAGTTGGTGATCTACAGGGTCGTCCATACAATCCTTCGAAGGGTGTCATGCCGATGCTAGCCTGATAGCTGTTGTTATAGGCAAACTCTACTGAAGGAAGATGCTTTTCCCAAGTCCTTCCGAAGTCTAGGATACACATCCTTAAAAAATCTTCTAGAATTCTATTCAACCTCTCCGTTTGCCCATCGGTCTGAGGATAATAAGCGGTGCTCAAACGCAACTGTGTACCTAATGCTTCTTGCAAGCTCCTCCAAAATTCACTGGTAAAGATGGTGTCGCGATCGCTCACGATGCTGGAAGGAACTCCATGAAAACGAATTATCTCTCAGACATAAATTGCTGCTAACCATGATGTCATCCTCTTACTCTTAACTGGAATAAAGCGAGCGCTCTTAGTGGGTCTATCTACGACAACCTAGATACTGGTGTTGCCTTTCTTCAATCTAGGAAAACCATCTATGAAATCTATAGAGACGCTCTGCCATTTCCACTGAGGAACCTCCAAAGGATGAAGTAAACTACTGGGCTTCTTTTGCTCAGCTTTGACTTGCTGGCCAACTAAACATTGAGAAACAAATTCGGCCACATCTTTCTTCATCCTAGCCCAAAAGAAAACCTTCTTCATGTCTCCGTACATTTTATCACCACCTGGATGAATGGTCATCTTAGAATAGCGGGCGTCCTCTAGGACTGCCTTTATCAAGCTTCCAATTTGAGGAACATAAAGCCTTCCGTCTCATCGCAACCACCCCTTTTAATCTATGGCATATCTCCTGAGGTGACTAGAAGTCTCCCCGCTTCTGAGCTTATCCATGATGTCTGGAATCTGTGGGTCACCTTGTTGCGAAGCTCCTATCTGGTTCATAAGAGTCGGTCGTATCTCCAAGGATGCAAACAAATCAGGCAAAATATCGATGGAGGGTCTAAAATTAAAAGCTGATATGAACTCCAAGTTCTTTCTTTCCACAAACAGAGGACTCAGGGCCACCCTCTGCCTACTTAGTGCGTCTGCCACCACATTACCCTTGCCAGGGGTATAAGAAATCTCAAAATCATAAGAAGCTAGAAACTCCATCCACCCCTGTTGCCTTAAATTGAGATCCTTCTGCGAGAAAGATAATTGAGAGATTTATGATCGGTGTATAATTCGAATCTCTCTCCAAGTAAATAATGACGCCACGTCTTTAATGCAAACACTATGGCAGCCAGCTCTAGATCATGGGTGAGGTAATTCTTTTCATGAACTCTCAGCTATCTACCCCCATAAAGCACTACTTTCCCGTCTTGCATTAGAACCGCACCAGGCCCTGCACCACACGCATCAGTGTAAATAGTAAACACCTTATTACCGTCAGGCAAGGTCAAGACTGGGGTTGTTGTCAGAGTCCTCTTCAGTCGTTGGAAAGCAACGTCACAGTCTATATCCGATGAGGATGCCAAGTTCTTCTTTGTCAACCTGGTGAGTGGGGATGATATCTTGGCGAAGTCCTTAATGTATTTCCTATAGTAACCTACTAACCCAAGAAAGCTTCTCACCTCAGTTGCATTTTTTGGAACCTGCCAATCTTGCACTACAACCACCTTCACGGGATCTACAGCTATCCGTTCTTTGGAGACCATATGCCCAAAGAATCTCACCTCTTTTCTCCAAAAATGGCAATTGGAAAATTTTGCTTTAAGCTGATTGTCACGGAGAGTTTTCAAAACTTCTCTCAAATGCTCGGCATGCTCTTCTTCGCTCATAGAGAAGATCAAGATATCATCAACAAAGACTATGACAAATTTGTTTAGGAACTCCCGGAACACCTTACTCATCAAATCAACAAAATATGTGGGTGCATTCGTCTGCGCAAAATACATAACTACCATTCAAAGAAACCGTCCGAAGTCCTAAAGGCAGTCTTATTTATGCTAACCATGATGCCATCCTCTTACTTTTAACTAGAATAAAGTGAGCGCTCTTAGTGAGTCTATCTACTACAACCCAGATATTGGCGTTGCCTTTCTTCAATCTAGGCAAACCATCTATGAAATCTATAGAGATGCTCTCCCATTTCCGCTAAGGAACCTCTAAAGGATGAAGTAAACTACTGGGCTTCTTTTGCTCAGCTTTAACTTGCTAGCAAACTAAACATTGAGAAAAAAATTCGGCCACATCTTTCTTCATCCCAGCCCAAAAGAAAAACCCTCTTCATGTCCTTATACATCTTATCGCCACCTGGATGAATGGTCATCTTAGAATAATGGGCTTCTTCTAGGACTGCCTTTATCAAGCTTCCAATTTGAGGAAAATAAAGTCTTCCATCTCGTCGCAACCACCCCTTTTCATCTATGGCATATCTGTTGAGGTGATTAGAAGTCTCCCCTCTTCTGAGCTTATCCATGATGTTTAGAATCTGTGGGTCACCTTGTTGCGAAGCTCCTATCTGGTTCATAAGAGTCGGTCGTATCTCCAAGGATGCAAACAAATCAGGCAAAATCTCGATGTAGGGTCTAAAATCAAAAGCTGATATAAACTCCAAGTTCTTTCTTTCCACAAACAGAGGACTTAGGGCCACCATCTGCCTACTTATGCGCCTGCCACCACATTGCCCTTGCCAGGGGTATAAGATAAATCTCAAAATCATAAGAAGCTAGAAACTCCATCAACCGCTGTTGCCTTAAATTGAGATCCTTCTGCGAGAACATATAATTGAGAGATTTATGATCGGTGTATAACTCAAATTTCTATCCAAGTAAATAATGACGCCACGTCTTTAATGCAAACACTATGGCAGCTAGCTCTAGATCATGGGTGGGGTAATTCTTTGCATGAACTCTCAGCTGTCTACCTCCATAACACACTACTTTCCCGTCTTGCATTAGAACTGCACCAAGCCCTGTACCACACGCATTAGTGTAAACAGTAAACACCTTATTACCGTCCGGCAAGGTTAAGTCTGGGGCTATTGTCAGATCCCTCTTTAGTCGTTGGAAAGCAACGTCATAGTCTATATCCTATGAGAATGCCAAGTTCTTCTTTGTCAGCCTGGTGAGTGGGGCTGATATCTTTGCCAAGTCCTTAATGAACTTCCTATAGTAACCTGCTAACCCAAAATAGCTTCTCACCTCGGTTGCATTTTTTGGAATCTCCAATCTTGCACTGCAACCACCTTCGCAGGATCTACATCTATTCCTTCTTTGGAGACCATATGCCCAAAGAATCTCACCTCTTTTCTCCAAAAATGGCATTTGGAGAATTTTGCTTTAAGCTGATAGTCTTGGAGAGTTTTTGAAACTTCCCTCAAATGCTCGGTATGCTCTTCTTCGATCTTAGAGAAGATCAAGATATCATCAACAAAGACTACGACAAATTTGTTTAGGAACTCCCGGAACACCTTACTCATCAAATCAACAAAATAGGCGGGTGCATTCATCAGCACAAAAGGCATAACTATCCATTCAAAGAAACCGTCCAGAGTCCTAAAGGCAGTCTTATTTATGCTTCCCTCAGCCACCCTAAACTTATGGAACCCCGTAGCCAAGTCTAACTGGGGAAATACCAAGGCACCAACAAGCTGATCAAATAAATCAATAATCCTCGGAAGCAGGTACCTATTCTCTTTAGTGAGTTTATTCAGCTCCCTATAATCAACACACAAACGAAGTGAACCATCTGCCTTAGTTGCTAATACTACTGGAGCACCCCATTCAGATATGTTTCGTATGATAAACCCTTTCTCAAGTAGCTCCCCTGCTTGCTTACTCAGCTCCCTCCTTTCCTTTGGAGCTATGTGGCGCAGTGATAATGAAACTGGCTTTGCATTGTCCACCAGATATATACGAAAGTCGATCTCACGCCTTGGAGGTAAACCCGAACCTCATCAAAAACATTGGAAAACTCCCGGACTACTGGAACAGATTGCAGATCATTGATAAATGCATCACTCTAGGAAACTAAGAATAACCGACCCATGTGGGTCACAAGAAATCTCGAGGGTTCTCCCATGACAAGTCAGAAGCCTAACAACCCTCTTTTCACAATTCAGAATGTCACAATATGTTGTAAGCCAATCCATTCCTAGAATCAACCCATAGCCCATAAACCCGAGCACATATGCGTCGCATTCAAACTCGATGCCTAACACGTATATTTTCAAACCCCGAAAAATCATTGATAAATGAGCCAAAACACTAATGGGGTTTGAATCAACTACGGGATCTACTACCATACTAGTAATTAAGTGCAGAGATTCAACTACAGAACTTGATATAAATGAATGTGAAGCACCAGAATCAAAATGTGTTCTAATAGGATGGTTTGAAAGAGAAATTAAACCTTCCACATAAATTTTTCTACCTCTATCAGGAGCACTGGTCGCGAGAGCATGCACCTGCCCTCCAGAATTTCCTGCCCTTTGACCTTGTCCCTGTTATCCCCGTTTCTTCAGGCACTCTTTAGCAAAATGTCTGGCCTCTCTGTAGTGGTAGCAAGAATTATTCCTTCTCTTACGGTCTTTAACCAGATGACCTTCCTTCCCGCAATGGTGAAATTTTATCTTATCCTTACCTTTATTATTTCCTCCTTTCTTATGTTGTTGCTGCTATTACTGTTGCACCTTCATGGGCCACACCTTCCTATTTTGCGATGTCCCCTCAGCCTTTACCTCCTTCTTCTCTCCCTTATCCTTCTCATGCATCAGGGCCATATCAACAAGTTTTTCAAGGGTAGCCCCCACTGGAATATGGGACATGGCTAACCCATGAAGAGGTTCATTCAGCCCTCTAGCAAATCTCAAAGCCTTTTTGTGCAGCGTATCCACCAACTCTAATTCGAACCTTGCTAACTGGTTGAATTTGTTCACATATTCTTTCACCGTTAAGTTTCCTTGTTTGAGTGCTAAGAATCTCTCCATCTGCATGTTGCTTTCAGCATGAGAAAGAAATTTCATTTCGAACCTCTATCTAAAATCTTCCCAAGTTTCCACTGGACGTCCAGCTTGGGTGACTTCCCACTAAAATTATGCTTCGTCATTTAACAGCGAAACAACTAACTGAATCTTTCTTCGGTCCTCCACTTCAAAGATTATGAATAAATACTCAATCTCCTTAAGCCAATTCCGAGCTTCCACGAATGTCTTGTTCCCATGTAATGGCTTCCCTCCCACAGTACAGAAGTCCTTGCATATCATGGCGAAGTTATCTGCTCTGGGAGGGGGAGAAGGAATGACTGGTGCAGTTGGGGGAGTAACGTCTCTTTGGCCTTCGGCCGGCGCTGTGGCCTCCAAATACCTACGGAACAATTCAATTATAGTGATGCCCCCCGGGATATTAGGGATGTTTTGTTCCCCAGACATGCTGAAAAACGAGAAAGGAACAAATTTAGATAAAGGACCGAAGGATACTACATATGGCTTCTTGGGAATGTTTTGCAAAACATACTTTTCTTTATGAAAATGTTTTTTTTAAAACCTTTTTGAAAATAATTTTCAAAAACTTTTATCCTATTTGGTAACCTTCAGCTCTGATACCAAGTGTGACACCCCACGTCCGTTAATGTCACTAATTAAGGGAATGCATTAAGTTTCGTGAAGTGTTATAGGTAATCAGACACATAATAATTACAAGACAGATATAAATAAGATAGCAGCGAAAATTTAAATTTTTATTTGAACATAAATTAAAATACTGTGGTCCACAATACCATAAGTCACAAAAACCATTAAAATAAAATAACTTCTGTCTTGCATCATTAGAGTACATAAGAATATAAAAGCATAATTCCCCAATTGAAAGAGTTAAGCCATAGTAGAGACAAGAACTTGAGACATACTTTAGAAGTAGCTCCTCGCAAGATAAGATCTGAGTCCTAACTAAGCCTGGGTGTTTCCTCCTTGAGAACCTGGGGGGAGGGGGGCAGAAGAAAGAAGGAGAAACAAAAGGGTCAGACATGAAGTCTGGCGAGTCTAGATACTTTTAGACAGTAAATAAATAAAAGTAACATGATAGGCATATAAAGTGGATAAGGGAGATCACTACACAAATGGCAGGTGTAACAAGGTAGGCAGGATAAGGTGTATATGCTTCTAATGGTTACTCTACACTGTCATTGGTATATCCAGAAAGAGATGATCCCTTCAACTATAAGTTGGTAGACTTAGGTGTTCGTCCAAATGTATCCTAACTACTACCCTGATCGATCGGCTCCCTAACCCTCGTAGATACCTTGTGCTGGATCCATATTAGGAGGTATCACTTCCTAAAGTGGCAATCCCTCGTCCTAATAATACGCACAACCATATCTACATGTGTCATGGTCGTCTTATCCCATTTTTCTCGACTCATGCACGCACATGGCCCGATCGGTTTGCGCCGCCCACACCTTCCTCCACGTTTGGATCTCCTACAATCAGTTAGTAAGTGTGCCCCTTATCGGCCTAGTACAGAGCTGGGAAGTTAAAGCGCTTAGCGGTTCTACAGCGGTAGAGGTGTAAAATGCTGTAGCGGGGGTAAATCAAGGAATTAGCGGGGATATAGCGGAGGTGCAAAAATGTTAATTAGATGTAAAAGTATATAATTAAAATTAATTAATCATCATTCTCACATCATTTGTGTAGAAGAAACGAATAATAATTAATATTATATAAAAAAATCAAAGAATATCATGGTTATGCATATTAGATTCGAGGATTTCTATCATATATAAGGCACTTAAGACTTAAAATTAGCTCTTTACTTATCTTTTTTGATTTATTTTAAAAGAAAATTGGTCAAATCATCCTTTGTATATTGATATTGCTAAAGCGGGTGATAAATAGCGTTGATTTAGCGGATGAAGCGGAACATAGCGGGGCTTTAAGCAGAGCTACTGTTCATCAGCGCTAAATTGAAATAGCGCAGCGGCCGAAGAGCGCTACGGGCTATAGCGGGGATTTCGCGGCGCTTTAGCGGGGCTTTAACTGCATAGGTACGGAGTACTTTGTTTGATACCCACTTCGGGTTACTTATTGAAATGGGTCCCACAATATATGATACAAGCTCTCCTCTTTGTCTTGTATACTCCATTAGGTTTTCACTGACTATGTATGCCACTAGGTGTCTTTAATTACATAGCCTTGTTTATTTCTACCAGTTTTGGTTACCCTAAATGGTGTCTTTAATTACATAACTTTATTATTTCCTCTGGTTATGTATACCACTAGGTGACTTTAATTACATAACCTTAAAGGGTTAAGTTTGTAGGCCTACATGTGAATATTACGTACTCATCCCCCTCTTCAGACTTACTTAACCCACCCCTCAACCATATTTACTTAACCCCCAACTTAAATTTAAGTTCATACAATCCCTGTGGATTCACTTAGGTTAAGTATTCCAATTCTTTACCATATCCATTTGGGCCAGACCTCCCACATTAGGCCTACAACATGTGGATGCTGGATATGTCGGTCGGGTTCGGGCAGACTTATTCCATAGTTGGCCCTAAACTTGTGTCATACCCTGATTCATATTTATGTACTTGGACCTCCCACATTAGGTTCAACATTAGTGGATGCTGGATATGTCTGTCGAGTCCGGGCATACTTCCAACACTAATGCAACCTAACCTCGTGTCATAAGTACATTTACAATTCCTAATTGTAATTACTAGACATTCCATTTTTAATTAATTAATCAGTTAATTAATCCTTTCCTTTTATAGGTGTTAGTACCTATTTTACTCAATAATTTGAATTACATGTCCAAAAATGTTCATATTCCAATTATGCCATTTTTGACCCTTTTTCCCCCGTTCCTTCACTAGCGCCCACACAAAATTGGCAACGTGCCTAGGCTAGACAATAGCCTAGTCATAAAGGATTGTAACGACTTGCATTCTACATATCGAAGGATCATATAATATTTATTTCTTTTTCATATAAGGTCGTATGGTCGTGTAACATTGGGGAACGACTATTGGGGTCATTTTCTGTGTTCACGTTTTTTGCCGATTTTTAAATAACCGTTTTACCCATGGAGAATCTTATTTCGCCTATAACTTTTGGTTGGCAAGGAATTTTGACTTGAAACCCCTTCCATTAGATTTAGATGATGGTTTAGCTTTCCGTAGAGTGGTTATTTTAGCCAAACGGACTTACCATTTGGGAGATTTGGCTGAAATAAGGTTTGAAAGGTGAAAAATAGCTGAACCGGGCCTAATTAGGGTGATTAACAGCTAGGCCCATAACCCATTTCATAATTAGGGTATGGGGAGGCTGAAATCAGTTAGGAAATGATCTCATTTCATTTTCTCAGCCGCCTAAAACATTTCCCTAACCCTAGCCATGGCCTCCACCTTCTAACATCATCCCAAATCACCTTCTAATCACTAATTAAGAAGATCTACATGAAATCAAGGCAAATTAACACCAAATCCGAGTTGGAGCTGCTGGTTGCATAGGAAAACCCACCAAAACTGTAGAGTTTCAGATCTAAAGTTTTATTTGTGGCTAAGGTGAGTGATTTGCATTGTTTTTCACTAATTACGGGTTATTACTGATAATTAGCGAAATTATGGCTTAGAAGAATCTGGAAAAAAATTGTAAAATTCTAAAATATTATTTTATGCCTCTTTTAGAAGTTTGGGTTAATTTGGACATGTTTTGCTAATCGTATGGTTAAATAATGATTAAGGGGATTAATGGGAAAATAAGGGTTTTGGGTATGTTTGATGCACATAAACATGTTAGATTCTTGTTTTGGTGTTTATGGTTGATTATACATATTGCTATTACTGTTTGGTATTGTTTGTGATTGTTTAGCTAAGTTAGAATGGTTGAAAACGCCATCGTACGACATAAAGTACTTGCTGGAAAAGTTGCAGAAATTGGTCAGACCAGTCCCGTTCGTGAGCAGGCATCACGATCCCGACCCGATCGTGAACACCCCTCCACGAGTCGCCTTCACGAGCGGAGTATGTTGCCACGAGTTGAACCATGGCAAGACAATACGTGAAGCACCCTCCACCACGAGTTGAGCCAATGCATCACGAACAGGTGCAAGAACCGCGAACCATGACGGAGCACCACGAGCTGATGCAGGAGGTCACGAACCAGAAGACCATGCCATGAATGTGGCGTCATGAGCCGATCATGAGTAACGAGCGGAGTATCATTACGAGCCAAGCATAGTGCCACGAGAAGCAAACTGATGAAGGAGCATGAGCCGGTCTGTGAGCATGGACAATAAATGGACTGAATGGAAACTGAAGAGTCACGAACCGGGATGATGACCAAAACCCAAGATGCAAAGGTAATACAAATAGGAAGTAGAACTCAGGATCCAGTTGGTAACCAACGAGTTAACTTCATGAGTTGGGCTTTGCTACGGGAAGTGTGCTAAGGGGTTATGGACGTCCATAATTTTGATTCACCACCAAGACGGATGTTAGGATACGGATCAGTGCAGTGGGGTAGTTATTAGTCCATGGGGCAGAGTGATCGTAGCATGGCTATGAGTCAGTGCACTGGAGTCGTCATGACTTCATGGGGCAGAGTGGACATAACAGCTATGGATTAGTGCAGGGGAGCCATCATGACTCCATGGGGGCAGAGTGATCATAGCAAAGGATTTGGGTGGTCAAAGCTGTGGATATCGTATGCTTTACGCACTGAGTGAGAGATGGGAGGACGGTTTCTTTGTTTGATTGTTTGATGTCACTATGACGTGCAAACCCCTCCCCATTATTTTCGCATGATGTGTTAGTGTCACCTCAGAGTATTGTACATCCTGTTGTGCTAACTCTTTTATTGTAGGTCCAGGTTCAGGTTCAGGTATGGTTATATATACCTGTTATTGCTCTGTTTTGCTGCTTATCGCTTATACCAGACTTTTGCCTGACCTAGAGTTTTATGTCTCTTCTCATTACTCTGGGTGCTCTTAAACGGGCAAACTAGAGACAGGTCAGGTGATTATGCATAAGTAGCTGTATTGGAGACGAGCAAGAGGCTTCCACGTATGATATATATATATATATATATATATATATATATATATATATATAATCTCCCTATGTTGTTGCTAGTCACTACTTTTGGCATTAGTAGTGTACCTCTTTCTTTTGCTTTAGAGACAGTATTTCAAAGTGGTAATAATGTTGGTTTGGATTATAAGCTGTGTTTTGGATTTCCGCTGCTATGATGGTTTAGTTTTCGGCTTATGCACTGTCTCGCCTATTTTATGTCAAAGTTATGTTATTATTATATTTTATCCCATGCGCCATGAGACATTCTATAGGTTCCTTGTTAGTTCAAATTCCTATTTTTGGCGACTTTCCCATGCTAGTCGGGCATTGGTACAACACACTTTCGTTGGAAATGTCGGCTGGTGCAAGGCGGGCCGTCACATTTGGTATCAGAGCTCTAGGTTGCGTAGTTAACCTAGGGAAAGACACCAGGGAGGGATAGTACGTATATGAGAGTGCGTATTAGTGATATTTTGGTTTTCAAAAGATATACATATATATACTATTAGTATATCTAAGGATGGAGTCGCAATGCACTAGCACCACTGAAGAGATGGTTAATTGTTTTCTCTTTACAGATTGAACGATGAGCCGATATACGAGGAATACTGGTTCAACAGCCAATAATAGGAATGCTCCCGATATGAGGACGATATTCACCGGCTTTATGAGAGAGATGCTTAGGGATGTTCAGAGGGCATCTCCTAATGCTGCAAATGGTGGTGGTGCAGCGGTGCAGGCGCCTAGGGCCGATTTCGCCAAGCTCTGTAATTACTACACTAGTCTTGGCAGGAAGTCGTTCCACAGAATGGAATCGGCTATAGAAATTCAGGATTGGCTTGATAGTTGTGAGCGTATCTTCGAGGATCTGGGAATCGAGGACGCGATGAAGAGGAAGCAGATTGAGAAAGCATATGCTATTAATGTTGTTCCTTCTTCGTCGAATGCCCCAACTGTGGTGGAAAAAGGAAAGAATGTCGTCATTCAAGGTATGCTTTCTGTTTATGATATTCTTGTTCGAGTACTATTTGATACTTGGGCTTCCCGTTCCTTCATATCTAGTGACCTGGTAGATAGGTTGGGATTAGAACCCGAGATAATCGATAGACCTTTAGATGTGATGAACCCGATTGGTGGTTCGACTAGCCTTAGCATGATTTGTCGAAATTTGGTCTTATCGAGTCATGGATGTATGTTTACTTGTGATTGCTTTGTTTTGGGCTTTACTGGGTTTGGAATTATTTTGGGAGTCGATTGGCTCCAAAGATATAGGGTGGTGGTAGACTGTGAGGGATTTTCGGTGGATGATGGGCGGAGGGTAATGTTTGGTGGCATACCTAGTGATGAGGTGGTGGCTAGTTTTCTAAATTCCCTCGGCATCCCGCAGGACGAGTTAGCAGGAATTTCCATTGTTGGCCAGTATCCGGATATCTTCGAGGAAATGACCAGACTTCCACCACACCGAGAGATTGAGTTCCGTATTGATTTAGTGAAAGATGTCAGACCTATAGTGATGCCACTACGTCATATGGCACCAAGAGAGAAGATAGAGCTCGGGGTGCAAGTAAGCGATCTTTTGAAGAAAGGATTTATCAGAAGAAGTGTCTCCGAGTGGGAAGCACCATTTGTATTTGCTACCAAGGCAGATGGTTCCCTTAGTTTATGTGTGGACTATCGCGAGTTGAATAAAGCGACTAGGAAAAATAAGTATCCTCTTCCGTGGATAGATGATTTGTTTGATCAACTGCAGGGAGAAAGAGTATTCTCCCAATTGGACCTCACAACAAGATTTCATCAGCCCCAAGTAGCAGCTGAGAGTATTCCTAAAATGGCATTTCAGAAGCGGTCCGGATTCTATGAGTGGTTGGTCATGCCATTCGGGTTGACCAGTGCACCAACATATTTTTGTGGAAATTATGAATAAAGTATTCGGAGATCAATTGAATAAGTTTGTTCTTGTGTTCATAGACGATATCTTTGTTTACTCGAGGACAGAGGAAGAACACAAGGAACATTTAAGGATAGTGATGGAGATGCTGAGGAAACACCAATTGAAAGCAAAGTTTTCTAAGTGTCACTTCTGGAGGAGGGAAGTGAGATTCTTGGGCCATGTTGTTTCAGAGAATGGTATCGTTGTGGATCCTGCGAAGTTGGCTACGGTACAAGATTGGTCTACGCCTAAGAATGCAATAGACTTAAGAAGTTTCTTGGGGTTAGCTGGATATTATCGTAAGTTTATCCAGGACTTCTCCAAGATAGCAGCATTGTTGACTCAGTTGACCAAGAAGAATCAAGCTTTTGTTTCGGACGAAAGGTGCGAGTATGCATTTAAGAACCTAAAGGAAAAGTTAACGTGTGCACCGATGTTAGTCATTCCTAAAGGGAATGAAGAGATGACAGTATACACAGATACATGTGGTACCGAACTAGGTGCTGTATTGATGCAAGGAGGTAGAGTTGTAGCTTATGCAAGTCGGCAACAGAAACTGCATGAGAAAAGATACCCTACCCACGATTTGGAATTAGCAGCGATCATGTTCACATTGAAGATGCGGAGACATTATCTCTTGGGAGAAAGATTCGAGTTGTTTACTGATCATAATCATTAAAGTACCTTTTTTCCCAGAAGGATCTAAATCTCCGACAAAAGAGATGGTTAGAATTCTTAGCTTCATATGATTTCGATATCGCATATACACCAGGAAATGGCAATGCTTTAGCTGATGCATTGAGTAGGAGACATGCCAATTTAGGGGCTATGTTTCTTGAATGGAAGCAACTGGAGTACATCGCTGGGTACGATTTCATACCAAAGTGTGAATTGGATCCAGAGATGTTAGCAAGTTTGATGACCAGACCCACTTTGATTGAGCGGATTGGTTCTAGACGTGGGACGATCCTAACCTACTAGAAATCATCTCCAAGTTAGAAATGGGCATCGACGGTGAGGAGATGAACAAGTATGGGCTTGATCGAGAAGGATGGCTTTGAAAGAATGGTAGACTGGTTGTACTCAATGTCAATGGATTGAGAGATGAAGTGCTTAGTGAATGTCATCACTCAAAACTGGCAACACATCCCGGTAGTAATAAAATGTATCGAGACATGAAGCAGACCTACTACTGGGAAGGGATGAAAAGAGACGTCGGGAAGTTTATATCCAAATGCATGAACTGCCAGCTAGTTAAAGCTGAGCAAAAGAAACATAGTGGTTTGTTGCAACCATTAGAAATTCCAGAATGGAAATGGGAACATGTCTCAATGGATTTCATTGATGGGTTACCAATGACTAGATCGGGCCATAATAGCATTTGGGTGATGGTGGACCGATTGACCAAGAATGCAAGGTTTATACTAGTCAAGTCGAATAGAACAACATCTAAGTTAGCAGAACTGTATATGAAAAGGGTAGCGGGATTTCATGGAGTACCCAAAGGCATTGTAAGTGACTGAGATCCATTGTTCACTAGTGGATTTTGGAAGAGCTTACAAGAGGCTTTAGGATCAAAATTACATCTCAGTACCACGTACCATCCTCAAACCAACGGTCAGATATAGCGGGTGAATCGTATATTGGACGATCTCTTGAGAGCTTGTATATTGGATTTTGGAGGGTCATGTTGTGACCATTTGCATCTAGTGGAGTTCGCATATGATAATAGTTATCAATCCAGTATTGGTGTGGCTCCATATGAAGCTCTATACGGAAGACTGTGCAACTCGCCATCATGTTGGCAGGAAACCGGTGAGAAGTTCGTTCTTGGGGTAGATGTGATAAGAGAAACTTCAGACAAGATTAGGGTTATCCAACAGCGAATGAAGGCTGCTCAAGATAGGCATAAGAGTTATGCTGATAAGAGGAGAAGAGATCTAAAATTCTCCATTGGCGACTTGGTGTTTGTCAAGATTTCTCCGTTAAAGAGCGTGATTCGATTTGGCAGGAGAGGCAAGTTAGCACCAAGATTTGTTGGTCCATTCCCAGTTCTCGAACAAGTTTGGAATTTGGCATACAAATTTGAGTTGCCAGACAAGATGGTGGGAGTTCATAACGTGTTTCATGTTTCCAGTTAAGGAAGTTCGTGCACAAACCGATATGACTATTTCACCGGATCAGTTGGATGACATCAAAGTAGAACCCGAGGTGGTTGGGAACCGCAAGCCGATCCATATTGTCGAGTACTACATGAAGCAACTTCGAAGGAATATGGAGAAACTGGTGAAGGTTCAGTGGGGCGAGAATGAAAATGACTGTACTTGGGAAACAAAGGAGAATATAAGGGAATCGTATCCCGAACTTTTTGCCCGGTAAGATTTTAATAGTGATAGTTTCTTCCCTTGTTAGTAAACCACATGCTAGGGAAGGCTTATTGTGCTTGTTGTGTATGTTTGATTGTTTGTGAATGACCGATAGGCATGCGGAACACCTTTGCATGTTTTGGTTAAGGAATTTCGGGGGCGAAATTTCTTAAAGGGGGAGAGTGTAACGACCCGCATTCTACGTATCGAAGGATCGTAGAATATTTATTTCTTTTACATATGAGGTCGTATTGTCGTGTAACTTTAGGAAACGACTATTGGAGTCATTTTCCATGTTCACGATTTTTGCCGATTTTTAAATGATCGTTTTGCCCCTGGCGAATCTTTTTTGCCTATAACTTTTGATTGGCAAGGAGTTTTGACTATAAACCACTTCCAATAGATTAGAATGATAGTTTAGCTTTCCGTAGAGTGACCACATTAGCCAAACGGACTTACCGTTTGGGAGATATGGCTGAAATAAGGTTTGGAAGGTGAAAAACAGCTTAATCGGGACTAATTGGGGTGATTAACAGCTAGGCCCAAAACCCATTTCGGGATTAGGGTTATGGGGAGGCTAAAATCAGTTAGGAAATGATCTCATTTCATTTTCTCAGCTGCCTACAACATTTTCCTAACCCTAGCCATGGCCTCCACCTTCTCAAATCATCCCAAATCACCTTCTAATCTCTAACTAAGAACATCTACATCAAATCAAGGCAAATCAACACCAAATCAGAGTTGGAGCTGCTGTGTTGCATAGTAAAACGCCCCAAAACAGTGAGCTTCAGATCTAAAATTGTATTTGTGGCTAGGGTAAGTGATTTGCATTTTTTTTACTAATTACAGCTAATTAGGGGTGATTAGTGATAATTAGCGAAATTATGGCTAAGAAAAATATGGAAAATTTTGTAAAATTCTAAAATATTATTTTATACCTTTGTTAGAAGTTTGGGTTAATTTGGACATGTTTTGCTAATCATATGGTTAAATCATGATTAAGTGGATTAAGGGGAAAATGTGGGTTTTGGGTATGTTTGATCCGCATAAACATGTTAGATTGTTGTTTTGGTGTTTATGGTTGATTATACATCTTGCTATTACTATTTGGTATTGTATATGATTGTTTAGCAAAGTTAGAATGGTCGAAAACGCCGTCATATAACGTAAATCACTTGCTGGAAAAATTGCAGAAATTGGTCAGACCAGTCCCGTTTGTGAGTAGGCATCACGACCCCAACCCGATCGTGAACACACCTCTACGAGTCGCCTTCACGAGCCGAGTACGATGCCACGAGTTGAACCATGGCGAGCCAATATGTGAAGCACCCTCCACCACGAGTCGAGCCAATGCATCATGAACCGGTGCAAGAACCACAAACCATGATGGAGCACCACGAGCTGATGCAAGAGGTCATGAACCAGACGACCATGCCCCGAATGTGGTATCACGAGCCTACCATGAGTCACGAGCATAGTATCATCACGAGCCAAGCATGGTGCCACGAGCAGCAAACTGAAGGGGGACCACGAGCCGGTCTGTGAGCATGGACAGCGAATGGACCGAATGGAAACTGAAGAGTCATGAACTGGGATGATGACCAAAACCCAAGATGCAAAGGTAGTCCAAATAGGAAGTAGAACTCGGGATCCAGTTGGGAACCAACGAGTTAACTTCATGAGTTGGGCTTTGTTGCGGGACGTGTGCTAAGGGGTTATCGACATCCATAACTTTGATTCACCACCAGGACGGATGTTAGGCTACGGATCAGTGCAGTGGGGTAGTTATTACTCCATGGGGCAGAGTGATCTTAGCATGGCTATGAGCCAGTGCAGTGGAGTCGTCATGACTTCATGGGGCAGAGTGGACATAGCAAGGGATTAGTGTCCAAGGATTAGTGCAGTGGAGCCATCATGACTCCATGGGGTAGAGTGATAATAGCAAAGGATTTGGGTGGTCAAAGCGGTGGGTATCGTATGCTTTACGCACTGAGTGAGAGATGTGAGGATGGTTGCTATGTTTGATTGTTTGACATCACTATGACTTGCACACCCCTCCCCATTATTTTCAGGCCATGTGTTAGTGTCACCTTAGAGGATTGTACATCCTGTTGTGCCAACTCTTTGTTTGCAGGTTTAGGTTCAGGTATGGTTATGTATGCTCTTATTGTTCTGTTTTGCTGCTTATCGCTCATATCGGACTTTTGTCTGACCCAGAGTTTTATGTCTCTTCTTATTACTCCGGGTGCTCTTAAACGGGCAGACTAGAGACAAGTCAGGTGATTATGCACGAGTAGCTGTACTGGGGACGAGCAGGAGGCTTCCACGTATGATATATATATATATATATATATATATATATATATATATATATATATTGTTGGTCACTACTTTGGGCATTAGTAGTGTACCTCTTTGTTTTCCTTTAGAGACAAAATTTCAAAGTTGTAATAATGTTATTTTGGATGATAAGATGTATTTTGGATTTCCGCTGCTATGATGGTTTAGTTTTCAGCTTATGCATTGTCTCGCCTGTTTTATGCAAAGTTATGTTATTATTATATTTTACCCCAAGCACAGTGAGACATTCTACAGGTTCCTTGTTAGTTCAAATTCCTTTCTTTGGCGACCGTCCCATGCTAGTCGGGCATTGGCACAACGCACTTTCATTGGAAATGTCGACCGGTGCGGGGTGGGCTGTCACAACGATAATAGGGAAAATAACGGGAATATAACTAAAATGAACATCTTGGCATAAACATTGTATGATAATAAGGTGAACATACATACTGGCATGGACATGAAATTTTCATCATAACAAGGTGATAATTTAGATCACATAAAATAGATCTAACATGATAACATAAGGTGACAATTTAGATCACATAAAATAGATCTAACATGATAACATAAGGTGACAATTTAGATCACATAGAACAGATCTAACATGATAACATAAGGTGGCAATTTAGATCACATAGAATAGGTCTAACATGATAAAATAAGGTGTCAATTTAGATCACATAGAATAGATCTAACATGATAACATAAGGTGACAATATAGATCACATAGAATAGATCTAACATGATAACATAAGGTATCAATTTAGATCAAATAAAATAGATCTAACATGTTAACATAAGGTGACAATTTAGATCATGTAGAATAGATCTAACATGTTAACAAAAGGTGACAATTTACATCACCTAGAATAGATCTAACATGATAATGTGAGGTGACAATTTAGATCACATAGAATAGATCTAACATGATAATGTAAGGTGGCAATTTAAATCACATAAAATAGATCTAACATGATAACATACGGCAGCAATTTAGATCACATAAAATAGATCTAACATGATAACATAAGGGGATAACTTAGATCACATAGAATAGATCTAACATGTTAACATAAGGTGACAACTTAAATCGCATAGAATAGATCTAACATGATAACATAAGGTGACAACTTAGATCACATAGAATAGATCTAACATGATAACGTAAGGTGATAATTTAGATCACATAGAATAGATCTAACATGATAACGTAAGGTGACAATTTAGATCACATAAAATTGATCTAACATGTTAGCATAAGGTGATAATTTAGATCACATAAAATAGATCTACACACATCCACATCATAGCATATCATAAAAGTTACAAATCAAGATCCACAATAATAACATATTAGAACAATTCACAATTGAATTGGATCTGAAGACATAGATCTATCATAAGATCTAACAATAAGATAGATTCAAGGTTTACAACGTATCAAAATCACAGTCTTTTAAAATTCACTTTTATTTATCTAAACCTAAAGGCAACTAGAACTCACTTTGATTGGATTGCTAAGATGATTGAAAAGAGGTTGGTGCTGAGTCTATGCTTGAATCTCAGAATTTGATATGCTTTGGTTGATAGAAGGAGATGAGAGACCCTAGTTATTTTAGACTCCGGCAGAGTTTGGCCGCCATGATTTCTAATGAAGAAATATGTGAAATGGCCATATATTTATAGCTGTAGAACCATCTGGAACCGACTGCCACATACGCCCTACGGTCAGTCAAGTCGCGGATCGCCTCCCACTTTAGGAAAAGGCCCGAATACCCAAAAACTATTCTGGGTGCACTTTACAGGTGCGCCAATGTAAAATTGCCTTGGTGCACTTGGCAAGTGCATCAGTTATACCCGGTTTTGATTTTCAATTTTTTATCGTCCGTAACTTCTTCATATGTTATCCGTTTTATGTAAACTAGGTACCTATCCGGACCAGAATTTCGAGACGGACATAATGACGTAGCCAGTTTCCCTTTTTTCTTAATATTAAATTAATTATTCTTTAATTTATCCTCTTTAGTGTTAACAAAATTACGGGGTGTTACATTCCTCTCTACTTAAAGGATTTCATCCCCGAAATCTCCAAGATGAGAAGAATGCATATCCTACCATCCATCATCCGTCTACTCATCCATCAATCACTGGCATCCATTGTCCTTAAGAATTTCTAATGCTTTCATGAATATATGCAAAGGTGCGTGTATATGTCCCAACACTAATGCGAAGATCAGGCGGTCTACTGATCCAGTTGACCTCCTTAATGCAATGTATGTTAGTGCCATGAATTCAATATGCATGCAAATAAGCCTATTATAGCATATAAGCTCTACATGTGTGCACACTCATTTGTCCAAATGCAACATCCATACGAAGTTCATCCATTTCCATCCATAAAAGAAAAGAAAATGCACACAAATCCATATGCAGTATGAGAGTGATTGAGCAGATCTTAGTGTCTAATGTGTGTATATGCATCCACAAGCAACCACTAGCAAACACTTGCATCCACTTGCATCCATCAATCATAACATGTCTCAAACACATGTTTACATCCATAGAATTCCTATCTAAAGGTCGAAAATACTATGGATAGGACATACTCAAATGATAGAAACAAGTACCGATAAAGCTTTGAAAAAAAAAGAGTTAAGAACATACCCTCGAAAAGAAAAGGGTACGAAGCACGAATCTTGTCTTCAGTCTCCCAAGTCGCATCCTCTATGTTATCTCTCCTTGAACCTTTAACAACTTGCTCTCTTTATTGCATAGCTTCTTAACTTCTGATCCAAGAATATGGGAAGGAACTTGCCTGACTGTCATCTCCCGTTCCACTTCTACCTCTTCCAATATACTCAGCTCAACAACTTTCGCGGTGTCATGCAAGAACTTCTAAAGATAAGAAACATGGAAAACATCATGAACACCAGATAGATTTTTAGGAAGCTTTACACTATAGGTCATTTGGCCAATCCTCTCAGTTATGGGAAATGGTCCCACAAACCTAGGTGCCAACTTCCCTACCGATCCGAAGTGACCCACATTCCTCAGAGGTGATACTTTGATAAAAACCAAGTCTCCTACTTCAAATTTGAGGTCATTCCTTCTCTTGTCTGTATAGTATTTCTGCCTATCTTGAGCTGTTCTCATCCGCCGTCGAATAAGGTCATTCTTTTTGAATGTTTCTCTAACAATATCTGGTCCAAGTAGTAACCTTTCTGTAGATTCCCCACAACAAGTTGGTGATCTACAGGGTCGTCCGTACAATGCTTCGAAGGGTGCCATGTCGATGCTAGCCTGATAGCTGTTGTTATAGGCAAACTCTGCAAAAGGAATATGCACTTCCTAAGTCCCTCCGAAGTCTACGATTCACAGCCTTAAAAAATCTTCTAGAATTCTGTTCACCATCTCCATTTGCCCATCGGTCAGAGGATGATAAGCAGTGCTTAAACACAACTGTGTACCTAATCCTTCTTGCAAGCTCCTCCAAAATTCGCTGGTAAAGATGGGGTTGCGATCGCTCACGATGCTGGAAGGAACTCCATGAAGATGAACTATCTCTCAGACATAAATTGCTGCTAATCATGATGTCGTCCACTTACTCTTAACTGGAATAAAGTGAGCATTCTTAGTGAGTCTATCTACCACAACCCAGATACTAGTGTTGCCTTTCTTCAGTCTAGGCAAACCATCTATGAAATCCTTAGACACGCTCTCCCATTTCCACTGAGGAACCTCCAAAGGATGAAGTAAACCACCTGGCTTCTTTTCCTCAGCTTTGACTTGCTGGCAAATTTAACATTGAGAAACAAATTCGGCCTCATGTTTCTTCATCTCAGCCCAAAAAAACCCCTCTTCATGTCCCTATACATCTTATCACCGACTGGATGAATGGTCATCTTAGAATGGTGGGCTTCTTCTAGGACTGCCTTTACCAAGCTTCAAGTTTGAGGAACATAAAGCCTTCCATCTCATCGCAACTACCCCTTTTCATCTATGGCATATCTGCTGAGGTGACTAGAAGTCTCCCTTCCTCTGAGCTAATCCATGATGTCTAGAATCTATGGGTCACCTTGTTGTGAAGCTCCTATCTGGTCCACAAGAGTCGGTCGTATCTCCAAGGATGCAAATAAATCAGGCAAAATCTCGATGGAGGGTCTAAAATCAAAAACTCATATGAACTCCAAGTTCTTTCTTTCCACAAACAGAGGACTCAGGGCTACCCTCTGCCTACTTAGTGCGTTTTCCAGCACATTGCCCTTGCCAAGGGTATAAGAAATCTCAAAATCATAAGAAGCCAGAAACTCCATCCACCGCTGTTGCCTTAAATTGAGATCCTTCTGCAAGAATTGTTACTTGAGAGATTTATGATCAGTGTATAACTTGAATTTCTCTCCAAGTAAATAATGACAATACCTCTTTAATGCAAACACTATGGCAGCTAGCACTAGATCATGGGTGGGGTAGTTCTTTCCATGAACTCTCAGCTATCTGCCCCCATAACACACTACTTTCCCTTCTTGCATTAGAACCACACCAAGTCCTGTACCACACGCATCAGTGTAAACAGTAAACACCTTATTACCGTCAGGCAAGGTCAGACTGGGGCTGTTGTCAGAGCCCCTTTCAGTTGTTGGAAATAAATGTCACAGTCTATATCCCATGAGAATGCCAAGTTATTCTTTGTTAGCCTGGTGAGTGGGGGATAATATCTTTGCGAAGTCCTTAATGAACTTCCTATAGTAACCTGCTAACCCAAGAAAGCTTCTCACCTCGGTGGCATTTTTAGGAACCTTCCAATCTTGCACTGCAACCACCTTCACGGGATCTACAGCTATCCCTTCTTTGGAGACCACATGCCCTAAGAATCTCACCTCTTTTCAGGAAAAATGGCATTTGGAGAATTTTGCTATAAGTTGATGGTCACGAAGAGTTTTCAAAACTTCTCCCAAATACTCTACATGCTCTTCTTCACTCTTAGAGAAGATCAAGATATCATCAACAAGTACTATGACAAATTTGTTTAGGAACTCCCGAAACACCCTACTCATCAAATCAACAAAATAGGCGGGTGCATTTGTCAGCCCAAAAGGCATAATTAGCCATTCAAAGAAACCGTTCGAAGTCCTAAAGGCAATCTTATCTATGCTGTCCTCAGCCACCCTCAACTGATAGAACCCGTGGCCAAGTCTAACTGGGGAAATACCGAGGCACCAACAAGCTGATCAATTAAATCATCAATCCTCGGAAGCGAGTGCCTATTCTTTTTAGTGAGTTCATTTAGCTTCCTATAACCAACACACAAACAAAGCGAACCATCCGCCTTAGTTGCGAATACTACCGGAGCACCCCATTCAGATATGCTTCGTCTGATAAACCCTTTCTCAATTATATCCCCTACTTGCTTACTCAGCTCCCTCCTTTACTTTGGAGCCATGTGGCGCACTGGTAATGTAACTGGCTTTGCATTATCCACCAGATATATACGAAAGTCGATCTCACGCCTTGGAGGTAAACCCCGAACCTCATCAAAAACAACGGAAAATTCCCAGACTACTGGAACAGATTGTGATCCTCGATAGATGCATCAAGAGACTCCAGGAAACTAAGCACAACCAACCCTTTAGTCACACGAAATATCTAGGGTTCTCCCATGACAAGTCAGAAGCTTAACAACCCTCTTTTCACAATCCAGAATGGCACCATACGTGGTAAGCCAATCCACTCCTAGAATCAACCTATAACCTATAAACCCAAGCACATATACGTCGCATTCAAACTCGACGCCTAATACAGATATTTTCAAACCCCGACAAATCATCGATAAATGAGCCAAACCACCAATGGGGTTTGAAATAACTACGGGATCTACTACCATACTTGTAATTAAGTGCAGAGATTCAACTATAGAACTTGATATAAATGAATGTGAGGCACCAGAATCAAAAATGTTCTAATAGGATGGTTTTAAAGAGAAATTAAACCTTCCACAGAAATTTTTCTACCTCTATCATGAGCACTGGTCGTGAGAGCATGCACCTGTCCTCTAGAATTTCCTGCCCTTGACCTTGTCCCTGTGATCCCCGTTTCTTTGGGCACTCTTTAGCAAAGTGTCCGGCCTCTCCATAATGGTAGCAAGAATTCTTCCTTCGCTTACAGTCTTTAACTAGATGACCTTCCTTACCACAAAGGTGACATTTCCCTTATCCTTGCTTTTATCATTTTTCCCTCCTTTCTTCTGTTGTTTCTACTGTTGCTGCCGCCCCTTCTTGGGTTGTACCTTCCTATTTTGCGATGTCCCCTCAGCCTTCACCTCCTCCTTCTCTCCCTTGTCCTCCTCATGCATCAGGGCCATATCGACAAGTTTTTCAAAGGTGGCCCCCATTGGAATACGAGACATGGCTAACCCATGAAGGGGTTCATTCAGCCCTTTAGCAAATCGCAAAGCCTTTTTGTGCAGCGTATCCACCAACTCTAACCCGAACCTTGCTAGCTGGTTGAATTTGTTCACATATTCTTTCACCGTCAAGTTTCCTTGTTTGAGTGCTTAGAATCTATCCATCTGCATGTTGCTTTCATCATGGGAAAGAAATTTCGTTTCGAACCTCTGTCCGAAATCTTCCCATGTTTCCATCGGAAGTTCAGCTTGGGTGACTTCCCACCAATATGAGGCTTCGTCCTTTAACAGCCAAATAGCTAACTGAATCTTTCTTCGGTCCTCCACTTCAAAGATTACGAATAAATCCCTTGTCTCCTTAAGACAATTCCGAGCTTCCACGAATGTCTCATTCCCATGTAATGTCTTCCCTCCCATAGCACGGAAGTCCTTGCAGATCTTGGCGAAGTTATCTGCTCTTGGAGGGGGAGGAATGACTGGTGCAGCTAGGGGAGGAATGTCTCTTGGCCTTCGGCCGACGTCATGGCCTCCAAATACCTATGGAACCATTCAGGTACAATGACACCCTCTATGATATTAGGGATGTTTTGTTCCCCAGACATACTGAAAAGGGAGAAAGGAACAAATTTAGATAAAGGACCGAAGGATACTACATATGGCTTCTTGGGGAACGGAAGAAAGAAGAAGAAAACAAAAGGGTCAGACATAAATTCTGGCAAGTCTAGTTACTTTTAGCCAGTAAATTAATAGAAGTAACATGATAGGCATATAAAGTGGATAAGGGGGATCACTACATAAATGGTAGGTGTAACAAGGTAGACAGGATAAGGTGTATATGCTTCTAATTATTACTCTGCACTGTCACTAGTATATCCAGAGAGGGTTGATCCCTTCAGCTATAAGGTGGTAGACTTAGGTATACGTCCAAATGTATCCTAACTACTACCCTGATCGATCGGCTCCTTAACCCTCGTAGATACCTTGTGCTGGCCCCATAGTACGAGGTATCACTTCCTAAAGTGGCAACCCCTCATCATAATAATACGAACAACCATATCCACAAGTGTCATGATCGTCTTATCCCCTTTTGCCTGGCTCATGCACACACATGGCCCGGTCGGTTTTTGTCGCCCATAACTTCCTCCACATTTGGATCTCTTACAATCAGTTATTAAGTGTGCTCGTTCTCCGCCTAGTACGAAGTACTTTGTTTGATACCCACTCCGGGTTACTGACTGAAATGGGTCCCATACAATATGATACAAGCTCTCCCCTTTGTCTTGTTTCCCCCACTAGGTTTTCACTGACTATGCATTCCACTACGTATCTTTAATTACATAACCTTATTTATTTCTACCTATTATGCTTACCCTAAAGGGTGTCTTTAATTACATAACTTTATTATTTCCTCCAGTTATGTATACCATTAGGTGTCTTTAATTATATAACCTTAACGGGTTAAGTTTGTGGGCCTATATGTGAATATTACCCATCCCCCTCTTCAGACTTAATTAACCCACCCCTCAACCATATTTACTTAACCCCCAACTTAAATTTAAGTTCATACAATCCCTATGGATTAACTTAGGTTAAGTAGTCCAATTCTTTACCATGTCCATTTATGGTTTCATAATGGGCCAAACCTCCCGCATTAGGCCTACAACATGTGGATGCTGGATATGCCGATCGGGTCCGGGTAGACTTATTCCATAGTTGGGCATAACCTCGTGTCATAGCCCAATTCATATTTATGTACTTAGACCTCCCACATCAGGTTCAACATTAGTGGCTGCTGGATATGCCGGTCGGGTCCAGGCAGACTTCCAACACTAATGCAACCTAACCAGGTGTCATAAGTACAATTACAATTTCTAATTGTAATTACTAGACATTCCGTTTTTAATTAATTAATCAATTAATTAATCCTTTCCTTTTATAGGTGTCAATACCCATTTTACCTAATAATTTGAATTACATATCGAAAAGTGTTCATATTCAAATTATGCCATTTTGACCCTTTTTCCTCGTTCCTTAACTAGCGCCCTCACAAAATTGGCAACATGCCTATGCTAGACAATAGCCTGTCATAAATGATAATAGGGAAAATAATGGTGATATAACTAAAATGATCACCTTGGCATAAACATAAACTCGTACGATAATAAGGTGAACATATATACTGGCATGGACATGAAATTGTCATCATAACAAGGTGATAATTTAGGTCACATTAAATAGATCTAACATGATAATATAAGGTGACAATTTAGATCACACAAAATAGATCTAACATGATAACATAAGGTGACAATTTAGATCACATAGAATAGATCTAAAATGATAACATAAGGTGCCAATTAAGATCACATAGAATAGATCTAACATGATAGCCTAAGGTGCCAATTTAGATCACATAGAATAGATCTAACATGATAGCATAAGGTGACAATTTAGATCACATAGAATTGATCTAACATGATAGCATATGGTGATAATTTATATCACATAGAATAAATCTAACATGATAACATAAGGTGACAATGTAGATCACATAGAATAGATCTAACATGATAACATAAGGTGACAATTTTGATCACATAGAATAGATCTAACACGTTAAAATAAGGTGACAATTTAGAACACATAGAATAGATCTACCATGATAACATAAGGTGACAATTTAGATCACATAGAATAGATCTAACATGATAGCATAAGGTGACAATTTATATCACATAGAATAGATCTATCTTGATAACATAAGGTGATAATTTAGATCACATAGAATAGATCTAACATGATAAAATAAGGCGGCAAGTTAGATCACATAGAATTGATCTAACATTATAACATAAGGTGACAATTTAGATCACATAGATTGGATCTAACATGATAACATAAGGTGACAATTTAGATCACATAGAATAGATCTAACATGGTAACATAAGGTGACAATTTAGATCACATAGAATAGATCTAACATGTTGGAATAAGATGATAATTTAGATCACATAAAATAGATCTACACACATCCACATCATAGCATATCATAAAAGTTACAAACCAAGATCCACAATAATAACATAGTAGAACAATTCACAATTGAATTGGATCTAAAGAAATAGATCTATCATAAATAGATTCAAGGTTTACAACGGATCAAAATCATAGTCTTTCATAATTCACTTTAATTTATCAAAACCTAAAAGCTATAAGAACTCACTGTGATTGGATCGCTAAGATGATAGAAAAGAGGTTGGTGCTGAGTCTATGCTAGAATCTCAGAATTTGATATGCTTTGGTTGATAGAAGGAGATGAGAGACCCTAGTTCAGTTCAGACTCCGGCAAAGTTTGGCCTCCATGATTTCTAATGAAGAAATATGTGAGATGGCCATATAGTTATAGCTGCACAACCATCTGGAACTGATTGCCCCATAAGCCCTAGGGTCGGTCAGGTCGTCGGTCGCCTCCCACTTTGGGAAAAGGCCCAAATACCCAAAAACTATTCTGGGTGCACTTTACAGGTGTGCCGGTGCAAAATTGCCTTGGCGTACTTGGCAAGTGCGCCAGTTATACCTGGTTTTGATTTTCAACTTTTTATCATCCGTAACTTCTTCATATGTTATCTGTTTTATGCAAACTAGGTGTCTATCCTACGTAGTCAGTTTCCCTTAATTCTTAATATTAAATTAATTATTCTTTAATTTATCCTCTTTAATGTTAACAAAATTATGGGGTGTTTCACTTAACCCAACCTATGAATAGACCCCCTAAACCCAGCTAATTCCTTACAACACAATCTCCTCCCTTTAGTGTTTTATTTTAGAGATGGACATAACCTAAAATTTTTAGGGGAAAAGATCTATAATAATAAATATTTATGTCATCGTATTTTGAGGTGCGATCTACAACATCCAAGAAATAAAGATTAGAACAACGGGTAAGCGGATTCTAATTATATACTTCTAATAATGATATATATTATCATTTAATTCTTGTTAGTTTAGTTTAATTTAGAATTACTTATTTTATTCCCTGTTAAACTTAGGTATATTTTAGTTAGGTTTATTTACAATAGTTTAATTCAGCTGTAATTTAATTTAAATAGTACAATTAGGATTATTTACAGTAAATCTGTAATTAAACTATGATAAAGTTGCATTTATATATAGTTGTTTTGCATTAGTCTTGGAAAATATAAGTATTTCTAAGGCAAGAAAATTAATTATTGGTAATGTGAAAATAGTGGGACGTGAACCCCTGATCTCTCGGAAAATAGCACAAAGCGCTAACCAATTATGCTAAAGAACCTTTGTTTGTTTTTTGAGAGGGAAACTACATGTATGCCCAATTGTGCCTAAATTTACATTAATTAAGTCAAATTAATGAAATAAATTATAGGTAGGAGTAAAAATATACCTATTAAAATAGGAACTTAGGAATACCCTAGATTGATAGGTCAAGAAAACATAAATAATTAAAAGGAATGTCTTTCAATTACAGAAGTTGTTTTATATTAGACAATGGAAATATATTTTTGTGCATTTTCAGCAATCAATTAGGAATAACATAACTTCCTAAAGATAAACTTACAAATACGGTAAGTAAAAGAGTAATATAACTAAAAGATGCTATGTAAAGAAAAAGAGCAAGAAATCAAGTTACACATTTGATAGCCAGAAATGTTTGTAACGTATTATGATAATTGCACGAACATGTAAATAGGTCATAATAGACAGATTGGATGTATTTGCAAGAATAATAATATGATAATTGTATAGACATAAATATAAATCATAATAGATAGATTGAATGTGCTTGCAAATAGATTATAACATGAGAAGTTTTAATTTAAAGAGAAATGAAGTAATGAAAGCTTAATATAAATAAAAATTATATCTGGAATTAAGTTTAATAAGCACATAACAATAGTGGCTTATTTCGGCAGTGAATGCTAATTTTATAAAATAAGTGACCAATAAATAAACATGTTATAATAATGGTCCATTCCGATAGTGAATGCTGATTAGGGAAAATAAGTGACCAATAAGTTTAATCAGCTAAATGCATAATGAAAGATTAGACATATGATAAAATAAAATGGTGAGATGCATTTGGAGCAGTTTGGATCGAGTCTGGATGGAAAGCATAATGTAGCACGGTCATCGTAAGCAGTGGGAGCACGCCCACATATTATTTCAGCACGGCGACAAAAAAGAAGTTCGAGACTTTAATGGGATGTGTGGATCTCTAAGGATAGCCCGCTAGGGTAGGCCTATGGAAGTTGTACCCCAGAGGAAGGTCGGCAATGGTTCCGTCAAGAGATTATTCCTTGGAAACATTTATATTGAGGATATCCAAAAGACTGATAGGATGACTTTAGCATTCGGCGGTTGCATCAGCTCCGAGAGTAGGCTTTGTGGTCAGGACCTAATCAGGATATTATTTGTTTAGGTTCCTGTCATCACTAGTCAAAGTGGGTATGTAAAAGATTAGAGCTAAACAACTAGGCCAATGGTCTTTCACTATCCAGACATTAGATGAGTGACAACACCAATTGGATGTTTAATTTTTTTTTGCTGTAGGGTGTAGTCACTTAGCTCTTGATTAGTCATTAATTAGTTGAAGGATGTGTGACATCCCACATCTGTTAATGTCACTCTTTAGCAGAATGAATTAAGTTCTGTGAAGCTTAAGTAAATAGAAATAGAATCTCATAGGACAGATATAAAAAATAGTAGCGGAAATTTTTTAAAACTTCAGTATTCAGTAGAAAAACAATGTAGTCCCCAAACCAGTTACAACGTCAAGCTAAAATACTAAAACCAAATAAAAACCAAAACATCTGTTTTGCGCTGAAAACCATCAGAGTACAAAAACTTAAAATCATAATCCCCAATAATATCCATAACAAAGTAGACAAGTAGTCGAAGTGATACATCAAAGCAAATCCAGATCTAGGCAGAAACAAAAGAGAGAGAATGTCCTAATCACGCCTAAGAGTTCCCACCCTGAGAACCTGAGGGGAAGGAAAGAGAAAAAAAAGGGTCAGACATAAAGTCTGATGAGTCCAGTGACTTTTAATATTTAAAGAAGTAGAAGTATCAAGACAGGTAAATAAACTGGATGAGAGATAACAGTAACATACAACAAGTATAAACGGGATGAACAGGATAAGCAGAATAAATAGAGCAATATATGCTTCTCAACTACTTTTCTCTGCACCAATACTGTAACACCCCGTAATTTTAAAGGACATTATAATGATAAACTAAAGTATATTTAATTAAATATTGGGAATTAAGTAAAACGAACCATACCATTTCATTCGTCTTGGAATTCTACTTAAGATAGACTCCGAGTTTGCGTAAAATGGACATCGTATGAGAAAGTTATTAAGCTTAGAAGTTTGTATATGTATCAGATAATTACATACACACACACACACACACACACACACACACATATATATATATATATATATATATATATATATCAACCCAAGGCCATGTGGGTCGACCCAAGTGAGGGTGGGTCGACCTAACAGGGTTATGGGCGGATTCTTTTCTCTAAATCGGGACTAAATTGTTGACCGGGTTAATGGTCGTAGGCTATATATAGTACAACATTTCTATTGTTTTTATATATCAAAAACAATGGTGACAATGAGATGCTGCCCCAGTTTGGATTGAATTAGCCTATTTTCTTCAACAATAGCCTGCACATACAAGAATTTCTTATGCAACTTCAGCATATTGTTCTCTGTTCTTTAGATTCAATCTATGTGAGTTCATATTACTTTTAGATATAAAAATTTAACAGTAACCCTGACATGTTTATAAATCTGGATCAAAACCTATGCTTGTTAAGAATCTGATTCCTATCTAAACAGTTCTGTTATAATGCCTATTTTGTTACTATGACTATTTCTGTTACCATATGCATATTCTGTTATTATGCCTATTTCTTTTCTTCTTTCTCTCTCATTCCCTTTTTATTTTTATAGCTTAGGCTACCTTCGATCCTAGGAGGAAATCACTAAATTACGCGTACAAATGAAATTGGGATTAATTTAGGGAATGGTTGGGAATAATAACTTGGGGGAATAACTTATACTGTGCAATATGACTATAATTTGGGGCATATCTTATACTGTGAACTATAACTTGAGATTTGGATGTATAAATCTATAGATTTAATTTAAAGATTAAACAGAACATGTTAGTGAAACTGCAAGTAACTTGTGAAATTGGTGGGGTTCATGCATACCTGTTAACCCGCGTAATCGTTGGGAGTAATATACATATAAGCCTTTTAATCTAGTGCTGGTTTAATATGTGGGTGGGGTTAAGTAAACATGTTAAATCTGTAGGGGGTTATACGAACCCGTTAAACTTAACCAGTTTGATCTGTTGGGGTTATGCAGGCTTTTTAATCTGTTAGGCATAACCTGTCAAAATCCTAGCCAATTCAGGATGCAAACCTAAGGGGTGGCTTGTGTCATGTGTTGTGTGGGGCCTATTTCAGTCAGTAACCTATACTGGTATTAAAAGGGGACCCCGTACTTGTTAGGGGTCAGGGCACGCTTACTGAACTAATTGTAAGAGGTTCAATTGGGTGGAAGTGTTTTGATGGTGCATTCCAACGGAGTCATGTGCGTGCATGGGTATAGCTTGCTTGGGAAAATAAGCTTCTATAACACTAGTAAATAGGTCTATGTCCTTCTGCATGTTGCCACGTTAGGAAGTAATATACCGTACTATGGGGCCGACATAGTGTATTTACGAGTTAGGGAGCCGATCGTTTGGGGATAGTAATTAGGGTACATCTAGTCCTGTTTGGGTACCTGTTATTTCTGTTTGGGGTAACACCCGTTTTTTCTGCTTAAGTGCCTATTATTCATGTTTGGGGTAAAACCCGTCACTAGAAGTACACCTAATTCTACCATTATGTTCTTTTGGCATCATTTTGTTTCTGCTAAGTAATTGGAGAACACTTAATGAGGTATACTAGTATTGGTGCAGAGAAAGTAATTAAGGAGCATAATTTATCCTATTTATACCTGTTATCTACTATAGTTATCTCTCATCCAGTTTTTTACTATCTTGATACTTTTATTTCTTTATACGGTAAAAGTCACTGGATTCGCCAAACTTTATTTCTAACCCATTTTGTATCCTTTTCTCTCTCTTCCTTACCCCTCCCCTAGGTTATTAGGGTGGGAATGCTCATGCTTGATTAGGACTCTCTTTTCTGTTTCTGCTTGGGTTTGGATTTGCTTCGATGTATCGCTTTGACTACTTGTCTATTATTTTATGGATACTTATGGGGATTACGATATTACATTTCTGTACTCTTATGGTTTTTTGCGCAAGACAGATATTTTTGTTTGATGTATTTTGTTCCAGTATTTTAGTCTGATGTTGTAACTGGAGTTTGAGACCACGATGTTTTCAGTTGGAAAATAAAGTTTTAAACTTCCGCTGCTATTTTTATATATCTGTCTTGTGATACTCTATTTTTATTTACCTCTAACGCTTCACGGAACTAGGTGAATTCCGATAAAGCGTGACATTAACGGACGTGAGGTGTCGCATTTGGTACCAGAGCTGAAGGTTACAAGATCAGATAAAAAGGTTTTGAATATTGTTTTCAAAAGGTTTCAAAAAGAAGGTATTTCCAAGAAAAGTCTATTTTTGATAAACATATTCCCCAAATCCATATAAAATATCTTTTGATTCTCTGTTTGAATCCCTTTTCCTTTTCTTTTCAGCATGTCTGGGGAACCGAATCTTCCTAAGGGCGTTCAGATACCGGCTTGGTTTCGTAGGTATTTGAGGCTACGAATCATGCCGGAGGCCAAGTAGACGCCCATCCCCCACCTTCAGTCGATGTTCCTCCTCCTCCACGAGCGAATAATTTCTCTAAGATATGTAATGATTTCTCTACTATGGTTGGAAATCCATTCTGAGGAACTAAAACTTTGTGGAAGCACGGAATTGGCTAAAAGAGACAGAGAACTTGTTTGGGCTTTTCGAAGTTGATGACCGTAGAAAGATACAGTTGGTTGCATGGCAGCTTAAGGACGAGGCTTCATTCTGGTGGGAAGTGACGTAAGCAAGGTGTCCAGTGGAAACTTGGGATGATTTCCGATAGAGTTTCAAGATGAAGTTTCTTTCTCAGGCAGAAGAGAGTATGTGGATGGAGAGATTTCTGGCACATAAGCAAGGAAGCATGTCTATCAAAAAAGTATGTCAACAAGTTCAACTAGTTGACGAGGTTTGGTCTGGAGCTGATGAATACCCCGCACAAGAAAGCTTTAAGGTTTGCAAGAGGACCGAATCAGCCCCTTCAAGCATTGGCATTATCTCACATTCTGATATGGGCTGGTTGATATGTCGTTGATGCATGAAGATGGAAAAGAGGAGAAAAGGAGGATAAGACTGATGAGGCACAAAATAAGAAAGTGTGGCCTAAGAAAGAATAGTAAAAGAAGGGCGGAAAGAACAAAAAAGCTCAAGGCAAGAAGAAATGTCATGGTTGTGGGAACCCAGGTCATTTGGTCAAAGAATGCAGAAAGGGGAAGAATGCTTGTTACAGCTGTCGTGAAATTGGACAATATAGTAGGGAGTATCCAAAGAAGCCAGGACAAAGGCAACAGACAGGATCTTCTGGATGGCAGGTGCATGCTTTCGAGGCCAGTGTACCGTACAGACGTAGGAAAGTTTCAGTTGAAGGTTTTATTTCTCTTTCCAATCATTTAGTTATGACTCTTTTTGATGTTGGTGCTTCTCACTCTTTTATATCTGATTCTATGGTTGAGTCTCTACACCTTATTACTAGTATTGTTTCTGATCCCGTTATTGTCTCAAACTCCATTGGGCGTATAACTTATCTGTCTATGATTTGTCGGGGTATGAGGATATCTGTGTTGGGCATCGAGTTTGAGTGCGACGCATATGTGCTTGGTTTTATTAGCTATGGTCTGATTCTAGGGATGGATTGGCTGGCTATGTATGGTTCCATCCTAGACTGTGAGAGGAGGGTCGTTAGACTTTTGATTTTCCATTGGAGGACTCTCGAGATTTCCTGTGACCAAAGGGGTCTGTCATGCTTAGTTTCCTAGAATCAATTGATGCTTCTGTTGATGATTTGCGATATGTACCCGTTGTCTGTGAGTATTCGGATTTTTTTTGAGGAGGTTTGGGGCTTACCTATGAGGCACGAGATTGATATTCAGATACACTTGGTGGATATTGCGAATCCAGTCGCATTGCCTGTGTGCCACATGGCTCATAGGGAAAGGAGGGAGCTTAGCAGGCAAGAAAGGGAGCTACTTGAGAAGGGGTTTATTAGGCGAAGCATACCAAAATGGGGTGCTCCAGTCGTCTTTGCAACTAAGGCGTATGGCTTGCTTCGCTTATGTGTGGATTACAGGGAGTTGAATAAGATCACTAAGAAAAATAGGCACCCACTTCCGAGGATTGATGACCTATTTGACCAGCTTGTTGGTGCATCTGTTTTCTCTCAGTTAGACTTGGCCATGGGGTTTCATCAGTTGAGGGTGGCCGAGGACAGTATACACAAGACCGCTTTCAGAACTCCAGATAGTTCCTTTGAGTGGATAGTCATGCCTTTTGGGTTGAAGAATGCAACCGCGTATTTTGTGGATCTGATGAGTAGGGTTCTGAATAATTTCGTTGTGGTCTTTATGGACGACATTCTGATCTTCTCAAAGAGAGAGAAAGAGCATTCCCTACATTTGGGTGAGGTTTTGAGGAATCTCCGAGCGCACCAACTTACGGCAAAACTCTCCAAGTGTCACTTTTTGGGGGTGAAGTAAGATTTCAGGGGCATATGGTCTCCAAGGATGGGATAGCGGTGGATCCCACAAAAGTAGTTGCAGTTCAAGATTGGAAGGTTCCAAAGAATGCAGCGGAGAAGAGGAGTTTCATGGTTTAGAGGGCTATTATAGGAATTTATCAAGGACTTCGCAAAGATATCAGCCCCACTCACTAGACTGACAAAGAAGAATCTGAACTTTTCTTGGAGCATTGTCTGTGAGGATGCTTTTCAGCAATTAAAGAGGGCTCTGAAAATAGCCCGAGTCTTGACTTTGCCTGATGGGAACAAAGTGTTCGCAATGTACACTAATGCATGTGGTACAGGACTTGGTGTCGTCTTAATGTAAGAGGGATGGGTAATATGTTATGGTGGTAGGCAGTTGAGAGTTCATGAGAAGAACTACCCTACCCATGATTTAGATCGGCTGCTTAGTATTTGCTCTTAAGACTTGGCGACATTATCTACTCGGAGGGAGGTTCGAATTGTACACGGATCATAAATCTCCCAAGTATCAGTTCTTGCAAAGGGATCTCAACTTGAGATAGCAAAGATGGATGTAGTTCCTAGCATTCTATGATTTTGAGATTGCTTATACCCCTGGAAAAGGTAATGTTGTGGCGGATGCATTGAGTAGGCATAGGATGACTTTGAGTCCTCTATTCGTAGAAAGGCGGAGCTTGGAGTACATATCGACCATCGATTTTAGGCCATCTACGGATCTTACACCTGGGTTTTTGGCATCCTTAGTGGTGTGATCTGCTCTTATTGATCAGATAAGATCTAAGCGAGAGGACCCACAGATAGCAGACATCTTGGATAGGCTCAGTAGAGAGGAGACTTCTAGTCACCTCAATAAATATTCCATGGATGATAGATGGTGGTTGCGACATGATGGAAGGCTTTGTGTTCCCCAAGTTGGGAGTCTGTTGAAGACAATCCTTGAGAAAGCCCATCATTCTAGGATGACTATCCATTCGGGTGGTAATAAGATGTATAGAGATATGATAAGGGTTTTCTTTTGGGCTAGGATGAAGAAACATATAGAGGAATTTGTTTCTCGATGCTTAGTTTGCCAGCAAGTTAAAGAAGAACAGAAAAAGCCCGGCGGTTTGCTTCATCCTCTGGAGGTCCTACTGTGGAAGTGGGGGAGCATCTCTTTGGATTTCATCAATGGTTTACCTAGATCGAGGAAAGGCAACACCATTATTTGGGTTATAGTTGATAGGCTTACTAAGAGCGCTCATTTCGTTCCTGCTAAGAGTAAGAGAAGGACATCATGGTTGGCTTCATTTTATCTTCATGAGATAGTCCGTCTACATAGAGTACCTTCTAGTATTGTGAGTCATCGTGACCCCATCTTCACTAGTGAGTTCTGGAAGAGCCTGCAAGAGCCATTAGGTACATAGTCGTTGGTTAGTTTTTGGACCAAACCACTAAGATTACAAGTATTTACAGTCGAACCAAAAGGATAATTATATATTTAAGTCCAGAGATGAGTGCACCATGACTCATGAATCCTTGGATCACACTCGTAGTTGATTTCCATATCCCGTTCGTGAACCCCCAGAACCAACCTATTCAGGGAAGGCCATCACGATCTGTTCGTGGTCCTGTATCACGAACCGTCCAAGCAGCTGAAGAATTACTGACCGTGACTAAGTCCTTCATGATCCGTATCTTCAGGATCTGGTGACACTTGTCCATAACTGTCATATTGACCATTTCTCCATGACGCTACGAACCAGTCTGAGATCCTCGGGATTTGTGCCATGTGCGACCATGACCCATCTATAGGAATCACCTATAAATAGCCCCAGACTTGGTATTTTTAACGATCTTTTGGCATTTCTAATACTGTTTCCACCATTATTATTATCTTACAATTTCTTATCAGTCTTAGCCCGAAATTATTGAGTGAATCATCATTGTACAAGGGAGGTTGAGAAGAAAATCATTGATTGTACTCGAATCATATGTATAATTGTAGATATAAAGTGGACGTAGGCTCGTTAACGCGGAACCACTATAAATCTTGTGCGTTTTCCGCGTTTGCTTGTATTTCTAGATATAAACCTCTGCGAATTCAGATAAATTGGGTGTTAGAGCCACTTTTGGATCTAACCTTTTAGTGCTTTCACTGAGAACTGAAGTCTCGGCATATCGGATTGTCACTCTACTGTTTGGATACTCAAGTCTGAAGAAGATAGTCTGAACCTTCATTTTTTAGATTTTTGAGGAACTCAGCAAACTTAAAGTATTATGGCTGGAAATAAGTCTAAATAACTATGAGTTTCACAAGCAAACGAAGCCGTTGAAGAGAGCGTCCAGGAGCAGGTCGAAGTTCCATCCTGGATCGCGGTGAGGAGGGGGCGATCCGACCCAATGATGGCGTCACGACCCGAACGGTTGAAGGTGTCACCACTCGATCGCAGGACCATGCCGCAATCCCTCCTGCACACGCAACTGCGAGCCAGCTTCAGGGGGCCACCACGAGTCGTTAGCATAAGGGGACCACGACCCAAAACGACAATTAGACCACAACTCGACCTAGGAAGGAGATCATGGTTCGTCACGCTCGTACTGGTGCTTCTGTACGACCTGGTTCAGGGTCTTTGCATATAAGCGAGAATGTTGATGATCAGCTAAACGCTTCTGCTCCAGCAACCGAAGGAGATGTATCTCACATACTTGAAGCCTTGAATAGATAAACTGATGAATTAGCTGCTCAAAGGAGAGAAAGCTCGTTGCTGCGTCATAATATTACTGCCTTAGGCAGACGAATTGATGATATCCAGAGGCAGCTGTCACCACCGCCAGCTCATCATTTTTCCCCCGAATACACATCCTCATCTGAAGAACCTCGAAGAAACCGATGATGACCTCAGTTGGTAAGGGCTGAGAATCATGGAACTAATAACCGTAACTTAAATGAGCCCGTCCTACCACCTTGGAATGGAGACGTCGTTGACTCTGCTCAGAATCAACCCATTCCTCCCGCTTGTCACGTGATTGACCGCGGCAACAGGGGGCAAGGGAGTTCTGCTCAGGCCCCATACTTTGCAGCAACATGTCAAATAAATGCTGGAGGGGCCCGTAGGGCAAGAAGTGCTGATCTTGAATCCACCCTGACCCATGTAGATGTTGAGGCCATGATTAGGCAAATGATGGTAGAAAACCACGGACAAAGAAATGATGATTGGGTTATAGGCCGTAGTCATACACCCTTTACGAATGACATATTAGATGTTCGATTCCCCAGGAAATTCAACATACCACCTATAAACTGTGCAGGAAGGGCGGATCCAGTCCAGCACCTAATGAGATATTATAGGTACATGAATGCAGCTGCCACCTCCGACCCTGTAAAGTGTAAGGTGTTCCCGATATTTCTAGGGGATACAGCGTTAATGTGGTTTACTCGTTTGCCAGCGCTATCGATCCCTAGTTTCAGGGAATTAAGCGATCAGTTCGTGAATCAGTTCTGGCTGCATATTAAGAGATCTAATAATGTCATCGAATTATCCCTCATTAAGCAATGTTCGGATGAATCTTTGAGGTCGTATCTAGATCGCTTTAATCTAGCGATCACGGAGGCTACAGATCCCAATGAACAAACTGTTTTGATGGCCCTGATTGATGGAGTGGATAAGGATACTGAGTTTGGAAGATACTTGGCCGGTAAGCCGCCGTTGACCAGGGAAATATTTTATGAAAAGGCCAACATCCGCTTGCGTCAAAAAGAAATCTACGCCAACCGAAAGAGGAAGCCCACTGAAAAGGAAGATATACAAAGTAATATTGCAATCAAACAAACAGGAGACAGCTCGGGAAAGGTTGAAGTCAATGTCGAGAACAAAAATCAAGGCAGTGGCCGCCAATCGGGGAATAACAACAATAACAATAATCGGAAGCAAAACCGAGGAAATGACTCTTAAAGAAGACCTAGACCTAGATCATTTGAAAATTTCACACCATTGAACGATACATTGGAGAATATTTTCCTGGACACATACAATGTCCTCCAGTACAAAAGGCCTCCTCCGAGAGATTCGACAGAAAAGGAATGTGAGACTGGGAAATTTTGTCTTTTCCACCATACTAATTGCCATTCCACAAACGAATGTCGTCACTTGAGAGATGTGGTTGAAAAGCTACTCCGGGAAGGAAAGCTTGATGAGTATAAGGTGACACCCAGAGATAGGGGGCAAGCCGCACAAGCCCCGAACCAAAGCCAACCTGCTGCCAGACCAACGGCTCAGCAAAAAGGAAAAAAATATCATTATCAATACCATAGTTGGCGGGCTTCATTTGGCAGGGAACAGTTTCAGGGCTATGGGTCAGTATGTGAACGCGGCTAACAGCATCTTGAAGTGGAGGAATGTAGCAATCCTGAGGATAATGCCCCGATTAAGCAACAAAAGACAATGTCTGATGACGTCATATTTCGCAATCGAGAGAGAGTATTGGAGTCCACTCCCCAACCGAAGACCCATTAGTGATCACCGCCACCATCGGTCCAGCTATAGTCCATAAAGTTCTAGTGGATAACGGGAGTTCGGTTAACATCCTGTTTAAGAAAACATTTGACCAAATGAAACTCGAGCCGAAGGATTTGAAACCATGTGAGGGTTGGATATGTGGATTTAATAGAGCCTCAACCGCTCCAATGGAATACGTGGAACTGTTAGTAACCCTTGGGGAAGGAGAACGCCATAGAATGAGAATCCTCCCCTTTATGGTTCTGGATATTGAGTCGCCGTACAATGCCTTTTTGGGCCGACCAGCCCTAGCCAAATTCAGGGCATGCATTACACCCTTGTGTTTGTTGTTGAAGTTCCCGATGGATGCCGGTGTAGGTATAGTCAAAGGAGATCAAATTATTGAACGAGCATGCTACATAGCAGAGCTGAAGTTGCTCCGCAAAGGAAGAGATGTAGAAACAAAGGGCGCTTCTTCCCTCCCAAGGGAGGAAACGTCATAGCAACTAAAGAAAGTAACATTAGGAGAGTTGCCTAGAGAGTTGCCCGAGGACATAGATCCCAGAGAGGATGAAGAGCCTGAGGGAAGAATGGCGACTCTCAATGAAATGATTGTGGATGTACCAATCGATGATAGTGAACCAGAGAAGGTCCTAAAGATTGGATCCCAGTTGGACCCTGTTCGAGCCAAAGAATTAACAAATTTCGTGAAAGCTAACTTGGATGTATTCGCATGGACCCATGCGGATATGTGTGGAATATCTCCTTCAATTATGAGTCATTCGTTAAGCATCAACCCGAAGCATCCTTCCATCAAACATAAAAGATGAATGCTTGGCCCAGAGAGGTCTGCTGCCTTGAAGGAGGAAGTCAAAGAGCTGAGAAGTAATGGGTTCATTAAAGACTCAACATACCCTGACTGGATTTCAAATCTGGTTTTGGTAAAGAAAGCCAATGGAAAGTGGCGCACATGCATTGACTTCTCAAAACCTAAACAAATCCTGCCCAAAGGATAGCTTTCCGTTACTTAGGATTGATCAGCTGGTTGATTCAACGGCAGGTCACGAGCTTCTTTCTTTCATGGATGTCTACTCACGGTACAACCAAATCCCCATGCACGTCCCGGACCAGGAGCGTGCCAGCTTCATTATGGATATGGGGTTATATTGTTACATAGTGATGCCTTTCGGTCTGAAGAATGCTGGTGCTAAATATCAACGATTGTGAATAGAATGTTCTACAACCAAATCGGGAAAACGATGGAGGTATACGTCGACGACATGTTGGTAAAGTCTAGACAATCATCCGACCAAACAGTCGATTTAGAGAGATGTTTGAGATTCTCCGGAAATATGGGATGAAATTAAATCCTTTGAAATGCTCAATTGGGGTAGCATCTGGAAAATTCCTAGGATTCATCGTCAGCTTACGTGGGATCGAGATCAATCCAGATCAAATTGCAGCAATCAGAGACATCCAGAAACCAAGACAAATAAAGGATGTGCAAAGCCTCGCAGGGGAAGTAGCCACGCTAAGCCAATTCATCTCCAAAGCTACGGGAAAATGTATTCCTTTCTTTGAATTAATAAAGCGAGGAAAGCGCAATTTCGAATGAACTCCTGATTGTGTAGAAGAATTTCAAAATCTTTTGAATCATATGGAAAGACCCTCGATACTGTCTAAGCCCATGGATCAAGAAGATTTGTTTGTGTACTTAGCAGTGTCATCCCATGCGATCAGTTCAGCCTTAGTGAGAGAGGAAGAAAGGTGTAGAGACCAGTGTACTATGTGAGTAAGAAATTGGCGGTGGCCGAGCGAAACTACCCAAGAATAGAAAAGCTTGCGTACAGCTTGCTAATCGCATCTAGGAAACTTCGCCATTATTTTCAGGCTCATCCCATTACTGTGTAAACTGATCACACACTCAAACAAGTTCTGCAAAGGCCAGAAGCATCTGGAAGACTACTCAAGTGGAACATTGAGCAAAGTCAGTTCGATTTGAACATCCAGCCCCGAAGGTCGATAAGGGGCAAGTACTGGCAGATTTTATAGCAGAAGTCACTCTCCCGGAGTATGATGTAGTAAGTGAAGAAGCCAACCCACCAAAACTACTTCTTAACCCCAGTTCATGGAAATTGTACACTGATGGAGCTAAGAACGACAGACGATCTGGTGCCAGATTGGTGCTTGAAACTCCAGAGAAACGGCTAATATACTATGCTCTTAGATTAGAGTTCCACGCCACTAATAACGAATCTGAGTACGAAGCTCTAATTACCTGGCTGAAACTCGCAAAGGAGTTGGAGATCACGAAGCTGGACATCTTTTGCGATTCCAAGATAGTCATGCACCAGGTTACTGGAGAGTTTCAGGCTAAGAGTCCAAGGCTGATATCATATTTGGAAAAAGTGAAGAAGTTGCTGGATGGTTTTGATCACCACAGCATATCTCATATTCCTCAAGCAGAGAATCAAAAGGCAGACAAGTTGGCAAAGATGGCTAGTTCTGATAATCCTGAAGATATAGAGCTGGTCCCGATTGAAGTGCTACAGTCCCCTATTATATATCAGATGGAAATTGATCTGGTACTAGAGACTGAACCCGAGAGGGAGTCATGGATGACTCCTCTAAAGAATTTTTTGATGAATGAAATGCTTCCAACAAAGAACAGTGAGTGGCTTGCAGTTATACGGAAGGCTTCCCGATATGTATTGCAAGGCGAAGTCCGGTAGAGACAAGGCTTTTCGATGCCCTTCCTCCGGTGCATCGCCCATGACGACATAAAGCGTGTACTGAAAGAGGTACACGAAGGTGAATATGGCGACCACACTGGAGGGAAAACGTTGGCAAAGAAGATATTGCGGTATGGCTATTTCTAGCCCACCATAAACAGGGATGCAGCTAAGTATGCACAGCGTTGTGATGCATGTCAGAAATTTTCAAAAATCCCTAGTGCACCTCCTATCCAGTTGAAGACGATGATGAGCCCGTGGCCCTTTGTTGTCTGGGGAATCAACATTATTGGAAGTCTCCCCATAGCTAAGGGCGGAGAAAAGTTCGTTGTTGTGGCTGTGGATTACTTCACCAAATGGGTCGAAGCTGAGCCGTTGACCACGATCACAACCAAGCGAGTGATCAACTTTGTCGTAAAGAACATTATATGCCGATTTGGGATTCTGAAAGTCGTCATAACCAATAACGGAACCCGGTTTGATAGCAGCGAGTTTCGAGATTTCTACCAGAAGTATCATATCGAGAAAAGATACACCTCTGTGGCACATCCGCAATTGAACGGACAGGTCGAAGCGGCTAACAAAGTGATTAAATCTATCTTGAATAAAAGATTGAAGCGGGCCAAAGCCATGTGGGTTGATGAGTTACCCTTGGCACTATGGGCCTACAGGACAACATACAAGTCAGCAACGGGTCATACACCCTTTTCCCTTGCTTTTGGAGCCGAAGTAGTCATCTTGGTCGAGTTATAAGTACCATCTCATTAAATCACTTATTATGACCTGATGACCAACAATGAGCTGCTCCTTGAATACCTGGACATGGTTGAAGAAAAGAGGGACGAGGCCGATCTATGCACCTTGAGGCACAGGCAACAGGTCGCTCGGTATTACAACAAAAAAGTCCAAGCTCGAACCTTTAATCTTGGAGACTTGGTTCTGAAATGTGTCTTTCCACCCCCAGTACATATAGGCCCGAAATGGGAAGAACCGTATTCCATTTTGCGAAGGCTTGATAATGGAGCCTTCAAGCTAGCAACTGTGGATGGAGACGAAATCCCCAGATTATGGAATGCCCAACATTTGCGGCCTTATTTGATGTAAAATTGTTAGTTTTACTCTTTTATTTTTTAGGACCATGTAAAAAGGCACGACTTGCCTAGAACAGTCTGGTTACTTGAGCAAAAGATTATAAAGTGGACGTAGGTCATGATTCGACCGAACCACTATAAAAATATTGCGTGTCATTTACCTTAACTACACCGTTTTTTATCTGTTCTTTTATTTTAATTAACATTAATCACTACCATTTTGAGATTTGTTATAAACTATGCAGCGATCTCGAAACACCTAATTCAAAGTGCCATCTACTAGATTAGAAGGCTAATAGTAACTAAAGCACCAAAAGGTGCAGCAAGGTAAATCACACTACTATTTGCACTCCAACTCTCGAGATTGGAGAGAGAGAATAAAGGACACGAAGATAACGTCCCCAAGGCGTGAAGGTGCACCATGATAAAACCGCCTTGATAACACTCTAACCCGTTGAAGGATTGGGAGAGTATAAAGGCACTAGAGACTTAGCGCCCCCAGAACTTCTGCCCTGCTAAAGGATCGGTGAGAAGACTAAGAACCGAGCTTGAACTCTAACCCGCTGAAGGATCGGGAGAGTTTAAAGGTGCTAGAAACTTAGTGCCACGAGAATTCCTATCGCCGCTTAAGGATTGGGAAAGTATAAAGGTACAGTGACATATGCCGCCAAACGACTTGAACCCCTCCTCTCTAGAAATGAGGGGCAGCACACATATGACTCTAATCAATCCTCAATGAGCCCTGGCCGGGCATCATATTAATGATTGATTGGGGGCATATATATACACATACTCTTGCAGTTACAGAAATTTTGAAATTTTTTGTTGCAATACTTCTTGGTTCGGTTTTAACTTAGTTACATTCTAAATATTTATGACTAAGTACAATAAGTTAAACTTGTAGGTATGCAGTGGTGCAAAAGAAATAAATTTTCATTTACTAAAAGCAGGTTTACAAGACCAACAAAGCTAAATAGAAGTGAGGGCCATTCTCACAACTACACTTCTTGGCCAGTGGAAAGCCTAAAAGAAAAATATGAACTAATAAGTGCATTCTATTTACGCTTAGGAGACGATTTTGATTTCTTCTCTTTCTTTTGTTTCTCCAACTCCTCCTTTTCAGCATCAGAACGGTCACCCTTCTTCCTCTTCCTCTTATCAACGGGAGGATCCTTGGGAGAATTAGAAGGCTGGGAGGAAAGCTATGAAGTTATTGATCTGGATGAGAATTTTATGACCAGCCCAGTCCTAGGATCAACCTCTGAGATTCGAGGCACATATAGAGGGTCCTGCTCCTCCTTCTTTAAAACTAATTGTTTCTCTTTCCTAGCCCGCATGCCAGCCAAGGTCTCGTTATCGTCATCCTTGATTTCTTCTGTGATGACTACATCATCCTCTTCATCTCCATGACCACCATCAGTGTCCTGTAAAGCCCCAATAACTTCGGCATCCGCAGGAGCATCAGTGCCAGGTGCCATGGCCCCAACAGTAGCCTTCTCACTTATTGTACCCTCAGTTTGCTTTGGAACCTCAGGGACTTCAGCACCAGCACTTGAGGGAACACTATCTTTCTCCGCCTCTGCTTTCCCTTTCGCATCCTTCCAGATCGGCTTGCCACCTATGTCATGAGAAGCAAATGTTAGTGATTCGGGAGGGAATATGGTCATCTCAGTTGTCTGTCCCGCGAGATGACGACAATTTATGACTGCTTTGATGAACTGTGGAGAGAATATGGAGATACCTTTAGCCGACTCCTCGCCTAGATTTGTAATAGTGGCTTCGACAACTGGAGCGGTTGGAGCTAAGGGAATCAACAGATCATCAGGATTATATTCCTCAACTTCGGGGGCCTTGGGCTCCACAATCGAGCTAGAACCTTTGTCAATATTATACTTGCCCTAGAACTTTTTTTCTCTTTCTCGATTTCCTCTTGGATTAGACGTCTGCCTATCTCGAAAGCCTCAGGCTCATCACCTTTGAGATAAGTCTGTATGAGCTATTTTTCATCGACCTCCTCAACTTTCAATCGCCGCTTTTCGCCCTCAACGATCGTATCCCACACATTGGCCAAAGTAACATGATAATTCTGAATCCAAGAGAGGTCTCGAGTCTTAATAACTTGACCGAAAAAGTCAAATAGCAGCTCATCGAAAGTTTCTATCTCTTTTTCAATTGCAGCAAGTTTTTCAGCAGTGGCGGAGGCCGATTTAAGAGCGTTGTTCACGTTATTTTCAACAAGTGTTGCATGCTCCTCGGCATGGGCAAGTTGATCGCTAAGAACTGCTTTCCCTTTTTCAGCAAAAGCAAGGCTGTCTTTGAGGCTCGCTTTCTCTTTCTCCCAAGCAACCTTCTCTGTAGCAAAACAGTCCTGTGCCGTCTTTAAATCAGTATTGATCGTTCTAAGGTCTTATATTTCCTTTTTTAGAGCCACGCGCTCTTGGCTGTTTGAGTCGAGCTCAATGTGGAAACTCTTCCTGGCATTTTCTAGCTCCGATTTGTAATTTCCCGCATCCCGCTGAGCTAAAGCGAGTTGAGCTTGTGCATCCTCCAGTTCTTTTTCAATTTTACTCCTGGCCCTAGCCTCATTGTCAATCTTCACTCTAGTTCTGGCTGCTTCTGTCTCTAGGTGATGGATGGCAGCAGAAAGAGTGGTGGCATGCTTCTTCATCGCCCTATATTGTTTGGCCACATGACTCGCTGCCCTATAACCTCTACATCCCAGTCTTCAGGAACCGGTTCAAGATCTGGAGCAAACTTCATCCTTTCGAAGAAAATCTCAGGAAACTACTTCTGCAAACGCTCCAGCTTGACCTGATTCTTAGAGGTGTAGACGACATTCTATGCAGCGGTAGTACCCAAATCGCGTTGACTGGAGGGGAAAATAGCTATTTTCTCCTTTTCTAAACCCTCATTCAGATCTTGGGTTTAATCTTTCAGCTCATGGTGATTTTTTGGAAGACTTGCTATGAGAGGGTGTACTTTTTGGGGGAGTCAAGTCTTTGGGAAGCTGCTTACCCCCCGCCAGTGGCACTGGACGACTATGGGACTTCCTACCATCTTGCCTTTATGGAGAACGAGACTGTGTAGAATGGATTTGACAAGAATCACGAGGTCGATGAATATCTCTCCCCTGGATATAACTGCGAACGTGTTCAGTATCAGAAAGGAGCCTTGGTGTACTCGCTCGAAGAGAACGGTAAGAGTAGGATTGTTTATGAGGCATTTCTCCTGCAAAGGAATCAAGAATATATTAAAATCATGAATACCGATGGTGTAAGAGTGTAGTGACAAGTGGTGCATGTGATTTGTACATCCCGTGTAATCCCCCCTAACGGACCAAGGCCCAGAGTCTGGCTCGTCTGTGCGATTTCCTTTTCCCCGACTGGAACATTCACTTCCTCAGAGATAGGAAAGAATGGTTCCCCTTCGAAGTCTTCTTGTGTGTAAATGTCGTCTGGTAAAGGAATCTTGCTCAGTTCTCCGTATATCTGCTCCTTTGTCAGTTCTCATTAGCAGGAGATTCAGGTAATGGTGAAGTCCTTGAAGGAGACTGTCCCTTAGAGACTGGGACTTCCTTTGGCTCATCAGCCTGGACCTCACCGCCTTTATATACATTTAAATCCTCATCATCCTGATTGATTAGCGGTGAAGGACTCTTGCAAAGTTCGGTGGCCTTCATGGCCCAAGAGGTCCCTTCTCCCTCGGCTGGGGGCACATATTTGTAGGGTTTGCCACCTACGCCAAGTATGAATCTTTTACTCAGAAGTTGGTGTTTGTGAAGATTCTCGTCGGTGATACACTTCTTGATTTTTAGGTAGTCTGATTTATTTTTGAGGAGGAGGGACAGTCGGTCTTCATACGACGAACCTTATGTTTTCACAAAATTGTGATCTGCACGCAAAAAATAAACACGTTAACGCTCTGACTATGTAATTAGGTCAGGCGTAGAGAGACTTAAGGCTTACTTGATTTTAACCACTTTCTCGCACACCCGTCCTGGTGCATTATATAAAACCAATCAGCTTTGGCGTCCTCTATGTTACTGTGACCATTCGATAAAACTTTCCTGTTGGCCACTGATTCAAAGAAAGTGAAGTTTGGAGTCCCTATGCGGCAGTGTTTGAAATGGTAATAAAATTTCAAATCCTTAAAAGTGAGCTCGGTTTGTAGAATCTCCGCATATGCAATGTACAGGGTATACAAAGATGCATAAGCGTTAGGATGGAGTTGCATGGGGGCAATGTGTAGTCGTCTTAACATATCAATTACAATTGGAGGAAATGGGGGGGGGGGATAACGCCTATCCAACACATGAGCCGGCTGACAGTCATGTAGCCTTCTGGGGCAGAATGAGGCCTATCCCCTTCTTCTGGAGTTTTCACATCATCCCAAGGGATCCCATGTCTTAAGCATATCTTCTTTAGCTTTATGTCATCTAATTTAGAAGCCAAAGAATCACTGAGATTCTCCTCCTCCACTTCCTTAACGCCTGGGATCTCGTCGGGAGCCCGATCATCTTCTTCTTCCTCGTCTTTAAAAGATGTGCTTTCAGAAGTCATCGATTCAATATCGGTATCTGTCTCGTAATCGGGGTCGGATTTCTCCCAATCTGATTCTGTGGGAAGAAGACTGAGATCGTAATGCTTTGATGACTCTGATTCTGTATCTTTTTCTGACATTTCGGTTGACTGCTTATCTGATATGGCTATGTTGGCGAATAAACGTAAGAAATTAGAAAATAGTTACCTGTTCCCCTTATGTGTAAGTGCAAGTGTGTGCCTATGCAAACATTAAGAGAAGCATGAGATGATTATATATTTAGAGTATTTACAGTCGAACCACCAAGAGTACAAGTATTTATAGTCGAACCAAAAGGATAATTATATATTTAAGTCCAGAGATGAGTATACCATGACTCATGAATCCTAGGATCCCGCTCGTGGCTGATTTCCATATCCCGTTTGTGAACCCCCAGAACCAACCTGTTCATGGAAGGCCACCACGACCCGTTCGTGGTCCTATATCACGAACCGTTCCAGAATTTGAAGAATTGGTGACCACGACTAAGTCCTTCACGATCCGTATCTTCAGGATCTGGTGACACCTGTCCATAACTGTCATATTGACCATTTCTCCATGACGCTATGAACCTATCCGAGATCCTTGGGATTTGTGCCGCATGTGACCACGATCCGTCTATAAGAATCACCTATAAATTGCCCCAGACTTGGTATTTTTAAGGATCTTTTGGCATTTCTAAGTACTGTTTCCACCATTATTATTATCTTACAATTTCTTATCAATCTTAGCCCGAAATTATTGAGTGAATCATTATTGTACAAGGGAGGTTGAGAGGAAAATCATTGATTGTACTCGAATCAAATGTATAATCATAGGTATAAAGAGGACGTAGGCTCGTTATTGCCAAACCACTATAAACCTTGTGTGTTTTCTGCGTTTTCTTGTATTTCTAGATATAAATCTCTACGAATTCAGATAATTTGGTGTTAGAGCTACTTTTGGATCTAACAATAGTTATGTTTGAGCACCACGTATCACCCTTAGAGTGATGGGAAGACTGAGAGGGTGAATAGAGTTCTTGAGGATCTTTGAGGCTGTGTACCCTAGACTTTGGACGGACTTGGGAGGAGCATCTTCCATTTGTTGAGTTCGCCTACAAAAATAGTTATTAGGCTAGTATAGGTATGACACCTATCGAGGCATTGTATAGATGACTTTGTAGATCACCGACTTATTAGTGGTAGTCTACCAAAAGGCTTCTACTTGGACTTGAGATGGTTAGGGATACTTCAGAAAAGCTTGATCTTATCCGTAGATGCATGAAGACAGCTCAGGACAGGCAGAAATCCTATGTAGATAGGATAAGGACTAATATTGTGTTTGAGGTGGGAGACATGGTTTTCATCAAAGTATCACCTTTGAGGAATGTGGTACACTTTGGATTTGTTGGAAAATTGACGCCAAGATTCATAGGGCCATTTCCCATAGTGGAGAGGATAGGTCAGATGGCCTATAGGGTAAAGCTACCATAGAGATTGGCAGGTGTTCATGATGTTTTCTATATTTCTCATTTGTGGAAGTGTCTGCATGATACAACAGAGATAGTTGAGACAAGCATGCTTGATAATGTATAGGTAGAACGGGAGGTGACAGTTAGACGAGTTCCTACCCGTATACTTGGATCAGACATCAAGAAGCTTTGCAACCGAGAGGTCAAATTGATGAAAGTTCAATGGGGATAAGACCATGAAGATGCAACTTGGGAGACTGAAGACAATATTCGCGCTTCGTACTCTTTTTTCCAAGGGTATGCTCTAAACTTCTTTTTCCAAACTTCTACTCGTATTTGCTTCTGTCATTTGAGTATATCCTATCGATCGAATCTTCGACCTTTAGGTAGGAAAAACCAATGGATGTAAACATGTGTTTGAAATATGTTATGTTTGATAGATGCAAGTGGATGTAAGTGTTTCCTAGTGGTTGCTCATGGATGCATATAGACACACTAGGCACTAGATCGACTCAAAACACTTTCATACTACATATGGATGTGTGTGCATTTTAAATTTTATGGATGGAAATGATTGTATCATCATATGGATGTTGCATTTGGATGGATAATTATGCACACATATAACGTTTACATAATATACTAGGGCTAATTGCATACATGTTGGATTCATGGAACTAACATACATTGTAGTAAGGAGGTCGACTGAATCATTAGACTGCCTGATTTTTCGCATTAACATAGGGACATATACACACACCTTTGCGTATTTTCATACAAACATTAGAAATCTCTTAAGGATAATGGATACATGTGATTGATGGATGAGTAGATGGTTGATGGATGTTAGGATAAACGTTCTTCTTAGCTTAGAGATTTAGAGGACGAAATCCTTTAAGTAGGGGAGAATGTAACACCCCGTAATTTTAAAGGATATTATAATGATAAAATAAAGTATACTTAATTAAATATTAGGAACTATGTAAAATAGATCATACCATTGCGTTCGTCTCCGACTTCTGCTTAAGATAGACTCTGAATTTGTGTAAAACGGATATCGTATGAGAAATTTATTAAGCTTATAAGTTTGTATACGTACAACAGAATTTTATATACACACACACACATATCAACTCAGAAAAATCAAAACGGTTCAAATTTGTGGAGCGGGAAAACCAGGGGGAAAATGAACAGTTAGGTCTGACCCACACTTGGGATGGGTCAACCTATGGGTCGACCTAACGCCACGTAGGTCGACCTATGGGTTGACCCAGGCGAGGCAGGGATCTGGGTGGATTCTTTTCTATGAATCAGGACTGAATTGTTGACTAGGTCCATTGGCGGTTGGCTATATATAGGACAACATTTTTATTGTTTTTATACATAAAAAACAATGGAGATAATGAAATGCTGCCCCATCTTGGATTGAATTAGCCTATTTTCTTCAACAACAGCCTACTCATACAAGAATTTCTTCTGCAATTTCAGCATATTATTCTCTAGTCTTTAGATCCAATCTCTACGAGTTCATGTTACTTTTAGATATAAAAATTTAATGGTAACCCTGACATGTTTATAAATCTGGATCTAAACCTATGCCCGTTAAGAATCTGATTCCTATATAAACAGTTCTGTTATCATGCCTATTTTGTTACTATGATTATTTCTGTTACCATCTGCTTATTATGTTATTATGCCTATTTCTATTCTTCTTCCTCTCTCATTCCCTTTTCATTTTTATAGCTTAGGCTACCTTCGAGCCTAGGCCTATATTGCTGAAATATGCATACGAATGAAATTGGGATTAATTTGGGGAATGGTTGGCAATGATAACTTGGAGGCATAACTTATACTATGCAATATGACTGTAATTTGGGGCATATCTTATACAGTGAACAATGACTTGGGATTTGGACATATAAATCTATAGATTTAATTTCAAGATTGAACAGAACGTGTTAATGAAACTGTAAGTAACTTGTGAAACAAGTGGGGTTTATGCATACCTGTTAACCTATTTAATATGTTTATGTTATATAGATACAAACTTATTGATCTAGGGCCTGTTTAATCTGTGGGTGGGGTCAAGTAAACATGTTAATCTGTGGGGGACGTTATACGAACCCGGTAACTTAAGATGTTTGATATATTGGGTTATGTGGGCTTGTTAATCTGTTAGGCATAACCTGTCAAAATCCTAGTTAATTAGGGATGCAAGCCTAAGGGTTGCTTGTGTCATTTGTTCTGTGGGGACCATATCAGTCAGTAACCCATTCTGGTAATAAAGGGGACTCCGCACTAGGTAGAGGTCAGGGCATGCTTACTGAACTGATTGTCAGAGGCTCAATTCGGTGGAGGTGTTCTGATGGCGTGTTCCAACGGAGTCATGTGCGTGCATGAGTCCGAGTCGCTTGGGAAAATAAGTTGTTATAATACCAACAAATAGGTTTGTGTCCTTCTGTAGTTTTCCACTTTAGGAAGTAATACACCCTACCGTGGTGCCGACATAGGGTATTTATGAGTTGGGGAGCTAATCATTTGGGGGTAGTAATTACGGCACATCTAGTCCTATTCAGGTACCTGTTATTTCTGTTTGGGTTAACACCGGTTATTTCTGTTTATTTACCTGTTATTCCTGTTTGGGGTAAAACCCGTTAATAGAAGTACACCTCCGTCTACCATTATGTTCTGTTGGGGTCATTTTTATTTCTTTTAAGTAATTGGAAACACTTAATGCGGTATACTAGTATTGGTGCAGAGAAAGTATTTGAGAAGCATAATTTATCTTGTTTATGCCTGTTATCTACTACAGTTATCTCTCATCTAGTTTATTTACTGTCCTGATACTTTTATTTCTTTATGTGTTAAAACTCATTGGACTCATCGGACTTTATGTTTGACCTATTTTGTTTCCCTTTCTCTCTCTTCCTTTCCCCCAGGTTCTCAGGGTGGGAACGCTCAGGCTTGATTAGGACTCTCTTTTCTATTTCTGCTGGGGTTTGGATCTGCTTCGATATGTCGCTTTGACTACTTGTCTACTTGGTTATGGATACTTATGGGGATTATGATTTCAAATTTCTGTACTCTGATGGTTTTTAGCGCAAGACAAATGTTTTTATTTGATGTATTTTGTTCCAGTGTTTTAGTCTGATATTGTAACTGGATTTTGTGACCACAATATTTTCTATTGAATTTTAAATTTCCGCTGCTATTTTTATATATTTCTCTTGTGATACTCTGTTTCTGTTTACCTATAACGCTTCACAGAACTTAATGCATTATGATAAAGAGTGACTTTTATAGACGTGGGGTTTCACAAATACTTGTGTACATTATTTATGATAGGATTAGGTGTTCCCTAATATAACAGAGACAAAAAGATCCCAACAAAAACATAATGGTAGTTTCAGGTGTACTATAGTTACCCAACGGGTTTTACCTCAAATAGAAATAGCAGGCACCCCAATACAAATAACGGGTGTTACCCCAAACAGAAATAACGGGTACCTCAACAGAAACAGGCATGACTAGATGTACCCTAATTACTACCATTAGCAATTGGCTCCCTAACATATAAATATCTTGTGTCGGTCCTACAGTAGGGTGTATTACATCCTAAAGTGGCAACCTACAGAAGGACATAGACCTATTTACTGGTGCTACAGCGGCATATTTCCCCAATAGATCAGACCCATGCACGCCCATGACTCCGTTGGAACGCACATGTATACACCACCTTTTCATATGAACCTCTTACGATTGATTCAGTATGCATGCCCTAACCCCTACCTAGCTCGGGGTTCCCGTTTAATACCAGAATGAGTTAAAGACTGATATGGACCCCACACAGCAGGTGACTCAAGTCAAACCCATAAACTTGTGTCCCCAATTAACTAAGATTTTAACAGGTTAAGTCTTACAGCATAACACCCACAGATCTAGTATGTTATAGATTAACAGGTTCGTATAACACCTATAGATTTAACAGGTTAAGTTTTACAGGCTAATAGGTTCATATAACTCCAACAGATGTAACAGGTTAAGTCTTACAGATTAACATGTTCATATAACCTAAACAAATTAAACAGTGTTTACTTTACATTATAGTTTTTATAGATTTACTTAACACTCACAGATTTAATTGATTCCACAGGTTACATACAGTTCAATTAATATGTTCCACTTAATCTTTGAATTAAGCCTATAGGTTTACATGTTCATACACTCCAAAATTTCAGTCATATTACATAGTACAAGATATGCCCTAAATTTCCCTCTTATATTTACATCCTTAAACATTCCCCAATTGTCCCAATTTTGTTCATACGTATGTCTCTTAAGAGATTGGCCTAGGCTCGAAGGTAGCCTAGGCTTATAAAATAAAAAGGGAATAAGAGAAGGAGAAGGATATAAATAAGCATATAATAATAGAAATAGGCATATAATAACAACTGAATAGCAGAACACGTATGTGGAAAAATACATGTAATTTTAGCAGAACTGTTTAGATATGAATTAGTTTCTTAACAGACATAAGCTCAGATCCTGGTTTATTAACATGTCAAGGTTACTGTTAAATTTTTATACATAAAAGGAACACGAACTCATAGAGACTGGATTTAAAGAATAGAGGAAAATATGTTGATTTTGCAGAAGTGATTCTTGTAAAAATCAGATAAGAATTGTCTTGATTTAATCTAAGTTTTGGTAGCATCTCCCTATCTTCATCTTAAAATTTTAGAATAGTGGTTTGAGGAAGAAGTACGAAGAAGTGTAATTGACTTGATAGGAGTGCATGCCTTTATATAGAGTTTACAAGGAAATCCTTAACCATTTGATCCTTTTTTTTAAATCCAATCCATTCAGAAAAATAATGAACCTGGTCAACAAAATAATGCGAATAAAGAAAAATGAATCTCACCAGATCATGTGTGGGTCGACCCACCCCCACCTGGGTCGACCCATGGACCCACCTGACCTTGGGTCAACACATAGGTCGACCCAGACTAGGTGTGGGTCGGCCCAAAATGGGTCTGGTTCCCGCCACTTGCTGCCTTCTTTTGCTGCTAATTTATTTTGAACTGTTTTGAATTATATTTACATATATTTTTCTCATACGTATATAAACTTCTAAGCTTTATATCCTCCTTATAATATGTCTGTTTAACGCAAACTCAGAGTCTATCTGAACCGTAATTTCGAGATGAACCAAATGGTACAGTCCGTTTTACTTTATTCCCAATATTTACTTAGATATGTCTTAGTTTATTAATGTACATTAAAATTACGAGGAGTTACATTCTCTCCTACTTAAAGGATTTCGTCCCCAAAATCTTCAAGTTTAGGAGAACGATACTATCCTAGCATCCACCTACAACCGTCTACTCGTCCATAATTCAGAGGCATCAAGTATCCTTAAGAGGTTTCTAATGCTTGTATGAACATATGCAAATGTGTGTGTATATGACCCTATGCTAATGTGAAATTCAGGCAGTCTACTGATTCAGTCGACCTCCTTAATGCAATATATGTTAGTGCCGTGAATCCATGTTGTATGCAAACCGTCCTAGTATATCATGTAATTTCTATATGCGTGCACAATCATTCATTCAAATGCAACATCCATATTATGATACATCCATTTCCACCTATAAAAAAATGCACAAACATCCATATGCAGTATGAGCCGATCTATTGCCTAGTGTGTGTATATGAATCTACGAGCAAACACTTGCATCCACTTGCATCCATCAAACATAACATGTTTTAAAGACATGTTTACATCTATCGGTTTTCTACCTAAAGGTCGAAGACTCGATCAATAGGATATACTTGAGTGATAGAAGCAAGTACGAATGAAAGCTTGGAAAAAGAAGCTAAGAACATACTCTCGAAAAGAAAAGGGTACGAAACGCGAATCGAATCTTGTCATCAATCTCCCAAGTTGCGTCCTCGCGGTCTTCTCCCGTTGCACTTTTATTAACTTAGCCTCTCTGTCGCGCAGTTTCTTAACCTCTGATACAAGTATATGGGTAGGAACTCGTCTAACTGTTGCCTCCTTTTCTACCTCTACTTCCTCAAGCATGCTCAGTGCAACCACCTCTGCGGTATCATGAAGACATTTCCGCAAATTGGAAACGTGGAAAACATCATGAACACCCTCCAATCTCTCTAGTAATCTCACCCCATAGGTCATTTGACCTACCCTCTCCACTATGGGAAATGGCCCTACAAACCTTGGCGCCAATTTCCCTATAAATCCAAAGTGAACCACGTTCCTCAGAGGTGATACTTTGATGAAAACCATATCTCCTACCTTAAACTCAATGTTAATCCTTCTCTTATCTGCATAGGACTTCTTCCTGTCCTGAGCTGTCTTTATACGTCGACGGATAAGATCAATCTTTTTTGAAGTCTCTCTAACCATCTTAGGTCCCAGTAGAATCCTATCTGTAGTCTCCCACCAATAAGTCGGTGATCAGCAAGGTCGTCCGTATAGTGCCTCGAAGGGTGCCATGTCTATACTAGTCTGATAGTTGTCGTTGTAGGCGAACTCCACCAATGGGAGATGCTCCTCCCAAGTCCCTCCGAGGTCTAGGATACACAGCCTCAGAAGATCCTCAAGAACTATATTCACCCTCTTAGTCTGTCCATCATCCTTAGGGTGATATGTGTTGCTCAAACATAACCGTATACCTAGTGCCTCTTGCAAGCTTTTCTAGAACTCACTAGTAAAGATAAGATCACGATCACTCATTATGCTAGAAGGTACTCCATGTAGATAGACTATTTCATGAAGATAAATTGATGCCAACCATGTTGTTGTTCTTTTTCTCTCAACATGAATGAAATGAGCGCTCTTAGTAAGCAAATCTACTATAACCTAGATACTGGTGTTGCCTCTCCTCGATCTAGTAAAATCATCGATAAAATACATAGAAATGCTCTCCACTTTCATAGTGGAACCTCCAAAGGATGAAGCAAACCGCTAGGCTTTTTTGTTCAGCTTTTACTTGTTGGTAAACTAAACATCTAGCTACAAACGCTGCTACACTTTCTTCATCTCGGCCCAAAAGAAAACCCTCTTTATGTCTCGATACATTTTATCGCTGCCCGGATGGATAGTCATCCTAAAATGATGGGCTTCCTCAAGGACTGTCCTCAACAAATCTCCAACTCGGGGAATACAAAGTCTCCCATCTCGCCGTAGCCACCCTCTGTCATCCGTGGAAAGTCTACTAAGGTGATTATAAATCTCCCCCTCCAGATCCTATCCAAGATGTATGCTATCTGTGGATCCTCTCGCTGCAAAGATTCCGATCTATAAGAGTAGTTTGCACCTCTAAAGATGCCAAAAAACCAGGTGTAAGATCCGTAGATGGATAAAATCGAAGGTCAACATGTACTCCAAACTCTTCCTCTCTACAAACAGAGGACTCGAGGTCATCCTCTGCCTACTCAACGCATCCGCCACTACGTTACCCTTGCAAGGGGTATAAGCAATCTCAAAGTCATAGGAAGCTAGGAAATCCATCCATCTCTGTTGTCTCAAATTGAGATCCTTCTACGGGAACAGATACTTGAGCGACTTATGGTCATTGTATAACTCGAACCTTTCTCCAAGTAGATAATGCCGCAAAGTTTTAAACCAAGATTTAAGTGCAAACACTATAACAACCAACTCCAAATCATGAGTAGGGTAGTTCCTCTTATGAAATCTCAATTGTCTACTACCATAGCATAGTATTCTTCCCTCTTGCATTAACACAGCACCAAGCCCTTACCACATGCATCAGTGTACACTGTGAACACCTTGTTCCCATCAGGCAATGTCAAAACTAGGGCTATTGTCGGAGCCCTCTTCAACCGCTGAAAAGCATCCCCAGAACCAATACTCCAAGAAAATGTCAGATTCTTCTTCGTTAATCTGGTGAGCGGGGCTGATATATTTGCAAAGTCCTTGATAAACTTCCAATAATAGCTCGCCAAACTAAGAAAAATTCTCACCTCCATTGCATTATTTGTAACCTTCCAATCTTGAACTACAACTACTTTTGTTGGATCGACCGCTATCTCATCCTTGGAGACCACATGCCCTAGAAATCTTACCTTCTTTCTCCAAAAGTGACACTTGGAGAATTTCCCCTTAAGATGATGTGCTTTGGGAGTCAAAACCTCTCCTAATATAGGGTATGTTCTTCCTTGTTCCTCAAGAAAATAAGGATATCATCCACAAAGACCACTACGAACTTGTTCAAAAATTCCCTAAACACCCCACTCATCATATCCATAAAATACGCGGGTGCATTAATCAACAGCCCAAAAGGCATGACTAGCCACTCAAAGAAGCCATCTGGAGTTCTGAAATCGGTCTTGTCTATACTGTCCTCGGTAACCCTCAACTGATGAAATCCCATGGCTAGGTCTAACTGCGAGAAAACAAATGCACCTACAAGTTGGGCAAACAGATCGTCAATCCTTGGGAGTGGGTGCTTATTCTTCTTGGTGAGCTTGTTCACCCCCTGTAATCCAAACATAGACGAAGTGAGCCATCTGCCTTGGTTGTGAAGACGACTGGATCACCCTATTTTGATATACCTCATCTAATAAACCACTTCTCAAGTGACTCCCCTACTTGCTTGCTAAGCTCCCTCATTTCCCTAAGATCTATGTGGTGCACATGCAATGCAATTGGCTTCGCATTATCCACCAAGTATACTTGGAAATCAATCTCATGCCTCAGAGGTAATCCCGATTCTCATCAAAAAAATCCGGATACTTAGAATATGGGTACAAATAGCAAATCATTGACAGAAGCATCAAGTGATTCTAGGAAACTAAGCATGACAGACCCCTCTGGGTCACAGTAAATCTCGAGAGTCCTCGCTTGGCAAGTCAAAAGTATAACGACCCTCCTCTCACAGTCTAGGATGGCACCGTACATGGCTATCCATCCCTAGAATCAGACCATAGCCCATAAAACCAAGCACATATGCATCGCACTCTAACTCGATGCCTAAAACAGATATTCTCAAACCTCGACATATCATAGACAGACAAGTCATTCCCCCAATGGGTTTTGAGATGATATTGGGATCATTAACAATACTGGTACTAAGGTGTAGAGACTATACCGTAGAATCAGATATAAAAGGGTGAGAAACGCTAGAATTAAAAAGAGTCCTAACTAGATGATCGGCAAAGGAAATCAAACCTTCAATAGAAACTTTACTACCTCTGTCCGGTCCACTGGCCTCATGAGCATGCATCTTACCCCCAGAAGGTCCTACCCTTTGACCCTGTCCTTGCTTCTTCGAGCATTCCCTAGTATAGTGTCCAACTTCACCACAGTTGAAGCAAGCATTCTTCCTTTTTTTGCAATCCTTGACTAGATGACCCAAGCTCCCACAAACATGACATTTTTCTTGTTCTAAGCCTTTTCAGTCTTTCCACCTTTCTTTTGCGTTTCTTTCTAGGGCCACACTTTCTTGTTTTGCGTCTCATTAGTCTTAATCTCTTACTTCTCATCCTTACCCTCTTCGTGCATCAATGCCATGTCAATAAGTCTTTCAAAAGTTGCCCCTATCGGTATATGAGACAATGCCAATGGTTGGAGAGGTTGATTTAATCCTCTTACAAACCTTAAAGCTTTCTTGTGCGGGTATTCACCAATTCTAGCCCAAACCTTGCCAACTGATTGAACTTATCGACATACTCTTTAACAGACATACTTCCTTGCTTAAGTGCCAAGAATCTCTCCATTTGCATACTCTCTTCTTTCTGAGAAAGAAACTTCATCTCGAATCTCTGTTGGAAGTCAGCCTAAGTATCAACTGAATGCCCTACTTGTGTCACCTCCCACCAAAACGAAGCCTCGTACTTAAGCTGCCATGCGGCCAACTATATCTTTCTGTAGTCGTTGACCTCAAAAAATCCAAACAAGTTCTCTGTCTCTTGCAACCAATTATGTTCATCCACAATGCTTTCAGATCCACGGAATAGTTTCCATCCTATAACACAGAAGTCCTTGCATATCTTAGAGAAATTAATTACTAGCGGAGGAGGAGGAATTGCTACTACTGCTGGGGGAGGGGCATCTCCTTGGCCTCTGGCAGGTGTCGTAGCCTCAAGATACGTACGGAAACAAGCTGGTATCTAAATGCCCTCGGGAAGATTCGGTTCCTTAGACATCTGAAAAGAAAAGGAAAAGGGGTTCAAACAGAGAATCGAAAAGATATTTTGTATAGCCTTGGGGAATATGTTTTTCAAAAATTGCATTTCTTTGAAAATACTTCATTTTTGAAAATAATTTCCAAAACTTATTATCCGGTCTTGCAATATTTAGCTCTAATACCAAATGTGACACCCCACGTTCGTTAATGTCACTCTTTATCAGAATGCATTAAGTTCCATGAAGCATTATTGGCAAACAGAAACAGAATCTCACAAGATAGATACAAAAATAGCAGCAGAAATTTTTAAAACTTCATTATTGAGCAGAAAAACAACGTAGTCTCAAAACAAGTTACAACTTCAAGCTAAAATATAAAAACCAAATTCATCAAACCAAAACATCTGTCTTGCATTGAAAACCATCAGAGTACAGAAATATAAAATCATAATCCCCAATAATAGTCATAACAAAGTAGACAAGTAGTCAAAGTGATACATCAAAGCATATCCAGATCCAAGCAGAAACAGAAGAGAGAGAAAGTCCTAATCACGCCTGAGCGTTCCTACCCTGAGAAACTGGGGGGAGGGGGGAAGGAAAGAGAGAAAGGGAAACAAAAAGGGTAAGACATAAAGTCTGGTGAGTCCAGTGACTTTTAGCATATAAAGAAGTAAAAGTATCAAGACAGGTAAATAAAGTGGATGATAGATAATAGTAACATGCAAAAGGTATAAACAGGATGAACAGGATAAGCAGAATAAACAGAGCAATCTATGCTTCTCAACTGCTTTTCTCTGCACTAATACTAGTATACATGATTTATGACAGGATTAGGTGTTCCCTAATAAAACAAAATGATCCCAGTAGAAAAGTAATGGTAGTTTTAGGTGTACTCTAGTTACATAACGGGTTTTACCCCCAAATAGAAATAACTGGTACCTTAAATGAAATAAGGGGTGCTGCCCCAAATAGAAATAATGGGTACCTCAACAGAAATAGGAAGTACTAGATGTACCCTAGTTGCTACCCCAAGTGATCAGCTCCCTAACATGTAAATATCCTGTGTCGTCCCCACAGTAGGGTGTATTACTTCATAAAGTAGAAACCTACAAAAGGACGCAGACCTATTCACTGGTGTTACAGCGGCTTATTTTCCCCTACAGATCGTACCCATCCACACATGACTCTGTTATAACGCGCCCATATACACCCCCTTTTAAGATGAACCTCTTACTATCAGTTCAGTATGCGTGCTCTAACCCCTACCTAGTGCGGGGTTCCCATTTAATACCAGAATGGGTTACCAACTGATATGAGACTCGTAGAGCAGATGACACAAGTCAAACCCTAAATTTGTGTCCCTAATTAACAAGGATTTTAATTGGTTAAGTCTTATAGCATAACCCCAAAGATCTAATAGGTTACAGATTAACAGGTTCGTATAACCCCCACAGATTAAACCGGTTAAGTTTTACAGGATAATATGTTCATACAACCCCAACATATGCAACAGGTTAAGTCTTATGGATTAACAGGTTCATATAACCTAAACAGATTTAATAGTGTTTACTTAACCCGATAGTTTTTACAGATTTACTTAACCCTCACAGATTTAATAGATCCCAAAGTTACATACAGTTCCATTAACTTGTTCCACTTAATCTTTGAATTAAGCCTACATATTTACATTTTCATACATCCCAAAATTTCAGTCATATTACATAGTGCAAGATATTCCCCAAATTTCCCTCTTATATTTTCATCCTCAAACATTCCTTGATTGTTCCAATTTCATTCAAACATGTGTCTCTTACGAGATTGGCCCAGACTCGAAGGTTGCCTAGGCTTATAAAATAAAAAGGGAATAAAAGAAGGAGAAGAACAAAATTAGGCATATAATAACAACTGAACAAGTGTATGGAAAAATACATGTAATTATAGAAGAACCGTTTAGATATGAATCAGTTTCTTAACAGGCTTAGGCTCAGATCCAGGTTTATTAACATGTCAAGGTTACTGTTAAATTTTTATATCTAAAAGTAACATGGGCTCACAGTTGGATTTAAAGAACAGAGGAAAATCTGCTGATGTTACAGAAGGGATTCTTGTACAACTTAGATAAGAATTGTCTTGATTCAATCCAAGTTTGGGTAGCATCTCCCATCTTAATCTTAAATTTTTAGAACAGAGGTTTGAGGAAGAAGTATGAAGAAGTGTAATTGATTTGATAGGAGTGCATGCCTTTACATAGAGTTTACAAGACAATCCTTAACCGTTAGATTCTTGTTTTTAAATCCAATCCGTTTAGGAAAATAATGAACCTGGTAAACAAAATAGTCTAGATACAGAAAAATAAATCTTGCCAGATCACGTGTGGGTCGACCCACCCCCACTTGGGTCGACCCATGGGTCGACCCACCTGACCTTGGGTCAACCCATAGGTCGACCCAGACTAGGCGTGGGTTAGCCTACAATGGGTTAGGTTCCCGCCCATTGCCGCCTTTGTTTGCCGCTCATTTTTTGGAACTGTTTTGAATTATATTTACATATATCCTTCTTATATGTATATAAACTTCTAACCTTTATATCTTCCTCATATGATGTCCGTTTTACGCATAATCGGTGTCTATTTGAACCATATTTCCGAGATGAACCCAATGGTACATTTCATTTTACTTAATTCTGAATATTTAATTAGGTATCTCTTAGTTTATTATTGTTCTTTAAAATTACGGGGTGTTATAAGGTGGCTGAGTGGAGCCATAACCACAAGGAAATAGATAAAGCAAATTAGATATCTGTATTGTAGGCCTAACGTGGCAATCCTTTCTAAAAAAACCTGACTGATTTCCATAAAATGGTAGACCTTATGAGTGGAGCTCATGTCGTAGACAGTACAATTATGTGCAGTCCTCGATGTATGCACCTAGTAGTACATTGCTGATGTCCAAGAATTAGAGAAAACTGATGTGGACATGGTTTCACGTTTTCTTATCAAAGGATGGAATATCTATACTGTTGCCCTCACGAATTTACAGATACAGATTAAAGATTCTTTATAGCACGATGATGGAGGGTTGTCGAGGAGGGTACCAAGGGTAGTACCTATATATATTAGGTCTATATCTACATATGTACGGACATTTAGATTTGATCTACTAGAGGTAGATAGGTATGATTCATGCACGAAAGAGATAGTGTTATAAATCCTAATAACCTAATGAAAAGTAAATCAATGATAGAACTATATATGTAGTGTTATTCTTATAAAGATAACTTCTCCGTTCACCATAACTTTTGTTCTGACCCCCTCCACATAGCAAACCCATAAGTTAAAAAGCAGAGATTTTACGGCTTAGAGACACTTGCTGGTCCATGTCATTATTATGGTAATTATTTACTTATTATCATATTTACCTAGTTTCAAAGTGAGATATTTATTGTGAGCTTTGATATACTTGTCTTAGCCTTTCTGTAGGATACCATAAAAACCAACTTGGGTTTTTATGGACTTGGATTTTAGCTTTTTACGAAAATTTCGGGTTCTGTGTAATTTGGGCTATCACTGGAACCATCATCTCAATCCATTAAAAGTGGCTTAAGATTGAAATTTCACTCCAGTCAAAAGCAATGAGCAAATAAATATTCATCAAGGAAAAAATACTCATATAAAAATTTAATAAAAGGGTAAGGATGATAAATAATACTTACATTTTGTCCTCAAAAGCATAGAATTAAATAACATCATATGATGACAGTATTAATATATTTTATGATCTATCAATATGTAAAATACCATATGTTGCAATGTCAAGATTGTGCTAATCCCGACGAGATAAAGAATCCTAGCAACCGATATAAAAATAGAGGACGTAAAGAAAATTTGCAAGCATGAGAGCATGGTATATTTCCCACTTTCAAATTATGTTACCCATCACCAATATAATACTTGTGAGCATTATAGTTCATGATGACAAAACTAAGAGAAAATACCTTACTTAAAGCTCTAACTCTTCCTAATTTATGGCCTTTGTTAATGCCTTGCATAACCTTTTAAATCTCATGTTTTTCTTCTAGGACAAGTTATATTGCCTTCAAGCATGATTTGACTACTATTTCGGTCTATGCCATTAATGTACCCATGTAACGACCCAAATTCCATACTATCTAAGTTGACAACGTACATCACACATCCAATCCAAATTGTACAGAAATAAAAATCATTATGAAATAAGAAGAAAAAGATAGAAGAAGAACATAAACACAACACATAATCTCACAATCGCAGCAGAATAAAATATAATATATAAATAGTCACTTTTGAAGTACAACTATATTTGAACTTACATACATCATTAGAGTATATCACAAATACAACACAGCGGAATAAACACTTAATATCTAACACCAAAGACTCCTGCTCCTTTAGATAAATCTGTAAAAACCTGAACTACTTGACTGCCCGTACAAATTTGGGCACCCTAGAGTTTTAGGGAAAACATAGAAATATAAACTCTGGGTCAATCATGGGACAAGTATAAGTAAATCATTTAAAACAGTTTGAGAAAATAAACGATATCTCATAAGACGATGCTATATAACACAGAAGGTTTTTCCCTTATGAGAATCCAAAACACTTGATTTAACTTTCAAAATCCTTTTGAGAGAAACGATAATCTTTATATCAAAACTCTTTTGATATTATAATAGTGTCTATCAACCACAACTCAATAATCATTTAGCAGAATGCTTGCATCTCACGCTCTACATACATAGTATATAATCAAAACCACGAGCACTTATTGGATAATAAATTTCCAACTATGAGAAGGTATGGAACCACCTCCTGATAATGTATCTCTAGAGAGGAATACACTGGGTTCAACAAGAACATCTTATAACCCAGCCACACATGACCGATCACACATTTTGCCTGAATGTACCGAATGTATATCACCAACGATTGGGATCAGCAATCTTTTCCCCAAATGGGACAACATCGAATAGAATAAAGAATGAAATGAATTTCTCAAGATAGGTGATGATACATCCTAAATGGAAGCTACCCACCTAGCCATGTTGCCTGCCAGATTTTTGTCACTTCCCGGTTGTTGAAGCCTGAGGCTACGATTACTTACTTTTCATTGATAGCACAATCACTTTGAATGCCACATTGTTAGTTCCACTAACCATTAGTTGATTTGCACAAATATAATCTGGATATTATGCTAAGAGAATAAATTCTCTACCACCATATATATTTATACAAACCAACATATGCGATCACTGGAAATAATTTGTCTGACATTCGTCCATACAACTTCGTCCTAGGACTGAACAAACCCGAAGACATGATTTCCATTAATCCATCTTAAGCAATTTCTACCTAGGATTAATAGAAAAAGCCCTCGTACTTCACTTCATCTTCGATTGTCTGCATATAATCTGATTTGCAGCGCTATTTCCAATATGGAGTGGTTCTCAGATAATAATCCAACCCATCTCTCCATATTGACAACGATATCTGCAAATACTTCGGTAATCGGTTATTTAACAATCAAAGAAAAACAACATCCATTCAAAGCATTAAACAATCACTGGGTCCCTTAATTAATATTTTTTAATTTAAATTTATCATGCTCCAATATTTCTTTAAAATCTTTACCCAGATATTTCTCTTTAGCCTCTCAGGATTCTTGGATAAACATTTCCATCTATCATAACTATTTATTTTCTATATTCCAGAAAATAGCACTTTTTAGCGTCGGAAAACATTTGCATTTCTTATTCGCATATCACTATTCTCATCCATTTATCAGTCCCTAACTGTAAACTAGTAAGAGAACCATTTCCTAAGTATCAACCCCGAAGGTCGAAGCCAACATCAGATCGACACTCAAGAAGCCATTCAACACAACCGGTCTCCAGTCAATTTCGAATTTCCTCACCTCCATTTCTTAACTTCTTATCAACAATCATTCTAATCTGTAAATCATTTGCTTTTAAATCATCGTTCAATATATATATGTTTCTCCTTCCAATCTCCTAGGGTTTTATTTATAAATCCCCTTTCTTCATATAAAATCTCATTATACATTTATTCGTTTATTAAATTTCATATACAATTGATAAGTCAATTTCTAGTTATCTAACTTTTATTAAATTTTTCTATCTTCTTAAATTTTCAGAAATATTTGGTAGCACCTCCTTTGTACCAATCAATAGCTCAAACCTCAATTCGCCTCTCTAGGCCCTTTCCATTCGAAAAGAAGATCAAAAAGGCAAGCGGCTCGCCGATTCGGCGCAAAAACTCATATTATATTAAATATGTACCTTTTTGTCGGGCATTTCAATTTATATGTTTCTTCATGCACTTCATTTCAAACCTGCTTAACACATACCCAAATATTTCCATTTTGTTTCACTCAATCTAATCGTTTTAACTCAATTCGATAATTTATTCCCTAATTATCAGTTTTGCCTATTTCACATTTTGTTTGAATGTAACATGTGCAAATAAAATTTTAACTCGCTTATAAACTAATTGAATTCTATTTTTAATTCAAGTTCCTTTTCGATTTCAAATATAAATTCACCAGTTCAATTTACTTAACCAAAACCCAATTTCATATTAAAACTCGCTTATCTAATTATTCTACAAATTAGTTAGTTCTATTTAATAATAAAAAGTTTGATTTTTGTTTCAAAAATCAGTTCACTTACTCCACGTGAGTTCATATTTATTTTATATCTCAAGTCTGGATTTTTCTAATGGAAATTCGAATTTTATTTACTTAAAATCTATTACTTATACTAGATAGCAGAAACCAAATCGTTAAGGTTGTGTCATCTATCCTTTTTTACTCACGCGTTTCCCCTTTCTTTAACCAACGGTTTCAATAACTATCTCTATTGTCGCTTTTAATGGCCTATCTCAATTTTCAATACAAAATCAACCGTAACTACTAACTTTCCCTCCAGACTAAAAAAGGTTTTTCTCCGAATTCTCGCTTTTTAGGTCATGTTCAAAAACTGTTCATTTTCCCCCAAATTCTCTCATCTCTCCAAAATAGCTCTTCCACCGATGAACGATTTTCAGATTAGCTCCTATAGAGGCTAATCTTAAACTAGGACAGACAGCAGAAAAGGAATAGGATGTCTACGAGCAAACAAGAATACCTAACAGGTACGATTGCTACATCCTTGACCAGCAGAAGTCCTTATTAGCCGTAGTCTGCAATAATTTCCCCTTTTCATTTATCTAATTTCTCCTTCCCTTTATCTTATTTCTGAAAACGATTTATGCATAATTATTTCTACGTTTCGATGTAAATGAACAAATTAATTTTTTGCTTATCCATACTTGAGAACTTTGATAAATCTGTGATTGTGTTCTCTTTTACAACGGTATAACATCTCTAACGCGGATGGCTGTTTTAGATTAAGGTTTGTCGATGGAAAAATAAAGAAAGAGGGGACTATGATTTGTAGCGTGGGGAGGTAGAAGGCAGCAGATGGTTTAGGGTAAGATTTGTTGATAGAAATATGAAGAAAAAGGAGAGTTGGGTTTGTAGCATGTGGAGAATATAGTTCCTGGATTAAAATTGACATTTTTGGAAAAAAAACACGACTGATTGAAACCGATATAGCTTGAAAATTAACTAATTAACAGATCGACACGTGTCATCGTATAAATAGTCTGGTAGCTGCTTCCCTACCGGTCACCCTCCCTTCTCCTCATGTGTTGCTGCTTAAATCAATAAAAAAAATTAAATCCCAGTCCCAATTGTATGTCAATTAAATTAATAGTTCGTTTATGTTATGTTTAACATGGTAGCTGCTTTGTTGAAGAGAAATGCAGATGTATGGTGAGATTTTGTAGATCTGCAACATCTAGAAGCACCAATTAGATGAGGTAATCTTCCTTTTCAGTATAATTTCCGTTTGCTAAAAACCACTAACTGAAAGAATATCAACCCAATTTCGGTAGAGAATAATAGCTCTCCAACGATCTGAGAGGAAAAACTCGAACAGTGAATAAAGTAATAATACCATCCGAGAGCGGAAACGTAGATTCTTTCTCCCTTCAAGCTCATTCCTTTATACGGTAGTTGCTATTTTTAGAATTTATTTAGGTTTGAAAACCTATTTTTAACTATATGAAATTTGCTGGAATCATGGCAGTTGAGACAACTATAGAGGGTTATCATTTCCAGTTGAGTACAAAGTGGACAAGAATAACTCATCACAAAAGGTAAATTAAACAAATTGAATTATGTTAGATCTGAAGTTGCATCCTATTTTACAGTACGTTTACTTCATGCTTGATTTGTTTCTGCGATTACAAAATGATTTACTTGGCTTTCATCCAAGATATTTCAAATAAAAATTAGTGGATTTTGTATTTAGCACACAAGAAGAAAGCAGGTTCATTGATCGTTCCAGTGTCCTTTCTAAAAGATTACGAATTATTTCTATGCAATCAATTTGTTTGTAAACTCTTTATCTACTTCAATCCTATACTAATATAGCCTTCTCTCAATTGTCATTCTTTGAATCATACACATGCGTGAAAGCAGATTTGAGTTTTTTCGGTCTTTCAAAATTGATTTTTCTCTTTTTTGAAAAGCCGAGTATTACTAGGTTTTTCATTCCCAATTGTAAATATACAAATACCTCCTTTTCCTGTTGTATATTTTATAAATATATAAAGTGTTTGCCAGTTAATTCTCATCCTTTGTAAATAAGTTCATTTTCCTGTTGTTGCAAATGCTCTATTTATATGATAATATAACAGGTAGAATATTATGAATTGCACCTGAAATCAAGTAATAATATGCTATGGATCCTAATGAAAGGTGGCAGTTTTTCTTTTTCTTTTTTTTTATTGGCACATTTCAGTGCAAAAGGTGTTATGAACTACAAATTCATTAACATTTTGTTTTGTCGTTAGGTGAGTTTTCTCAACAACAACAACAATTGCAATGAAATGCTTCATGTTGGACTTCTTCTCTACACAAATATTGCATAGTAAGTACATTATTTCGTGAACACTAATATAATTGTTAAAAGTTTAAACTAGTAAATTATTACACCCTACAATAGATTTCATTTACAAAAGGTGTAGTTGTGAACATTTCAACGCGGTAACTCAATTCTTAAAAACTAGAACTACGCAAAAAAATCATATTAGATTTTGGTTAAAATGATATGGGTAGATACATATTTAATGCATTTGAATATTGTCTTTATCGGTGTCATGTACTAAAACTGTGGCTAATTTGATATGTTTCCTTCCGTAGAGTTGAGCTAACCATAGGACGCAATAGAGTTACAAAAACAGGCTCCCAAAATATGTGTCACTATACACGTCCAACATTATCTTTAGACGACTTACTTAACATTTTCTTTTGTCTTGCAAGCTCAAGGGTCACCTGCTTTTTGATTTTATCTATTGATTACACAATCAGTAGTTCTTTATCTAAATATTTCGTGATTTATTCGGCACTTATGTTCTGTCAATTCAATTGCCATCACTATTTGTATTTACCAACATTTACATATCTTTTTTTACCGTATATACAGGTTATCATATCCATATTATGAATCATTATTTTTTACACAATTCAGTTTTCTCAATCATTGTTATTATGGTCATATTTAGGCATCCAAGCTACTGGCACCTTACCTTTTTTTTTTAAAAAAAAAAATCCTCTATGTATGCATTAATGGTTCATTTACTATAAGTTCATAGTAATAAATGATGATAAAAGTCTAATATTGATGAAGTGACATGCATTGACAAATATGATGATTTCTTCATGGGGAAAATCATAGTGTAAAGAAGTATTAGCGGCTAATTTTTGTAAATACAGATGAAATAAATTTTATATTAAAATAATTACTATTTGTCTTGGGCTAATTCATATGTATTAAAAAAGTTGTCATCTTTTTCCATATCAATTAATATGCTTGAACTGATTGTGCAAAAACACATAACATATGATACAACTATTCCAATTCAAAAATTTGTTCATAGTTTTTAACTAAGTCATAAACAATTTTTTAGAAATGTTAGTTATATGAAAATGGAGTTTATCTCTATATAAGTCCAACTTGGTTTTAATGTGGTATTTTTGAAATGCCAATTTAGAATGGGCATCGTTTATAATTTATAATATGATCAAAAACTCAGGGGAATTCAAATTTGTAGTTCTTGCTGGATTTTTCTCATTAGTACATCAAAAATAGTAACCGCGAATACTCTTTATTCTTCATTGATTCTACTACAATTCATATACATCAAGAAATATCCACTTTTTTCAGTTTCAAATGCAAAAAAAAAACCTAAATTTTATATTATTTCCACTGTGTATTTAATAAAATCTCACTAAAATATTTATCTTAACTCAAGCTTTATGAGCTTTTATATTAATAATATCTATAGCTTCATATCGCAATATGGAATCTTAAGTGCTAGCGACGGAAATGAAGCTCAAGATGTTTAAATTTTATACCTCAAAAATCAATTGCAAATTTTATTTGCCTTTAAACATGCATGATTTAACTTAATTTATTTGATATATAATTTTTTTTCATTTACTGGATGAAAATCCATGAAGCTTAAGATGGTTAGTTTATTATTAGTCATACTATACATTCATAGCTAAGGAAACGTAAGGTTATAAAATTTATTACTATTGCAAAATAAATGCGATTACACTGTAGACAAATTAGCAATCAATGTAAAATCAAGAGGATGTCTATTTGGAGAAACTAGATGTTAGTACACCTCATTAATGTTAGAAAATAGGTTAGATTATGCATTAAATTTATTTTATTATCAATCAATAAAAAATCAAGGAGACGTTCATTTATTTTTACCCATATATCAGTTCCTTACCCTTTAAAATAAATGTAATCTTTATTGTAAATCAATAATTGATATGAATATAACTTTTACGGTCAGTATATACCTACTGAAACTCTCTATGTTTTCTTCTTAGGGGAGGGATATTCCTGATTTGAAGCCTATAAGTTGTTTAGATATTCACTTAAATTTTCTTCTCAAATGGATTTTGTTTTCTAACAAGACAATACTAAAAGACGCACAATAAACAAATGAAGCAATGACACAATTTTCAGCCCAAACACATGTTGAATGCTATGCTTACACCAAAAGGGGTAACCACCTTCCATTGTAGTTCATTCACAAAAATGAAAAGCCAAAGCAAATCCATATTAGCCAAAGAAACTTCAACCATCACCGACAATTGAATGTTTAATCAGGTCCTCTTTTTCTAGTGTATGAAATTTATATCCCGACCTCTCTTTTCCTTGAAAAATGATATATTCACGTCCTGTTAGAACTAATTGAATTTTACATTTAATTTCCTTGGCGTAAATGCATTATTAGCATTCATTTGTTGTACTATTTTATTACTATTGATGGTCATGAATATAATTTAAGTGATTAATCATTATATAAGCGGTTGTCTTACGACCATGATAAAATATATTCAGATTACAGTAAAACAACTTAAGAAGTTAATTTCAACATGCTTCCTTATAAAAGAGTAGGACTAGATAATTTTGTATAGTTTTCATTTGTGTAGAGTAGCTTTTACAATATTGAACCCAATGCTTTAGATTCAAACTAAATACAAGAAACTCATAAAGCCTGGACTCATGGTCTGTTTCTTCTATTCCTTACATTCTTTCTTAATTAGAATTTTATTATCTGATGGTGTGCTAAGCTTATTGGAAAAGGTTGGCATAATAAAACCTTCTCCAAAGGTTAATTCCATTGTTACTGTTGAGTTTTTAATTAGTGGGCAGTACACATAATATTTAAACATGAGTTTTAAATACTCTGCAATTTGATATCACGCAGAAAATAATTTAAGCATGATATGCTTAGAATGGAAAAGACAGTAGGTGCTTCTTTTTTACTCCATACATCTCGATGAACGGACTTGTTTTGTCACAAATGCTACTTCATTTACTTTTTAGTATTGAACAGACTAAATTTTGTATCATGCACACGATCAATCATCTGAAAAATCCAACTTACAATTCAATAGCTTATCTTATTTACTGAAGATGTAATAAATACAAGTGCAGGCCAAACGTTGTTTTCAATTTTGTTTTCCATGTATGTGAGTGTTTTTTTGGTATGCTTCTCTTTTTATATTTTCATGAACTTTTCATTTGGTGCCATCAAGTTTCAATGTGGACGAGTGGAACTTAAAAGTGACCATATTGTAAGATTTCCTTTGCTGATTTTGAAAAATAAAAATTATAACGGTTGTCCAAATGATTATTAAGGAAGTGGGAATGAGTTATAGAATATTAATGCAAGCTATTATGGATGTGGTTTCATATACTGGTTACGCATGTACCATATAACTCCCTTTTCAGCACCTATCACTACCTTTTGCGAAAATGTGCACCGTAAGGATTGAATGGACCAATTATTTTCCAGTTGTAAGTTGCAGCTTATCATTCTGTTTTCTTTTATCAAATAGTTTGTTAGTTATAATTTTTCATTTTGCTGTATTTTCATGGAAAAATACTTTTTTTTTGGGTTTATTTCACATTATCAACTATATTAAATGAAGTATATCTTCTTTTGTTAGAAATATGTATGGGCATTCAATCAACTTCTCAGCTAGCGACCTCATCCATCCATTGTAACCAAAGAAAAAAAGAAAAAAAGGCAAGGTTCCTATGCAACGTGGACCTGTGCAGTTAAAGCGCTTAGCGGTTCAATAGCGGTGGAGGTGCAAAAAGGTGTAGCGGGGATAAAGCGGGGTAATAGCGGGATATAGCGGAGGCACAAAAAGGTTCATTAGATGTAAAACCAAATATTTAATAATTATTTAATTGTCATTCTCACATTATGTGTGTAGAAAAAATCAATATTAACTAATCTTATGTAACAAAATCAAAAAATATCATTAGTATGTACATTAGATTTACTGACTATTACATATTTCTACCATATCTTGGGCATTTGTTCCTTAAATATTGTTCTCTAGACTAACTTTATTGAATTTATTAAAAAGATAACTAGTCAAATGTGACAACAAGGAATTTCACTCGATCCGAATCAGTCGCTAAACCGATCTAGACCTTTCGAAACGCCTGATTGTTTTGAGAACACGACAAAATAGAACGCAAACAGAAGAACATTTCATTGTATATTACAACAATTCCATCAGAATACAAGAATATACAGAGTATGAATAATATTACACAGAAAATATCGGAGATTTAAATTACATTTAAATACATGCAGCGGAAATAATACAAAACACAACAAGAAGAGATATACGGATACAGAGCTTTCCGGATATCGTTCCAGCTGTAGATCAGGATCCTGTGAATATAAATCTGCAAAACCGAAACCACTAGCTGCCCGTGTGGAAAATAGGGGCACCCAGAGTTTAGGTTAAAGCAATAAACTCCAGGTCAGTCATGTGACTGGTGTGAGAACTAAAACAGTTATTAATCTTTGTTTTTAAAGTTAGGTAAATCAAGGGACCACGCCGTATAACACGGAACGGGTTTCCTCCCAAGAATACCAGTGCAGAAAACAAACAGCGCAATGCTAAATAAAGAACAATGAAGCTATTATAAGACCCAGGTCCCATCACACAATGCAACGCAAGCCGGAGGATAGGGTTTTCCCTTATAATAGCCAAATATGCTTGATACGCGAAATTTCATCTTATATTATTACTATAAGTGAAGAAAACAATTTCAAATATAAATATATCAATCATAGACGGCATGTGTACCATATATCATGTCGCCAATACTAGGCTCTACAATCAAAACCGCAAAATGTCATATTTGGAAATTGGATTTCCATCATGGTGGCTCCTGATTCGAAAGATCGATCGCGTAGTGCCATCTCAACGGCTTACGTCTCAGCTAGAGAAAACACCGTAATGCACATCCGCACTTTTGGGAAATCGAGTATCACTGCGGCTTACGTCTCGGCGAGAGAAAATACCGCTTACCCTATCCCTCTGAGCCCTGAGCTCAACCTCAGTCGACCGAATCCACGACACCACGAAGGTGCCCATCCACTAAAAAGCATACTGATCAAACCATCAGTTTACCACCATACCGGGGTGTGAGGCTCGCGAATCAACGCTACACACAAAGCCATGCTATATTAAATCTGCGCTTTGATCATCATCCACCAAACTTTGCTTTTCAACAAAAGTCTGGATCACTGCATCTTAGCATGCCATACTATCAATCCATCGTACCACTGATTTCTACCAATATATAACATCTGAGCTCGTATGTCTCAGAGAAGGGCATTAAGCAAGAGAATAAATTCTCCGCCGCCAAACAGATATATATTTAGCAGAGATCAACGAATACAATATAAAGGAATATAATGTTAGACACACCATCCATTTACAAGTCCGTTCTAGGTCTGAACGAAACCGGAGGCACTTTCCTCGCATATCCGTCGACCTCCAAGCACGTCCGGACGGCTACCACTTCAGCCCCCTTCAAGGTAGCTACTCCCATCGTGAGCATCAGTAGCACCCACCCATTCGATGTGAAGATCATCGGTCTTGCACCGTCTTCAATCTCTTCGACTCATCGTCGAATCAGTTATTCAGAATGGGTTATACCTGGACTTTCTGAGTAACTCACGTATCTTAATCAACAAGTGCTATAAAACACAATATACGCCTCATTCCAATTAAGAAAATTCTTTTATTCAGATATTCACACTCCTAGGGAAAGGTTCCCATTAATTTTATCAAAGATAAATTCTTTTAAATTTATTCTATAATCTTCCTTTGGATATCATTTCAAACCATATTATGGTTTTCCAAACTAGTCGGGATTAGCGAACCACACCGAAGTAATTATTTATTTTATTTCCCAATCCCAACCTATTTATCCCATGGAGCAAAACTGTTATTACCCCATAACTAACACCACGGTGTTATCGGTAAATTTAATTACCATTTCACGTTCAAATCTAATTAAAGATTTAACTATCGCTAGGAGCAAAACTGGTGATACTCCCCTTTCGATCATTTCCAAATTTTGATGATTTAAATTACCAATTCTCATTTCAATCTAATTAAAGATTCATTAGTACTCCTTTTATTGGGTTAAAGAACTGATGTCATTCAAAACACAGTTCACGATAAACCCAAATCACATTCTATTTCAATTCCAATAAAATATATTAGAAATTCTGGTTATTTAAAACCCATTTCAAATTCAATTTATTTATTTCAAAAATAAATTGGTTTTAATTCTAGTTCAAAACTAGTTCATTTCGATAAAAATCTATTTTTATCTTTTCAAATATGCAGTTTTTCATCCCAGTTTTTCCCAAATCATTTCTTTTGATTTTACACAAATTATAGATATTTTTAATTATTTTATCAAGGCCCGTACAGTCGGTTTTCAATAACTGCCACCGAACTGCACTTACAGCAACCTTTTCCATATTTGATTTGGACATAATTCCAAATCCAACCGTTAGATTTCAAATTTCTTATATTCATTGAAATGCTCTTTTCGATACGAACCCAACGGTTTCGGATTTAGGAGAATCCGACGGTCGGATCTCCCGTAATGTCCGTTCGAAGTCAATGGTCGAAATTCGCGAACTGCCGCGGCGCGGCGCGTTCTATTCAGGCCATTATATTATATATATAATATATATAATATATATTTCGTCGATTTCTATTTAAAACGAATTTTATAAATCGTTTTAAATTCGTTTCAAAAACAGTTTTAACTTCCTTTTCAATTCAAATCAATTTCAATTCGATTTCAATTCAATTCAAATTCAATTTCTATTCAATTCTATTCAAATTCAATTTCTATACGAATATAATCGATATCAATATCGTTCGTGTCAAAATAGCGCATCTCTAATCGACACGGCTTTATATTTTTCAATAACTTCGTTGTTCTTTTCAACAAATGAATATTTATTCTATTCAACACATGAATATATATTTCTTTCAACACATGACTAAACTCATCAAATGAGTACTATCCACAAGTGACTATATTTTATAATATTCTTTATTTTCCCAATTGGAATGAGGCCCAATCAATTACCATATAATGTTAATTATATGGATTCCACACAACACACGTATATCACAGCATCGATAAATACTCAACCATCATCCAAAGTGCACCACACAACTGCATAAGCATTAAAATATATATAATCAACGCTTACACAGTCTGTCAACCAATCGATCGACATACAATTAAATAATTGGGATTAGTGTACGCCAAATATCATCCCAACACCCGTGTGGGGTTTCAACAATCAAACATAGATTTTATTTGTGCAATTGGGCGATGTGTAAAATTTATCGTCCCAATCAATATCAGTCAAATGTGTGTATATAAACAATTCGTTCGATTTGTTTATAAATATAAATTTCATTTTATATACACGTTAAAAATTATATTTTTAACTATATAAATATTTTATTTCACTATATAAATATTTTATTTCATTCCACAACACACATTCAATTTTTCCCATCAAAATCAAACAAACAAACATACAAGCCGTCCATGGTCTGTGGACGACGGGTGTCAGGTGCTGCTAAGCACCGTCTGCATCCTAGTATATATATTAACTATAAATTTAAAATAAAAGTGAGGAGTTCTCACCAAAGCTATCCCAAACACCGCGACTCTTCTTATGTAGAAAATCTTGTCGTTCCCGCCTTTTGTCACTTTAGTTGCCCCTATTCACTACATATATAAAAATCACATTTTTATATCCTCTAGTATATAAAAATCATATTTTTATATTACTATTTTATATTTCAAAAATAATGTATTGTTTATTTTCAAATCAAAGTATTGTATATTTTCTAAAACATTTGATATATATATATGTATATTTTAAAACCAAAGATCAAAACAAAGTTAATTTTATTTTAAAAACGATGCGATATATATTTTCAGAACTATGCTATATATATTTTCAAATCTATGCCATATATATTCTCAAATAAAAAATGTTCATATTTTCAAATAAAAAATGTTCAATATTTTCAAATCAAAAATGTTCAATATTTTATTTCTGCTACCATATAAATAAAAATCCAGCAATATTTTTATTTTCAAAATCAAGTATATTTATATTTCAAAAAAAAACAAGTTCTATGTTTATTTCTATGAACCAAATTATATATACATTTCTAAAACAAACCCTATATTTTATTTTATAAACCAAATTCTATTTTATATTTTCCAAAACCAAGTATATTTATATTTGCTATGAAATCAAAATTTAAAGATAGGTCTAAATAAAATAAATAAACAAAATGACTCACTGTATAACGTCTGAACTGAGCTCCAACTAGGGTTTCGCTTCCTGCTCAAAATCCGAAGCGCGGGGTGACGATCAGGGGTTTCCACGGCCTCCCCCTTCACGTCAGCTCTCCGGCGAGGTGGGTTTCATCCAACTCGAAGTACGGTGGCGGCGAGAAATCTGGGCGAGGCGGCGAACGTTCAGGGAGGTGATTCGATCGAGACACACAACGATGGCAGCCGAGACCTGTATGGATTCAAAGACGAGGCTGAGATCTACCAAATCCGCTGAAGAATCGATGGATTTCACTGCGTGGATTGAACGTTATCGGGGAAGAACGAATCGAGCTTTTCCATCGATCGTTTTTGAAGACGGTCGGGGTCTTGAACCATCTGACTTGGGTTGACCTTTTATATATATATTTATTTAATTATTTTTATTATTTCCACTAATACCCTTGTATTGATATCAACCCCAAATTAAACCCAACGAGTGTCGCCCCTAGCTAATTACCCCCATTCCGAACACAATAGGATATGCTGCGTAACCCAACTCGGCTGTTACGATCAGTTTTCATTTAAATTAACATTTAAATAAGTATATTGAATTTTAAATGTACATTTCAATTTACCAGGGCCACATACTAACTCTAAAAATTCCCGAAAAATATTTTCTAGCTTCGTATTGACGATACGGTCCTAACAAAACTAATTTCGTCAAATTCTGAGACCATTGGAAAAATGGTCATTTTCCAGTCGATTAAAATCAACTAAAACTGGTCAAACGCGTTTTCCTTCGCCGCGCTCACATATTGATTCGAAAAATTATGAAAATTGGAATCTAGCAATCTCTTGACATCGCGGATCCAACAAAAGTGGTTTCGTCGAAATCCGAGGTCGTTTGCAAAATGGCTATTTTCAGGGGCCAAAATTCCATAGCGACTAACCTGAAATTTCAACTGGACATATCTTTTGATTCCCGCTAAGAAATTTTGATTTCCCGGATTCGTTGGAAAGATATTCTCAATTAGATCCTATTATTTTTAGTTTCGCTAAAATCCGGTTTGTTTTGCACCCGGTACATTCATTTGAAGTTTGAAATCGAATTATCGAACTACCGCGCCATTTTCAATTCTATTTATAATTTAAAATAAATATTTATATTCTAACGACGACGTATATAATATATACGTTCGAATTATATTCAAAATAAATTTTCCGTCGTTATTATTTAAAATAATCCATTTTAAATATTCAAAATTCGCTAAAATTTGCCAAAATAAAAATTTTAAACTGGCTCAGAATTTCCGGGTTATTACAATCTCCCCCACTTAAAACTTTTCGTCCCCGAAAAGGAACAAAGTCGAAAGTGGTTTGATTAACCAACTCTACGTTCGATCTGGCTTCCATTCTCCAACTTTTCAGTTTCTGAGAATTTTCAAATTTTTCAAAAATTTGGCTAACACCCGGAATTTTCGAAAAATTTCGCCATAACCTTCCCTGCACCGGGAGCCACGGGAAAATCCCGAAATTGCCATACAGGCCCTCTGATCTCAAAAAGAAAAAGAAAAAGCCAAGCGGCTAGCCAATCGGCTCATAAAATCATCATCACCCAAACAAAATAGTAAATTATGGTAAACGTGTACCTATTTGTCGGGCAAACAATTTTATTCTTCTGCTCTAGCCTCCTTGCTATGACCTGTTCAATGTAAGTACATGTATATGCAAGCAAATGCGATAAAATTTCAATACAGTTCGACATTTGGTGCTAAATTCAACTTGATTCAACATTTTCTTACCTTAGTTATAATATACAATACTAATACATTTAAAAACAAAAAGCATAATTACGTTCATACAAGCATCATACATACATACATATATCCAAAATGCTAGTCCATTACATTAAAACCCAGCTTTCTAGGAAGTTGTGCCTTCTTCTTGCATGATTTCCAAAGTTGATAGCTCCTTTCCCTTGGATTTCTTATCACCCTTCTTTAACGGGCAATCTCAGGCTAGATGCCCTACTTCTTTGCATCGAAAGCACTTCTTTTCCTTTCCTAAATTTGTGGGTTTCTTCTTTATCTTCGGACACTTATGTACGAAATGCCCCGTCTATTTGCATTTGAAACACACTATGTCCATTCTCATCATTTTCTCCCTGCTTTTCTTTCTCTCAGGGCACCGAACGGCATAATGTCCTTCTTTTCTGCATATACGGCAATAAATACCCACGTACGTTCCTAAGTTCAACTCACGTTCTTTTTCTGCTTTCTGGTGAGCTCTCCTTGCTTGTTTTGGGGTCATCCAGAATTCAGTATGAGATAAGCCATAGTCGGCCAAATCCTATATAATATTTTTAGGATTTTTGTTAAGAGAGTTTGCACTATGTTTCACTTAACAATCATCTTGATTATACTTCATTTATCATTCTAGTATTTTTATTAGTTGAATCAATAATCAAACATCACAGCCATCAATCAATTTGTTGATTAGATTTTCAAATATATACGATTTTTATATACTCAAAAATCAGATTTCATTGTCAAGTCACAAACAGTAAATTTCAGTTAAGTTTTGTTCTCACACCAGTCGATTGGAAATATATAGAAATCTCACTTTCGAAACTCGAAAACAAGTACTGGCGATGGGGCCCCATCACCAGAATTATCCCTGGGCAACTAGAGTATGATTCTATATCTATCCAGTATATTAAAACCTCGAATACACGCTTGCAAGGCGTATATGCAAAATCTTTATATATTGGATTGTCCAAATCGATTTAAAATAAATAGTCAAATACGTATGATACGATTTAAATTTCAAAACAAAAATGGTTTTCATTTTAAAAATATACTCTTCACACTCGTTCTAGGATACTACTGATCCTATCTCTAACGAGTCATTCTCATTGGATATTACTAATCCAATTTCTGATGAATTCTTTCATTTGGTTCTAATGTGTCATGTTCTCTAGCTCTGTAAACCAGAGCTCTGATACCAACTGTGACAACAAGGAATTTCGCTCGATCCGAATCAGTCGCTAAACCGATCTAGACCTCTCGAAACGCCTGATTGTTTTGAGAACACGACAAAATAGAACGCAAACAGAAGAACATTTCATTGTATATTACAACAATTCCATCAGAATACAAGAATATACAGAGTATGAATAATATTACACAGAAAATATCAGAGATTTAAATTACATTTAAATACATGCAGCGGAAATAATACAAAACACAACAAGAAGAGATATACGGATACAGAGCTTTCCGGATATCGTTCCAGCTGTAGATCAGGATCCTGTGAATATAAATCTGCAAAACCGAAACCACTAGCTGCCCGTGTGGGAAATAGGGGCACCCAGAGTTTAGGTTAAAACAATAAACTCCAAGTCAGTCATGTGACTGGTGTGAGAACTAAAACAGTTATTAATCTTTGTTTTTAAAGTTAGGTAAATCAAGGGACCACGCCGTATAACACGGAACGGGTTTCCTCCCAAGAATACCAGTGCAGAAAACAAACAGCGCAATGCTAAATAAAGAACAATGAAGCTATTATAAGACCCAGGTCCCATCACACAATGCAACGCAAGCCGGAGGATAGGGTTTTCCCTTATAATAGCCAAATATGCTTGATACGCGAAATTTCATCTTATATTATTACTATAAGTGAAGAAAACAATTTCAAATATAAATATATCAATCATAGACGGCATGGGTACCATATATCATGTCGCCAATACTAGGCTCTACAATCAAAACCGCAAAATGTCATATTTGGAAATTGGATTTCCATCATGGTGGCTCCTGATTCGAAAGATCGATCGCGTAGTGCCATCTCAACGGCTTACGTCTCAGCTAGAGAAAACACCGTAATGCACATCCGCACTTTTGGGAAATCGAGTATCACTGCGGCTTATGTCTCGGCGAGAGAAAACACCGCTTACCCTATCCCTCTGAGCCCTGAGCTCAACCTCGGTCGACCAAATCCACGACACCACGAAGGTGCCCATCCACTAAAAAGCATATTGATCAAACCGTCAGTTTACCACCATACCGGGGTGTGAGGCTCGCGAATCAACGCTATACACAAAGCCATGCTATATTAAAGCTGCGCTTTGATCATCATCCACCAAACTTTGCTTTTCAACAAAAGTCTGGATCACTGCATCTCAGCATGCCACACTATCAATCCATATCGTACCACTGATTTCTGCCAATATATAACCTCTGAGCTCGTATGTCTCAGAGAAGGGCATTAAGCAAGAGAATAAATTCTCCACCGCCAAACAGATATATATTTAGCAGAGATCAACGAATACAATATAAAGGAATACAATGTCAGACACACCATCCATTTACAAGTCCGTTCTAGGTCTGAACGAAACCGGAGGCACTTTCCTCGCATATCCGTCGACCTCCAAGCACGTCCGGACGGCTACCACTTCATCCCCCTTCAAGGTAGCTACTCCCATCGTGAGCATCAGTAGCACCCACCCATTCGATGTGTAGATCATCGGTCTTGCACCATCTTCAATCTCTTCGGCTCATCGTCGAATCAGTTATTCAGAATGGGTTATACCCGGACTTTCTGAGTAACTCACGTATCTTAATCAACAAGTGCTATAAAACACAATATACGCCTCATTCCAATTCAGAACATTCTTTTATTCAGATATTCACACTCCTAGGGAAAGGTTCCCATTAATTTTATCAAATATAAATTCTTTTAAATTTATTCTTTAATCTTCCTTTGGATATGATTTCAAATCATATTATGGTTTTCCAAACTAGTCGGGATTAGCGAACCACACCGAAGTAATTATTTATTTTATTTCCTAATCCCAACCTATTTATCCCATGGAGTAAAACTGCTATTACCCCATAACTAACACCACGGTGTTATCGGTAAATTTAATTACCATTTCACGTTCAAATCTAATTAAAGATTTAACTATCGCTAGGAGCAAAACTGGTGATACTCCCCTTTCGATCATTTCCAAATTTTGATGATTTAAATTACCAATTCTCATTTCAATCTAATTAAAGATTCATTAAAACTCCTTTTATTGGATTAAAGAACTGATGTCATTTAAAACACAGTTCATGATAAACCCAAATCACATTCTATTTCAATTCCAATAAAATATATTAGAAATTCTGGTTATTTAAAACCCATTTCAAATTCAATTTATTTATTTCAAAAATAAATTGGTTTTAATTCTAGTTCAAAACTAGTTCATTTCGATAAAAATCTATTTTTATCTTTTCAAATATGCAGTTTTTCATCCCAGTTTTTTCCAAATCATTTCTTTTGATTTTACACAAATTATAGATATTTTTAATTATTTTATCAAGGCCCGTACAGTCGGATTTCAATAACTGCCACCGAACTGCACTTACAGCAACCTTTTCCATATTTGATTTGGACATAATTCCAAATCCAACCGTTAGATTTCAAATTTCTAATATTCATTGGAAAGCTCTTTTCGATACGAACCCAACAGTTCCGGTTTTAGGAGAATCCGACGGTCGGATCTCCCGTAATGTCCGTTCGAAGTCAATGGTCGAAATTCGCGAACTGCCGCGGCGCGGCGCGTTCTATTCAGGCCATTATATTATATATATTATATATATATAATGTATATTTCGTTGATTTCTATTTAAAACGAATTTTATAAATCGTTTTAAATTCGTTTCAAAAACAGTTTTAACTTCCTTTTCAATTCAAATCAATTTCAATTCGATTTCAATTCAATTCAAATTCAATTTCTATTCAATTCTATTCAAATTCCATTTCTATACGAGTATAATCGATATCAATATCGTTCGCATCAAAATAGCGCATCTCTAATCAACACGGCTTTATATTTATCAATAACTTCGTTATTCTTTTCAACAAATGAATATTTATTCTATTCAACACATGAATATATATTTCTTTCGACACATGACTAATCTCAACAAATGAGTACTGTCCACATGTGACTATATTTTATAATATTCTTTATTTTCCCAATTGGAATGAGGCCCAATCAATTACCATATAATGTTAATTATATGGATTCCACACAACACACGTATATCACAGCAAGGATAAATACTCAACCATCATCCAAAGTGCACCACACAACTGCATAAGCATTAAATATATATAATCAACGCTTACACAGTCTGTCAACCAATCGATCGACATACAATTAAATAATTGGGATTAGTGTACGCCAAATATCATCCCAACACCCGTGTGGGGTTTCAACAATCAAACACAGATTTTATTTGTGTAGTTGGGCGATGTGTAAAATTTATCGTCCCAATCAATATCAGTCAAATGTGTGTATATAAACAATTCGTTCGATTTGTTTATAAATATAAATTTCATTTTATATACACGTTAAAAATTATATTTTTAACTATATAAATATTTTATTTCACTATATAAATATTTTATTTCATTCCACAACACACATTCAATTTTTCACATTAAAATCAAACAAACAAACATACAAGCCGTCCGTGGTCTGTGGACGACGGGTGTCAGGTGCTGCTAAGCACCGTCTACATCCTAGTATATATATTAACTATAAATTTAAAATAAAAGTGAGGAGTTCTCACCAAAGCTATCCCAAACACCGCGACTCTTCTTATGTAGAAAATCTTGTCGTTCCCGCCTTTTGTCACTTTAGTTGCCCCTATTCACTACATATATAAAAATCACATTTTTATATCCTCAAGTACATAAAAATCATATTTTTATATTACTATTTTATATTTCAAAAACAATGTATTGTTTATTTTCAAATCAAAGTATTGTATATTTTCTAAAACATTTGATATATATATATATATATATATATATTTTAAAACCAAAGATCAAAACAAAGTTAATTTTATTTTAAAAACGATGCGATATATATTTTCAGAACTATGCTATATATATTTTCAAATCTATGCCATATATATTATCAAATCAAAATTGTTCATATTTTCAAATAAAAAATGTTCAATATTTTCAAATCAAAAATGTTCAATATTTTAATTCTGCTACCGTATAAATAAAAATCAAGCCATATTTTTATTTTCAAAATCAAGTATATCTATATTTCAAAAAAAACAAGTTCTATGTTTATTTCTATGAACGAAATTCTATATACATTTCTAAAACAAACCCTATATTTTATTTTATAAACCAAATTCTATTTTATATTCTCCAAAATCAAGTATATTTATATTTGCTATGAAATCAGAATTTAAAGATAGGTCTAAATAAAATAAATAAACAAAATAACTCACTGTATAACGTCTGAACTGAGCTCCAACTAGGGTTTCGCATTCTGCTCAAAATCCGAGGCGCGGGTTGACGCTCAGGGGTTTCCACGGCCTCCCCCTTCACGTCAGCTCTCCGGCGAGGTGGGTTTCGTCCTACTCGAAGTACGGTGGCGGCGAGAAATCTGGGCGAGGCGGCGAACGTTCAGGGAGGTGATTCGATCGAGACACACAACGATGGCAACCGAGACCTGTATGGATTCAAAGACGAGGCTGAGATCTACCAAATCCGCTGAAGAATCGATGGATTTCACTGCGTGGATTGAACGTTATCGGGAAAGAACGAATCGAGCTTTTCCGTCGATCGTTTTTTAAGACGGTCGGGGTCTTGAACCATCTGACTTGGGTTGACCTTTTATATATATATATATATTTATTTAATTATTTTTATTATTTCCACTAATACCCTTGTATTGATATCAACCCCAAATTAAACCCAACGAGTGTCGCCCCTAGCTAATTACCCCCATTCTGAACACAATGGGATATGCTGCGTAACCCAACTCGGCTGTTACGATCAGTTTTCGTTTAAATTAACATTTAAATCATTATATTGAATTTTAAACGTACATTTCAATTTACCAGGGCCACATACTGACTCTAAAAATTTCCGAAAAATATTTTCTAGCTTCGTATTGACGATACAGTCCTAACAAAACTAATTTCGTCAAATTCTGAGACCATTGGAAAAATGGTCATTTTCCAGTCGATTAAAATCAACTAAAACTGGTCAAACGCGTTTTCCTTCGCCGCGCTCACATATTGATTCGAAAAATTATGAAAATTGGAATCTAGCAATCTCTTGACATCGCGGATCCAACAAAAATGGTTTCGTCGAAATCCGAGGTCGTTTGCAAAATGGCTATTTTCAGGGGTCGAAATTCCATATCGACTATCCTAAAATTTCAACTGGACATATCTTTTGATTCCCGCTAATAAATTTTGATTTCTCGGATTCGTTGGAAAGATATTCTCAGTTAGATCCTATTATTTTTGGTTTCGCTAAAATCCGGTTTGTTTTGCACCCGGTACATTCATTTGAAGTTTGAAATCGAATTATCGAACTACCGCGCCATTTTCAATTCTATTTATAATTTAAAATAAATATTTATATTCTAACGACGACGTATATAATATATACGTTCGAATTATATTCAAAATAAATTTTCCGTCGTTATTATTTAAAATAACCATTTTAAATATTCAAAATTCGCTAAAATTTGCCAAAATAAAAATTTTAAACTGGCTCAGAATTTCCGGGTTATTACATCAAATCAAGCTTTGTATATTAATACTGCTAAAGCGAGGGCGAAAAAGCCTTGATTTAGCAGGTGCAGCGAAAAATAGTGGGGCTAGAAGCATATTTACTGTTCATCGGAGCTAAATTGAAATAATCTAGCAGCTGAAGTGTGATACGGGCTATAGCCAGGCTTTTGCGGGGCTATAGCGGGGCTTTAACTGCATAGACGTGGACTGATTGGCTTCAATATGATCCTAGCTGAGTGTTGCTGCTGAGGAGAGATGAGGGCTGGGGTAATAGTTTAGAGGTTCGATGAAGAGGATCAGATGGTTCAGCAAGAGTAGTGGAGCTGTTGCATGCTGTAGATGACCTATAAAAGAAACTGTGCAATCACCTATAGGTATACTCTTGCATGAAACCTGTCATCACTGAGCACAATCTTAATGTCATCAACGCAATAGTAATTTGGTTAAAGGATTTGTAAATTTTTATAAGATGTTAGTTTTAAACTACAGAAACTGTATGGGCGGCTAACATTAAAAGTTTTCTATAGTGCTTTGTTATTTACTACAAATTTCATGTGCTATGTACAATGGTATATTACTTTATAGTATATTTAGTAGTATATGACTTGGTACATGTAATTTTATTTAAATGTGTATTTTTACTTGCTCTGGAAGAGAACCTTGCACTTATGCTAAATAATATAAAAGCTTATATATCATGCTGTACATAATGTATGTTATGTTGATGGGGTGCAAGTTGCACAAAATATGGATTACCCCCTCATATCCAAATGGTGTATCTTATGCATGCAAAACAAAATGCGTTGCAAGTTGGTGAATGCACGTATTCATGCAAACATGTATTGTACACTGTATAAGGAAATATATATTAAGTTAGTAAATGTTAAACATGAATGCAAAAACTACACAATAAATATATATTGTCCACCACATGTGAACGAGATATTCATGCTTAAATGCATGACAAAGAAACTATGCAAAGAGAGATGCAATGATATATGTTTTGTTCTATGTGTCTCTCAATATTTTAGGGTATTGTTATTAACACTTCAAATATTGTTAAGAAAAAACCAATTTTTTTATTTTTTTTATTTATTAAGGGGAATACCAATGAACGAAGTAGCAGCTTAACAAATAAAAATAATTTTACCTTATTAACCATTTAGGCTTAATTTCACTCTTATGTTCATTAATATAATTTTTAATGGTTAATCACACCATTAGTTGTAGAGAAATCAAGCCCTAACCAAAAAACATAATCGAAAAATAGAACAATATGATATTGACATTGGAGAGTTAGCGTTATGTTGGAGTTGATTAAAATGATGAAATGGTAAGATCTACTTTCAGTTTATTAAATCGTATGCACATGTTGTTAGGGTTTTGATCTAATTTCAATTTATTAAATCGTATGCATATGATATCAACTATTCCCTGACCTTATTTGCAATTAAATGATTTACAGTTTTTTTATTTAGGGGTTTGATGATTTTAAGGTGTGTAAGTTTTTAAAAGTAAGGGCAAAAGTGTAAGAAGTTAAAAAAATTAGCTACATATATTGATCCCTTAAAAAATTAAAAAAAAAAAGTGGAGTGCCCTTGAAATTTGGCCCTTTCTTAACATAAATTGGAGTGTCAATAACAAACCCCATATTTTAATATGCAATGGCTTTTACATTAACACACGACGATTAAATAAATTTGCAGTGCTTGATAAAGCCAATATTTTAATGTGCAACAGTAGATTAAAATTTTGATCTGCAACGGTCTATATTTTATTGCATTAACAAATGTGAACTTTTTAAAGTGCATTAATCTATGGCTTTGAATCATTATTGTTGCTTTTAATCTAGCATCTACAAAAAAAAAAAATGTTATGATGTCGGTCTCAAGCATGAAAAATGAGAAGAGGAAATGTTTTATATACAATTCATATAACTAAACTCGCAGAAATTTTTAGATATAAACAAAAATTAATTAGCTATGACGGAACAAGCGTAAGCTAAGGCATCAGCAATTCAATTTTGGTTTCATCTTCATATTCAGTAGAATTTTTCTATGTATACGTCAAACGTGCATAACTTATGCATGTTAAACAAGATAAACGATTGATTTTTTCATGTATGCACGCATAAAATACAACACTAAGACACATCAAATTAGTTTTTAAAATGCAAAATTGGACAATATATTTACATTTGCATCTACACCTAACAATAAACTAAAAAATACAATATTCCATTCAATAAATTTACTTTATTTCATTTCTTATATTGGAAACTTTTAACATAGATGTAGTTATCAACAATACCCGTATGCGTAGCACGGGCCACATACTTGTCTTTTTATTTATTTAAATAAACCGTTATGGCTTTATAATGGTTATGGCGTTGTTTTTATGAAAATTTTATATTGACATAACTCAAAATCTATAAAACGAAATCCAAAATTTTCTTTTCCATTATAAAACTATTATTCATTCGGTTCTGACGATTCTTGTTTCAAAGAATTCCGACTTAAATTAAGTTCTATATACTCAATTGAAGTTCGAAACGCCAATTTACGAACTGCCACGCCATGACAAGCTCGTTTTAATTATATTTAAATATAAATATTAAATACGTTTAATTTAAATTTCAATCTCGTTCTAATATATGTTTTAATATATATATATTAAATCCAGTTTTCAAATCCAACTTAATATTTCCATATCTCTATCGATTTTTCGTTACTCCGTTATAAATTTATTTATAACTCAATCTGCTAAATTAAATTCCAATTCCCTTTACAAATAAATTATATATAAAATTCGATATAATCGAATTTAATTATAAATTCTTAGATTTTTCTCAATTCCGTTTATATCCTGAATTCCGGAATAACATCTGTCGTCCCCTTTTTAAATGATTTCCGATTCATTTTTAAATTAATACTTGAATTTAAATTTCTAAATTATATAATGATACTTTATCTCACTTAATTTATAAACGTCATTCATAAATTTAACTTCCTTGTTTTATAATTTAAAACAAATTTCCATTTCAAATCTATTTAAAGTCCAATTCCTATTCTAGAATATTTTCTTGATTATAGTCTTTATATAATAAATATTTATATATATACTGTGAATCTATTTTCATATTTAAAATTAAACTTCTATTTAATACAATCCTAATAATTTTATGAAAATATTTATTAAATAAATTAGATCTAATCGAATTCAAATTGTAAATCCATACGAATTTATTTTAATTCAATTTACATCATGAATATCAGAATAAATTTATCGTTTCTCTTTGGACTAATTTCAATTGCCCTTTTAAAATTCCCATTTGAATTTAGTTTTCCCAAATTACCTAAATGATCATTTTCCCCAATTCATTTATAGACACCGTTTATAAATTCACTTCCATTTCCTGCATTATTTAATTTATAAAAATCATTTATAATTTCAATACTTGTTTTATATATTCAAAATAAGTTAATATTTCTGTAGCCCATTCAAATTTTAAACTCTATTAAAAAAAATATTTACCCTTTTAAATCTCAAAATCCCTTTTTCATGATATTTTTATAAATCAACATCCATGCCCAATGATATTTAAACCTTCAAAAACATCCAATTATCAATCATAGGTTTTCTAACACATCATATACGATACTATCTATGAAAACAAACAAATAATAATATTTTGAGGAATCCAGTTGGATCCCTCCAACCACTTTTCCTGCTTCCACAGACGTTAGGAACATAAATAATGCCCGTACTGCTTCAAGGCAAGATATCATGGTATAAAAGGTCATCCACTATCATATTGTGGGGCCGCATAGAGTTATCCACTAATGATACTACAGGCATCCGCTAATGGTACTGCGGGAAATATTCAACCACCAATATATATATATATATATATATAATAGAACCAAACACCAATCCTAAATAACTAGCATATTTAATATAGCATAAAAAAATTTCGATTCATCCAAACAACATATAGAAATTATTTAAGTAAAATCCAAAGAGTAAGTTTACTCACCATGATTTTATTTGCATACCCAGATCAATTTAAATCGAATGATACTCGATTTAAATTAAAAATCCATAGTTGATTCCAATTATTGACTTCAAAAATTACGGAACGGATGCCATCGCAAAACTTAAGTCCATATGGACCCAACGAACTTGTCGACATTTGAATCTAATATTTTGAGCGATAATTATATTCATTACGAGGTATAGCATATTTTAAAGATAACTAAACATTATTAACTATGCTAAATTAATTACTAAAATTTACCTTAATCCATATCCTTATATCAAATAACACCATACCAATCTCTACTCCATCCCAAACCCCACCAAACGACCTTCCATAATCCAGTCCTTCACTGATTCCATCAATCGATCATCATAGCTCACAAATCAGCGGCTTGCAGTACAACAGCCCATTCCATTTCCATGCATCTCTTCACTCCATTAACTTCCTCACTAAACAGAACTACCATAGCAACCAACACAATTTCCAGTTTCGTGCAACAAAATCTCCAACATTTATACCTGCACTGTTCAACTCAGCACCCACTTCCTCCTCAACTAGAACGCATGCTACAGTAATTACTACTGCCATTTTCGCACATTCCACCCTTAGCCACTCACATCGCCCATTGGTACGACAAAAATATTCCTTAATACAATTTATAATCAAGTGTGCAAGTGCCATTTTCACTAACAAACTGATACGAGCCTCAATTATCTCTACGATACCTACAACCCTTTTCAAATCGCAACACTAGGTATAGAGTTGTTCAAAACTCCTGATACTGAACTCAAGGAGAAACCACGACCTTACATTCTTGCATGACCCGCAGAACAACTTGCCAGGATCCCAAAGCTTAAAGCTTTTATATCATAAAATTTTCTGCGAATTGTTATTACATTAAATCGATTTAATAATTTGGAAAAAGGGGGAAATGGTTTTAAGTTATCTCGCCCGAGACTGAATTGGAATAGAAAGAAGAGGATTAACGTTGGGTGGTTCACGATTTGGTTTTGTATCTTTGTTTCATTTTACCCGATTGCTCCTGAGAAGAGGATTGGATTGGTAATTAAAACGAGGAAGAGGCAAAAAATTTATTTTGATTTCCTGATGAACTGGAAACATAAGAGAAAGGATAGGGAGGAATTTGCGTATAGATAGAAATGTGAAGAATAGTATAGGTGTGCGTAAGGTACATTTAGGTGTTAGATTATCAACATTATCGTTACGGTTAAGTACACAAAAATTAAATTCGATTTGATTATAATTTAATGTGATTTGAAATAAAGAGATTTTTATTTAATTTAAACGGATTTTGATTTGATTTCGAGCTTTTCCATTAAAAATATTTCAGGGTTCATAACTTGAAATCATGAACTCCTATTTTAATGCAAAGACCGATGTTCCAATGTAATAACGCTATTCTGAACTCAACAAAATATGTTCTGAAATTTAATCTGAATGTATACATAAAATAACCATATTAAATCATTATAATATAATTTAAATTCAGAAACAATTAATTCCTCGATAATAAATTATTATTATCGTTTATAGTTAAATATAATTTAAATTAATCATTTGAACTGTTTCGGTTCAGTTTTATCTTTTAATTTAATTATTAGTTGTTTTCAGTATTATGATAATTCAATATATTTGAAAAATAAATCGTATATCGATTATTATATCGATAACTCAATATAAAAATCAATTTATATTATCAACTCAATATTTAAAACCAATTAAATATTTAAAATCAATTGTTCGAAAATCCGGGTCGTTACATATTTCCACCTTAAAAGAATTTCAGCCCATAATTACTTAGGTAGGACACAGTCAAAAACCCATTAACGTTTTCTCAAGTTTCAAATTACACATCATATATGCTTACTATCATTTAATTTGAATGATTTACAATCAATATATTCACATCCAATTCATATTCCATTCATATTAATTCAATTGATTTTAAATTAATTTATTCACTTCGATCCATTTAATTTGCCTCAGATAAATTAAATTCGGGAATTCGAGTTCCTGGGTTTTTGATTCCAAATTCTTTAGAAATCACATAAATATATACATATATTTATTTCCATCTCAAATTCAAAACATCTGAATTTTCAAACCAACTTGTTTTCTTTCAAACAAATTTCCATCCAAAAACTTTTCTAAGGTAGCAATCCTTCACTTAGAAAATAAAAAAAATGAATACTGATGATGCTGCAGTCATTATCAGAATTATTCTCCAACCACTAAAGCGAGTTCAGTGCTTTAACAGTTTTAAAAAAAAATCCATCCAAAATGAGTTTTTTTCGAATTCTTTAAAGTAATGCTATATTATTTTATATTTATTCAGAAAAACATATTTTTCAAAACACCCAGGATTTTAAATTCATAATTCTAATTCTGAATCAGATTTTTAATTCATCTCATTTGTATATTTCATTCACATGCAGATTTTATTTGGTTATATATTACCATTCCATTTTTGTATAATCTCATTTGATTATAATACTACTAACCAACGCATCCATATATTACAATAATTTAAAAAAAACATTTCTTGTATATCAAAATATAGTTTTGGGTAAAATTATTTCATTTACCCAGTTTAAAATAATATCATGTCGCATTTCTTAGCTCTAGTGTTTAGAAATTCCTGTCGACTTCATGGCATTCCATAATTCGATTAGAATTCATAAACCACTCAACAGATTAGCCAACACAATATAAAACAATTTTTATATCAATTAAAAAATACGCGCCCTCGTATATATACACTCAAACTCATTCTAGGGTGCTACTGACTCTATCTTAATAAGTAATCCCCGCCAAAGCCTAAGTATTCGCTCAACTTAAGCTCTAATACAAACTGTAATAGCCCAAATTTCCATACTATCTGAGTTGACTACATACATCACACGTCCAACCCAAATTGTACAGAAATACGAATCATTATGAAATAAGAAGAAAAAGATAGAAGAACATAAACACAACACATAATCTCACAATCACAGCGGAGTAAAATATAATATATAAATAGTCACTTTTGAAATACAACTATATTTGAACTTACATACATCGTCAGAGTATGTCACAAATACAACACACTGAAATAAACTCCTATTATCTAAAACCGAAGACCCTTGCTTCAAGCTCCTTTAGATAAATGTGTAAAATCTTAAACTACTTGACTACCTGTACAAATTTGGGCACCCAAATGTTTTAGGGAAAACATAGAATAATAAACTCTGGGCAGTCATGGGACTGGTCTGAGTAAATAATTTAAAACAGTTTGAGAAAATAAACGATATCTCATAAGACCACATCGTATAACACAGAATGGGGTTTTCCCTTATTATAATCTAAAACATTTGATTTAACTTTCAAAATCCTTTTGAGAGAAACAATAATCTTTACAACAAAACTCTTTTGATATTATAATAGTGTCTATCAACCACAACTAAATACAGAACACTTGCATCTTCTCTACATATATAGTATACAATCAAAACCGCGTGCACTTATTGGATAATGGACTTCCAATTATGACAAGGTATCGAACCACCTTCCGATAGAGTATCCCTAGAGAGGAATACATTCCGTTCAACAAGAACATCTTGTAACCCGGCAATACATGACCGACCAATCATTTCGCTTGAGCGTATCGAATGTATATCACTAACGATTGGGATCAGCAACCGTTTTCCCAAATGGGACAACATCGAATAGATTAAAGAATTAAATGAATTTATATGGATAGGTGATGATACACCCTAAGTGAGAGCTACCCACTTAGCTATGGTGTCTGCCCCATTTTTGTCATTTCCGGTTGTTAAGGCCTAAGGCTATGATTGCTTACTTTTCATTGATAGAACAATCACTTTGAAAGCCACATTGTCAATTCCATTAACCATTAATTGATTTGCACAAATATAATCTGGATATTATGCTAAGATAATAAATTCTCAGCCACAATATATATTTACAGAAACCAACATATGCGATCATTGGAAGTACATTGTCAAACATTCGTCCATACAACTTCGTTCTGGGACTGAACGAAACCGAAGGCACAATTTCCATTAATCCATCTTAGGTAGTTTCTAGCTAGGATTAACAAAAGGCCCTTGCACTTCACCCCGTCTTCGATTTTCTACATATAATCTGATTTGCAGCGCTACTGCCAACATGGAGTGGTTCTCGGATAATAATCCAACTGGTCTCTCCATATTGAAAATGATATTGGCAAATACTTCGATAGTCAAATATTTTACTGTCGAAGAAAAACAACATCCATTCAAAGCACTAAACAATCACTGGTCGGCTTAATTAATATTTTATTAATTTAAATTTACCATGCTCCAATATCTCTTCAATATCTTTACCCAGATATTTCTCCAAACTCATTTAACCTTTCACGACTCTTGGAAAAACATTTCCATCTGTCATAACTATTTATTTTTTATATTCCGAAAAATGTCACTTTTTAACATCGGAAAACATTTCCATTTCTTATTTACATATCACTATTCTTCACCATTTATCAGTCCCTAACTGTAAACTAGTAAGAGAACCATTTCCTAAGTATCAACCCCGAAGGCTGAAACCAACATCAGATCGACAATCAAGAAGCCATTCAACTCAAAACCAGTCTCCAGTGAGTTTCTAATTTCCTCAACTACATTTCTTAACTTTTTATCAACACAATCGTTCTAATCTGCATTTCATTTTCCTTTAAATCATCGTTCACTTTAAAACATATATATGTTTCTCCTTCCAATCTCCCAGGATTTTATTTATAAATCCCCTTTCTTCATATAAAATTTCATTATATATTTATTTGTTTATTAAATTCATATATAATTGATAAGTCAATTTCTAGTTATCTAACTTTTGTTAAAAAATTTTATCTCCTTAAATTTTCGGAAAACTTCGCCAGCCCCTCCTTTGTACTGGTCAATAGATCAAACCTCAGCTCGCATCTCTAGGCCCTTTCCATTTAAAAGAAAATCAAAAAGCCAAACGGCTTGCCGATTCGGTGCAAAAACTCATATTAAATTAAATATGTACCATTTTGTCGAGTATTTCAATTTATATTTCTTCATACACTTCGTTTCAAACCTGTTTAACACATACCCAAACATTTCCAATTTGTTTCACTCAATCCAATCGTTTTAACTCAATTCGCTAATTTGTTGTCTAATTAGCTCTTTTGCCTATTTCACATTTTGTTTGAACATAACATGTTCAAATAAAATTATAACTTGCTTATAAACTAACTGAATTCTATTTTCAGTTCAAGTTTCCTTTTCGATTTTAAATATAAATTCACCAGTTCAACTTACTTAACAAAACCCAATTTCATATCAAAACTCGATGAACTAATTATTCTTCAAACTAGTTAATTCTATTCAATAATTAAAAATCTGATTTTTGTTTCAAAAATCAGTTCACTTACTCCACTTGAGTTCATATTTATTTTATATCTCAAGTCTGGATTTTGCTAACGGAAATTCAGATTTTATTTACTTAAAATCCTTTTATTTATTTAAATTAACCGCTATGGCTTTATAACGATTATGGCGCTATTTTTCTGAAAATTTGATTTTGACATAACTCAAAATCTATAAGACGAAATCCAAAATTTTATTTTCCACTAGAAAATTATTATTCAGTCGGTTTTGACGGTTCTTGTTTCAAAGATTTCCGACTTAAATTGAGTTCTGTATATTCAATTGAAGTTCGAAATGCCAATTTACGAACTGCCGTGTCGTGACAAGCTCGTTTTAATTATATTTAAATATAAACGTTAAACTACGTTTTATTTAAATTTCAATCTCATTTTAATATATATTTTATTATATATTACATCAGGTTTCAAATCCAACTTAATATTTTCGATTATCTTTAATTGTCGATTTTTCAATACTCGGTTATAAGTTTGTTTATAACTCAATTCACTATATTAAATTCCAATTCCCTTTATAAATAAATTATTTATAGAATTCGATATAATCGAATTTTAGTTATAAATTCATAGATTTATCTCAATTCTGTTTAAATTCTGAATTCTGGAATAACATCCGCCATCCCCATTTTGAAACGATTTCCAATTCATTTTCAAATTCATACTTGAATTTAAACTTTTAAATTATCTAATGATACTTTATCTCAATTAATTTATAAACGCCATTTATAAATTTAACTACCTTGTTTTACAATTTAAAACAAGTTTCCATTTCAAATCCAGTTGAAGTCCCATTCCTATTTCTGCTGAACTTCAGAAACATTTAGACTGGAATGGTCCTCTTACTGGGTTAAATGCATTTCAAAAGGCTGGAAAGTCACCGTCAGAAAATATTCAGGTCGAGGAAATCTTGGCTGAAGATTTACGAAGCTCAAGTGATGAAATACTGACAGATAATAAAAGGTATGTTTGGGATTTGTGGCGTGTTGATCCTATGCTTTCCGATCCTAAGGTGTTGTGTTGCATGGGCCTTGTCAAAATCTCACGGTTTACTGCAAGTTGTGACAACAAGGAGACAAGGTTAAGAGATTTGATGACAGGGGATGATTTAATTGACATGCGGGGATATATTGATGTGGATAAAGCTGTGTTATCACCTTACAGTCCAGGGATAGCAAAGGGAGATGGTTGGGAAGTGTCAGACGATATTGTTCTAAAGAACTGCTTTGATGTGCTGGAAAATTATGTGGATAGTGATAATTATCACCAGGCAAGCTCAGCTGACACTCTATTGTCTGTGCCGGCGAACAATGTGACGGATCAGAATTGTCTTTCCTTTAAGAAAAAAGGATTCAAAGCAGGGAGAGCGAAAGTAGCATGGCATGTTAAAGACATGGTCAGTAAAGACAAGGAAGGAAGGGATGTACAACTATGCGATGTAGGTCAAAGGTTGGTTAGTAATGGGGTGAGAGGCTGTATGGGTTTTTCGATTGAAAATGTGAACTCTGTTGATCATATGGGGTGTTATAACAGTAGATGGACAGTGATAGACTCGTGGTTGACAGGGAATGACTGGTGTGGTCTTTCGTTTTCATGGGATAGAATTGATGGTTCGTTTTTGATCAGTATGATGGATCGAAGACTATACTCTCTGTTTTTAAGACCGTGCCATAGTGTGTTTCCCCTAGTTAATGTTTTTCCTCGAGCTGAGATTGCTTCTGATGAGATTTATAGTTTCGTCGATGGGAATGGATCGCGAGGCGTGAGCGATGTTTCTGTATCATTAGTTCAGAGTAGTGATGTTTCCACCTCGGTGTCATGGAAAAGGAGACGTAGGAGCGTGTTACCCAGTTCAGGGCTGATTCGGCGTAGCGCTAGGATCAGATATGGTTCCTCCTCTTCTCGAGGTAAGTCCCCAAATCCGATTGCTAGTAGTAGTAGTTTGGATTTGGGCTCAGGTATATCTCCGACTTTTGGTAGTGATTATACTCCTTTTGCATTAGGTAATTTTACGACTAGTCAGTTATTTGAGCTTGCAAATGATACTGCTTTCATATTTTCTGATATTGAGATTGATGCTGAGTACATTAGGAGTAGGGAATTAGAGAGAGTTTCCTCTTTGAGTAGATGAGGATTGTTAGCTGGAATGTTAGGGGTCTAAATGATCCTAAAAAATGTGCTAAAATTAGGACCTTTTTTTAGAGATTATCACATTGACATTGTATTGCTTCAAGAGACAAAAATTGAATGTCCTTATTTTAATTTTTATGTTAGGTTAGGTGGTTCCCTTATCCGTAATTGGGCTTGTTTACCGTTAATTGGTACTGCAGGGGGACTTATGATTGGTTGGAAAGATAACCAATTTAGTCTTATAAATGGGTTTCCTAATTTACATTCATTACACATTATTTTGACATCTCTTACTGACAATTCATCTCTGGGTATCACTAATATATATGGTCCTCACTCTAAGATCGAGAGGAGAATATTGTGGGATGAATGCTCAAATTTTAGGAATATTTCTCCAAACTTTTGGATTGGGGGGGGGGATTTCAATGTCACTAGGTTTTTAGGTGAGAGATCACCTCGTGAAGGTGATTTCTCTGATATGGAGGAATTCAATGACTTCATTTTAAGTAATAATTTAATAGAGATTTCTTTGGGTAATAGATCGTTTACTTGGTCGAATGTCCGTGACAGTCCTTCTTTTGCTCTATTAGATAGATTTTTTATTAGCCCCGAGGTAGAGGATAGATTTTCGAATTGTAGAGTCAAAGGTTTACCTTTTCTACATTCCGATCATTGTCCTATCATTCTTACGTGTGATTCGAATATCTCTATTAGTAGCTGTTTTAAATTTGAGAAGATGTGGTTGCTTGATTCTAGCTTCACTAACCTTGTTTCCGTTAAGTGGAATTCTTTGTTTTACTTTAATAGTATATATAGTGGTAATAGTGTGAAGGTTTTTGTTGCTAAGTTAGGTAAGTTAAGATTTTTTCTAAAGCGTTGGAACAAATTCGTTTTTGGCAGTGTAAGAATTAAGAAGAATAAGATTATGTGTGGGCTGTTAGATTTAGATAAAATTAGTGAGTCAAGGATACTTAATTCCAATGAGAAGGACAAATATTGTGACCTTAGACAAGATCTCAAACAGATTCTAGAAAAAGAAGAAGTTATGTGGAGGCAAAGGTCTCGTATACAATGGATTAAAGAAGGGGATAATAACACAAAAAAATTTCATAGTGTGGCAAATAGGAGGAGACGTGATAATATGATTCATTCAATTATTGTTAATGATGTGGAATTGACCTTACAAAAGGATTTAAATGAAGCTTTCACCAGCTACTATAAACAAATTTTTGGTTTAAAGTTTAAGAGAAGAACTAATGTTAGATGGAATGAATTATATCCCTATGAAACTAGGATTAATCTTGATAGCTTAGATGAACCTTTTTCGGAGCATGAGATTTGGAAGGCTATTAGTGATATTCCAAGTGACAAAGCTCCTGGGCCTGATGGGTTCTCTGTCAATTTTTACAAGCAATTTTGGGAAGTCTTAAAGTCTGATATTATAGACTTATTTAACGAATTCTATAGAGGTGAACTGCGATTAGGTAGTTTTAACTTTGCGAACGTCATCCTTACTCATAAGAGAGAGGGTGCCAATTCGCTAAAGGATTTTAGGCCTGTCTCTCTAATAAATGTTTCAGTTAAGATCATTTCTAAACTATTAGCTAACAGACTTAGTACTAAGATGAACGAGCTTATAGATTGTTCCCAAACTGCCTTTATTAAAGGTAGGAATATAGTTGATGGAGTGGCAGCAGTACAGGAATACATAAATGTCTGTTGTAAGAATAATATTACTTGTGCCATTTTAAAGTTAGACTTTGAGAAGGCATTCGACTCAATCGATTGGGACTTTATATGCGAACTATGTCTTGCTAGAGGTTTTAGCATCAAATGGACTAACTGGATCTTACTATTACTCAGGTCCGGATGCTCTAACATTGTGGTTAATGGGGTTGTGGGTAAAAAGATACAATCTAAGAGGGGTCTTAGACAAGGAGACCCCTTATCGCCTTTTTTGTTTAATTTAGCGGTTGATGTCTTTTCTAGAATTATTAAGAGAGCTGGTAGATTAGGTGTACTAGGTAGTGTTGGAAATGAGGAATTTAATAATGAATTATTTATACTTCAATTTGCAGATGATACATTACTATTTTCTTCACACTTGGCTAAGCCTATCATTACTCTTAAGTTTATACTTTACTGTTTTGAAATGTTATCTGGTCTTAGGATTAATTTTGAAAAAAAGTGCTGTTATGGTCTTTAATGACGTTAATAATGTGGAGACATTGGTCGCAAATACCTTAAACTGTTCTATTATGAAATTTCCTTTTGATTACTTAGGGTTTAAGATTAGACCTTCAAAGCTTAAAAAGGAAGATTGGATAGTGATCATAGATAAGATTAATAATAGATTACTAAGTTGGAATAATAGGTTCCTGTCTAGAGCAGGAAGACTAGTTCTCGTTAATTCGGTGTTATCGGCTATCTCTTCTTATTGGATGGCCATTCATCGATATCCTAAATGGGTTGTGGAGAAGATTGATAGGATCAGGCGTAACTATCTATGGAATGGTATTTCCTTAGGAAGAGGGTACCAATGTTTAGTTAATTGGGACAGGTGTTGTAAGTCTAAGGAAGATGGGGGCTTGGGAATCTTAAATATATATAACTATAATTCATCCATGCTTGCCAAATGGTTATGGAAATTTAGATGTCCTAACGTGAAGGCTTCATGGAAGCTCATCGTGTCCAAATCTTACTATTCTAGAGGAGAGTTTATTACTGGGAATAGTGGCATATGGGAAAATAGATTATCATAATTTTGGAAATCTGTTTTGAATTGTTTTACCTTTTTTAATTTAGGTTGTAAAGTAATTGTTCATTCAGGCAACCTTACTTACTTTTGGCATGACCCTTGGCTTTCTAGTGTGCCACTCAAAATTGAATTCAATAAGCTATTTAATAATTGTAATTTTAAGAACGCTTTAATTTTAGATGTCTATAGAGCGGATTTAGACCCTTCGTGGGTGTTTTCTTTTGAAAACATTTTAGAAGAGGATCTGTTAAGACAATTGGCCTTACTTAAAGCCAAGTTAGAGATGTACCATTTGGATGAGTATGGTGATTCTTTTTGTTGGAATTTAGATAAGAGTTTAATTTATACTATGAACTCTATGTACAATTTTATTAATTTTACTGGGGTCTCTTTAATTCCTTTTAAATTTTTATGGAAATCTAATTCTCCCCCTAAAGCTAAGTTTCTTATGTGGTTGATCATTCATAAGAAGCTTAATACGATTGAGCTTTTGAAAAAGAAAAATATTATATTTGATAGCAAGTGTTGCTTTTGTAATAGTGGAGAGGAGGATGTTGATCATTTATTTTTCTCTTGTTATTTCACTTTTTCTATACTTAATACGATTCTAAGGATATTTACTTTTGATAGTGTAAATTCTTTTAATAATTGTAACGACTATTGGAATTGTGGTAGACTAAGTTATAATACTAGGCAGAGATATGTATTGGATTCCTTAGTTTCAATCACTAGTTGGTTCATTTGGTTAGAAAGAAATCAGAGGTTTTTTCATTCTAAGTTTGTATCCGCTGATAATTTAATTATAAAAATTGTAAATTTTTGTCTTGATTGGATGTCAAACTCTCATTATAAGTATTTTGGTAATTTACGATTTGGGAGTTTTTTGTTTAAGGTTAGATCTAATCTGGGTCTTTTTATTAGATTCATTAGTTATTTTAGATATAATAGATCTCGCCTCTGTTGATAATTAACATTTTTATCACTTTACCTTATATGTCATTCTTTTTGTACATATATATATGGATATATGCTTATATTTATATATAATTACATGTTTTATATATATGTATAATTGGTATACATACATACATACATATATATATATATATATGTGTGTGTGTGTGTTTATATATATATATATATATATATATATATTTAGGCATATACTCATATATATATATGTGTGTGTGTGTGTGTAAGTTACTGATTGTCTTTTCCAAGTATTTCAGGTTACAGGTTGTGGATTTAGCTGAGGTAATTTTGGGATTGCTGACTGGATTGATCACTTTGTGCTTGTTTTAGAATCATCTATATGTAGAGTTGGAGTATTTTGACTAGGAGTCTTATTACCCTCTTTGCTTAGTACATAGATTGCTATATGTATTGGTATAGATATACTTCTTTATTGGGTGGTGGCCATGCCGGAACTCGATATAGAAGTATGATGGGTGGTGGCCTTGCCGGAACTCATCTATCTATTACCCTTTACATTTCTTTTTGGTGATCTTGATTGAGTCTGTATTTGGATTTTGTATCATATTACATCTTTATTTATATATATATATATATATATATATGTATATATATATGTATATGTATATATGTGTGCTCTCTTCCAATCGGAAGATCACACATCATTTGCTTTTTCAAAAAAAGTCCCATTCCTATTTTGGAATATTTTCTTGATTATAATCTTTAGGTAATTTTTATTCTAATCCACGGTTTTAATATGTTAATCCATCATTTTACTTTAATAAGTTAACCCACAACTATTTTGTAAGTTAATCCACAAGTGGATTAACTTAAATATTTCACCTTATTATATAGCTAACAATCGATTTTTTACTTCTTCTTTCACAATTTTGCGTTATTTCACAATTATTTGTGCTGAATTGTCCCTCCCGTTTGATAAAGTAGTAAAGACTAAATATGTGTTAAAAATAGAGTTGATAGCACATTAGCACCTGAATTCAGCAAATAAGCAATCAATTAGATACAGTTATTAGTTCACTAATTATCTCTGAACATGATCAAACATGATATGGTAGTGGATGATTATGAAAATAAAAACTAAGATCAAGATTCCAGTAGAGGAGCTCGTATCAAATTTTTTTAAATAGCTTAATATTTTGAAGATACATCACCAATTGCACCGGGCAATAATAGTAAATAAGAACTAAAATTAAATTCAAGATATACATATTAAACAAATAGCAAGTAATTAAACAATACTAACAAATCAATAAAAGAGAAAATTGTATATTATAATTGTTTGAGAGTACAATTTTGTATACAATTAATCAACTTCAAAAAAAACTAAAAAAAAAAAAACAAACTACTTACTGTTATTACATTGAATTACCCTGCATAAGCTTGGATTTAGATGCTAGGATTCAAAAATAAGAAGACGACAAAAAACACAGAGAAGAAGACTGAGAAGAAGAGAAAATAAGTACGTTTTTTGTGGATACACTGATTAAAATCTAAATTTTAGTAAAAGTCAACGATCCTATAAAATAGGGTGGATTAACTTACTAATATTGTGGATTAGAATAAAAATTACCTAATCTTTATATATATATGTATGTATGTATGTATGTATGTATGTACAGTGAATCTATTTTCATATTTAAAATTAAACTTGTATTTCATACAATCATAATATTTTTTATGAAAATATTTATTTAAATAAATTAGATCTAGTCGAATTCAAATTATAAATCCATACGGATTTATTTTAAATCAATTTACATTATGAATATCAGAATAAATTTATCGTTTCTCTTTGAACTAATTTCAGTTGCCCTTTTTATATTCACATTTGAATTTAGTTTTCCCAAATTACCCAAATGATAATTTTTCCCAATTCATTTATAAACACCGTTTATATATTCACTTCAATTTCATGCATTATCTAATTTATAAACATCGTTTATAATTTCAATACTTGTTTTTTATATTCAAAACAAGTTAATATTTCTATAGCTTAAATTCTATTGTTAAAAAAAATTGGTTTCCCCTTTTAAATATCAGAATCCCTTTTTCATGATATTTTTATAAATCAACATCCTGGCCCAGTGATATTTAAACATTCAAAAACACCCAATTATCAATCCAAGTTTTCAAACACATCATATATAATAATATATATGAAAACAAACATTTCTGCATCCACAGACGTTACCCAACATAAATAATACCTATCCTTCTTCAAGGAAGGATATCGTGGTATAGAAGGTCCTCCACTATCATATTGTGGGGCGCATAGGGTCATCCGCTAATGATACTGTAGGCATCTGCTAATGGTACTGTGGGAAATACTCAAGCACCAATATATATATATATATATATATATATATATATAATATCCATAAACACCAAGCCTAAATAACTAATATATTTAATATAGCCACAAAAATATTTCAATGCATCTAAAAAATTAACAAACAGCTTATAGAAATTATTTAAATAAAATCCAGAGAGTGAGTTTACTCACCGTGATTTTATTGCAGAACGATTCAATTTAAATCGAATGATACTCGATTTAAAATAAAATTCCATAGTTGATTCCAATTATTGACTTCAAAAATTACGAAACGGATGCCATCGCAAAACTTAAGTCCATATGAACCCAACCAACTTGACGGCATTTGAATCTGATATTTTGAGCAATAATTATATTTGTTACGAGTTATAAAATATTTTAAAGATAACTAAACGTTATTAACTAAACTAAATTAATTATTTATATTTACCTTAATCCATCTCCTTATATCAAACAACACCTTAACAATCTCTAGTCCATCCCAAAACCCACCGAACGACCTTTCAGTCTTTCACCAGATTTGGTTTTGGATTTTTGGTTTCATTTTACCAGATTGCTTTTGAGAAGAGGATTGTATTGGTAATTAAAACGAGGAAGAGGCAAATTTTTTATTTTGATTTCCTGATGAACTGGAAATAGAAGAGAAAGGAGATGGAGGAATTTGTGTATAAATAGAAATTTGAAGAAGTGTATAGGTTTGCTTAAGGTACATTTAGGTGTTAGAATTTCAACGTTATATGTATGGTTAATTACATGAAAATTCAATTCAATTTGATTCTAATTCAATGTGATTTGAAATAAAGATATTTTTATTTAATTTAAACGGATTTTGATTTGATTTCGAGCTTATCCATCAAAAATATTTCGGGATTCATAACTTGAAATCATGAACCCCTATTTGCAAAGACCGATGTTCCAATGTAATAATGTTATAACTCAACAGAGTACATTCTGAAATTTAATTTGAACGTATATATAAAATAACCATATTAAATCATTATAATATATTTTAAATTCAGAAATAATTAATTCCTCGACAATAAATTATTTTTATCGTTTATAGTCAAATACAATTTATATTGATCATTTGAACCATTTCGATTCAGTTTTATCTTTGAACTTAATTATTAGTTGTTTTCAGTATTACGGTAATTCAATATATTTGAAAAATAAATTGTATATCGATTATTAAATCGATAACTCAATATAAAAATCCATTTATATTATCAACTCAATATTTAAAACCGCATTAAATATTTAAAATAAATTGTTCGAAAATCCGGGTCATTACAACCCATAACATATTGGTAAAAGGCTGTAAGTACCACTTATGCATTAAGGAACTATCAGCCTTTTAGATGTTAGTATGAAAGCCAAACTTATATGCAACATTCAGTGTTCTATTTCCTTCTAAGATCGCCATCATAAACTTTAGTATTCTTTTGCATGCATTGTTCTAGTTGATAAAATTGGCCATGTGTATAACAAATGGGCTCTAAGTTTGATTGACTTGTATGCATGTCCACTTTGTAAACTCAGTTATGACATCCCTAAAAAAATATTAAGTATTAGTGCATGTAATGATACATAAAAACAAATATGAATTTGTATGCACTTGCATATGCACCATATAAAAATAATTACAAGTAGTTAATGGATTAATGACTGATATGTTGTAAAAACACATATAATTATTCTTAACTTCTTCATGGCAGTACTGCCTCAGTAACCAGAATCCTCTTGCATGGAAATCTGGACAGCTGCATCTGTTTATGATTCATATTACTGTTGCTATTGAAAGTATTAGTTATTTTTTATTTTCTGGAATATTTTCAGTGCTTAGCTGCTTAAAACATACATAAATCTAAACAAAAATCTGCTTGATTATGATAATTAGCCTTACAATATTACAAGTTATATAAACATAAAGTTTTAAGGTATAGCTATTCCTTTTTTGCTTCAAGGACTTAGAAGATTGAATTGGTAATTTGGATAATGAATGAAGTGGAAAAAGCATGACAAAATATTAAAAATTTATGCTAATCAAGGTTGTTTCCACTCATTAATATGATTTATTGAACTTGCACATCTTTAAATGAATTTCTAAATCTTCCTCTAACTTTAACTGGTAAAAAAACAGGAATAAAGAACACCACATTTCCACAAACTTCCCTCAATAATTTTATTGATGGAAAAGATCTATTAAAATTGTATATTCTTTCTCAATACCTAGTCTTCTTAAATAAAGAGGTAAAGGCTGAATAAAGGAAAGAAATAAACCATGATCAATCCTACCATTAGGAAAGAAATAACCTTTTAAATCACACACAAGTGTTTTTCCTACCATTATATATATATATATATATATATATATATATATATATTTCGTATTATTACATATATTTTCTTGTATTAATAAATTACCTAATAAATCAATAAATAAACTAGTTATGCGCCTCTAACTTGTATCCTTAACTGGATCGTGCTAATACTCCCCCTCAAGCTGGTGCGTAGATATCCTCCATGCCCAAGTTTCTATCAAGTCATGTAAAATTGCACTTGAAACGCCCTTGGTTATAACGTCAGCTAGTTGATCACCTATTCTCACGAATGGAAGAGAGATGACAAGTTGGCACCTGTTCTCACGAATGGAAGAGAGATGGAAGTCTCCTTTAGATATTATTTTATAAAGTGACTGCTCACTTCCTTGGGATTTGTATGATTGTGTTGTACATGATTTTAAGATATGGCAATTGCTGCCTTGTTGTCGAAAAATAGTTTGATTTCATTACTAGGACCAGACACGAGCACAGTCATGATTTTTTTTCTACTTTTCTACCACATTAGCTCCTATAGTCCTTTAAAGATACCTGTAAACTCAGCTTTGGCACTGGCGAGAGATCCATCTTTTTCTTTTTACTCGTCCATGTCACCAAATTACCTCCAATAAAAGTAAAATATCCGAAAGTTGACTTTCGATCAATAATGTATTCTGCCTAGTCTGAATCCGTGTCCCCATCAACTCTTAGGTTTTTGTTTGTGTTAAAGTAAATTCCCTTACTTGGAGCACCTTTTAGCTACTTGAGAATTCAAAACTCATCTTCCATGTGCTGCTCACTTGGAGAATGCATGAACTAGCTTACCAAACCTTATGCTTATGCATTATCTGGTCTTGTACAAGACGAATAAATGAGCATATCTGCTAATCAATGATATCTTTCTTTGTTGGCTAGGACTTGGGTTTGAGAAATGCTTAACTTAAGGTTTTGTACAATAGGATATCTAGTGGTTTACAATCAAGCATCCCAGTTTCAGTTAACAAGTCTAAAACATACTATCTTTGAGATAGAGATATACCATCCTTGGATTTTACCACTTCGATTCTTAGAAAATATTTTAGTCCACCAAAGTCCTTCATTTCAAATTCCTCAGAGAAGTTTTTTTTATCTTTTAATTCCTATTGATCATCACTTGTGGTTATCATATCATCTAAATAAAGAATCAGACAAACTTATCTTTTCATGCCTTTTAATGTAAAACAATTATGGTCGGAATCACATTCAGTGTGCCTATATTTACTCATAACATTACAAATCTCCAAAACCATGATTTAGGAGAATTTTCAGTCTATATAGTTCCTTTTCTTACTTGCATACCAACTATTGAGACCCCAAATGAATGTACCCAAATGGAACTTTCATGCAGATTTCCTCTTCAAGTTCACTATGAAGGAAATCCATTTTCACATCGAACTTGTAGAGATTGATGAAGATTAGCTGCAAGAGATAACATAATTCTAATGGTATTTAGATTAGAAACCTATAATAAGGTTACCTAAAAATCAACACTATGGATTTGTGTAAATCCTTTGGCAACTAATTTAACATTATATCGGCCAACCAAAACAATTGGACCATATTTTACAGTTGATGCCCACTTACAACCGTCATCCTTCCTTTTGGTAAGATTACCGATCACAATGTGTGATTTTTCCTAGTGCCTCTATTTCCACACTCATTTCTTCCAACTGCTTGGGATCACTCAATGATTGTTCAAGTCGTTCACGAACCTAAATAAAAGACAGAATAGTGTCGAACTGCTTCAAAAGACTAAGAAAGTGTTTTGATGTCACAAATTTACTAGTTGCATTATATCCTTCACTGTCTTTATCTAGTATAAACCGCTTAGGAGGTTTCCCTCTGTTATGTCTATCAAGTAATTTGTACCTTGTATTAGAATTATTAGAGTTTATATTCTTAATGTTTGAATCTACTACTTGACCATGTTGTGGTAGAGGGGACTATAACAATTGCCTTTTCTCATTTTCTAGATCCATACTAAGTTCATCCCAACAATCAATGGTCCGTTTAGACTCAGCATGAAATGGGCTCACTGTAGATGTCTGATTTAATTCCTGTGCAAGGGCTCCCTGTCTAAGTCGAACTTAAAATAAAGGTTGGATCTGGGTTACTGTTAGGAGTAACAATGGAGTTTGGGTGAGTAACAACTGTAGGTGAGTTCGGATTTGGGCCAACTCTTCCCGTGCTAACATTACCATACGAACTCGATTGATGCCAATTTTCGTTCTCAAATAGACTCTCCTCTTGAGAATGAATCTTACATTTTGGGTGACATCCACGATGACAAACAATTTTTTAGAAATAGGACTGAGGCATTTATTTATTTTTTGGTCATGCCCCACAAATGCTCACTTTTCTACGCGGGGTTCCAATATTTATAGTAGATGTTTTTGTATAAAGAAAAAGTGCACATACCCAAAAACCTTTTGTAGAAGATTCAGAATCAAAGGTATTGGTACATATAAAGAGAGTACTTGAAGTGGAGTTTGTAAATTTAACACATTCAATGGCATGCTATTAATCAGGTATACGACAATGGTAAATGCATGATCTCAATAGATTTGTTGTACTTCACACACAAATAACATAGATCGGGAAGTTTCTAAGACATGCCTATTTTCCGTTCACCACTCCGTTTTGTCGTGGAGTTCAACCATAACTTGTTTCATGGATAATCTCTTTAGAGCAAAAAAAAGATTCTAAAGGTATGATATTCACATACCATTCCCACTTCATAGAAATTTAATGTTCCAACTAAACTGATTTCGCACAATGTTGAAAAAAGATTTAAAAACTTGTGTCACTTCATCTTTTGTTTTATGGACATGCAACCACGTCATTCTGGTACAGTCATCGATATACAGTACAAACTTTCTATTTCCAATAGATGAATTAATGAGGACGAGCCCCAAGCATTAAAATGAAACAAGTCAAAAAGTTTAGTACTCTTATTCAAGCGATAAGGAAAAGACATACGATGACACTGAGGTCTTATACATGTTTTACAATTGAATTTTGCATTCTCATGGACAAAAAATAAACTTGGGTTAATTTTTTTTAGGTACACAAAAGATGGATTCCCTAATCTCTTATGCCATATCAAAATGTGAGAGATATGATTTGTTTGTGAACTTGTAGATAAATTAGCCTTTATAACCACCATGTCATCCAAATGATATATTCTCCCCCTTTTAGTTACACGGCTGATTGTCTCCATCATTAGAAGATCCTGAAAGATACAAAATCGAGGATATATGAGAATAGTACAATTTAGTTCTTCACATATTTGACCAACATACAATATACTTTGGTTTATAAGTGAAGTATTTTATAAAGTAAGATGAACACTGGACATCTCTGACACCCTTTAAAGACTACAAATCTCCATTAGCATTGACTATTGCAGTTCATCCTAGTGTGGATATCTTTATAAGGTCCTTTTTTGTGTAGCCATGTAATATATTGCCTGTGAATCTATTACCCAATCAAACTCATTAGTATGATAATTATTAGAGACAAGACAAATTTTACTTTATACGTGTTCCTTGTTCTCAATAGCTGGAATGAGAGAGTATCCATCCACTGAAATAGAGGCGGTAGATGCTTGGTACGATTCAATCATACCAGGCTTAGTTGGAACAATCTTCCCAGTAAGGGTACCCAACCCAATAAAGCAACCCTTGGCAATAGGTGCTGCAGTCGAGTCAGCTGCAACCATTTGTGCCTCACCCATATACTATTGCCAATCTTCCCACGTCTTCTTTCTTTTATCTTTCTAACGCGACAGGTAGCCAATTAATTTGAAACATTTATCCTTGGTATGTCTCAGACTATGATAGTAAGTGAAACATTCAACAAGACCATATTTTGGTTTGGAGTCAGTTTCTTTTCGGAAAGGGATTGGTCTCTTACATGCATAAACATAGAATTTTTAGCACCATCTCCTTTGTTTAACATCATAGTCTGGTCATTTTCTTTGCTACATACTAAGGCAAAACTTGTTCTAGTGTGGGAAATAGTTTTAGTTGAAAAACAGTTTCCATAATAGAATCCAAACGGTCATCTAGACCATCCAGAAAGTTCAAAGCACGATCCTCTTGAACAAGTTAATTGTGTTTCTCAATATCGACCCAAAAGGTCATGCAGTTTGGCCTACGTATATCTAATTATTTAGATAACATGTAATTAGGTGTAATAAACCTCAGCAGAATTACCACCTTGTTTGACATGATTAACTCTCCTTTTTTAGGTCAAAAAATTAGGTAAAGAAATCTCCATCAAAAAAGTTTGTTCATACAGAGTCTTAGACCTTTTTGGCCATACAGAAAGGGATAAAATTACCCATTAAGGAGGGATCCATGTATGAGATCATGTAGTATTTAAAAAAAGAGTCTTCCATCTAATAGTTGCGATATTGGCTATTAGTTGCCAATGGTTTGAGAGTTGGATCATCAATATAGCCGAATTTATCGTTCATCGATAGTTTCGTCTACAACATCTACGACCATAGGTTAAAGTTGTTTCCATCTAGTTGATCGTCATGGCTGACATAATCCTATATGGATTAGGGTTGCTTGGTTTTTGTTAAAAAAGTTGTGAATTTTTTTTTGTCTAGCTCTCCAATAGACGAACATATTCAGATTTTCTGCTTCCTCAAATATTCTTAAAAAAAATCTCATATCATAAACCTTCCTTTTGCAGCTAGTCCTAATGTAACAGCCCATACTTTATTAGCCCTCTGACATAATTTAAAACTCAAGCTCATTAATGTACATATCGTGTAAATCTAATACTTGAAAGAAATGAGCATGAGCATAATAGGAGTACAATAAAACTAACACACAGCAGAAACAAGACAGGATAATAAGTATCTACGTAGGAAACTACCTTAATAATGAATCACCATATAAATACTGAGTATAAGAGAACAATAATAGAAAACAAAATTGAACTCTTCTAAAAACCAATATTCCCTAAAATAATGCTGAGAGTTGTTATGAGGAGGGTGTCGGAACAACAAGTCTTAGTGAGCAGAAAATCTATAACACTGTCCACAATACACAAATACATCCCGTTGGGTTTCATTCGCATTATATGTGTAAGAGGTCAATGACTTTAACATATGCTTGCAAAGGTTACGAACAATGATTAACTACCATATCCAAGTTAGCTTCTTCCAAAGAACCTTTATGCATATATGAAGACTTTAAAACACCCTACAAACCAATAACTAAGAGGAGGACTTTCTGACCACTTAATACCTAGTTGGTTTGCAATATACTCGTTTTAATTAGAGGACACTAGCTACTAAGTCCTCAAGCTTATAAATAAGGCTCACCTGCATATCCCAATCTCTGCATAAGGCAAGAGATTGTAAACAATCGTTTATTACCTACGTGATAGGTAGACATTCACTCATCATTTAAGAACTTCCCTTGGCGGACTCCTATATTACTATCTAGCTAACCTTATTTGGTAATCCTACCATGATAAACACGACTACAAAAAAAAATCTCAACATTAAAATTTGAGTTCTGATATTGTGATTAAAGAAGGAATAAAGAACATCACTCTCGTACAAGCCTCCTTTCTCTAATTTTATTGATAGAAAAGTTCTTTTACATTTTATATATTTTTTCTCAATGCATAGCCTTCTTTAGTAAAGAGGTGATGGCTAAATAAAGGAAACTAATAGACCAGGATCAATCCTGCCATTAGGAAAGAAATAACCTGCTAAATCAAGAGTATTTATCCTGTCATTATATATATTTTTCTTATTATAACATATATTTTCTTCTATCACTTGACTACCTAATAAAGCAACAAATAAACTAGTTGTGCGCCTCGAGCTGGAGTATTAGGGTAACACCTAAGTCGACTCGTTAGTTTCACCTACATGACTCGTCTTGACTAATCTGATTTACGGTTTCGATTCCCATATGAAGAAGAGAACTAGAGCGAATCTAGGTTTTCTGATTATACAATGAAGATGATCACTGGATGTGTTTATCAGATCTAGGGTTTCTGGTATTCTGTTTTTATTTTAGGATTAAACATGAGAAATAAAAGTTCATAGCAGCTAATTATCAATTCAAACCATGATTTGGGAATTTGTTTTGATTTGGAAATTCACCAGCTGCCTAAGTTTACTTTTGACTTAGGAAGAATGAGTGAGAAGGGATTTACTTTGAGGCATTAAAATGTTTTGGAAGTGCAAAAAATAAAGTGCAAAAGTTAACGCGATTATAGGAACAGTAAAGGAAAAATGGAATAACATCCGATTAGCATCGGAAAACACTGACGTCTTTTTGATAACATTTATTTGCATGGCTGAAATAACAAAGGCCTAATAATGACATTTTCATGTTACGATATATTTTTGATTCAATTGTTATATTTGTTGATTAAATAACTAGCATCGTAATCGAGTCGCTATTTTTTGATGTCGTTCCAATGCATTTTTTCTATTTTACGTGTTGCGATGACATCAGAACTTTTATCATCATTTTTCTCATTTTATAGTAGTGATACTGCTTCGACTACGTAGTAGCTCTCCTCGCCTTCATGTTTGAAGATCCTTCACTGAATTGAAGTTTTACTTCGAATTGCCTCCAAATTCTGTATATAGGATTCTTCTTTTATTTCGTGAAAGATATGATACAGGTTGTTGCATACAATGTTTAATATATTATGTATTTGCGTTGTGCTATTGGATATTCACCTAGTTTGTTACCATTCGAGTTGTAGGCCTTAAGTAGTTTTCTTTATCATTTTCAAAGTTAAGCCTAAAAAAAGATGAGCATGCTTGTTGAAAATTAAAATTTATGTTATTAAAGGCTAGGATAGCCCTAGATGAATGTCTGTCATATGTAATAAATAGGGTTCATGAAAATTTATCAAAAAAATGGGATATAAAGAAAATGTGAGGGGATAATCAATCTTACCTATGATTAAATGGTTTGAAATGCCCTTCTATTAAATGTTGATTATACTTGATTTTCTCATTTGATCTATTGTTTTAAAGAATCATATATACATATATATATACACACACATACGAACATGCATACATATATAAAAGAATGCTTATATAAATATATATTGACACGATAGACACAATTGATAACACAAGATACCTGAACCGCTAAACCATTTGGTCCTTATACGGTGTGAAATTCAAGGAGGGGAGAGAAGGAACTCATTATAATTATGGAACCCCATTAACCAATTTCTTTTTTTGGATCTAATATAATTGATCATAATTCACTATTATGGGATAAATGGAAATCTATCTATCCTTCATTTGTTTTATTTGGGCTTTAGCATAATGGGTTGTACCCCATCTTTCTTTTGTTAGCAAGCTATTAGGCAATATAATACACTATACATATGAATACAACTCCTATAAATTACGAATTTATCAATAAAGCATTCATCTCTATTTTACGTTTCATCAGTGCAAAATGTCTCAAATCATACCATTAAATTCCTATCATCATTCAAGCATCAAAATCTATCATGTACCAGAGCCTTATGGTTAACAACAAATTCAGTTTTATCATAAAAGAATTTTCATAGTAGTTGTGATATGTTGTTGATAGTTTATCCATTAGAGTATTTTTTTGATGACCGCCAATAGCCCATGCACTTAAGAAGAGGAATAATGTGCTGAAAGGTTTGCACAACAGCTATGGACGATTATCAGAGTAGGTAAACACAAGCGGAACCTTTCGTAGAACTCACAACGCAAGGATAAAGTATAGTAGAAAATATACAACATGTAATAATAGTGAAGCATCACTTAACAAACTTTTGAAACTTTCTCAACGTCCTGAAAGGTTATCCAACTGATACCAAAGTATGTACATAAGGCCTCACTTCAACCCTCATAGAGCACTCAAACAGCGGAAACAGAAATCCTAGATAGTAATAAAACTGGTACATAAGCCTCCAGCTTGCCTTTGCACAGAAACATCGTCCTCACTAATCCCTCATCACCTGCTACTTAGTCTTCCCATCCACAACCGGATGGACAGCCTAAGGTAATAAGAGGAAACATAAAACCTTGAGTCAGACAACAGTCTTAGTGAGCTATAAAATAGATAACAAACTTCATCAATAAAGCATATGATAATGGATAGATAAATATACTAATCTAGCCACAACAGCAAAGAAGAACTCAACCCTTTCTTCCCCACATCGGACAGTGATAGCCTTTACGATAAACAATTCAACCATTCATCCGTGGAAACCAGAACACCCATTCAACCATGGAAAAGCACTCATAACATCCATACTATATATATATCTCATGTAAACCATCCTAATCGAATTCAACATCCCTCAAGCACAAGCCTCAAAGGCCTAAACCAATATCAGAAAAGCACATAAGGAACATCTCCTTCAATGTTGGACAACCTACATTAGATGGTACAAACAGAACAACAATCATCCATGATAGACTCAGGCAATCACCTTCAATCTTGCTCCGAAACCATCGTTAATCATATGACGGCTAACCTTGCCATACGTCAATGGCTAATGGTAACCCCAATTCAAGCATAAACTCCATACGCCTTTCAACGAAACGTATGTATGTCCAACCTTGACAAGTAGGCCTTTCAACGATACCTAGGGTACTCGACCTACAACTGGTGTTTTAGACGTCTCTAGTCTACCCCTACTTCGACCTTGCTAGAACTTATGACAATGATAATCTCTCGTCCTTCGCATCTCTAGTCATCAAACCTGATGACTTTTCACAACTCAAGCAGCCTTCTCAAGCAACCATTAATCACCAGCTCACGACCTTTGAGTTGCCACCCTCTTCGTTATTCTACACCGATTAACGAACCCATTAAACACCTCGAATATTCCCACTTGAATCCTCCTCGAAGTTATCACCAAACTCGTACCAAAGAAACATCAATCATGAGATCCGGAACCCTTCCTAGCATCACATCAATTTGCTAGAGAAAATAAACCAGGGCACTTATGCCATTCCCCTCAACACTTAGAAGCACTACCAAAATCATCATTTCTCATCGACCGACCGAACCCTGGGAGCACGACCGACTGAACCAATGCTTAACCCATAGGGTCGCTCAACCGACCCTATCATTCAACCTGTAGGCTTGCTCGACCGACCCTGACCTGCCCGAGCCAACTAGACCGACCAGGCTTTATCACCACAACCATCCCGAACCATTCTGGGCAAACGACCGACCCAGTTCTCTCCTTGACTTGAACGACCCGGTCACATCTGCGTGACCAACCCTTTTCCCTTAAGCTTGACTCAAAAATTAGAATAACCCAGGCTCTCTCGCTCGAACCTCTTTCACCCAGGCTCGCTCGACCCGAACCCTACACTTCAACCTTGTGCTCGCTTGCTCCTTCCAGTCTTTTTCCCCAAGAAACCACACCATGATGCGCGAGTGACCCCATACGTGCGACCCAAAACCTGCACCATTCTAATGCAACTCCAATTTCGACCAAAACACCGTCAATCGATACAATTGACGAAACCAACTTGTCTAATTCATTCAATACAATCACAAGCATGTCATGAAACAAATAACATCACCAATTTGGCGGTTTCATCAATAATTATGCGAAGTTCACCAAAATCACCATAAATATAAATATGAACAAAACTATAGATCTAACTTCCATAATTATATGAAATAGCTTAGAAATAACAGAGAATCAAGGATTTAAACTTACTAAATGAGATCATAGGGTGATTCATATGAAAATGAACTTACCAACGCATAGATCTATGGAAAAACACTTGAATATGATGAAAAATACGAACAAACACTTGTATACTTCATTGAATCCATGTGAGAGATGCATACCACTCACTGATTCTCCAAAACAAGCTAAAATGATAGAAATATGAATCTGGATAGCAAGCACCTCGCACCAAAACCCTTGATCCAATGAACTCTTGCTTCAACCGATGTAGATCTAGCCTCCAATGGTGTAGATCTAAGATTTCCCTCCTTGGATTTTGATTTTTTAATGGTGGAAAGGTGTTAGAGGAAGAAGGAACGCAAGGCTACCAAATAAGAGAATAGAGAAACTAAAACATTTCTCATACCTCCTACCCCCTATTTATACCCTTCCACAAGCCCACTAATGGGCCTCTCCAAATCAGCTAATTATGGCTTAAAAATATGAACAACCAACTGAAAAACCTTAAAACAATAATTCCTCCCAAACCGCTAAGCCAAATCCTTAGTATAATCACTCTATGGAAATGCAATCATCATTTCCTTTCCAATGGCACAGGTTTCATTGCCTAATTCGACCTGAGTCAAAAGTTAGGCCCTGTACAAGACTGATAGGGGCAAAATGGTAATCGATAAAATTATGGACACGTCTCACATCCCCATAAGCAACATATTAAAATATGAGAATGATCCAACCCTCAGAGAATAAAACAAAAATATTATACGATCTTCCGATATGTCAAATGCAGGCAGTTACATTCTCCCCCTCTTAAGAATTTCGTCCTCGAAATTCCAAGAAAACATAGGCAACCACAACAATTCTACATGGCTATCATCCATGGGAAGCCAATCCTATCACCCAAACTAGCAACCATCAAGCCATGCATCCATAGCCTTATCCTAGCACGCGGAATTCGATCAAACAACAATAAGATACAACGATGATATGATATCAAAGGGTCCTACTGACGAAGAGTTCTGGATGAATCGCCTTCATACTCTCTTTCGTCCCCCACGTACAACTGTCGCCATCTTCACTCCATTGTACCTTGACTTATTTAACCATCTTCCTTCTAAGCTGTTTCATGTCATTCCCCACAATAGGAAGAGGCTTACAAGATTTCGCAGCTGCGGTCTCTACTACTAGGTCTTCGTTTTGCTCTGGAGTTACCATCACGTTCGAATCATGCACGAACTTCCGTAGAAACGATACATGGAACACATTATGCACACTAGACATCTTCTCGGGTAACTCTAATCTATATGCGAGCTTTCCAATTCGCTCGATTATCGGAAATGGTCAAACGAACCTTGGAGCTAACATTCCTTTACTTCCAAACTGAACCACATGCTTAAATGGCAAAATCTTCACAAAAACCATATCGCCAACATTGAATTCCAAATATTTTCTACGTTTATCGGCATAACTCTTCTGGCGATCTTGGGCCTCCTTCATTCATTGCCGAATGATCTCGATACAATCCGAGGTCTCTCTAATCATCTATGGACTAAGTACCAACTTATCCCCAAGTTCTAACCGATATGCTGGAGAATTGCACAATCTCCCATACAACGCCACATATGGTGCCACCCCAATGCTCGAATGGTAGCTATTATTATGTGCAAACTCAACTAGATGTAGATGGTCTTCCTACGATCCTCTGAACTCTAACACACAAGCCCTCAAGAGATCCTCCAAAATTCGGTCAACCCTCTCGGTCTGACCATCAGTTTGGGGATGGTAAGCCGTAATTAAACACAACTCGGTCCCCCAAAGCTTCTCGCAAACTCTTCCAAAATCCACTGGTAAATAATGGATCTCGGTCAATCACTATGCTCTTCGGGATACCATGGAATAGAACTATCCATCTCACATAAAGTTCAACCAATTTCGACGACGTTGTAGTGGACTTGATAGGAATGAACCTTGCACTTTTGTTCAAGCGATCCACGATGACCTAAATTCCTTCGTTTCCTGCCCTGGTTCTAATTAGTCCATCGATAAAATCCATCGATACATGCCCCCACTTCCATGTAGGAACTTTCAATGGCTGAAGCAAACCACTCGACTTCTTCTGTTCAGCTTTCACTAACTGACTGTTCATACACTTGGAAATGAATTTCCCAATATCCCGCTTCATTCCCTCCCAGTGGTAAACTCGCTTCATGTACCGATACATCCTATTGCCACTGGGATGAATTGTCAACTTTGAGTGATGACATTCTCTCAGAACCTCATCTCTCAATCTGTCGATATCCGTAATAACCAGTCGTCCTTGCTTTCGAAGCCAACCTTCTCGATCGACTTCGAACTCTTTATCTTCTGGTTCCAGTTTCTGGATAAACTCGACAAGATTTTCATCTTTCATTTAGATCTCGCCAATCCTTTCGATGATAGTAGGTCTTATCGATAAGCTTGCCAACATTTCAGGTTCCAACTCGCACCTTGTCCTGAAATCGAAGATTTCCAAATACTCAAGCCTCTTCCATTCCGAAAACATCGCCCCTAAACTTGTGTGTCTTCGACTCAACGCATCTGCAACTGCATTACCTTTTCCACGAGTATAGGCTATACCAAAATCTTACGATGCCAGAAACTCCAACCGTCTTTACTGTCGAAGATTCAAATCCTTTTGTGAGAAAAGATACTTCAACGACATGTGATCCGTAAATAACTCGAATCGAACTCCCAACAAGTAAAATCTCCACATTTTCAGAGCAAACACAATTGTCGCCAACTCTAAATCATAAGTTGGGTAATTTCTCTCATGCGGCTTCGGTTGTCGACTCGCGTAGGCCACAACCTTATCCTTCTGCATCAGTACCGCCCCAAGTCTAGTACCACATGCATCATTATATACTACCATCTCTTCATTCCCACTTGGAATGGTCAACACAGGAGAACTTGTTAATGTCTCCTTCAGGATTCCAAAAGTTTTCTCACACTTTGCATCCCATGTGAACACTTGGTTCTTCTTTGTCAATCCTATTAACGGTCGGCTTCCTTGGAGGAATCCTTGATAAACCGTCGATAATAACCAGCCAACCCAAGGAAACTTCTCGCATCCGTCGCATTCCTAAGTCTGTCCCAGTCCTGGATTGCTGCCACTTTAGCTGGGTCAACTCCTATCCCATTACCATTAACAACATGGCCTAAGAACCTCACTTCACTTTTCCATAAGCGACACTTCGAAAATTTAGCTCTCAGCTGATGCTTTCGCAAGATTTCCAACACAACTCTCAAGTGAGCCTTGTGCTCTTCCTCATTCCGAGAGTAAACCAGAATGTCATCCTCGAACACAAGCATGAACTTGTTTAACTAATCTCTGAAAACCCTATTCATAAGATCCACAAAATATGCTGGCGCGTTAGTCAAACCGAATGGCATCACCAACCATTCGAAGAAACCGGATGGTGTCCTGAAAGCAGTCTTTGGCACACTATCCTTTTCCACCTTCAACTGGTAAAATCCCATTTCCAAATCCATCTGAGAAAACAATTTAGCCTTATGAAGCTGATCGAACAAGTCATCAATCCTTGGCAAATGGATTCTTGTTTTTTTAGTCACTTTATTCAGCTCACGATACTCCACACACAATCTTAATGAGCCATCTACCTTGGTTGCAAACACTACTGGTGCGCCCCATTCGGATACACTTCTCCGAATGAATCCCTTCCCCAGAAGGTCACGAACTTGCACCTCCAACTCTCGCTGTTCTTTAGGCGCCATCCGCCTAAGAGGCATAACGATTGGTCTAGCACCCTCAACCAAATTGATCCTAAACTCGATCTCATGATGTGGTGGAAACCCTTTGACCTTGTCAAAGGCATCCTCATACCCATTAGCGATCAACACAGATGACAAGTCTTCCTGTGGAATCCTAAGCGAATATAGACAGCTCATAAAGACACCCTCTTCGTGCTTACATCTAATCAACACCTTTCGCCCTCCCATATCCCCGACTCTCACCTCTAGCTTCTCGCAATTCACCCTTGCCACATACCTCTCGAGCCAATCCATGCCCAAGATGATCCCAAACCCATCGAAATTAAGAACAAAGCAATCACACACAAAAGAGAAACTATGGCTCGACAACACTACACCATGACAAATCATGCAAAGATTGGATGAACCCCCAACTGGATTACTAACGATCAGCGGTCTATCACAAATTTCGGGTTCCAAACCCAAGCAGCACACAAGCTCATTGCAAATGAATGAATGTGATGCTCTAGTATCGAACAAAACTAAAACTGAAATACCTTGGACAGAAAGAGTACCTTGCACGACGACACCCCTTCCCTTCTCCTCTGCAGTAGGAACTCTCGAAGAGGTTTGCATGACTTCCAAAGCATATGCCTTCACAACCTGTTTGTCCTTAGCTGATTCTGAACAATATTTCTTCTCATGCCAGGCTTCCCACATTTGAAGAACTTCTTCTCGGCTTTAGGATTCTTGCACTCATTAGCAAAATGGCCTTTCTGCTGGCAGTTAATGCAAACCACCTCACTCTTAGGATTCCTTTGGTCATCCTTTCCTTTCTGTTGTTGCTTCTTCCTCTTCATATTATTACAACCCTGTTGTGATTTCTGAACCTCTTTGGTTGCAGCGACAACATTTTCTTCCTTAGTAAACAAGCTCTCATGGCGAATAACTTTTTCCACAATCTTCTCAAATGAATCGTCAAGTTTATCCACCAACGACCTTCCAATATAGGTATCCAGACCTATAACGAACTTCTCGTTCTTCTGATAAGTGTATCAATGTATGAACGAGCGTATTTAGACAAGGCCTCGAAACCAGAAACATAATCAAGCATAGAACGACCATTCTGTCTCAGCTCCACGAACTTCTTGAACAAAGCTAGTTTTTGAGCAGTGGAGATAAACATTGCTTCAAACTTAGCCTGGAATTGCTCCCATGAAATTTCTTCCTCTTGAGTCTCAAGCGTGATTGAATTCCACCATTCCATGGCCCTGCCTTGCATTTGCCTTGATGCAAGCTTTCTCTTGGTTGCACCATCCAAACTCAAGTCTCCAAAGATACAAACACAAGAATCCATCCACCTATGAACCTCTTCAGCTGGCGCAGTTCCTTTGAGTGGTTTCCCTCCTAGAGATGTATAATGTTTGCACAGCTTCGCAAAATCCACAATCCTAGGCAACTAAACTCCTACGTCTACCGTAGATGCTACTAGAGCAGGGACCCTTTGCATGAATGCCTCCATTATGGCTTCAAACATGGTAGGGTAGTCTGGTTCATCGCCAATTCCCCCTCCAGTATTAGCTCCCCAAGCAGTGTGTCTTGATGGTCGTCTGGTCATTCTAAATATGCAATGTAGAATAATTAGCCACTTCCAAGAAAAATTGCTAAATACTATGCTAATATATATATATATATATATATAGTAAACATCCAACTGAAATCTGCAAGTATGTCTCTCGTACGTGATTACATCTTTGAACTTTGGCTAAAATCGTTAAACAGAGCTCTGATATCAAATGTGACGACCACCTACATCCCCCGCACTTAAGAAGAGGAATAATGCGCTGAAAGGTGTGCATAGCAGCTATAGACGATCATCAGAGTTGGTAAACATAAGCGGAACCTGTTGTAGAACTCGCAGCGCAAGGATAAAGTATAGTAAAAAATATACAACATGTAATAATAGTGAAGCATCACATAACAAACTTTTGAAACTTTCTTCACATCCTGAAAGGTTATCTAGCTGATACCAAAGTTTGTACATAAGGTATCACTACAACCCTCATATAGCACTCAAACAACGGAAACATAAATACTAGATGGTAATAAAACTGGTACGATAGCCTCTAACTCGCCTTTGCACAGCCGCATCGTCTACACTAATCACCTGTCACTTGCTACTTAGTCTGCCTATCCACAACCGGATGAACAACCCAAGGTAATAAGAGGAAACATAAAACCTTGAGTTAGACAACAGTCTTAGTGAGCGATAAAACATCTAACAAACTTCATTAATAAAGTATATGAGAATGGATAGATAAACATACTAATCTACCCACAACACAAGAGAAGAACTCAACCCTATCTTCCCTATATCGGATAGTGATAGCTTTTATGATAAACAATTCAACCATTCATTCATGGAAATCAGAACACCCATTCAACCATGGAAAAGAACTTATAACATTCAGACTATATATATCTCATGTAAACCATCCTAATCGAATTCAACATCCCTCAAGCACAAGCCCAAGAGGCCTAAACCAATATTAGACAAGCACCCAAGGAACATCTCCTTCGACGTTGGATAACCTACATGAGATGGTACAAACAGAACAACAATCATCCATGATTGACTTTGGCTATCACCACTAATCCTACTTCGAAACCATTGTTAATCGTATGACGGCCAACCTTGCCATATGTCAAGGGTTAATAGTAACCCCAGTTCTAGCATAAACTCCATAAGCCTTTCAACGATATGTATGTATGTCCATCTTTCACAACTATGCCTTTCAAAGATACCCAAGGTACTCGACCTACAACCGGTCTTTTAGACGTCTCTAGTGTACCCCTACTTCGAGCCTGCTAGAACTTACGACAACGATAATCTCTCAGCTTTCGCATCTCTAGTCATCAAAGCTGACGACTTTTCATAGATCAAGCAACCTTCTCAAGAAACCATTAGTCACCAACTCACAACCTTTGAGCTTCCACCCTCTTCGTTGTTCTACACCGATCAACGAACACATTCAACACCTTGAATATTCGCACTTGAATATATCCTCCTCGAAGTTATCGCAAACCTCGAACCAAAGAAACATAAATCATTAGGTCCGAAACAATTCCTAGTATCACATCAATTTGCTAGAAAAAATAAACTACAACATGTATGCCATTCACCGGGGCATTTACAAGAGCTACCAAACTCATCATTTCCCATCGACCGACCGAACCATTTCTCAACCCATAGGATCGCTCGACCAATCCTACGATTCAACCTGTAGGCTCGCTTGACCGACCCTGACCCACTTGACCCAACCAGACCGACCAGGCTTTATCACCACAACCAACCTGAACCATTCTAGGGAAACGACCGACCCAGTTCTCTCCTTGGCTCGAACGACCCGGTCACATCTGCGCGACCGACCCTTTCCCCTTGAGCTTGACTCAAAAACGAGACTAACCCAGGCTCGCTCGCTCGAAGCTCTTTCACCCAAGCTCACTCGACCTGAACCTTACACTTCAACTTTGGGCTCGCTCTCTCCTTTCTGTCTTGTTCCCCAAGAAACCACACCATGATGCGCGACCGACCCCATAAGTGTGACCCAAAACCTGCACCACTCTAATGCAACTCGTGTTTTGATCAAAATGCCGCCAATCGATAAATCGATGAAACCAAATCATCTGATTCATTCAATACAACCACAAGTATGTCATGAAACCAATAACATCACCAATTGGGCAGTTTCATCAATAATCATGTGAAGTTCAGCAATATCACCATAAATGTAAACATGAACAAAAATATAGATCTAACTTGCATAATTATATGGAATAGCATAGAAATAATATAGAATCATGGATTTAAACTTACTAAATGAGATCATAGGGTGATTCATATGAAAATGAACTTACTTAGGCATAGATCTGTGGAAAACACTTGAATATGATGAAAAACAGGAATAAACACTCATATACTTCATTGAATCCATGTGAGAGATGCATATCACTCATCGATTCCTCAAACAAGCTAAAATGATAGAAATGTGAATCTGGATAGTAAGCACCTCGCACCAAACCCCTTGATCTGATGAATTCTTGCTTCAATTAACGTAGATCTAGCCTCCAATGGTGCAGATGTATGATTTCCCTCCTTGGATTTTGATTTTTAATGGTGGAAAGATGTTAGAGAAAGGAGGAACACAAGACCACCAAAAGAGAGAATAGAGAAACTAAACCATTTCTCATACCTCCCACACCATATTTATACCCATCCACTAGCCTACTAGTGGGCCTCACCAAATCAGCCCATTATGACATAAAAATATGAACAGCCAACTGAAAACCCTTAAAACAGCGATTTCTCCCAAACCGCTGAGCCAAATCCTTAATGTAACCACTCTACTCAATGGCAATCATGATTTCCTTTGCAGTAGCATTGGTGTCATTGCCTAATTCGATCTGCGTCAAAAGTTAGGCCCTGTACATGACAAATAGGTGTAAAATGGTCACAAATAAAATCGATAAAATTATGGACATGTCTCACGTCCCCATAAGGAATATATTAAATATGAGAATGATCCAGCCCTCAGGGAATAAAATAAAAATATTTTACGATCTTCTGATAAGTAAAATAAGGGCTGTTACAATTTTCATCATTTGGATACCTCTCGTATGTGATTTATTATATCCTTATATGAGATGTAATAGCCAGCCTTCAAGACCCTCGAGAATCGACACTTAGTAAATTTACAGTATTCATGTGCTGGAACCCATTTGCCGAAATGGTGGATTGTTGTGATAATAATACATTAGAACATAAATAAAATGAACTTTTGAAACAACCCACCTTCGTTAAGGTCACTCACAAAGGGAATGCCTTAACTTCGGTGGAGCATTATAGGTAAAAGATACAGATACGTTACAAGACGGACATATGAACAGTGGAAAAACTAAATTTATTTCATAAGTACGTGGTTTAGTCAAAACATTACAACAATTGTCTCAAACCAACTTCCAAATCATTACAACAAAATCTCTGTCTTGATTAAAACATAAAGAAGCTTAAAATAACAGTAAGGTAGCATAAATCCCCAATAAGAGAGTATCCAAATCCATAGCCCAAGGAAAGAGAATCCAAGCAATACATCTACTTTCTTCAAGCTGGAAATGGTCTGAATTAAGCTGAATTATTCCCTCCCTGCGGACCTATAGGGGGAAATGGAAGAAAAGAAGACGAAAAAATTGGGTCAGACATGAGTCTGGTAAGTCCAGTGATTATTTAGCATGTAAACAGGAAAAAGGATCATGACATGAATAAACTAAACCTAGTACAACACCCTAGAAATAAGATAATAAAACTGAATATGCTATCGCACTCATTACTATTTCTCTACACCCACTTACAAGTGTTTCAGCTAGCACCATGTGTTCAAGATAAATGATCCCCTTCATCGATCGGCTCCTACTCGTATACATTTTCTACTTGTGTCATTCGGCCCCACTTGATTGTAGATACCTATGTTGGTGCCACCATGGGGTGTATCAAATCCTATGGTGGCAACCTGACACAATTCAAGATGCACAGTGTATAACTACTGATGCCCAGCGCCTTCTTTTCCCACTCCGGAGTACGTGCACGCCCGCACTCCATCGGAACCTACACTGACGCAGCACCCATCGTTGTTTTGACCACTTATAATCAGCCCAGTAATCATGCCCCACCCTACCTAGTACAGGGTACCATGATACGTCTATGTGGGTTACTGCTGAAATGGGTCCCCGTTACTAGGGTTTCAAATCAACATGTTAAAATGGTTAAGTGTTCTCAAATTAACCTAACCCCACCTATTAGTTTAGTTAACATGTTGTACGGGTTAAGTGTTTCCTTAATTAACTTAACCCTACCATTCCTGTCTTAGCTTTAATTCATTCATTAAAACACCAACCACTTACATTAGGTATGTATTGTTGCAGCCGCTGGATGTGCCGATCGATTCCGAGCAGTCTTACACTGCAACTCAATCTAACCGCGGGTTCTTTTGGGCTTAATGCGCTAACCTCTCACATTAGATCTATTTTGTTATGGTTGTTGGATGTTCCGGGCGGTTCTGGGCAATCTTACACCATAACTCAATCTAACCTCGGGTTAGGCATATTCGTCTTTTACTTAACTTACATATTTACCCTTCATATTATATGTAAATTATCCATAATTATTGCCATTCAAGTCATGCCCCATTTACCCTCTATATCATGTTCATAATTTTTAGGTATATAAATTATACCAATTTATGCCACTAATCATTTATATGATTATAAGCCAAGCTATGCCAATAGTATGAAATTTAAGGTTTTTCCCAACGTTACCCCCGTTACACATTCACATAATTCACATAGAACGTTAGGCTCGCAACTTAGCCTAATTTATAAACAAAAGGGAAAATAAAAGAGCATGTACCATTCCCACAACATAAAATAATAAGGATCTAACTAAACATGTGTCATATAAATTTGGCATAAAACAATGAACTTGCATTTTGGATCCAATTAACTTGAATCTTAAGCATATGAACGGGGACTTACATAGAATTACACAAATCCAATTAGGCATGTAAATGTGAGCTTGCATTTGAATTGGATCAAATTAACATAGATCTAAATATATGAGAATGCAGATCTAAACATAATAGGCATATATGACTTAGCCTAAAATCTTGTATGTAACATAACATGAAAGAATCACCAAACTTATATATATATATAACATGATAGGTTCATCACAAATTTAGCATATAACATGATAAGTCCAATAAACCACAATGGTCTCATAGGTATATATGATAGAATCATCATAAGAATAGACATGAATCAGCATCACCATTATCTTACAACTTGGCACAGTTCTAGTTTCGCTTTATTACAAATTATGACTTTTAATTGTTCACATCTAAAGAATAACTGAACTTACAAACAAAAGAAAAATCTTGTTTTCTGGGATCTATTTTCTGAAACCGAAAAGTTATCACTTGATGTAGACTATCGATTCTCTAATTTAGATTTGATTCGTAGCTTCTACATGCTTTCTAGTTTGCTTCCTGGGTGGAGAAGGATGGTGGCTATGCTAGGTTGACCATGGATAGCATGGCGGCTCCTTGGAATGAAATTGTGTGGTTTAGAGTTGAGGGTTGGGGTTGTTTATATAGAGGTTTAGATTTATGTGATCCGTTAGATCAACCTATGAGCAATCAGAAGCATCCAGACTAGATAGAGCTATACAGAAATCGCCGCCTATGCCCTAGTGACTTAGCAACAAGTCAGAAATCATCACTATTTGGATCTGGGCGAGGGGGTCGACCCCTACGGGGGGAGGGGGGTCGACGCCCCTCTTGTGGGGTCGACACCTATGTCGACCCCCCGGGGGGAGTCGACCCCTATGGGAGGGAATTTTGCCACCCAGCTGATCCACGTAATTTTGAAATTAGAACTGTTTTTGTTTTATTTAATTATTTAATTTTCTTTTTAAACATGAAATCTTCTGAACTCCATAACTTCTTCATACGGAGTTCGATTCACGCAAACTCGGACTCTATCTCAAGCAGAATTCCGAGACAAACGCAATGGCGTAACCCGTTTCGCTTAATTATCAATTTTCCAATTTAGTATTCTTTAATTCATTACATTAATAAACATAGAAAATTCAAGGTGTTGCATTCTCCCCTCCTTAAAGGATTTCATCCCCGAAATCTTCAAGTCAAGAAGAATGTATATCTTACCATCCAATCATCCATCTACTCAACCATCAAACACCGGCATCCATTATCCTTAAAAAGATTTCTAATGCTTTCATGACTGTATGCATAATGTGTGTGTATGTCCAAGTTTAATGCAAATTCAGGCGGTCTACTAATTCAGTTGACCTCCTTAATGCAAATTATGTCAGTGCCATGAGTCCATTATGTATGCAATTATTCCCAATCATACTTTCTACATGGGTGCACAATCATCCATAAAAATGCAACGTCCATATGATAACATTCCAAGTTTCAATCCATATAAAAATACATATATGCATATGCAACATGAAAGTGACTAGGCCGATCTAAAACCTAGCCGATCTGAAACCTAATGTGTGTGTATATGCATCCACGAGTGACCACTTGCAACCCCTTGCAACCATCAACCATAACATGTTCCAAACACATGTTTACATCCATTGGTTTCTACCTAAGGATCAAGAATAGGACCGAGGAGATATACTTAAAAGATAGATATAAGCATACATAAACTTATGGGAAAGAGATCAAGGATGTACCCTCAAAAAGAAAAGGGTAGGCAGTGCATATCTTGTCCTCAGTCTCCCAAGTTGCATCTTCCTCAGCGTCACTCCATTGAACTTTAACAAGATTGACTTCACGGTTGCGTAGCTTTTTGACTTCCGTACCCAAGATACGAGTTGGAACTCTTCTCACAGTTTCTTTTCGTTCCACTTCTACTTCCTCTAGTATGCTTGGCTCCACAACTTCCGCAGACTCATGTAAGCACTTTCGTAGTTGAGAAACATGAAAAACATTATGAACTCTAGCCAGTCTTTCGGGTAGCTCTACTCTGTAAGCCATCGTTTCAATCCTTTCAATAATAGGAAATGGTCCTACAAATCTTGGTGCCAACTTTCCTACGGACCCAAAGCGGATGACATTCCTCAAAGGAGATACTTTAAAGAACACCCTATCTCCAACCTCAAACTCAAGGTCGATCTTTCTTTTGTCTGCGTAGGACTTCTGTTTATCTTGTGTAGTCTTCATTTGTCTTCTTATCAAGTCCACCTTCTCCGAAGTTTCTCTAATCATGTCTGGCCCAAGTATGAGCTTGTCTGTAGACTCCCACCAACAAATTGGTGATCGGCATGGTCTTCCATATAAAGCCTCGAAGGGTGCCATGCCTATGGTGGCTTGGTAGCTATTGTTGTAAGTGAATTCCACCAAAGGAAGATGATCCTCCCATGTTCCTCCAAAGTCAAGAATGCACAATCTCAAGAGGTCTTCTAATACTCTGTTCACCCTTTCTGTCTGACCATCAATTTGGAGGTGATAGGCCGTGCTTAAGCATAGTTGTGTGCCTACAGCCTCTTGCAAACTCCTCCAATACTCGCTCGTAAAGATAGGATCTCGATCACTCACTATGTTGGAGGGTATCCCATGGAGCCAAACTATTTCTTTAAGATAAATGGATGCAAAAGACGAGGTAGTCCTTCTACTCTTAACAGGTATGCAATGAGCGCTTTTAGTGAGCCTGTCCACTATTACCCAAATACTGGTATTGCTTCTTCTTGACCTAGGCTACCCATCAACAAAGTCCATCGAAATGCTATCCCATTTCCACTGTGGGACCTCTAGAGGATGAAGCAAACCACCAGGCTTCTTCTGCTCCGCTTTGACTTGTTGGCATATCAAGCACTTAGAGACGAATTCGGCTACATCCCTCTTCATGCCATTCCAAAAGAAAACCCTTTTTATGTCTTTATACATCTTATCTCCACTTCGGTGTATGGTCAGCATAGAATGGTGTGTTTCTTCGAGAACCGTCTTCACCAAATCCCTTTATTGTGGGACGCATAGCCTTCCATCCCATCTCAACCAAGCTTTATCATCGATGGTGTATCTATTGAGGTGACTAGAAGTCTCATCCCTAATTAGTTTATCCATCATATCAACTACCCGAGGGTCATCACGTTGCGCGGCTCCTATTGAGTCCAAAAGAGTAGGCCGCACCTCTAGCGATGCTAACAAACCAGGTACAAATTCAGAGGAGGGCCTAAAGTCAAAGTTTGCAATGTACTCCAAGCTTTGCCTTTCTACAAAGAAAGAACTTAAGGTCAGCTTCTTTCTACTCAAGGCGTCTACTAGCACATTGCCCTTGCCAGGGGTATAGGAAATCTCAAAATCATATGAGGTAAGGAACTCAATCCACCTTTGTTGTCTTAAGTTAAGATCTTTCTGTGAGAAAAGGTACTTTAATGATTTATGGTCAGTAAACAATTCAAACCTTTCTCCTAGTAGATAATGGCGCCATGACTTAAGAGCTAAAACAACGGCAGCTAGCTCCAAATCGTGAGTTGAGTAGTTCTTCTCATGTACCTTCAACTGCCTTCCCCCATAACAAACTAGCTTGCCTTCTTGCATCAAGATAGCGCCTAATCCTGTACCGCATGCGTATGGGTATACGGTAAACATTTTTCTCCCATTAGGCAATGTCAGAACTGGGGTTGTTGTTAGAGCCCTTTCCAAACGTTGGATAGCAACATCGCAATCCAAATCCCAAACGAAGGTTAGGTTCTTCTTTGTCAATCTTGTGAGTGGGGCTGAGATTTTCGCAAAGTCCTTAATGAACTTTTGGAAAAAGCCCGCTAGCCCGAGAAAGCTTCGGACTTCGGTTGCATTCCGTGGAATCTTCCAATCTTGCACCACAACTACTTTTGCGGGGTCCACAGTGATCCCCTCTTTGGACACCACATGTCCAAGAAACCTTACTTCTTCTCTCCTGAAATGACATTTGGAGAATTTGGCTTTTAGCTGATGTGCACGAAGAGTATCCATGACTTCCCTTAAATGCAGAGCATGCTCTTCATCATTCTTCGAGAAAATCAAAATAACATCTACGAAGACCACCACAAACTTATTAAGGAACTCCCTGATCACCCTGCTCATCAAGTCAATGAAATAATAGGGTGCATTTGTCAAGATGAAAGGCATGACAAGCCATTCGAAGAAACCATCCAGGGTTCTGAACGCGGTCTTATCAATGCTATCTTCAGCCACTCTTAGCTGATGAAACCCGGTAGCCAGATCTAGTTGGGAAAAAACCGATGCACCTACAAGCTGATCAAACAAGTCATCTAGTCTTGGAAGTGGATGCCTATTCTTCTTGGTCATCTTGTTTAGCTCCCTATAGTCAACGCATAGGCGAAATGAACCATTTGCTTTGGTTGCGAATTCTACCGGAGCACCCTATTCAAAAATACTCCGCCTTACAAACCCTTTTTCGAGTAGCTCTTTAACTTACTTGCTGAGCTCTTTCCTCCCCGTTGGAGCCATGTGTCTAACGGGTAAAGCTACGGGTTTTGCATTATCAACAAGGTATATGCGGAAGTCTATCTCCCGCTTCAGAGTTAAGCCCTTCACCTCTTCAAATACATCTAAGTATTCACGGACTACTCTAGCAGACTGCAAGTTTTCAACAGACGCATCAAGAGATTCTATGTAGCTAAGCATAACAGAATTCATGGGATTATAAGAGATTTCGAGAGTGTTACTGAGGCGAGTCATAAGTCTAACCACTCTCTTTTCACAACCGAGGATGGCATCATTACTGGATAATCAATCCATGCCAAGAATCAACCCATAGCCCGTGAAGCCCAAAACATAGGCATTACATCTAAACCCAATGTTTAGTACAAAAATTTCCAAATCCAAACAAATCATTGACAAATAAGCCGAGCCCCCAATTGGAATTGAAACAACCAAGGGATCCTCTACTATACTGGTGTCTAGGTGCAGAGATTCAACTAAAATAGTAGATATAAAAGAGTGCGATGCACCAGAATCAAAGAGTGTACGAACAGGATGATCAAAAAGATAAACTAAACTCTCAAAAGAAATATTTCTACCTCGTTCTTGCGGAGGTGCTATGAGAGCGTGAACTTGCCGTCCAGAAGTAGATCTAGTCCTCTGCCCTTGCCCTTGCTTTCTTGGGTAGTCCTTAGCCATGTGTCCTGTCTCGCCGCACTGAAAACAACCACCCATATTCCTCTTTTTCTTTCTGCAGTCCTTAATCAGATGTCCAGGAATGCCACAAAAATTACACATCCTCTTGTCACAGGATTTGTTGTTCTTCCCACCCTTCTTTGAATCTGTCTTCTTATTCTGGAATCCCTCCACTTTCTTAACTTAAGGTACTTCCACATTTGCCTCTTTCTTGCCATCCTTGTCTTCCTCCTGCAACAATGCCATGTCCACCAGTCTCTCATAAGTTGCACCCATAGGTATATGGGACATAGCTAGGCTTTGCAGTGGCTCATTCAACCTTTTAACAAAACAGAGAGCCTTCTTATGGGGAGTGTTCACTAACTCCAGTCCGAATCTAGCCAGCTGGTTGAATTTGTTGACGTATTCCTTGACCGACATACTTCCTTGTTTGAGAGATAAGAACTTCTCTATCTCTAGGCTTCGTTCAGCTTGTGAGATGATTCATTTCAAACCTCATTCTGATATCCTCCCAAGTTTCAACTGGTCTCTCAGCATTAGTAACTTCCCACCAATAAGAGGCTTCGTCTTTAAGCAACCATACAGCCAACTGTATCTTCTGCTTATCGTCCACTTCGAAGATAATAAATAAATCCTCGGTTTCTTTGAGCCAGTTTCTTGCTTCTACAAATGACTCAGTCCCATTAAAGTTCTTTTCCACCAATGGCTCGAAAGACTCTACATTTCTTTGAGAAAGCATTTGCACGAGGAGGAGGAGGAATAGATGCAACTAGGGGAGGAGGAACGTCTACTGGGCCTGCGTCACTAGCCCTAGCCTCTAGGTACCTTCTGAACCAGCCAGGTACCGGTACGCCCTCTGTAAGGTTAAGATCCCCAAACATGTTGAAACAAAAAAGAAAAGATTTAAAACAAATGATAGAAAGATAGTGCATATGGCTTTAGGGATTATGCCTTTTAAAATAAAAACAACACTTCTTCTTGAAAATGCTTCTTTAAACTTCTTTTTGAAAATTAGTTTCAATTTTTTTTATCTGATCTGGCAACCATCAGCTCTGATACCAAGTGAAACACCACACCTTCGTTAAGGTCACTCACAAAGGGAATGTCTTAACTTCGGTGGATCATTATAGGTAAAAGATACAGATAATTTACAAGACAGATATATGAACAGTGGAAAAACTAAATTTATTTCATAAGTACGTGGTTCAGTCAAAACATTACAACAACTATCTCAAACCATCTTCCAAATCATTACAACAAAATCTCTTTCTTGATTAAAACATAAAGAAGCATAAAATAACAGTAAGGCAACATAAATCCCCAATAAGAGAGTATCCAAAGCCATAGCTCAAGGAAAGAGAATCCAAGTAATACATCTACTCTCTTCAAGTTGGAAATGGTCTAAACTAAGCTGAAGTATTCCCTCTCTACGGACCTGGGGGGAAACGGAAGAAAAGAAGACGAAAGAAAAATGGGTCAGACATGAGTCTGGTAAGTCCAGTGATTATTTAGCATGTAAATAGGAAAAAGGATCATGACATGAACAAACTGAACCTAGGACATTACCCTAAAAATATGATAATAAAACTAAATATGCTATCGCACTCATTACTATTTCTTTGCACCCACTTACAAGTGTTTCAACTAGCACCATGTGTTCAAGATAAATGATCCCCTTCATCGATCGACTCCTACTCGTATATATTTTCTACTTGTGTCATTCGGCCCCACTTAATTGTAGATACCTGTGCTGGTGCCACCATGGGGTGTATCAAATCCTATGGTGGCAACGCGACACAATTCAAGATGCACAATGTATAACTACTGATGCCCAGTGCCTGCTTTTCCCACTCCGGAGTACGTGCACGCCCGCACTCCATCGGAACCTACACTGACGCATCATCCGCCTTTGTTTTGACCGCTTATAATCAGCCCAGTAATTGTGCCCCACCCTGCCTAGTTCAGGGTACTATGATAGATCTATGTGGGGTACTGCTGAAATGAGTCCCCATCACTACGGTTTCCTAATCAACATGTTAAAATGGTTAAGTGTTTTCAAATTAACCTAACCCCACCCATCAGTTTAGTTAACATGTTGTACTAGTTAAGTGTTGTCTTAATTAACTTAACCCTACCTGTCTTAGCTTTAATTCATTCATTAAAGCACCAACCACTCACATTAGATATGTATTGTTGCAGTCGCTGGATGTGCCGGTCGATTCCGGGCAGTCTGACACCGTAACACAATCTAACCTCAGGTTCTTTTGGGCTTAATGCACTAACCTCTCACATTAGATCTATATTGTTACGGTTGCTGGATGTGCCGGGCGGTTCCGGACAGTCTTACACCGTAACTCAATCTAACCTCGGGTTAGGCATATTCGTCTTTTACATAATTAACATATTTACCCTTCATATTTATATGTAAATTATCCATAATTATTGCCATTCAAGTCATGCTCCATTTACCCTTTAAATCATGTTCATAATTTTTAGGTATATAAATTATACCAATTTATGCCACTAATCATTTATATGATTATGAGCCAAACTATGCCAATAATATGAAATTTAAGGTTTTTCCCAAAATTACCCCCGTTACACATTCGCATAATTCACATAGAACGTTAGCCTCGCAACTTAGCCTAGCTTATAAACAAAAGGGAAAAGAAAGGAGCATGTACCATTCCCACAACATAAAATAATAAGGATCTAACTAAACATGTGTCGTATAAATTTGGCAAAAAACAATGAACTTGCATTTTGGTACCAGTTAACATAAATCTTAAGCATATGAACGGGGACTTACATAGAATTACACAAATCCAATTGGGCATATAAATGTGAACTTGCATTTGACTTGGATAAAATTAACATACATCTAAACATATAAGAATGTAAATCTAAACATAATAGGCATATATGACTTAGCCTAAAAACTTGTATGTAACATAACATGAAAGAATCACCAAACTTATTCATATAACATGATAGGTTCATCACAAATTTAGCATACAACATGATAAGTCCAATAAACCACAATAGTCTTATAGGTATATATGATAGAATCGTCACAAGAATAGACATGAATCAGCATCACCATTATCTTACAACAAGGCACACTTCTAGTTTCACTTTATTACATATCATGACTTTTAATTGTTCACATCTAAAGAATAATTGAACTTACAAACAAAAGAAAAATCTTGTTTTCTGGGATCTGTTTTCTAAAACTGAAAAGCTATCCCTTGACATAGACTATCTATTCTCTAATTTAGATTTGACATGTAGCTTCTAACTTGCATTCTAGTTTGCTTCCTAGTTGGAGAAGGATGGTGGCTATGCTAGGTTGACCATAGACAACATGGCGACTACTTGGAATGAAATTGTGTGGTTTAGGGTTGAGGGTTGGGGTTGTTTATATAGAGGTTTAGGTTTATGTGAGCCGTTAGATCAACCTAAGAGCAATCAGAGCCATCCAGACTAGATAGAGCTATCCAGAAATCACCAACTATGCCCTAGTGACTCAGCAACAAGTCATAAATCATTACTGTTTGGATCTGGCCGAGGGGGTCGACCCTTACAGGGGGGTCGGCACCCCAGTCCACACCCCGCTTGGGGGGTCGACACGTATGTTGACCTCCCCGGGGGGAGTCGACCCCTGTGGGCGGGAATTTTCCCGCCCAGCTGATCCACGTGTGTAACACCCCACATCCGTTAGTATCACTCACAAAGGGAATGCACTAAGTTCTGTGGAGCATTTAGGGTAAAAGATGTAGATAAATTATAAGACAGAAATTAAACAGCGGAAAATAAAACTTTACTTTATTGATAAGATAGTTTGTACAACAATTGTTTTCCAATATCAGAGTATCATCTGTCTTACAAAATAAAGAAGCATAAAAATACATTTATATTCCCCAATGTAGCATAAGCCAGCCATAGCAGCGAAAAGGAGAGTCCAAAGCACTTTGTCCAAGAATCTTCAAGCTTGGGAAGAGCAGCGGTCCAATCTAACCTGAGCTGAACTATTCCCTCCTCAACTACCTGGGGGGGAAACGGAAGAAAAGAAGATGAAAGAAAAGTAGAGTCAGACATAAAGCCTGAGTAAGTCTAGTGACTATTCAGTCTATGGATAAGAAAAAGAGCATGATAAGTATATGCTGGAAATGGGAAAGCACCCTAAACTAAGTTAAGTTATCTCGAACCGAATATACTATCGTATCCCATACAAATCTATGAACCACCTAACTAGTGTCCCAACTAGTAATGATAACGTGATCCCAATCCCTGTAATTTTTGTTGCCTTCAAGCGTACATTTATTGTTTCTGACCTAGATTTAATCTAGGATTTACGCTATCTTCCAAACGATGCCCTCTAGTCTAGGACACACTACCTAGAGTGGTATATGTTCCTAGACTTTTTCCACATATGTGTCGCGAATCGTTATCGCTTGTCTAGATGCACATGTCCTGTAATGTGCGGCCCGAGTTTCGAGTCAGGGCTACTCTAGAAATACGGAACTCGGTTGGGAGCTTTCAGATATCCGCCGATGCAGATGCTAAGGTCTGTTTTTTTTCTTCTAGTGGCTATGGTCCCACTCGACCCAACTAATGAAAGGCCATCCTTGAAAAATGAGAACTATGCGCAGGCCCCCCTATGCCCCACTGTCCTATGGCCATCCGCAACCATAACTAGATAGCAAGTATATAGTCTTTTGGAGTTCTCCACCTTTCCGCATCACGTATCTCGATTGACTCAAGATGGTAGGTCGACGACGAGTTGCTATCACAGGGCTACCGTCTTCTCACCGAATCACGCTGGTCCATCCTAGTCTTTAGGTTGCCATATTTTGCAACCAAGGCATACCCTTGGTTCTTCTAACGCAGACCTTAACCTCTGTGAGTCCAGGAGGATCATCTATAGCCTCACAGAGGGATACCAAGAGTACCCTCACGTCCCCTCGAAGTCTCGGGTTTCGTAACCCAATTCGTTGGAGCCTTCTAGAATCAGACGGACGTACGCTCCTTCTCGTGTTCTACTAAGATTTACTACTTAGTTTCTTTCCTTCATCAAGTTGGTTAAGTGTCATTAGTCAATTCAAGTTAACTTAACCCATCCCTTTTGTCATATTATACTGGTTAAGTGTTGCCTCCTTGTGTTAACTTAACCTCACCATCTGTTTAACTAACCTGTTACAACGGTTAAGTGTCCCCTTATATAACTTAACCCTACTACTTGTTTAATTAACAGGTTATAATGGTTAAGTGTTGTCCATTCACGTTTAACTTTACTACAATTCAAATTACACTGGTTAAGTGTTCTTGTTACTTAACTCTAATCATTCATGTTATATTGGTTAAGTATTTCTAACTTACTTAATCCTAACCCACTTGTCAAATCAACTTGTTATCATGGTTAAGAGTTCTAATTTTACTTAACCTCAATCACTTGTCTCACTAACATGTTTCTATGGTTAAGTGTTCTAATTAATTTAACCCCAATCACTTATCTCACTAACATGTTTCTATATTTAAGTGTTCTAATTAACTTAACCTCAATCACTTGTCTCACTAACATGTTTCTATGGTTAAGTGTTCTAATTAACTTAACCTCAATCACTTGTCACACTAACATGTTTCTATGATTAAGTTTTCTAATTAACTTAACCTCACTCTCTAGTCCAGTTTAATCATGTTAGAATGGTTAAACATTTGCTTAACCTTACCCAATCCCCTAGTCAACATATTAAATTGGTTAAGTGTCCAGATTAACCTAACCTTACCCAGCTATTTAGTTAACATGTTGAATTTGGTTAAGTATTAATTCAATTGACTTAACCCTATCGATCCTGACTCAGCCTTAATTTATTAATTAAAGCACCAACCACTCACATTAGACAAATATTGTTGTGGTAACTGGACAACCGGTCGGTTCCGGGAAGATTTACACCATAACTCATGTCTAACCTCGGGTCTTTATTGGGCTCAATGCTTAACCACCCACATTGGATAGGTATTGTTGTGATTACTGGACAGCCGGTCGGTTCCAGGCAGGTTTACATCACAACTCAATCCAACTTCGGGTTAAGCATATCGTATTTTCTAAGTTTACATATTTGTCTCTTTTCAATTTTATACGTAAATGTTTTGTGGCCCATTATCCAAATTCATTATTCTTGGGTATAATAATTTATACCACTTAAATTTCACAAGTCGTTGGCATGTGCCAAACATGCCAACACATATATTTTAATTAAACCCAGCGTTATTTTCCCCGTTTGTACGTTCGCAATATTATAACATATGTTGGGCTTCAACATTTCAGCCCAACGTAGAAACATAAAAGAGAGAGGCTTAGAACATGATATATTCTAAGTAACATAAAAGGGGTGTGTGAACGCATGAACTTGCAACATAGCGATTTAGCTAACATAAATTATGTGGTGCATGAACTTGCAATATAGCGATTTAATTAACATAAATTAGTGGTGCATGAACTTGCAATATAGCGATTTAATTAACATAAATTAGTGGTGCATGAACTTGCAATATAGTGATTTAATTAACATAAATTAGTGGTGCATGAACTTGCGATATAGCGATTTAATTAACATAAATTAGTGGTGCATGAACTTGCAATATAAACACTTTTTAATTAACATAAATTAGTGGTGCATGATCTTGCAATATAGCCATTTAATTAACATAAATTATGTGGTGCATGAACTTGCAATATTGCGATTTAACTAACATAAATTAGAGGCTTGTGTAATTGCATTGTAATAGCATATAATTTTGACATAAATCATAAACCTAAACATGAGTCATGGGTTTCAATCTATTCATGTAAACTTGCATTTAAAATATGAACCTAACTAAATTAGGTGTCACTTGTATTAGCATATGATTTTTATAACAACATAAGCCTAAAACATATTTTTATTTAGGCATAACACTAAACATAAACTAGTCATTTCCATAAAGTCACTATATGTTCACAAAGATGCTTACTTTTGTCACTAATACAAAAGTATAGTTTAACTTGAATTATGAGGCTTATTCCAACATAAACTTATATGAATCATGTTACCCAAATGGATCCAACTACACTTGAAATGATCATAGGCATATATATATAAAGATCTAAATCATGTAAGCATAACAGTGAATTATGTTTACATAAGTCTCAACTTGGTTGTAACAAAATATATACAACTTCTTATTAACCACAACATATAAATGTCAATTTCCAACATGAATCATATACTTGCAAGGGGTGTTGCTTTTCATTGCAAATGTACAATTAATCCAATATCATGTTAATTATACTACAACATCCCAAATCCATTTATAATAAAATCAGAACAACATACAATTATGAACTAGCATCGTTACAATTAAAGTACGATTCCATTTTCATTCTACACAAATCAAGTCTCAATTTTTATTCATATCGGAATAGTACTCTACTTACAACGTATGACGAATCTTGTATTCAGGATTCTGAATTCTGAATTCTGAATTGGGTGATGCTATCCTTTGAGGTTGACGTTGTTTTGATTTATTTGTTGTAGTTTTAAGCTTTGAATCAACTCTTAATCGTCTCTTAATTTGACGGCTACTCCTAGTCTCTCTTCAGCAGCATGACGGCTCCTTCTTTCTCTCTCTCTCTCTCTCTTTTTGTGTGAATTAGGTTGTGAGAGCTATGTTGTTTGTATAGAGTTGCAAGTTAATTTGAGCCGTCGATGAAGCCAAGATTAATACAAGCCGTCCGTTCTAAAGAGAAGCCAATTATGTTCACAATTTAAGGGATGTAAATTACTCCTATTTCAAATTATGTCATAATTACTTTCTTAATTTACATTATCAACATTTATTATTAAATTTGTATGCACATTAGATACATCCCCCTTTACGCATTTATTATTAAATTTGTATGCACATTAGATACATCTCCCCTTTACACATTTATTATTAAATTTGTATGCACATTAGATACATCTCCCCTTTACACATTTATTATTATTTTTGAATTTGCAACTTTAGTGTTAACAGAAATACGAGGTGTTACATTCTCCCCTCCTTAAAGGATTTCGTCCCCGAAATCATCAAGTCTAGGAGAATGCATATCCTACCATCCAATCGTCCATCTACTCAGCCATCTAACATAGGCATCCATTGTCCTTAAAGGCTTCTGATGCTTTTATGTTCAGACGCCTAGTGTGTGTATATGTCATTATCTAATGCAAAATCAGGCGGTCTACTGATTCAGTTGACCTCCTTAATGCAAATCATGTCAGTGCCGTGCGTCCAATATGTATGCAAATCCTAATGATACATATTATTTCTATATGAGTGCTCAACCATTCACTCAAATGCAACATCCATATGATAGCACATTAAGTTCAATTCATAAACAAATACATATGTAAATGAAATATGAAGGCGTCTGAGCTGATCTAGTGCCTAATACGTGTGTGTATGCATTCACGAGCAACCACTAGCAACCATTCGCAACCATCAACCATAACATGTTTCAAATACATGTTTACATCCAAAAGGGTTTCTATCTAAGGATCGATGATACGTCCTAGAGGATATACCTTAAAAGCTAGAAATTAGTATGCATAGAATTCCTAAAAATAAAGGAATCAAGGATGTACACTTAAGAAAAAGGGTATGAGGCGCGTATGCCTTATCTTCAATCTCCCGTATCACGTCTTCTTGAGCTTTACTCAACTGTGCCTTAACAGATTCAACTTCACGATTGCGAAGTTTCTTGATCTCCATTTCCAAAATAAACAAATGTCAACCATGATACTGAGTGTATATAATAGGATGATCAGAGGTCTCTCCTCTTACCTTATCCATCATGCCATAACTATGAGGGTCAAAAGGTCACTACATACTTTTTACCTCTCTTAAGGTTAGTCCTTCTCTATATAGAACGCCTGCCACAACTATTCATCTCTCAAGCAAACCATCCTAGTCGAACTCAACGTCCCTCAAGTACAAGCCCCAAAGGCCTAAACCAATATTAGACAAGCACCCGAGGAATGTCTCCTCCGAATTTGGACGATCTACGTGAGATGATCTAAGCAAAAACAACCAAACACTTGAGCACTAGTTGGGATCTTTTACTATACAAGTACTAAGGTGCAGAGACTCAACTATGGAAGCAAATATAAACAAATGCGAAGTGCTAAAAGCAAAAGAAAGAGTACAAACAGAAAAGCTAGACTCTTCCAACAGAACTTTACTACCTTTCTCCTAGGTACGCTTAGTGGTGAAAGCATGTACTTGCCCTTCTGAAAATCTTGTCCTTTGTTCTTAATTATGTGCCCTATTCTGCCATAGTAAAGATACTTCCTGTTGTCTTAGGTTTTATAATCCCTTCCTCCTTCATGAGCCAATTCTACATCCATGAATTCCTCATCCTTGGGTTGTGCTCCTTAGCTAACCTCCTCATCCTCTTTCGTGTGTAATCATGTTGACAAATCTCTCGAAAGCTGCCTCCATCGTACAGAAAACCCTACTAAGCTTGAAAGAAAACTAGCCGCAGGTGAAACTACTACGGTTATAGATGGAAGTCGGGCACTACTTCGCCCTTCGATGAGGTTACCTCCCAGAAAGCCAGGAGCCTCAGAGACACAAGAAAGAAGGGGACAAGAATTCAAACAGAGAATCATAAGATAGTGCGTATGGCTTTTGGGGAATATGCCTTTAAAACAAAACTTTTCTTTTGAAAATGTTTCTTTTAAAACTGTTTGAAAATAATAATTTTTTAAAATCTTTTATCTGATCCGGTAACCTTCAGCTCTGATACCACGTGTAACACCCCACATCCGTTAGTGTCACTCACAAAGGGAATGCACTAAGTTCCGTGGAGCATTTAGGGTAAAAGATGCAGATAAATTACAAGACAGACAGAAATTAAACAGCGGAAAATAAAACTTTACTTTATTGATAAGATAGTTTGTACAACAATTGTTTTCCAATATCAGAGTATCATCTGTCTTACAAAATAAAGAAGCATAAAAATACATTTATATTCCCCAATGTAGCATAAGCCAGCCATAGCAGCGAAAAGGAGAGTCCAAAGCACTTTGTCCAAGAATCTTCAAGCTTGGGAAGAGCAGCGGTCCAATCTAACCTGAGCTGAATTATTCCCACCTCAACTACCTGGGGGGTGAAACGGAAGAAAAGAAGACGAAAGAAAAGTAGAGTCAGACATAAAGCCTGAGTAAGTCTAGTGACTATTCAGTCTATGGATAAGAAAAAGAGCATGATAAGTATATGCTGGAAATGGGAAAGCACCCTAAACTAAGTTAAGTTATCTCGAACCGAATATACTATCGTATCCCATACTAATCTCTGCACCACCTAACTAGTGTCCCAACTAGTAATGATAACGTGATCCCAATCCCTGTAATTTTTGTTGCCTTCAAGCGTACATTTATTGTTTCTGACCTAGATCTAATCTAGGATTTACGCTATCTTCCGAACGATGCCCTCTAGTCTAGGACACACTACTAATAGTGGTATATGTTCCTAGACTTTTTCCACGTATGTGTCGCGAATCGTTATCGCTTGTCTAGATGCACATGTCCTGTAATGTGCGGCCCGAGTTCCGTGTCAGGGCTACTCTAGAAATACGGAACTCGGTCGGGAGCTTTCAGATATCCGCCGATGCAGATGCTAAGGTCTGTTTTTTTTCTAGTGGCTATGGTCTCACTCGACCCCTCCCTCAACTAATGAAAGGCCATCCTTGAAAAATGAGAACTATGCGCAGGCCCCCCTATGCCCCATTGTCCTATGGCCATCCGCAACCATAACTAGATAGCAAGTATATAGTCTTTTGGAGTTCTCCGCCTTTCCGCTTCACGTATCTCGATTGACTCAAGATGGTAGGTAGACGACGAGTTGCTATCACAGGGCTACCGTCTTCTCGACGAATCACGCTGGTCCATCCTAGTCTTTAGGTTGCCATATTTTGCAACCAAGGCATACCCTTGGTTCTTCTAACGCAGACTTTAACCTTTGTGAGCCCAGGAGGATCACAGAGGGATACCAAGAGTACCCTCACGTCCCCTCGAAGCCTCGGGCTTCGTAACCCAATTCGTTGGAGCCTTCTAGAATCAGACGGATGTACGCTCCTTCTCGTGTTCTACTAAGATTTACTACTTAGTTTCTTTCCTTCATCAAGTTGGTTAAGTGTCATTAGTCAATTCAAATTAACTTAACCCATCCCTTTTGTCATATTATACTGGTTAAGTGTTTCCTCCTTGTGTTAACTTAACCTCACCATCTATTTAACGAACCTGTTACAACGGTTAAGTGTCTCCTTATATAACTTAACCCTACTACTTGTTTAATTAACATGTTATAATGGTTAAGTGTTGTCCATTCACGTTTAACTTTACTACAAGTCAAATTACACTGGTTAAGTGTTCTTGTTACTTAACTCTAATCATTCATGTTATATTGGTTAAGTATTTCTAACTTACTTAATCCTAACCTACTTGTCAAATCAACTTGTTATCATGGTTAAGAGTTCTAATTTTACTTAACCTCAATCACTTGTCTCACTAACATGTTTCTATGGTTAAGTGTTCTAATTAACTTAACCCCAATCACTTATCTCACTAACATGTTTCTATGGTTAAGTGTTCTAGTTAACTTAACCTCAATCACTTGTCTCACTAACATGTTTCTATGGTTAAGTGTTCTAATTAACTTAACCTCAATCACTTGTCACACTAACATGTTTCTATGATTAAGTGTTCTAATTAACTTAACCTCACTCTCTAGTCCAGTTTAATCATGTTAGAATGGTTAAACATTTGCTTAACCTTACCCACTCCCCTAGTCAACATATTAAATTGGTTAAGTGTCCAGATTAACCTAACCCTACCCACCAATTTAGTTAACATGTTGAATTTGGTTAAGTATTAATTCAATTGACTTAACCCTATCAATCCTGACTCAGCCTTAATTTATTAATTAAAGCACCAACCACTCACATTAGACAGATATTGTTGTGGTAACTGGATAACCGGTCGGTTCCGGGCAGATTTACACCACAACTCATGTCTAACCTCGGGTCTTTATTGGGCTCAATGCTTAACCACCCACATTGGATAGGTATTGTTGTGATTACTGGACAGCCGGTCGGTTCCGGGCAGGTTTACATCACAACTCAATCCAACCTCGGGTTAAGCATATCGTATTTTCTAAGTTTACATATTTGTCTCTTTTCAATTTTATATGTAAATGTTATGTGGCCCATTATCCATATTCGTTATTCTTGGGTATAATAATTTATACCACTTAAATTTCACAAGTCGTTGGCATGTGCCAAACATGCCAACACATATATTTTAATTAAACCCAGCGTTATTTTCCCCGTTTGTACGTTCGCAATATTATAACATATGTTGGGCTTCAACATTTCAGCCCAACTTAGAAACATAAAAAAGAGAGGCTTAGAACATGATATATTCTAAGTAACATAAAAGGGGTGTGTGAATGCATGAACTTGCAACATAGCGATTTAACTAACATAAATTATGTGGTGCATGAACTTGCAATATAGCGATTTAATTAACATAAATTAGTGGTGCATGAACTTGCAATATAGCGATTTAATTAACATAAATTAGTGGTGCATGAACTTGCAATATAGCGATTTAATTAACATAAATTAGTGGTGCATGAACTTGCAATATAGCGATTTAATTAACATAAATTAGTGGTGCATGAACTTGCAATATAGCGATTTAATTAACATAAATTATGTGGTGCATGAACTTGCAATATGGCGATTTAACTAACATAAATTAGGGGCTTGTGTACTTGCATTGTAATAGCATATAATTTTGACATAAATCATAAACCTAAACATGAGTCATGGGTTTCAATCTATTCATGTAAACTTGCATTTAAAATATGAACCTAACTAAATTAGGTGTCACTTGTATTAGCATATGATTTTTATAACAACATAAGCCTAAAACATATTTTTATTTAGGCATAACACTAAACATTAACTTGTCATTTCCATAAAGTCACTATATGTTCACAAAGATGCTTACTTTTGTGACTAATACAAAAGTATAGTTTAACTTGAATTATGAGGCCTATTCCAACATAAACTTATATGAATAATGTTACCCAAATGGATCCAACTACACTTGAAATGATCATAGGCATATATATACAAAGATCTAAATCATGTAGGCATAACAGTGAATTATGTTTACATAAGTCTCAACTTGGTTGTAACAAAATATATACAACTTCTTATTAACCACAACATATAAATGTCAATTTCCAACATGAATCGTATACTTGCAAGGGGTGTTACTTTTCATTGCAAATGTACAATTAATCCAATATCATGTTAATTATACTACAACATCCCAAATCCATTTATAATAAAATCAGAACAGCATACAATTATGAACTAGCATCGTTACAATTAAAGTACGATTCCATTTTCATTCTACACAAATCAAGTCTCAATTTTTATTCATATCGGAATAGTACTCTACTTACAATGTATGACGAATCTTGTATTCAGGATTATGAATTATTAATTTGGTGATGCTATCCTTTGAGGTTGACGTTGTTTTTATTTATTTGTTGTAGTTTTAAGCTTTGAATCAACTCTTAATCGTCTCTTAATTTGACGGCTACTCCTAGTCTCTCTTCAGCAGCATGACGGCTCCTTCTTTTTTTCTCTCTTTTCTTTTTGTGTGAATTAGGTTGTGAGAGCTATGTTGTTTATATAGAGTTGCAAGTTAATTTGAGCCGTCGATGAAGCCAAGGTTAATACAAGCCGTCCGTTCTAAAGAGAAGCCAATTATGTTCACAATTTAAGGACTGTAAATTACTCCTATTTCAAATTATGTCATAATTACTTTCTTAATGTACATTATCAACATTTATTATTAAATTTGTATGCACATTAGATACATCCCCCCTTTACACATTTATTATTAAATTTGTATGCACATTAGATACATCTCCCCTTTATACATTTATTATTAAATTTGTATGCACATTAGATACATCTCCCCTTTACACATTTATTATTATTTTTGAATTAGCAACTTTAGTGTTAACAGAAATACGGGGTGTTACAACGTGATTTTGAAATTCGAATTGTTTTTGTTTTGTTTTAGTTATTTAATTTTCTGTTTAAACATGAAATCTTCTGAACTCCATTAATTCTTCATACGGAGTCCGATTCACACAAACTCGGACTCTATCTCAAGCAGAATTCTGAGACCAACACAAAGGCGTAACCCATTTCTCTTAATTCTCACTTTTACAATTTAGTATTCTTTAATTCGTTACTTTAATAAACATAGTAAATACAGGGTGTTACAACTTTTATTCAAACAACAATGTTTTACATCAGAGTTACACAAATATATCAGAGTAAAATGACTACATAGCGGAAAATACATAGGCTTCAGTTAAAGAATCCAGATTGCTCCAAATACATCTCCAGTCTTATCCCAACAAATGCAACATAAAATAACTTCCAGACTACCTGTAAACCATAACTATTAGGCTACCCATTTGGAAAATTTAAGGGCACCCAGAATTTAAGAAAGGAACAATATACATCAGGTGAGTCATAGGAATGGTGTGAGAACTTAAAACAGTTATTCTGAAAACAAAAGAAAAGATATGTATCTCATATAACCACGCCACAAGTGCAAAACGACTTTTTCCCTTATGATAACCAAAATACCTACTTTACCGAAACTATTGATATTATTACTAATGTCAAGTCATTGAAATCCTTCTCAAATAATTTTATTTGGATTATCTGAAATTGTTATATTGACAAAAGTCTGGTGGTTGTCGTACCTCTAGTTTTAAAACCATAGGTTCGTATTAGAGCATTAGATGCCAAGAATGGCCATGGGAAAGGATCTTCCTAATCTGATGGGAACACCTCTAAAGGGATGCATGCATGAGAAAACATCCCATGATTTCTCTACTACACAAGGCCGAGCTATCTCTATATGCTAAACAGCTAGAAGGCAACTCGAATACGACATTCCCCAATTGTAACCGACCATTAACTGATCGCTTGTTTCCATCATCCAGATTAGTAATATGTCTGAGCTACATACCATGATACAACTATTTAGAAGGGATTTGACCAGAGCCTAATGGAAATGACCTACGTACCCTTACTACACTAGTCTTGTTTTAGTTCATTACTTGGTTATGAGGCTTGAGGTCTCGTTAAATTCAAAGCTACGCTTTAACTAAGTCATGCTTTGATCATGTGCAGATCTTAACACATCGCATGCCACATTGTCATTTCATAACATACAACTTACAATTACTGACCATACAACCTTTGAGCTCGTACGTCTTAAAGAAGGGTGTTACACTAAGAAAATAAATTTTCTGCCACAAAACAGAGATATATTACAAAATACAATGTTAGAAACACATGTATACAAGTTTGTTCTAGGATTGAATGAAACCAAAGATGCTTATACCTCATCTAATAAAGGAGATAAGCCCTTGCAAATCCCGACTATAAATAATTTCATTATGGGGTGCCTCCTAACAGGGACGTCAATAAGTAGTTCCTTCGACGTGAAGATCTCTGGCCTTCTACCATTGTCTTTAATTTTTTTAGTTGCTTTAATATGTTGTAGCATTATTCAAAGTAATTTATAGATAAGTATCTCTCATATCCAACTCCACTCTCTTTGAATAAGTAACGATATGGATTTATATAGAGTTTCAATTAAATCTCCTTCTTCCTAAATTTGTTAATCCAAACCTTTCCTAAAACAATTCTTATCCATTTATTCCTTAACTTAGGATAAAATTGCTTTCCTTAAATATTTAATACCAAATCATTCATTAGATATTTACTTCCATCATTACCCTACATTGGTCTTAACAAAATCCTAAATTGTAAACTCTTAATCCAAAAATTCATTCCCTTATACCAAGATTTATTAACCTCAACGAAGATTCCTTATAAACTCATATTCTAATCTTAATTAAAAGATTAATTCCATAGATTTCCCGATATAAAACTTATCATTTAAACCAAAGATAATTCAGCCTCACAAATCCTACAATCATTCATTACCCTTTAACAAAAATTCATTAATTCTTTATCCCTCAGCTTTTCCTTTTAAAACCCATCTCTTAACCAAAAATCATTTAATATCATTTTCGTTAACTTTTAATTAAAAGGTTATATTCCTTCTTAAATTCCAAACATGGCTTAATCTTAGTTGGGTTAAAATTAAGACACCATTCACAACAAAACCAAACTAAATGATATTTAATATGAGGTTTATATAGAAATTTTATCAAATTATGTTGAATATCAATTCTCATAATCAACAAGTACAATAAGCGGAATAACGATATAAACACCTTTTACATTCCCCAAATAATATAAGTTTTAACTATGGAATTCAACATCAAATATCTGAAGATTATTTCCTTACAAAACTAGTTCATTTATAATTGGAACACTTTTGCCTTATTAATTAAGTAAACTAATATTAACATAGTAATCTTAAGAAAAATATTAATTAGCCATAAAATTCTCATTCAAAACATATATTAAATTAAAAATAATTAATTTCAATGTGTCTTAAAACATTCTTTATAGATTTATCTTTGATAAACCAAGTAACTTAAAACTTACTAGGTTAAGGAGGACATTATTAAAGACATCATCCACAACGACCCACAACTATTTGATATTAAATATAATATTTAGATGAAATCATATCAGCTCATATTCAATATCAACTCCCGTATCCCACCTCGATCCACCAACCCATCTATCCCGCCCAATCGCATATCTTCCAATACCATGTTCCATCCTACCTCGAGCCACCCGACTGTTGTAGCTTCCTCTGATAATCCGCCGACTCTACCACTCGAACCTTCTCCAGCTACTACGCTTCCTCCCTCGTCATCAAATCCTACCCAAACCTTACCTAGCAATCAAGTGTGTCACCAACCCTGTGTTAGGTGTGGCTCGCATTGGAATGGAGTGGGTGCGTGGATTGAACGGGAGAATTGTCCCACATCGCAAGATATTAAGAAAGATCGTGTTATATATATGGTATTGGTGACATGTAACAATGAGGATTCCTTTTGTTACAACAAGTGCTTGCCAATACCAAATTATATGCTCGATGAGGGGCAATGGGGGATGTTCAATCGGGACGCCGACATAGGAGACTTCGACCATTGACTCCGCTAGACACGGTGAAACGCGTACGGTACAAAGGGAGTGCCGAAACTCAACATGGTATCAGAGCTCCATGGTTTGAAGGGACCGGTATGCATAGAATGACCGAAGCATGGCTCCAAAGGGGTTGAGCATGGGATGCTCATCAAGGTGGAGATACAATTGTAAAAGCAGCCTGATGCCACAGCTTATGAGAACTCGGGGTAGCAGCTTAGCCAATTGTGAAGAGGACTCAAGGTCTCAAGGTGTAACTCTAAGGCGACTTAAGCAATGCTCGCCAAGGTGGAGATTATTAGGTGAGGCTCGCATTGGAATGGAGTGGGTACGTGGATTGAACAGGGGTATTATCCCACATTGCAAGATATTAAGAAAGATCATGGTATATATATGGTATTGGTGGCATGTAACATTGGGGATTCCTTTTGTTACAATAAGTGCTTGCCAATACCAAAATATATGCTCGATGGGAAGCGACGGGGATGTTCAATAGGGACGCCGGCATGAGAGACTTCGACCGTTGACTTCGACAGACACGGTGAAGTGCGTGCGGTACGCAGGGAATGCCGAAAATCAACATGGTATCAGAGCTCCATGGTTCGAGGGGCCGGTATGTGTAGCATGACCGAAGCAAGGATCCAAAGGGGCTTGAGCATGGGATACTCGTCAAGGTGGAGATACAATGGTAAAAGCAGCTTGACGCCATTGCTTATGAGAACTCCGGGTAGCAGCCTATCGAACTATGAAGAGGACACAAGGTGTAACTCTAAGGTGACTTGAGCAATGCTCGCCAAGGTGGAGATTGTTAGGTGTGGCTCGCATTGGAATGGAGTGGGTGCGTGGATTGAATGGGAGAATTTTCTCACATCGCAAGATATTAAGAAAGATAATGGTATATATATGGTATTGGTGACATGTAACAATGGGGATTCCTTTCGTTACAACCAGTTCTTGCTAAAACCAAATTATATGCTCGATGGGAGGCGATGAGGGATGTTCAATCGGGACACCGACATAGGAGACTTTGACAGTTGACCCAGATAGACACGGCAAAGCGCGTACGGTACGCAAGGAATGCCGAAACTCAACATGGTATCAGAGCTCCATGGTTTGAGGGGACCGGTATGCGTAGCATGACTGAAGCATTGCTCCAAAGGGGCTTGAGCAAGGGAGCTCGTCAAGGTGGAGATACAATGATAAAAGCAGCCTGACGCCACTGCTTATGAGAACTCGGGGTAGCATCCTAACGAACTGTGAAGAGGACTCAAGGTGTAACTCTAAGGTACTTGAGCAATGCTCGCCAAGGTAGAGATTGTTAGGTATGGCTCGCATTGGAATGGAGTGGGTGCGTGGACTGAACAGGAGAATTGTCCCACATCGCAAGATATTAAGAAAGATCGTGGTATATATATGGTGTTGATGGCATGTAACATTGGGGATTCCTACTGTTAGAATAAGTGCTTGCCAATACCAAATTATATGCTCAATGGGAGGCGATGGGGATGTTCAATCGGGACGCTGGCATGAGAGACTTCGACTATTGACTCCGATAGGCACGGTGAAGCGCGTACGGTACGAAGGGAATGTTAAAACTCAACATGGTATTAGAGCTCCATGGCTCGAGGGGACCGGTATGCGTAGCATGGCCGAAGCATGGCTCCAAAGGGGCTTGAGGATGGGATGCTCATCTAGGTGGAGATACAATGGTAAAAGCAGCTTGACGCTACTACTTATGAGAACTCGGGGTAGCAGTCTAGCCAACCGTGAAGAGGACTCAAGGTGTAACTCTAAGGTGACTTGAGCAATGCTCGCCAAGGTGGAGATTGTTAGGTGTGGCTCGCATTGGAATGGAGTGGGTGCGTGGATTGAATGGAAGAATTGTCCCACATCGCAAGATATTAAGAAAGATCGTGGTATATATATGGTGTTAGTGGCATGTAACATTAGGGATTCCTTTTGTTACAATATGTGCTTGCCAATACCAAATTATATGCTCGATGGGGGGGTGATAGGGATGTTCAATCGGGACACCGGCATGAGAGACTTCGATCGTTGAACCCGATAGACATGGTGAAGCGCGTACGGTACGCAGGGAATGCCGAAACTCAACACCCTGGACTTACGTGTTTAAGCATAAGCCGAAGAACACTGGTAAGTACAATGTTGTTGATATCACCCCAGTGATTGTTGACGAAGCACTAGAACTAGTCGATGGAGTTACAGAATATGGAATGGAAGTTTGGCAAGAGTTTTTAGTGGGTTTCTTTTCGGATAAGCCTTTGTCTTACACTGCAGTGATTAATAAGCTCTTAGCCAAATGGAGATTGAAAGGTACAGTTACGGTTAGATTAGACGGTATTCTATTACTCTTTGATTTTTCGAATGAGGAAAGCAAGTGGAAAATCCAATAAGCTGACCCGATAATCTTGAATAATAAGTAGTTCATTATTAAGCCATTTGATCCTTCAACTAGTAATGTACATGGAAATATTAGGTTAGTACTAGTTTGGGTTAAGTTATACAACATTCCAATAATTGCTTGGTCGAATTTTGGGGTAAATTGGATCAGTTGTTTCCTAGGGAAATTGTTATGTACGGATGAACAGACGGAATGTCATGAGTGGATTCATTATGCCAAATGTCTGATTTAAATAAAATCTGATAAAGAACTAGTTAATGACTTTTTTGTGAAAAAAACCGAGGGAGGGGTGCAGAAAATATACGTTGAATATCTGTGGAACCCTGATATCTTCACAAATTGCAAGTCAATTGGTCATCGAAGTGATAACTGCGATACTAATGATTCGGCTGAAAAGATTGATAGCGAAGTGAAACAGAGCAAAGCTAATGAAAAAGTGGTTCGTAACGTTCAAAAGAGAGAGCAAGTCATTTATAAACCTAGATTTGTAGACAAGAACAACAACCAAAAGTGGCAGGTGGTAGTGAACAAGAGGAACAAAGCAGTTGCAGAGAAAATGACAAATGGAAATACAAAGAAAACAGAATCAACAAAAGGATATTCTAGTAATCAGAGTAAAACCTGGACCAAGGTTGAAAGGAAAAATGACACAGTTTTAGAAGTAAGAAACATGTTTGATGCCTTAGAAGAAGGGGAAGTTGCAGCTGAAATTAATGCAGATGATGACGATCTGAACTACATTGAAGATTTAATAGAACAAGATTTTAAGGAAATAAATGATTATGTAATTCCACCATTGGAAAACTCTTACAACAAAAGTATCCTTTGCATGTTATTGAAACAATCGAGGCAATACGAAACAATGAAGAAGTCACACTTGAAATTGATGAGTAGATTGAAACAGTTAAGATTTTTGAAATGATCAAAGATGCTATAAATGAAGGGATGCAAGTTGATAGTGCAGTCGAGATAGAATATATCAACAAAGCTAAAGACATTCAGGTGCTCAATAAACTAAGTGTACAAGAGAATAAAGGCAACTCTGAAGTACAAGTGTGTGGTGAATTATTAAATGCAACGGGTGTTTAGAATTTACTTGCACAGAGAAACCATGAAAATGACCCTCCTGATCCTATCCCCATGCAAAATACCATGTCGGTTACAATGCAACCTTTAGAGTCTGGCAAGACGCCACTTCAAAGTGACCAAACAACACTATCACCTATCAAAAACTTTCAATCCAAATTATCACTACCCCCAGCTTTTAGGTCTCCCATTACAGATTCCTTCGCTCCCATATCCTATCTGAAAAGCAAATATTAAAAGAAGGGTGCTTCTGCCAGTGTACATAGCGAGTACAGGCTAAGAAGTAAGAAAAGAGATGTACAAATTCCCCCACCAGTTATAAATTATGATGAAAACCACTGGTGTCTGGAATATTCACGGCGAACACGATGATACCAAGTTAGATCAATGTAAATTTCTTATTACTGAGAATAATTTGTGCCTCCTCGCCTTGCTTGAAACTAAACTTAACCATCAACTTACACTGTGAACTTCTAAATACATCAACCCCTCATGGCTACATTTACACAACCTTATTGACGCCCCTTATTGTAGGATCCTTCTGTTGTTTAATCCCTCGAAGATCCAAATTAATCTTATCCAATCCTCATTCAAATGTTGCATCGTAGTGCTATCTTCATCGATGGGTAGATTTCTTTTTTCATGACTATGGTGTACGCCACAAACTCCTTGAACGTCAGGCAACAACTTCTAGAAAAAATCCCCTCTCTCTACCAAGCGACCAACCCATGGCTTCTATTAGGTGACTTTAATTGTTGTTTCGATGTTTCTCAAAGAATTGGAGGCAACCATTTATCGTTGACCGAGATACCTCCTCTGAAAAATGCTATTGACCAAGGCAACCTTATCAACATCAAGAGAACTGGTTTGCCTTTTCCTTGTAATAAAAAGCAGACTTAGACCAAGAACCTACTCTCTGGTAGACCATGCCTTCTATAACTCGCCTATACAACATTTGGCCTGCCATATCCTATTATCAACCTCCCCCACTGGTATCAGACCACTCCCCTATTATTCTACACCTTAGTGGAATCGACATGAAAAAATCCTCTAGTTTTAACTGTTTTTTAATAAATGGTTCTTTGATCCCGAATTTCTAGACATTGTTTTAGGAGCTTGGAAGAGACCAACATATGGTAATCCAATGTTTTTTACAAATTAAAATGAAGGAAGTTAAAGCTGCGCTGAAAGTATGGGCCAAACAAAAATATGACAGTGGCAGCAAACAAACTACTTTTTGGAGGAGAAAGCTTGAAGAGATACAAACTGTCATGGCTCATGACCCATTTAATCTGGTGCACTCATCCACGGAGACTTACACCTTAAAAAAATATCAAGAAGCGATGAATTCAGAAGTTGACATGACTAAACAGTAAGCTAGAATAAAGTGGAAATTGGATGGCGATAGTAATAGTGCTTTCTTTCATGCATATTTGAAGGACAAGAAGTGTAGAGAAAACCTGGTAAAAATAATCGATTATGACGGTAACATAGCTAACACACAAGATGATGTTGAAAAAGCATTCCTTAAACACTTCACAGATTTACTTGGAAATAGAAATGGGTTTACACCTGACATTGATCTCGTTAACCCTTATCTTTTACCTAAGCTTTGTATTGTAGATTATCTAGACTTATGTGATGAAGTTTCAAATGATGAAGTAAAAAGAGCCATTTTCACACTTAACAATAATTAATCTAGCGGCCTTGATGGTTTCAACACATTCTTTTACCAGAAATGCTGGAACTATATACAAGCTGAAGTGTGCGGTGCTGTGAGACACTTCTTCAAAACTATAATTATGAACCAATCTTACAACATCACTAACATAACCTTTGTCCCGAAAAAGAAGAACGCTTCGACTGTCTCGGATTTCCGCCCGATCTCATGCTGTAACACCATTTATAAATGCATATCAAAGATTTTAGCTACGAGGCTCGAAGCGGTTCACCCATCTTTAATTTCTTCTAACCAAGCAACTTTTTCTCCAGTAGAAGAATTTTGGACAATGTGCTACTTTCTCATGAGTTACAGAACGGATACTCAAGAAGCAATATTAGCCCTAGAGCATTGTTCAAATTAGACATCATGAAAGCACTTGACAATATTCAGTGGGATTCCTTTATCAGAATAATGGGGTACATGAACTTTCCTCCTCACTTTATTAAATGGATATTCTCTTGCATCTCATCTTCTATGTATTCCATATTTCTTAACGGTTCCCCTGTAGGATACTTTGGATTTAAGCAGGGCAGAAGGTAGGTGTAATAACCCGGAAAATCTGGGCCAGTTTAAAATTTTTATTTTGGCAATTATGGCGAATTTTGATTATTTTAAATGGATTATTTTAAATAATATCGACGAGAAATTTATTTTGAATAGAATTAGAACGTATATATTATACGCGTCGTCATTAGAATATAAATATTTATATATAATTATAAATAGAATTGAAAATGGCGCGGTAGTTCGATAATTCGATTTCAAACTTCAATTGAATATACCGGATGCAAAATAATCCGGATTTTAGTGAAACCAAAAACATTAGGATCTAATTGTGAATATCTTTCTATCGAATCCGAAAAACCCAAATTTCATAGCGGGAATCAAAAGATATGTCCAGTTGAAAATCCTGAATAGTCGCTATGGAATTCAGGCCCTTAAAAATGGACATTTTGCAAATGACCTCGGATTTCGACGAAACCAGTTTTGTTGGGTCCGTGATGTCAAATATTAGCTAGGTTCCAAATTTCATAATTTTCTGAATCAATATGTGAGCGTGGCAAAGGAAAACGCGTTTGACCAGTTTCAGTTGATTTTAATCGACTGGAAAATGGCCATTTTTCTAATGGTCTCAGAATTCGACGAAACTAGTTTTGTTAGGACCGTATCGTCAATACGAAGTTAGAAAATATTTTTCTGGAATTTTTAGGATTAGTATGTGACCCCGGTAATTTGAAATGTACGTTTAAAATTCAATATAGTGATTTAAATGTAAATTTAACGGAAACTGATTGTAACAGCCGAATCAGCTTACGATACATATCCCATTGTGTTCAGAATGGGGGTAATTAGCTAGGGATGACAGTCGTTGGGCCTCGTTTGGAGATCGAATAGAAAAGTCAACTTTAGGTTGAATTAAATAATAATAAAATAAATAAAAAAAAATCCCCTTTCCTTTATCTCTGGCCCCCCCCCTAAATTTCATTTCAGATCGATTATAAAAAAAAAAAACCAGACCTAATCGCGCCCCTGTCCGGATCCGTCGCCCCACCAGGAGCTCCGCTGGCGCCTCCGACCAGAGCGCCGCCCCCCTTCATCTCCTCCTCCCGCCGCTTCTCCCTTCCCTCGTTTCTCTCTCCTCTGAACTGAAGGCCGACGACGCACCCAAAAAGAGACCGCCCTCCCTTGCCGCGAAACCCAAACGCCCAGCGGCCCATCACCAGGCCGCACCCCCTTCTTCGCCTGGAACCGCCTCCTTTGATCCCCACGTCGACCACCAGTGGCATCCTCCCCTCCTGCGATCAATGAATGGTGAGTTTACTCTATTTTATTTAGTTTAATCGATTTAAAAATCTGATTTTATGTAAATAAGTATACATTGTTTTTGACTACGTGAAAAGTTTGATTTTTAAATTATATCAAAGTTTGGTTTTTTTTATTTAGGTTTAAATTTTATATACGAGGAAGCTAGGATTTTTAAAATTGAAAATATAGATTTTTAATTAGAGAAATACTGGATTTTTAATTATAGTAAAAATATGATTTTTATATATTGAACTTCGAAATAAAAATATGATTTTTATATATTGAACTTCGAAATAAAAATATGATTTTTATATGTTGAACTTCGAAATAAAAATATGATTTTTATATACTGAACTTCGAAATAAAAATATGATTTGTATATGTTGAACCTTGAAATAAAAATATGATTTTTATATATTGAACATCGAAGTAAAAACATGATTTTTATATATTGAACATCGAAGTAAAAATTCGATTTTTATATATGTAGTGGCTTCGGGCGAAGAAAGTGATTAGAGACAAGAACAGTGAAGATCTCCTGCATTAGAAGTGCCGTGGAGCTAGGATAGCTATCTGTGAGAATTTCTCACTTTAAATTTCTTTTTCTAGTTATGAATATATACTAGGATGCAGACGGTGTTTAGTAGCACCCGACACCCTCGTCCACAGACCATGGACTTGTTTGTTTGATTGTGAAATTGATTAGATTAGTTGATGTGAATTTGGTTTGGTGTGTGAAATGAATATTGATTTGATTGATATGTGAATGGCGTGGGCCTTCACTAGACCGGGGATAAGGCTAGGCCTCGTCCCGTTTCTAGTATCGTGCCGTTATGCCGTAGAAATTTTCTAAAATAAGTTAGAAAAATAAAAATATCATTTTATTGAATAAATGAATTGAATAGAAATTCATAGGTTGAAATAAAATGTTTTATCGTTAAAAATATAATTTTTAACGTGAAGTGAATAAAATAAAATATTCATTTATAAACCGGACGGTTTGTTTATGTACACCTATTTGAATGACATTGATTGGGACGATAAATTTTACACATCGCCCAAAAGCACAAATAAAATATGTGTTTGATTGTTTGAAACCCCACACAGGTGTTGGGATGAAATTTGAAGTTCACTCATCCTGATTGATTAAATATGTCGATCGATTGATTGACAGGCTGTTATAAGCGTTGAATATCTATATTTGATGCTTATACAGTGTAGTGCACTTTGGTTGATGGTTGATTATTTTCAATGCTATTATATACATGTGTTGTATGAAAATCCATATAATTAATTTTATATGGTAATTGATTGGGCCTCATTCCAATTTGAAAAATAAAGAATATTATAAAATAAAAGTTCATGTGTTGACAGTACTCATCCATTGAGATTGGTCATGTGTTGAACGAAATATTTTGATAATAACAACTATTTTGAAAAAGAAATATTTGAAATAGAATATTTGAAAATAGAAATTTATGAAGCCGTGTTGATTAGATTGACGCCATTTTGACGTAAACGATATTTATATCGATTTTATTTATTTCGAAATGAATTGAATTGAAAACGATTTTGAAATGAGTTGAATTGAAAACGATTTCGAAATGAATTGAAAACGAATTCAAATTGAATTGAAATTTGAATTGAATATAAATGAATTTTAAAACGAAATTATAGAGAAGAATTCAATTTTGATTTGAATTGAAACGGAAGTGGAAATTGCTTTTGAAACGAATTTAAAACTATTTACATAATTCGTTTTAAATAGAAATCGACGAAATATATATTATATATATTATATATATAATATAATGGCCTGAATAGAACGCGCCGCGCCGCGGCAGTTCGTGAATTTCGACCATTTATTTCAAACGGACATTACGGGGGATCCGACCGTCGGATTCTCCTAAAACCGGAACCGTTGGGTTCGTATCGAAAAGAGCTTTCTAACGAATAATAGAAATTTGAAATCTAACGGTTGGATTTGGAATTATGTCCAAATCAAATTTGAAAAAGGTCGCTGTAACTGCAGTTCGATGGCCATTGATGGAAATCGACTGTACGGGCCTTGATAAAATTATTAAAAATAGTAATAATTTGTGTAAAATCATAAGAAATGATTTGTGAAGAATTGGGATGAAAAACTCCATATTTGAAAAGATAAGAATAGATTTTTATCGAAATGAACTAGTTTTGAACTAGGATTATAATTCTATTTATTTTTAAATAAATAAATTGAATTTGAAAAGGGTTTTAAAAATAACCAAAATTTCCAATGATTGCATTGGAGTGGATTTGAATCGAAATTGTCGTCGGAATATTTCGATGTTGGAATTCGTGATTATACAGATGTTGTTATGGAAATTTGAAAGATATATATTTATATCGTTATTTCCAATACGACATTTGTTAGTCGTAGGATTTGATATTGAATATAAGCCGATATATTTTCTATTCAGAGCCTTGTATTGAATATCAAATGTGATTTGGGTTTGTCGTGAATGGTGTCTTCACTAACACTGTTCTTGAACCCAGTTGAGAAAAGATTAAATCTTTTTATTTAGATTTAATGAAGTGTACCAATTAAATAATATTTAATTGGAATTGAATTGATATTGATTTTTGGGTTTATCGTGAACAGTGTTTTAAATAACACTCGTTCTTTAACCCAATAATTAATGAATGTGATTTTGGGTTTATCGTGAACCGTGTTTTAAATGACACTGATTCTTTAACCCGGTTGAAGATTAAAACTAAGTGGAGTTTTAATGAATCTTTAATTAAGATTGAAATGATCGAGAATGGAGTATCACCAGTTTTACTCCAGGCGATAATTAAATCTTTAATTAGATTTGAACGTGAAATGGTAATTGAATTACCGATAACACTGTGGTGTTAGATATGAAGTACTACCAGTTTTACTTCATGGGATGAATAGGTTGGGATTGGGAAATAAAACAAATGATTACTTCGGTGTGGTTCGCTAATCCCGACTAGTTTGAATTGATATTCAAAGGTGATTAAAGAATAAATTTAAAGAATTTATCTTGGATAAACTTAATGGGAACTTTTCCCAAAGTATAGGAATATTTGAATAAAAGAATATTCTGAATTGGAATGAGGCGTATGTTGTGTTTGTGTAACACTTTTATAATATATACGCGAGTTATTCAGAAAGACCGGGTTTATCCCATTCTGAATAACTGATTCGACGTGGTGTCGAAGATGAAGACGACGGTCGAAGACCGGAGGTCTTCATGTCGTTTGGGTGATTACTGATGATCTTGATTGGGCTGTACACCCTAGAAGATGGAAACAGTTAGGGATCGTCCAGACGTACTTGGAGATCGATGGATATGCGAGGTACTAGGTGCCTCCGGTTTCGTTCAGACCCAGAACGGACTTGTAAATGGACTGTGTGTCTGACATTGGATTTTAGTCCGTGCGATTGATTTCTATTAAATATATATCTGCTTGGCGGCGGAGAATTTATTCTCTTGCTTAACGCCCTTCTCTGAGACGTACGAGCTCAGGGGTTATATATTGATGGATATCAAACGCATGGAGTGAAGTGCCTGTGTGGCATGCCTAAGTGGCAATTGATCGAGGCTTCTGTTGAAAAGCAAAGTCTTGTGGTGATGATCAAAGCACGGCCTTTGTGGCGTAGCTTTGTGTAACGTTTGTTTCGCGAGTTTCACACCCGGTATGAACCAAAAAAGGGAGAAGGACCTCAGGGAGGGCATGCGTTTCTTTCTAGTTAGAAGTGGCGTCAGTGGTTTTACACGCCCTGACGAGTTTGACTTATGTGGTTGTTGCTGTTGCGAGGCACCTCGGTTTGATCGGACGATCCGGGTCCGATGGAGTCATTCGTTAGCTCATTTACGCCCCATAGGGCGGGGGAACGCATGTTCAGGGTTTAAGTTTAATCCACATCGGTGGACCGGCCCTGTCGCTCCAAGGGCCCACCTGAGTCTGGGTCCTGAGGGGCGGGCTAGAGCGTCTCGAATCGGTTGAGGACTATCTTTTGCCTCGGTTCATAGATGGAAACCCAATTTCCAAATACGTGACATTTGCGGTTTTAATTGTAGAACTAGTACGGCGACATGATATATGGTACCCATGCCACCTATGATTGATACTTATGATTTGAAGTTGTTTTATACACTATGCACTTATAATAGTATCAAATGATTTGTTTTAAACGTATCAAGCATTCTTTGGCTGTTATAAGGGAAAACCCTATCCCCCGGCTTGCGTTGCATTGTGTGATAGGACCTGGGTCTTATAACAGCTTCATCTTTCTTTATTTAGCATTGCGCTGTTGTTTCATGCACTGGTATTCTTGGGAGGAAACCCGTTCCGTGTTATACGGCGTGGTCCCTTGATTTACCTAACTTTTAAAATAAAGATCAATAACTGTTTTAGTTCTCACACCAGTCACATGACTGACCTGGAGTTTATTGTTTTAACCTAAACTCTGGGTGCCCTTATTTTGACACGGGCAGCTAGTAGTTTTGGTTTTGCAGATTTATATTCACAGGATCCTGGTTTACAGCTGGAATGATATCCGGAAAGCTTTGTATCCGTATATCTCTTCTAGTTGTGTATTGTATTATTTTCCGCTGCTATGTATTTAAATGTAATTTAAATCTCTGATATTTCTGTGTAATATTCATTTTTACTCTGTATATTCTTGTAATCTGATGCATTGTTGTAATATACAATGAAACGTTCTTGTATATGCGTTCTGTTGTGGCTTGTTCTCGAACTATCCGACGCTTTCCTTTACGGGGAAGTTATGGGTCGTTTCATTTGGTATCAGAGCTTTGGTTTGCAAAGCTAGAGAACAAGACACATTAGAACCATATGAAAGAATTCATCAGATATTGGATTAGTAATATCCAATTAGAATGACTCGTTAGAGATAGGATCAGTAGTATCCTAGAACGAGTGTGAAGGGTATATTTTTCAAATGAAAACAATTTTTGTTTTGAAAATTTAAAATCAATTATTCGTATTTGATTATTTATTCTATATTGATTAGGACAGTCCAGTATATAAAGAATTTGCATATACGCCTTGCAAACGTATATTCAAAGTTTTAATATACTGGATAGATATAGAATCACACTCTAGTCGCCCGGAGATGATTCTGATGATAGTTCGAACATCATCAGAATTGGCATTCGTGTTTCGAAGGTGTGATATCTATATATTTCCTATTGACTGGTGTGAGAACCAAAATTAGATTGGACCTATTGTTGTGAATTGGCATTAAAAACATGATTTTCTGTATATGTATCAAAGATAATGAATTTGAAACTCTAATTCACTAATTGATTGATGTTTGTGTTGTTTGTTTATTTGTTTGCTAATTTTTAGCCATTTAGCCTAATTGAAACAAATATTGAATTGTATTGAAAATTGGTTGCATTTGCTTGCATATACATATATATCATTGAACAGGTCATAGCAAGGAGGCTAGAGCCAGAGAATAAAATTTGTTTGCCCGACAAATAGGTACATGTTTACTACATAATTTACTGTTTTGTTTGGGTGATGATGATTTTATGAGCCTATTGGCTAGCCGCTTGGCTTTTTCTTTTTCTTTTTGAGATCTGAAGGACCGGGGAAGCTATTTGAAATTCCCCGATGCTCCCGGTGCAGGGGAGGTTATGGCGAAATTTTTCGAAAATTTAGGGTGTTAGCCAAATTTTTGAAATTTTGAAAATTCTCAGAAACTGAAAAGTTGGAGAATGGAAGCCAGATTGAGCGTAGAGTTGATTAATCAAACCACTTTCGACTTTGTTCCTTTTCGGGGACGAAAAGTTTTAAGTGGGGGAGATTGTAATAACCCGGAAAATCTGGGCCAGTTTAAAATTTTTATTTTGGCAATTATGGCGAATTTTGATTATTTAAAATGGATTATTTTAAATAATATCGAAGAGAAATTTATTTTGAATAGAATTAGAACGTATATATTATACGCGTCGTCGTTAGAATATAAATATTTATATATAATTATAAATAGAATTGAAAATGGCGCGGTAGTTCGATAATTCGATTTCAAACTTCAATTGAATATACCGGATGCAAAATAATCCGGATTTTAGTGAAACCGAAAACATTAGGATCTAATTGTGAATATCTTTCTATCGAATCCGAAAAACCCAAATTTCATAGCGGGAATCAAAAGATATGTCCAGTTGAAAATCCTGAATAGTCGCTATGGAATTCAGGCCCTTAAAAATGGACATTTTGCAAATGACCTCGGATTTCGACGAAACCAGTTTTGTTGGGTCCGTGATGTCAAATTATAGCTAGTTTCCAAATTTCATAATTTTCTGAATCAATATGTGAGCATGGCAAAGGAAAACGCGTTTGACCAGTTTCAGTTGATTTTAATCGACTGGAAAATGGCCATTTTTCTAACGGTCTCAGAATTCGACGAAACTAGTTTTGTTAGGACCGTATCGTCAATATGAAGTTAGAAAATATTTTTCTGGAATTTTTAGGATTAGTATGTGACCCCGGTAATTTGAAATGTACGTTTAAAATTCAATATAGTGATTTAAATGTAAATTTAACGGAAACTGATTGTAACAGCCGAATCAGCTTACGATACATATCCCATTGTGTTCAGAATGGGGGTAATTAGCTAGGGATGACAGTCGTTGGGCCTCGTTTGGAGATCGAATAGAAAAGTCAACTTTAGGTTGAATTAAATAATAATAAAATAAATAAATAAAAATCCCCTTTCCTTTATCTCTGCCCCCCCCCCCTAAATTTCATTTCAGATCGATTATAAAAAAAAAAACCCAGACCTAATTGCGCCCCTGTCCGGATCCGTCGCCCCACCAGGAGCTCCGCTGGCGCCTCCGACCAGAGCGCCGCCCCCCTTCATCTCCTCCTCCCGCCGCTTCTCCCTTCCCTCGTTTCTCTCTCCTCTGAACTGAAGGCCGACGACGCACCCAAAAAGAGACCGCCCTCCCTTGCCGCGAAACCCAAACGCCCAGCGGCCCATCACCAGGCCGCACCCCCTTCTTCGCCTGGAACCGCCTCCTCTGATCCCCACGTCGACCACCAGTGGCATCCTCCCCTCCTTCGATCAATGAATGGTGAGTTTACTCTATTTTATTTAGTTTAATCGATTTAAAAATCTGATTTTATGTAAATAAGTATACATTGTTTTTGACTACGTGAAAAGTTTGATTTTTAAATTATATCAAAGTTTGGTTTTTTTTTATTTAGGTTTAAATTTTATATACGAGGAAGCTAGGATTTTTAAAATTGAAAATATAGATTTTTAATTAGAGAAAGACTGGATTTTTAATTATAGTAAAAATATGATTTTTATATATTGAACTTCGAAATAAAAATATGATTTTTATATATTGAACTTCGAAATAAAAATATGATTTTTATATGTTGAACTTCGAAATAAAAATATGATTTTTTTATATTGAACTTCGAAATAAAAATATGATCTTTATATGTTGAACTTCGAAATAAAAATATGATTTTTATATATTGAACATCGAAGTAAAAACATGATTTTTATATATTGAACATCGAAGTAAAAATTCGATTTTTATATATGTAGTGGCTTCGGGCGAAGAAAGTGATTAGAGACGAGAACAGTGAAGATCTCCTGCATTAGAAGTGCCATGGAGCTAGGATAGCTATCTGTAAGAATTTCTCACTTTAAATTTCTTTTTCTAGTTATGAATATATACTAGGATGCAGACGGTGTTTAGTAGCACCCAACACCCTCGTCCACAGACCATGGACTTGTTTGTTTGATTGTGAAATTGATTAGATTAGTTGATGTGAATTTGGTTTGGTGTGTGAAATGAATATTGATTTGATTGATATGTGAATGGCGTGGGCCTTCACTAGACCGGGGATAAGGCTAGGCCTCGTCCCGTTTCTAGTATCGTGCCGTTATGCCGCCGAAATTTTCTAAAATAAGTTAGAAAAATAAAAATATCATTTTATTGAATAAATGAATTGAATAGAAATTCATAGGTTAAAATAAAATGTTTTATCGTTAAAAATATAATTTTTAACGTGAAGTGAATAAAATAAAATATTCATTTATAAACCGGACGGTTTGTTTATGTACACCTATTTGAATGACATTGATTGGGACGATAAATTTTACACATCGCCCAACAGCACAAATAAAATATGTGTTTGATTGTTTGAAACCCCACACGGGTGTTGGGATGAAATTTGAAGTTCACTCATCCTGATTGATTAAATATGTCGATCGATTGATTGAAAGGCTGTTATGAGCGTTGAATATCTATATTTGATGCTTATACAGTGTAGTGCACTTTGGTTGATGGTTGATTATTTTCAATGCTATTATATACATGTGTTGTATGAAAATCCATATAATTAATTTTATATGGTAATTGATTGGGCCTCATTCCAATTTGAAAAATAAAGAATATTATAAAATAAAAGTTCATGTGTTGACAGTACTCATCCATTGAGATTGGTCATGTGTTGAACGAAATATTTTGATAATAACAACTATTTTGAAAAAGAAATATTTGAAATAGAATATTTGAAAATAGAAATTTATGAAGCCGTGTTGATTAGATTGACGCCATTTTGACGTAAACGATATTTATATCGATTTTATTTATTTCGAAATGAATTGAATTGAAAACGATTTTGAAATGAGTTGAATTGAAAACGATTTCGAATTGAATTGAAAACGAATTCAAATTGAATTGAAATTTGAATTGAATAGAAATGAATTTTAAAACGAATTTATAGAGAAGAATTCAATTTTGATTTGAATTGAAACGGAAGTGGAAATTGCTTTTGAAACGAATTTAAAACTATTTACATAATTCGTTTTAAATAGAAATCGACGAAATATATATTATATATATTATATATATAATATAATGGCCTGAATAGAACGCGCTGCGCCGCGGCAGTTCGTGAATTTCGACCATTTATTTCAAACGGACATTACGGGGGATCCGACCGTCGGATTCTCCTAAAACCGGAACCGTTGGGTTCGTATCGAAAAGAGCTTTCTAACGAATATTAGAAATTTGAAATCTAACGGTTGGATTTGGAATTATGTCCAAATCAAATTTGAAAAAGGTCGCTGTAAGTGCAGTTCGATGGCCATTGATGGAAATCGACTGTACGGGCCTTGATAAAATTATTAAAAATAGTAGTAATTTGTGTAAAATCATAAGAAATGATTTGTGAAGAATTGGGATGAAAAACTCCATATTTGAAAAGATAAAAATAGATTTTTATCGAAATGAACTAGTTTTGAACTAGGATTATAATTCTATTTATTTTTAAATAAATAAATTGAATTTGAAAAGGGTTTTAAAAATAACCAAAATTTCCAATGATTGCATTGGAGTGGATTTGAATCGAAATTGTCGTCGGAATATTTCGATGTTGGAATTCGTGATTATACAGATGTTGTTATGGAAATTTGAAAGATATAAATTTATATCGTTATTTCCAATACGACATTTGTTAGTCGTAGGATTTGATATTGAATATAAGCCGATATATTTTCTATTCAGAGCCTTGTATTGAATATCAAATGTGATTTGGGTTTGTCGTGAATGGTGTCTTCACTAACACTGTTCTTGAACCCAGTTGAGAAAAGATTAAATCTTTTTATTTAGATTTAATGAAGTGTACCAATTAAATAATATTTAATTGGAATTGAATTGATATTGATTTTTGGGTTTATCGTGAACAGTGTTTTAAATAACACTCGTTCTTTAACCCGATAATTAATGAATGTGATTTTGGGTTTATCGTGAACCGTGTTTTAAATGACACTGATTCTTTAACCCAGTTGAAGATTAAAACTAAGTGGAGTTTTAATGAATCTTTAATTAAGATTGAAATGATCGAGAATGGAGTATCACCAGTTTTACTCCAGGCGATAATTAAATCTTTAATTAGATTTGAACGTGAAATGGTAATTGAATTACCGATAACACTGTGGTGTTAGATATGAAGTACTACCAGTTTTACTTCATGGGATGAATAGGTTGGGATTGGGGAATAAAATAAATGATTACTTCGGTGTGGTTCGCTAATCCCGACTAGTTTGAATTGATATTCAAAGGTGATTAAAGAATAAATTTAAAGAATTTATCTTGGATAAACTTAATGGGAACTTTTTCCGAAGTATAGGAATATTTGAATAAATGAATATTCTGAATTGGAATGAGGCGTATGTTGTGTTTGTGTAACACTTTTATAATATATACGCGAGTTATTCAGAAAGACCGGGTTTATCCCATTCTGAATAACTGATTCGACGTGGTGTCGAAGATGAAGACGACGGTTGAAGACCGGAGCTCTTCATGTCGTTTGGGTGATTACTGATGATGTTGATTGGGTTGTACACCCAAGAAGATGGAAACAGTTAGGGATCGTCCAGACGTACTTGGAGATCGATGGATATGCGAGGTACTAGGTGCCTCCGGTTTCGTTCAGACCCAGAACGGACTTGTAAATGGACTGTGTGTCTGACATTGGATTTTAGTCCGTGCGATTGATTCCTATTAAATATATATCTGCTTGGCGGCGGAGAATTTATTCTCTTGCTTAACACCCTTCTCTGAGACGTACGAGCTCAGGGGTTATATATTGATGGATATCAAACGCATGGAGTGAAGTGCCTGTGTGGCATGCCTAAGTGGCAATTGATCGAGGCTTCTGTTGAAAAGCAAAGTCTTGTGGTGATGATCAAAGCACGGCCTTTGTGGCGTAGCTTTGTGTAACGCTTGCTTCGCGAGTTTCACACCCGGTATGAACCAAAAACGGGAGAAGGACCTCAGGGAGGGCATGCGTTTCTTTCTAGTTAGAAGTGGCGTCAGTGGTTTTACACGCCCTGATGAGTTTGACTTATGTGGTTGTTGCTGTTGCGAGGCGCCTCGGTTTGATTGGACGATCTGGGTCCGATGGAGTCATTCGTTGGCTCATTTACGCCCCATAGGGCGGGGGAACGCATGTTCAGGGTTTAAGTTTAATCCACATCGGTGGACCGGCCCTGTCGCTCCAAGGGCCCACCTGAGTCTGGGTCCTGAGGGGCGGGCTAGAGCGTCTCGAATCGGTTGAGGACTATCTTTTGCCTCGGTTCATAGATGGAAACCCAATTTCCAAATACGTGACATTTGCGGTTTTAATTGTAGAACTAGTACGGCGACATGATATATGGTACCCATGCCGCCTATGATTGATACTTATGATTTGAAGTTGTTTTATACACTATGCACTTATAATAGTGTCAAATGATTTGTTTTAAACGTATCAAGCATTCTTTGGCTGTTATAAGGGAAAACCCTATCCCCCGGCTTGCGTTGCATTGTGTGATAGGACCTGGGTCTTATAACAGCTTCATCTTTCTTTATTTAGCATTGCGCTGTTGTTTCATGCACTGGTATTCTTGGGAGGAAACCCATTCCGTGTTATACGGCGTGGTCCCTTGATTTACCTAACTTTTAAAATAAAGATCAATAACTGTTTTAGTTCTCACACCAGTCACATGACTGACCTGGAGTTTATTGTTTTAACCTAAACTCTGGGTGCCCTTATTTTGACACGGGCAGCTAGTAGTTTTGGTTTTGCAGATTTATATTCACAGGATCCTGGTTTACAGCTGGAACGATATCCGGAAAGCTTTGTATCCGTATATCTCTTCTAGTTGTGTATTGTATTATTTTCCGCTGCTATGTATTTAAATGTAATTTAAATCTCTGATATTTCTGTGTAATATTCATTTTTACTCTGTATATTCTTGTAATCTGATGCATTGTTGTAATATACAATGAAACGTTCTTGTATATGCGTTCTGTTGTGGCTTGTTCTCGAACTATCCGACGCTTTCCTTTACGGGGAAGTTACGGGTCGTTTCAGTAGGGGCCCTTTATCGGCATATATATTTATTGTAATCATGGAAATGCTGACTCAAATGCGAAATGACAGTATAGATAATGGTCATTATACATTGCATCCTAAATGCAATGATCCGAGAATATCATCGTTGATGTTTGTGTTGGAATATTTCGACAATTGGGTCACATATGTAAAATAAAATGTGTTGTGCTATTTTGGTGTAAAGCCTAATAAAAGTGATCTAATTTTAGATTAGAATTAATAGGCTTAAAGTTTAAGTTATCATGGGCCTAATGCGTAGATACCGGGGCATTTTATAATTTGTTGAAGGGCCGAATTACAAGATGCCAACTCTATAAATAAGGGGTTATGGTCCCTGAATTACACAAGCCTTAGCAACTCTCTAACCTCTTCTACGGAGAGCTGATTTCAGATCTAGGGTTTGTGTCAATTTGGAAGACCAAACCTAATTCATCTTCTCGTTTAACAACCGACTACGGATTCAGGTATTGCACTGATTAAATACAGATTCAGGTACGCTTCCGCTAATCAATTTATTTATTTTCTGATTTGTTCTCAATTAAATCAATATGGTAACATATTTGGATCTAGGGCTTCACGATTGGATATTGTTAAAATATACTGAAATCCTAACAAGTGGTATCGGAGCCAACCATTATTGATTCTATTGGGAATTTTTTTTTTATACATGTTGTTTTGCCATTTCAGAACAAAGGTTGAATTGTGTTTTCAATTCATACGGTTTATATGTTATGTTTTCATTTCACAACAGGTTGACTTTATTTACTGCGGCTAATAATATTAAATTTTTTTTTTTTTTTTAGTTTAAGTTTTAGATCTATGTTGATTCAGATCTATTATCTCCTTCACGTTCTTTCATTGGTTCTATGGATCCAGCATGAATAATGTTAATATAATATAGTTTGTCAATATGTTAATTCAACGGGTTCTGGTTTTTTGTTTAAAAATATATCAAAAACATATGTTTATTACGTCTAGTTATAAGTTGCATTCTGCAGCCGCCGGTCTATTGTTATATACTTCTGGTGTCATATATTATACTATATTATTTGTTTTGACCAAGTCTTGAACCCGTTTTATGCATAAAGTTTCGGAAGCTCTAATGAGTGAATCTCATGCTATCCTTACGGGCTTTAAAAAAAAAGTTTTTTTTATATACATTGTGCACTATTTGGAACAATTATTACTTATTGTATGGATGTAGGACATGCCACATTAACTTATTTGTCATATAATGTTTCATGGCTTGTGTATGATGTTTCGGTAACCTGTCATGATGCTTTTATTTTATGCCTTTTGGGTTTGGTTTATAATATTTTGCATTTGTGTTGCTTAATCTAATTAGCTATCATGTTTGAATTTTTGACCAATTCGCCTACATTTTAGGATGATGATTAATAGGTTACTTTATTATGGTCAAACTACAGTAACTTCTACGGTTTAAAAATTTTTTTTTTTTTTTTTTTGGTTCGGTTGACAGTATAAAAAAAAAAGCACATGTTATATTATGCTTCGGATATACATCATGGTTACTTCAGTCATTCAGGTTATTCAGTATGATATTTATTATGTCGTTTACACATAATTTTATGTGGTAATTGATCATGACATTCATCTATGATATCGTGATTTATTTATGATGTCTTATATCATATTTATTAAGGAAATGTCATGATTGTAACTGCATACCTAAAGCAACAGATTATGACAACTATGACTAAAATTCGTTATGCTATTATTATAATTTTGAGTTTTTCAGATGTCATATAGACCTAAAGCATTGAGAGTGTTTTATAACACTCAAAATTTATTAATACATATATTAAGGATAAATTCAAATATAATTTTGGTGTCTCTTTACAGTTGTAAATATTTTACATTAGTAGTGAATTAACTTTAAAATAATATGTCACCAAAGTGACCTCTATATTTTGGTGGTTCATGAAAATGTTTAATATTTGTGTGTAGTTATTCATGCGAATATTAGTCGGCCCAAAGGAAGGCTAATGTTTGGCCGAATCACTTACACATGTGTGATGATAAATACGTGACAATTATAAGGTTTTTCGAGTGAATAATTAATCGGCCCAAAGGAAGGTTGTTATTTGACTTGAATTTATTGTCAGTATTTGATCATTACAACAAGAGTACCACTTACAGTTAATATTATTGTCCAAAGACTTGATATTAATGTGTACTAGGTATCTTGAGAAGAGACTTACCAATTATTTGAATTTACTATGGTTGGTATTTGGCTATGAGCATATACGGTCAATCTTCATTTTATTTTTTGTTCATTTTCAGCTAATTTAACTGAATTATCTGTCAATTTAAAGAATATTTCCATCTTGCTTTTGGGATAAATATAAGGATTTGTATGAGAGCATGTTATTTGTTCTTGACTTTATAGATTTAATTCTTGTAACTAAGAGGGTTACAACCAACCCTACTACGGTTAAATATTCTTATAATGTTATGAAGAATATTGAAAGGTGATAGAATTCAAAGGCAAGAGTTAAATGCTTATTAAGTAAATACTTCAGAAGTTTTCAAGGATGTGCTATAGGTAACTGTAACACCCCGCCTCCGCTAGGGTCACTCGCAAAGGAATGCATAGCTTTAGAGGGGCATTATTGGTAAACATGCACAGAAATATCACAAGACAGAACATATAAAATAGCGGAAGTAAAATCAAACTTTCATAAACATTAATAATTAAGGTCTAAAGCCTTTTACATCAGAGTACATCAAAACCTGTCCTGCAATAATAAAGAAGCATAAAAACCTTTTCATAAATTATTCCCCAAAGTAAAGCGGTGAAGCAGCCATAGCCAAGAGAAGACCAAGCTATACATCAAGCTATACATGATGACCTTCAAGCATAAGAGGTTCGAACTAAACAACATCATTTCCTCCCTGGAACCTGGGGGGGAAACGGAAGACAAAGAGGCGAAAGAAAACGGGGTCAGTCATAAAGACTGGTAAGTCCTATCTACTTCCAGTATAAAAACAGGTAAAGGTGACATGACATGCATAAACTGAAAGTAAACATAAGGATGACTACAAGATAGATAAACTAAACCAGGGTAACAGGCTGAACTACTGTAGCAAGGTAAACTAAGATATCGTGATAAACTACGGTGTCGTGATAAATCAAGGTATCACATCGTCAGGTTTCTATCAAGTATACTATCCCAAGGTATCTATCATGTCTAACATCCCCCGGTGTCTATTATGTATATTTTTCCTGGTTCTAACATGTATATTTGCTTTGCACCTCTCGTACTAGTATCCCAACCCGCGTCATGTGTTGACCATGAATGTCCCTTGCCCAATGTCATGTAATGGTCCACGTCAACCTAATATATAGCATATGTAGGTTTTCCCAACTCGTCTGTTTCTTCCCAAGTATAAGTTCAGTCCTTTGCCGTAGGCCATACGGGCTTTCCCATGTAAACGTTTTATCCTTGAGGTTATTTTGGACTGCCACCCTTGATCTAGTTATGTTTCCTTAACGTGAACTATCGCGCGTCCACTTAGGATTTATGCCACCTAGGACCGCTAGGGATTATGCTACCTAATGAACGTTTCCGTGTCTCGGTTTGGGTTTTTCCACCTAGGGCCACTAGGAATTATGCCACCCGTCAACCGCGCCCTTTATCCCACGTATGTATCGTGAATCGTTTTCCATGTCTAGACGCACATGTTCCTCAATGTGCCCTCCGAGTTCCGTGCCAGGGCAAACCAAGAAATACGGAACTCGGTCGGGAGCTTTAAGTCGTCTGCTAATGCAGATATCAAGGTCTGTTTTTGTACCCGTGGCTATGGTCCCACGTGACCCCTCCCTCAACTACTGAAAGGCAACCCAAGAAAAATCATGTATGAGAACCACATCCCGGCCCCACTATAGCCCCACTTTCCTACGGGCCTACCTCACCCATGACTCGATAGCAAGAACATGGTCTGTTGGGGGTTCCCTGCCTTTCCGTTCGTACACGATTGACTAAAGATGGTAGGTAGTCGACGACGTGCTATCCAGGGCAAAACCAAGTATCGCCGACTCCACGCTAATCCACCCCAGTCTTTAGGTCGCTCGCATAGCAACCAAGGCATACTCTTGGTTCTTCTACCGCAGACCTTAACCTCTCATAGGCCTAGTATAATTACTTGGCAGCCCACAGAGGGATCCCAAGAATATCCTCACGTCCCCCGAAGCTTCCACTTCGGCACCCAGTGCGCTGGAGCTTTTATCCAAGTCAGATAACTTGCTCCCCCTCGTATACTAAGCGATGACCTACCGTACCAGGTTACTCATCGTTTTGAGAATTAGTCCTATGTCCTTAGCTAAGAATTATTACTTAGTTACCCTTAACTAAGGTTTACCACTTAGCTTCCTTTCCCATTATCCTTGATTAACCACGGTTTTCTACCTAGTTCTTCTAGCTAGGGTTTGTCTATTGGGTTAAGTGTTATCATTCAAGTCCATGACTTAACCCGCCCACGAATCACGTCAAAGATTGGCTAAGTATTTAAGTTCGAGACTTAGTCCCACAAGTTGGTTAAGTGTACCCAGAGGCTCATGACTTAACCCTATCAAGTCAAATTGGTCAAGTACTAGCTTACCTTAATCCTATCGGATTATCTTGCTAGATCGATTAAGCATAGATTATCTTAATCCCATCAAATTATCGATCGGATTGGTTAAGTATAGGTTGGCTTAACCCCATCCTCTAATCGTACTACAATGGTTAAGTATATTCTAAAAAGGTCTTGTGACTAAACCTTATCAGGTCCGCATATTAGATTGGTTAAGTGTAAGTTACTTAACCCCATCAAATCATCATGTATAATTGGTTAAGTATAAGTTGCTTAACCACATTAAATTATCACGTTAAGTTAGTTAAGTATTGGTTACTAAACCTCATTGAATTGCCAAGTTTAAGTTGGTTAAGTGTTTAACTTAACCCCGTCGAATTACCGTGTTTAGATTAGTTAAGTGTGGATTACTTAACCCCATCTAATTACCGTGGTTAGATTAGTTAAGCGTCAATTACTTAACCCCATCTAATTACCGTGGTTAGATTAGTTAAGCGTCAATTACTTAACCCCATCTAATTACCGTGGTTAGATTAGTTAAGCGTCAATTACTTAACCCCATCTAATTACCGTGTTTAGATTAGTTAAGTGTAAATTACTTAACCTCATCCCCTAATCATCTTGCATGGTTAAGTGTCATTAAGAAATCAAGCCCGGTCCCACTTAACCTACCCATTCGTGTCATATCGGTTAAGTTTCATTAATCAAATTTACTTAACCTTATCATGTGGCATTAATTTAATTAATGCACTCTCAACCTCTCACATTAGACCTTGTTGTGGTTACTAGTTAAGCCGGGCGGGTCCGGGTAGATTTATGCCACAACCTAGTCTAACCTCGGGTCTTAAGCGCGACATGACCAACTTCTCACATTGGGTCCTATTGTTTGTAGCCACTAGTTAAGCCGGGCGGGTCAGGGTAGATTTATGCTACAAACTCAACCCAACCTCGAGTTGGCCACTTTCATGTTTGGTCTAGTGTTATATTATACTTACAACCCATACGTGTCTAATTTCACGTCCCAAGTTTACCTCACGTGTCATGCACCCATTTTTGGTTCAACTTACATGTCGTGTTCACATGTAGCCTCAAGTCAAGTTTTCATGTCATATTCAAGTCAAGACTTCGCGTCATGTTCATGTTTATCTAACTACCCAAAATCGTGTTTTCTCTTGAGTAAAAGTGAGTCAACATAGTAGGTATACTATGGTCACATGTAGACCCCAAAACATGCACGATGCCACAAAAGGGATTGGCTCCAAACATGCATGGTGTCATAAGGGGGTTTGGCCTTAGAACATGCATGATAGTGTTGTATAGGGATTGGCCATAAGCATGCATAATGTCATAAAGGATTTGGCCACAAACTTGCATATTATCATATGAAATTTACTCACAAACTTGCATGTTGTCATAACGGGATTTGACCTTACATAAACATGATATCATAAGGGGTTGGTTTCATTTACATGCATAAGCCCCAAAGTCCAATTTATGCCATTATTTCACAAGTCAAAGAGGCTCTAAGTGTTCATGCTATCATACTACAAGTAAAGGTCCAATCTTGCATGGCAAACTAAGTCCAATGCAACATGAATAGCATGGTTTAGTCGCTACAACATCACCCAAAATCATATGTTCATGATAGAGAGGCAAACTAGGTTCCCATAGGCTAACATACTCATGTTGCTTTGCATTTTATCCCATGTCACATCAAAATCATCGTTTAAATCTACAAGTAGCTAGAACTTACATAGCGTGGCAAGAGGACTAGGAGCATGAATCGTTTTGACGAAGAAAGGTGGCTCCTTTGATGAAGATCCGTCATGAAACTCGCATAGCAACGTTGATTTGGCCTCTATTTAGTGTAGCAAGCTTGCACCTTTTGATTTGAACCCGATTTGAATGCATAGGCTCTAGGGATTGGAGATGGAGGCCATGATCAAAATTGATTTTGGCAGCACTTAGTTGCTAGGTTTGATTTTTAGGGATTTAGGTTAGGTTTAGGGTCTTTTTATAGAGATTAGGATAGTTTTAGGCCCTTAGATTAACCCTAGGATAGATCTGAATCATCAAACCACATCAGAAGCTTCCAGAACAAGACCAGAGACCAGTGCAGGTGCACCAAGCCAAGATGGCTCGGCCACCCATGTCGACAGCCAAGTCGACAGGACTGTCGACTTGGGACAAACCAAGTCGACTCCCAAGTCGACAGGGCTGTCGACTTGGGGTGCCTGGCGGGAATTTTTCCCGCCTAGCCTTCCAGCCCTAATTTTCGAAATTTGAACTCGTTTTTGAACTTGAATTTTCTGAAAACTTCGTCGGACCATAACTTGGTCATACGGACTCCGATTCTCGAAAACTCAGACTCTATTTCGCGTATTTTTCCGAGACGAACGCAATGGCATAGCCCGTTTTACTTGATTCAGAATTTAAAATTAAATTCTGCCTTGATTCTCGTCTTAATCATGTTATCGAAATACGGGTTGTTACATTCTCCCCACCTTTTAGGATTTCGTCCCCGAAATCTCCAAGTAAGGGAAAACATATCCTATCATCCATCATCCATCTACTCAAAACATCATCCACAAGCGACCATTGTCCTTAGATGATTTCTAATGTTGTATGAACATATGCAAAACGTGTGTGTATATGCTCCTTAGCTAATGCTAATGATTAGGCCTGAATGATCTTTCTAATGCAAGATATGTTAAGTGCCATGAATCCAACATGTATGCAAATAGTCCTAGTCATATAAGTACTATATGCGTGCACAAACATTCATTCATATGCAACATCCACATGACAACACATTCAATTTCATCCATAAAGAAGTATAAATGCTCGTGCATATGCAACATGGAACGTGATCGCGTCAATCTAGTATCTAACGTGTATTCGCGCATCCACGAGCAACCACTTGCAACCATTTGCAACCATATCAATCATAACATGCCTCAAATACGTGTTTACATCCATAGCGTTCTACCTAAGGTTCCCAAGATAAGATCGAGAAGATAGACAAGACAAACTCCTTACGGGGTTTGTAACAGAAACAGGACCGAGAGGATATCCACCAAGCGATAGCATGCAAGTAAGCTTTACAGGTGAACCAAGGATCAAAGATATCCTCTTAAAAAGAGACGTGATGCGCACGTCCAAGTCGTATATCCATGAGCTTAATTCCATCATGCCTTGACCGCCTTTGACTTCATGATTTCGTAGCTCCTTGATTCCTATTTCCAAAGTATGAGTCGGAACTCTTTTCACTGTCGCCTCTCGTTCCACTTCCATTTATTCTTTCCCTATTATACTTAGCTCAACCCTATCTACGTACTCATGCAAGCTCTCCAAAAATTCACTAGTGAATTCTGGATCTCGTTTTCCGATGCCAATCCATGTTGCCAAGAGTTCTTACTAGGGTGATTCCCATAACTCATGCATAATCGAACGAACCATCCGCCTTAGCGGCGAATTCTATTCGAACGGATTTCCAACACTGCATCCCGGGATTCTTGGTAACTAACCATGACAGAACCCAAAAAGGTTACACGAGACTTCGAGGGTATCACCAAGATGAGTCGAGAGTCTAACTACCCTCTTTCCAAAACCGAGAGTGGCACCCCTTATTGGGTGGCCACTTTATCCTTAGAATCCCTCCGTAGTTGAGACACGTCATTCTCAAATCCAACAAGTCATAAAGGAATGGACCAACTCACCAACCAGATTTTTGGGACAAAACTGGGATCCTCTACCATGCTAGTACTAAGGTGCAGAGACTCAACTATCCAAGCAGACTTAAATGATACGATGATCAAGACAAAGTCTGGACGGGATGATAGAAAAGAACGACTAAACCTTTACCAGAAACGGCACCATTTCTTTTAGGTATCCTAGAAATGAGAGCGTACTATTTCCCTCTCCGCTGATCTTGTCCTTGTCCTCCTCGATGGACTAAGCCATAACAACAGTTGCTTATCCTTAAGCTGGTATCCTTTACCCTTACTCTTATTATCCTTTCTTGTAACTTCGGTAACAAGTCTCTCGAGAACCACCTCCATCGTACGGGAAACACCTACGTGGCTAGACAAAGATTAGTCACAGTTAGAACTACTGTGACCACAGATGGAGGAAAGAAAGGAAACGAGATTCAATCAAGGAATCAAAGGATGGTGCTAATGGCTTTTAGGGAATAGCCTTTAAAAACTTTTCTTGAAAAATGCTTCTTTGTAAACGGTTTCTCAAATAGTTTTCAGAAGGTTTTAAAAACTTTTGCCCAGTCTGGTAACCTTCTGCTCTGATACCAAATGTTACACCCCGCCTCCGCTAGGGTCACTCGCAAAGGAATGCACTAGCTTTAGAGGGGCATTATTGGTAAACATGCACAGAAATATCACAAGACAGAACATATAAAATAGCGGAAGTAAAATCAAACTTTCATAAACATTAATAATTAAGGTCTAAAGCCTTTTACATCAGAGTACATCAAAACCTGTCCTGCAATAATAAAGAAGCATAAAAACCTTTTCATAAATTATTCCCCAAAGTAAAGCGGTGAAGCAGCCATAGCCAAGAGAAGACCAAGCTATACATCAAGCTATACATGATGACCTTCAAGCATAAGAGGTTCGAACTAAACAACATCATTTCCTCCCTGGAACCTGGGGGGGAAACGGAAGACAAAGAGGCGAAAGAAAACGAGGTCAGTCATAAAGACTGGTAAGTCCTATCTACTTCCAGTATAAAAACAGGTAAAGGTAACATGACATGCATAAACTGAAAGTAAACATAAGGATGACTACAAGATAGATAAACTAAACCAGGGTAACAGGCTAAACTACTGTAGCAAGGTAAACTAAGATATCGTGATAAACTACGGAGTCGTGATAAATCAAGGTATCACATCGTCAGGTTTCTATCAAGTATACTATCCCAAGGTATCTATCATGTCTAACATCCCCCGGTGTCTATTATGTATATTTTTCCTGGTTCTAACATGTATATTTGCTCTGCACCTCTCGTACTAGTATCCCAACCCGCGTCATGTGTTGACCATGAATATCCCTTGCCCAATGTCATGTAATGGTCCACGTCAACCTAATATATAGCATATGTAGGTTTTCCCAACTCGTCTGTTTCTTCCCAAGTATAAGTTCAGTCCTTTGCCGTAGGCCATACGGGCTTTCCCATGTAAACGTTTTATCCTTGAGGTTATTTTGGACTGCCACCCTTGATCTAGTTATGTTTCCTTACCGTGAACTATCGCGCGTCCACTTAGGATTTATGCCACCTAGGACCGCTAGGGATTATGCTACCTAATGAACGTTTCCGTGTCTCGGTTTGGGTTTTTTCCACCTAGGGCCACTAGGAATTATGCCACCCGTCAACCGCGCCCTTTATCCCACGTATGTATCGTGAATCGTTTTCCATGTCTAGACGCACATGTTCCTCAATGTGCCCTCCGAGTTCCGTGCCAGGGCAAACCAAGAAATACGGAACTCGGTCGGGAGCTTTAAGTCGTCTGCTGATGCAGATATCAAGGTCTGTTTTTGTACCCGTGGCTATGGTCCCACATGACCCCTCCCTCAACTACTGAAAGGAAACCCAAGAAAAATCATGTATGAGAACCACATCCCGGCCCCACTATAGCCCCACTTTCCTACGGGCCTACCTCACCCATGACTCGATAGCAAGAACATGGTCTGTTGGGGGTTCCCTGCCTTTCCGTTCGTACACGATTGACTAAAGATGGTAGGTAGTCGACGACGTGCTATCCAGGGCAAAACCAAGTATCGCCGACTCCACGCTAATCCACCCCAGTCTTTAGGTCGGTCGCATAGCAACCAAGGCATACTCTTGGTTCTTCTACCGCAGACCTTAACCTCTCATGGGCCTAGTATAATTACTTGGCAGCCCACAGAGGGATCCCAAGAATATCCTCACGTCCCCCGAAGCTTCCACTTCGGCACCCAGTGCGCTGGAGCTTTTATCCAAGTCAGATAACTTGCTCCCCCTCGTATACTAAGCGATGACCTACCGTACCAGGTTACTCATCGTTTTGAGAATTAGTCTTATGTCCTTAGCTAAGAATTATTACTTAGTTACCCTTAACTAAGGTTTACCACTTAGCTTCCTTTCCCGTTATCCTTGATTAACCACGGGTTTCTACCTAGTTCTTCTAGCAAGGGTTTGTCTATTGGGTTAAGTGTTATCATTCAAGTCCATGACTTAACCCGCCCACGAATCACGTCAAAGATTGGCTAAGTATTTAAGTTCGAGACTTAGTCCCACAAGTTGGTTAAGTGTACCCAGAGGCTCATGACTTAACCCTATCAAGTCAAATTGGTCAAGTACTAGCTTACCTTAATCCTATCGGATTATCTTGCTAGATCGATTAAGCATAGATTATCTTAATCCCATCAAATTATCGAGTCGGATTGGTTAAGTATAGGTTGGCTTAACCCCATCCTCTAATCGTACGACAATGGTTAAGTATATTCTAAAAAGGTCTTGTGACTTAACCTTATCAGGTCCGCGTATTAGATTGGTTAAGTGTAAGTTACTTAACCCCATCAAATCATCATGTATAATTGGTTAAGTATAAGTTGCTTAACCCCATTAAATTATCACGTTAAGTTGGTTAAGTATTGGTTACTTAACCTCATTGAATTGCCAAGTTTAAGTTGGTTAAGTGTTTAACTTAACCCCATCGAATTACCATGTTTAGATTAGTTAAGTGTGGATTACTTAACCCCATCTAATTACCGTGGTTAGATTAGTTAAGCATCAATTACTTAACCCCATCTAATTACCGTGGTTAGATTAGTTAAGCGTCAATTACTTAACCCCATCTAATTACCGTGGTTAGATTAGTTAAGCGTCAATTACTTAACCCCATCTAATTACCGTGTTTAGATTAGTTAAGTGTAAATTACTTAACCTCATCCCCTAATCATCTTGCATGGTTAAGTGTCATTAAGAAATCAAGCCCGGTCCCACTTAACCTACCCATTCGTGTCATATCGGTTAAGTGTCATTAATCAAATTTACTTAACCTTATCATGTGGCATTAATTTAATTAATGCACTCTCAACCTCTCACATTAGACCTTGTTGTGGTTACTAGTTAAGCCGGGCGGGTCCGGGTAGATTTATACCACAACCTAGTCTAACCTCGGGTCTTAAGCGCGACATGACCAACTTCTCACATTGGGTCCTATTGTTTGTAGCCACTAGTTAAGCCGGGCGGGTCCGGGTAGATTTATGCTACAAACTCAACCCAACCTCGAGTTGGCCACTTTCATGTTTGGTCTAGTGTTATATTATACTTACAACCCATACGTATCTAATTTCACGTCCCAAGTTTACCTCACGTGTCATGCACCCATTTTTGGTTCAACTTACATGTCGTGTTCACATGTAGCCTCAAGTCAAGTTTTCATGTCATATTCAAGTCAAGACTTCGCGTCATGTTCATGTTTATCTAACTACCCAAAATCGTGTTTTCTCTTGAGTAAAAGTGAGTCAACATAGTAGGTATACTATGGTCACATGTAGACCCCAAAACATGCACGATGCCACAAAAGGGATTGGCTCCAAACATGCATGGTGTCATAAGGGGGTTTGGCCTTAGAACATGCATGATAGTGTTGTATAGGGATTGGCCATAAGCATGCATAATGTCATAAAGGATTTGGCCACAAACTTGCATATTATCATATGAAATTTACTCACAAACTTGCATGTTGTCATAACGGGATTTGACCTTACATAAACATGATATCATAAGGGGTTGGTTTCATTTACATGCATAAGCCCCAAAGTCCAATTTATGCCATTATTTCACAAGTCAAAGAGGCTCTAAGTGTTCATGCTATCATACTACAAGTAAAGGTCCAATCTTGCATGGCAAACTAAGTCCAATGCAACATGAATAGCATGGTTTAGTCGCTACAACATCACCCAAAATCATATGTTCATGATAGAGAGGCAAACTAGGTTCCCATAGGCTAACATACTCATGTTGCTTTGCATTTTATCCCATGTCACATCAAAATCATCGTTTAAATCTACAAGTAGCTAGAACTTACATAGCGTGGCAAGAGGACTAGGAGCATGAATCGTTTTGACGAAGAAAGGTGGCTCCTTTGATGAAGATCCGTCATGAAACTCGCATAGCAACGTTGATTTGGCCTCTACTTGGTGTAGCAAGCTTGCACCTTTTGATTTGAACCCGATTTGAATGCATAGGCTCTAGGGATTGGAGATGGAGGCCATGATCAAAATTGATTTTGGCAGCACTTAGTTGCTAGGTTTGATTTTTAGGGATTTAGGTTAGGTTTAGGGTCTTTTTATAGAGATTAGGATAGTTTTAGGCCCTTAGATTAACCCTAGGATAGATCTGAACCATCAAACCATGTCAGAAGCTTCCAGAACAAGACCAGAGACCAGTGCAGGTGCACCAAGCCAAGATGGCTCGGCCACCCATGTCGACAGCCAAGTCGACAGGGCTGTCGACTTGGGACAAACCAAGTCGACTCCCAAGTCGACAGGGCTGTCGACTTGGGGTGCCTGGCGGGAATTTTTCCCGCCTAGCCTTCCAGCCCTAATTTTCGAAATTTGAACTCGTTTTTGAACTTGAATTTTCTGAAAACTTCGTCGGACCATAACTTGGTCATACGGACTCCGATTCTCGAAAACTCAGACTCTATTTCGCGTATTTTTCCGAGACGAACGCAATGGCATAGCCCGTTTTACTTGATTCAGAATTTAAAATTAAATTCTGCCTTGATTCTCGTCTTAATCATGTTATCGAAATACGGGTTGTTACAGTAATGATAACTAATTTTGTATAAGTTATCTACTGAGAATTGAAACGGTTTTTGTGAAAACAATAAGGGAAATCAAACACTCTTTGTGGTGCTTGATTACATAAAGTCAAAGTAAAAGAAATATAAATGAGTACTATACGGAAAAAGATATTGCTTCAAAAGTTAAAGACGCTCAAGTTGTCATTATTTTTGGTGCTATCTTCAGTATATTCATTTAAAGATTAAAATTATTTTAAGAATAATATGTTATCTTATTGGGCTAATTTAGCGCTTTGGTAACTAAAATAGAGATTGAAGTTTTTATGATTGAAAAGTACTCATTTGATATACATTATAAATAAATGTATGAATAAGGATTAAGAAGTCGCTAAGGATCTCAAAGAATAGAAATAACATACGGATTTTTTTTATAGTTGTTTCTTTAACGAGATATACAGACATATAAAGTAAAATATACTTGATATTTTATAGTTATTATTGAAATTTAAGTCAATTTTTTTGGATTTATTTGATATTTTTTTTATGCTGTCATTTAGTCAGATTTCGGTTTTATATTTCTAACGTGAACATATTAGGTTATTATTGTTCATCAAGAAATAGTAATGTTAATTTATGAATAAATTCCAAATCTTATGTAATTGAAGCTCATACAAGTTATGGCTACTTATGCTAAATAACTTATGTAATGATATCTCAAATTTTGTTTTGGTGACTAATATATTTTTTGTTTCAGTTTACTGAGGAATTATAGATTGAGGTATCATAAATATAGAAAATGCTTTATTGATATTCTAAGGGATTTAAAGTTTATATTTTTTTATGAACCCACACTAAGGAAAAGTTTTAAAGCGGGAATTGCAAAAGTTATTTTGAGGATGTTGAGTTTGGGGGGAGAAATAAAGTAATATCATTGTCTTTAAAGAGAATCATTATCTTTGATTCAACTGCGGTTGCTTCTTCGCTTAAAGTTTAAGATTTGTTTTCTTTTATTAGGAAGAAGTAAATTAAGAATCATAATAAGACGATGTTGAAGATAATTTTTTCTACTGTTTTAAGAAAACAAACTCAACATCCTCAAAATGCAAAGATCACTATGGAAATCCACCTAAATAGGAAGAAATGCTATTTCAGATTATTGTGTAGTATTTCTTCATAAAGATAAATAATGGATTGATAAAGATGTTGCTATGGACTTACATCAATCCATGTAAGGTACTAATTTAAAATGTGGATTTAATAAATGAACATATATCATAAATCTATATGGATAATGAAGTTTGAAATCTCCCTCTAACTTAAGTAATAAGATCATTGGTTATGAATAACTATTCAAAGCCAAAAGGGATCAAGTGGGTAATATTGAATTTTATAAGGCACTTTTATTGATATCGCTATTATTAAAAGGAAATTTTATTTTCTTTAAAGAATGTTTCATTTTGGACTTAGTAAATGATTCTTTAGAATCGATCGCTTTGGAGCTTACTACAGTTTGTACTTTTGAGCATTATCTGATGGAGATTAAAGTTATGTTTCAATGGAGACATTGGTGAAACTACTTAAGAAACTCATTTATGGATTAGTTTTTTGTATTTGGGATTCAAATACACCATTATTTTTCATGTAATTTCCATGCTACACATCCATGATTGATCTATGTCGTTTGATTGTATTGATATATGTGACCATTGATGGGTTTAGTTACGATAAATGTAACAAATGCCGCTTTGATCCTTTGTCAACCCAATTAATGGACGAGATTGTTTCAGATACACCATATGTTATAAATAGCAAATTTGGGAGCTCATAAAGTTAAACACATTTTAAGGTTATTTCATATGTGGCCGAGGGGGAGATTGTTGGAATATTTCGACAATTGGGTCATATATATAAAATAAAATGTGTTGTGCTATTTTGGTGTAAAGCCTAATAAAAGTGATCTAATTTTAGATTAGAATTAATAGGCTTAAAGTTTAAGTTATCATGGGCCTAATGCGTAGATACCGGGGCATTTTATAATTTGTTGAAGGGCCGAATTACAAGATGCCAACTCTATAAATAAGGGGTTATGGTCCCTGAATTACACAAGCCTTAGCAACTCTCTAACCTCTTCTACGGAGAGCTGATTTCAGATCTAGGGTTTGTGTCAATTTGGAAGACCAAACCTAATTCATCTTCTCGTTTAACAACCGACTACGGATTCAGGTATTGCACTGATTAAATACAGATTCAGGTACGCTTCCGCTAATCAATTTATTTATTTTCTGATTTGTTCTCAATTAAATCAATATGGTAACATGTTTGGATCTAGGGTTTCACGATTGGATATTGTTAAAATATACTGAAATCCTAACAGTTTGCAGATGATTTAGTGTTATTCTGCACTCCAGATAGTAGAACGATTGATATCATCATTCAAATTCATGACAACTTCTATGCAATGACAGGCCTTCAAGTACACTTACAAAAATATGAAATGAGAGTTACTGGCCTTACTACTGAATATGTAAATTAGTTATCGGCTAGAACAAGTATAGTTTGTAACAATGAAACTATCACATACCTTTGGTTACCTTTGCCAAGATCACAACAAGCCAGTGTTTGCCTTTGTATAACCTTATCATGTCCCGGATGATGTTTTGGACATTTTGTCTTCTTAGCCAGGCAAGTAGGCTCACTTTAATTAAAGTCGCGGTGTTCTCCATGAAAGTGTATTGGGCAAGGACGTTTCTTCTTCCCACTAAGTTAATCAATCTAATTAAATCTGCTTATATGACGTTTCTTTGGAAAGGAAAGACAGATGGAAGGTATCACTCTCTGATAGCCTTTAAAGAGGTAGAAAAACTTATATGTTACGTGGTCTAGGGATTGTTAACATGGACATATGGGACAAGGCTGCTTTTGTCAAGAACATAGACAGTTTCTTAAGGCAGACTAACAGTATTTGGGTACGGTGGTCAAGAAAACGTGTTGTCAAGGACATAAATTTTTGGACAATGACATAACTGCAGAATTTGAGCTGGAGATGGAGGAGTATATGCAAACTTATAAGTCTAATCTTGCCTTTCTTCAGTTACAGACTATGCACTAAAACCAATGTGAAGTTGTGGTAAGATCCTTGGCTGAGGAATGGATTTATTCTTAGCCGTGAGCTATTTAATATTGAAATTGAAGTGTTTGGAATCAACAGATAAGCTAAACTAAGATAATTCATTTTCGGTAATTCCAACTTGTTTCCTGATACTGCTACGAATAGAATCAACCAGCTTCCTGATATTGCTATGAATAGAATCAACCATCTGTGGAGAGAAGCAGGCAATGTGAAGGTCGATGGTGCTAGTGATAATACGAATCAGTGGGATAGGAGAAAAATTCCATTTCATATCAAGGACATGTACTATAGCTTGTCAAGATATGACTCAGTGACATCTTATGGGTGAAAGAACAGAATTTGGCAAAATGATAATAATGCTCGTGAAGATTTGTTTCTATAGGGTCGTGCTAACTAAAGATAAGCTTTACTCTAGAGGGAGATTGCCTACTTGTATTTTGAATATGATGCAACCTTTACAATGTGGGAAGAAACTAAGCAAAAAACTGTCATGATGGGAGCTAGTAAGAGTAGTGTTATTGAATGGGAAAACTTGGACAAGATGACAAGTAGGAAAAGAAGCAAAGGGAGATTGCTTTGCTATACACTCAAGAAATTCTTAATTGCTGTATGAAGTGAGAGAAATACTAGGATTTTCAATCTTGTTGAAGCCAAGAACAAGGAACAGTTTATTGCAAGTGTAAAATTTGAAGTCGGAAATGGTTTGGAGCTGCTAAACTTCACCTTTGACCTAGGGATAATGTAGCGACTACATTAACAATCTTATATATATATATATATGTGTGTGTGTGTGTGTGTGTGTGTGTGTGTGTGCGTGTGCGCGCGCGCGTGTGTGTGTGCTTGTTATTCTTTTTTCTTGTTTCTTATGCTAATGTGTCGAGTTTCTGCGTTTTCTTGTGTGTATTGTAATTTTCCTGCCTTTCCCCGGTGCATTAATAAAGTGGTAGTGGTCCACTCAACCCCATCGGTCTTCCCCAAAAAAAAAAATCAACTCCCGTATTCAATAGATACTATAAGTGGAATAATGGTATATCCACCTTTTAAAATTCCTCAAGCAGTATGAGTTCTAACTATGAAACTAAAAACAAGTATAAAAAGATCGATTCCATCCAATTCTAATCGATTCATAATCAATTTTTTTAATTACAGTTATACTTTCAAAATATCATATATACAGTACCCGGCTAAAAACTCAAAATTCGAATTTCTATCCAAAACTTAATATTCTTATCCAAATCACCTTAGATCATTTATAATGATTTTACATTTTTTTTTCCATATTTTTAAAGATTTTTATACAGCCTCTTCCAACGATTTCCAGATTCGGTCATCGAACTTCAAGACCTTGGTTTTAGTGAAAAACTGTTTTGGATATAACTACAAATCCATAGATCTAGAGCTAAAATTTCCTTTTTCATTTGAAAACAGTTATCATTTGAAACCAAAAAATTTGTTTTGGGAAAACTCGATTTAAATTGCATCCTATATAACTGTTTGAAGTTTATGGCTGAAATTCGCGAACTACTGCAGCGCAGCAAGCTCTATTCGAAACATATTATAATTCCAATTGAAATCCACTCGATTTATTTCAAATATGTTTATAAACATTTAAGAACATATATAAACTTATTTCAAAACATTATTTTCAAATTTCAACTTCAAATTCAATTATTTACTGTAAACACCCGATAGGAATTCGATGCCCGAATTCCGACAATAATACATAAACTCATTTTGCTTGCCAAAACCCAAGTATCGAAAACACCAGGTAGTTAATAGAAAGAAATTAGAGGGTAAGCTAAGAAAGAAATATTAGAATAGAAGAAGAACCAACACAACACACAGTCTCACATCGTAGTGGAACAAAATATAATATAGAAAAAAAATATTTATAGTGAGCTTAAAATAAAACTTACAATCATCAGAGTACATCAACACATATGGACAGTTATAACAAACTATACTCATATACAATCACACAACGAAATGATAACTATATAATATCATATGTCTGAACTCTTCCAACTCGTCTCTTTATAGCATCTGATAACCTGAACCTGTAAAACTCGGTCCAATCCAAGCATTGCAAACACCAGGATCAGTCTGGTGAACCAGCGTGAGAAAACCCACTATGTTTAAGGGTATCATCTAACTTGATTTCTAAGTTCAAATCTTTTCGAAAGAAAGGGATAATCGTAAGTCAAATCCACACATAAATACGAAAAGTTTTACCTTACGATAACCCAAAACATTTTTAAAATTAATACTTTTATGATATTATAATAGTGTCTAAATCAAGTAAATAACAATCTAGCAGAATGCTTTCATCTCACGCTCTACACACATAGAATACAATCAAAAACCGCGGGCATTTATTGGAGAATGGATTTTTAAGTATGGCATGGTATGGACCACCTTCCAGCAGTCTACCTTTAGAGAAAATACACTAGGGTTCAACAAGAACATCTTGCAACTCAAGCTAAACATAACCATCCATTCACTTCACTCGAATGTTGCGAATATATTGTCAACTAACGTAATAATTGGAAGGAAAGATGGAATTAGAAATGACAAGGAATATGCCACTAAACTTGAAAATAATAAATATCCATTGCTTGAAATTTTTAGTATCCCTCTTCCTATAAATATTAGATAATTTATTGGAATTATCACAATTAATCATTAATGTTTTGAAGCTCCAACATTTTTGAACATGGAAAGGTTTTTCATTTTGTTATATGAACTGAAATAATAGTGATAAAATTGGATTTATAAGTACAAATCTGTTAGTTTATAATAAATCCCATTTTTGAAAAATTTTGAATTTTCCTTCGAAAAGGCAAAGAAAAATCCTTTATCTTGATTTTTGGGGTATTTGATTTCGAACGTTTAGTTTTATGTCAGCTAGTTAAGAGGAAAATCCTTTATCTTATTTCGGATTTCTAGTTGATTTCCTGTTTAAAGTTCATTCGTTGTATAGTTGCAGCATAGTTTTTAAGATTGTAAATCTTTAGAGATGGTTCGGAGTTGGACAACGGTCTTTGGTACCGTTGTGATGAGGATAATTGTTTTCTGGATCATGTTAAATGTAAAGGTGACGCGGGACTATTAATATTTTAATTTGGCCTAATAAGGTCAAGGTTCAACCTTTTCCCAAAGCCTATTTAATAATGATCGTTTAACTAGAATGTTCAACTAGTTAATGAGTTTCGGTACAACTTGGACGTAGGACTCAGCAGTAAAAGTTGCATCCAAATTACCCCCTTAACTTCCTTCTTTCGTCCTTCCTTTTTCATCTAGCCGAACCATTTCTTATCCTTCTTCTCTTTCTTTGTCGTCGCCTCGTCTCCTCTTTTTCCGTGCTATTTTGCGCATTAGATCTTGCCTCACTAGTACTCCAAGAACTAACTTCTTCTCTCCAACCATTTCTTAGTCCATAATACCTAATTATGTTATCCGATCTTACTCACACCATTTAAGTCTTATCCTTTGAGAGAGATCATTTGGTTGGATCAGAATGATCAAAATATCTCACCGCTCTGGGGCTAAGAAAATTTGTCAAGGTAGTTAGATTTGCGCTGATCTTTTGCTTCAAGATCTTAGAATATGATTTGTTGTTTGTGCTGCACCCGCCTTCGCTATACATTGTTAGAATAGGTTCTTTTAAAGGCGATCGTCGTTTTGGAGATGAAGATTAAGCTACCTTTGTATGGGTTTTCCAAGGAGAATCTCAATGATATTTTAGAGGAATTCATGTCTTATGCGGACTTGAATGGTCTTTTCTTTGACCGACTTAGGAGATTTTTGCAGCAAATCTCTTTTTCATAATGTCGGTTTTGAGTTATGGGATCTATGTTCGAACTACCCATGTAGACGTGTGACCCATTAAGCACATCGTTCTATAAATGGGAAGTTATGACTAGATTTGTCTCATGATGCAGAAATTAATCTCCTGCTTGATCGTTGGCGTAACCATAATCTAGTACTGCATCATATTCAATTCATCTTGTTGTTCTTGTGTGTTGTCTCATGGAGTTACTTCCTATGATTTCGCCTATCCATTTTTGTCTTTATACAATATTAGGTGGATTTCCATGAGGAACTATTTTGTGGTAGGTTTCCTTTCTCATCAAATCTCTCTTAAGAGATGGTGATGTGGAACCCTTCAACAACACCAATATTGTTTGTAACATGAGACCGAGCATCTTACTACCATGATATGGTTAATTAAAGATCATAAGAATTGGTTTGAGCTCCAGCCGCTGAGCCAGACATCTCATTTTTTATAGCTATTGTTTTGGGTGTTTCGGTGTTGTTGTTTTATCATCGTCTTCATTGTTTTCCTTTCCAACATCAGGTTCTTGGCTTTGTGGTGGTTCGTGCTTGTAATTGTTAGTTTTGTTTAAATTGCATGATTTAGGTTAATGAGATTCTATGTTTGAATTGTTTATGTCATTCACGCATGCCTGTTCAAATGAAATCTTATTTTTCTTATCTTAACTATAAGTTGTCCTAGAGCAGGAAATAATATAATTTTGTGTTGGAGAAATTTTAGCAATGGATTGGTTTCGCGTTGTTTTCATCACAGATATATAAATAAATAAATCACCATTCCTTGTCATGCTAAAATTTATTTTGATTTTTTTGTGTGTCATTTCAATTTTCGCATTTACTGCGTAACTGACTTCCTTTTTCACCAACATGTGACTTGAATCCTTTAAGTTTAAGCAAAATACATTTTTGAAGTTTTGGAAAACGTTGTTTTAAAAAAAACTTTTTATCATTTTTAATTTTTTTAGGAAAATGAAATGGTTTTAAAAAGAAATTTTCAAAATAAATATAAGAAGTTTTCTAGCGGAAATTTATTTTTATGAAAATTTCGATCTTTGGTCACTTGAACAGTGCAAAGGAAGATTTTTGGATGCTTTGTGTGCACCTTTTAGTGGTGCAATTGGACCGATGATACGATAAAAACGTTACCGACAACAAGGAAAATGTTGTCTTAGCCTTGGAAACATTGTTCCCATACCTTGTCAACGATGCTTGTGGGTTATTAATTGATTCATTTTACATTTCATAGTTTGCTTTAAGCCACCTTTATAGTCTAATGGTGGAATTTTCGGAGTATTTTGGGTAAATGAGGTGAAAGTTTCATTGTAGGGCGGGAAATGGAGTTTCTGTAAGCGGGGAAAACGAATTCTTTGCTTTGATATCCTTTTTCGGTTTTGGAGAAATTAAACAGGAAACAATTAGATTGCGTAGTGTTTTGGATGCAAAATTAGTTGCTTCACACTTTTGTTTGTAATTGTGTGAAGGTAATGGATGAAAAACAGTTTTCAAATTTTTCATTCATATAGAACTACCAGTATATTTAAGATGTTTTGCATCATGCTTTCAAAAAGTATTTCAAAATTTTAGTGCATACATGTAGAAGGATCCGATTTAGAATCATCTTGCATGCATATTTTATGGTTGAACTGCAATACGTACGCCTCACGTATACACATAGTTGTAAAGTCGATGAACACAAATTGGTTGCATATAATATGACAATAGGTGTCAAAATTTCAAGACGAAATTTCTTTTAAGGAGGGAAGAATATAACAACATGGAATTTTGGTAATAGAAATTAATTATTAAAATTTCAAAAATAGCAATTTCTGCAAATGATGTAGTTTGACCACGAAACTTTAACTGATGTGTTCGTATCGGAATTCTGGTTAACTTTCATGTTTGAAACTTTGTGAACTGAAGCCGTATGAAAAAGTTACGGATGAAAGACGATAATGGACGAAAATAAATAAATCATAATAGTTATATATTATATACCTTGTTTAACCTGCCTCACTGGGCAGCGGACAACCCCAGCAGTCGACCATAGTGGTCGACCGACGGTCGACACTAGCGATCGACCCACTAGGCACCAGAACACCCAGTGACTGCTAGGGTTAAGGGCTTAGATTATTATATATTATTAATGAATGGACGGATATGAACTAAATTGAATCTGACGGTTCATGACCAATTCCATCCTATAAATAAAGGGTTATGGCCTCATTCTTCTCCATACAAATCTGTTAACAACAGAGAAGCTCTGCCATTTTCCTCCCTCTTCAAACCTAATTTCTTAATTATAAACATATTCATATACAAAAAATCATATAGAATTGAGAGGATTATCAGATTCAATGGAAAAAATGTGAATTAATGCTCCAAATCAGATTCTCTTATCTTTCCCTATTTTCTTGCATATCAACAGATCTGAAAGTATCCCCTTTTCAGATAAATTATAGATTTATAAGAATTTGGGAATTATTAGCCTACAAGTTTATTCAAACTTAAGATTTGGATGCTTTCAAGTGAGTAGGAAATTTATAGACAAAGTTATAATATCATATTTATCTCGTTTGAACTAGATCTGAAAGTATATGCCTACTTTTATTAGATCTATTATTAATATTAATGAATTTGAATTGGCACCTATCAGATATGCAAATAAATATTGTCAAAACTTGGGAATTGTGAATTATGGTCAGGAATAACATGAATTGTAGGCTTATTTTTTTTATACATATTTCTTATAATTACATTGGAAAATATATTGTGGTTGTTGCAAAACACTATAGATCTGAAAATTAGTCCCATTATACACCATTTAGATATAGTTATATTCCAGATATCTAGTTTCAGTGTTGAATGATAAAATATGCAAATTTGGACAAAAAGATATAATGGTAAATTATGTGACTGTATTTTTAAAAGGAATAAGCCTCTTTGTATTCAATGTTGTTGGGGTTTTGGCTTAGTTGTTGTAAATATGTCATTTTCCTTTCTTTTTTAACAAAGATATTAGTTTGAGTTCACAAGAGATGTGATCAAAGGATTGAAAAAGGGGAAAGTGGTGCAAATGTACGTATAATATAAATATGCATATTTGTGGATAGTTTGCATCAACTATACTAAACATGCACTAACATATATTTCTTGTGATTTAAAAATATGTTAATTCCATTAATTAGGCGTAATTTAGCTAATGGTCATTTTGTAAGATTTGGAACCTCTTGGCAAGATTGAATGCAAAACAGAATGTTTAATTGTTGATTGAACCAAATCATTAAATTTAAAAATAACAATAAAGAAAATAACTACGTTAACCACGTGAAAATATAAATATATAATATTATCCATCCAAATCTACGTAAAATGATAAAATATACATTGTATCGAATGTTTGGAAGTTTGAACGATATTCGATTATGGAATTATATATGAAAATATAATCCATATTGAATGAATATATTTGTAATGACAATTGTAACAATCAATATAATTAATTGCTATAAATAGGGCCACAATTCAATAAATAACAATTGTAACCGATGTTGATTAGGGAAAAGTGAATATAATAGGATAATGGTTACAATTCCTAAATTGATTAGGATTAATGTTGTAGACTCCAATTAGGAAATATAACTATAAACGCATCTAGACACGAGGTTAAGCTCAACTTGTGGTAGAAGTCTGTTCGGAACCGACTAGCAAATCCAGCATCCACAAGTGGTCAACCTAATGTGAGAGGTCTGGTGCACACACACATATACATATATATATACATATATATATATATATAATGGGAAACAAATAAATAAATAAATAAGAATAGTAATTGTCTGTTGGGGTACACCAAATAGATACTTCAGGACTAATAAAATAAGGATACCCAGTGTAAATGGTTGCCTTAAGAAAATATGACCGTTATGGTCATAAATGGCAATAAACTTATGAACAGAAGTAAATGGTGAATAAAGGGGATTAATGGGTATTGATTGTTGTTTAAATACTAAGTTCTGTTAGGAAAATAATTAAATAAATATCCTAGGGTAAGGAGGATATAACTTTCCTTATTCACGATTAGAACTTATAATTAAAAGTTAGAATTGGACTTAGTAGGTTAGTGATGTGAAACATTATTAACCATAGGAACCCGTGAGGATAATTAATCGTGTACATATAGTATTCCATGAAAAAAAAACGAGAATGACTTAATAACGTAGCCCACTTTATCCTAATAAAGAAAGGTATTGAAGGCTAATGGGGTGCAAAATTAATAATCTTTTCGTATAATCCGCTTCCTTGGGTCTTAAGTGGCTTGGGTTGAGGAGTTCACCTGGGAGTAGGTCTTTCAGTTTAGGGGTCTTAAATGGTGTGTATGTGTGGCCTACCCAAACCCGAAAACTAAAATGTCAGATATGGCTACCTATCTTATAGTAAGTAGTAAGCGACCGGGAGATTATGCAATAAGGTTAGGTAGATGTGTAGAGAGTGATAAAACACCATCTATCACCTTACATGGGGTAAGGGTATATGCGTGAATGACGAAAGCCTTAACTTGTAGGGTTCGTAGCTAGTGCCCTCTAGTTTTTGTTAATGTTGAATATATTATCGAGGAATAAAAAGTGACCAATAGGTCCGTTTAGGGTCTCAACCGATCAGAGAGAATTCACCCTATCTATCATCGATAGTGGGGCATTTAATAATAAATAATAGTGAATGAGGAAATATATATATATATATATATATATATATATATATATATATATATATAGAAACTCCATAATTAGAGGTCAACCCTCGATTAAATAACCAGACATGCTCTGGTATAAAGGCTTCACAAATATGTGTGTAAATGTCCTATATTAGTATTATACTTTAGGAATACTACTCTGGGAAGAGTAGTAGAATCGTGCGTAAACATTTACAAGGTTAAGCTAGAATCACTTACCTTGGTAGGCACACTTCTTGGGTTGAACCAAACGGGATACATTTGTGTATTATAATCTGTGTTGTACATTTCCTATTCACTAGAATCTTGTTGTTATATTCCCTTTCTCATTACAACCACTAAGGTTTTCTAGAGAAGGTCGGGTTCTCAAAGGTATTTAAGTTTGGCTTTCGGTTCTCGTTCATGCTATGTATTGGCAAAGTGAATTACTTTAAAAAGGTAGTTACTTCGGTTAATACTAGTTTATCCTATTTTGTTTCCGCTGTGACTTTTTTATCGTACTCTGATTTTTCTCATGCTCATTTATTGCAGGTACCAAATATATACGCTCCATGCTTGGATGTGTTCAAATTTCGATTTTTTATGAAATTTGGGCTCAGAAAAGTGTGGGGTGCTACATTTTGTGATCGTACATAATTTAAATGCGTGTTGATTCATATTGTGAAGTTATGAAGGAATTTTCACAAACTATCTCAGAATTCGTTGAAACCTTTTCCATCGTGTCTGCAATATCGTTTTATACTAAGATGTAAATTTTTATCTCGGTTGAAGTCTTTTGTAGGTGTTTCTGAGTGTTACTTCATGATGAAGTTTGGTATAATAATATTTTATTGATTTGGTTACCCTATAAATACAACTAAGAAGTCAAAAACCTAAAAGTTCTTTCCTCCATGGTCAACATGTTCCATGCCACCGCTGTAAGAAATGAATGGATAAGAACTTCAATTTTTCTCCCGATAAAAGATTTCGATCCACTCAATGATTTCAAATACTCTTAACATAAAACTTCTAAAGCTTGGGTAGATCTACAATTTGGACGGTCGAGATGGGTATTCGTGGGTCATCGTGGTCGTAATTTGGCTTGAATACCACAGTAGTTCGTGGTGTTTAGCTCGAGATTGGCGTGAAGATGGTGGAATCTGTTGCAGGCATAGGAGGCTGGTGGGTAGAGGCTTCGATCACCATTGTTCATTGTCAGCATAGGGAGCGATGGTGAGTTATCATGCGAGCATGGTGATGGGTTTCATTTCGAAGCCGTAAACAAGAGCTGTGAAGAGGAACGAAGACCGACCTATTTTCTTTTGGAATGTATTGAAAGGGTTGTGCTTACGTGGAGGGAAAAAGGATAAAGTGGACATCTGTCCGAACAAGCAAATATTGGACGAGTTGATTCTTGTTTGGAAGCAGAAAAAAGAACACAGTCGGTCACATATTTTTCCAAACCGAAGATTTACAAAGTAAATAATTAACGTTTTTATAATATTAATAATTAAGGAAATTTATTATCTAACTTAAATGGTATTCTTATAATAATTATAACTCATTCCAATTTTATCAGAGTCGGATGAAATAAATTGCATCAGAATCATATCAACGAGGTCTACACCATGGATCTAATTTGGACGGATCTAGAATAAGCAGGAATTTACAATTAAATTGAACGATTGTTTAATTTAATTATAACCAAACTTCTTCAACGATATATGGAATGCCAGTATAACTCACTCAGTTCTTCGCACTTACATTTTATATGAGTCGGGTTTTTTAATATGTGTGCTATGGTAGCTAATTGTTTGATGTTTGTTAGTTGTATAATTATATACTGAATGAATTTCTGAAATTAAACGTTGCTTAATTTTAGTGAAAACCAAATCATTATTTTAACGATTGGAACCAATTGAGGTAACTTACCTTGTTGGTCCATTTATAAAATAAACGTGTTTAAAGTAATAAATTACTTGAATTATAATTGTTGTGTTAAATTATTATCATTGATTGTTATAGAAATTATTAGATTAAAATTGGATAATTATTATTCATTGATTTTATTTGAGATGACTTATTTTGATGTAGGGAATGACAGGTTGGAGGCATCCAACTGGATTCCTGACAGTATTTGTTAAATTTTATTATATTATTATATATGTTGAATTATATGAAATTGTGATGGAGGGATTGACAGGTAGGAGGAATCTAGCTGGATTCCTCACTGATATTGATAATGTTTATCAATATGTTTTGTTTTGTTTATTTGGATGTGAAATTGGTTTATATTTCACGTTTGGTACTTTAGTAGATACTGACCTCTTTAGTACCATTGATAAGATAAAAGATTTTATAATTGATGTTAAATATATAACGAACGTTTTCAAAGTTATTTTTATATAAGGATTTGAAATATGATGTTTATTTTAAAAATAATAACGTCGAAGTTTTATTTACGTTTTTATAACTATTTATATTAATGGAAATTCCATGATATCAGTAAACAAATGGTTAAGCGATATAAACTAAATGAGAATGTTAAAATGACTTCAAAGAAGGGGTTAAGCGGTATAAATAGAATTTTAAAATATTTTAAAATGTTGAAATGGACTAACAAAATTGGAAATATACGGTACTTGATTTGAAAGAATTGAGACGTGATTTTTCGTAACGAATGAATGTTTTGTAGACGTTGTTTATAAATTACGAAATATGAATTGATTACATGCGTGAATGAGATCAGCGAATAAATGGATTTGGAAATGGATTGAGAGTATAAGCATGTAATTTTAAAATGTGAATCCAATATTTAATACTGTATATAAAGCCTAATATTCTAAATGATTTGGTAAATGTATACCGATTGAGTTGAAAATTTATAACATTGGTTTATAAAGTTCAAGAGAATTGTTTCTGGGAAATTATAAATGAATGGTTAAGGAAATTATAAATGAATGGATAGGGAATTTATAAAAGGTTAAGGATTTTGAAAATAAAAGATAAAGGGTTTTTGAAATGGAATATGTAATACTTATTTAAAGAGGTTAAGTTGAATTGTTTTAGTTAATCTTATGAAATGATATTTCAAATATATTTGGAAATGATTAGGGAGACTAAAAAGGAATATAATCGTTTGAAAATGGTAAAAAGGGAATGTGATGTGGCATTATGAAATTTGAACTTATCGTACGTTGGTTGAGTTGAGTAACTTCCGAGGTGTCAATCTGATAATGGTTTCGGCCTTCAGGGTAGATACTGAGAGATTTATTCACTTACCAATTTACGATGGGAGGTTGATGGAGTAGCAGTGTAATGATAATAGATATTCTTATATTAAATCATAAAAGGGAAATGTTTTCCGTGACAACTATGGGATTCGAACCCCCGACCTCTTGGAAAGTGACACCATGCTCTAACCACTGTGCTAAAAGATCATTGTGTTAGCTTTTCGAGAGGGGTGTTATGGACTACCCCCTTAAAGAGCCCAGCGTCCTCGTTGGTACATATCACTCACCACCTAGGCATTGTGCATGTAACCCGCATCAGTACCACACTGACTAACATCCGCAGCATTACACACACAATTCCAGCTGGGTATAGGCTCTGATACCAAATGAGACAACCCCGGGATTCGAATCCTCGACCTCCCGAAAAGCAACACCATGCACCAACCACTGTGCTAAAAGATCTTTTTGTTAGCTTTTCGAGAGGGGTGTTACATTTTCTGAATATAGTAAGAATTAGATGTTTTAAATATTTAATTAATGACTGGTAAATTAAAGAGGCTAAATGATGTTGGGTACTGAATCAGTAAATTTATTTTTTATGAATGAATGGTTGTTTATTTGATAGTTAAAGAACCAACTATCAAATCTGGCCTATACGGTTGTTTGTACGAAAAAACTGGGATTGAATTTGCATTCGAAAACCATTCCGAACCAGCGAATATGTGAAAGATGATGATTGAAGATGGAGCAATTGAAGACCATTGATCTTCCTGAGCAGAAGGGCTACTTGTAAAATTCTTTAGTGAGCTCCCGGAGATATTTGACAGTAATTCTATCGTGATTAGAATCTAAAAATTACAAGGACTACTCGCTACTGATATATAGGGTGATTCCTAGGATGTGGTAGGAGGGTGCCTTCAGTTTGTTCAGTCCTAGGACAACTTGTATGGACGAATGTCTAATAGAGTTATTTCCAAAGAATCGCGTACATTGATTTCTACAAACATATCATGTTGGTGGAAAAGGAATTCATTCTTACTGCTTGGAAACCCAGAGTATTTTTGTAGACATTAATTAGTGATTTGATGGATCTGACAATATGATATTCAAAGTGAATGGTGGCCATATGTTCTAAAATGAATATTTAAACCGAAAGCCTCATCAATCGGGAAATGGTATAAAATTGGGTAGGTCGCATGGCTATGTGGGTAGCTCCCATTAAAAGGAAGTATTGCCACCATCTAAAGAAATATCTATTTGTTCTTCTTTCGCTTCTGTGTCTCCCGGGAATGGTTATGTTGCTAGCAACCTGCAAGAGATCTTGAGTGAAAAGTTTTGCTAAATATATCCCATCAGCTATTTCATATGTGATTACGGGCCGAACCAAAGAATTACACAAAAGCCCTAAAATTTTGAAATATGAATAGATTATAATTTAAAAACCATATTTTTATAAAACTAGGCCTTTATAAAATCATTTTTCGAAATGGTATTTCAAAACCGTTGAAACCCCTTTTATTTTCCAAATAGTTTTAAAAATAAAATTTCCTTGAATACAAGGGCACAAACTCAATTAAATGTTTCAATAAGGGTAGATTCAAAAATTTAACGATGTATCAAATAGATATATACCTCGTAATTATATTCCTGAAATGGATACGACATACTAACGTAAACTTTTTTCGTTTTGGATTGAGAAATGGGATTAACTGGAACTACCAACGAAACCAAAAACCAAAAATTGCGACTATCTCGGTTGTAGCTAGATATTTGTCTTGTGTCTAATCTCGAGTCAACAAAATCCTTGATATGTCGTCCTCATGCTCTTCACGACGAGGTCGTCAACGTAATATGGGGTAAGACAGAATTGGCTAGAAACCGGAACTCAACATATTTCAACTCTTAGTTGCTTAAAGCCCATTTATATCATTAGGCCTACAACTAATTTATCATTGAAATAAATTAAAGTCGAGTAAGAACGACGAAGAAAAACAAAAAAAAATCGAATTAAATTCTCTCATGGGTCCTAATTTAACTAATTCCTCTGGTTGTCTAACCTATGCTCTGATACCAATGTAACACCCCACACTTTTTAGAGCCCAAATTTCGATAAAAATCGAAACTTGAATACATCTAAGCATGGAGCGCATATATCTGGTATTTGCAGTAAATGAGCATGAGCATAATCATTGTACGATAAGAAAACTCACGTCGGAAACAAAATAGGATAAACTAGTATTTACCCAAGTAACTACCCTTTTAAAGTAAGTCACCTTGCCAATACCAAGCATGAGAGAGAACGAGAACCGAAAGACAAACTTAAACACCTATGAGACCCTGACCTTTTTTAAAAAACCTAGGTGGTTGCAAGGAGGGAATCATAACAACAAGATTTTGGTGAATAGGAAATGTACAACACAGATTATAATACATAAACGTATCCCGTTTGGTCCAACCCAAGATGTATGCCTACCAAGGTTAGTGATTCTAGATTAACCTTATAAATATTTACGCACGACTTTACTACTCTTCCCAAAGTAGTATTCCCGAAGTATAATACCGAGATAGGACATTTACGCACATATTTGTGAAGCCTTTATACTAGAACATGACTGGTTATTTAATCGAGGGTAGACCCCTAATTACGGTGTTTCTACATATATATTTCCTCGTTCACTATCCTTTAATATTTAATGCCTCACTATCAATGGTAGATAGTGTGGATTCTCCCTAATCGCTTAAGACCCTAGATGGACCTATTGGTCACTTTTTATTCCTCGATAATATATTCAACATTAACATAAACTAGAGGGCACTAGCTATGAGCCATACTAGTTAAGGCTTCCATTATTCACGCATGCACCCTTGCCCTGTGTAAGGTGAAAGATGGTGTTTTATCGCTCGCTATACCATCTACCTGACCTTATTGCATAATCTCCCTAGTCGCTTAGTACTTCCAGTAGGATTGGTGGCCATATCTGACATTTTAGTTTTCAGGTTCGGGTAGGCCCCACATAAACGCCATTTTAGACCTCTAAAATGAAAGAGCTACACCTAGGTGGACTCTTCAACCCAAGTCACTTAAGACCCAAGGAAGCGGACTATATGCGAAGATTATTAAGTTCGCACACCATTAGCCTTCAATACCATTCCCTATTGAGATAAAGTAGGCTACGTTATTAAGCCATTCCTGTTTAGTTTCTTTTCACGGAAATACTATACATACACGATTAATTATCGTCACGAGTTCCTATGGTTAATAATGTTTCACATCACTAAACTACTAAGTTCAATTCTAACTTTTAATTATAAGTTCTAATCATAAATAAGGAAAGTTATATCCCCTAGGATATTTATTAATTATTTTCCTAACTGGACTTAGTATTTAAACAACAGCCAATGCCCATTAATCCCCTTTTTACACCATTTACTTCTGTTCATAAGTTTATTGTCATTTTATGACCATAATAGTCATATTTTCCTAAGGCAACCATTTACACTGGGTATCCTTATTTTATCAATCCCGATGTATCTACTTGGTGTACCCCAATAGATAATTACTATTCTTATTTGTTTATTTATTGGTTGCCTGCTATATATATACATATATATATATATATATATATATATGTATGTATGTATAATTGTGCACTAGACCTCTCATATCAAGTTGACTACTTGTGGATGCTGGATTTGCTGGTCGGTTTCGGGAAGACTTCTACCACAAGTTGAACTTAACATCGTTCCTTAGTACACTGAAATTTACGCATTAGACCCCTCACATTAAGCTAACTACCTGTCGATGCTAGATTTGCCAGGCAGTTCCGAGCAGACTTCTACCACATGTTGAGCTTAACCTCGTGTCTAGAGGCAGTTATAGTTAAAATTTCCTAATTGGGGTTTACAACATTAATCCTAATCAATTTAGGAATGTATCCATTATCTATTATATTCACTTTTCCCCAATCAACTACAGTTACAATTGTTATTTATTGAATTGTGACACTATTTATAGCAATTTATTATATTGATTGCTACAATGGTCATTACAAATATATTAATTCAATATGGATTACGTTTCATATATAATTCCATGATCGAATATCGTTCAAACATCCAAACAATCAATAAAATGTATATTTTGTCTTTTTACGCAGATTTGGATGGATGATATTATATTTATATTTTCAGGTGGTTAACGTAGTTATTTTCTTTATTATTATGTTTAAATTTAATGATTTGGTTTAATCAATAACTGAACATGCCTTTTTGCATTCGATCTTGCCAAGAGGTTCCAAATCTTACAAAAATACCATTAACTATAATTATTGTATATTATGCATAATTAATGGAATTGACATATTTTCAAATCACAAGAAATATATGTTAATGTATGTTTTTGAATAGTTGATGCAACGCAAAAATATGCATATTTATATTTATACATACATTTGCACCGCTTTTCCCTTTTCCAATCTTTTTGTCGCATCTCTTGTGAATTCGAAATAACGTCTTTTTGTTCAAAAAGAGAGGAAAACGACATATTTACGACAACTAAGCCAAAACCCCAACAACAGTGAATACAAAGAGGCATATACCTTTTAAAAATACAATCACATAATTTAACATTATTCCTTTTTATCCAAATTCGCATAATTTATTATTCAACGCTGAAACTAGATATCTGGAATATAACATCTAAATGGTGTTTAATGGAACTGATTTCTAGATCTATATTGTTTTGCAACAATCACAATATATTTTCCAACATGATTATAGGCAATATATATTAAAAAATTAAATAAGCCTATAATTAATATTATTCTGATCCATAGTTTACATGTTTTGACAATATTTATTAGCAGATTTGATAGGTGTCAATTCAAATTCAATAATATTATGAACAGATCTGATAAAAATAGGCATATATTTTGAGATCTAGTACAAATGAGAAACAACCTATTATAACTTTGTATATAAATTTCCCACTCACCTGGAGGCATCTAATTCTGAAGTTTGAGTAATCTTTTAGGCCTACAATTCCCAAATTCTTATAAATCTACAATTTATATAAAAACCAGAAACTTTCAGATCAGTAGATATGTAAGAAAATAGAAAGAGAGGGGAGAATCTGATTTGGAGCATTAATTTACATTCTTTTCCCTTGAATATGATAATTGCGACGGTCCGCCCCACCAGCCAACATTTCCAATGAAAGTGCGTTGTGCCAATGCCCGACTAGCACGGGATGGTTGCCAAATGTCTCACAGCGCATGGGATAAATATAATTATAATATAACTTTGACATAAAACAGGCGAGACAGTGCATAAGTTGAAAATTTAAACATTCCTAGCAATGGAAAATTCAAATACAGCTTATGATCCAAACATCATTATTACAACTTTTAAAATACTGTCTCTAAAGCAAAAGAAAGGAAAGGCACACTACTAATGCCCAAAGTAGTGGCCAGCAACAGCACAGGGAGATTATATATATATATATCATACGTGGAAGCCTCCTGCTCGACCCCGGTACAGCTACTCATGCATAATCACCTAACCTGTCTCTAGTCTGCCCGTTTTAGAGCACCTAGAGTAATAAGAAGAGACATGAAACTCAGGGTTAGACAAAAGTCTGGTATGAGCGATAAGCAGCAAAATAGAATAATAACAGGTATAACTAACCATACCTGAACCTGGACCTCCAACCAAAGAGTTAGCACAAAAGGATGTACAATACTCTAAGGTGACACAAACATATGGTGTAAAGATACAGGGAAGGGGTGTGCATGCCATAGTGATATCATACAATCAAGCATAGCAACCATCCTCACATCTCTCACTCAGTGCGTAAAGCATACGATATTCACTGCTTTGACCACCCAAATCCTTTGCTATGATCGCTCTGCCCTATGGAGTCAAGATGGCTCCACTGCACCGATCCATAGCCACTAATCCCTGCTATGTCCACTCTGACCCATGAATTCATAACGACTCCACTGCACTGGCTCATAGCCATGCTACGATCACTCTGCCCCATGGAGTAATAACTACCCCACTGCACTGATCCGCAGCCTAACAACCATCTTGGTGGTGAATCAAAGTTATGGACGTCGATAAGCCCTTAGCACACGTCCCACAGCAAAGTCCAATTCATGAAGTTAACTCGTTGTTTCCCATCTGGATCCTGAGTTCTACTTCCTATTTGGACTACTTTGCATCTCGGGTTTTGTTCATTATCCCGTTCGTACTTTAGTTCCATTTAGTTCGTTCGCTATCCAGATTCGAAGATCGGTTCATGATTCCCCCTGGTCATCGGTTCGCGGCTCGCCCTAATTACGGCTCATGGTCCTTCCTCCTGCTCACAACTCGTGACACCTTGTTCTGCTCGAGGTTCGTGACTTCCTGCTCCGGTCGTGGCCCTGTCATCTCCAACTCATGACGGCTCGTGGACTCCATCTGGGTCTTGATACCCCACTCGGGTCGTGATGCAGTGGCTTGATTCGTGACCAGCTTGGACGGTTGACTCTTTGTTCAAGCGCTTGGCTCATGGAGGATATAGCAGCTCGTGGGAGATAGTGTCATGGTGAAGTCGGGTCGTGCTACCTTGGTGCGAGCGGGTCGGGTCGCTGGGGTGTCTCACAAACGGGATACGACAAATTTCCTGCAACTTTTCCAACAAGCAATTTACGCAATACAGTGGCATTTTTAACCATTTTAACTTCACTAGACAATCAGAAGTCATTCCAAATAGTCATAGCAACATGTAGAAACGACCATAAACCCCAAAACAACCATATAACATGTTTATAAAGATCAAACATACCCAAAATCCATATTTTTTCCTTAATCCCCTTAATCATGGTTTAACCATACGATTAGCAAAACATGTCCAAATTAACCCAAATTTTTATCAGATCCCTAAAATAATATTTTAGAATTTTACAAATTTTTCCAGATTTTTCTGAGCCATAATTTCGCTAATTATCACTAATCACTCCTAATTAGCCATAATTAGTGAAAAAAATGCAAATCACTCAACTTGGCCACAAATTAATCTTAGATCTGAACTTTGCTACTGTTATAGGTCGAATTCCAGTGCTTAGCAGCAGCCCTAACTCAGATTTACCACTAGATTTCCTTGATTTGGTGTAGATTAAGCAAATACGCGATTAAATGGTGGTTTGGGATGAAATTAGAAAGTGGTGGCCATTGTTCGGGTTGAAGAGAGGTAAGTGGCAGGTGGAAAATGACAAAGAAAAGATTTCTCTAACCCTAATCAGCCCTAATATAGCTCTTATCCCAAAATCCTCCAATGGGCCTAGCTGCTAATCACCCGGTTAAGCCCAATTAAGCTGTTTTTCACCTTCTACACCTTAATTCAGCCATATCTCCCAAACGATAAGTCCGTTTGACAAGTGTGGCCACTCTACGGAAAGTAAATCATTATCCGGATCTAATGGAAGTGGTTTCAGGTCAAAAGTCCTTACCAATCAAAAGTTATAGGTTAAACAAGATTCACCAAGGGCAAAATGGTCATTTAAAAATCGGCAAAAATCGTGGACATAGGAAATGAACCCAATAGTTGTTCCCCAAAGTTACACGACTATAATACCTCATATGAAAATAAAATAAAAATTCTACGATCCTCCGATGCGGAGAATGCGGGTCGTTACACTCTCCTCCCTTAAGAAATTTCGCCCCCGAAATTGCTTAACTAAGAAACAACCAATGGGTCCCGTATGCCTACCAGCCATATCTCGCAATCAAACATACAAAACAAACCTATCTTAGCATGCGGAAAGACTAAATCGAAATGAAAACCTTACCAGGCAAAGAGTTCTGGATGTGATTCCCTTATGCTCTCCTCTATTTCCCAAGTACAGTCACTCTCATTCTCGCCCCACTGAACCTTGACCAATTTCACTGCCTTCCTTCGAAGTTGCTTCGTATCGCTCTCGACAATACGGATCGGCTTGTGGTTCCCAACCGCCTTGGTTCTACTTCGATGTCATCTAACTGGTCCGTGAAATAATCATATCGGGGGCGTTCATGAATTTCCTTAACTGGGAAACATGAAATACGTTACGAACTCCCGCCAGCTTGTCCGGCAACTCAACTTTATACGTCAAATTCCCAATTGCTCGAGAACTGGGAATGGACCAACAAATCTTGGTGCTAACTTGCTTCTCCTACCAAATCGAATCACGCTCTTTAATGGAGAAATCTTGACAAACACCAAGTCGCCAACGGAGAATTTCAACTCTCTTCGCCTCTTTCTAGCATAACTCTTCGCCTCTTACCAGCATAACTCTTCTACCTATCTTGGGAAGCCTTCATTCACTGTTGGATGACCTTAATCTTGCCTGAAGTTTCTCTTGTCATATCTGGTCCAATCACAAATTTATCACCGGTCTATAGCCAACATGACGGTGAGTTGCACGGTCTTCCATACAAAGCTTCAAATGGTGCCATACCAATACTGGACTGATAACTATTATTATCTGCGTATTCAACCAGATGCAAATGGTGGTCCCATGATCCTCCAAAATCCAATATACAAGCTCTCAAGTGATCTTCTAATATACGATTCACCCTCTCTGTCTGACCGTCGGTTTGAGGATGATACGCGGTACTGAGATGTAATTCTGATCCTAATGCCTCTTGTAAGCACTCCCAAAATCCACTAGTAAACAACAAATCTTGGTCGTTCACAGTGCCTTTGGGTACTCCATGAAATCTCACTACCCACTTCATATACAGTTCTGCTAACTTAGCTGCCGTTCTATTTGACTTGACGGGTATAAACCTTGCACTCTTGGTCAATCGGTCCACAATCACCCAAATACTATCATGGCTCAATCTAGTCCTTAGTACACATCAATGAAATCTATTGATACTTGTTCCCATTTCCATTCTGGAATTTCTAATGGTTGCAGCAAACCACTAGGTTTCTTTTTCTCAGCCTTAACTAGCTAGCAGTTCATGCATTTGGATATAAACTTCACAACGTCTCTTTTCATTCCTTCCCAGTAGTAGGTCTGCTTCATGTCTTGGTACATTTTGTTACCACCGGGATGTATAGTCAGCTTTGAGTGATGACATTCTCTAAGCACTTCATCTCTCAATCCAGTCATGTTGGGTACAACTAACTTTCCATTCTTTCGAAGCCATCCATGTCGATCAAGCCCATACTTGTTCATCTCCTCGCCGATACCCATCTCAAATTTGGAGATGATTTCCAATAAGTTAGGATTGTCCTTCTAACTTTAACCAATCCTCTCAATCAAAGATGGTCTGATCGTCAAACTTGCTAACATTTTTAGATCGAATTTGCACTTTGGTTTGAAATCATACCCAGTGATATACTCCAGTTTCTTCCGCTCAAGAAACATAGCCCCTAAACTGGTATGTCTTCTACTCAATGCATCAGCTACCACATTACCCTTTCCTGATGTATATGCGATATCGAAATCATAAGAAGCCAAGAATTCTAGCCATCTCTGCTGTCGGAGATTTAAAACCTTTTGGGAGAAAAGATACTTTAATGACTTATGATCGGTAAACAACTCGAATCTTTCTCCCAAGAGATAATGTCTCCACATCTTCAATGCAAACATGATCGCTGCCAATTCCAAGTCGTGGGTAAGGTATCTTTTCTCATGAGGTTTCAGTTGCCGACTTGCATAGGCCACAATCCTACCTCCTTGCATCAATACAACACTTAGTCCGGTACCACATGCATCCATGTATACCGTCATCTCTTCATTCCCTTTAGGAATGACTAACACTGGTGCACACGTCAACTTTTCGTTAGGCTCTAGAATGCATTCTCGCACCTTTCGTCCTAAACATAAGCTTGATTCTTCTTGGTCAACTGAGTCAACGGTGCTGCTATCTTGGAGAAGTCTTGGATAAACTTACGATAATATCTAGCTAAACCCAAGAAACTTCTTACGTCTCTTGCGTTCTTAGGCGTAGACCAATCTTGTACCATAGCCACCTTCGCAGGATCCACGGCAATACCATTCTCTGAAACAACATGGCCCAAGAATCTCACTTCCCTCCTCCAGAATTAACACTTACAAAATTTCTCTTTCAATTGGTGTTTTCTCAACTCCTCCATTACTATCCTTAAATGCTCCTTGTGTTACTCCTCTGTCCTCGAGTTAACAAGGATATCGTCCACAAACACAAGAACAAGCTTATTTAATTAACCCCTAAACACACTATTCACGAGATCCACAAAGTAGGCTGGTGCATTGGTCAACCCGAATGGCATGACCAACCACTCATAAAATCCATACGACCTCCAAAATGCCTTTTTAGGAATACTCTCAGCTGCTGCTCGGAGCTAATGAAATCCTGTCGCGAGGTCCAATTAGGAGAACACACTCACGCCACTCAACTGATCAAAAAAATCATCTATCTGCGTAAGAGGATACTTATTCTTCCTCGTCACCTTATTCAACTCGCGGTAGTCCACACATAATCGAAGGGAACCATCTGCCTTGGTAGCAAACATAACCGATGCTCCCCACTCGGAGACACTTCTTCTGATAAATCCCTTCTTCAAAAGATTGCTTACTTGCATCCCAAGCTCTCGCTGCTCCCTTGGTGCCATACGACGAAGTGGCATCACTATAGGTCTGGCATTTTTCACTAAATCAATATGAAACTCATTCTCTTAGTGTGGTGGAAGTCCGATCACTTCCTCGAAGATGTCCGGATACTGGCCAGCAATGGGCACATCTGATAACTCATCATGCGGGATGTCAAGGGAATTTAGAAAACTAGCCATTACCCCATCATTAGGTAGGCCACCAAACACTACCCTCCGCCCTCCGCCCATCATCCGCTCTAACTGTCACCAAAAAGCCCTTACAGTCTACCACCACCCCGTACCTTTGGAGCCAATCGACTCCCAAAATAATGCCAAACCCAGTAAAGCCCAAAACAAAGCAATCACAAGCAAACATACATCCATGACTCGATAAGACCACATTACGACAAATCATGCTAAAACTAGTCGAACCACCAATCGGGTTCGTCACCGCTAAAGGTCTATCGACTTATCTCGGGTTCCAATCCGAACCTATCTACCAGGTCACTAGATATGAAGGAACAAGAAGCCCCAATATCAAACAATACTCAAACAGGAACATCATAAAAAGAAAGCATACATTAGATAATGACATTCTTTCCTTTCTCCACGGCAGTTGGTGCATTTGACGAAGAAGGAACAGCATTGATAGCATGTGCTTTCACAATCTGCATTTCTTTAGGGGGTTGCGGACACTTATCCTTATGATGTCCCACTCGGCCACAGTTAAAGCACTTCTTGCCATAGCTAAAGCAATCAACATCTTTCTTACTCTTCTTCTAATAGTCAGATTCTGTTTCCTTTTATTCTGAGAGATATTCTTACCTCCACCGCTTGCTTGTGGCTTTGGCCCTTCTGTAGATGCAACATCGACTTCAGCCTTGGGCTTAGGATAAAGGCTCTTTGACCTCAATGCTTTCCCAAAAATCGATTCAAAAGTCCCATCAATATGGTTTATACGCCTTTCCCCCAAGTACTGATCTAAGCCTGTTATGAACTTCTCATTCTTCTTCTCGGGAGTGTCAATGAGGGATAATCCATACTTCGATAAAGTATCGAACTCAACAATATATTCTGAGACTACCCTACCATTCTGTATAAGCTCCAAGAACTTCCTAAAAAATTCTGATTTTTGAGCAGCTGGGATAAATTTATCACTAAATCGGGCCTTAAACTGATCCCAAGTAACTTGATCCTCAGGGGTAGCTACCTTAATAACGTTCCACCAATTCATAGCCCATCCGTGCAGCTGACGAGATGTTAGTCTTCTCTTCATCGCATCCTCAATACCCAAGTCTTCGAAGATACGCTCACAGCTATCCAACCAATCCTGAACTTCTATAGCCGATTCCGTTCCGTGGAACGACTTCCCAACAAGAATAGTGTAGTCCTTACAGAGCTTGGCGAAATCGGCTCTGGGCGCCTGCACCGCTGCACCACCACCATTTGCAACATTAGGAGCTGCACTCTGAACATCCCTAAGAATATCTCTCATGAAGTCAGCGAACATCGTCCTCATATCAGGAGCATTCCCATTATTTTGTCCTCTATTAGTACCCCTCGTATGTCGGCTCTCGTTTAATTTGTAAGGAGAAAACGATTAACCATCTCTTCAGTGGTGCTAGTGCAGTGCGACTCCATCTTTAGATATAATAATAGTATATATATAGCCTTAGAAAACCCAAAATATCAAAAATACGTGCTACGTATATGTATACTATCTCTCCATGGTGTCTTTTCCTAGGTTAACTATGCAACCTAGAGCTCTGATACCAAGTGTGACGACCCGTCCTGCACCAGCCAACATTTCCAAAGAAAGTGCGTTGTGCCAATGCCCATCTAGCACGGGACGGTCGCCAAAGAAAGGAAAGGAATTTGAACTAATAAGGTACCTGTAGAATGTCTCACAACGCATGAGATAAATATAATTATAATATAACTTTGACATAAAACAGGCGAGACAGTGCATAAGTTAAAAACTAAAACATTTCTAGCAATGGAAAATTCAAATACAGCTTATGATCCAAACATCATTATTACAACTTTTAAAATACTATCTCTAAAGCAAAAGAAAGGAAAGGCACACTACTAATGCCCAAAGTAGTTGCCAGCAACAGCACAGGGAGATTATATATATATATATCATACGTGGAAGCCTCCTGCTCATCTCCGGTACAGTTACTCGTGCATAATCACCTGACTTGTCTCTAGTCCGCCCGTTTAAGAGCACCCAGAGTAATAAGAAGAGACATAAAACTCTGGGTCAGACAAAAGTGTGGTATGAGCTATAAGCAGCAAAACAGAACAATAACAGGTATAACTAACCATACCTGAACCTGGACCTCCAACCAAAGAGTTAGCACAAAAGGATGTACAATACTCTAAGGTGACACAAACATATGGTGTAAAGATACAGGGAAGGGGTGTGCATGCCATAGTGATATCATACAATCAAGCATAGCAACCATCCTCACATCTCTCACTCAGTGCGTAAAGCATACGATATCCACTGCTTTGACCACCCAAATCCTTTGCTATGATCGCTCTGCCCTATGGAGTCAAGATGGCTCCACTGCACCGATCCATAGCCACTAATCCCTGCTATGTCCACTCTGAACCATGAAGTCATGACGACTCCACTGCACTGGCTCATAGCCATGCTATGATCACTCTGCCCCCATGGAGTAATAACTACCCCACTGCACTGATCTGTAGCCTAACAACCGTCCTGGTGGTGAATCAAAGTTATGGACGTCGATAACCCTTTAGCACACGTCCCGCAGCAAAGTCCAAATCATGAAGTTAACTCGTTGGTTCCCATCTGGATCCTGAGTTCTACTTCCTATTTGGACTACCTTTGCATCTTTGGTTTTGGTTATTATCCCGTTCGTACTTCAGTTCCATTCAGTTCGTTCACTACCCAGATTCAAAGATCGGTTCATGATTCCCCCTGGTCATCGGTTCGTGGCGCCTTGTTCTGCTCGAAGTTCGTGACTTCCTGCTCCAGTCGTGGCCCTGTCATCTCCAACTCGTAACGGCTCGTGGACTCCATCTGGGTCTTGATACCCCACTGGGTTGTGATGCAATGGCTCGATTCGTGACCAGCTTGGACGGTTGACTCGTGGTCCAAGCGCTTGGCTCGTGGAGGACATGGCGGCTCGTGGAGATAGTGTTACGGTGGAGTCGGGTCATGCTACCTTGGTGCGAGCGGGTCATGTCGCTGGGGTGTCTCACAAACGGGATATGATCAATTTCCTGCAACTTTTCCAACAAGCAATTTACGCCATACGACGGTGTTTTCAACCATTCTAACTTCACTAGACAATCACAAGTCATTCCAAACAGTCATAGCAACATATAGAAACGACCATAAACACCAAAACAACCATATAATATGTTTATAAGGATCAAACATACCCAAAATCCATATTTTTCCCTTAATCCCCTTAATCATGGTTTAACCATACAATTAGCAAAACATGTCCAAATTAATCCAAATTTTTATCAGAGCCCTAAAATAATATTTTTGAATTTTACAAATTTTTCTAGATTTTTCTGAGCCATAATTTCGCTAATTATCACTAATCACCCCTAATTAGCCATGATTAATGAAAAACAATGCAAATCGCTCGCCTTGGCCGCAAATTAATCTTAGACCTGAACTTTGCTACTATTATAAGTCAAATTCCAATGCTTAGCAGCAGCCCCAACTCTGATTTACCACTACACTTCCTTAATTTGGTGTAGATTAAACTAATACGCGATTAAACGGTGATTTGGGATGAATTTAGAACGTGGAGGCCATTGTTAAGGTTGAAGAGAAGTAAGTGGTGGCTGGAAAATGACAAAGAAAAGGTTTCTCTCACCCTAATAAGCCCTCATATAGCTCTAATCCCGAAATCTCCCAATGGGCCTAGCAGCTAATCACTCGGTTAAGCCCAATTAAGTTGTTTATCACCTTCTAAACATTAATTCAGCCATATCTCCCAAACGGTAAGTCCGTTTGACAAGTGTGACCACTCTACGGAAAGGTAGACCATCATTCGGATCTAATGGAAGTAGTTTCAGGTCAAACTCCTTACCAATCAAAAGTTATAGGCAAAACAAGATTCGCCGGGGGCAAAATGGTCATTTAAAAATTGGCATAAATCGTGGACATGGGAAATGACCCCAATAGTCGTTCCCCAAAGTTATACAACTATACGACCTCATACGAAAATAAAATAAATATTCTATGATCCTCCGATGCGTAGAATGCAGGTCATTACAATAACCCTCTCAATTCTATATGATTTGTTGTATATGAATGTGTTTTTAATTAAGAAATTAGGTTTGAAGAGGAGGAAAATGGCAAAGCTTCGCTGCTGCCTGCAAATTTGCGTGGAAAAGAGTGAGGCCTTACCCCATTATTTATAGGAGTGGAATTGGCCATGAACCGTTAGATTCAATTTAGTTTATATCTGTTCATTCGTTAATAACATATTATAACCTAACCACCTTAACCCAAGCTGTCACTGGGCAATCTGGCGCCTAGTGGGTCAACCGCTAGGGTCGACCGCAGGTCGATTGTTGGGGTCGCCAGCTTCCCAGTGTGGCTGGTTAATTAAGGTATATAATACACAATTATTATGATTTATTTATTTTCCATCTGTTATCATATTTCATCCGTAACTTTTTCATGTGACTTCCATTCGTGAAACTCCAAACAGGAAAGTTGACCAGAATTCTGAGACGAACGCATCAATTAAAGTTTCGTGGTTAAATTCCATTGTTTGCAGAAATTCCTATTTTTGAAACTCTAATAATTAATTCCTATTACCAAAATTTGGGGTTGTTACTATCCAATTAGCTTCAAATTTGAAATACTACAATAATAAATCATTACGAATTTAATAAGAATAATTTCGTTGGAAACAGAGTTCGTTAAATAATTTGTTATTCTTAATTTCTAATTTAAATCGACAAAACGATTGAATAAAAACAGAGGTGTTTACTTCTCTCACAATCTAATGGTAAATCCGATCGATGTAAAAATTGAAATCCTACAATAACTTAACGTTACGGTTCCAATGAAATTAATTTCATTGAAACCGAGGTTATTTGCAAATTACTATTTTTAGGCTTATAAAATATAAAAAAATATTAATAAATTCTAGACAAATCCAATTAAATAATAGTGAACTATTATTAACGTAAATATCCAACTAGAATGTCCTATAGCTTCAAATATAAGCCGATATGGATTTATAACTCAACATTATAAATTTCGAGTTAAAACCATATCAAAATTATATTAAAACCCTTATTAAATTTATGGAATAAACATTATCGTTTATAAACGATTTTCATAGCGACTATTTCAAAATTTGAATTGGACATAACTAACAATCTATAATATGAAATCTCGATTTTTCTCTTTCATTAGAAAAATATAATAATGAAGATTCAAACGTTTCTTGTTTCATGAAAATCCGACTTATACCGGTTCTCATATACTCAATTGAAGTTCCAAATTCAACATTACGAACTACCGCGGCATTACGAGCTCGTTCTATATTAAATATAAATTCAATGTTCAACCTTCGTTTTAATAAATAAATCCAATATTAAAAATCAATTAATATATCCAATATAATATTTAAAACAGATTTAAATATTCGAATTCAAATGACTGAAAAATCTAGGTCGTTACATTCTTCCCCCTTAAAAGAAGTTCATCCCTGAAACTACTAAGGTAGAAAAAATGTTACAAACCCGTTATCTTTTCTAAAATCCAAATTATTTTAAATCAAAAACTGATTCATTATTGTAACAAAACTTTTCAAAATTATCAAAAATTTTCTAACATCTTAAACTTTAAGAAAATTCCGATAGATTCTCTCCTGTATAGAGGGAATTCTGCGATATCACAGGAACAATAAATATACATACATCGACCCACATGGTCGAAAAAAAAAATTCAAAAACCAAAATTTTAATTTTTGCATAGGCGTACCTTTTACAAGCGCTATTGAGCATATTTGTTTAACTTACATGTATTATACGCAACCAAAATCAATTCTCATAGCCTTCTAGCACCTGTACTTATCTCAGTTCAACATGCAAGTAATAGATATATGAAATTTTTAAATGAAATATCATTAATCAACCAGTATAACTACATCAATTCCCGTCAACATGAAGCATCAATTCATTTGCAAATACAGGTTTAAATCATTAATTTCAATTCATATGTAGTTTCATTCCAGTTTATTATGCTGGAATATATTATCTTTAGTTTACAATTCATTCATCTCCATTAAATTTTTGGTAAATTATATTCAACTAATGTAAAATACAATCAATAATCAATCAACAACCAATGCACAACCAGAATAATCAAATCAATTGAATTTACATTCAATATTAATATGTGCTTTGGTTTAACATATTTGAACATCAGTCAATTAATATTCGATTTATTTCTATCTAAATATTATTTATTCAATTTCCAAATCCAAATATATTTTATTTAATATCAATCTCATTCTTAAACTCCACTTAACCAAGTTAAGTTTTAATTCCAAATCCAATTAACTAATTGAATTTTCTAATAAAATTCTTATTCATTCAATCTCATATTAAAATTCTTGTTCAGAACTCTATATGTTAAATTTTCTTTTGGTTAAATTAAACCATTCCAATTCATAATCCAATTTGAATTTTATTCAAATTAACCAAACACATCCATATCTCAATAATTTAATAAAATCATTTGCTTTCTATACAAAAATATAATTTGGGTAAAATTATTTCATTTACACTCTATAAAAAACAATGTTGCGTCCATTGCCGTTCCTAAATTGAACCGATCAAATAACACATACAAAACATTTATATATAAAATCTGCAAATACGCGCTCTCATATCTATACACTCAAACTCAATCTAGGTTATTGCTAACCCCATCTCTACCAAGTTACACCACAGAGCTAAGGTTTTTACTAAACCTTATGCTTTGATACCACTGTAACGACCCGGTAGGAATTCGACGCCCGTATTTCGACAATAATACATAAACCTGTATTGCTTGCCTAAACCCAAGTATAAAAAACGCAGGTAGTTAATAGAAAGAAATTAGAGGGTGAGATAAGAAAGAAATATTAGAATAGAAGAAGAAGAAGAAGAAGAAGAACCAACACAACACAGAGTCTCACATCGAAGTGGAACAAAATATAATATAGGAAAAATCTTTATAGAGAGCTTAAAATAAAACTTACAATCATTAGAGTACATCTACACATCTCGATGGTTATAACAACCTGCCCTCATATACAATCACACAGCGGAATAATAACTATATAATATCATACGTCCGTACCCTTTCAGCTCGTCATTTTACAGCATCCGATAACTTGAACCTATAAATCTCAGTATGAATCGAGCATTGCAAACACCATGATCAATCTGGTGAACTAGCGTGTGAAAACTTACTATGTTTAAGGATGTCATCCAACTTGAATTTTAAGTTCAAATCTTTTCGAAAGAAAAGATAGTTGTAAGACCAAATCCACACATAAATACGAAAGATTTTTACCTTACGATAATCCAAAACGTTTTTAAAATAAATACTTATATGATATTATAATAGTGTCTAAATCAAGTAAATAACAATCTAGCAGAACACTTGCATCTCATGCTCCACATACACATTATAATTTATACAATCAAAAACCACGGGCACTTATTGGAGAATGGATTTCCAACTATGGCAAGGTATGGGACCACCTTTTGACAGTGTACCTCTAGAGAAAATATACTAGAGCTCAACAAGAACTTCTTTCAACCCAGGCTAATCATGAGCGACTATTCACTTCACTTTGATGTTCCAAATATATTGTCATCTTATGGGTGCTAGCGACATAACCGTTCCTGGAAGATACAGAAACAAAAGAAGAACAAATAGAAATGTCTCTAGATGGTGACAATACACCCTTTTAATGGGAGCGACCCATATAGCCATGCAAGTTATCCGATTTTATATTATTTCCCGGTTGATGAGGCTTTAGGTTTAAATCTTCTATTTAGAACATCTGGCCGCCATTCATTTTGAATGTCACATCGTCAGATCCATCAAATCACTAATTGATGTCTACAAAAATACTCTTGGTGTCTAAGCAATAAGAATGAATTGCTCTACCACCAACAGAATATGTTTATAAAAATCAACATACATGATTTTTTGGAAATAACTTTGTCAAACATATGTCCATACAAGTTGTCCTGGGACCGAAAAAACGAAGGTACCCTCCTACTACATCCTAGGAATCACCCTATATATCAGTAGTGAGTATTTCTTGCAATCTACAGATTCCAATCACGATAGAATTACTGCCAAATATCTTCGGAAGCTCACCAGAAAATTTCACAAGTAGTCGTTCCGCTCATGAAGATCAATGGTCTTCAATTTCTCCATCTTCAATCATCATCTTTCATGTATTCGCAGGTTCGGAATGGTTTTTGAGTATAAATTTGATCTCGATATTTCCGTACAAACAATCGTATAGGCCAGATTTTATAGTCGGTTATTTAACTATCAAATAAACAAACATTCATCCATAAAAAATAAAATAAATTTACTCATTCGGTACCCAACATCATTTAGCCTCCTTAATTAACCAGTCGTTAATTAAATATTGAAAACTTCTAATTCTTACTTTATTCGGAAAACATTTCCCTTTTCTTATTTAATTTAAGAATACCAATTATCATTACTCTTCTACTTCATCAACCTCCCATCATAAATTGGTGAGTGAATAAATCTCTCAGTATCAACTCCGAAGGCCGAAACCAACAACAGATTGACACCTCGAAAGTTGCTCAACTCAACCAAAGTTGGTTAAGTTCCAATTTCATAAAACCACAACACATTCCCTTTTTACCATTTTGTAAACGATTATATTTCCTTTTAATCTTGCTAATCATTTCAAAATTCATTTAAAATACCATTTCATAAGTTTAACTAAAATAATTCAACTTAACCTTTGTAAATAAATACTAGGGATTCTATTTCAAAAACCTTTCATCTTTTATTTTCTAAATCCTTAACCTTATATAAATTTCCTATCCATTCATTTATAATTTCCTTAACCATTCATTTATAATTTCCTAAAAATAATTCCCTTTACCTTTATAAGCCAATGTTACAAATTTTCAACTCAGTCGATATCCATTTACCAAACCATTTAGAATACCAAGCTTTATATACAATATTAAATATTGGATTCACATTTTAAAATCACATGCTTATACTCTCATTCCATTTCCTAATCCATTTATTCGCTAATCTCATTCACGAATGTTATTAAATCATATTCCGTATTTTATAAACAACGTCTATAAAACGTTAATTTGTTACGAAAAATCATGATACAATTCTTTTAAATTGATTCCCATATATTTCCAATTGTATTTGTCCATTTCATCATTTTAAAGTCTTTTAAAATTATATTTACACCGCTTAATCCCTTCTTCGAAATCATTTTAACATTACCATTTAGTTTATATCGCTTAGCCAGTTGTTTACTAATGTCATGGAATTTCCATTAACTTAAATAGTTATAAAAACGTAAATAAAACTTCGACCTTATTATTTTTAAAATAAACATCAAATTTCAAATCCTTATATAAAAATAACTTTGAAAACATTTGGAATCGATTTAATGTTGATTCCAAAATATATTATCTTATCAACGGTGCTAAAGAGGTCAATATCTACAAAAGTAACAAACCGTGAAATATAAACCAATTTCACATCCAAATAAACGAAACAAATCATATTGCTAAACATTATCAATATCAGTGAGGTCTTTTTGGATTCCTCCAACTTGTCAATCCCTGCATCACAATTTCATATTATTCAACATATATTATAATATAATAAAATTTAACAACTACTATGAGGAATCTAGTTGGATCCCTCCAACTTGTCATTCCCTACATCCAAATAAGTTATCTCAAATAAAATCATTCAATAAGAATTATCCATTTTTAATCTAATAATTTCAATAACAGTTAATAATAACAGTTAAACACAATAATAATAATTCACATAATTCGTTACTTTAAACACATTTATTTTATAAACGTGATCAATAAGTTAAGTTACCTCAATTGGTTCAAGTCATCAAAATAACGATTTGGTTTTTACTGAAATTAAACCAAGTTTTATTTTATAAATTAATTCAATGTATAATTATATAACCAACATACATCCAACAATTAGCAACCATAGCACAAACATTAAAAACCCGACTGATATAAAATATAGGTGGAAAGAACTGAGTGAGTTATACTCACATTCCATATATCATTGAAGCGGTTTAGTTATAGTTAAATTAAATAGTCATTTAATCTAACTGTAAATTCCTGCTGATTTCAGATCCATCAAAATTAGATCCGTGTTGTAGACCTCGTTGATGCGATTCTGGTGCAATTTATTTCTTCTAACTGTGAGAAAATTGGCACGAGTTATAATTATTATAAGAATACAATTTAAGTTAGATAATAAACTTCCATAATTCTTAACATTATAAAAATGTTAATTATTTACTTTGTAAATCTTCGGTTTGGTAAAATATATGGTCGGTTGTGTTCTTTCTTCTGCTTCCAAACAAGAATCAACCCATCTAATATTTTCTAGTTCGAACAGATGTCCACTATGTCCTTTTTCCCTCCACGTAAGAACACCCCTTTAAATACAATCCAAAATAAATTTGGTCGGTCTTCGTTCCTCTTCATAGCTCATGTTTACGGCTTTGAAATGAAACCCATCACCACACTCGCACGATAAACTCGCCACCGCTCTCTATGCTGACAATCAGAACCCCATTGGACGACTGCGATCGAAGCCTCTACCCACCATCCTCCCATGCCTGCAACAAATTCCACCATCTTCACGCCGATCTCGAGAAAAACATCACAAACTACCATGGTCTTCAAGCCAAATTATGACCATGATGACCCACGAATCCCCATCTCGACCGTCCAAATTGTAGAGCTCGCCATGCTCTAGAAGTTTTGTGATAGGAGTATATGAAATCTTTGAGTGGATCGAAATGTTTTAGACGGAGAAAAATTGAAGTTCTCCTATGTTCATTTCTTACAGTGGCGGCATGGAACGTGTTGACTACGGGGAAATGAACTTTTTGGGTTTTGACTTCTTAGTTGTATTTATACGGTAACCAAATCAATAAAATATTACTATACCAAACTTCATCATGAAATAACACTCAGAAAAACCTACCAACAACTTCCAATTGAGATAAAACTTTACAACTTAGCATAAAACGATATTTCGGACACGATGGAAAAGGTTTCGTCGAATACCGAGGTCGTTTGTGAGAATTCCTTTATAACTTCACAATGTGAATATACACTCATTTAAATTGCATACGATCACAAAATAAATCCAATTAACTTGAGAATTGAAATACTACAATAATAAATCATTACAAATTTAATAAGATTAATTTCAATGAAAACAGAGTTCATTTGATAATAAGTAATTCTTAATTTCCAATTTAAATCAACAAAACAATTAAATAAAAACACGGATGTTTACTACACTCACGATCAAACAGTAAATGCGATTGGTACGAAAATCGATTTCTTACAATAACTTAACTTTACTGTTAACCCGTTGTGTAAACGTGATTCAAAAAATAACGTCGCGACTGCTGACAATGACTCAGACGCACTGCAGCGTCTCGTTCGTGCACTACAACTCGTGGACAGCGTGTCGGCCAAGTAGTGTTCACTTTAGTCCCAAGATGATCGGTCGAGCACTAATCGACCGATCACTTCATCCAAGCAATGTCTTGAACCATGGTATACTAGACCATAGTGTGTGCGATACCAAAATAGAACACGTGGTGTATAGGGATCACTCCATGTTACAAGTGACGCAAGTACGTTATGTACAAAAGCCATGCTAGTATGTTATACATGCATGGACACGTGGATTGGTTTTCATATGAACTAGTCGGTCCCAAAATTTGAAATCACGAGAAAGCATAAAAGGCGGAAACTCCAGAAGAATAAAGTTTGGGTTGGTCTTTAAAGAGAGTGTACGGGTCGGCCTTAACTAAAGTATGGATGAGATCTTATAGCTAGCCACAGTTCAACGTGTACCATGAACACCTGGCATATGTGTATGCATGCAATAAGACTGGGACATTCACCCTCCTGACCTTGCACCATAGTCACGCGGCCTTGGTTTAGTAGTAAGGATCTGGCAGCCCTAGGCAGTCGAGCACACGAACAGATAAACATATATGGAACCAATGACACACGAGGGGTCGCTCGCATGCTTTTGTATGAGGTCGCTCGGTCATGCTATGGGGACGTGCAGACATTTGGTGCTCGCTCGTACGTGCTAGCAGGAATAAAAAGAGGGTGGCATAGTTGTAATTATTGATCCCATTTTTGAACAGTAAGAAGGCTTGTTCATGCATATTAGTATGGTTTGAGGGGATTTGTTGGTGTGAAGGGTACATGTGGCCTAAGTATAACGGGAAGGTTCGGTTTTCCAATGAAATTACTAGTACGAATTGGTTATAAAGCGGCCAATATCATAATGGATGAAAGCATTGTGTACACATTCCAGCTGTTAATAGCTGGCATCATATTTGGGTCATGCTCGTCATCTCAGCCGGGCCGGTCGAGTGCAGTTGATCGCTCACTAAGAATGAGTCGCTTGTTCTTATAGTAATAAATAGATCAGTCATTGTGCCATGTAGATCAGGCTCCATCGTGAACATGCATATTAATATAGCTCATGGACTGATAACAATGATACATACAGACAGCTACCGTGTCATTATGGGGGCTAGTCATTGCGTATAATTCACGTAACATATACATATGATCGCACTATCTTCAAAATGAGGGGCCACATACCTAAGTTCTAGTGATAAAATTGCATGAAGATTAGCATACTATTGATGTGCGATTGGCTTCCACGAACCATGTGGCGGCTAACAAGAAAAAGGGCAAATAACAAAGATATATGCTCATTCGTATATAAATAGAAGGTCGTTCGCTCACTAGAAAAGAGAGGTAGCTCACGCACTCAAAATAAAGGTCGTTTATATGTATTGCCAGCCCAACGCCAGCTGTAAAGCGCACTCCACTAGCTCTTCAGTGGAAGTTCTGTAAATACTCCAACGAATGACCCAAACCCAGTTGACCATAATTACAACTTTGTCACCTAGTCCAAATTCCTCCTATAAATATCCCCTTTCACCACACTTCAAAGGGGGGATTTGGACCACCACGAATTGTTGTCCAAAGGTTCCCTCCACCATTCTAGAGTTATCCAACCATCATTAATGGCTTCCGAAGTTCTCTCCATATTCCTCCAACATTGTGAAGTTCAAATCACCTTCATTCTTCATTAGAAATCTCTCAAAAAGCTCCATTAATGGCTTCTAAAGCTTTCTCCCCCTTCCGCCATAGCCGATTCAATGAAGTCACCTTCTCCAATCTACATTAGAGATCATTCAGGCTTCATTCTACTTCTCTCCTACCGCTATTAGCTCTCTTTAAAGCCTAGATCTACCGCAAATTCATTATGTGTAACAACCCGGAAAATCAGAACCAATTTAAAACTTTTATTTTGGCTATTTTAATTAATTCTGAATATTTAAAATGATTTATTTTAAATAATAACGACTAAAAATTTAATTTGAATAGAATTAGAACATATAAATTTATTTAAATTGAAGTTAGAATATAAATATTTATTTTAATTATAAAAGGAATTGGGAATGTCACGGTAGTTTGAAAATTCGATTTCAAATTTCAAATAAATGTACAAGATTCAAAATAAGTCGGATTTCAGTAAAGCAAGAAATATATGAATCAAAAATATCTTTCTAACGGATCTGAAAAATTTAAATTTCATAGTAACAATAAAAAGTTATGGACAATTAAATATTCAGAATAGTCACTATGGAATAAATATAGCCCTTAAAAATAGACATTTTGCAAAAGACCTCCGTTTTCGATGAAACCACTTTGGTTGGATCCGAAATGTCAAATTATGGCTAGGTTTAAAGTTCCATATTTTTTGGAGTTGATGTGTGAGCGTGGCAAAAGAAAACGTGTTTGGTAATTTTAGTTTGAATTGGATCAACCGGAAAATGGCCATTTTTCAAACTGTCTCCAAATTCGACGAAATTAATTTTGTTAGGACCGTATCATTAAAATATAGCTAAATTTATTTTTTGGGAATTTTTGGAGTCAGTATGTGGCCTCGGTAAATTGAAATGTACGTTAAAATTAAATGTATATTGATTTATATTTTAATTTAAGTGAAACCTGATCAAAAGGATAGAACTTGTTTACAGGACATATCTCATTGCATTTGGAATGGGGGTAATTAGTTAGGGACGACTGTCGTTGGGTTTGATTTGGAGTTCGTGTGATAAAACAAGTATTTTTAGAAATAAAATAATAATTAAATATTTATATATATCTCTCCCTTACCCCTCTCGTTCAAATCACGATAAGAGAAATAAAAAAAAGGAAATCGCGATATCGACCGCCGCCGTTCCTGGGCCTCCACCTCCGTCGCGACCACCGCCTCATCCTCCCCTCAGACCGCCGCGCATCCGGCACCTCCCCCTCCATCCATCTCCAGCCCCAACTCGAGATTCCCGCGAACCCTAGCCCCAAATCTTCAAACCTACCACCATCCAACACCCATACCACCGCCGCCACCTCCTATTAGCCTGCCACTGGCCAGACCACACCCATCACCACCCAACTCCGACGTGGGCCTCCCTCCAACAGCAATGGTTCGATTTTTTACAATGAAAAGTGAGTTTTTGTTTTTATTTTCATGTATTTATGTAATTAAAAACATGATTTTTATGTAGATTATATGGAAATAAAAACATCGATTTTAAAATAGAAGTAGCAAAATAAAAATTCGATTTTTATTATATGAATTGCAAAATAAAAATCAATTTTTATATATATTAGCGATATAAAAATATGATCTTTGCATATATAGTTTGATATAAAAATGTGATTTTTATTTTAAAAGTAGTGATATAAATATCTGATTTTTATATATATAGCAAAGTGATAAAAAATCTGATTTATATACAGCAAAGTGATAAAAAACTGATTTTAAATATGTAGCGAAGTGATAAAAATCTGATTTTTATATATATAGCCAAGAGATAGAAACGTGATATATATATATATATATATATAGCGATGATAAAGATTTGATTTTTATATATGTAGCGATATAAAAATGTGATTTTTATTATTTATATAGCGATATAAAAATGTGTTCTTTATATATATAGCGATATAAAAATGCGATTTTTAAATATGTAAACATCATATTGAAAATGTAATTTTTACTATGAACAGTGTGAAAAGGACTGCGTTGGAATTTCGAGCAAATCCAAACGGTTCAGAAATTCAGAAATAAAACTAGAGGAGTGAATCCCAAATGTGAGAACTTCACACTCTAATTTATTTTTAGCTGAATATATATACTATGATGCAGACGGTGCTTAGTAGCACCCGACACCTTTTTTTGAAACCATGTTTACTTGGTTATTTGGTTGATTGGTTTATTTGTTTGATTTTTTTTGGGAAGTGAAATGAATTGATTAGAATTTGGTTTGTATATGGCGCGAGCCATTATTAGGCGAGGGATAAGGCTAGACCTTATTCCGGTTCTAGTATCGCATCGTTATGCTGCCAAAATTTTCTAAAAATGTAAGAACAATAAAAATATCATTTTTATTGCATAAATGAACTGTATAAAATATTCCTGTGTTGAAATAAATATTTTATCATTAAAAAAATAATTTTTAACGTATATATGAATAAAATAAATATTCATTTACAAATCGGACGATTTGTTTATGTACACACATTTAACTGATATTGATTGGGACGATAAATTTTACACATCACCCAACTGCACAAATAAAATCGGTGTGTGTTGACTAAAAATCCACACGGTTATTGGGATGACATTTGATATATTCTAATCCCAATTTCTTAGTGGTATGTCAATCGATTGGTTGATAGACTGTTGCAAGCGTTAATTATTTATATTTAACTCTTATGTAGTTCGGTAATGCACGCTGGATGATGGTTGGCTATGTTTGATTATTGTTGTGTACATGTTTGCATGAAATCCATATAAATAAAATTATATGGTAATTGACTGTGTCTGATTCCAATTTGAAAAGAACGAATATTTTAAATTAATGAATATTTAAACTAACGAACAATGAATATTTTTTAAAATAACTAATCAAAATATGATTTTGATGTCCGATTTGGGATGGACACGAAAATATTGAAATATATGAAGCCGTGTTGATTAGATTAATGCTATTTTGACGTGAAATATATTTATATCGATTTTATTCATTTTTATAATGAATATCGAAAAGGAATTGATTTCGAAATCTGGTATTTTGAAAATATTATCATTTTAATATTATAATGATATGGAATATTCAATTTTGATTTGAAATTGAAAATGAAGTTAGAATCATTTTGAAGCGAATTTATAAACGATTTATATAATACATTTTAAATGGAAATCGACGAAATCTATATTATATATTATATAATGGCCTGAATAGAACGCGCCGCGTCGCGACCGTTCACGAATTTCGACCATGGACTTCGAATTGATATCACGGGAGATCCAACCGTCGGATTCTCCTAAAACCAAAATCATTGGGTTCGTATCAAAAAGAGATTTCTAACAAATGTAAGAGATTTGAAATCTAATGGCTGGATTTGGAATTATGTCCAAATCACATTTGGAAAAGTTCGTTGTAATTGGAGTTCGATGACCGTTTATGGAAATCGACTGAAAGGGCCTTAATAAAATTATTAAAAATATTGATAATTAGTGTAAAATCATAATATATGATTTGGAAAGAATTTGGATGAGAAATTCCACGTTTGTAAAGATAAAAATATAATTTTATCAAAATGAACTCGTTATGAACTAGAATTATAATCCAATATTTTTAAATAAATAAACTGGATTTGAGAATGGGTTTTAATATAACCAGAAATTTCCAACGAACAAATTGGAATGAAATTGGAATGGGTTTCGAATGGAAAGAATCTTTGGAATGTTTCGATATTGGATTCCATGATTATACGGATATTGTGGAGGAATTTGAAAGATATATATCGTTATTCCCAATACGATTTTTGTTGATTTCAGAATTTGATATTGAATATAAGCCGATATAATTTCTATTCAGAGCCATGTATTTAATATTGAATTGGTTTTGGGTTTGTCGTGAATGGTGTCTTTATTAACACTGTTCCTAAACACGGTTGAGGAAAGAATAAATCTTTTTATTAAGATTTAGTGAAATTTTCCAACTAATTAATATTTAATTGGAACTGAATAAAAGAATTGGATTTTGGGTTTGCCTGAACGGTGTCTTCAGTAACACTATTCTTAAACCCTGTTTGAAAGGAATAAATCTTTTAATTAAGATTATTAGAGTTTCCAGCTACATTTGGTAATTGGAATAAAATGGAATGTGACTCGGGTTTATCGTGAACTGTGTTTTTAACGACATTCGTTCTTTAACCCGATTTACAATGAAATGTGATTTGGAATTTATAAATCTTTTATTAAGATTTAAAGGAAAATTTCCAAAGTAAAGTTTTCCAATTTAATACAATAGATTGGAATGGAATGGAATTCGATTGGATAATAATCGAAGTGAGCTTCTGTGGAGGAAGACTGTTAATATATATGGAATTAAAAAGTCTTTGTCGTTATTCCATTTATATTATTAGTCAGACACGGAAATTGATATCGATTATGTATTGATCTGTTTTCCATGAAGATTCCATAAATAATGGAATGTGATTTGGGTTTATCGTGAACTGTGTTTTAAATGACAGTAGTTCTTTAACCTAGTTAAAGATAAGGTTAATTTCTTAACTTTGAACAATCATTAAGTAATGATTTTTGAGATTAAAACTGAATTAGAGTTTTAATGAATCTTTAATTAGATTGGAATGTGATTGAGATAATTAAATTTATCGAATTCATGAAATGGTCGAGAATGGAATATTACCAGTTTTGCTCCAAGCGATAGTTAAATCGTTAACTAGATTTGAATGTGAAATGGTAAATAATTTTACCGATAACCATGGTGTTAGGTAGGGCGTATTACCAGTTTTTCTCCATGTGACGAATAGGTTGGGATTGAGAAATATAATAAATGATTACTTCGGTAAGTTTCGCTAATCCCGACTAGTTTGGATAAACCTTAACTTGGTTTGAATTTATATCTAATGGAAGATTAAAGAATAAATTTAAAGAAATTATCTTTGATAAAATTAATGGGAACCTTTCCAAAATGATATGAATATTTAAATAGAAGAATATTCAGAATTGGAATGAGGTGTACGGTTTGTTTTTATAGCACTGGTTTATAAGATACGCGAGTTATTCAGAAAGACAGGGTTTATCCCATTCTGAATAATTGAATCGAAGATAAGTTGATGATGAACATGGTGGTTGAAGACCGGAGGTCTTCACATCATTTGGATGATTACTAATGTCTTGATTGGGATGTACTTCCAAGACAAGGTAATAAGTTGTGACCATCCAGATGTACTTGGAGATTGACCGGATATGCGAGGACCTCTCTCCTGTATTGGATATATGGGACGAGGAATAAGGTGCCTCCAGTTATATTCAGACCTAGAACGAACTAGTAAATGGATGTGTGTCTGACATTGGATTTTATTCTGTGTTGATTGATTTCTATTAAAAATATATCTGTTTGGCGGCGGAGAATTTATTCTCTTTCTTAATGCCCTTCTCTGTGACGTACAAGCTCAGAGATTATATATCGATCGACATCAGTCGTATGGCGTGAATGGCCTATGTGGCTTGCTGAGATGCAAATGATCAAGGCTTCTGTTGAAAAGAATAGTCTTGTGGTTGATGATCAAAGCTCGGCTTTAATATAGCATAGGTTTGTGTGTAGCGTTAATTCGCAAGCCTCACGCCCTGGTGTGAACCAAAAACGGGAGAGGACTTCAGGGAGGACATGCATTTCTTTCTAGCTAGGAGTGGTGTCATGGTATAGAGTCCAGACATTTTACTTATGTGGATGATGGAAAGCGAGGTGCCTCAGTTATATCATTCACTACGGGGTTGATGGATGGTTTGGTTGATATACTGACCAGTTTTATGCCCCATAGGGCGGGAAACGCATTGTTCAGGCATTTAATCCACTTTGTGTGGACCGGCCTTGATGATCCAAGAGTCGATGCATTCTGACCTTGAGGCTCCGGCTAGACAGTCTCGAAGCGGTAAGGGCGATCCCTTGCCTTGGTTCACAGACGGAAATCCAACTTCTAATACGTGACAATTCGGTTGTAGTTCAAAACCTATATGGTGACATAGCAGCATGGGAATTATGCCGTCTATGATTGATACATTTATATTTGAAGTTGTTTGATACACTATGAACTTATTGTAATATCCAAATGATTTGTTTTAAACGTACCAAGCATGTTTGGCTATTATAAGGGAAAACTCTATACTCCGGCTTGCGTTGCGTTGTGTGATGGGACCTGAGTCTTATAATAGCTTCATTTTCCAAAAAGCATTACGCTATTTGTTTTATGAACTGGTATTCTTGGGAGGAAACCCATTCCGTGTTATACGATGTGGTCCCATGATTTACTTTATTTTAAAGTAAATATTTAAATAACTATTTTAGTTCTCACACCAGTCACAGGACTGACCTGGAGTTTATTGTTTTAACCTAAAATCTGGGTGCCCCTATGTAATAACCAGGAAAATCCGAACCAATTTAAAATTTTTATTTTGGCAATTTTAATGAATTTTGAATATTTATAATGAATTATTTTAAATAATAAAGACGAGAAATTTATTTAGAATAGAATTGGAACGTATATATTTATTTGAATCGTTGTTAGAATATAAATATTTATTTTAAATTATAAAAGGAATTGAAAGTGGCGTGGTTAAATTTCAAATGAATGTACAGGATTCAAAATAAACCGTATTTGAGAATATCTTTCCAACAAATCCGAAAAATTGAAATTTCGTAACGGGGATAAAAAGTTATGCCCAGTTGAAAATTCAGAATGGTCGCTATGGAAATATAGCCCTTAAAATTGGAAATTTTACAAACGAACTCCATTTTCGACGAAACCACTTTTGTTGGATCCAGGATGTATAATTATTGCTAGATTCCAAAATTCATAATTTTTGAAATCAATATGTAAGCGTGGCAAAAGAAAACGTGTTTTGACAGTTTCAGTCAATTTGGATCGACCAGAAAATGGCCATTTTTCAATCGGTCTTCAAATTTGATGAAATTAGGTTTGTTAGGGTCGTATCGTCAATATGAAGCTAGAAATATTTTTTCATGAATTTTTAGAGTCAGTATGTGGCTCCGGTAAATTAAAATGTGCGTTTGAATTTAAAGTATAATGATTTATATTTTAAATTTAGCAGAAATTGATTGTAACAGCCGAATTGGGTTACAAAACATGTCCTATTGTGTTCGTAATGGGGGGTATTGGCTAAGGATGACAGTCGGTGGGTTCTATTTGGGGTTCAAATGAGAAGGATACTTTTTATGGAAAAAAATTACATTAATAAATAAAATAATATAAGTCTACTCCCTCTCCTCTCTCTCCTCACTCTCCAATTCGATCAGAACAAAATAAAAAAGAAAAAAGATGAGGAGCTTCCACCGCGACACCCTGGCGCCAGACCGTCGCTGCTCCGGCCTCCCTAGGGTCGGACCCCACTCCCTCATGCCATCGCAACTCCGCCGCGACCCCCCTTCCTTCTTTGATTCCCTGGCGACGCCCAAACCCCCCTCCCCGCCAAATCCGATTTGAAGCACCCCATTTCGGCGCCCTTCCACCACTCCTCCTACCAACCACCTGAGGAGCCACCGTGACCGAGATGCACCATCCCGACCACCGCGCAGCACCTCGACCCCCTCCGCTCCCTCCTCCGTCGAACGAAACCTAAAAGTAATTTTTTAAATATGATTTCCAGTTTTTCTATTATGATTTTCAGTTTAGAATTTTTTTTTAATCATGAAAAGGATTGATTTTTAAAATATGAAAAGATTTGATTTTCAAACATGAAAAGAAGTGATTTTTAAAAATATAAAGTTGTGATTTTTAATTATACAAGAATATGAGTTTTATTCTATATATATAGCTTTAGTTCTATTATAGGAAAGACGAGATTTTTATTATAGTAAAGATTAGATCTTTTGTCTATGAAAAGATATGATTTTTACAAATATAAAAATATGATTTTTATTTATGTAGAGTAATAAAAATATAATTTTTAATGAGTAGCGATATAAAAATATTATTTTTATATGAGTAGCATAATAAAAATGTGATTTTTATTTGAATGAAGCGATAAAAATATGATTTTTACAATGAACAACGTGAAAAATAGTGCGATGGAACGGGCTGAAATCAAAACAAAATCTGAACCATTCAAAAATAAAGAATGGCAGAGTGGATCCCAAAGGTGAAAATTTCTCACTTTTATTTTATTTTCTAGTTGAAATAGATACTAGGATGCGGACGGTGCTTAGCAGCACCCGACACCCGTCGTCCACAGACCATGCATTACTTATTTGTTTGATTGATGTGTTGTGAAAAAATGATTGTGTGATGTGGAATGAATAAATATTTTATAGTTAAAAAATATTTATTAACAAATCGGATGATTTGTTTGCATATGCACATTTGACTAATACTGATTGGGATGATAAATTTTACACATCGCTCAACTGCACAAATAAAACCTGTGTTTGTAACACCCCGTATTTTCTGTGAACATTAATTTTTAAGAGAATAATTAAGGGAAACGGGTTACGCCATTGCGTTCGTCTTGGAATTCTGCATGAGATAAAGTCCGAGTTTGCGTAAATCGGACTCCGTATAAAGAAATTATGACCTTCTGATGTTTTAAGGATTTAAATAAAATAGCTCAGGTTTGAAATTCGAAATTCAAATCACACACCCGGGCTGGGCGGGAAAGTTGCCGCCCAGGACCCAGGTCGACCAGGGGGTCGACCTCCCCCCTATTTCCAGATCCATGGACAGATCCGTTTTTCTGCATTTGGAGGCTCGTTCTGACCAGATTCGTTGATCCCTATGCTATATGAACACTCCTAAGGCTACAGTTTTCTCTACACAACTTCATTACGCTTATACTTTACCCTTATTCATATCAAAATAAATCGAAGACGGTGTTATGCTGCTCAAGCTCTTCGTAGAAATCAAGTTTAGAATTCAAGTAGCGATTCAAAAGCTAATTCAATGACTTCAACAACTATTTTCTAAGAATAAAATCAAATCTAAATTAGAAGAACAAACAGTCTACTTCAAGGGAGAGTTATTCAGTTTCAGAATACAGGCCCTCAAATTCAAGACCATTCTGTAATTTGTAAGTCCACGTTACTTTCATAAATAAAAGTTAATTGTGATTCTGACATTGTAATAAATCTGGATCTTAGATTATGCCTATTTCTATCTGTCTTTCTATATCCTTTGGGTCTATCTCATTGATAATATTATGTCCATTCTTTGTCTCTTCTTTCCTTCTTCCCTTTTTGTTTTATAGCCAGGCTACTGCGAGCCTGAGCCAGATCTCATAAAAGATGAACGTACGTTGGAAATAAAAATGGTCATAAAATATGATTTAGACATGACCAGCGCTAAAATTTGGGAGAAGTATTAAATTCTGCATAATTGGGCATAATTGAGTTGTAATGATTTGAGGACATAACACATGTTGTATTTAAAACATAAAGTATTAGACATATGACTTGAGATTTGAGGCATAAAGTATTGGAGATATGACTTGAGATTTAAGGCATAAAGTATTGGACATATGACTTGAGATTTGAGGCATAAAGTATTGGACATATAACTTGGGATTTAAGGCGTAAATTGAACTGTAAACAGGTAAGTTCAAGTTATTTTCAGATTTAAACACCTAATAGTGATTTTGGCATATAATGAAATGGATCTAAGTCCATGCTTGATGATAAGACAAATCTTTTAGATTAATTCCTATCTTTCTATTAAATCAATGATTTACATGCCTAGGAAGTTATTATTCAATCATGCATGTCTTTGTTGGACATCTGATATATAATCCTTTTTGGTTCATGATGTTATTTATATCAGATCTATATGTCTATGAGGTTATTTCTGTCAGTTTGTTTCAGATCTATCTTTGTTATACCCCAACTCTAACAGATCTGTAATCCTCTTAGGTCCAAAATATTTGACAGATCTACCATTTTAATGCCTGTTTTATGCCTACTCTCGTTTATGTTCCTCTTTCGTCCCCTTTATTTTATGAATCTAGATTAACCTCGAATCTAGACTGAAACTTATTATATGTGCGATTGGAATGCGCGGGTAATTTGGAATAGTCTATTTGGTAATGGTGGAACATAATTTTGTAACTTATGATTTGAGTTATAATTTGTCCTTGTTGCGAACTTGGGGTATTGGGGCATGACTATTAGTACAATCTTGGGAAGAGTTGATGTAGCCTAATTTGAGTAGTAACTCGAAATTGAATTTGGGGGCCATAACTTGCAATTAGCTTTGTTGGCATAACTTGAGAATTGAAATATGACTGGTTGGGATAATTCGCATATAAGTCTAGACTTGGACATTTATGGAAAATGTGGCATAATCTGAAATTGACAACATTTGTGAATAATTTACATATAATCTGTTAATATGTAAATTAGTGAAAAGATGAATATGCCTAACCCGAGGTTAGATTGAGTTGTTGTAACACCCCACCTCCGCTAGGGTCACTCACAAAGGGAATGCACTAGTTTTGGTGGAGTATTATCTAGGTAAACATGCACAGAGATATCACAAGGCAGAACATAAATAAAGCAGCGGTAGAAATCAAAAACCAACTTTTTATTATTTCCAAGAAAGGAGTCAAAAGCTCATATATCCAAGATACAAATTATTCCATTACATCAAGTTCATAGTAAAGAAGCATAAACTTTAAAATAAAAGTAAATTATTCCCCATAAATAGCAGAAGCAGCCCTAGCATAGCCCAAGACCAAAACGTACATTAGCTGTCAGAAAGCAAGTTGAATCCAAGCTAAGAGCTAGTGTTTCCTCCCTGGGAACCTGGGGGGGGGGGGGGGAGGGGAGGAAACGAAAGAAAAAAGGGCGAAATAAAAAGGGTCAGTCATAAAGACTGGTAAGCCCTAGTGACTTTCAGTATGAAAACTAGTAAAGGTAACATGATATGTGAAAACTGGAATTAAACATAAGGATGATAACAGAACTAGTTGGATAATTAAGATAACAAGATAAGTCAAATCTGGCATCGCATGTTCAAGGTTCGCTGCACCAACTGTACTAGTATTCTAACCTATATCAAGTATTAACCATGAAATGATCCCTTAGCCCAGTGTCATGAAGTGACCCATTACGGGGTCCTACGGTACGATCTACTAATCGATCAGCTCCCTACAAGTCCTAGCTCGTTATGTGTCTGTGTCATACGGCCCTATCCAGAAATGTAGTTACCTGTGCTAGGTCCACCATAGGGTGTATCAAGTCCTATGGTGCCAACCACCGACACGAATCAAGCACGTACAGTGTAAATCTACGGGTGCCCAATGCCTGCTTTTTCAACTCCGGACTACATGCACGACCATAGCCCGCCTGAACCTACAATGGCGCACTTACTCAGCCGTTGTTCTGGTCGCTTACAATCAGCCCAGTAATCGTGCCCCACCCTGCCTAGTCCCAGGGTATCGTGATACATCTAAGTGGCTTACTGCTGAAAAGGACCGCGTAACTAGGGTTTCTAATGGGTTAAGTGTTGTCATTAAAATTCGTGACTTAACCCTATCCAGATCATGTATCAAGTTGGTTAAGTGTGTTCAAGCAAGTTCATGACTTAACCCTATCAAGTCATCGTGTCAAGTTGGTTAAGTATATTCAAGTGGTTCATGACTTAACCCTATCAAGTCATCGTGTCAAGTTGGTTAAGTATATTCAAGTGGTTCATGACTTAACCCTATCAAGTCATCGTGTCAAGTTGGTTAAGTATATTCAAGTGGTTCATGACTTAACCCTATCATGTGGCATTAATTCATTAGTGCACGCCAACCTCTCACAATAGACTAACTGTTGTGGTTACTGGATTTGCCGGGCGGTTCCGGGCAGATTTACACCACAACATAGTCTAACCTCGGGTTTTTACGTGCGATATGACCAACTACCCACATTGGATCCTATTGTTTGCAGCCACTGTATTTGCCGGGCGGTTCCGGGCAGATTTACACTGCAAACTCAACCCAACCTCGAGTTGGCCATTTTCAAGTTTATCTAACTGTCATGCCCACGTTCCAGTTTTCATGTTTAGATTCATGTCGAGTTTTCAAGTCATGTTTTATGTCATGTCAAGTTCATGTCCATATTTAGGTTCAAGTCATAATAATGTTCATGTTCAAGTTTGAAGCTAATTCATATTTTACCTAATCTACCCAAATCGTATTCCCATAGCACGAAGGTTCGAATCGATACAAATAAATATAATTAGGGGGTGACATAAAAAGAAATGGGTATAAGGTGGCAAGAGTGATTACTAGCATAGCATGATATGACTTGAAATAAAACATTACTGGCTTATGAAATATTGGCCTCAAACATAAAGATTCCAAATCTAGCAAGATAAGGTACTAGTCAAAATAACCGTTGTCACAAGGTGATAGTATGGTCAAGGTAATGACTGTCATAAGTTGATAGTATAGTCATAGTAACGATGGTCATAAGATGATAGTATAGTCACGGTACGACTGTCATAAGGTGATAATCATAAACATGTGGCTAATAACAGTTCAACATGATAATAAGAGGGGTTTCTCTTTTTGATTTACAACATGAATAGGCCCCAAATCGATGTCATAGTAATATTCAAGAGTCAAGATCCAAGATGAACAAGAATGAATGTAAACAGTCATCATATAGAGGTCCAATTTCAATTTTACATCATATTCATAATACGTTTACAGTTTAAATCTGAAAATAACTGGGGCTTACAGATCGTGGTTCGAGAATTAGAAAAAGAGAGTCGTTTGTTGCTTAGTCAAGTCCAAATAGAAGTCCCCTAATCAGCAATTCCTTTAACGCAGTCTCAACGTAGTAGAAGCAGTCCCTCTCTCAAACTTTTCAACCAGAATCAGAGCAGCATAAGGTCAGAAAGAAATTTGGTGTAGAGAGACTGGTGTTAGGGGTTGTATTTATAGGGTCAGGTCAACGAATGTGGACAGAAATGAGGCCACATACATCAGAGTGAATCTAGCTTCATAAATGGGCTCGGGCACCAGGTCGACCCCCAGGTCGACACTATGGTCGACCTGGCCCTAGGTAGGTCGACTATATAGTCGACCCCCAGGTCGACCTGGTCCTGGTCGGGATTTTTCCCGCCCAGTCCATTTGGAGGTTTGAAATTCGAATTTTGAATTCGAATTGAGTCTGTTTTGAATTTGAAAATTTCTGAAAACTTCGAATGGTCATAACTTGGTCATACGGACTCCGATTTTCGAAAACTCGGACTCGTTTCCAAGTAGAATTTCGAGGCGAACGCAATGACGTAACCCGTTTCGCTTGATTCTTAATTTAAAAATTAATCATGCCTTGATTTATGGTTATTACACGTTATAAAAACACGGGTTGTTACAGTTGTGGTGTAAAACTTCCCGGAACCGCCCGACACATCCAGTAACCACAACAACACCTATCTAACGTGAGAGGTTAGTGCATCATGCCCAAGAAAAACCCAAGGTCAGATTGAATTGTGGTGTAAAACTTCCTGGAACCGCCCGGCACATCCAGTAACCGGAGCAACACATATCTAATGTGAGAGGTTGGTGCATTAATAAATCAATTAATGCTAATGAACAAGATGAATGACTAAGGTTAAGTTCATAGGAACAATTAACCAATATAACATGAATGACTCGGGTAAAGTTAATGAGAAACACTTAACCAATATAAGAAGAATGACTATGGTTAGGGTAATAGGAAACACTTAACTAGTATAACATGATGAATGGTAAGGTTAAGTAATAAGAAACACTTAACCAATATAACTTGATTTGTGTTAAGGTTAAGTTAAAACAATAGGGCCAAACTTAACCAATATAACTTGATTTGTGGTAGGGTTAAGTTGACACAAGTAGGCAACACTTAACCAAAGTAACATGACAAGTAGGTGGGTTAAGTTAACTTGAATTGATTGATGACACTTAACCAATACATCATGATGAACACGTGGGGTTAAGTTAACAAGAAAACACTTAATCAACATGACACAAAGAATGGGTGGGTTAAGTTAACATGAATGGACAACACTTAACCAATATGACATAATGTACAGGAGGGTTAAGTACATATCGGGTTGGTGGGTAATATTAGTAAATATAAGCCGACAAACTTAACCGTTAAATAAACATGCTTGAATCGATGGAAGGGTAAAGTACATCTCGTGTAGGTGGGTAATATTAGTACATATAGGCCCACAAACTTAACCATTAAATAAACATGCTTGAATCGATGGGAGGGTTAAGTACATCTCGTGTAGGTGGGTAATGTTAGTACATATAGGCCTACAAACTTAACCGTTAAGGAAACATGCAAGAATCGGTTGGAGGGTTAAGTACATCTCGTGTAGGTGGGTAATATTTGTATATATAGGCCCACAAACTTAACCAGCAGGAAACCCTAGTAACGGGGACCCATTTCAGCAGTATCCCACGTAGATGTATCATGGTACCCTGAAATTAGGCAGGGTGGGGCACGATTACTTGGCTGATTATAAGCGGTCAAAACAATGGTAGGGTGTACGTCAGTGTATGTTCCGACAGTTTACGAGCACGGACGTACTCCGGAGTGGGAAAAAGCAGGCACTGAGTACCAGTAGTTATACACTATGCATCTTGAATCATGTCGGGTCGCTACCCTAAGGATTAATACACCTTATGGTGGGGTCAGCACAGGGTATCTATACGCAAGAGAGGGCTGATTGACACATACACATGGAACATTAATACAAGTAGGGAGCCGATAGATAGGGTACTGAGGGTACATCTAACATGTTCATGGCAATTAGGCAAGTTGAGGTGGAATCTTCACGATAGATGTACACCTGAAGGCTGCCACAATTACGGGGATTCGGATCACGTTATCATTTTATACAGATTACAAGTTGGGACACTAGTTAGGTGGTGCAGAGATAGATATAGAAATCAGAATAACAAAGTAGTAGCGAAGCTGAGAAAGAGTAGAAGCGTATTCAGTTTATCTTGCCTTATCATACCTTATGCTTATCCTATGTTATTTTGTTATCCTTGTTATCACGGTATTGTCTTATATTCAGTTTATTCATGTCATTATGGTTTTATATTTATATGCTGAAAGTCACTGGACTTACCAGACTTATGTCTGACCAAGTTTTGTTTCGCCTCTTTTCTTCCGTTCCCCCACCCCCTAGGTTCACAGGGAGGAAATGTTACCACTTAGCTCAGTTTTCCTTCCAAGCTCGAAGATAGTCGATGTATTTCTTTGGACTCTCTCTTCCACTGCTATGGCTGGTTCATGCTTTATTGGGGAATATCATTGTTATTTTTTATGATTCTTTTATATTTGGAAGTTTTTAGATCAAGATAGAAGTTCTATATATTACTAAGTATGATTGAGATATCTATTGTAAAAGCTTGACTGAACCATATTATTTATAAAATTACTTTATTTTCCGCTGCTTTATTTATCCGTCTTGTAATTTATCTGTATCTTTTACCTAAAATGCTTCACCAAATTTAAGGCATTCCCTTTGTGAGTGACCTTAACGGAGGTGGGGTGTTTCACTTGGTATCAGAGCTGAAGGTTACCGGATCAGATAAAAGATTTGAAAAATTATTTTCAAAATGATTTTAAAAGAAGCATTTTCAAAGGAAAAGATTTATTTTAAAGGCATATTCCCCAAAGCCATATGCCCTATATTTTTTATCCTTTGTTTCCTTCTTTCCTGAGTCTCCGGGGCTCTTTGATTTCCGGGAGGTAACCTCATCGCGGCATGGTTCCGTAGGCTTGATGAGACCACGACACCTGTCAAAGGGCGAAGAAGTGGCCAACTTCCATCTATAGCCGCTGTAGTTTCACCTACGGCTAGTTTTCTTTCAAGCATTGTAGGATTTTTCGTGCGATGGAGGCAGCTTTTAAGAGACTTGTCGACGTGTTACACAAGGATAGTAAGACTGAGGGAGTTTTGCTAAGGAGCACAACCCAAGGATGAGGAACTCATGGATATGGACTTGGTTTACAAAGGAGGTAAAAAGAAAGAGGTGTAAGTGGAAGAATCACATGACAAGAGGAAGTATCTTTGTTATGGTATAACGGGTCGTATAATTAAGGACAAGGGCAAGAACAAATGACATGATTTTCAGGAGGGCAAATGCATGCTCTCACTGCCATCATACCTGAGAGAGAGGTAATAAGGTTTCTGTTGAAAGAGTTTATTTTTCACTTTTTGATTATCCTGTTAGTACTCTTTTTGGTTTTAGCACTTCACATTCGTTTATATCTGCTTCCATAGTTGAGTCTCTGCACCTTAGTACTTGTGTAGTAGAAGATCCCATTATTATCTCAAATCCAACTTGTGGTTCGACTCATTTATCTTCGGTTTGTAAGGATTTGATAGTAGCTATATTAAGTATTGAGTCTAAGTGTAATACTTATGTTATTAGGTTTCATGGGCTATGGGTTGATTCTAGGCATGGATTGGTTAGCTAGTAATTGTGAAAGGAGGGTAGTTAGACTTTCGACTTTCCTTGGGAATACCCTCGAGATTTTGTGCGATTCTAAGGGATCAGTTTGTCTTAGCTACCTAGAATCATTTTATGTATTTATCAACGATTTTCGATCCGTTGGAGTAGTCCATGAGTACATAGATGTTTTTGATTAGGTTAGGGGTTTTCCCCCTAAAACTCGAGATAGACCTCCGCATATATCTACTTGACGATGCAAAGCCTGTTATACGATCAACGATAGTTTTGGAGCAAGATTCGCGAGGATAGCCAGAGTCGGTTAAGTGCTCAATTGTTTGGTTGTTTTGCTAGTATCATCTCACATAAATCGTCCAAATTCGAAGGCGGTATTCCTTGGGTACTTGTCTGATATTGGTTTAGGCCTTTGGGGCTTGTACTTGAGGGATGTCAATTTAGACTAGGATGGTTTGCGTGAGAGATATAGACCCTCGGATTTGTGACATGATGGATAAGCTAAGTAGAAGTGAGACCTCTAATCATCTTAGTATATACACTTGGTATCATGGTTAACATCTATTTATCTTGGAAAGATAGTTCGACTACATTGGATACCCTCTAGCATAGTAAGTGATCGAGGTCCTATCTTTACTAGTGGGTTTTAGAAATGAAGGTCAAGAAGCTTCGCATACATGAAGTTAAATTAGTTAAGGTACAGTGGAGTGAAGCTCAAGAAGATGCGACTTAGAAGACTGAAGATTAAATACGCGCATCATACCCTTTTTAAGTGTATATCCTTGATTCCTCTTTTTTTGTAAAGTTTATCTGCATGCTAGTATTTATCTTTTAAGTATACCCTCTCGATCCTAATCCCGACCCTTGGGTAGAAGCCAATGGATGTAAACATGTGTTTGAGACATGTTATGTTTGGTGGATGTAAGTGGTTGCAAGTGTTTGCTAGTGGTTGCTCGTGAATGCATATACACACATTAGGCACTAGATCGGCTCAGTCACTTTCATATTGCATATGCATGAGTGAACTTTTGTATGTATGGATTGAAACTTGATGTGTTATCATGTGGATGTTGCATTTTTATGAATGATTGTGCACTCTTGTAGAAGTTATAAAGTACGATTAGGAATATTTGCATACATATTGACGCATGACACTCTCATGATTCACATTAAGGAGGTCAACTGGATCAGTAGACCGCCTGATTTTGCATTAGATAAGAAACATATACAAACACTCTGCATATGTTCATACAGCTTTAGAAACCTTTTAAGGACAATGGATGCCTGTGTTTGATGGTTGAGTAGATGGACGGTTGGATGGTAGGACATACGTTCTTCCTAACATGAAGATTTCGGGGACGAAATTTTTAAGGAGGGGAGAATGTAACACCCCGTATTTTCTGTGAACGTCAAAGTAACAAATTAAAGTATACTTAATTTTTAAGAGGAGAATTAAGGGAAACAGGTTGCGTTCGTCTCATAATTCTGCTTGAGATAGAGTCCGAGTATGCGTAAATCGGACTCCGTATGAAGAAGTTATGACCTTCAGAAGTTTCAAGGATTTAAATAAAATGGCTTAGGTTTGAAATTCGAAATTCAAATCACACACCTGGGCTGGGAGGGAAATTTCCCGCCCAGGACCCAGGTCAACCAGAGGGTCGACCTGGGTGGACCTTGGTCACACAGGTCGACAAGGGGGTCGACCTCCCACCTATTTCCAGATCCGAGGACAGATCCTTTTTTCTGCATTTGGACGCACGTTCTGACCAGATTCGTTGATCCCTATGCTATATAAACACCCCTAAGGCTACAGTTTTCTCTACACAACTTTATTATTCCTATACTCTACCCTAATTCATATCAAAATAAATAAAAGATGGGGTTATGCTGCTCAAGCTCTTCATAGAAATCAAGTTTAGAATTCAAGCAGAGATTCAAAGGCTAATTCAATGACTTCAACAACAATTTTCTATGAATCAAATCAAATCTAAATTAGAAGAACAAATAGTCTACTTCAAGGGAGATCTTTTCAGTTTCAGAATACATATCCCAGAATTCTAGACCGTTCTGTAATTTGTAAGTTCATGTTACTTTTAGAAATAAAAGTTAATTGTGATTCTGACATTGTAATAAATCTGGAGCTGAGATTATGCCTATTTCTATCTGTCTTTCTATATCCTTTTGGATCTATCTCATTGATAATATTATGTCCATTCTTTGTCTCTTCTTTCCTTCTTCCCTTTTTGTTTTATAGCTAGGCTACTGCGAGCCTGAGCCAGATCTCATAAAAGATGAACGTACATTGGAAATAAAATTGGGCATAATATATGATTTGGAAATGACCAGCGCTAAAATTTGGGAAAAGTATTAAATTGTGTATAATTGGGCATAATTGAGTTGTAACTGATTTGAGGACATAACACATGTTGTATTCAAAACATAAAGTATTCGACATCTGACTTGAGATTTGAGGCATAAAGTATTGGACATATGACTTGAAATTTGAGGCATAAAGTATTGGACATATGATTTGAGATTTGAGGCACAAAGTATTGGACATATAACTTGGGATTTAAGGCGTAAATTGAACTGTAAACAGGTAAGTTCAAGTTATTTTCAGATTTAAACACCTAATAGTGATTTTGGCATATAATGAAATGGATCTAAGTCCATGCTTGATGATAAGACAAATTTTTTAGATTAATTCCTATCTTTCTATTGAATCAATGATTTACATGCCTAAGAAGTTATTATTCAATCATGCCTATCTTTGTTGGACATCTGATATATAATCCTTTTCGGTTCATGATGTTATTTATATTATCTCTATATGTCTATGAGGTTATTTCTGTCAGTTTGTTTCAGATCTATTATTGTTATACCCCAACTCTAACAGATCTGTAATCCTCTTAGGTCCAAAATATTTGATAGATCTACCATTTTAATTCCTGTTTTGTGCCTACTCTCGTTTATGTTCCTCTTTCGTTCCTTTTATTTTATGAATCTAGATTAACCTCGAATCTAGACTGAAACTTATTATACGTGCGATTGGAATGCAACGGTAATGGGGAATAGTCTATTTGGTAATGGTGGAACATAATTTTGTAACTTATGATTTGGGGCATAATTTGTCTTGTTGCGAACTTGGGGTATTGGGGGCATGACTATTAATACAAACTTGAGAAGATTGGATGTAGCCTAATTTGAGTAATAACTCGAAATTGAATTTGGGGGCCATAACTTGCAATTAGCTTTGTTGGGCATAACTTGAGAATTGGAATATGACTGGTTGGGATAATTAGCATATAAATCTAGACTTGGACATTTATGGAAAACGTGGCATAATCTGAAATTGACAACAATTGTGAATAATTTGCATATAATCTATAAATATGTAAATTAGTGAAATGATGAATATGCCTAACCCGAGGTTAGATTGAGTTGTGGTGTAAAACTGCCCGGAACCACCAGACACATCTAGTAACCATAACAACACCTATCTAACGTGAGAGGTTAGTGCATCACGCCCAAGAAAAACTCGAGGTTATATTGAGTTGGGGTGTAAAACTGCCCGGAACCGCCCGACACATCCAGTAACCACAACAACACATATCTAATGTGAGAGGTTGGTGCATCAATAAATCAATTAATGCTAATGAACAAGATGAATGACTAGGGTTAAGTTCATAGGAACACTTAACCAATATAAGATGAATGACTAGGGTTAAGTTAACGAGAAACACTTAACCAATATAACAAGAAGAACGACTAGGGTTAAGTTAATAGGAAACACTTAACCAGTATAGCATGATGAATGGTAGGGTTAAGTAATAAGAAACACTTAACCAATATAACTTGATTTGTGGTAAGGTTAAGTTAAAACAAGAGGGAAACACTTATCTAATATAACTTGATTTGTGGTATGGTTAAGTTAACACAAGAAGGCAACACTTAACCAAAGTAACATGACAAGTAGGTGGGTTAATTTAACTTTGATTAATTGATGACACTTAACCAATGCAACATGATGAACACGTGGGGTTAAGCTAACAAGAAAACACTTGACCAATATAACTTGATGAATGAACGGGGTTAAGTACATAAGAAACACTTAACCAACAAGATATGATGAATGGGTGGGTTATGTTAACATGAATGGACAACACTTAACCAATATGACATAATGTGCGGGAGGGTTAAGCACATATCGGGTTGGTGGTTAATATTAGTAAATATAGGCCCACAAACTTAACCGTTACATGCTTAAATCGATGGAAGGGTTAAGTACACCACGTGTAGGTGGGTAATATTAGTACGTATAGGCCCACAAACTTAATCATTAAATGAACATGCTTGAATCGATGGGAGGGTTAAGTACATCTCGTGTAGGTTGGTAATAATAGTACATATATGACCACAAACTTAACCGTTAAGAAAACATGCTAGAATCGGTGGGAGGGTTAAGTACATCTCGTGTAGGTGGGTAATATTTGTATATATAGGCCCACAAACTTAACCAGTAGGAAACCTAGTAACGAGTACCCATTTCAGCAGTAACCCACATAGATGTATCATGGTACCCTGAAACTAAGCAGGGTGGGGCACGATTATTGGCCTGATTATAAGCGGTCAAAACAACGGCAGGGGGTACGTCAGTGTAGGTTCCGACAGTTTACGGGCATGCACATACTCTGAAGTGGGAAAAAGCAGGCACTGAGTACTTGTAGTTATACACTGTGCATCTTGAATCGTGTTGGGTCGCTATCCTAAGGATTGATACACCTTATGGTGGGATCAGCACAGGGTATCTACACGCAAGAGAGGGCTGATTGACACAGACATATGAAACATTAATACAAGTAGGGAGCCGATCGATAGGGTAGTAAGGGTACATCTAACATGTTCATGGCAATTGGGCAGGTTAAGGTGGAATCCTCACGATAGATGTACACCTGAAGGCTACCACATTTACGAGGATTGGGATCACGTTACCATTTTATATAGATTACTAGTTGGGACACTAGTTAGGTGGTGCAGAGATAGATATAGAAATCAGAATCACAAAGTAGTAGCGAAGCAGAGAAAGAGTAGAAGCGCATTCAGTTTATCTTGCCTTATCATACCTTATGCTTATCCTATGTTATCTTGTTATCCCTGTTATCATGGTATTGTCTTATATTCAGTTTATTCATGTCATGATGCTTTTGCCTGTTTATATGCTGAAAGTCACTGAACTTGCCAGACTTATGTCTGACCAAGTTTTGTTTCGCCTCTTTTCTTCCATTCCCCCACCCCCTTGGTTCACAGGGAGGAAATGTTACCACTTAGCTCAGTTTTCCTTCCAAGCTCGAAGATAGTCGATGTATTGCTTTGGACTCTCTCTTCCACTGCTATGGCTGGTTCATGCTTTATTGGGGAATATCATTGTTATTTTTTATGCTTCTTTTATATTTGTAAGTTTTTAGATCAAGATAGAAGTTCTTTGTATTACTTTTAAGTATGATTGAGGCATCTGTTGTAAAAGCTTGACTGAACCATATTATTTATAAAATGAATTTATTTTCCACTGCTTTATTTATCTGTCTTGTAATTTATCTGCATCTTTTACCTAAAATGCTCCACCAAAGTTTAGGCATTCCCTTTGTGAGTGACCTTAACGGAGGTGGGGTATTTCAGTGCTTGATTGTTCGAAACCCCACATGGGTATTCGGATGATATATGACATACACTAGTCCCAATAATTAGTTGTATGTCGATCGGTTGATTGACAGACTATTGTAGGCATTAAATATTTATATTTGATGCTTATGCAGTGTAGAATGCACTTTGGATGATGGTTGACTGTGTTTGGTTATTGTGTACACGTGTTGTATAAAATCCATATAAATTAAATTGTATGGTAAATGACTGTGCCTAATTCCAGTTCAGAAGAATGAATGTTTTAAAATAAAGATTATTTTTAAAATAATGAATATTTTAAAATAATAATCTGTAAAGAATCAAAATTCGATTTTGTTGTCCGATTTGGGATGGACACGAATATATTTAAATATATGAAGCCATGTTGATTAGATTGACGCCATTTGAACGTAAACGATATTTATATCGACTTTATTTATTTTATAATGAATATAGAAAAGGAATTGATTTCCAAATCTAATGTTTTGAAAATATTATCATTTATATATATATATATATATATATATCGATGATATGGAATATTCAATTTTGATTTGAAATTGAATATGAAGTCGAAATCGTTTGAAAACGAATTTAAAACGATTTATAAAATAAGTTTTCAATGGAAATTGATGACATATATATAATATGTTATATATATATATATAATGGCCTGAATATAACGCGTTGCGCAGCGGTAGTTCATGAATTTTGACCATTGACTTCGAACGGACATTACGGGAGATCCGACTGTCGGATTCTCCTAAAAATGGGACTGTTGGGTTCGTATCGAAAAGTGCTTTCTAACAAATATTTGAGATTTGAAATCTAACGGTTGGATTTGGAATCACGTCCAAATCAAATTTGGAAAAGGTCATTGTAAGTGTAGTTTGATGGCCGTTTATGGAAATCGACTGTACTGGCCTTGGTAAAATTATTAAAAATATCAATAATCAGTGTAAAATCATAAAAAATGACTTGGAAAGAATTGGGATGAAAAATTCCATATTTGAAAAGATAAAAATAGATTTTTATCGAAATGAACTAGTTTTGAATTAGAATAATAAATCCAATATTTTTAAAATAAATAAATTGGATTTGAAATGGTTTTAAAAATAACAAAGATTTCCAATATATGAATTGGAAAGGATTTGAATCGAAATTATGCTCGGAATATTTCGATATTGGATTTCGTGATTATACGGAGATTGTGCAGGAATTTGGAAGATATATACCGTTATTCCAATACGATATTTGTTGGTTTCAGAATTTGATATTGAATATAAGCCGATATATTTTCTATTCAGAGCCTTGTATTTAATATCAAATTGGATTTTGGGTTCGTCATGAATGGTATCTTTAATAATACTGTTCTTGAACCGAATGGAGTTAAGAAAATTAGAAACTAACTGGAGATTAGTTAAGTTGAATGGTTTCTTGTGTATTGATCTAATGTTGGTTCCGGCCTTCGGGGTTAATACTTAGGGGATTGTTCTTTTACTAATTTACAGTTAGAGGCTAATGTGAATTGGGTTTATTGTGAACTGTGCTTTTAACAACATTCGTTCTTTTGCCCGATTTACAGTGAAATGTGATTTGGAATTTATAAATCTTTTTATTAGGATTTAACAGGAGTTTTCCAACGTAAAGTTTTCCAATTTAATATATACTAAATTGGAATTAAATTGAATTTGATTTGATAATAATCGAAATGAAATTTTGTGGAGGAGGACTGTTAATACAGATGGAATTTAAAAGCTGTTGCCGGTATTCCATTTATATTAGTGGTCGGATACGGAAATTGATATCGATTATATATTGATTTGTTCTTCCGTGAAGATTCCATAACAAATGGAATGTGATTTGGGTGATCGTGAATGGTATCTTTAATAATACTGTTCTTAGACCCAACGGAGTTAAGAAAATCAAAAACTACCGGAGATTGGTTAAGTTGAATGGCTTTCTGGGTATTGATCTGATGTTGGTTTCGGCCTTCGGGGTTAATACTTAGGGAATTGTTCACTTGCTAATTTACGGTTAAAGGCTAATGGAATGAGATGTGATTTTGGGTTTATCGTGAATCGTGTTTTAAATGACATTGGTTCTTTAACCCAGTTAAAGGTAAGATATGATTTCCCAAGTTAAAACAATCGTTAATATTGATTTCTGGGAAGATTAAAACCAAGTGGAGTTTTAATGCATCTTTAATTAGATTGAATTGATATCCAAAGGAATATTAAAGAAAAAATTTAAAGAATTTATCTTTGATAAAATTAATGGGAACCTTTCCCAAAGTGTATGAATATTTGGATAAAGAAATATTATGGATTGGAATGAGGCGTATGTTGTGTTTTTATAGCACTTGTTTATTATATACGCGAGTTATTCAGAAAGACCGGGTTTATCCCATTCTGAATAACTGATTCGTTGATGTGTCGAGGATGAAGATGGTGGTCGAATACCGGAGGTCTTCACATTGTTTGGATTGTTACTGATGTCTTGACTGGGCTGTACACCCAAGGCAAGGTAATAAGTGGTGATCATACAGACGTACTTGGGGATCGATGCATATGTGCGGGCCTCTCCCCTGTATTGGACATACGGGGGAGGAATAAGGTGCCTCCGGTTTCGTTCAAACCCAGAACGAACTTGTAAATGGATGTGTGTCTGACATCGGATTTCATTCTCTGTGATTGATAGACATCGATTGCATAGTGTGAATTGCCTGTGTGGCTCGTTGAGATGCAAATGATTGAGGCTTCTGTTGAAAAGCAGAGTCTTGTGGTTGATGATCAAGGCATGGCCTTTCTGGCATAGCTTTGTGTAGCGTTAATTCGCGAGCCTCACACCCCAGTGTGAACCAGAAATGGGAGAGGACATCAGGGAGGGCATGCGTTTCTTTCTAGCTAGGAGTTTTGTTTTGGGTTTGACATGCTGGAAATTTTAATTATGTGGATGATGGATAGCGAGGCGCTTCGGTTATATCGGTCGATCCGGGACCAATGGTCTGGTTGATATATGACCAGTGTATGCCCCATAGGGTGGGGAAACGCATTGTTCAGGCATTTTAATCCACTCCATGTGGACGGGCCCTGACGATCCAAGGCACACTCAAGCTCTGATCCTGAGACATGGTAGGCTAGATTGTCTCGAAGCGGTGAGGACGATCCTTAGCCACGGTTCATAGATGGAAATCCAACTTCCAATACGACATTTTTCGGTTTTGATTGTAAACCTATATATGGCGACATAGTGGTATGGGGCACTTATGCCGTCTATGATTGATACTTATGATTGAAATTGTTTTGAAACTATACACTTATAATAATAATAATAAAAGATGAAATTTCTCGTACCAAGCATTTTTGGCTATTATAAGGTAAAAACTCTATCCTTCGGCTTGCGTTGCACTGTGTGATGGGACCTGAGTCTTATAATAGCTTCATTGTTCTTTATTTAACATTGCGCTGTTGTTTTTATGCACTAGTATTCTTGGGAGGAAACCCATTCCGTGTTATACGGCTTGGTCCCTTGATTTGCCTAACTTTAAAATCAAATTAATAACTGTTTTAGTTCTCACACCAGTCATATGACTGACCCGGAGTTTATTGTTTTAACCAAAACTCTGGGTGTCCTTATTTTCCGCATGGGCCGCTAGTAGTTGGGTTTTTGCAGATATATATTCACAGGATCCTGGTTTACAGCTGGAAGGATATTCGGAAAGCTCTATATCTGTATATTCTTTTCAGTTGTGTTTTGTATTATTTTCCGCTGCATTGTAATTTGTAAATATCTTATATTTATTGAATGTGTAATATTTATTCATACTCTGTTATATTCTTGTATCTAGGTGAAATTATTGTAATAAGCAATGAAATGTTCTTCTGTTTGTGCTCTGACTCATCTTGTCCTCAAGGAAATCCACGCTTCCTCTTCTCTTCGGAGACAAGGGAAGTTTCGGGCCTGTACATGTGGTACCAGAGCTTTGGTTTATAGATCTCGAGAACAGGACACGTTAGAACCAAACAAAAGAATTCATTAGAGATTGGATTAGTAATATCCAATGAGAATGACTCGTTAGAGATGGGATCAGTAGTATCCTAGAACGAGTGTGAAGAATATATTTTAAAAATAAAAACAAATATTGTTTTGAAAATTTAAACCCTATACAACGTATTTGAATATTTATTTGTATTGAAGTTGGGCAATCCAATATATAAATATTTTGCATATACGACTTGCAAACGTATATTCAAAGTTTTAATATACTGGATAGATATAGAATCACGCTCTAGTCGCTCGAAGATTGAAACACCCCACCTCCGTTAAGGTCACTCACAAAGGGAACGCCCTAACTTTGGTGGAGGGTTATAGGTACAAGACATAGAAAATTTTACAAGACAGATAAGTATAAGCAGCGGAATTCAAATCATTTATTGAATATGTGTTTCAATACAAAAGCATTACATCAAATTGTCTCAAAACAACTTCCCAAAACATTACAACATAATTTCTGTCTTGATTATTTAATAAAGAAGCATAAATCATAAATAAAACTGCATAAATCCCCAAGGATAATGCCCAAGAGCCATAGCCAAGATTGAGAGAGAGTCCAAATCATACATCTACTTTTTTGAAGCTTGCAAATGGTCTGACTAAGCTGCAATACTCCCTCCCTGTGGACCTAGGGGGAAACGAAAGAAAGGAGGATGAAAGAAAACAGGTCAGACAATAAGTCTGGTAAGTTCGATGATTACTAGTATTTAAACAAGGAAAGGGATCATGACAGTAATAACAAAACATAGGATAATACCCTAATATAAGATAAGAGGAACATGTGATCGCACCCATTACTATAATCTCTGCACCTACTTAACCATTGGATCCACCAGCCCTACGTGTTTATAACAAACGATCCCCTTAATGATCGGCTCGTACTCGTATGCATTCATATCCTGTGTCACTCGGCCCCGCTTGACTGTAGATACCTGTGCTGGTCCCACCATGGGGTGTATCAGTCCCTCTGGTGGCAACTCGACACGATTCAGGATGCAAAGTGTATACTACTGATGCCCAGTGCCTGATTTTTCCATCCGGAGTACGTGCATGCCTATACTCCGTCGGAACCTACACTGGCCCACCAACCGCCGACGTTTTGACCACTTATACTCAGCCCAGTAATCGTGCCCCACCCTACCTAGTATAAGGGTACCATGATACATCTATGTGGGTTACTACTGAAATGGGTCCCCGTTACTAGGGTTTTCTAATCAACATGTTTATTTGGCTAAGTATCCAAGTTTACTTAACCCTACCCATTCGTTTAGTTAACATGTTGAATCGGTTAAGTGTTTTCCTAATTGACTTAACCCTACCAGTCCTGACTTAGCTTTAATTTGTTAAAGCACCAACCACTAACGTTAGACAGGTCTTGTTGTGGTCACTGGATGTGTCGGTCGGTTTCGGGCAGGTTTACATCACAACTCAGTCTAACCTTGGGTTCTTTTTGGGCTTGATGCACTAACCACCCACATTAGACAGGTCTTGTTGTGGTCACTGGATATGCCGGTTGGCTCCGGGCAGATTTACAACACAACTCAGTCTAACCTCGGGTTAGGCATATTCGTCTTTTTCTAAACTCACATTTTCTATATATGTCCAATTTCTTTATGTAAATTTAATTTAATTTAACCATGCCATAATTATCCTTTGATTATTCTCACCATAAATGGTATATCGAATATACCATTTTATGAACTAATCTATGCCATGAATTTTCATATTTTTCCCATCCCTACCCCCGTGGAACGTAAGAATGAATCACATAAAATGTTGGGCTAGTAAATTAGCCTAACCCATAAACAAGAAAAGGGGTAATAAATAAGAGGCATGAAATAAACATAAAATAGCATAATTTGAACTTGTCATGTGTAACTTGGCATAGAGGTATCATTTAACTTTAACTAAATGGGTAAAGGTGAACTTGTGACTAAATTGGATCTAATTGTCATGTAAACTTGACAAAGGCCTAGCATGGAGGTTTTACATATAACCACAGTTTTTAAACCAAAACTTAGCATATTAACTTATGTACGTCAAAACATAAGAAAGCTACTATAATCATTTTTAAATCGCAACTTAGCATATTAACTTATGTATAATCATTTTTAAATTGCAACATAGCATATTAACTTATGTGTGTTAAACATAAGAGAACTAATATTAACATATTCGAATCATAACTTAACATGATGACTTATGTGTTAAAACATAAGAGGACTACAATTCCAAATTTTATAAAATAATTAGATTCAACCTAACATGAATATACATGAATGTTGATCTAACATATAAGCATGTGTTTTAGATCATAAACTTGCAAATAACCGCCAATTTATAACATGACATGTTTCACCATTTAATTGGCAAAATAAATCCATTCCCCAATCATAATAGATTCCAATAACATACAATACGTTCATCACCACAAGCATATAGACATGATTAATATACAACATGTTCATCACCACAAGAATATAGACATGATTAATTAGAACGATACTTTAAGATAAACGAGAATCAAATCTTATACATAAGCATCATTCTATCTTCAAATTACAACATGTCATGATTCAATTGAAAGAACGTTTAAATCTGCGTAATAACAAACTTAAAAACTAAAAAGGAATTCTTGCATTCAGAAATCTGAATTCTGAAATTGGTTAGCTCGCCTTTGATGTAGATCGTTGAATTTGATAATCTTTTAATTTGATTTAGGTTCTTATCTTGTCTTTGAATTGGTCACGGCTACTACAAGTTTTCTACTAACAGCATGATAGTTCTAGGATTACTTTTGTGTGATTTTTAGGTTTGATCATAAGGCTGTTTATATAGAATTTCAACTCTATTTGAGCCGTTGGATGATCCAAGGGTTAACCACAGCCATCCAGTGAAGATAGGGTGACACCTATGCCCTAGTGACTCAGTTTTGAGTCACAAAATCATCACCTTTCAGATCTTCCCGGAGGGGGGCAGGTCGACACCCAGGTCGACCCCAAGGTCGACCTGAAGGGGGGAGGTCGACACTAGGGTCGACCCCCTGGTCGACCTGGGTCCCGGGTGGGAATTTTCCTGCCCAACCCGCTCCTGTCTTCTGATTCGAATTTGAATTTGTTTTCGAGCCCTTTGAATTTATTTAAATTTTCTAGAATCTTCCGACAACCATAAGTTCTTCATACGAAGTCCAATTTACCAAACTCGGACTCTACCTCAACCAGAATTCCGAGACGAACACAATGGCGTAACCCGTTTCCCTTAATTCTCACATTTTAAATTAAGTATTGTTTAATTCGTTACTATATCGTTAACAGAAAATACAGGGTGTTACATTCTCCCCTACTTTTAGGATTTCGTCCTCGAAATCTTCAAGTCGAGAAGAACTTATATCCTACCATCCAATCACCCATCTACTCAACCATCAAACACATGCGTCCATTGTCCTTAGAAGATTTCTAATGCTTCATGGTCATATACATTGTGTGTGTATATGTCCTTATCTAATGCAAAATCTGGTGGTCTACTAATTCAGTTGACCTCCTAAATGCAAATTATGTCAGTGCCATGAGTCCATTATGAATGCAATTTTTCCTACTCAAAATTTTCTACATGAGTGCACGATCATTCATACAAATGCTATGTCCATATGATAATACACCAAGTTTCAGTCCATACACCAATACATATATGCATATGCAATATGGAAGTGACTGAGCCGATCTAATACCTAACGTGTGTGTATATGCATCCACTAGCAACCATTAGCAACTACTTACAACCATCAATCATAACATATTTCAATTACATGTTTACATCCAAATGGGTTACTACCTAAGGATAAAGGATAGGATAGAGGAGATAAAAGATAGATACGAGCATAAACTTTAGGAAAAAGAGATTAAGAACGTACCCTCAAAAAGAAAAGGGTAGGCTGCACGTATTCTGTCCTCAGTTTCCCAAGTCGCGTCTTCCTCGGTGCAGCTCCATTGAACTTTGACGAGCTTAACTTCACGGTTGCATAGCTTTTTGGCTTCTGTTCCCAATATATGGGTTGGAACTCTCCTCATGGTTGCTTCTCGTTCAACTTCAACTTCCGCTAGCACACTTGGTTCTACCACTTCCATAGACTCGTGTAAGCATTTCCGTAGGTGAGAGACATGAAATACATTATGAACCCCGACCAACCTTTCGGGGAGATGTACCCTATAAGCCATCTTCCCAATCTTCTCGATGATAGGGAACGGCCTTACAAATCTTGGTGCTAACTTTCCTACGGATCCAAAGCGAACGACGTTCCTCAAAGGAGATACTTTAAAGAACACCTTGTCTCCAACTTCGAACTCAAGGTCAGTTCTACTTTTGTCTACGTAGGACTTCTGTCTGTCTTGGGCAGTCTTCATTCTTCCTCGCATCAAGTCTACTTTCTCTTAAGTTTCCCTAATCATGACTGGTCCAAATATGAGCTTGTCTGTAGACTCCCACCAGCAAGTTGGTGACCTGCACGGTCTTCCATATAAAGCTTCGAAAGGTGCCATGCCTATGGTGGCTTGGTAGCTATTGTTGTAAGCAAATTCCACCAAAGGTAGATGATCCTCCCATGTACCTCCGAAGTCAATAATGCATAGTCTTAAGAGGTCTTCTAATACTCTGTTGACTCTTTCCGTTTGGCCATCGGTTTGAGAGTGATAGGCCGTGCTTAAGCATAACTGTGTGCCTTCAGCATCTTGTAAACTCTTCCAAAACTCACTCGTGAAGATAGGGTCTCGATCACTCACTATGCTGGAGGGTATCCCATGGAGTCAAACTATCTCTATATGGATGCTAGAGATGAGGCAGTCTTTCTACTCTTGACGGGTATAAAGTGGGCGCTTTTTGTGAGCCTGTCCACTATTATCCAAATGCTAGTATTGCCCCTTCTTAACCTAGGCAACCCATCTATAAAGTCCATCGAGATGCTATCCCATTTCCACTGTGGGACTTCTAGAGGATGGAGCAGACCACCATGCTTCTTCTGCTCCGCCTTGACTTGTTGGCATATTAAACACTTAGAAACAAATTCAGCTACATCTTTCTTCATGCCATTCCAAAAGAAAACTCTTTTGATGTATTTATACATTTTGTCTCCGCCTGGGTGTATGGTCAGCTTGGAATGGTATGCCTCTTCTAGAACCGCCTTTACCAAATCCCTTGCTTGGGGGACACATAGTCTTCCATCTCGTCTCAACCAGCCCTTGGCATCAATGGAGTATCTATTGAGGTGACTGAAAGTCTCACCCCTGATTAACTTGTCCATCACATCGGCTAGTTGAGGGTCTTCTCTTTGCGCGGCTCCGATTGAGTCTAATAGAGTTGGTCGCACTTCCAACGTTGCTAGCAAGCCAGGTACAAAGTCAGAGGAGGGTTTTAAGTTAAAGCTTGCTATGAACTCCAAGCTTTGCCTTTCCACAAAGAGAGGGCTTAAGGCCAGCTTCTTTCTACTTAAGGCGTCTGCTACTGCAATGCCCTTGCCAGGAGTGTAGGAAATCTCAAAATCGAACGAGGCAAGAAACTCCATCCATCTTTTTTGCCTCAAATTGAGATCTTTCTGCGAGAAAAGGTTTTTCAACGGTTTATGGTTAGTATACAGTTCAAATTTCTCACCTAGGAGATAACGGCGCCAAGACATAAGCGCAAGAACGATGGCTACCAACTCTAGGTTGTGGGTTGGGTAGTTTTTCTCGTGTACTTTCGACTGCCTTCCACCATAAGCCACTACCTTCCATTCTTGCATCAGAACAGCGCCTAGTCCCGTTCCGCAAGCATCTGTGTAAACTGTAAACATCTTGCTTCCATCAGGCAATGTCAGAACTGGGGCTGTTGTTAGAGCCCTTTTCAAGCGTTGGAAAGCAATATCGCAATCCAAATCCCAATTGAAAGACAGGTTCTTCTTTGTCAACCTTGTCAGTGGAGCTGAGATTTTTACAAAATCTTTGATAAATTTACGATAAAAGCCTGCTAGCCCGAGAAAGCTTCGGACTTCGGTTGCATTCCGAGGAACCTTCCAATCTTGCACAGCAACCACTTTCGCGAGGTCCACAGCTATCCCCTCTTTTGACACCACTTGTCCAAGGAACCTAACTTCTTCTCTCCAGAAATGGCATTTGTAGAATTTCGCCTTCAACTGATGTGCACGGAGAGTATCCATGACTTCTCTTAGATGCTGAGCATGCTCTTCCTCATTCTTTCAGAAGATCAAAATATCGTCTACGAAGACCACAACAAAACTTATTGAGGAATTATCGGAACACCCTGCTCATTAAATCAACAAAGCAAGCGGGTGAATTTGTCAAGTCGAAGGGCATGACAAGCCACTCGAAGAAACCATCTGGAGTTCAAAACGCGGTCTTATCAATGTTGTCTTCAGCCACCCTTAGCTGATGAAACCCGGTAGCCAAATCTAATTGGGAGAAAACCGATGTACCTACAAGCTGATCGAACAAATCATATATTCTCGGAAGTGGGTGCCTATTCCTTTTGGTCAGCTTGTTTAGCTCCCTATAATCAACGCATAGCCGAAGCAAACCGTCCTCTTTAGAGGCGAACACTATTGGAGCACCCCGTTCAGAAGTACTCCGCCTTATAAACCCCTTCTCAAGAAATTCTTTAACTTGCTTGCCGAGTTATTTCCTCTCACTCGGAGCCATGTGTCTAACGGGTAAAGCAATGGGTTTTGCGTTTCCACGAGGTATATGCGGAAGTCTATCTCTCGCTTCAGAGGTACGCCCTTTAACTCTTCAAACACATCTGAGTATTCATGGACTACCCTTACAGACTACAAGTTCTCAATGGACGCATCAAGAGATTCTAAATAACTAAGCGTAACGGAGTTCATGGGATTACAAGAAATTTCGACAGTGTTACCGAGGCGAGTCATGAGTCTAACCACTCTCTTTTCACAATCGAGGACGGCACCATTACTGGATAGCCAGTCCATGCCTAGAATCAACCCATAGCCCGTGAAACCCAAAAAAAGTCATTACATCTAAACCCAATGCTTAGTATAGATATTTTCAAATCCAAACAAACCATTGACAAATAGGCTGAGCCCATAATTGGATTTGAAACAACTAAGGGATCCTCTACTATACTGGTGTCTAGGTGCAGAGATTCCACTAAAGCAGTAGATATAAAAGAGTGCGATGCGCCAGAATCAAATAATGTACGAATAGGATGATCAAAAAGATAGACTAAACTTTCGACAGAAATATTTCTACCTCGTTCTTGTGGAGGTGCCGTGAGAGCGTGAACTTGTCCTCCAGTAGAAGGTCCAACTCCCTGCCCTTGCTTCCTTGGGCAAGCCCTAGCCATGTGTCTTGTCTCCCCACAGTGAAAACAGCCACCCATCTTCCTTTTATTCTTCTTGCAATCTTTGATCAGATGTCCAGGAATGCCATAGAAATTACACTTTCTCTTTTCACGGGGTTTGTTGTTCTTCCTGCCTTTCTTTGAATCAACCTTCTTGTTTTGCGACCCCTCCCCCTTCTTGTCTTGAGGCACTTCCGCTTTTGCCTCATTCTTGCCCTTGTCTTCCTCATATAAGAGTGCCATGTCCACTAACCTCTCCTATATAGCCCCCATAGGTATATGGGTCATAGCCAAGTTGTGAAGTGGCTCATTCAATCCTTTGACAAAACGGAGGGCCTTCTTATGAGGAGTATTCACTAAGTCCAGTCCGAATCGGGCCAGCTGATTGAATTGAATGACGTACTCCTTGACCGTCATACTTCCTTGCTTAAGAGATAAGAACTTTTCCAGCTGTAGACTTCGCTCAGCTTGTGAGAGGGATTTCATCTCAAACCTTATTCTGAAATCCATCCATGTGTCAACTGGTCTCTCAGCATTAGTGACTTCCCACCAATAGAAAGCTTCGTCTTTGAGAAACCATACAGCCAGCTGTATCTTCTGCCTATCGTCTACCTCAAAGATAACGAACAGATCCTCCGTTTCTTTGAGCCAGTTCCTAGCTTCTACAAATGATTCAGTTCCCTTGAAACCCTTTCCACCCATGGCCCTAAAGTAACTACAAATCTTTGAGAAAGCATTTGCACGAGGAGGAGGAGGAGGAACTGCTGCAGTTGGAGGAGGAGGAATATCTGCTGGGCCTGCGTCATTGGCCCTAGCCTCTAAGTACCTTCTGAACCAGCCAGGTATCGGTACACCCTCTGGAAGGTTAAGATTCCCAGACATGTTGAAACGAAAAAAAAGAAGAAAAGATTCAAAACGAAGGTTAGAAAGATAGTGCATATGGCTTTGGGGATTATACCTTTTTAAATTTAAAACAACACTTTTTCTTGTAAAATTCTTCTTTATATTCCTTTTTGAAAATAATTTTCAAAAACTCTTATCTAATCTGGTAAACCTCGCTCTGATACCAAGTGAAAACCCCACCTCCGTTAAGGTCACTCACAAAGGGAATGCCTTAACTTTGGTGGAGGATTATAGGTAAAACACACAGAAAATTTTAAAAGACAGATAAGTATAAGCAGCGGAATTCAAATCATTTATTGAATACGTGGTTCAATACAAAAGCATTACATCAAATTGTCTCAAAACAACTTCCCAAAACATTACAACATAATTTTTGTTTTGATTATTTAATATGGAAGCATAAATCATAAATAAAACTGCATAAATCCCCAAGGATAATGTCCAAGAGCCATAGCCAAGATTGAGAGAGAGTCCAAATCATACATCTACTTTCTTGAAGCTTGCAAAGGGTCTGACTAAGATGTAGTATTCCCTCCCTGTGGACCTTGGGGGGAAACGAAAGAAAGGAGGACGAAAGAAAACGGGTTAGACAATAAGTCTGGTAAGTTCGGTGATTACTAGTATTTAAACAAGGAAAGGGATCATGACAGTAATAACAGAACATAGGATAATACCCTAATATAAGATAAGAGGAACATGTGATCGCACCTATTACTATAATCTCTGCACCTACTTAACCATTGGATCTACCAGCCCTACGTGTTTATAACAAACGATCCCCTTAATGATCGGCTCCTACTCATATGCATTCATATCCCATGTCATTCGGCCCCGCTTGAGTTTTGATACCTATGCTGGCCCCACCATGGGGTGTATCAGTCCCTCTGGTGGCAACCCGACACGATTCAGGATGCACATTGTATACTACTGATGCCCAGTGCCTGATTTTTCCACTCAGGAGTACGTGCACGCCCATACTCCGTCGGAACCTACACTGACCCACCAACCGCCGACGTTTTGACCACTTATCTCAGCCCAGTAATCATGCCCCACCCTGCCTAGTTTCAGGGTACCATGATACATCTATGTGGATTACTGCTGAAATGGGTCCCCGTCACTAGGGTTTTCTAATCAACATGTTTATTTAGCTAAGTGTCCAAGTTTACTTAACCCCACCCATTCGTTTAGTTAACATGTTGAATCAGTTAAGTGTTTTTCTAATTGACTTAACCGTACCAATCCTGACTTAGCTTTAATTTGTTAAAGCACCAACCACTCACATTAGACAGGTCTTGTTGTGGTCACTGGATGTGCCGATCGGTTCCAGGCAGGTTTACACCACAACTCAGTCTAACCTCGGGTTCTTTTTGCGCTTGATGCACTAACCACCCACATTAGAGAGGTCCTGTTGTGGTCGCTGGATACGTAGTTTGGTTCCGGGCAGATTTACACCATAACTCAGTCTAACCTCGGGTCAGGCATATTCGTCTTTTTCTAAATTCACACTTTTCTATATATGTTTAATTTCTTTATGTAAATTAAATTAAATTTAATCATGCCATAATTATCCTTTGATTATGCTCACCATAAATGGTATATCAAATATACCATTTTATGAACAAATTTATGCCATGAATTTTCATATTTTTCCCATCGCTACCCCCGTGGAACGTACGCATGGATCACATAAAATGTTGGGCTAGTAAATTAGCCCAACCCATAAACAAGAAAAGGGGTAATAAACAAGAAACATGAAATAAAAATAAAATAGCATAATTTCAACTTGTCATGTGTAATTTGGCATAGAGGTATCATTTAACTTCAACTAAATGGGTAAAGGTGAACATGTGACTAAATTGGGTCTAATTGTCTTGTAAACTTGACAAAGGTCTAGCATGGAGGTTTTACATATAACCACAGTTTTTAAACCACAACTTAGCATATTAACTTATGTACGTCAAAACATAAGAAAGCTACTATAATCATTTTTAAATAGCAACTTAGCATATTAACTTATGTGTGTTAAACATAAGAAACTATTATCAACAAATTCGAATCATAACTTAACATGATCACTTATGTGTTAAAACATAAGAGGACTACAATTCCAAATTTTATAACATAATTAGATTCAACCTAACATGAATATACATGAGTGTTGATCTAACATATAAGCATGTGTTTTTCATCATAAACTTGCAAATAACTACTAATTTATAACATGACATGTTTCACCATTTAATTGGCAAATAAATCCATTACCCAATGATAATAGATTCCAATAACATACAATATGTTCATCACCACAAGCATATAGACATGATTAATTACGACGATACTTTAAGATAAACGAGAATCAAATCTTATACATAAGCATCATTCTATCTTCAAATTACAACATGTCATGATTCAATTGAAAGAACGTTTAAATCTGCGTAATAACCAACTTACAAACTATAAAGGAATTCTTGCGTTCTGAAATCTGAATTCTGAAATTGGTTAGCTTGCCTTTGATGTAGATTGTTGAATTTGATAATATTTTAATTTGATTAAGGTTCTTATCTTGTCTTTGAATTGTGACGGCTACTCCAAGTTTTCCATTGACAGCATGATAGTTCTAGGATTTTTTTGTGTGATTTTTAGGTTTGAGCATAGGGTTGTTTTTACAGAATTTCAACTCAATTTGAGTCATCGGATGATCCTAGGGATAACCACAACCATCCAGTGAAGATAGGGTGACACCTCAGCCTTAGTGACTCAGCTCTGAGTCACAAAATCATCAACTTTCAGATCTGCTCGGGAGGGGGGCAGGTCGACCCCAAGGTCGACCTGAAGGGGTGAGGTCGACACTAGGGTCGACCCCCTGGTCGACCTGGGTCCTGAGTGGGAATTTTCCCGCCCAGCCCGCTTCTGTCATCTGATTCGAATTTGAATTTGTTTTCGAGCCCTTTGAATTTATTTGAGTTTTCTGGAATCTTCAGACATCCATAACTTCTTCATACAAAGTCCAATTTATGCAAACTCGGACTCTATCTCAACCAGAATTCCGAGACGAACACAATGGAATAACCCGTTTCCATTAATTCTCACATTTTAAATTAAGTATTGTTTAATTCGTTACTATATCGTTAACAAAAAATATGGGGTGTTACAGAGATGATTCTGATGATTGCTCGAGCATCATCAACATTTATGTTCGGGTTTCGAAAGTGGGATTTCTATATATTTCCGATTGACTAATGTGAGAACCAAAACTAGATAGAGCTTATTGTTATGATTTGGCATCAAAAATCTGATTTTTAGATTATTATCAAAGTTATGAATTTGAAAAGCTAATCAACTAATTGATTGATGGTTGTGTTGTATGATTATCCTTTAAAACATTATGTGAAAGAAAGGTAAATTTGGGCAAATGGTGCCAAATATTGAACTGTATTGAAAATTATTTGAAATTGCATGCATATACATGTGTATCCATTGAACAGGTCATTGCAAAAAGGCTAGAGCAGAAGAATGAAATTGTTTGCCCGACAAATAGGTACATGTTTACTAATTTCTTGGGTTTGGATGATTTTATGAGCTGATTAGCTAGCCTCTTAGCCTTTTCTTTTTCTTTTTGAGATGAGAAGGCTTGTATGGTGATTTCGACATTTTCCCGGTGCTCCCATATAGGGGAGGTTATGGCGAAATTTTTCGAAAATTTAGGGTGTTAGCCAAATTTTTGAAGAATTGGAAAATTCTTAGAAATTGAAAAGTTGAAGAACTTAAGTCATAATGAAAATAATGAAAGTTGAGTTGGTTTGTAAAATAACTTTGAGCTCCATTCCGTTTCGAGGACGAAAAGATCTTAAGTTGGGGAGATTGTAATAACCTTATAATCCGAACCAATTTCAAATTTTTATTTCGGCAATTTTAATGAATTTTGAATATTTAAAGTGAATTATTTTAAATAATAAAGACGAGAAACTTAGAATAGAATTGGAACGTATATACTTATTGAATCATCGTTGGAATATAAATATTTATTTTAAATTATAAAAGGAATTGAAAATGGCGCGGTAGTTCGAAAATTCGATTTCAAATTTCAAATGAATGTACAGGATTCAAAATAAACCGGATTTTAGCGAAACCAAAAATATTAGAATCTATTTGAGAATATGTTTCCAATGAATCCGAAAAATTGAAATTTCATAGCGGGGATAAAAAGTTATGCCCAGTTGAAAATTCAGAATAGTCGTTATGGAAATATAGCCCTTGAAAATGTAAATTTTGCAAATGACCTCCGTTTTCAACGACTTTTGTTGGAACCGGGATGTATAATTATTGCTAGATTCGAAAATTCATATTTTTTGAAATCAATATATGAGCGTGGCAAAAGAAAACGTGTTTTGACAATTTCAGTCAATTTGGATTAACCAGAAAATGGCCATTTTTTAATCGGTCTTCAAATTTGACGAAATTAGTTTTGTTAGGATCGTATCATCAATACGAAGCTAGAAATAAATTTTCAAGAATTTTTAGAGTCAGTATATGGCCTTGGTAAATTAAAATATGCGTTTGAATTTGAAATATAATGACTTATACTTTAAATTTAGCGGAAATTGATTGTAATAGTCGAAATGGCTTACGAAACATATCCCATTGTGTTCGGAATGGGGGTATTTGGCTAAGGATGACAGTCGGTGGGTTTGATTTAGGGTTCAAATGAGAAGGGAACTTTTTATGGAAAAAAAATATATTAATAAATAAAATAATATAAGTCAACTCCCTCTCCTCTCTCTCCTCACTCTCTAATTCGATCTGAACAAAATAAAAAAGAAAAGAATACGATGATGAGCTTCCACAGCGACGCCCTGGCGCCAGACCGCCGCTGCTCCGGCCTTCCCAGCACTTAACCCCACTCCCTCATGCCATTGTAACTCCGCCGCGACCCCCCTTCCTTCTTCGATTCCCCGACGACGCCCAAACCCCTCCAAATCCGATTTGAAGCACCCCATTCCGGCGCCCTTCCACTAGTCCTCCCGCCAGCTGCCTAAGGAGCCACTAGTGACCGAGCTGCACCATCCCGACCATCGCGCAACACCTCGACCCCCTCCGCTCCCTCCTCCGTCGAACGAAACATAAAGTAAGTTTTTAAAATATGATTTCCAGTTTTACTAATATGATTTTCAGTTTAGAAAATACTAATTTTTTTAAACATGAAAAGTTTTGATTTTTAAAACATAAAAAGGTTTGATTTTTAAAATGTGAAAAGATTTGATTTTCAAAAATGAAAAGAAGTGATTTTTAAAATATAAAGTTGTGATTTTTAATTATAAAAAATATGATTTTTATTCTGTATATATAGCTTTAGTTCTATCATAGGAAAGACAAGATTTTTATTATAGTAAAGATCAGATCTTTTGTCTATGAAAAGATATAATTTTTACAAATATAAAAATATGATTTTTATTTATGTAGAGTAATAAAAATATAATTTTTAATGAGTAGCGATATAAAAATATTGTTTTTATATGAGTAGCATAATAAAAATGTGATTTTTATGTGAATGAAGCGATAAAAATATGATTTTTACTATGAACAGCGTGAAAAGGAGTGTGATGGAACAGACTGAAGTCAAAACAAAATCCGAACCATTTAGATATAAAGAATGACGGAGTGGATCCCCAAGGTGAGAACTTCTCACTTTTAATTTTATTTTCCAGTTAATATATACTAGGATGCAGACGGTGCTTAGCAGCACCCGACACCCGTCATCCACAGACCATGGATGACTTGTTTGTTTGATTGATGTGCTATGAAATATTGATTGTGTGATGTGGACTGAATAAATATTCTATAGTTCAAAATATAATTTTTAACGCGTATGTAAAATAAATATTTATAAACAAATCAGACGATTTGTTTGTGTACACACATTTGACTGATACTGATTGGGACGATAAATTTTACACATCTCCCAACTGCACAAATAAAACCTGTGTTTCATTATTCGAAACCCCACACGGGTATTGGGATGATATATGACATACTCTAGTCCCAATAATTATCTGTATGTCGATCGATTAATTGACAGACTGTTGTAAGAGTTAAATATTTATATTTGATGCTTATGCAGTGCAGAATGCACTTTGGATGATGGTTGACTATGTTTGGTTATTGTGTACACGTGTTGTATAAAATTCATATAAATTAAATTATATGGTAATTGACTGTGTCTGATTCCAGTTCAGAAGAATGAATGTTTTAAAATAACGATTATTTTTAAAATAACGAATATTTTAAAATAATATTCAGTAAAGAATCAAAATTTGATTTTGATGTCCGATTTGGGATGGACACGAATATATTTAAATATACGAAGCCGTGTTGATTAGGTTGACGCCATTTGAACGTGAATGATATTAATATCGAATTTATTTATTTTATAATGAATATAGAAGGAATTGATGTCCAAATCTAATGTTTTGAAAATATGGTAAATATGAAGTTGAAATCATTTTGAAAACGAATTTAGAACGACTTATAAAATACGTTTTCAATGGAAATCGACGATAAATATAATATATGTTATATACATATATAATGGCCTGAATAGAACGCGCCGCGCATCGGTAGTTCGCGAATTTCGACCTTTGACTTCGAACGGGCATTACGGGAGATTCGACCATCGGATTCTCCTAAAATTGGAAACGTTGGGTTCGTATCGAAAAGAGATTTCTAACGAATATTAGAGATTTGAAATCTAACGGTTGGATTTGGAATTATGTCCAAATCAAATTTGGAAAAGTCGTTGTAAGTGCAATTCGATGGCCATTTATGGAAATCGACTGTACTGGCCTTGATAAAATTATTAAAAATATCAATAGCTACTGTAAAATCAAAAGAAATGATTTAGAAAGAATTGGGATGAAAAAAAATCCATATTTGAAAAGATAAAAATAAATATTTATCGAAATGAACTAGTTTTGAATTAGAATAATAAATCCAATATTTTTAAAATAAATAAACTAGATTTGAAATGGTTTTAAAAATAACCAGGATTTCCAATATATGAATTGGAATGGATTTGAATCGAAATTATGCTCAGAATATTTCGATATTGGATTTCGTGATTATATGGAGATTGTGGAGGAATTTGGAAGATGTATATATCGTTATTCCAATACGATGTTTGTTGGTTTCAGAATTTGATATTGAATATAAGTCGATATATTTTCCATTCAGAGCCTTGTATTTAATATCAAATTGGATTTTGGGTTCGTCGTGAATGGTTTCTTTAATAATACTATTCTTGAACCGAATGGAGTTAAGAAAATTAGAAACTGACTGAGGATTAGTGAAGTTAAATTGTTTCCTGGGTATTGATCTGATGTAGATTTCGGCCTTCAGGGTTAATACTTAGGGGATTGTTCTCTTACTAATTTACGGTTAGAGGCTAATTTGAATTGGATTTATTGTGGACTGTGTTTTTAACGACATTTTTTCTTTAACCCGATTTACAGTGAAATGTGATTTGAAATTTATAAATCATTTTATTAGGACTTAACAGGAGTTTTCCAAAGTAAAGTTTTCCAATTTAATATATATTAAATTGGAATTGAATGGAATTCGATTTGACAATAATCGAAATGAAATTCTTTGGAGGAAGGCTATTTATACAGATGGAATTTAAAAGGCGTTGCCGGTATTCCATTTATATTAGTGGTCGGATACAGAAATTGATATCGATTATATATTGATTTGTTCTTCCGTGAAGATTCCATAATAAATGGAATGTGATTTGGGTTGTTGTAACAAACCGTATTTTTATAACATGTTAAATCAAGAAATCAAGCCAGAATTAAATTTTAAAATGAGAATCATGGGAAACAGGTTGAGCCATTGTGTTCGTCTCGAAATTCTTCTTGGAAACGAGCCCGAGTTTGCGAGAATCGGAGTCCGTATGAGGGAGATATGACCCTCTGAAGTTTCACGAATTTTCAGAATAAAAAACAGCCCGAAATTCTAATTCGAAATTCGAATTCAAACCCCAGAACAGGCTGGGCGGGAAAGTTCCCGCCCAGGGACCAGGTCGACCTGGGGGTCGACCTGCCTCCTGAGCCCACTTCATGAACCTGATGCATTCTGATGTATTTGACCTCGTTTTCTGTCCAGATTCATCTGCCCAATCCTATATAAACTCACCCCTAGCCTCATTCTCTCCACACCATTTCATTATGTTCTTATGCTACTTCTGAAATAATTAAATTAAAGAGAGAATGGCTACTTCTTTTTCGTCAAGACAACATCTAGGAATTGCAAATTGGGGGTTTTCAACTAGAACAAGACTAAACAAATAGAGATTCAACAACTGCAACAACCGTTTCTAGAATCAAATCTCTGCACTCTAATTCTCGATCCGCGCTCTGTAAGTTCTAGTTACTTTGAGATTTAAACTTGTTAAATTTAATGTGGGCATGGAATGAAATGAAATTGGACCTAAGATTGATTATCTATTTAGATCTGTTCTTGTCTCTTCTTGAATCTATGATTTTGGTTTATTTCTTATCGATTGAATCATGCCTATTCATGTTGTTGGACCTAGTTTATTATTCAAACGCTAGATTGTAACATAAATTCTTGGATCTTGACTATTGGGAATATTGTCTACGACGTTGAAACTATTGTTAATGACATAAGACTATGGCTCTGCCTATGACTGCGGACATAAGATTTTGCCTATGCCTATGACTATGACTGTGAACATAAGACTATGCCTATGCCTATGACAATGAACATAAGGCTATTGCCTATGACTATGACAAGGACAATTGTGGCTAATCACCTATGACTCTTGACTATGAGACTTATTACCTATGATTATGAACATAAGGCCATTATCTATGACCATGAATTTGAAACTATTCCTATTAATTGCCCATGACTATTTGCCTAGAACTATTTTTGATAATTATCCATGACTATTGTGATTAATCGCTTATGATTCACAACTATGATATTTTTACCTATGACCATGACTATGACTACTGGGGTTAATTGCCTAAGACTGTTATAGTTGATTGTTCATGCCCATAACACTATAGTTGAAAACCATGTTGTACACCGAACTGGCATTTTCGTTGGATCGTATATCTAGGGTGTGACTTGCTTAGTTTATTCTCAATTATGTACACCAAAACCACTGGATCCATTATCCTTGTATTTGGCTTGCTTTTACATGCCTATTCTTTTATGTCAGCATTTATCATGACCATCGTCTTATCTTGCTAGATTTGAAATCCTATATGCCAGTGATGTAGTAACCAATTATCTCAAGTTATACCATACCAATCTTGTAACGCCTTTTACCGCTTTATGCTAGTCCCTTTTGCCTATCATAGTTTTGATGCTATTCCCTCTATTTCGAGATTTGGATTTATTTGTAGTATAGATCGATTCACGTTCACGTGCGATGGGAATACGATTTGGGTAGATTAGGCAAAACATGAATTGGTTATGAACATGAATTGTGAACTTGATAATAGGCAAAACTTGAAACATGAACATTGTTATAACTTGAATCTGGATGTGGCCATGAAACTTATCCTTGAAACTAGACACGAACTTGACATGAAACTTGAACATGGACATGACATTAGAATAAACATGAAAATGGCCAACTCGAGGTTGGGTTGAGTTTGCAGTGTAAATCTGCCCGGAACCGCCCGGCAAATCCATTTACTGCAAACAATAGGATCCAATGTGGGTAGTTGGTCATATCGCGCTTGAAACCCGAGGTCAGACTGAGTTGTGGTGTAAATCTGGCCGGAACTGCCTGGCATATCCAGTGACCACAACAACAGGTCTGATGTGAGAGGTTGGGGTGCGTTAATGAATTAATGCCACATGATAGGGTTAAGTCATGAACCGCTTGAATATACTTAACCAATTTGACACGATGATTTGATAGGGTTAAGTCATGAACCGCTTGAATATACTTAACCAATTTGATACGATGATTTGATAGGGTTAAGTCATGAACTGCTTGAATATACTTAACCAATTTGACATGATGATTTGATAGGGTTAAGTCATGAACCGCTTGAATATACTTAACCAATTGGACACGATGATTTGATAGGGTTAAGTCATGAACCGATTGAATATACTTAACCAACTTGACAGATGATTTGTAGGACTAAGTCATGAACTTGAACGACAACACTTAGCCAATTTGACATGACACGTAGGCGGGTTAAGTCTCGAATTTAAATGACAACACTTAACCTACTGGACGGACACCCTAGTTGCGCGGTCCTTTTCAGCAGTAACCCACTAGATGTATCACGATACCCTGGAACTAGGCAGGGTGGGGCACGATTACTGGGCTGATTGTAAGCGACCAGTACGACGGCTAAGTTGGTGCGCCATTGTAGGTTCAGGCGGACTATGGTCATGCACGTAGTCCGGTGTTGAAAAAGCAGGCATTGGGCACCAGTAGGTTTACACTGTGCGTGCTTGATTCGTGTCGGTGGTTGGCACCCTAGGGCTTGAGACACCCTATGGTGGACCTAGCACAGGTGACAACATTTCGTGATTGGCCCGTATGACACAGACACATGGACGAGCTAGGACTTGTAGGGAGTCGACCGATTAATAGATCGTTACGTGGAATTCGTTAGGTAGCGTAATCCCTAGTGGTCCTAGGTGGCATAAACCCTAATCGAATCTAGAAAACATTCAATAGGTAGCATAATCCATAGTGGTCCTAGGTGGCATAAATCCTAGTTGAACACGCGATAACTCATGATAAGGAAACCTAGCCAGAACAAGGGTAGCGGTCCAAACGATTTCAAGAATGGTGGCACTACGTTGAAGTAGTATAGAAATACGTGTTGAAACCCGTACGATATACGGCAAGGGACTGTACATATACATGGAAAGGATGATACGGGTTAGGATACTAGTACAGTTGGTGCAGAGAATATACGAAATCAAAGAAAATAGTGGAATGGTGAAGCTTAGAAATCTTGCGATGTTATACTTAATAGAAACCATGCAATGTGGTACTTGGTAGGAACCTTGTGATGATAATCTTGATAGGAAGCATGGGATGTTATACTTGATTCATCGGGCATGTAGCTTACCTTGTCATCATGCTTATGTTTACTTTCAGTTTATTCATGCCATATTATCTTCACCTGTTTTTATGCTGAAAGCAACTACGACTTACTCAGTCTTTATGACTGACCCAGTTTGTTTCGCCTCTTTTTCATTCGTTCCCCCCCCCCAAGGTTCATAGGGTGGGAATACAGCTTTGTTCGGATCTTACCAAGCTCCAAGGCTCTTTCATGTACGGCTTGGATTTCTCTTGGCTATGGCTTTCTTTGCTTTATTGGGAATGCTATAGTTTATTTTTATGCTTCTTTGTTTTTGAGCAAGACATATATTTTAGCTATGTAATTGGGTATTGGAAGTTGATGGGCTTTTAATTTAAACAATTATATTTAATAAATGAGTTGAAGTACTTCCACTTTACTTTCTGCTGTTTTATATATGCCTGTCTTGTAGTATTTCTGTTCCAGTACCCATAATGCTCCACTGAAGTTAAGGCATTCCCTTTGTGAGTGACCTTAACGGATGTGGGGTGTTACTGTTGTCGTGAACGGTATCTTTAATAATACTGTTCTTAGACCAAATGGAGTTAAGAAATTAAAAACTACTGGAGATTAGTTAAGTTAAATGGTTTCCTGGGTATTGATTTGATGTTGGTTTCGGCCTTCGGGGTTAATACTTAGGGAATTGTTCACTTGCTAATTTACGGTTAACGATTGATCGAATGAGATGTGATTTTGGGTTTATCGTGAACCGTTTTTTAAATGACATTTGTTCTTTAACCTAGTTAAAGGCAGGATATGATTTCCCAAGTTAAAACAATCGTTAGTATTGATTTCTGGGAAGATTAAAACCAAGTGGAGTTCTAATGTATCTTTAATTAGATTGAATTGATATCCAAAGGAAGATTAAAGAATAAATTTAAAGAATTCATCTTTGATAAAATTAATGGGAACCTTTCCCAAAGTATATGAATATTTGGATAAAGAAATATTATGGATTGGAATGAGGCGTATGTTGTGTTTTTATAGCACTTGTTTATTATATATGCGAGTTATTCAGAAAGACCGGGTTTACCCCATTCTGAATAACTGATTCGACGATGTGTCCGGGATGAAGACGGTGATTGAAGACCGGAGGTCTTCACATCGTTTGGATGATTACTGATGTCTTGACTAGGCTGTACACCCAAGGCGAGGTAATAAGTAGTGATCTTCCAGATGTACTTGGAGATCGATGGATATGTGAGGGCCTCTCCCCTGTATTGGACATACAGGGGAGGAATAAGGTGCCTTCGGTTTCGTTCAGACCCATAATGAACTTGTAAATGGATGTGTGTCTGACATCGGATTTCATTCTCTGTGATTGATAGACATCGGTTGCATAGCATGAATTGCCTGTGTAGCATGCTGAGATGCAAATGATCAAGGCTTCTATTGAAAAGCAGGGTCTTGTGGTTGATGATCAAAGAACGAACTTTGTGGCATAGCTTTGTGTAGCTTTAATTCGCGAGCCTCACGCCCCGGTGTGAACCAGAAATGGGAGAGGACATCTGGGAGGGCATGCGTTTCTTTATGTATAGGAGTGGAGTTTTGGATTTTACATGCCCGAACATTTTACTTCTGTGGATGCTGAGCGAGGCGCCTCGGTTATATCGGTCGATCCGTGACCGATGGTCTGGTTGGTATATGACCAGTTTACGCACCATAGGGTAGGGAAACGCATTGTTCAGGCATTTTAATCCACTCCGTGTGGAGGCCCTGATGATCCAAGGGTCACTCGAGCTCTGATCTTGAGACATGATAGGCTAGATTGTCTTGAAGCAGTGAGGACGATCCCTGGCCTCGGTTCACAGATGGAAATCCAACTTCCAATACGACATTTTGCGGTTTTGATTGTAAACCTATATATGGCGACATAGTGGTTTAGGGCACTTATGCCATCTATGATTGATACTTATGATTGAAATAGTTTTGACACTATATACTTATAGTAATAATAAAAGATGAAATTTCATGTACTAAGCATTTTTGGCTATTATAAGGTAAAAACTCTACCCTCCGGCTTGCGTTGCATTGTGTAATGGCACCTGAGTCTTATAATAGCTTCATTGTTCTTGATTTTGCATTGTGCTGTTGTTTTTATGCACGGTATTCTTAGTAGGAAACCCATTCCGTGTTATACAGCGTGGTCCCTTGATTTACCTAACTTTGAAATCAAATTAATAACGGTTTTAGTTCTCACAACAGTCACATGACTGACCTGGAGTTTATTGCTTTAACCTAAACTCTGGGTGCCCCTATTTTCCACATGGGAAGCTAGTAGTTGGGTTTTTGCAGATATATATTCACAAGATCCTGGTTTACATCTGGAAGAATATTCAGAAAGCTCTGTATCCGTATATTCTTTTCAGTTGTGTTTTGTATTATTTTCCACTACATTGTAATTTGTAAATCTCTGATATTTATCGAATGTGTAATATTTATTCATACTCTGTTATATTCTTGTATTCTGATGAAATTGTTGTAATAAGCAACGAACATCTGTTTGTGTTCTAACCCGTCTTGTCCTCAAGGCAATCGGTGCTTCCTCTACTCTTCGGAGACCGGGGAAGTTTTAGGTCTTTACACCCTATTTTCCACATAGGCAGCTAGTAGTTTTGGGTTTCCAGATTATTTCTTTTCCAGGATCCTGGATTTACGGATGGAGCTATATTCGGAACAATCTGTATCTGTGTATTTCTTTCAGTTGTGTTTTATATTTTTTCCGCTGCATTGTAATTTGTAAATCTCTGATATTTATCAAATGTATATTATTTTCTCATACTCTGTATGTTCTTGTACTCTAATGTAAATTGTTGTAATAAGCAATGAGATGTTCTTTTGTTTGTGTTCTGATTTGTCGTGTTCTCAACTCTATCCGGGCTTTCCTGTAAGGATGAGTTTGGGTCATGTCATCATGGAACCAAGGAAGCTCACCTAAATCTCTAAGTGAATGAAGATCTACACTACAACCGTCACCAATTAAGTGATCTCCTCCGTTCTTCCATGAATTGAAGCGTAATCTAGATCATAAAAAGAGTGAAAAGAGAGAGATGAACACTATGAATGAATCCACGTATTTTGTACTCTCCTAAGTGATAATGAGAATTTCCTCCAAAGTGGATGTAGATTCATTTTAGACTGAACCACTATAAAAACTCTTGTGTCTTTACTTACTTTTCCCGCTTACTTTGCATTTGTGGCCCCATTTTCTACTGCATACCAAATTGGTGAAGTAAAGTCTACGTACCTTTGGTGTTGAACCATTTTTCTTTAAACATTTTGGCACCCAACGTGGGGCTACATTCGCACTTCCTTCTCTCACTCTCTCTCTCTAACAAGGTTGAAGGCCTTGTATTGATGCTCTAAACCACCTCCTTTTCCAACAAAATGGCTAAGTGATAGATGACTGCGAGTAACACCATTAAAGAAACTGCCAATGTTCCTAACAATGAAGCTACTCCACTTACTAATCGCTTTGAAGTCGGTGAGAACTCCGTAGGTGGAGCCGGTGTAACTAAAGCTAAACTAAATGCTGCTATTGCCGACATGAACCAACAAATGAACGCTTCTGCCAAGGCTATGACGGAGAAACTTGATGTGATCCTCAATGCTCGACCTAATCTAGCCCCTCCGAAAGTCCATGTTGATCTCGAAGAAAATGACAACTCATCTGCTTCTAACCATGATCACAACGACAACATGGAAGATGATTATGATTGGTTGAGTGACAAAGACAAAGCTAACATCAAGTACTTGAAGCTAAAAGCTAAGATTCGTTCCAATCATGATCATTAAGCCCATGGGATCGATGAGTCGAAAGATGGTGACGATGGAAGATCTAAACCAATCACTAAAAACCATTCCGCAAGAAGAACTTCTCGAGCCATGGTAAGTCCTACCAAAGGGGCACCTCCTAAAAGAGGTACAGGGCATCGGAACTTGAACCGTGATCATACATTAAAAGGACTGATGCCTTCTCCGTGGAACAAACTGGTGATGAGAAGTGCATTTCGGACATGATCCAATGAATAATAAAAGAAAACACGCTTCGTCAAGTTGACGAAAAGCAATGGGGGTGTTTGCCCAGCAAGAACCCATTCACAGAGAGGATTCATCAAGAAAAATTCCCCAAGAAATTTACACCTCTGACAATAGTACCTTATAGTGGTACTGGAAATCCAAACATCTTCCTGTTCAAATATGATCAACATATGAATGGAGATAGGGCCACTGATGAGATAAAATTCTTATATTTCCCCGTATGCTTGGAAGGAGTAGCTTCAATATGGTTCACTAGACTCCCACCTAAATGTGTCAATCAATTTGCTAATTTGACAAGAATATTCCAAGACTAGTTCCATCTACAAATTACTAAAGTAAGATATGTGATGTCGCTTAGCGAAATGGAGCAAATGCTTGGAGAGACGATCAAAGTTTTTCTTACACGATTCCATGTTGCGGCAGCCGAAGTTACAGAACCAGAGCCTTGGTACTTACTAGTAGCATTGAAAGGTGCTATTGATAAGAAATCAAAATTTGGAAAATGGCTCAAGATGAAGAAGCCCGACACTCTAAAAAGGTTCTATGACAAAGCTGAAGAATTCATGAGTATTGAAGAAGATCCTTCTAATGCCACAAATATCACTAATGGCAATGTGATATCAGAGAAGAAGGGTAATGATGTCCAAGTTAACCAGAAGAGTACCGGAGGTCTCACAAGGAAAAATAAGGATAACGGAAAAGGGGAAAATGAGAGTAGAAGATTCCTCTTTATCAAATCCGAAGAATTGACTCCTCTAAATGAAACCTCGTAGAACATATTCTTTTCCATAAAAAGTGCAGGATATTATCCAATTCCACAACTAATTAAAGTAGAAGATAAAGAAGCTAACTGTGGAATGTTCTGTCGCTACCATGACTGTAACACCCCGTATTTTGGGTTAATACTAAAATTCACTAATTACAGAATAAATAATCTCAGATGTGGGAATTGGGGGTAACGGGCTGCGTTATTGCGTTCGTCTCGGAAAAATACGCGAAATAGAGTCCGAGTTTTCGAAAATCGGAGTCCGTATGGCCCAGTTATGGCCCGATGAAGTTTGCGGAAAATTCAAAACTAAAACAGATTTAAAAACTTAAAATATTCAGATTTGGAATGGGCCAGGCGGGGTCAGGCGGGTAGCTTCCCGCCCAACCCATGTCGACAGGGCTGTCGACAGGCCTGTCGACAGGGGTGTCGACATGCCTGTCGACTTGCCTGTCGACAGGGTGGCACCGTTCAGTGAACCTGGGTGCACCAGGTTGCACCAGGTTGGGTTTCAGGCTGGCTAGGAGGGCTGGTTCTAGAGATTTCCTAAATCTAAGGGTCCTAATCTAATCTAGGGTTAATCCAAGGGTCTAAAATGCAACCTAATCCTATAAATAAGACCCTAACCCTACCCTAATTCATTCATAATTAAATCTAGTAACTAAACTATGGCAAAATGAAACTTGGTCATGGCCTCCACAAATCAAATGAAGAGAGTTGCAAGCTAATCAACCCCTAATCACCTTCTTCTTCATATTTGGCAACTAGTTTTACTTCATTGATTTGCTAATCTTGGTTTTGGTGAGTTTCTATGGCTTTAATAATCAATTGTTAAATTGATTATGGTAGGATGTGATAAGACATGGCTATGTTTGTGGAAAAATGTATTTATGCAAGTTTGTATGATATGTGATTTGCAAGTTTTATGTTAAATGCAAGTTAAGGCCATGTTTTATGATGCAAAACACCATGTTAAACATTTATGCATATGTGACATGTTATGCAAACTATATGAGAGAATATATGCAAGTTATATGTAACATGATATGCAAGTTATGCATGAGATTTTATGCATGCTAAGTAGTTAGTGTTATGCATGTTAAGTATTTGATGTTATTCATGCTAAAGTATTTGACGTTATGCATGATAAGTATTTGATTGTATGCATACTAAGTATGGGGTTTTATGCATGTTAAGTGTTTGGGCTTATGCAAGTTAAGTGGTGGGTTTATGCATAATAAGTATTTGGTTTTATGCATAATAAGTATTTGATTTTATGCATAATAAGTATTTGATTCTATGCATGATAAGTAAGTGGTTTTATGCATGCTAAGTGTTTGGTATTATGCATAAATCATGACATGCAAGTTTACCCTTTAAACTTATGGTATATACATGTGCAAGATGGCACCCTTATATGCTATGCATGTTTACCCTCCTTTAAGATGCAAGTCATATATATGTAAGTTCGACATATTATGCAAGTTATGCTTACATGCAAGCTCAACATGTTATGTAGGTTATGTGCATATGCAAGTTATGTGTATGAGGGTATGCAAGTTGTGTGCATAGTGTTATGCAAGTTAAGTTTATGAGATTATGCAAGTTATGAGCATGATGTTATACAAGTTATGTATATGCCTAAATGCGAGCTTAATGTGATATGCAAGTATGTGAATGCTTATGCAAGTATATGAATGCCCATACAAGTATGTGAATGCTTATGCAAGTTATGTGTAGGCTTAAATGCATGTCTAACGTGTTATGCAAGTTATAAGAATGCTTATATGCAAGTTCAACATGTGATGTAAGACATGTATATGATAATGTGCAAGTTTGGGGTTAAATGTGGTTGGGTTAATATATGCTCATATATGCAAGTTGACATCCTCTTAACCCATGACAAAGTTGTATGCTAAACCCATGATATTTGTGATGATCTTCCCCTTATTTATGTCATGAAATGAGAACGATTTACGTGGGGAACGATGGGGTTGGTAAATATGTCAATAAGTGAATGATTGGGTATGATTAAGCATACCATAAAAATAAATTACCATAAGTGGGAATTTACCTATTGAGTTAGGTCTACCCCATGGGAATTTACCTATTGAGTTAGGTCTACCCATGTTATGGAAGACTTGATATTAATTAGGGATAATTAATATGGGGGTGATTAATTAGGTGTAATTAATTGACTAAGACACGAGGTTGGACTCATTTGTAGTGTAAAACTGCCCGGACCCGACCGGCTTAACCAGTTGCTACAAATGTCAGCCCAATGTGAGAGGTCTTAGCCATAAATTAAATACGTGATTAAGGTAAAGACACGAGGTTAGACTCTGTTATGACGTAAGACTGCCCGGACTCTACCGGCTTAACCAGGCGGTCATAACAGCCAGTCTAATGTGGGAGGTCTTTATGGGAGATCACGGTCTTAATTAATTAAGAAACACTTAACCATATTAGCATGTAGTGGGACATGAGGGGTTAAGTGGGTGCCTTGGGTGGCATGTAGAACTAGTGGGGGTGCCTTGGGTGGCATGAGGAAACTAGTGGGTTGCCTTGGGTGGCAATAGAAAATACGATTAGAATACTTAACCAAAGCGGAACATGTAATTAAACATGATTAAAGGGTTAAGTAAGTGCCTTGGGTGGCATGTGGGAATCAAGTAAGTGCCTTGGGTGGCATGCAGAAATCTAGTGGGTGCCTTAAGTGGCAATTATAATATAATTGGATGACTTAACCAAACCTTAACATGTAAGGGGGCATGATTATAAAAAGGGGTTAAGTGGGATGCACTAGATAAAATGACAAGCTTAAGTAGTAGCTTGTGGGGGCCCATTTCAACCAATATCCCAAACGTATCTTTGTGGGCTCGACCCATGTCGAGTGACGGGACACGCATATTGGGCTTGATTATAAGAGGCCAAAACGGGGTAGCGGTGGCAACGCAAGTCCAACGGGTTTCATAAGCGTGTGTGGGCCCGGGCTGGTAGATAAGCCGTTGTTGCATCGTGTAGATATAAAGCCGTGCACTGTTGATAGTATTGGGTAGCCACTTTAGGGGAGTGATACACCCCACTGTGGGACCAGCACGGGTATCTACGTTAGGGAGCCGATCGCTTGGGGGTAGTGGGTACACCTAGTAGAGATAGGGGCAGACGGCACCTATGTAGGGGTACACGAAACTACTGGGTAAGATTACTAGGTACACCTAGTGAATGTAGGGACAGACGGCACCTACATGGTCAGTTATACACCAAGTGAATGTAGGGGCAGACGGCACCTACATGGTCAGTTATACACCTAGTGGAGGTAGGGGCAGACGGCACCTACGTGGTCAGCTAGAAGTACCAGAAACTACTAGCTATATTTTCTAAGACTTTGGATGGGATCAACCTTTAAGTAGGAATTACTCTTGGTGGGTAGAACTGGTGTGGTGCAGAGTAGGAATTACCCTTGGGTGGGTAGGTCTGGGGTGGGGTAAGCTAGTAATTATCCTTGGGTGGATAAGTACGTTGTTTCGGTTATCGTAGTACATCCTGTGTTTATGGGCTACTTAGTGTAGTCATTATCCCCAGAGGTACCGTATCTTGTTTATATCATACCCTAATTACTTTAATGATTGTATTGTTAGGGTTATAGGACTCACTCAGACTTATGTCTGACCCCGTTGTTGTTTATCTTTTTCCAACCCTCAGGTTATCAGAGTGGGCCTAGCATTATTGGGCTTGGACCAGACCGCTATATCTATCTTTTGGGGCTTGGACAGTAGAAGTAAAGCTCGGTTTATCTTTTCTATTTTGGCTATTATCTATATAAAGGGATTATGTACTTCTATTTTATCAGGATGGATATTGTGTACTTGACTCTTGTTATAGTTTTGTGATGTAACCAAGCATGTTTTGTTAATGGAAATGGTGATTTAAATTTTCAAGTATGACTTATATCTTTCCTGTTGTAATTTTTCTGTTCTATACTCACTAAAAATACTCCACCAAAACTAAGGCATTCCCTTAGTGAGTGACCTTAGCGGGTGTGGGGTGTTACACGTGGTATCAGAGCTTAAGGTTACCAGAACAGATAAAATTTTTAGAAAACTATTTTTCTAAAAACATTTTTGGAAAGGAGTATTTTCAAAAACATGTCTTTTAAGAGAAAAGTTTTTGAAAGAAAAGCATAATCCCCAATAGCCATATTTACATCTTTCGAATTCTCCATTTTGAATCCCTTCCTTTCTCTCGTTCTGAGTTTCCCCTCCGCGTATAGATGATCTTTCTAAGATAGATAAGGATGGAAAACCACTTCAAGGGACTTAGACGTTAGTCGGATTAGAAGTTGGTTCAAGAAGGAGGAGGACTGGTAGGTATCTATTGGATAGACGATGGGAGGAAGGCTCGAATAGTTGTTTGGTTAATAAAAGATGAAACCTCATTGGTGGGAGGTTATGAGTGGAGAATAGGGAAGAAGAAGGCTGGTAGTTATCCTTTTTGAAGGGATAGGACACCTTATTAGGATTGTCCAAAGAAGCAAAGGCAAGGTATGGAGGGTAGTGGTATTCCCTCACGGCTAGGGTACCAGATGGGGATAAGACCGTCTAGGTTGGAATTTGGATTTCTTTATTATCCGATTCAAACTTTATTTGATCCTGATATATCGAGTTCGTTTATCTCACCATTTATAGTTGAGTCACTGCACTTAGATACCAGTTTGGTTAATGATCCCTTAGTTGTTTCAAACCCAATTGGGCTCCATAATGTGGTTGGGTTTGAAAGTTTTTATACTTAGCATTGAGTTTAGATGTGATGCTTGTTGGGCTTCACGGGCTATGGGTTAGTTCTGGGCATGGACTGGTTATCCAGTAGGGGTGCCGTTTTTGATTTTGGAGAGAGAGTTGTTAGGCTTATGGGCCGCTTGGGTAACACTCTCGAGATCTCTTGCAATCCCATAGAATCTGTTATGCTAAGTTATCTAGAATCGCTTGACATGTTGGTCTAGAGTTTGTGATATGTTAGAGCAGTCCGAGAATACCCGGATGTGTGTGAGGAGGTGAAGGGCTTACCTCCGAAGCGGGAGATTGACTCCCGAATATATCTGGCGGATAATGCTAAACCAGTATCTTGGCCAGTGTGCCACATGGCTCCTAGCGAGAGGAGGGAACTCCATAAGTAAGTAGGCGATTTGCTTGAGAAGGGGTTCATAAGACGAAGTATATCGGAGTGGGGCGCTCCAGTAGTTTTGTTATGAAGGCAGATGGGTCCCTCAGACTTTGTGTAGGCTAAAGAGAACTAAAGAAACTCACAAAGAAGAATAGACACCCATTGCCAAGGATTGATGATCTCTTTGATCGGTTGGCTGGCGCCTCAGTATTTTTGTAGTAGGACTTAGCCACGGGATTTCATCAGTTGAGAGTGGCTGAGGATAGCATAGAAAAGACTGCCTTTAGGACTCCGGATGATTTCTTTTATGAGTGGCTGGTGATGCCATTGGGTTTGACGAACGCCCCCGCATACTTTGTTGATTTGATGAGAAGGGTGTTCAGGGAGTACCTAAATAAGTTCGTGATGGTCTTTGTAGATGACATCTGGGTCTTTTCTAGGAGCGAAATAAGTTTTCGTATGTGCTCAATAGGCTGAGCAGAGCCAGTATAGGATAAACGACGGTTTTGGAGCGAGACTGGCGAGAACATCCAGAATTGGTCAAGGGCTTAATTATTTAGCCATTTTTATTTGTATCATCTCACGTAGGTCGTCTGAATTCGAAGGAGGTATCCCTTGGGTGTTTGTCTGATATTGGTTTAGGCCTTTGGGGCTTGCGTTTGGGGGATGCCGAGTTCGACTAGGGTGGTCTGCGTGGGAGACAGTTGTGATAATTTTGGATGATATCCTGGTGGAGAAGAGCATGCCCTACACCTTAGGGAAGTGTTGGAGACTCTTCGAGCGCATAGTCTTAGGACAGCAAAAGTGGATGGGATCCTTAGCATCCTATGAGTAAGGGTAACATGGTAACGGACACCTTAAGTAGAAAAAGGTTGTCCTTGAGTTCATTGTTCATTGAACGACGGAGCTTAGAGTTTATTTCTAAGTTTGACTTTAGACCTTCCGTTGACTTTGTACCCGGTTTGCTAGCCTCCTTGGAGGTTAGACCTACTCTTTTGGGGTGGATTGGAAGAGCACAAAGGGACGACCCACAGTTGGTTGAGTTGATAGAGAATCTCATAAGGGGGGAGTCGTCCAGCCATTTGAGTAGGTACACCCTAGACGATAGGGGGTACTTGCGTAGGGACGGTAGACTTTGTGTACCGCTAGATGAAAGGTTGAGGAAGGCTATTCTTCATGACGCACACCGTTCTAGGATGACTATTCATCCCGGTGGGGATAAGACGTACCAAGACATGAAGAGGGTTTTCTTCTGGGCCGGTATGAAGAAAGATGTGGCCGAGTATGTCGCTCGATGTTTGGTGTGCCAGCAAGTGGAGGCGGAGCAAAGGAAACCAGGTGGGTTGCTTCACCCATTGGAGGTTCCGCAATGGAAGTGGGATAGCGTCTCGATGGATTTTATTGACGGGTTACCCAGGTCGAGGAAGGGTAATACAGGAATTTGGGTGGTGGTAGATAGACTTACTGAGAGCACCCATTTCATACCTGTGAAGAGCTAGAGGACTGCTCCATGGCTAGCTTCAGTATATCTTCGAGAGATAGTTCTATTACATGGGGTACCCTCTAGCATAGTGAGTGATCAAGATCCTATCTTCACTAGTGAGTGCCGGAAGAGTTTGCAAGAGGCGGTAGGGACTCAGTTGTGTATGAGTACCGCATATCAGCCAGACCGAGAGGGTGAATCATGTTTTAGAAGACCTTTTGAGGCTATGTATCTTGGATTTTGGACGTACATGGGAGGAATATCTTCCATTGGCGGAGTTACCCGACAGACTTAGTGATGTATTCCGTAGGAGGAAGTGCCTACATGAGACCGCAGAGGTGGTAGAGCCGAGTTTGCTTAGAAAAGTGGAAGCAGAGCGTGATGCGACGATTCGACGAGCTCCTACTTGCATCCTTGGGTCAGAGATTTGGAAGTTGAGAAACAGAGAGGTTCAGCTAATCAAAGTACAAAGGGGAGATGAAGAGAGTGACGCTACCTGGGAGACGGAAGCGAAGATGCGTTCGAGGTACCCTTTTCTTTCGGAGGGTATGTCCTTTTGCTTCTCCTTCATCGCATATCTTGTGCTTATCTTATCTTTAGTATGTCCTCTCGTTAGTACCTTTGACCTTTAGATAGGGTAAACCTATGGTTGAAACATGTGTTTGAGACATGTTATGGTTGATGGATGCAAGTGGATGCAAGTGTTTGCTAGTGGTTGCTCGTGGATGCATATACACACACTCTAGGCACTAGATCGGCTCAGTCACTTCATATTGCATATTGCATAAATTTGTGTGTAGGAAAATATATTTTTGGATGTATAATGGTTGTGTTATCACATGGATGATGCATTTTGGTGAATGATTGTGCACTCATGTAGATATTGTACGTGTCGATAGGGTTTTCTTGCATACATAATGGATGCATGGCACTATCATGGTTTGCATATGTTCATACGTTAGATAGGGAACATATACACACACTTTTTGCATATATGCTCATACATCATTAGAAATTGTTTTAAGGACAATGGATGCCCGTGGATGATGGTTTGAGTAGATGGTTGTTTGGATGGTAGGATATGTATTCTCCTTAGCTTAGAGATTTCGGGGACGAAATCCTTTAAGGAGGGGAGAATGTAACACCCCGTATTTTGGGTTAATACTAAAATTCACTAATTACAGAATAAATAATCTCAGATGTGGGAATTGGGGGTAACGGGCTGCGTTATTGCGTTCGTCTCGGAAAAATACACGAAATAGAGTCCGAGTTTTCGAAAATCGGAGTCCGTATGGCCCAGTTATGGCCCGATGAAGTTTGAGGAAAATTCAAAACTAAAACAGATTTAAAAACTTAAAATATTCAGATTTGGAATGGGCCAGGCGGGGTCAGGCGGGTAGCTTCCCGCCCAACCCATGTCGACAGGGCTGTCGACAGGCCTGTCGACAGGGGTGTCGACATGCCTGTCGACTTGCCTGTCGACAGGGTGGCACCGTTCAGTGAACCTGGGTGCACCAGGTTGCACCAGGTTGGGTTTCAGGCTGGCTAGGAGGGCTGGTTCTAGAGATTTCCTAAATCTAAGGGTCCTAATCTAATCTAGGGTTAATCCAAGGGTCTAAAATGCAACCTAATCCTATAAATAAGACCCTAACCCTACCCTAATTCATTCATAATTAAATCTAGTAACTAAACTATGGCAAAATGAAACTTGGTCATGGCCTCCACAAATCAAATGAAGAGAGTTGCAAGCTAATCAACCCCTAATCACCTTCTTCTTCATATTTGGCAACTAGTTTTACTTCATTGATTTGCTAATCTTGGTTTTGGTGAGTTTCTATGGCTTTAATAATCAATTGTTAAATTGATTATGGTAGGATGTGATAAGACATGGCTATGTTTGTGGAAAAATGTATTTATGCAAGTTTGTATGATATGTGATTTGCAAGTTTTATGTTAAATGCAAGTTAAGGCCATGTTTTATGATGCAAAACACCATGTTAAACATTTATGCATATGTGACATGTTATGCAAACTATATGAGAGAATATATGCAAGTTATATGTAACATGATATGCAAGTTATGCATGAGATTTTATGCATGCTAAGTAGTTAGTGTTATGCATGTTAAGTATTTGATGTTATTCATGCTAAAGTATTTGACGTTATGCATGATAAGTATTTGATTGTATGCATACTAAGTATGGGGTTTTATGCATGTTAAGTGTTTGGGCTTATGCAAGTTAAGTGGTGGGTTTATGCATAATAAGTATTTGGTTTTATGCATAATAAGTATTTGATTTTATGCATAATAAGTATTTGATTCTATGCATGATAAGTAAGTGGTTTTATGCATGCTAAGTGTTTGGTATTATGCATAAATCATGACATGCAAGTTTACCCTTTAAACTTATGGTATATACATGTGCAATATGGCACCCTTATATGCTATGCATGTTTACCCTCCTTTAAGATGCAAGTCATATATATGTAAGTTCGACATATTATGCAAGTTATGCTTACATGCAAGCTCAACATGTTATGTAGGTTATGTGCATATGCAAGTTATGTGTATGAGGGTATGCAAGTTGTGTGCATAGTGTTATGCAAGTTAAGTTTATGAGATTATGCAAGTTATGAGCATGATGTTATACAAGTTATGTATATGCCTAAATGCGAGCTTAATGTGATATGCAAGTATGTGAATGCTTATGCAAGTATATGAATGCCCATACAAGTATGTGAATGCTTATGCAAGTTATGTGTAGGCTTAAATGCATGTCTAACGTGTTATGCAAGTTATAAGAATGCTTATATGCAAGTTCAACATGTGATGTAAGACATGTATATGATAATGTGCAAGTTTGGGGTTAAATGTGGTTGGGTTAATATATGCTCATATATGCAAGTTGACATCCTCTTAACCCATGACAAAGTTGTATGCTAAACCCATGATATTTGTGATGATCTTCCCCTTATTTATGTCATGAAATGAGAACGATTTACGTGGGGAACGATGGGGTTGGTAAATATGTCAATAAGTGAATGATTGGGTATGATTAAGCATACCATAAAAATAAATTACCATAAGTGGGAATTTACCTATTGAGTTAGGTCTACCCCATGGGAATTTACCTATTGAGTTAGGTCTACCCATGTTATGGAAGACTTGATATTAATTAGGGATAATTAATATGGGGGTGATTAATTAGGTGTAATTAATTGACTAAGACACGAGGTTGGACTCATTTGTAGTGTAAAACTGCCCGGACCCGACCGGCTTAACCAGTTGCTACAAATGTCAGCCCAATGTGAGAGGTCTTAGCCATAAATTAAATACGTGATTAAGGTAAAGACACGAGGTTAGACTCTGTTATGACGTAAGACTGCCCGGACTCTACCGGCTTAACCAGGCGGTCATAACAGCCAGTCTAATGTGGGAGGTCTTTATGGGAGATCACGGTCTTAATTAATTAAGAAACACTTAACCATATTAGCATGTAGTGGGACATGAGGGGTTAAGTGGGTGCCTTGGGTGGCATGTAGAACTAGTGGGGGTGCCTTGGGTGGCATGAGGAAACTAGTGGGTTGCCTTGGGTGGCAATAGAAAATACGATTAGAATACTTAACCAAAGCGGAACATGTAATTAAACATGATTAAAGGGTTAAGTAAGTGCCTTGGGTGGCATGTGGGAATCAAGTAAGTGCCTTGGGTGGCATGCAGAAATCTAGTGGGTGCCTTAAGTGGCAATTATAATATAATTGGATGACTTAACCAAACCTTAACATGTAAGGGGGCATGATTATAAAAAGGGGTTAAGTGGGATGCACTAGATAAAATGACAAGCTTAAGTAGTAGCTTGTGGGGGCCCATTTCAACCAATATCCCAAACGTATCTTTGTGGGCTCGACCCATGTCGAGTGACGGGACACGCATATTGGGCTTGATTATAAGAGGCCAAAACGGGGTAGCGGTGGCAACGCAAGTCCAACGGGTTTCATAAGCTGTGTGGGCCCGGGCTGGTAGATAAGCCGTTGTTGCATCGTGTAGATATAAAGCCGTGCACTGTTGATAGTATTGGGTAGCCACTTTAGGGGAGTGATACACCCCACTGTGGGACCAGCACGGGTATCTACGTTAGGGAGCCGATCGCTTGGGGGTAGTGGGTACACCTAGTAGAGATAGGGGCAGACGGCACCTATGTAGGGGTACACGAAACTACTGGGTAAGATTACTAGGTACACCTAGTGAATGTAGGGGCAGACGGCACCTACATGGTCAGTTATACACCAAGTGAATGTAGGGGCAGACGGCACCTACATGGTCAGTTATACACCTAGTGGAGGTAGGGGCAGACGGCACCTACGTGGTCAGCTAGAAGTACCAGAAACTACTAGCTATATTTTCTAAGACTTTGGATGGGATCAACCTTTAAGTAGGAATTACTCTTGGTGGGTAGAACTGGTGTGGTGCAGAGTAGGAATTAACCTTGGGTGGGTAGGTCTGGGGTGGGGTAAGCTAGTAATTATCCTTGGGTGGATAAGTACGTTGTTTCGGTTATCGTAGTACATCCTGTGTTTATGGGCTACTTAGTGTAGTCATTATCCCCAGAGGTACCGTATCTTGTTTATATCATACCCTAATTACTTTAATGATTGTATTGTTAGGGTTATAGGACTCACTCAGACTTATGTCTGACCCCGTTGTTGTTTATCTTTTTCCAACCCTCAGGTTATCAGAGTGGGCCTAGCATTATTGGGCTTGGACCAGACCGCTATATCTATCTTTTGGGGCTTGGACAGTAGAAGTAAAGCTCGGTTTATCTTTTCTATTTTGGCTATTATCTATATAAAGGGATTATGTACTTCTATTTTATCAGGATGGATATTGTGTACTTGACTCTTGTTATAGTTTTGTGATGTAACCAAGCATGTTTTGTTAATGGAAATGGTGATTTAAATTTTCAAGTATGACTTATATCTTTCCTGTTGTAATTTTTCTGTTCTATACTCACTAAAAATACTCCACCAAAACTAAGGCATTCCCTTAGTGAGTGACCTTAGCGGGTGTGGGGTGTTACAATGACCCGCCTGGTCACAATACTAATGAATGCAGATACTTAAAGTCCCTGATTCAAAAACAGATTAAGGAAAGCAAGCTGCAATAGTATGTGAAATAGGCCACCAACAATTAACTCCTCCTCAGCTGCTCAACGACGAGTTCAAGCTAACGATGGTTTAGAGAGTTTAAATGATCAATGCTTGGAATAACGACCATCCATGTCAACTCTTTGCTAAATACATTTTCCATTTCTTATAAAAAACAAACCCACCATGACTGGGGGCATTGTATCCAAACATTTACTATTTTCGTTATAAATAGAGCTTGTAGTCAATCAACTTTCACAGTTCCTTACAAAGTTATATTGTTAACTCAAAATTTCATGGTTCTAAAATTGATTCAAAATCACAGGCTATCCAAGGAGAGCTTGCTTACCATAATTGGACAAGCTAAATGATCTTAACAACGCACCCAATTATTGCAAGTGCCAAGTGCAACATGCATCACTCTGCACATAAGCAAGGATGTAGTGCACCACGTTGTAAATCGAAAGGGGAAGTCACTTATGGTTCAGTGGCAAGGAAAGGAGCAAGTAAAGAACTCAACAATATCGCCAAAGCCTGATTTACTCGGCCTAATTGCGATAAATGTTGAGTGGAATTTAAACATCTTCCTTAAGAGAAGGTGCTCAGTTGAATCTCCGACGCCATTACTTGGTCGGATGAGATGAATGCTGGGGCCAATCCATCGTCTTCCTTATGCGATGACGAACTAAAACATCTTCCTTATGCGAAGGTGTTCAGTTGAATCTCCGGCGCCATTGCTCGGGCGGATGAGATGAATTCTGGGACCAATCCATCACCTTCCTTAAGCGAGGACGAACTAAAACATCTACCTTACGTGAAGGTGCTTAGTTGAATCTCCGACGCCATTACTTGGCCAGATGAGATGAATGCTCGGGCCAATCCATCGCCTTCCTTACGCGAAGAAGAACTAAAACATCTTCCTTATGCGAAGGTGTTCAGTTGAATCTCCGACCCCATTACTCGGCTAAATGAGACGAATATCGGGGCCAATCCATCGCCTTCCTTATGCGAAGACGAACTAAAACATCTTCCTTATGCTAAGGTGCCCAATTGAATCTCCAACGCCAGTACTCAGCCAGGTGAGATGAATGCTGGGGCCAATCCATCGCCTTCCTTATGCGAAGACGAACTAAAACATATTGCTTGTGCGAAGGTGTTCAGTTGAAACTCCGATGCCTTTGCTCGGCCGGATGAGATGAATGCTGGGGCCAATCCATCGTCTTCCTTATGCGAAGACGAACTAAAACATCTTCCTTATGCGAAGGTGTTCAGTTGAATCTCCGACGCCATTGCTCGACCAGACGAGATGAAAGCTAGGACCAATCCATCGCCTTCTTTACGCAAAGACGAACTAAAACATCTTCCTTATGCGAAGGTGCTCAGTTGAATCTCCGACGCCATTACTCGGCCATATAAGATGAATGCTAGGGCCAATCCATCACCTTCCTTACGCGAAGACAAAATAAATCATCTTCCTTACGCGAAGGTGTTCGGTTGAGTCTCCAACGCCATTACTCGGCCGGATGAGATGAATGCTGGGACCAATCCATCGTCTTCCTTACACGGAGACGAACTAAAACATCTTCCTTACGCGAAGGTGCTTAGTTGAATCTCCGACGCCATTACTCGGCCGGGTGAGATGAATGTTGGGGCCAATCCATCGCTTTCCTTACGTGAAGACGAACTAAAACATCTTCCTTACGCGAAGGTGTTCAATTGAATCTCCGATGCCATTGCTCGGCTAGATGGGATGAATGCTGTGGCAAATCCATCGCCTTCCTTGCGCGAAGACGAATTAAAACACTGTCCTTACGTGAAAGTGCTCAGTTGAATCTCCGACGTCATTGCACGACCAGATGAGATGAATGCTGGGGAAAATCCATCGCCTTCCTTGCGCGAAGATGAACTAAAACACTTTCCTTATGCGAAGGTGCTCGGTTGAATCTCCGACGCCATTACTCGGTCGGATGAGATGAATGCTAGGGCAAATCCATCGCCTTCCTTATGCGAAGACGAACTAAAACACCTTCCTTACGCGAAGGTGCTCAGTTGAATCTCTGACTCCACTACTCGACCGAATGAGATGATTACTGGGGTAAAACCATCATCTTACTTACGTGAAGATGAATAAAAAAAACTTCCTTACGTAAAGGTCAACCTAAAGTCTTCCTTACGCGAAGACGAACCAGAACGTTTTCCCTATGCTAAAGTGCCCGGTCAAATCTTCGATGCCATTACATGGCTAGATGAAAAAAACGCTGGGGCAACTCAATGTTTTCCTAACATGAAGACAAAATCAAAACCGTTCTCATGCAAGGGAAAATAGCTGAATCTACAACGCAAGAATGCCTCGGCATGGTTGTAATCAAAATCTCCTATGCTTGAGCCAACTAGTCATACGAAAGATAAACATTGGGCGCAAAATATGGGACCTCTCAAGGAGGGGCACGAAAGATAAAAATCTCTTCAATCAATGGAAGGAGTCTTATCAACCAAACTAAATTTCCTCGTTAGCCAGCAAACTGAAGAGTTTCAAGCATAATGATGAAAGCAAGAAGCTATACTATTAAAGTAGGAACTTCCAGTATTTTAGCCGTAACTAAGGAAACCTAGTAGAAGTTAATTACACCCGACCTAAGAAGTTCATGACAAGCTTTGGTATGGGAGCGTCACCATCGCATTAAAACAGGCTATTAATGCTCATAGTACATACCACAAGCTCGTCATCACACAAAAGACTAGTAAGGCATGAAGAAGATAAGTGCATAGATAGAAAAATACGTCAAAGAAAAGGCAACAAGCCTTAACTAAGTTCACAGGCATAACAGAATGCAAATTCTCACTTTTTAATACAAACTCTCCAGTAGAATTTTCCAGCGCAGCATCTCCGTCAATGGCTGGGGCATCCGGTTCTTTAGGCCTACAACGGGAAGCAGAGGGAATTATTCGAGAGGGAAAGGATTGGGTTGGTGCAAGTAGTTCAGAGACTTCTTAGTCATGTCCTGCTCATTGACAGCCTTCAAAGACTCAAGCACGTAGTCGGCTACTAGAGCCGGATTTCCTAGATATATCAGCATGCCTAGGAACTCTAAATAAGTCGATAAAATAAAACAGGTTTTGCCAACAAATTAGAAGCTTCTACGGCAACGATATAAATTAGGGAAATTCAGCAAAATTGATCACATTCATCTCACGCAATTCCTGGCGACCCGTGGTAAAAGAACATGTCCACATAGGGAATTGGATGATGTTTGGAAGACATATCATGGGCTCATCACCACATCGCGATAGACAAAAGCTCGATTAGCACTCAATTAAAAGGGAAATACAAATTAAAGGTCCACATAAGGGAACTGTAACGTATTTGACTTGAATCTGATGTCTGGGTTGATGGATATAACTAAAATCCAGCTTCAAATGCAAAACGTCGAAATCGTTGTACTTGCGCAAGCAAATTGCCAAAGCTTGTTCAACACGATTCAAGGTACTGACTGTTGAAACAAGTAGTCACCAAAGAGATCTGAGCATCGCTATCAATTCATGGTCAGCCAATCGGATTCCGATGATGGGTATCAGCAAACATTGAGCACAATATTCCTTTCCACGACAAAGGCCAGAAAACTTCCCATAATAATGGATAATGACCTCCTAAACAAGGGGTATGCATATCAGGGCTCCTTAGAGAAGAAAAAGAAAATAAATCATAGATATGTATTTCCCAAATGAGAAATGTCGTGTATTATCGCTTGAGTCATTAAAACGATAACGTTTGAAATCCACAGTCAGCTTTAGTTGATTAGTATATTTTAAGCATTAATGCGAATTTGAATTTGAATATCGTGTTTGTGCAAATAAATTTCAATGAGTTTTAAACCGCTGAGTAGAACATCCCTGTGCAAACACTTTATTCAGTTCAAAATAAAATTCGCTATTAGTCATTAGCTAATCCACTATCGATATGGATAGTCGATGGTGAGTATAAGTCCAAATTCGTGCAATCGCTTGTTTTAATTGCAGAACATGTGACATGAAGCATATGAATTCGAAATATGATTTTTCATAGCAAACAAAAAGGCTATAGCTAGATTTCAATACAAAGTATATCAACAATAATATTCATTTCAAAGCCCGCATTTTTCGCAAGCAAAAAATACAAGCTTCGAGGGGCAAATGTTAACCCCGTTGTGTAAAAGTGATTCAGAAAATAACACCAAAACTGATGATAATGAATCAGACGCACCGCAGCGTCAGAGTCGTGCACTACAGCTCGTGCACAACATATCGACTGAGTAATGTTCACTTTAGTGCCAATCTGATCGATCGAGCACTGATCGATAGACCACTTCATCCAAGCAATGTCTTGAACCATGGTATACTAGACCACAGTGTGTGCGACTCCAAAATAGAACATGTGGTCTATAGGGATCGCTCCATGTTACAAGGGACGTAACAACGTTTTATACAAAAGCCATGCTGGTATGTTATACAAAAAGAACACACATGGACATGTTGATTGGTTTTCATAAGAACTAGTCGGTCCCAAAATATGAAATCACGAGAAAGCGTGTAAGGCGGAAACTCCAGAAGAATAAAGTTTGGGTCGGTCTTCGAAGAGAGTGTACGGGTCGGCCTTAACTAAAGTATGGATGAGATCCTATAGCTAGCCACAGTTCAACATATACCATGAATTAACTCACGCTTTGGACACCTGGCTTATGTGTATGCATGCAATAAGACTGGGATGTTCACCCTCCTGACCGTGCACCATAGTCACGCGACCTTGGTTTAGTATTAAGGATCATGCAGCCCTAGTCAGTCGAGCACACAAACAGATAAACATAGATAGAACCAATGGCACACAAGGTTTCGCTCGCTTGCTTTTGTATGAGGTCACTCGGTCAGGCTATGGGGACATGCAGACATTTGGTCCTCGCTCGTACATGCTAACAGGAATAAAAAGAGGGTGGCATAGTTGTAATTATCGATCCCATTTCTGAATATTATGATGGCTTGTTCATGCATATTAGTATGGTATGAGGGGATTATTTGGTGTGAAGGATACACATGGCCTCAGTATAATGGGAAGGTTCGGTTTTCCAATGAAAATACTAGAACGAGTCAGTTATAAAGTGGCCAATATCATAATGGATGAAAGCAATGTGTACACATGCCAGCTGTTAACAGCTGGCATCATATTTGGGTCGTGCTTTTCATCTCAGCCTGGTCGATCGAGTGCAATTGTTCGCTCACTAAGAATGAGTCACTCGTTCTTATAGTAATAAACGGATCAGTCATTGTGCCATGTAGATCAGGCACCATCGTGAATAGGCATATTAATATAGCACGTGGGCTGATAACATTGATACATACAGACAGCTTCTGTGTCATTATGGGGACTAGTCATTGCGTATAATTCACGTAACATATACATATGGCCGCACTATCTTCAAAATGAGAGGCCACATGCCTAAATTCTAGTGATAAAGTTGCATGAAGATTAGTATACTGTGGATATGAGATTGGCTTCCGCGAACCACATGGCGGCTAACAAGAAAAGGGACGAATAACAAAGATATGCGCTCATTCGTACACTAAAAGCAGGTCACTCGTTCACTAGAAAAGAGAGGTTGCTCGTGCACTCAAAATAAAGGTCGTTCATATGTATTGCCAACCCAACGCCAGCTATAAAGCGCACTCCACCAGCTGGCCAATGGCAGTTATGTAAATACTCCAGCGAACGACCCAAACCCTTTTGACCATAATTACAACCTTGCCCCCAAGTCCAAATTCCTCCTATAAATACCCCCTTTCACCACACTTCAAAGGGGTGTTGGACTACCACGAAGTGCTGTCCAAAGGTTTCCTCCACCATTCTAGAGCTATCCAACCATCGTTAATGGCTTCCAAAGTTCTCTCCATCTTCCTCCAACGATGTGAAGATCAAATCACCTTCATTCTTCATTAGAAATCTCTCAAAAAGCTCCATCAATGGCTTCCAAATCTTTCTCCTCCTTCCGCCATGGACGATTCAACGAAGTCACCTTCTCCAATCTACATTAGAGATCATTCAAGCTTCATTCTACTTCTCTCCTACTGCTATTAACTCTCTTTAAAGCCTAGATCTACCACAGATTCATCATGGAACCAAGGAAGCTCACCCAAATCTCTAAGTGATTGAAGATCTACACTTCAACCGTCACCAATAAAGAGATCTCCCTCGTTCCTCCACGAATTGAGGCGCAATCTAGATCATGAAAAGAGTGAAAAGAGAGAGATGAACACTATGAATGAATCCATGTATTTTGTACTTAAGTGATAATGAGAATCGCCTCCATAGTGGATGTAGATCTATTTTAGATCGAACCACTATAAAAATTCTTGTGTCTTTACTTTTCCTGCTTACTTTGCATTTGTGGCCCCATTTTCTATTGCATACCAATTTGGTGAAGTACGATCTACATACCTTTGGTGTTAAACCATTTTTGGTTTAAATATTTAAGGTTCCAGTGAAACTAATTTCATAGAAAATCGAGGTCGTTTGCAAAATTGCTATTTTGAGGCTTATAAAATATAAACAAAATATTAATAAATTCCAAACAAATCCAATTAAATAATAATGAATTATTATTAACGTAAATATTCAATTAGAATGTCCTATAGCTTCATATATAACCCATATGAATTTATAACTCAACATTATGAATTTCAAGTCAAAACGATATCCAAATTATATTAAAACCCTTATTGAATTTATTAAATAAATGTTATCGTTTATAAATGATTTTCATAAAGACTATTTTAAAATTTTAAATTGGACATAACTAACAACCTATAACATGAAATCTCAATTTTTCTCTTTCATTAGTAAAATATAATCAATAAGATTCAAAAGTTTCTTGTTTCACGGAAATCCAATTTATATCAGATCCTATATATTCAATTGAAATTCAAAACTCAATATTACAAACTACCGCGCTATTACGAGCTCGTTTTATATTAAATATAAATTCAACGTTCAACCTTCGTTTTAACAAACGAATCCAATATTAAAAATCAATTAATATATCCAATATAATATTTAAAACAGATTTAAATATTCCAATTCAAATGACCGAAAAATATGGGTCAATGCATTTACATTAATTAAATATTTTAATATTATTATATTAATAAAATATTAATATTTTTCAAAATTTAAGCTTTTGACTTTAAATTTTGCAAAACACAAATTAAACATTGTATATATTTATTGGAACAATCAATTTAAGTTTAAAACACCGCTTAAAATAGCTAATTCAAATTCAAATTTTAAATTATATATTCGAATTGATTTGATATTCTTTTGAAAATTGAACAAGCCATATCGTTTCAAAATCTCTTTCAAAATCATTCCCAGCTTTACAAAATTTTATCATAAATAGTTTAATTTTATTTCTAACTAGTTTCAGATATAAAATTCCAACTTCCATTCTCTCACTATATTTCACTTAAATCGAAGAAAATATTCGTTTTCATTCATCGATTTGGAAGAGACTTAACTAACATCTGTATAATTCCATAATTTAGGGAATATATATACAAGACGACTGTAACAACTCGGAAAATCAAAACCAATTTAAAATTTTTATTTTAGCAATTTTAACAAATTTGAATATTTAAAATGATTTATTTTAAATAATAACGACATAAAAATTTATTTAAATATAAGTTAGAACGAATAAATTTATTTTAATTATATAACGAGCCTGAAATGGCGCGGTAGTTTGAAAATTCGATTTCAAATTTCATTCAAATGTACATGATTCAAAATAAATCGAATTTCAGTAAAACCAGAAATATTTAAATCTATTTGAAAATATCTTTCCAACGGATGTGAAAAATCCAGATTTCATAATGGGAATAAAAAGTTATGTGCAGTTGAAAATTCAAAATAGTAGTTATGGAATATATATATATATATATATATATATATATTTTAATATAATAAATAGCCATTTTGCCAATGACCTCCGTTTTCGACAAGACTAGTTTTGTTGGATCCGGAATGTAAAATTATTGCTAAATCCCAATTCTTATAACTTTTGGAATCAATATGTGAGCGTGGTGAATTTAAACGTTTTTGGTCAATTCAGTTTGAATTTAATCGACTGGAAAATGACCATTTTTCAAACCGTCTCCAAATTCAATGAAATTAGTTCTGTCCGGACCGTATCGTCAAAACCTAGCCAGATTTATTTTTCTGGAATTTTTGGAGTCCGTATGTGGCCCCGATAAATTAAAATGTACGTTGAATTCAATTTTGAACGTTATATTAATTTATATATTAATTTTGATGAATACTGATCGTAATGGTCGAATTGGCTTACGGGACATATCCTATTGTGTTCGGAATGGGGGTATTTAGCTAGGTGCGACAGTCATTGGGTTCGATTTAGAGTTCAAAATAAAAAGTTACTTTTTGGAATTTAATTTAATTAAATATATATATTATTATTATTCTTGGTCAACCCCCCCTTTACTCCCTCTCCCCTCCCCATCGTTGATTTCAAACGAAGAAAATAAAAAAGAAAAAAGAAAAAAACCCTATGTCGATCATCCGCCGGCCCCTTGGCGGATCGCCCGCGCCACCCCCTCCCCAATTGCACCGCACCCCCGACCTCCGCCCCACTCTCCTCCTCCCCTCTTCTGTCAAAAACTGCCAACACCCAAAACAAACCCCAATCCCTAGCCTTGAACCACATCCCAATGCACCATTGCCTCCGAACACCACCTAACCGACGCCGCCTCAGCAACCCCTCCTCCTTCCTCCGACGTGTGGGCCCTTCTTCGAATGAAAACCGTGAGTTTCTCTGACTTTTTTTTAAATCTTATATAAATATCCTTTTTTATTAGGAAAATAACCTGATTTTTGTTATATAAAAATATAATTTTTAGTTAGGCAAAAATATAATTTTCAATCAGATAAAAATATGATTTTTATATATATAGATTTGAAATAAAAATTGGATTTTTATTTACATGAAAAGCGCATAAAAATTTGATTTTCATATATATGAATGGCGAATAAAAATTTGATTTTTATATTACGAATAGCGAATAAATACTTGATTTTTACATAAATGAATGGCGAATAAAAATTTGATTTTTATATATATGAATAGCGAATAAAAATTTGATTTTTATATATGAATGGTGAATAAAAATGTAATTTTTCGATATGGAGTAGCATTACCGAAATGTGATCTTTATCTATGTAGTGTTGTTATAACAAAAAGAAATTATTTTTAGGAAGATAAAAATGGCATTTTTATCGTATATATGCGTCATATAAAATTATCATACTATGAAACTATTTTCGGAAAGACAAAAATATGATTTTTATCATATGTATACTATTTATAAATTTTCATGCTATGAAATAATTATTCGATAGATGAAAACATCATTTTTAACTTATGTATGTTATTTATAAAATAGACATGCGGGATTCCTGGAGAATTTAGGATTAACAATCAAAGAATGACGGAGTGGAAGCCAAAGGTGAGAACTTCTCGCTCTAATTTTATTTTCTAGTTAAATATATATACTAGGATGCAAACGGTGCTTAGAAGCTCCCGACACGTTTGATTGAAACCATGGATGTTTGTTTGTTTGTTTGTTTTGATTATGTATAGGTAAATATAACCCAAATTTCCAATATATGAATTGGAGTAGATTTGAATGGAAATCGTCTTCGGAATATTTTTGATGTTGGATTTCGTGATTATACAGATATTGTTATGGAAATTTGGAAGATATATTTTATATCTTTATTTCCAGTACGATGTTGGTTGGTTTCAGAATTTGATATTGAATATAAGACGGTATAATTTCTATTCATAGCCTTGTATTTAATATTGTATTGGGTTATGGGTTTGTCATGGATGGTGTCTTCATTAACACTGTTCTTAATCCCAGTTGAGAAAAGAATAAATCTTTTAATTAAGATTTAGAGGAGTTTACCAATTACTTAATATTTAATTGGAATTGAATAAAGAATTGGATTTTGGAATTGTCGTGAATGGTGTCTTAAATAACACTGTTCTTAAACCCCGTGTGAAAAGAATAAATCTTCTAATTAAGATTATTAGTGTTTCCAGATATTTAACATGTAATTGGAATAAAATGGAATGTGAATTGGGTTTATTGTGAACTATGTTATAACGACATTCATTCTTTAACCCGATTTGAAGTGAAATGTGATTTGGAATTTATAAATCTTTTTATTAAGATTTAACGGGACTTTTTCAAAGTAAAGTTTTCCAATTTAATATATTAAATTGGAATTGAATGGATTTGATTTGATAATAATCGAAATGAGCTTCTGTGTAGGAAGATTGTTAGTATATGTGGAATTTAAATGGCTTTATCGTTATTCCATTTATATTATTAGTCAGATACGAAAATTGATATCGATTATATATTGATCTATTTTCCGTGACGATTCCATAATTAATGGAATGTGATTTTGGTTTATCGTGAACTATGTTTTAAATCACATTAGTTTTTAACCCAGTTAAAGACAGGATTACATGTCTAACATTGTATTTCGAACTGTACAGTTGATCTCTGCTAAATATATATCTGTTTGGTGGCGGAGAATTTATTCTCTTGCTTAACACCCCTCTCTAAGACGTACGAGCTTAGAGGTTATATATAGGCAGAAACCAATAGTACGGTGTAGATTGTCGATGCGGCATGTTTGATTTCCCAAAGTTAAATAATCATTAATATTGATTTTTGGGAAGATTAAAACTAAGTGGAGTTTTAATGAATCTTTAATTAGATTGGAATGTGAATGTGATAATTTAAATTATCAAATTTGGGAAATGCTCGAGAATGGAGTATCCCCAGTTTTTCTCCAAGCGATAGTTAAATCTTTAATTAGGTTTGGACATGAAATGGTAATTAAATTCACCAATAACACCATAGTGTTAGATATGGAGTATTACTAGTTTTTCTCCATGGGATGAATAGGTTGGGATTGGGAAATTAAACAAATGATTACTTCGGTAAGGTCCGCTAATCCCGACTAGTTGATAAACCTTAATTTTGTTTAGAAATGATATCCAAAGGAAGATTAAAGAATAAATTTAAAGAATTTATCTTTGATAAAACTAATGGGAACCTTTCCCAAAGAATATGAATATTTAAATAAAAGAATATTCAGAATTTGAATGAGGTGTATGTTGTGTTTTTACAACACTTGTTTATAATATAGGCCAGTTATGAGGAAAGGTCAGGTTTATACCCATTTTGAATAACTGGCTCGATGATAGGTTGAAGACCAGAGGTCTTCACATCGTTCAGATGATTACTGATGTGTTGATTGGGTTGTACACCCAAGACGAGATAATAAGTGGTGATCATCCAGACGTACTTGGAGATCGACCGGGTATACGAGGACCTCTCTCCTGTATTGGACATATGGGACGAGGAATAAGGTGCCTCCTGTTTCGTTCAGACCCAGAATGAACTAGTAAATGGATGTGTGTCTGACATTGGATTTAATTCATTGTTAATTGATTTCTATTTAATATATATCTGTTTGGCGGCGGAGAATTTATTCTCTTGCTTAACGCCCTTCTCTGAGACGTATGAGCTCAGAGGTTATATATCGATAGGCATCAGTCGCATGGCGTGAATTGCCTGTGTGGCATGCTGAGATGCAAATGATCAAGGCTTCTGTTGAAAAGCAGATTCTTATGGTTGATGATCAAAGCACGACTTTAATATAGCATAACTTTGTGTATAGCGTTAATTCGCGAGCCTCACACCTCGGTATGAGTCAAAAACGGGATAAGGGACCTAAGGAAGACATGACTTTTCTTTCCAGCTATGGGTGGTGTCGTGGTATGGAGCCCAGACATTTATTTATTTTTACCTATGTGGATGATGGATTGCGAGGTGCCTCAGATATATTGGTTACTATGAAGCCGATAGATATGTCCTATAGGACCGGGAAACATGTGTTCAGGAATTGCCAATCCTCAAACGTAAGGGAGGACCAGCCTTGGAAGATTCTGGGGTCTTCTGCAGGAAATCCTGAGGCATTTGTTAGAGTGTCTCAAAGCCAGCGAGGAGTACATCCCTCGCCTCGACGCATGACGGAAATCCAATTTCCAACACGTGACATTTCGGTTTTATTTGTAGAGCCTAGTATGGCGACATGATATATGGTACCCATGCCGTCAATGATTGATTCATTTATATTTAAAGTTGTTCTATACAATACGCACTTATAATAGTATTAAATGATTTGCTTTGAATGTATTAAGCATGTTTGGCTATTATAAGGGAAAACCTTATCCTCCGGCTTGCATTTCATTGTGTGATGGGACTTGGGTCTTATAATAGCTTCATTTTTCTAAAAAAGCATTGCGTTTTTTATTCTATGCACTGGTATTCTTGGGAGGAAAACCGTTCTGTGTTATGCGGCGTGGTCCCTTGATTTACTCCATTTTAAAGTAATGTTTGAAATAACTGTTTTAGTTCTCACACAGTCACATGACCGACCTGTCGTTTATTGTTTTAATCTAACTCTGGGTGCCCCTATTTTCCACATGGGCAGCTAGTAGTTTTGATTTTGCAGATATTATATTCACAGGATCATGTTTTACAGTTGGAGCTATATTCAGAACCTTTATATCCATGTATTTCTTTCAGTTGTGTTTTGTATTAATTTCTACTGCATAATAATTTGTAGATCTCTGACATTTATCAAATGTATATTATTTGTTCATACTCTGTATATTCTTGTACTCTGATGTAAATTGTTATAACAGGCAATGAAATGTTCTTCTGTTTGTGTTCAGATTTGTCTTGTTCTCAACTTAATCCGGGCTTTCCCGTAAGGGCGAGTCTGGATCGTTTCAGTTGGTATCATAGGTTTGGGTTACAGAGCTCGAAAACAAGACACATTAAAATAGAATGAAAGAATTCATCAGAGATTGGATTAGCAATATCCAATAAGAATGACTCGTTAGAGATAGGATCAATAGTATCCTAGAATGAGTTAGAAGAATATTATTTATAAAAATAAAATTTTGTTTTGAAGATTTAAACCATTACATATGTATTTGAATATTTATTTTATATTGAATTTGGATAATCTAGTATATAAAGATTTTGCATATACGCCTTGCAAACGTATATTCAAAGTTTTAATATACTGGATAGATATAGAATCACACTTTAGACGCCCAGAGATGATTCTGATGATTGTAGCTACATCATCAGAATTTATGTTCGAGTTTTGAAAGTGGGATGTCTATATATTTCCAATTGACTAGTGTGAGAATCAAAACTAGATAGGGTTATTTTTGTGAATTGGCATCCAAAACATGATTTTGAGTATATATTAAAGATATATGATTGAAAAACTAATCATCTAATTGAATGCTGATTGTGTTGTTTGATTATTAGTTGAACAAATTAACATATTGGAACAATAAAACCAATAAGAGAAATTAAGCCAATTTTAATCAAATATTGAACTGAATTGAAAACTATTTGGTAATTGCATACATGTACATGCATATCTATTGGATAGGTCATAGCAAGGAGGCTAGAGAAGAGGAATAAAATTGTATGCCCGACAAATAGGTACATGTTTACTATATTTCTTGGGTTTGGATGATTTTATGAGCCGATTGGCTAGCCGCTTGGATGATGAGGACCCTGCGTGGCTAGTTGCGGTTGTAAATGTCTCCCCGTACAAAGGAGGTTATGGCGAAAAAATTCGAAAATTTAGGGTGTTAGACAAATTTTTGAAGAATTTGAAAATTCTTAGAAACTGAAAAGTTAAAGATTGAAAGCCAGAATGAAAGTTGAGTTGATTAGTTAAACAACTTTCAGCTCCGTTACTTTTCGAGAACGAAAAGATTTTAAGTGGGGGAGATTGTAACAACCTAGAAAATCAGAACCAGTTTAAAAATTTTATTTTAGCAATTTTAATGAATTTTGAATATTTAAAATGATTTATTTTAAGTAATAACGACTAAAAATTTATTTAAATAGAAGTTAGAACAAATAAATTTATTTTACTTTTATAACGAGCCTGAAATGGCACGTTAGTTTGGAAATTCGATTTCAAATTTCATTTGAATACACAGGATTCAAAATAAATCGGATTTCTGTAAAACCAAAAATATTTGAATCTGTTTGAAAATATCTTTCCAAAGGATGTGAAAAATCTAGATTTCATAACCGGAATAAAAAGTCATGTCCAGTTGAAAATTCAGAATAGTCGCTATGGAATATATATATATATATATATATATATATATTTTAATATAATAAATAGCCATTTTGCAAACGACCTCTGTTTTCGACTAGACCACTTTTGTTGGATCGGGAATGTCAAGTTATTGCTATATTCCAATTTTTCTAATTTTTGGAAATAATATGTGAGCGTGGTGAATTTAAACGAGTTTGGTCAATTCAGTTTGAATTTAATTGACTGGAAAATGACCATTTTTCAAATGGTCTCCAAATTTGACTAAATTAGTTTTATTAGGACCGTATCGTCTAAACGTAGCTAGATTTATTTTTCTGGAATTTTTGCAGTCCGTATGTGGCCCCGGTAAATTAAAATGTACGTTGAATTCAATTTTGGACGTTATACTAATTAATATTTTAATTTTGATGAAAACTGATAGTAACGGTCGAACTAGCTTACGGAACATATCCCATTGTGTTCGGAATGGGGGTATTAAGCTAGGGGCGATAGTCGTTGGGTTCGATTTTGAGTTCAAAATAAAAAGTAATTTTTGGAATTTAATTTAATTAAATATATATATTGTTATTCTTGGATAACCCGCCTCCCCTTTACTCTCTCTCTCCCCTCCCCGTCGTTGATTTCAAACGAAGAAAAGAAAAAAAGAAGAAAAAAAACCTACGTCGGTCATCTGCCGCCGCCCCTGGCGGATCGCCAGTGCCACCCCTGGCGGATCGCCAGTGCCACCCCCTCCCCAGTCGCACCGCACCACACCTCCAACCTCCGCCCCTCTCTCCTCATCTCCTCTTCTATCAAAAACCGCCAGCACCCGAAAAAAACCCCACGCCCTAGCCTTAAACCGCCGCCCAATGCTCCACTGCCTTCGACCACTACTTGACCGACGCCCCCTCAGCACCTTCTCCTCCTTCCTTCGATGTGTGGGCCCTCCTCCGAATGAAACCTGCGAGTTTCTCTGACTTTTTTTAACTTATATAAAGATCCTTTTTTTATTAGGAAACAAACTTGATTTTTATTATATAAAAATATAATTTTTAGTTAGGTAAAAATATAATTTTCAATTAGATAAAAGTATGATTTATGTGTATATATATATAGATTTGAAAAAAAAATTGGATTTTTATTCATATGAAAAGCGCATAAAAATTTGATTTTTATATATATGAATGGCAAATAAAAATTTGATTTTATATACACGAATAGTGAATAAAAATTTGATTTATATATATATGAATAGCGAATAAAATTTTTATTTTTATATATATGAATAGCGAATAAAAATTTGATTTTTATATATGTGAATAGCAAACAAAAATGTGATTTTTATATATGGAGTAGCGTTATAAAAATGTGATCTTTATCTATATAGTGTTGGTATAAAAATAAGAAATTATTTTTAGGAAGATAAAAATGGCATTTTTATCGTATGTATGAGTCAGATAAAATTATCATACTATGAAATTATTTTTAGAAAGATAAAAATATGAATTTTATCATATGTATACTATTTATAAAATAGTCAAGCTATGAAATAATTATTTGATAGATGAAAATATCATTTTTAACTTATATATGTTATTTATAAAATAGACATGTGGGATTCTTGGAGAATTTAGGATTAACAATCAAAGAATGGAGGAGTGGAAACCAAAGGAGAGAACTTCTCGCTCTAGTTTTATTTTCTAGTTAAATATATATACTAGGATGTAGACGGTGCTTAGAAGCACCCGACACCTTTGATTGAAACCATGGATGTTTGGTTGTTTGTTTTGGTTGATAAATTAGTTGAATTTGATTTGGGATGTAAATTGAACTGATTAGAATTCGTATGTGCATGGCGCGAGCCAGTATTAGACTTGGGATAAGGCTAGACCTTATTCCAGTTCTAGTATCGGGCCGTTATACTGCCAAAATTTTCTAAAATATGTCAGAATAATAAAAATTATCATTTTTATTGTATAAATGAACTATATAAAATATTCATATGTTGAAATAAATATTTTGTGATTAAAAATATAATTTTTAATATCTATATGAATGAAAATTAATATTCATTTACAAATCGGATGATTAGTTTATGTACACTCATTTGACTGATATTGATTGGGACGATATATTTTATACATCGTCCAACTGCACAAATAAAATCTGTGTGTGTTGATTGAAACCCCACACGGGTATTGGGATGATATTTGACATACACTAATCCCAATTGTTTAGTTGTATGTCAATCAACTGGTTAACAGACCGTAGTAAGCATTAATTATTCATATTTTACGCTTATGTAGTTGTGTAATGCACTCTGGATGATGGTTGACTGTGTTTGATTATTGCTGTGTACATATGTATATGAAATCCATAAAAAAAAATTATATGGTAATTGATTGTGTCTGATTCCGATTCGGAAAGAAAGAATATTTTAAATTAACGAATATTTTAAAATGACAAATAATGAATATTTTAAAGTAACTAATATTTTAAAATAATACTCAGTAATGGATGAAAATATGATTTTGATGTCCGATTTGGGATGGACACGAAAATATTGAAATATATGAAGCCGTGTTGATCAGATTAATGCCATTTTGACGTGAATGATATTTATATCGATTTTATTCATTTTTATAATGAATATCGAAAAGGAAATGATTTCAAAATCTGATATTTTGAACATATTATCATTTATATATTATAATGATAAGGAAAATTCAATTTTGATTTAAAATTGAAAATAAATTTGGAATCGTTTAAAAACAGAATTTATAAACGATTTATAAAATACATTTTAAATGGAAATCGATGAAATATATATAATATATATTTAATGGCCTGAGTAGAACGGGCCGCACTGCGGCCGTTCGCGAATTTCGACCATTGACTTCGAATGGACAATATGGGAGATCCGACCATCAGATTCTCCTAAAACCGGAACCGTTGGGTTTGTATCAAAAAGAACTTTCCAACAAATACAAGAGATTTGAAATCTAATGGTTAGATTTGGAATTATGTCCAAATCAAATTTGGAAAAGTTCGCTGTAAGTGCAGTTTGGTGACCATTTATGAAAATCGACTGAAAGGGCCTTAATAAAAATATTAAAAATATTAATAATTTGTGTAAAATCATAATAAATGATTTGAAAAGAATTGTGATGAAAAATTCCATATTTGAAAAGATAAAAATATATTTTTATCGAAATGAACTAGTTATCAACTTAAATTATAATCCAATTATTTTTAAATAAATAAATTGGATTGAGAATGGGTTTAGATATAACCCGAATTTCCAATATATGAATTGGAGTGGATTTGAGTGAAATCATCTTCGGAATATTTGGATGTTGGATTTCGTGATTATACAGATATTATTATGGAAATTTGGAAGATATATTTCATATCGTTATTTCGAATACGATATTGGTTGATTTCAGAATTTGATATTGAATATAAGCCGATATAATTTCTATTCAGAGCCTTGTATTTAATATCAAATTGGGTTTTGGGTTTGTCATGAATGGTGTCTTCATTAACACTGTTCTTAAGCCCAGTTGAGAAAATAATAAATCTTTTAATTAAGATTTTGAGGAGTTTACCAATTAATTAATATTTAATTGGAACTGAATTAAGAATTGGATTTTGGATTTGTCGTGAATGGTGTCTTAAATAACATTGTTCTTAAACCCCGTGTGAAAAGAATAAATCTTTTAACTAAGATTATTAGTGTTTTCAATTAATTGGCATTTAATTGGAATAAAATGGAATGTGAATTGGGTTTATTGTGAACAATGTTTTAACGACATTCGTTCTTTAACCCGATTTGCTGTGAAATATAATTTGGAATTTATAAATCTTTTTATTATGATTTAACGGGAATTTTCCAAAGTAAAGTTTTCCAATTTAATATATTAAATTGGAATTGAGTGGAATTCGATTTGATAATAATCGAAATGAGCTTATGTGTAGGAAGATTGTTAATATATATGGAACTTAAAAGGCTTTATCGTTATTCCATTTATATTATTAGTCGGATACGGAAATTGATATCGATTATATATTAATCTATTTTCTATGAAGACTCCATAATTAATGGAATGTGATTTCGGTTTATCGTGAACTGTGTTTTAAATTACATTAGTTCCTTAACCCAGTTAAAGACATAATCACATGTCGAACATTGTATTTCGAACTGCATGGTTAGTCTCTGCTATATATATATATATATATATATATATATATATATATATATATATATATATATATAAGGACAAGCCACACCGGAACACAAACAGAAGAATATTTCATTGCTTATTACAACAATTCATTAGAATTCAAGAATATACAGAGTATGAATAAATATTACACATTCGATAAATATCAGAGATTACAATACATTACATAGCAGCGGAAAAATAATACAATACACAACTGAAAGTAATACACGGATACAGAGCTTTCCGAGTATCGTTCCAGCTATAAACCAGGATCCTGTGAATATAAATCTACAAAACCAAAACTGCTAGCTGCCCGTGTCAAAATAAGGACACCCAGAGTTTAGTTCAAAACAATAAACTCCAGGTCAGTCATGTGACTGGTGTTTGGTGGTGGAGAATTTATTCTCTTTCTTAACACCCTTCTCTAAAATGTACGATCTTAGAGGTTATATATAAGTAGAAATCAATAGCACGGTGTAGATTGTCGATGCGGCATGTTTGATTTCCCAAAGTTAAATAATCACTAATATTGATTTTTGGGAAGATTAAATCTAAGTGGAGTTTTAATGAATCTTTAATTATATTGGAATGTGAATGTGATAATTTATATTATCAAATTTGGGAAATGATCGAGAATGGAGTATCACCAGTTTGCTCCAAGCGATAGTTAAATCTTTAATTAGATTTGGATATGAAATAGTAATTAAGTTTACCGATAACACTGTGGTGTTAGATATGGAGTATTACCAGTTTTGCTCCGTGGTATGAATAGGTTGGGATTGGGAAATTAAACAAATGATTACTTCGGTAAGGTTCGCTAATCCCAACTAGTTGATAAACCTTAATTTGGTTTAGAATTGATATCCAAATGAAGCTTAAAGAATAAATTTAAATAATTTATCTTTGATAAAATTAATGGGAACCTTTCCCAAAAAAATATTAATATTTAATAAAAGAATATTCAGAATTGGAATGAGGCGTATGTTATGTTTTTATAGCAATTGTTTAATATATACGCGAGTTATTCAGAAAGGTCGGGTTTATACCCATTTTGAATAACTGATTCGATGATAAGTCGACGATGAAGATGGTGGTTGAAGACCGGAGGTCTTCACATCGTTTGGACGATTACTAATTTTGATTGGGCTGTACACCCAAGACAAGGTAATAAGTGGTGATCGTCCAGATGTACTTGGAGATCGACCGAATATGCGAGGAACTCTCTCCTGTATTGGACATATGGGATGAGGAATAAGGTGGCTCCAGTTTCGTTCATACCCAGAACAAACTAGTAAATGGATGTGTGTCTAACATTAGATTTTATTCTGTGTTGGTTTATTTCTATTAAATATATATCTGTATGGAGGTGGAGAATTTATTCTCTTGCTTAATGCCCTTCTCTGAGACGTACGAGCTCAGAGGTTATATATCGATATACATCAGTCGCATAGCGTGAATTTCCTGTGTGGCGCGCTGAGATGCAAATGATCAAGGCTTCTGTCAAAAAGCAGTCTTGTGGTTGATGATCAAAGCACGACGTTAATATACCATAGCTTTGTGTATAGAGTTAATTAGCGAGCCTCACACCTCGGTATAAGTCTAAAAGGGATAAGGGACCTAGGTAGGACATGATGTTTCTTTCTAGGTATGGGTGGTGTCATAGAATGGAGCCTAGACATTTATTTATTTTTCCCTATGTGGATGATGGATTGCCAGGCGCCTTGGATATATCGATTACTATAGAGCTGATGGATAGGTCCTATAGGACCGGGAAAATTGTGTTCAGGAATTTCCAATCCTCAAAAAGGGAGGACCAACCTTGGAGGATCCAGGGGTCTTCTACGGGTGATCCTGAGGCATTTGCTAGAGTGTCTCGAAGCCGGCGAGGAGTACATCCCTCGCCTCGACTCATGACGGAAATCCAATTTCCAATACGTGACATTTCGGTTTTATTTGTAAAGCCTGGTATGGTGACATGATATATGGTACCCATGCCGTCTATGATTGTGTAACGACCCGGAAAATCTGAACCAATTTAAAATTTTTAAATTGGCTAAAATAATGGATTTTAAATATTTAAAATAAATATTTTAAATAATGGCGATGAAAACGGAGTTCGAATCGACAATTGAAAACGAATATAATTAATTATAATTATAAACAAGGCCTAAAACAGCGTGGCAGTTTCAAAAATTGAATTCAAACTTTGTCGGACTGTACCGGGTGCAAAACAATCCGGATTTTAGTGAAACCAAAAACATTAGGATCTAATTGATGATATCTTTCCAACGAATCCGACCAATTGAAATTTGATAGCGGGAATCAAAAGATATGTCCAGTTGAAAATTCTGAATAGTCGCTATGGAATTCGGGCCCTTAAAAATGGACATTTTGCAAACGACCTCGGATTTCGACGAAACCACTGTTGTTGGATCCGTGATGTCAAATTATTGCTAGGTTTCAAATTTCATATTTTTTTCGAATCAATATGTGAGCGTGGCAAAGGAAAACGCGTTTGACCAGTTTCAGTTGATTTTAATCGACTGGAAATTAGCCATTTTTCAAACGGTCTCAGAATTCGACGAAACTAGTTTTGTTAGGACCGTATCGTCAATACGAAGCTAGAAAATATTTTTCTGGAATTTTTCTAGTTAGTATGTGACCCCGGTAATTTGAAATGTACGTTTAAAATTCAATATAGTGATTTAAATGTAAATTCAACGGAAACTGATTGTAACGATCAAATCAGCTTGCGATACATATCCCATTGTGTCCGGAATGGGGGTAAAACGCTATGGACGACAGTCGGTGGGTCCCATTTCGACTTCGAATAAAAAGTCAACTTTTAAATAGAAATTTAATAATAATAATAGTTTATATAAACCCTTTCCTCTCTCTCTCTCCTCACTTTCTTTCTGCCGTTCGATATAAAAAAAAAGAGGGAAAACCCTAAATGAATCGGCGACGCCGCCTCCACCAAGCTCCAGCCACCAGCAGCTCCGACGCCAGTTCGAGACCCCCTCCGACTCTCCACCCATCGCGACACCTATCCCGCCGCCCCCCCTCTGAAGCATCTCGACACCTATCCTGCCGCCCCCTCGAAGCCAGCTCCGCCCTGACGAGACCCACCGCCGACCCTGACATCGACCCCCCTTCCTCGCATCACAGTAAGTTTTTATTTTATTTTATTTTTTATTTTAATTCTGATTTTATTTTCATAGAAAAGAACACTGTTTTTTTTTTAAAGTTTAAATACTGTTTGTTTTTTTTAGGTTAAAACTGTTTTTTTTAAAAGGTTAAAACAGATTTTTTTTGAAAAAAGTTAAAACAGATTTTTTTAAAAAAAGATTAAAACTGATTTTTTTTAAAAGGTTAAAACTGATTTTAAAAGGATTTAAAACTGATTTTAAAAAGGGTTTAAAAACTGATTTTATTTTAAGATTTAAACTTCAAAAAGAAAAAGATTTTTATATATTGAAAGTCGAAGTAAAAATCAGATTTTTATATATTGAGAGTCGAAGTAAAAATCAGATTTTTATATATTGAGAGTCGAAGTAAAAATCAGATTTTTATATATTGAGAGTCGAAGTAAAACTCAGATTTTTATATATTGAAAGTCGAAGTAAAAATCAGATTTTATATATTGAAAGTCGAAGTAAAAATCAGATTTTTATACATTGAATAGCATCGTAAAAATTCGATTTTTACATATGTAGAGAATACGGGCGAAAGCGACAAAAAGGCGAGATTGGCGAAGATTTCTATAAAGGAAGAATCGTAGTATTGGATAGCTATTGGTGAGATTTCTGATTTAAAAATATATATATATGTGTGAAATGAAAGTGAATTGCTATATATATATATATATATATATATATATATATATATATATATATATATATATATACGCCCCCCGTCCACAAACCATGGACGATATTTATTGGTTGAAATTGTTGTGAAAATTGATTGATAGCGAATGATTGTTTGGGATTGTTTGTGGTTGATATTAATTGATTGTGGTTGAAAAATACCCGTTTGTGGTTGAGAAATATTTGGTTGAAACCACATAGGATTAGTTTGTGGAAATGAAATAAATATATACATGCCGCCTGCGTGCGAACTAGATGCATGATCCCCATTGTCAAAAACCGCGAGGTTTTAAGGTAGAGCGAGGAGCCGTACTAGGGACGGTCCCGGTTTTAACTACCCTGCCGTTATGCTGCCGAAATTTTGAATAATATTCGTGTGTTTGAATTATTTTCATATGCTTAAACTATATTTATTCATTGAATAGAAAACATTCATGTGTTGAATTGATATTCATTCGTTGATTAGAAATTCATGTGTTGAATGGTATTCATATTTTGAAATAAATTGTTTGATAATAAAAATCACCTTTTATCCATATATAAAAACTATAGAAAACATTCATGTGTTGAATTGATATTCATTCGTTGATTAGAAATCCATGTGTTGAATGGTATTCATATTTTGAAATAAATTTTTTGATAATAAAAATCACCTTTTATCCATATATAAAAACTATAGAAAACATTCATGTGTTGAATTGATATTCATTCGTTGATTAGAAATTCATGTGTTGAATGGTATTCATATTTTGAAATAAATTGTTTGATAATAAAAATCACCTTTTATCTATATATAAAAACTATAGAAAACATTCATGTGTTGAATTGATATTCATTCGTTGATTAGAAATTCATGTGTTGAATGGTATTCATATTTTGAAATAAATTGTTTGATAATAAAAATCACCTTTTATCGACTATATGAACTGTGTAAAATAATCTCGTTTTAAAAGAAATTGTTTTATGATAAAAATCCTATTTTTGTCACCTATATGAACTATATAGAAAAATAGTGTTTTGAAATGAATTGTTTTACAATAAAAATCACATTTTTGTTGTATGCATGAATCGTTGAAATGTGAAGTGTTAAAAATAGCCACTTGTTCAAAATAAACATATATGAGTTGAAATATTCATTAATTAGCTAATGAAATGATTTGCACCTATGTATGTAACATTAGAATGAATGGTATTTTTAAACCAAATAGAAATCAAATATGAAGTTGAATAGAAAATGATAAATGATAAGAACTGTATATATATGTACATGCATATTCATGGAACAGGTTATAACAAAGGGGCTAGAGAAGAGGAATAAAATTTTGTGCCCGACAAATAGGTACACATTTACTGTTTTGTTTGGGTGATGATTTTATGAGCCTGTTGGCTAGCCGCTTGGCTTTTTCTTTTTCTTTTTGAGATTAGAAGGACCGGGAAAGCTATTTGCGATTTCCCGATGCTCCCGGTGCAGGGGAGGTTATGGCGAAATTTTCCAAAAATTTAAGGCATTAGTGAAATATTTGAAATGAAAACGATATTGAAATTGTTGAATGAACTATATTTATATAATTATATAAATATAAAGAAAATTAAAACGAAACGAAGCCGTGTAGTTCGTATTTTGAAACCGTGATTTCAAACAACTAGTACGGGAAATCCGACCATTGGAGTTTCCCGAAACCTCAACCGTCGGGTTCGCCTTGGAAATATCTTCCCAACGGCACCAACCTTGTAAAAATCCAACTGTTGGATTGTCTGGAATGTTTAATTCAAATCTGAAGAAAAACAGCGCCAGAAGCGATTATATTTATATATATATATATATATATATAAATATAATTATATATTTAATCGAATAACGACGCTGCAGTTCGTATTTTGAAATCGAAAATTCAAACGATTGTACCGGGAGATCCGACCGTCGGAATTTCCCGAAACTGGAACCGTTGGATTCGTTTTGAAAAGACCTTTCTAATGATGTAAATTTTGTGAAGATCCAACGGTTAGATTTTCAGATAAGTGTAAATCAAATCTGACGAAAAACAGCGCCACGACCGCGTTATGGCCCGAAGCGTCGTTTTGAATTAATGAGCTATTTTAAAAATAAATAAAAATAGCGATAAATCATTATAAAGTACCATAAACAATATGGAGTGGAAATAAACTGAATTTGCTCGATTTATGTTGTATTTGGTGGTTGAATGTGTTTGGTGTGAAAATTACATTAAAGAACAATATTGGTGTTGTCGAATAATTTAACCATTGAAATAAATTGATTAGAAATTCTAAATATACGTGAATTATTTGAGAAGGCCGAGTTAGTTCTCATTTCAAATAATTGACCGATGATTGAAAGTCGAAGATGAAGACGGTGGTCGAAGACCGGAGATCTTCACCTCGTTTGGATGGTAACCGAGGTCCTGATTGGGAGGCATCCCGAAATATGGATAATGAGTGGTGATCGTCCAGACGTACGTGGTGATCGAAGGGTTTGCAAGGTATTTAGTGCCTCCGGTTTCGTTCAGACCCAGAACGGACTTGTAAATGGACTGTGTGTCTGACATTGGATTTTATTCTGTGTTGATTGATCTCTAATAAATATACATCTGTTTGGCGGCGGAGAATTTATTCTTTTGCTTAACGCCCTTCTCTGGGACGCATGAGCTCAGAGGTTGTATATCGATGGACATCAGTCGCATGGCATGAATTGCCTGTGTGGCATGCTAAGATGCAGTGATCAGGGCTTCTGTTGAAAAGCAAAGTCTTGTGGTGATGATCAAAGCACCGCTTGTGTGGCGTAGCTTTGTGTATAACGTGAATTCGCGAGCCTCACACCCCGGTATGAACCAGAAACGGGAGAGGACATCAGGGAGGGCTTGCGTTTCTTTCTAGCTAGGGTGGTGTCAGTGACCTACCAGCCCTGACATTTATATACTTTTCACCTGTGTGGTTGTTGCTGTTGCGAGGTGCCTCGGTTTGATCGGACGATCCGGGTCCGATGGAGTCATTCGTTGGCTCATTTACGCCCCAAAGGGCGGGGAAACGTATTGTTCAGGGACTATAATCCACTCCGTGTGGACCGGCCCTGACGATCCAAGGGGCAGTTGCGGCTGTTCCGGTGGCTCGGGCTAGAGAGTCACGAATTCGGTAAGGACTATCTTTTGCCTTGGTTCATGACGGAAATCCAATTTCCAGATACGTGATCGTGCGGTTTCGATTGTATAGATATTTGGCGACATAGTGGCATGGGACGCTCATGTCGTCTATGATTGATAGTTATGATTTGAAATTGTTTCCAAAACATATAGACACTAGCAATAATATCAAATGCCTTTGTTTTATTCGTATCAAGCATATTTTGGCCATTATAAGGTAAAAACTCTATCCTCCGGTTTGCGTTGCATTGTGTGATGGGAACTGAGTCTTATAATGGCTTCATTTTTACAAAAAGCATAGCGACGTTTAAAAGGAAAATTTGTTTTAAAGCACTGGTAATCCAATGGAGTAAACCCGTTCCACGAAAGTGGCGTGGTCCTGTGATTAGCCAATTATATATGTGTTGAGTGGATTTCTCATACCAGTCCCATGACTGACTCGTAGTTTGTTTCACTTGCAAACTCGGGTGCCCCTTTTTCTACACGGGCAGCCTTGTATTCAGGTTTAGCTGGTTCTTCTGGATAGCTGGAGCTGAAGATGGATTCTATCATTTGTCTCTTTTTATGCTGTTCAGCTCCTATTGTACATATTTTGTTTATTTCCGCTGTAGACATTTATGTATAGCTGAACTGTATTTGTACTAAGTAAGATCCTGTATACTGTGTAACTCTGATGATTACTTTTATCAAGTATATTCTATTGTTCATTATCTGGAGTATTTATTTAATTCTGTTCTGCTATTATCTGTTTCTGTGTTATATTCCAAAGATAACCCTTGTTTCCGTCTGAACGGGATTTCGGGTCGTCACAACGTGGTATCAGAGCTTTGGTTAAGCTTAGTTCTAGAATATAACATTTGAACGAACTCGTCAGAAATGGAACCAGTAGTGTTCTAGGACGGGTAACTCAATACAGATAGGATCAGTAATATCCTAGTATGAGTAGCAGAATGAAATAACACCTCGATAGACACATTTACATTCTAGTATTTGTTTCTATATTTTGAAATATCTTTTCTGTTGACCTGACACTTAATATGCTATTTGCAGAAGAACTAGAAAATGAGTGCCAGAAACAGAAGAGGTAATATTGACCCGGATATAGAAGCTCTATTCATGAAATATAGAAATCTGGGTGGAAAACCCTTTTTGGGTGAAGAAGCAATTATGAAAACACAAGCTTGGATTCGTTCGGCTGAGAAAATCTTTGAAGCACTAAAGCTGAGGGATGACCAGAAAAGATTACTGGCCTCCTGGGCACTCAAAGACGAAGCTTTATTCTGGTGGGATTCTGTTATTCAAAATAATCCAGAAGGTGATATCACCTAGGATAGATTCAAGGTGATTTTCTTAGAAAGATTTACTCCTCCCGAAGCAACTGAGCGATTATGCGATGAATTTTCTTATCTGATACAAGGAGACATGACAATTCCCGAATATCATAAGAAATTCAATGAACTTTCTCACTTTGCTCCTCATCTAATTCAAAATCTGAAGAGGAAGAATTTGAGATTTATCAATGGGCTTCAAAGGAAATACCAGAATAAAGTATTTGGGCATGTAAAGCTTCCTTTTTCAGAAATGATTTATATGGCTTATCAATATGAAGATCTAGATAAGAAAGGTATGCTACAGTACGAAGAGGAAGTCAGCTCTAGTAATAAACTTGAGTCTGAAACTGATTATCCTGAGGCAAGTACAAAGTCTGATGTCAGTAAGAAGCCCAGTGCCAAGAGAAAAAGGGCCAAATCTGAGAAGAAACCAGTAACGACAACTGTATGCTCTAACTGCAATAAGCAAGGACATCTCTCGATAAGTTGCCGATCTCTAAAGAAACAAAGAAAAGAAGGATCTAAGTCTAATAAGAAGTTTCAAGAGACTAGAGAATGCAACATTTGCCATCGGTTTGGCCATGTAAGACCGGATTGCCGACTGTTAAAGGCAACCAAGGAGTCTCAAATAAATGAAGTAGCAGAAACCTCAGCACCCTCAGATAATCAGGGAAGATCTGATGTTTTAGAAGGCACGCTTACTGTCAAAAACATTCCAGTTAAAGTATTGTTTGACACAGGCGCGTCACGAAGCTTTATCGCCAAGGATGCAGCTAAGAAGCTGGATTTGAACTTGAGGAAGCTCAAGGAACCAATGACTGTCCAAAATCCAGTTGGGGGTTCCATCGATCTCAGTTGGGTTTGTGCAGTACCTGTCTCTTTTTCTTGCTATAAATTCCCGATTATCTCGATCGTCATGAATTTTAATGAATTCGATCTTATTCTGGGATTGGATTGGCTAACTAGATATGAAGCTGAAGTTAAATGCGCCGACAGAGTCGTTAAGGCTAAGATAAAATCAGGGAATTATGTAACCATCCCGTGTGAAGGCCCGACGTCAAATAGAAAAGATTTCTGGTCAGCTCTCGATGTTTCTCCAGCTCAAATAGAAAATATCCCTGAGGTCACAGAGAATATTCCTGACCTCATCAAAGATATTCCTGTCGTCGAGAACTATGCGGATGTGTTCGAAGAAGTTGTTCGCTTACCTCCGCAGAGAGAAATAGATTTCAAGATTGCTTTAATTCCCAATGCAAGGCCGGTAGTTCACGCTATTCGAAGAATGTCCATGAAAGAGAAGGAGGAATTAGACAATCAAACAAGGCAGCTGGTATGGAAAGGTCTGATAAGGCCTAGTTTCTCTGATTGGGGTGCAGCAGTGGTATTTGTCCCAAAATCTGACGGTACTCTACGTCTATGTGTGGATTATCGTGATCTGAACAAACAGACAATAAAGAACAAATATCCATTGCCTCGAATAGATGATTTGTTGGATCGATTAAATGGAGTACAAGTATTCTCAAGAATGGACCTAGCTACAGGATTCCATCAACTTCGAATTGCCGAAGAGTGTGTTCCAATGACAGCGTTCAGAGGCCCCGACTTATTCTACGAGTGGTTAGTAATGCCGTTCAGCTTATGTAATGCTCCAGCTTACTTTGTCGATCTGATGAACAGAGTGTTCAGAGGAGTTTTGAATAAATTTGTTCTGGTTTTCATTGATGATATTCTAATCTTCTCTAAATCAAAGGCCGAACATGAAAATCATCTGGAACAGGTTCTAGAAATTCTGAGGCGGAATGTATTGAAAGCCAAATTTTCCAAATGTATCTTCTGGCAAGATGAAGTAAAATTTCTAGGCCACGTAGTATCGAAAGAAGGAATCGCTGTGGATCCAAGCAAAATCGCAGCTATTCAGAATTGGAAACAGCCTAGTACTCCCACTGAAGTCCGCAGTTTTCTTGGATTGGCTAGCTATTACCGGAAGTTCGTTAAAAACTTTTCGAAGATATCTGGCCACTTAACAAAGCTTACAAAGAAGCATTCTAAATTCAAATGGACTCCAGAAAGTGAGGAAGCTTTTGAAGAGCTAAAGTTGAGATTAACAACTGCTCCAGTGTTAACCATTATCGATGGCAACCAAGATTTAAAAGTATAGACTGATGCTTCTAGAGAAGGCCTTGGCGCAGTGTTAATGCAGAGGGGCCAAGTGATTGCTTATGCTAGACGTCAACTGAAGCCACATGAAAAGAACTACGTAACTCATGATCTTGAGTTATTGGCTATTGTGTTCGCTTTGAAAATTTAGAGACACTATTTTCTGGGCGAGAGATTCGAACTGTTTACAGATCACCAGTCGTTAAAGTATCTGTTCACTCAGAAGGACTTAAATTTGAGGCAACAGCGTTGGCTGGAGTTTCTTGCAGCATATGATTTTGAAATTCTATACACTCCAGGGAAAGCCAATGTCGTGGCCGATGCGCTAAGCCGAAAGAATGAGATGATCGCCAGTTTCATCATTGCGACTTCGTTGATTGATAAGATATCGTCTCTACAAGAAGATGACCCATTTATCAAAGGAGTAAGTCAACGAATTCGTGAGGGCAATGCTTCGGATTTCCAGCTAGACAGCGAAGGGATTCTGAGGTTAGAAGGGCGAATTTGCGTTCCAGATATTCCTGAACTCAGAAGGGATGTACTGGATGAATGTCACAAATCTAAGCTCAGTATCCATCCAGGTGTGAATAAAATGTATAACGATATCAAACGCACATTCTGGAGGAAGTCGTTAAAAAGAGACATCTCGATATACGTTAGCCGATGCCCTACTTGCCAGCTAGTTAAAAGCGACCAACAGAAATTGGCTGGATTATTACAACCACTGGAAGTTCCTGGTTGGAAGTGGGAACATATTTCTATGGATTTCATTGATGGTCTACCTAGAACCAGAAAAGGAAATGACAGTATTTGGGTGATCGTAGATCGCTTCACGAAGACCGCCCATTTCATACCTGTCAGATCAAATAGAACCACTCAGAGTCTGGCGCAGATTTACTTCAGGGAAATAGTTAGACTACATGGAGTGCCGCTCAGTATAGTCAGTGATAGAGATACAATATTCACTAGCAAATTCTGGGAAGCATTTCAAGTCGAGCTAGGAACGAAGTTAAACTTGAGCACCGCTTATCATCCTCAGACAGACGGTCAGACTGAGAGGGTGAATCGCATTTTAGAAGATCTATTGCGGGCTTGTGTTCTAGATTTCGGTGGATCATGGGAAGACCATCTGCATTTGGCTGAATTCTCTTATAACAACAGCTACCAGGCGAGCCTGACAATGTCGCCATTTGAAGCATTGTATTGTAGACCGTGCCGATCTCCTGCTTGTTGGGTCGAGCCTGGAAATAAACTTGTGTTGGGTCCTGATATGATTCGAGAAGCTGCCGACAAAGTCGATTTTATTAAAAAGCGATTACTCGCCGCTCAAAGCCGACAAAAGAGCTATGCCGATAGAAGAAGAAGAGATATATCCTTTGAAGTTGGTGACTACGTATATTTGAAGGTATCGCCGATGAGAGGAGTTGTCCTGTTCGGTAAAACGGGAAAGTTAGCGCCCAAATTCATTGGTCCGTTTCCTATTCTAGAACGGATTGGAACTCTCGCTTATAGGGTCAAGCTGCCTGACTGGTTGCCTGGAGTGCATGATGTATTTCATATATCTCAACTTCGAAAGCACGTTCATGATCCAGACTTGATCGTGGAAGAAGCAGCTCAACAGGACATTGAAATTACTCCAGAATTAACCGTGAGGCGAGAGCCGCTTAAGATTATCGGCAAAGAAACCAAAGAGCTGAGGAACAAGAAGGTTCGCTTAGTCAAAGTGCAATGGAGTGGAGATCTGCGAGATTGTACTTGGGAAACTGAGGAGAGCATTCAGAAAGCTTACCCCAGATGCCGAGTAGATATCTCTGATTGACTCCGGTGCAAGGTACATTTAACCTACTTTGCATTACCATTTAATTCTCTATTCTATTTCTATTTTCTTCCCATGGATGTGCACTATTTATTCTATACTCTGAATGATTTTTAAAGGAATATAGGATTTGATTAGTATATTTTTGTAAGGTTAAAAACAAATTGGTTGTTGTATTGTGGGATTGTAGATTTATCAAACCACTTTTCGACTTTGTTCCTTTTCGGGGACGAAAAGTTTTAAGTGGGGGAGATTGTAACGACCCGGAAAATCTGAACCAATTTAAAAATTTTAAATTGGCTAAAATAATGGATTTTAAATATTTAAAATAAATATTTTAAATAATGGCGATGAAAACGGAGTTCAAATCGACAATTGAAAACGAATATAATTAATTATAATTATAAACAAGGCCTAAAACGGCGTGGCAGTTTCAAAAATTGAGTTCAAATTTTGTCGGACTGTACCGGGTGCAAAACAATCCGGATTTTAGTGAAACCAAAAACATTAGGATCTAATTGATGATATCTTTCCAACGAATCCGACCAATCGAAATTTGATAGCGGGAATCAAAAGATATGTCCAGTTGAAAATTCTGAATAGTCGCTATGGAATTCAGGCCTTTAAAAATGGACATTTTGCAAACGACCTCGGATTTCGACGAAACCACTTTTGTTGGATCCGTGATGTCAAATTATTGCTAGGTTTCAAATTTCATAATTTTTCGAATCAATATGTGAGCGTGGCAAAGGAAAAAGCGTTTGACCAGTTTCAGTTGATTTTAATCGACTGGAAATTGGCCATTTTTCAAACGGTCTCAGAATTCGACGAAACTAGTTTTGTTAGGACCGTATCGTCAATACGAAGCTAGAAAATATTTTTCTGGAATTTTTCTAGTTAGTATGTGAACCCGGTAATTTGAAATGTACGTTTAAAATTCAATATAGTGATTTAAATGTAAATTCAAAGGAAACTGGTTGTAACGATCAAATCAGCTTGCAATACATATCCCATTGTGTCCGGAATTGGGGTAAAACGCTATGGACGACAGTCGGTGGGTCCCATTTCGACTTCGAATAAAAAGTCAACTTTTAAATAGAAATTTAATAATAATAATAGTTTATATAAACCCTTTCCTCTCTCTCTCTCTCCTCACTTTCTTTCTGCCGTTCGATATAAAAAAAAGAGGGAAAACCCTAAATCAATCGGCGACGCCGCCTCCACCAAGCTCCAGCCAACAGCAGCTCCGACGCCAGTTCGAGACCCCCTCTGACTCTCCACCCATCGCGACACCTATCCCGCCGCCCCGCCCCCCTGAAGCATCGCGACACCTATCCCGCCGCCCCCTCGAAGCCAACTCCGCCCTGACGAGACCCACCGCCGACCCTGACATCGACCCCCCTTCTTCGCATCACAGTAATTTTTTATTTTATTTTATTTTTTATTTTATTCTGATTTTATTTTCTTAGAAAAGAACACTGTTTTTTTTAAAAGTTTACATACTGTTTGTTTTTTTTAGGTTAAAACAGTTTTTTTTAAAAGGTTAAAACAGATTTTTTTAAAAAAAGTTAAAACAGATTTTTTTAAAAAAAGATTAAAACTGATTTTTTTTAAAAGGTTAAAACTGATTTTAAAAGGATTTAAAACTGATTTTAAAAAGGGTTTAAAAACTGATTTTATTTTAAGATTTAAACTTCAAAAAGAAAAAGATTTTTATATATTGAAAGTCGAAGTAAAAATCAGATTTTTATATATTGAAAGTCGAAGTAAAAATCAGATTTTTATATATTGAGAGTCGAAGTAAAAATCAGATTTTTATATATTGAAAGTCGAAGTAAAAATCAGATTTTTATATATTGAAAGTCGAAGTAAAAATCAGATTTTTATATATTGAATAACATCGTAAAAATTCGATTTTTACATATGTAGAGAATACGGGCGAAAGCGACAAAAAGGCGAGATTGGCGAAGATTTCTATAAAGGAAGAATCGTAGTATTGGATAGCTATTGGTGAGATTTCTGATTTAAAAATATATATATGTGTGTGAAATGAAAGTGAATTGCTATATATAAATATATATATATATATATATATATACGCCCCTCGTCCACAAACCATGGACGATATTTATTGGTTGAAATTGTTGTGAAAATTGATTGATAGCGAATGATTGTTTGGGATTGTTTGTGGCTGATATTGATTGATTGTGGTTGAAAAATACCCGTTTGTGGTTGAGAAATATTAGGTTGAAACCACATAGGATTAGTTTGTGGAAATGAAATAAATATATACATGCCGCCTGCGTGCGAACTAGATGCATGATCCCCATTGTCAAAAACCGCGAGGTTTTAAGGTAGAGCGAGGAGCCGTACTAGGGACGGTCCCGGTTTTAACTACCCTGCCGTTATGCTGCCGAAATTTTGAATAATATTCGTGTGTTTGAATTAGTTTCATATGCTTAAACTATATTTATTCATTGAATAGAAAACATTCATGTGTTGAATTGATATTCATTCGTTGATTAGAAATTCATGTGTTGAATGGTATTCATATTTTGAAATAAATTGTTTGATAATAAAAATCACCTTTTATCCATATATAAAAACTATAGAAAACATTCATGTGTTGAATTGATATTCATTCGTTGATTAGAAATTCATGTGTTGAATGGTATTCATATTTTGAAATAAATTGTTTGATAATAAAAATCACCTTTTATCCATATATAAAAACTATAGAAAACATTCATGTGTTGAATTGATATTCATTCGTTGATTAGAAATTCATGTGTTGAATGGTATTCATATTTTGAAATAAATTGTTTGATAATAAAAATCACCTTTTATCTATATATAAAAACTATAGAAAACATTCATGTGTTGAATTGATATTCATTCGTTGATTAGAAATTCATGTGTTGAATGGTATTCATATTTTGAAATAAATTGTTTGATAATAAAAATCACCTTTTATCGACTATATGAACTGTGTAAAATAATCTCGTTTTAAAAGAAATTGTTTTATGATAAAAATCCTATTTTTGTCACCTATATGAACTATATAGAAAATAGTGTTTTGAAATGAATTGTTTTACAATAAAAATCACATTTTTGTTGTATGCATGAATCGTTGAAATGTGAAGTGTTAAAAATAGCCACTTGTTCAAAATAAACATATATGAGTTGAAATATTCATTAATTAGCTAATGAAATGATTTGCACCTATGTATGTAACATTAGAATGAATGGTATTTTTAAACCAAATAGAAATCAAATATGAAGTTGAATAGAAAATGATAAATGATAAGAACTGTATATATATGTACATGCATATTCATGGAACAGGTTATAGCAAAGGGGCTAGAGAAGAGGAATAAAATTTTGTGCCCGACAAATAGGTACACATTTACTGTTTTGTTTGGGTGATGATTTTATGAGCCTGTTGGCTTTTTCTTTTTCTTTTTGAGATTAGAAGGACCGGGAAAGCTATTTGCGATTTCCCGATGCAGGGGAGGTTATGGCGAAATTTTCCAAAAATTTAAGGCGTTAGTGAAATATTTGAAATGAAAACGATATTGAAATTGTTGAATGAACTATATTTATATAATTATATAAATATAAAGAAAATTAAAACGAAACGAAGCCGTGCAGTTCGTATTTTGAAACCGTGATTTCAAACAACTAGTACGGGAAATCCGATCATTGGAGTTTCCCGAAACCTCAACCGTCGGGTTCGCCTTGGAAATATCTTCCCAACGGCACCAACCTTGTAAAAATCCAACGGTTGGATTGTCTGGAATGTTTAATTCAAATCTGAAGAAAAACAGCGCCAGAAGCGATTATATTTATATATATATAAATATAATTATATATTTAATCGAATAACGACGCTGCAGTTCATATTTTGAAATCGAAAATTCAAACGATTGTACCGGGAGATCCGACCGTCGGAATTTCCTGAAACTGGAACCGTTGGATTCTTTTTGAAAAGACCTTTCTAATGATGTAAATTTTGTGAAGATCCAACGGTTAGATTTTCAGATAAGTGTAAATCATATCTGAAGAAAAACAGCGCCACGACCGCGTTATGGCCCGAAGCGTCGTTTTGAATTAATGAGCTATTTTAAAAATAAATAAAAATAGCGATAAATCATTATAAAGTACCATAAACAATATGGAGTGGAAATAAACTGAACTTGATCGATTTATGTTGTATTTGGTGGTTGAATGTGTTTGGTGTGAAAATTACATTAAAGAACAATATTGGTGTTGTCGAATTTAACCATTGAAATAAATTGATTAGAAATTCTAAATATACGTGAATTATTTGAGAAGGCCGAGTTAATTCTCATTTCAAATAATTGACCGACGATTGAAAGTCGAAGATGAAGACGGTGGTCGAAGACCGGAGATCTTCACCTCGTTTGGATGGTAACCGAGGTCCTGATTGGGAGGCATCCCGAAATATGGATAATGAGTGGTGATCGTCCAGACGTACGTGGTGATCGAAGGGTTTGCGAGGTATTTAGTGCCTCCGGTTTCGTTCAGACCCAGAACGGACTTGTAAATGGACTGTGTGTCTGACATTGGATTTTATTCTGTGTTGATTGATCTCTAATAAATATACATCTGTTTGGCGGCGGAGAATTTATTCTTTTGCTTAACGCCCTTCTCTGGGACGCATGAGCTCAGAGGTTGTATATCGATGGACATCAGTCGCATGGCATGAATTGCCTGTGTGGCATGCTAAGATGCAGTGATCAGGGCTTCTGTTGAAAAGCAAAGTCTTGTGGTGATGATCAAAGCACCGCCTGTGTGGCGTAGCTTTGTGTATAACGTGAATTCGTGAGCCTCACACCCCGGTATGAACCAGAAACGGGAGAGGACATCAGGGAGGGATTGCGTTTCTTTCTAGCTAGGGTGGTGTCAGTGACCTACCAGCCCTGACATTTATATACTTTTCACCTGTGTGGTTGTTGCTGTTGCGAGGCGCCTCGGTTTGATCGGACGATCCGGGTCCGATGGAGTCATTCGTTGGCTCATTTACGCCCCAAAGGGTAGGGAAACGTATTGTTCAGGCACTATAATCCACTCCGTGTGGACCGGACCTGACGATCCAAGGGGCAGTTGCGGCTATTCCGGTGGCTCGGGCTAGAGAGTCACGAATTCGGTAAGGACTATCTTTTGCCTTGGTTCATGACGGAAATCCAATTTCCAGATACGTGATCGTGCGGTTTCGATTGTATAGATATTTGGCGACATAGTGGCATGGGACGCTCATGTCGTCTATGATTGATAGTTATGATTTGAAATTGTTTCCAAAACATATAGACACTAGCAATAATATCAAATGCCTTTGTTTTATTCGTATCAAGCATATTTTGGCCATTATAAGGTAAAAACTCTATCCTCCGGTTTGCGTTGCATTGTGTGATGGGAACTGAGTCTTATAATGGCTTCATTTTTACAAAAAGCATAGCGACGTTTAAAAGGAAAATTTGTTTTAAAGCATTGGCAATCCAATGGAGTAAACCCGTTCCACGAAAGTGGCGTGGTCCTGTGATTAGCCAATTATATATGTGTTGAGTGGATTTCTCATACCAGTCCCATCACTGACTCGTAGTTTGTTTCACTTGCAAACTCGGGTGCCCCTTTTTCTACACGGGCAGCCTTGTATTCAGGTTTAGCTGGTTCTTCTGGATAGCTGGAGCTGAAGATGGATTCTATCATTTGTCTCTTTTTATGCTGTTCAGCTCCTATTGTACATATTTTGTTTATTTCCGCTGTAGACATTTATGTATAGCTGAACTGTATTTGTACTAAGTAAGATCATGTATACTGGGTAACTCTGATGATTACTTTTATCAAGTATATTCTATTGTTCATTATCTGGAGTATTTATTTAATTATGTTCTGCTATTATCTGTTTCTGTGTTATATTCCAAAGATAACCCTTGTTTCCGTCTGAACGGGATTTCGGGTCGTCACAGATTGATACATTTATATTTGAAGTTGTTCTATACACTATGCACTTATAATAGCATCAACTGATTTGTTTTAAACGTACTAAGCATGTTTGGTATTATAAGGGAAAACCCTATCCTCCGACTTGCGTTGCACTGTGTGATGGACCTGGGTCTTATAATAGCTTCATTTTTTCAAAAAAGCATTACGCTGTTTATTCTATGCACTAGTATTCTTGGGAGGAAACGCGTTTCAATGTTATATGGCGTGGTCCCTTGATTTACTCCATTTTAAATTAAAGTTTTAAATAACAGTTTTAGTTCTCATACCAGTCACATGACTGACATGGAGTTTATTGTTTTAACCTAAACTCTGGGTGCCCCTATTTTCCACACAGGCAGCTAGTAGTTTTGGTTTTGCAAATATTATATTCGTAGGATCTTGATTTACAGTTGGAGCTATATTTGGAATGCTCTGTATCCGTGTATTTCTTTCAGTTGTGTTTTGAATTATTTCCCGCTGCATAATAATTTGTAAATCTCTGACATTTATCAAATGTATATTATTTGTTCATACTCTATAGATTCTTGTACTCTGATGTAAATTGTTGTAATAAGCAATGAAATGTTCTTCTGTTTGTGTTCTGATTTGTCGTGTTCTCAACTCATCCGGGATTTCTCGTAATGGCGAGTTTGAGTCGTTTTAATGACATATCAACAATAATAGTTATAACAACCATAGTTTCAGCCATAATAACCGTGCAAACATTTATATTAATAGTATCAACAAATTAAGCATTATGGTCATTAATTCTTACAAATATATAAAATTACAGTAACAACCATTCATGCATTGCACCTAATTACTATTATAATCTAACATAGATTATAATAACTAATAAAAATACTATGTAAGAGCAATTATTAACATACACACTCGGTCTATTTTTACTATAGGACACTAGTAGCTCAAATGGACAGCGTAACTACACACCATACTCTAGATTTCCTTTCACCAAATATATATGATTTCTTTTCTTTATATATACATATATTGAGGAGAGGCGCAAAGGGATAGGGTGGGGCAAGGTATTGCTTTATCCGTGTGGAGTGGGGTAGCGTAAAGAAGATAGTGTAGGGCTTGGGGATGACTTTGGCCGATGGGAGGAGGAAGGAAAACGGAGGTCAAGGTAATGAGGAAGGGAAGTGGGCTACTGATGAAGGAGGAGGAAGAGGGGATGGTGGTTGGAAATAGGGAGGAGGGGAGAGCCTAAAATGTAGAGGAGAAGAGGGGAAGTAATGTCTTAGGAAGCCATGGCTAAGAAGAAGATAACTAAAGGGAGGAAGGAAGAAAGAATGGTTTGAAATGAAGTGGAAAGGAGGGGTTTAGGGTCCTTATATAGGCAAGAGAGAATGGCACTTAGGTAAATTGTCATGGGGCATATGTCCTCTCCTTATGCCTCTTTATATGCATTATGAAACGTAAGTGTGCATGGATTTATAACATTTTTTCTACACTTATTTGTTTTACAAATTTGCAGTACTTCTTTTTATTACAAAATAACATGTTGCTACGTAACCTAGGAACCAATTCAGTAGGCACAACATCCAAATAACTATTCAAACAAACACAGATATTTACCTAAACATATTTATAGTTTAAAATAAATAAATTATTATGTAAACCACAATTAAATCCAATTTGGAAACCGATTTAGCAGTTATAGTGTTCAAGCCATTTATTCAGCTATTTTAGCTTTCGAAGAACTAGTTTTTACCAAATCTGATACTGAAATCGATATACTCTCCCAATTAAATTTAATAGTTTAAAGTAACAATTTTAACCATTTAAAATTAAATTTATTATTCTCGAAATCGTATAAAATTACTCTAAATTCAAAATTTTAAATTGATAAAAATCCTGGATCGTTACATTCTCCCCCTTTAAAGGAAATTTCATCCCTGAAATTTGAATGAAAACACAAGTATAAGCTTGTAACTATCCATATCAATACCAATATCCATAGCACTTATTCAAACATATAAACTCATTAACTTTAAATCCTTTCATTTACAAAAACATAACTCACAAGATATTTAAACTTATTACAGAATTTATCAACTATCTAAAATCATCGATAATTCCTTCTTTTCATTCCTATTTAAATGGTTTAACTTAAGTTTTTCCCAAATTATTTAAGTGCAAACATGATTTCCCCTTAACCATTTTCCCACATACCCTTCATAAATTCTTTTAACTAAGTTCTGAGCCTTTAACTGCAATTTTGTTTATCTTTGGTTATTTAAACCATTCTATCCTTTTTATACATGGAATATTTGTTCTAATTAGTTAATGAACACTTATAGCAACTCCATATGAACATCCTTAATCAAACTATGAAATTCTAATTACAAGATGTTCATATTCAAATTTTTACCATCTTGACTAATTTAACCGATTATCCAAGTTATAACTAACTATATATTTTCAAAACATATTCTTTTTTATTCAGATTATAATCCTTTAAAAAACCCATTTCATATTGCAAATATGTTCTCTTATATATAACCCACAAACTCATTTTAGGGTATTACAAACCCTATCTCTAAGGAGTTACTCATCGTAGGTATTAGTAATCATATCTCTGATGAGTCTTTACCGTCGGCTTTAATAAATCATACACGATAAGCTGGATATAAACTAAAGCTCTGATACCACTCTTTAATGATCCACCTTCTCGACCCTCGAGAATCGACGCTTAATAGATCCACAATATTCGTGTGTCGAAACCCAAGCGCTGGAAAGGCGGATTGTTTGGGGGTAATAACATATTCGAACAAAAAACAAAAAGAACTTTTATTAAAACGACAATGTTTTACATCATAGTTATATAGATATATCAGAGTACAACAACTACACAGCGGAAAATACTAAGGCTTTAGTGGAAGATTACAAAATGCTCAAATACAGCATCAGCCTTATCCCAACAAATGCTCGATAAAGTAACTTTAATACTATCTGTAAACTTTAACTACTAGGTCGCTCATGTAGAAAAATTAAAGGCACCCAGAGTTTAGGAAACGAAAAATAAACTCTAGGTCAGTCATGCGACTGGCTTGAGAACTTAAAGATAGTTGTTTTGAAAACAAAAGAAAAGAAAGGTATCTCATAAGACTGCGCCGCAAATGCGGAATGGGTTTTTCCCTTATGATATCCAAAACACTTATTTTATCACAACCATTGATATAACTATTAACGCCTAATCTTTTAAATCCTTCTCAAATAAACTTATTTGAATTAACCGAAATTGTTACATTGATTACATTCTGGTGGCTATTGTGCCTTTAATTTAAAAACATTTGGTTCTATTGGATGCCAACAATGACCAAGGAAAAGTAACTTCCTAATTCGATGGGAACACCTCTACAGGATGCACCCGTGAGAAAACAACTCGTGATTTATCACTATACAAGGCCGGACCATCTTTATATGTTAACCATCTAGATGGCAACTTGAATATGACACTTCCAGTTCGTAAGCGACCTTTAACCTAGCGCTTGTTTCCGTCATCCATATCAGTAATATATCTAGACTACATACCATGATTCAACTTTTATCTTGAAGGGAATGACCATACCCCAATGAGGATGACCCACATAGCCTTGCTTTACTAATCATGTTTTAGGTCATTACCGGTTGTGAGGCTTGAGGTCTCGTTAAACACAAAGCTACTCTTTAATTTATCCATGCTTTGATCATCTGTATCCCTTAACACTTTGCATGCCACATTATCATTTCACAACATACAACTAACAATTAATTACCATATCACCTTTGATCTCGTACGTCTTAAAGAAGGGTGTTAAACAAAGAGAATAAATTCTCTACCACTAAACAGAGATATACTACAAATTATAATGCTAGAGACACATCGATACAAGTTCGTTCTGAGACTGGATGAAACCAAAGGTGCTTTATTTCTCATCCAATAAAGGTGAGTAGCCCTTGAAATCCTGGATCTCTTCAAGTACGTTGGGACCACTGCTATAAATAATCTCGTTATGGGATGCCTCCCAACAGAGACGTCAACAAGCAATCACTTCGATGTGAAGAACCTCGATCTTCTACCATCGTCTTCAATATCTTTTATTTCTCCAATACTTCAAAACATTGTTCTAAGTGTTTTTCAGACATGTATCCCCCATATTCGACTTCGGTCTCTTTGAATAACTACCGTGGGTTACAAAACGATATGGACTTATACAGAGTTTCAATTAAATATCTTCATTCCTAAATTTGTTGATCCAAACCATTCCTCAAATAATTATTAAACATTTATTCCTTAACTTATGTTAAAAATGCTTTCCTTATATCTTTAATACCAAATCATTCATTAAAGATTAGCTTCCGTCATTACCTCACTTTGGTCTTAACAAAATCCTAAATTGTTGAACTCTTTATCCAAAAATGCACTCCCTTAAACCAAGATTTATTAACCTTAACCAAGATTCCTTATAAACTCATATTCTAATATTAATTAAAAGAATAATTCCATAAATTCCCTATTTTTAAACTTGTCTTTTAAACCAAAAATAACTAAGCATCATAAATCTTAATAATCATTCAGTAATTTTTAATAAAGATTCATTAACTCTTAAACACTATTTTGCCGCTTTTGGCATGACTACCGGTTAGGCCAGTTGACTGCTGCTTTCTATTTTACTATTAATTGGTTGTATGTTCCTGCACTACACAACTGTCTTGCTCTAAAAAATGATTCATTAACTCTTTACTCTATAGCTTTTCCTTTTAAAACACATCTATTTATCAAAGATCATCTAATATCAATTTCATTAACCTTAAATTAGAAGATTATAATCCTTCTTAAATTCCAAACATAGCCTAATCTTAGTTAGGTTAAAAAGTGTGTTATTTAATGCACCATTCACAATAACCCAAAACCTCGATTGATATCAAATATAAGGTTTGTATAGAAATCATATCAACTTATATCCATTACCAATTCTCAGAACCAAAAATACTATAAGCGAAATAACGGCATAAACACCTTTCAAATTCCCCAAATAATATAGTTTTTAACTATGGAATTCGATATCAAATATCCGAAGATTATTTCCATCCAAATCCAATTCATTTATATTTGGAAAAATTTAGCCTTAATAATTAAGAAATCTAACATTAACTTACTAATCTTAAGCAAAAGATTAATTAACCATAAAATTCTAATTCAAAACATATCTTAAATTAAAGATAATTAATTTCATTACATCTTAACAACATTCTTTATAACTTTATCTTTTATAAACCAAGTAACTTAAAATTTGCTAAGTTAAAGATGACTTTATTAAAGACATTGTCCAAAACAACCCAAGAACAATTGATATTAAATATAAGATTTAGATAGAAATCATATCAACTCATATTCATTATCAACTCCCGTATACACAGTACAAAAGAATTCTGAACTACCTACACCAATTTGGCGTATGGACGTCGTAGGGACTCGAATTTCCCTACGCCAAAAAGGAAGTTGGAAAACAGCTCATCACAAATATTTCCCTATGACTTCCCTACGCCTGCATTCTTACGCGTTCCCTATGCCATCCCTGCGCCAAATTCCCTACACCAAGTTCCTTACGTCATCCCTACACCAATTTCCCTACATCATCCCTACGCCAAGTTCCCTACGCATTCCCTACGCAAATTTCCAGATTATCCTTACTCATTTCATACGCATTCCCCATGTTGCTATACACCAAAATTCAATATGGTACTTTTATATCTATCTTCATCTACCACATATCATAACAAAACTGAACATATGCAAAATTGTAACAATATATATCATTAAAAACATTGATGTAGAATGAATATCATGATCAAATTACCATAAACTTTCTACAAATGTATTTAAAACAAATCAGTCTAACAAACAATAAAATAAAGTTGCTACATAACACAAACATGGTCGTTTCATCTAATTCAAATATAACGTAATGTATGTTACATAAATAGAACATCAAACCCACTGCCAAAATAAGAACAACTCATAAAGTACGTCATATCTACGATTCTTGCCCCCGCATCCGCCCTCGTATAAACTCTTGCATAGAACACATCTCTTCCTGCATGGAACCTAAATCCCCTTGTAGTTTCCTAATCGTGACATTCATTTCTTGATTTTTACTCCTTAGCTCTTCTACTTTCTTCACAAGCTCCTCACTGTCATCTAAAACTCCAAACCCAATGGTGTATGTATTTTCTCTGATAGATCCACAATTGGCTCTAACACCCAAACTAATAACAATTCTACTGAAATGAAATCAAAAACGAGGAAAACACACAATTTATAGCGGTTCGGCGTTAAATAGCCTACGTCCACTTTTTCTTTTTTGATTGATGCCTTGAATGCGAGTACAAAAATGATTTTCACTCAATTCTTACTTATCTCATACATTGATTCACTCAATTTCCTTCACAATATGATTCAAAAGATGATTATAAACTGAATAGGTTGATGAAATTCGGATTGCAAAGGAGTTTAAGTTCTGAAAATGCCAAAAGATCCTTCCAAATGCCTCTTAATGGTGTATTTATAGGTGAGAAATGCTCCTTGGACGGCTCCGGTTCAGATCCATGTGGCCTCCATTCCATCACTTGGGAGTTCGGATATCACAAGATGGTGCCAGAACATTGAGTTAGTGGATGAACGTGGGAACGTGGCCTTCTAAATGCTCCGAATTTTAAGGGAACGTGGGTGTGATAGTTGTAGTTCTGAGTACATCGGTTCGGATCGGAGTCCTTCAGTTGAAGAGATGGATCGGATTCGTCTTATCTGATCCAGTTTGACCCAAGCCCCTTCTTTCTCTACTTTATGATGACTTGGCTTGACCAACGTTCTCTGATCCAATCCAACGTTACCCGATCCGATCCGGTCCTTGGAGTGAATGTTTTTCATTACTTGATCATCTAGCTTTGTATAGCCTAGTTCACAAAGTAGACTAACATTTTTCCCCCTCAAAGGGCGCTTCTATTGAAGATGGAGCATGCTTTGATGTCATCTGTCCATCGGTTTCTGAACTTGAACTGTTGAGCAGTCGCTTCCATTCGTTTGTAGGGACGTGCCGCCTCATAAAGTCGTGTCTCTCGTTGCTTATATATACACCATAAAATGTATGAAATACCTTCTTTATTTTTAAACAATTTTGTGAACTCTTTTTGATGTTCAACAATTCCTCCAGGTGAGTTTTTTCTTTGTTTTTCTTCGAATTCAATTCGTATACTACGCTAATATGTATGATTACCTCCGGGTTTGGTCACCGATCCGAATAGCCTCTTTTCCATCCCCCTAAAACTGGTTCAATGGGCCTACTGTATAGATGGGCTTGCACACCGGTTCGAGCGGAATTAAAGGGTTGGGAATACAAAGAGCCATCTCGAGCCTATATAAATCAGTCGCTTCTCTTCTTCTTCCTCCCTTTCTTTTATCATTCTCGCCTTCTAAGCTTTACACCGAAACCCTAGTTCTCAAAAACTTAAAGAGTTTTCACGCTAATCTTCGAATCAAACAAATAGGTAGGTTTATAACCTCAATTAACTTCGTAATAGTTGTTTTCAGTTAGGATTTGTGGTTAAATTTGGACGATTTGGGTACGGTTTCTGTTTGACCTTGGCGTCATGATCTCCTCCCATCGCCATCATCGTCGATGGCCTTGTCACCATCTCGAGGCAGTCACAGAGGAGACCAGAGCCTAATAATGTCCAAGCCAATGTGTGAACATTCAATTTCGACTTGGTTCTTGGCAAAGAATTGGGTTCGGCATTAGCTAAAGAAGAGGAAGGATGGAGAAGAAGAAGAAAGGAGGAGGATTTGGGATTGGTTCGGGTGAAGAGACATAAGAGTGAAGAGGATAGGGGCTTCATCTAACTGGATTGGATCGGATTGAAAAGTAAAGGGTAAAAGGAAAATAAGGCTCACTCGACCGGGTCGTGTCGGAATGAAAAGCAAAGAGAGAAAAGCAAAGGTTCCCAATCCGATCCGGACCACTCAGTATATCCATTCTCGAACCGATCCGATTTGCATATAGGGCATTAATTTCTGCTTAAAACCGAATCGTGGTTTTGCCCTGATCCGATCCCAAAATACACATCCGAATCGAACCAAACTCATCTGACTTAATGCATAAAAATCTATTCAATTAGCTTTGTCAATGCTTGCCGTGATCTACAACTTAATGAACGGTTAGGATAACACCTTATAAACATGAGCGAACATTTAAGACTATTGTTTACATATTACTACTTCGTCAAACTTTTGCGTTATGCTTTCATGTGTTTACTTTGCATCCTTTACACACATAGCACACGCTTTAGTTCACACACATACACGAGGGGATACGGGCTATCTTACTCTAACTTATGTTATTTCTTCTTCAGTAGTTTAGCGATCATGGTAGAGAGACGTTCATCTAGGTTAGCAGAAAAGAGAGAAGTTGCATAAACTTCCTAGAGATTCACTCTTGATGACATATCCTCTCCCTCAGACCCTGAATGTAACGATGAGGGGCTAGATTATAAATTGGAAGCACACAATAGTGAAATACCTTCTGATAGTGAAGTTTCTTTTGGCGATGAAGAGGAAGGAGGGATAGGAGATGACCGTGCTCCTGATGAGTTTGAATCTGCCACTATATTGGAGTTACCCAAAGATTCTGTTGAATCGACGATCGATGATGACAGACTCGTTTGAATATGTCTAAAGCATGGAATACTAAAAAGAAATACCCTGGTGCCATCGAAAACAGATCGCCCCCATAATCCACCGGAAGGATTCATGGCAATTACCCGGATGATGTGCTTGGTTGGGGCTATTCCACCGTTTCTGCCTTTTGTCGTCGATTTTCTGAGGCAGATGCGGATTGTCCCCATGCAATTACATCCCAACTCTTATGCTTATTTATACACCTTGTATATAGCATACAAAGAAGTTTTAGGTATAGAGCCTACCTTTGATGACGTCCACTTTTTTATAATTTCAAGCATCGGACTCAAGAGACTCCTTCCTTCTCATATTTTGAACCAGTACCGAAAAGGAAAATTATTACTGTTCCATTTAGCAGCAAGGCTGGCGAATCTGAGCTTGAATGGTTTTATATTAAACAGCAGCCGGGGTGTGCCAGAAGATGGACCAAATCAAGTAAAGCACCGACTTTCTAGATCTCAATTTTAAATGCTCATGCCAACACATTAATTTGCTTTCTTTTTCACTCGCAGTTGATAACCCAAAGCAAATATCGGATCAATTATAATTTGATCTTTTGCATCGGCTTCTCAATGGCGATCAAAAGTTCCTAACCATTGACGAAGTTCTTAAGGATGAGTATCTCCATCATCATGGGTTACTATCTATTACCTGTAGTATAGGTGATGGGACAGGTCCATATGTGTACGTACCTCCGGTAGACATTATTCCTGAGACAGGCGAGGGCTCGAAAGGTCCAACAATACCTCTTCGGACATCGCCTTCTCCATCTTCAACTCAGGACGATGAGTTAGCCAATATAGCTGAAAAGCACAGAGAAAGGTATACTGTCCCTGACGATGATATTTCTCCTGAGAAGTCAACATCCCCTAAAGAGCTGCCAACAGATGCTTCACAAGGAGATGCTCCTACTACCAATGATTCCACATTTAAGGGTTTAGGAAAACTTCCCCTTCCTGAAACCATCTATACTTCAGAGGACTTTGGCACGAATCCTTTAACTTTCACTTCTCCAGAGGAGACTACTCCCGTGAAGACCAAAGAGCCCGCTCATGCTAGTCTGGCTTTAAACTCAGGTTTGTTGGGGGGAACACCACTTAGGATGCACATAACACATTAGCACCACACGCCACAGCACTCATATCTTATGTGAACATTGATTCTGAATTCCACTTATATTGTTGCGCAGGTACAATATCTCTCCCTTACTACGATGTCAGAAAAATGCACCGTAGCATGTCTAGACCTCCTTCCAATATCGAGCATGATCGCCGTGAGAGCCGGGGCAGAGATGATAGAAGGCCTCATGATTCTCATCGACCACACACCTCGCGCTCTCGTTCCCCTGTCCCGTCGGATCCAGACAGGTATAAGAGCTACCAGAGTCGTCGAGGAGAAGACACGTCGCAATCCAAAGATCGAACTTCTCCTCAAGACAAATATAGTCAGGAAAAAAGTCCACCGAAACATACTGATTCACGAGACAAACACAAAGTTTCTGAGAAGCGATCTGGAAAAGGTGATGCAGCCATCGTCCCGGCTAAGCGAAAACACGTTGAACTATCATACTGCAAGCCTCCACCACTGGATGCTAATTCCAAAATTAAGCCGGCATATCTGGAGAAGCAGTTGCCAGATTACTAGTTTGAAAATCTAACTTTTTTACCCGCACTTGAGCCTATTTCTTCAAAGTGGGCAGATGAGGCTAAAGCAAAGATTGACGCAGTTGAGAAACAATACTCGGAGATGTACAAATATTCATGCAATCTTTCCAGAATTATTCAGGACTTAATTACAGACGTTGATTCAATGAAAAAGGCTGCAGATTCCTATGAGTATGCTTTGAAAAATTTGGAAAAAGACCTAGAAGACACACAGGCTCAACTCGTCATTGCTCAATGAGATGTCAACAACTTCAAACAACAATTTGAGGAATTACAGAAGCATTATCATGACTTACTGGAATCGCATAGTCAAGAATGTTTGGAGTTGAAGAAACATGCGGAAGACGCTAAGTTAGATAGTGTCAAAATGCAACTGGCTTACAATACTGTTGAACAAGAAAAGGCCGAGTTAGCGAGTAAAATGCTGAACTGGAGAAACGGAATGCTAACTTGGAGTCCAAGTTAATGGAAGCCGAGAATAGGGCTGCCCTAGCTGAGGGGAATGTGGATAATGCCATTAAGTTTGCTGAAGAAACCCATAATTAGCTATCAGAGGCTCAGGAAGAACTACACGGTTTTGGTGAACTATTGATTGAATTCTTTGCACACATAATTCGTCGCCGAAACATCTCTTGGATCGAAGACTATCCGACTAGCTTAGTTCATGTATGGAGTCAAATCATCGAATGGGAGAAGGAGGAACTTAAGGTAGACTTCGTTGACGAAGACAAACTTATGGAGAAGTATTTGAGAGATGATGAACCGGCACGCCTGGCCAAGGGGCGTCGCCTCATTGCTGCTGCTATGGAGGAGGAGAAACGCCTGTCCAAACAAAAGAATATCCTTGAAGTTGGTTCTTCTTCTGCTACTGCCGAAACTACTGAAGTTGAGGGACGTGATCCCGAGAATCCGGGAATTCCTAAAGCGTCTCTTTTATCTCCTATACCTGAATCAGCGTCAGAGGCTGTAACCGCCCTAATTTATAAATCATCAGAAGGTATTTCTACCTTTTCACCTCAATTTGTCAAGGCCGTCACCACCTTTCATCACATCATTAGGCAATCGATCGAGGATGCTTTATTTTCTCCTGAGTTGATAACTGTTGCTTCTCATTCTGTAGGTGTTGGACCAGCCGAGAAGATTGATGAGCCTCGGGGAGCCTCTATTAGAGAAGAATCCGTGAAAAAGGCTTAGGGAGGACAGGATAAGGCTACCATCATCGAATCTGGAGGGGGAGTTGAAACGTCTAAGGCCGACACTTCTCATGATGATGAAATGATAGATGCCTTGAAAGACGACGGTGGTAATGAGGGGCATGAAGAAGATCCTGATGTGGCTATAATTGGGGATTCAAAAAGTGCCGATGATGTGACTTTGGCTAAAATGAAAGCCAAATAAGACAAGCGCATGCAACTGAAAGTTGAAGACTTGAACCTTGAAAGCCTTAACCCCCTTTCTGTGGTCGATCCTGGATCGAGGTTAGTTGTTAAGCTTTCAACTAGGTCTATTATAGAAGAGCTTGCTAAAAAATCTTCTCTTACTTCCAGTGTTCCGACTCTGGGAAGAAATCCACCGATTCTGGTACTTCAACTATAGAGAAGAAATGGCCAAAGCGTCTCATGTCTGATGCTGAAAAAGAGGCTAGAAATGCTCTTAAGGCTGCCAAAAAATCCAAGTCTGCTCCAAAGCACAAGTGATGATGTGCTTTGTTTTATTATATTTTGATATTCCACTGGTCCGCTGTTGTTGTAGTGAGTGCAGCCCTTGCTTGCTTTGCTTAGTCTTCCTGTATAATCTCACATATTTGTGAATAAAATTGTTTGTTCCTTGCAATGTCTAATATCCGCAAATTTTAACATTTAGGTAAAGATGCGCACAAACAGCAGGTCAAATCACAGTTATATATTAAAGTCGTTATTAAGAGGAACATGTGTACATATATATGCCCCCTATCGATCTTGGATAACTGATTAAGACTTATTCAAGATCGATTAAATTCAAAATTCAGCTGTCCCCGGTCCTCTGACGGGGCCATATTCCTTTCTTCATTGATGCATATTCTTTCTTACATCTTTATACTCTACTATCTCACAAGCAAGTTAGAGTATTACTGAGGCGGTCCCTTATCGGGGTGCACCTTCACGCCTCAAGGGACGTCGTCTTCCCATCCTTTATACTCTCTCTCGTTTTATGAGAGTTAGAGTTAGGAATGTCTTCTTCCCAATCTTTGTATCTTATCATGCAAAAGGTCATTTTGTTTGCTCCTACACACGGGTTGTCTCCAATTTTTGAAATTTAATTTTGTGTTTTATTGTCATGACAGAATAATGGTTAAGGATATAAATAATGCAGGAAAATAAATGACACATTATATTTTTATAGTGGTTCAGCTAAGTCGTAGCCTACATCCACTTCATAATCCTTTGTTCATATAAAAAAACTTTTTAAGGCAAGTCGTGCCTTTTTACATAGCCTATAAAAACAAAAGGAAGTCATTTCATATTTAGCTCAGATATCGTCGTAAATGCTGAGCGTTCCAAGCTTTGGGAATCTCTTCACCGTCCATGGTCGTTAGCTTGAATGATCCTGTATCAAACTTCCATTGGATGGTGTATGGCCCTTCCCATTTTGGACCTAATTGGGTCGAAGGCGGGAAGACTCGCTTCAGTACTATGTCTCCTGGTTCAAAGGTTTTGAAGCGAACTTTCCGGTCATAATAACGTGCTACTTGATATCGATGTCTTGAGGCACGCAAGTCTGCTTCGTCTCTTTTTTCTTCAACCATATCAAGAGACTCGAGGAGGAGTGTTCTATTTTCCATCGGGTCATAGTATGCGACTCGATGAGAAGGGACTTCCAATTCTACCGGGATTACTACTTCTAACCCAATGGAAAGTGAATTAGGTGTAAGGCCAGTGGCCATCATAAAGGTTGTCCTATAGGCCCAGAAAGCTAGAGGAAACTCATCTACCCATCTGGCTTTGGCCCGCTCTAACCGCTTCTTAAGAATAGATTTAATGACCTTGTTTATTGCTTTGACCTGGCCATTTGACTGCGGGTGAGCTACAACAGTGTATCGTTTATCAATCTTTTACTTCTGGCAGAAGTTTCTGAATTCAATGCCGTCAAACTTTGTCCCATTATCAGTTATGATGGTCTTTGGTATCCCAAATCGACAGATAATGTTTCTAACCACAAAACTGATCACCTTTCTTGTCGTGATCATTGTTAAAGGTTCAGCTTCCACCCATTTCGTGAAATAGTCCACGGTGACGATCGCGTATTTAGCTCCTCCTCTGGCAATAGGTAACACTCCAATAATGTTAATCCCCCATATGGCAAACGGCCATGGGATTACCATCAACTTATGCTGAGTCGGAGGCGTTCTAGGAATCTTGGCAAATCTTTGACATCTGTCGCAGCGTCGTGAATAATCAGCTGCGTCTTTATTCACGGTAGGCCAGAAACATCCATACCGTAATACTTTCTATGCTAGGGTTTGGCCCTCGGTGTGGTCCCCACACTCACCTTCATGTACTTCTTGCAGTACACGTTTAATGTCATCGTGCGATACACCGTAATAGGGGCATTGAAAACCCTTGGTGATAGAGGACGTCATTCTATAAAACATATCTTGCAGCCTTGCATCTTACATCTCATCTTTCGCTCTTTTTCAATGGGAGGGTTCCATTCTTGAGAAAATTCTTGGTCGGTGTCATCCATGATTCTCTCTCTAAGTCGAAACTCGGTGATTCCAAAACATCTATCGGAATCATTTCAGTTTCTTAGGAATTGTCAGAACTTGCTAGCTTTGCCAGCTGATCTTCTTTCCGATTTTCCATTCTTGGAATGTGCGTTATGTTGTAATGCTTCAAACTTCCCAGCAACTCCTTTACCTTTTTGAGATAAGTAACGAGTCGAGGTCCTTTAGCAATAAATTCCTCCCGGACCTGGCATACAACTATCTTGGAATCGCAATATATATCTAGTGTCTTCACTCCCAGTTCTTTGGCGAGTTTCGACCCGACAATCAGGGCTTCATACTCGAAATCTTTATTGGTAGTAGCAAACTCCAATCGCAATGCATAGTAAATAGATCGTCCTTCAGGAGCTATTAAAACAACTCCAGCGGTGGACCTTCGATCATTTTTGGCTCCATCCGTATATAGCTTTCACGGACTAAGCTCTAACTCTTGGTCCAAAGTAACTACCTTGGGACCCACCGTTTCCTCTTCGGGAATTGTGAATTCAGCTATAAAGTCGGCGAATGCCTGCCCTCTTATTGATTTCTACGGTTGAAAATTTAAATCAAATTGACTCAGCTCGATATTCCATTTAAGTAACCGCCCCGATGCTTCGGGTTTTTGCAACACTTGTCTTAAAGGTTGATCGGTGTATACAACTATTGGGTGAGCCTGAAAGTAATGACGAAGCTTGCGGGAAGCAATCAGGAGGCTATAAGAAAGCTTTTCTATCTTCGGATAATCAGGAGGCTATAAGCAAGCTTTTCTATCTTCGGATAATTACGTTCTGTAGCAGCTAGCTTTTTGCTCACGTTGTATACAAGCCTCTGGACTTTATCCTCTTTACTTACCAATGCTGTACTGAGGGCGTGAGATGATACCGCTAGGTAGACAAACAAATCCTCATGTTCCACGGGTTTTGATGATATTGGAGGCTTTTCTAATAAGTCTAATAAATTCTGGAATGCCTCCACACAGTCGGGGATCCACTCAAAATTTCGCTTTCCTCGTTTTATTAGATCGAAGAAAGGTACACACTTATCTGTAGCTTTGGAGATAAACCTGCTCAATGCAGCAACTTTTCCGACCAAGCATTGAACATCTTTGATCTTTCGTGGTTCTTCAATATCCCTTATTACTGCTATTTGACTAGGATTTATCTCAGTTCCTCGAGAACTCATGATAAACCCAAGGAATTTTCCAGATGTGACCCCAAACGAGCGTTTTAGGGAGTTTATCTTCATTCCATACCTTCGAAGAATATCAAACATTTCTGCTAAGTCCCTTGTATGGTTGGAAGATTGTTTAGACTTCACAAGCATGTCATCCACGTAAACCTCCATGGTTTTCCCGATTTTATTATAGAACATGTGGTTGACCAAGAGCTGGTACGTGGCTCCTGCATTCTTTAACCCAAACGGCATTACAACATAATAATATAACCCCAAGTCTGTGATGAAACTTGTATGCTCCTGATCTGGTATGTGCATGGGAATTTGATTGTACCCAGAATAGGCATCCATAAAGGATAAAAGCTCGTGCCCAGCCGTCGAATCTACTAGCTGATCAATTCTGGGGAGAGGAAAGCTATCCTTCGGGCAGGCCATGTTCAAATCAGAAAAGTAGATACATGTACGCCACTTTTGGTTAGACTTTTTGACCAAGACAGGATTTGATATCCAGTCGGGATATTTCGAATCCTTAATGAACCATTATCTTTTAATCTCTCTACCTGTTCTTTCAAAGCTGCTGACCGCTCTGGGCCTTACATCCGTCTTTTCTGTTTGACTGGTGGGTGTTTGGATTAATACATAAAGAGTGGCTCATAATGGCAGACGAAATCCCACACATGTCAGCATGAGTCTAGGAAAACACATCCAGATTTGCCCTTAAAAAATCAGCCAACTCTTTCGTTCGAACTGGATCTAGTTGCGAGCCGCTCTTTAGTACTTTTGTCGAATCTGTCTCATCAATAGGTATATCTACTGTTATCTCGTTGGGAGTCGCCTTCCTATCCTCAGGTTCTTTATCCTCTCTAGGATATATATCCTCGAGCACACCTGAGGGTGACTCTCTTTGGGCTGGACCCCTTAATTGCTATGTTGAGTTCTCCTTCGGAGGGGCAGAATCATCCTTAGTTTCTATATTCAACCCCTTCATTAGCATCCTCAACTCCGTCATGTAACAAGCTCGTCATGTAGCTTGGTCGCCTCTCATCACCCCAATTCCTGCGTCAATCGGGAATTTAAGCAACAAGCACCAAGGTGCAATACATGCCTAAACTCGGCAAGGGCCGGTCGGCCTAGGAAGGCATTGTAGGGCGACTCTACATCCAAAACTACAAATGGCAGGATCCTCACTCTCTGGCGATCTCCCTGCCCTAATGTCACTGGTAATTCTACATAGCCCATTGGAGTCGTCGAGGCCCTGTTGAAGCCACGTATCCATCCTTCGCAGGGATTTAGATCTTTTACTTCAAGTCTCATTTGTTCGAAAGATTTCCTAAAGAGGATATTGGCTGAGCTCACGTTGTCCACAAACACTTTATGGACTAAAGCAAGGCCAATGGTTGTAGTAATTACCAGTGGATCTTCTGTTGGGGATTGAACTCCGGAATTGTCTCTACTATGGAATATGACGTCGTCTGACATCGTCTTTTGTTATTTTACTAGAGTGAAGTCTTCGAGGTTACTACATTCTCCTAACTCAAAATGCTTAGCGGCGTTGGCGTACTAATCCATCGCTTTGAAACTACGACTAGCTAGGTGGGGTCCGCCTATAATGGTATTGATAACGATCCCCTTACCTTTCTGTTGGGCTGTGGGTTTTGAAGTTGGCTGGTTTTGGTCATGGGCTTGTCCCCCTTGCCCTCTGTCTCTTGGGGCAACCTTGTACTCGTCTAACTTCCCTTCCCTTAGCAATCTTTCAACTATATCTCTCAAATGACAACATTCGTTGGTGGAATGACCGTGGGTTCCATAAAACAAACAAAACTTTCCCGTTGCGATCTCTTTTTCAGTGGAGTCTCTAGGTGGTGGTTTTTTGTACTGCAATATGCTATATGTATCCAAGTAAATATTCTCCAACGTGTCATTTAATGGAGTATAGTTTTCAAAAGTCTGGAATTTGGGTCTTTTACTAGAGTTATTCCCTAGGCTCCTGTTTCTTCTATTGTCGTTCCCACTCCTATTGCTATTTCCTCCGCTCTGGTTGCCAACGTTTACTTCAACCTTACCTGAACTATTACCAGATTGTTTCACAGCAACATTACTTTGGACACCTTGCCTCGAGGCCCGTTCGGACTTTCTCTTCCTATTTGCATGAGCTTCTTCTCGTCTTAAGCGAATATAAGCTTTTTCATAGAACAATTCTCTAGTAGGAGGCGGTTTCCCAGACAAGTAATCCCCGAATTCTATGTCAAGGTCAACCCCTTCTATCAAGGCCATCAGAATAGTGGGCTCATGAGGGTCAGTAACTTCGGTGACGGCCAGGTTGAAGCGGTCTAAATATGACTTCAAAGATTCTCCTAGGGCAAGTTTAATCCGTGACAACTCTATGACGCTTTTGGACTTTCGGGCGTGAAGTCCAAACTAGTTCATAAAGCGCTCACTCAATTCTATGAAATTTGATATCGACCGGGGAGGGAGTCGAGTGAACCACATTAACGCTACGTCTTCAAGATAAATTGGAAAGGCTTTGCATTTTACAACATCAGGAGCTGCTGCGGCGTTCATGAACCACACATACCTCATCAGATGATGCCCTGGGTCCGTTCTTCCTAAATACCAATCCATCTGAGGCAAGTTGAACCGCCGAGGGAACTGGAAATCCAATATATCATCTTTGAAGGGGGTATGACTTCGCTCAATACCCCTATTTTCATTAGCGTACCGCCGGCTTTCGGACATAATCTGACGCACCATCACCCATACATCGTCATTTGTTAATGTTTGCACTGGTTCTCTAGGTCTAATATTCGGATTACCCCTAGGCTCTTGATTAGGGGATAACCCCCTGTTTCTAGCGACGACTGCTCAACATTGCTCCCTATGCTCCCATCTGATCTCAAGAGTGAGGTGCTGAAGAAGTTGCTGTTGCGTAGGATTAGTAATGTTAGGATCCCTGGGTAGAACGTGGGATCCACACATAGGCAACAGCATAGGCTCTTTCAAGCTTGGGTCATCAGGCCCTAACACACGAGCACAGTCTTCGCGGGATCCTAAAGATCCAAAAGTTAGCTGATCAAGGTTCTGAGGTTGCTCTAGCGGTCTTCTTTCACGAGGACGTCCCTAATTTGAAGAAGATGAATCGTCTACAGCAAGGCGGCATGTTGGGGAAGGTGTCTTTTGCCTCCGGAGCTCTTGGAGTTCTCTACTCACAGTGATCATGTTTTCTTGCATGCGAAGACTGTCATGCCTATGGGCTTCCAATTCCTCCTTAGTACTCTAGAGAATGTCAAGGAAGCGAGAAAAATCTCCTTGGGTGATGGGTGCAGACTTTTCAAGATGATCATTGGTCATAGCGGCTGGAATCGGAGCATTGGTGGGAGCTCGAGTAGAAGTTCCACCTTCATTCTGGTTCGGATCGGAGCAAGGTACTAGGACCGGACCGGTTCGGATGTGGGGAGCGAGTGACCACAATGTCTTATGATCAGCTCGGATCGGAGTCACCAGCTCGGATCGGGCCTTCCTGACTGGAGCGGCCTACTCTAGAGTCTTGTCCGCGCGACCTCGTAATACCATGGCTTGTTGGTTTTGTCGAGCATCGTTCTCCCTAGCGCCTTGAACTTCTTTTCCTTTCGTTTTTGCCATAGTGTTCAATTCTTCAATGGTTCACTAGAAGGTACTTCAAGATGTCAAAAAACGGAGGATTAACTTCTTTGAACTTTGAAGGTCCAAATAGTAGAATGATAATCCCAAAAAGTAAAGAATTCAAAGATTTCTCAGTGAAAGCACCAATATGTTAGATCCACAATTGGCTCTAACACCCAAACTGATAACAATTCTACTGAAATTAAATCAAAAACGACGAAAACACACAATTTATAGTTGTTCGGCATTAAATAGCCTACGCCCACTTTCTTGTTTTTTGATTGATACCTTGAATGCGAGTACAACAATGATTTTCACTCAATTCTCACTTATCTCATACATTGATTCACTCAATTTCCTTCACAATATGATTCAAAAGATGATTGTAAGGTGAATAGGTTGATGAAATTCGAATAGCAAAGGAGTTTAAGTTCTTAAAATGCCAAAAGATCCTTCCAAATGCCTCTTGATGGTGTATTTATAGGTGAGAAATGCTCCCGGGATGGCTCCAGTTCAGATCCACGTGGCCTCCATTCCATCACTTGCGGGTTTGGATATCACAAGATGGTGCCAGCACATTGAGTTAGTGGATGAACGTGGGAACGTGGTCTTCTAACCGCTCCGAATTTTAAGGGAATGTGGGTGTGATTGTTGCAGTTCTGAGTACATCGGTTCAGATCGGAGTCCTTCAGCTGAAGAGACGGATCGGATTTGTCTTATCCGATCTGGTTTGACCCAAGCCCCTTCTTTCTCTGCTTTATGCTAACTTGCTCTGACCAACGTTCTCCGATCCAATCCGACATTCCACGATCCGATCCGGTCCTTGGAGTGAATGTTCTTCATTACTTGATTATCTAACTTTGTGTAGCCTAGTTCACAAAGTAGGCTAACAGTCTCTATATATCTACACATAATTTTTTTAATCCAATTATAACAACGAATAAATTTTATAATACAATTAGCATAATATAATTTAGCAAAACAAGCCTTAGGGCTTAGTTCTAATAGAACTTTAATCTAACAAAATACAAATAATTGATATGTATTACAACGTTTGATGAATACCAAAGAAATTCTTTAGCAAAGAGTAACTGACTTATGTATTAACATTCCTCAATGATAATCATGAGGCTATCTCCAAACAATCTTACTCAATTATTTAAGAGATTTGATGGCTGAGTAGTATTGCAATACAATGCATTCTTACCGAATCCCTCAAGAACAAAAGGCCTTATTGTTTCCAAACCATTTTTAAAAGAAAAGTCAACCTATGGAAATATGATGAAATGCGCGGTTAATTAAACAACATGGTTACAAAATTTGCTGAAGTCGTATAAATATGGAAAAGAAGGGGAACCTCTTTTCTATCAATTATGATGCATAATCAAGACAAAGCGTTTACTATTCAAATCCCAGAATATCGGTTATGTATAACTTAACCAACTGAACAACAAAAGTCACAAAGTAATGTATGAAATAAACAAGTTTTGGGATGTTAAGGACAGGAAAAACCAGAATTAATGGACAGAAAATGTATAAGATAAGCTCATGATTCGTGAACTTGTTCTGTTGTAGTGATATTGCAGTGCATTAGCTAGAAGTTTCGGAAGGATGGAGAATATAAATACCCGCTGTAACCGCCATGTCCACCTTTTGGTAACAGCCCCAATTTTCCAAATGGTAAGTCCATGTCATCATATATCTATAAAAAAAGCGATGTATGTAAATATTAATGAGACAAAAACTTTTTTCGATGCCAACCTAATTGTAAAATAGGACAACACACCACAACCATTTAATTCATTGGAATCTTAAAATATGAAACAAGAGAGCCAACCTGCACAGAAGAGTCCATAGTTTATTATGCAACTCTTCTCTACTTGGTTAAAAGTATTAGCAAAAAGGCCAAAAAGTATTATTAAATTACTTACAAATCAAACACTATGGTTCATAAAAATTTGTGGTTTTGCAGTAGCATAATCGGAACACCAACGATATGACCAGAGGGTACAATATTGAAACCAGAAACAAAGCTCAAACTAGCATTATGTGAAAAAATGATGTAGAACATATGTAAGGGTATTTAGACATGTATGTTACTTGGTTTACTCGATTAGGTCATCAAAAATATCACAAGAATATTTTTATATTACAGATACTCACAGGAAAATTGATGTAACGACCTGCATTCAACGCATCGGAGGATCGTAGAATATTTATTTCTTTTTCCTATAAGGTCATATACTCGTGTAACTTTGGGGAACGACTATTGGGGTCATTTCCAATGTTAACAATTTTTGCCGATTTTTAAATGACCATTTAGCCCTTGGCGAATCTTGTTTTGCCCATAACTTTTGATTGGTAAGGAGTTTTGACCTGAAACCACTTCCGTTAGATCCGGATGATGGTTTATCTTTCTGTAGAGTAGTCACACTTGTCAAACAGACTTACTGTTTGGGAGATATGACTGAATTAAGGTTAAGAAGGTGAAAAACAGCTTAACCGGGCCTAATTAGGGTGATTAGCAGCTAGGCCCATAACCCATTTCGGGATTACGGTTATGGGGAGGATGAAATCAGTTACGAAATGATCTATTTTCATTTTCTCAGCCGCTTAAAACATTTCTCTAACCCTAGCCATGGCCTCCACCTTCTAATTTCATCCCAAATAACTCTCTTCAAGCTAATCTACGTTAAATCAAGGAGAAATAGCACCAAATTAGAGTTGGAGCTGCTGCTAGGCATTAGAATTAGACCCAAACATTGGACTTTTCAGATTTGATATTTTATTTGAGGCTAAGGTTAGTGATTTGCAATTGTTTTCACTAATTACGGCTAATTAGGTTGATTAGTGATAATTAGCGAAAATAAGCATTATTAAATTCTACAAAAATACTCAGAAATTTCGAAATATTGTTTTAGTCATTTGTTAGAAATTTGGATTAACTTGGTTAAGTTTTGCTAATCCTATCATTAGTTATGAGTAAACATGATTAAGGAGAAAACATGGGTTTTTGGGTATGTTTGATCCATTTTAACACATTAGATTGTTGTATTGGTGTTTATGGTTGATTATACATGTTGCTATGACTGTTTGGAATGTTATATGATTGTTTAGAATAGTTAGATTGGTCAAAAACGCCATCGTATGGCGTAAAACAGTCGCTGGAAGAGTTGCAGGAAATTGTGCAGGAACCGGATCCGATCTTCCCCCTCTCCGAACCGAACCGTTCGTGATTCACGAAGATGATACGAACCGACCTCCAGGAGCTTACATGCCGATCCACTTACATCTGAAGTTCTCCGACCCGCTCGCGTCAGAAGTTCCCCGACCCGAATCGTCTGCCTCTGAACCACTTGCCTCGAACTGGCGGGGACCCGAACTGTTGGAGATGCATCACAAGCCACCTCCTCCGAACCGAGTCGAGTTGGAGTCACAAACCAGAGTACACCCACGAACTGTATGGGGATCACGACCCGATCCGGAGTGCACGACCGAACCGATGCATCACGAGTGGACTATCACGACCAACCCGATGCTTAGGGAGGAGTATCCGAACCGAGCAACTTTAGGGAGTCCGATCCAAAGCAAAGTGAAGAAAAAGGGCCGAATCGATCCAGAGAAGACCAAACCCGAGACGCAAAGGTAGTCCAAATGGGTAGTAGAGCTCATGATCCAGATGGGAACCAATTAGTTGACTTCATGATTGGACTTTGCTACGGGACGTGTGCAAAGGGTTTATCAACGTCCATAACTTTGATTCACCACCAAGACGGATGTTAGGCTATGGATCAGTGCAGTGGGGTAGTTATTACTCCATGGGGGCAGAGTGATCGTAGAATGGTTATGATCCAGTGCAGTGAAGTTGTCATGACTTCATGGGGGCAGAGTGGACATAGCAAGGACTAGTGGCTATGGATCAGCACAGTGGAGTCGCCATGTGGCAGAGTGATCATATCAAGGATTTGGGTGATCAAAGCGGTGGATATCGTATGCTTTACGCACTGAGTGAGAGATGTGAGGATGGTTACTATGCTTGATTGTTTTCCATCACAATTACATGAACACCCCCTCCCCCGTATCTTTACACCATATGTTAGTGTCACCTTAGACTATTGTACATCTTGTTGTGCTAACTCTTTGGTTGCAGGTCCAGGTTCAGGTATGGTTTAGTATACCTGTTATTGTTCCGTTTTGCTGCTTATCACTCATACCGGAATTTTGTCTGACCCAGAGTTTTATGTCTCTTCTTATTACTCTGGGTGTTCTTAAACGGGCAGACTAGAGACAGGTTAGGTGGTATGCACGAGTAGCTATACCGGAGACGAGCAGAAGGCTTCCACATATGATATAGATAGATATTCTCCCTGTGTTGTTACTGGTCACTACTTTGGGCATTAGTAGTGCACCTCTTTCTTAGATTTAGAGACAATATGTTGAAGTTGTAATAAGCTGTATTGTGAATTTCCGCTGCTATGATTATTATGGTTTAGTTTTTAGCCTATGCACTGTCTTGCCTGTTTTATGTCAAGTATATTATTATTACATTTTATTACATGTGGTGTGAGACATTCTATAGGTTCTTTGTTAGTTCACCGTTAAGTTTCCTTTCTTCTGACGACCGTCCCGTGCCGGTTGGACATTGGTACTGCGCATTTCTTAGGAAATGTCGGTTGTTCAGGGGCGGGCCATCACACTTGGTATCAGAGCTCTAGGCTACATAGTTAACCTAGGGGAAGACACCAGAGGGATATAGTACGTATATGAGAGCATGTATTTGTGGTATTTTGGTTTTCAAAAAGATATATATATATATATACACACTATTAGTATATCTAAGGATGGAGTCGCACTACACTGGCACTAGTGAAGAGATGGCTAATCGTCCTCTCCTTATAGATTGGACGATGAGCCGACATATGAGGGGTACTAGTAGAGGAGCTAATAATGGGAATGCTCCTGACATGAGGACGAAGTTCACCAACTTCATGAGAGAGATGCTTAGGGATGTTCAGAGGGCAGCACTTAATGCTGCAAATGGTGGTGGTGTAGCGGTGCAGGCACTTATGGCCGATTTCGCCAAGCTCTGTAAGGACTACACTAGTCTTGGTGGGAAGCCGTTCCATGGAACAGAATCGGCTACAGAATTTCAGGATTGGCTCGATAGTTGTGAATGCATTTTCAAGGACTTAGGGATCGATGATGCGATGAAGAGGAAGCTAGCATCCCGTGAACTGAAAAGACGGGCTATGAATTGGTGGAATGCTATTAAGGCAGCTACCCCTGAGGATCAAGTTACTTGGGATCAGTTCAAGACCCGATTCGGTGATAAGTTTATCACAGCTACTCAAAAATTAGAATTGTTTAGGAAGTTCTTGGAGCATAAGCAGAATGGTAGCGCAGTCTCGGGGTATATTGCTTAGTTCGATACTTTATCGAAGTATGGATTATCCTTATTAACACTCCTGAGAGGAAGAATGAGAAGTTCATAACAGGCTTAGATCAGTATCTGTGGGAAAGGCTTATAAACCATAATGATGAGACTTTTGAATTGGTTGTTGGGAAAGCATTGAGGTCAGAGAGCCTTTATCCTAAGCCTAAGACTTAAGTTGCTGTTGCATCTGCAGAGGGGCCAAAGCCGCAAGCAAACGGCGGAGACAAGAATAATTCTCAGAATAAGAGGAAGCAGAACCAAACTAAGAATGGTCAGAAAAAGAGTAAGAAAGATGTTGAGTGCTTTAGCTATGGCAAGAAGGGCCATTATGCTAAAGAATGTCGAGCAAAGCCAGCGGACAGGAAGTGCTTCAACTGCGGCCAAGTGGGACATCACAAGGATAAATGTCCACAACCCCCTAAAGAGAAGCAGACTGTGAAAGCATATGCTATTAACGTTGTTCCTTCTTCGTCGAATGCCCCAACTATGGCGAAGAAAGGAAAGAATGTCGTCATTCAAGGTATGCTTTCTGTTTATGATGTTCCTGTTCGAGTACTGTTTGATACTGGAGCTTCCCGTTCCTTCATATCTAGTGACCTGGTAGATAGGTTGGGATTGGAACCCGAGATAATTGATAGACATTTAGCGGTGACGAACCTGATTGGTGGTTCGACTAGCCTTAGTATGATTTGTCGTAATGTGGTCTTGCCGAGTCATGGATGTATGTTTGCTTATGATTTCTTTTTTTGGGCTTTACTGGGTTTGGCATTATTTTGGGAGTCAATTGGCTCTAAAGGTACCGGGTGGTGGTAGACTATGAGGGATTTTTGGTGACAGTTAGAGTGGATGATGGGTGGAGGGTAGTGTTTGGTGGTCTACCTATTGATGGGGTAATGGCTAGTTTTCTAAATTCCTTCAACATCCCGCATGATTAGTTGACTGATGTGCCCGTGGCTGACCAGTATCCGGATGTCTTCGAGGAAGTGACTGGACTTCCACCACACCGAAAGATTGAGTTCCGTATTGATTTAGTGAAAGATGCCAAACCTATAGTGATACCACTTCGTCGTATGGCACCAAGGGAGCAGAGAGAGCTCCGGGTGCAAGTAAGCGATCTTTTGAAGAAGGGATTTATCAGAAGAAGTGTCTCCGAGTGGGGAGCACTAGTTGTATTTTCTACCAAGGAATATGGTTCCCTTCGTTTATCTATGGGATACCGCAAGTTGAATAAAGTGACTAGGAAGAATAAGTATCCTCTTTCACGGATGGTTGATTTGTTTGATCAATTGGAGGGAGCAAGGGTGTTCTCCCAATTGGACCTCACGACAGGATTTCATCAGCTCCGAGTAGCAACTGAGAGTATTCCTAAAATGGCCTTTTGGACATCGTTTGGATTCTATGAGTGGTTGGTCATGCCATTCAGGTTAACCAACGCACCACCATATTTTGTGGATCTTATGAATAGAGCGTTTCGAGATTAATTGAATAAGTCTGTTCTTATGTTTACGGACGATAAACTTGTTTATTCGAGGACGGAGGAAGAATACAAGGAGCAATTGAGAGTAGTGATGGAGGTGTTGATAAAACACCAATTGAAAGCAAAGTTTTCTAAGTGTCACTTCTGGAGGAGGGATGTGAGATTCTTGGGCCATGTTGTTTCAGAGAATGGTATTGTCATGGACCCTGCGAAGGTGGCTACGGTACAAGATTGGTCTACGCCCAAGAATGCAACAGATATGAGAAGTTTCTTGGGGTTACCTATATATTATCGTATGTTTATCTAAGATTTCTCCAAGATAGCGGCACCGTTAACTCAGTTGACCAAGAAGAATCAAGCTTTCGTCTGGGACGGAAATTGTGAAAATTCATTCAAGAGCCTAAAGGAAAAGTTGACATGTGCACCAGTGTTAGTCATTCCTAAAGGGAATGAAGAGATGACGGTATAAACGGATGCATGTGGTAGTGGACTAGGTGATGTACTGATGCAAGGAGGTAGGATTGTAGCTTATGCTAGTCGACAACCGAAACCGCATGATAAAAGATATCCTACCCATGATTTGGAATTGGCAGCGATCATATTCATGTTGAAGATGTGGAGACATTATCTCTTGGGACAAAGATTCGAGTTGTTTACTGATCATAAATCATTAAAGTATTTTTTCTCCCAAAAGGATTTAAATCTTCATCAGCAGAGATGGTTAGAGTTCTTGGCTTCCTATGATTTCAATATCGCATATACACCTGGAAATGGCAATGCGGTAGCTGATGCATTGAGTAGAAGACATGCCAGTTTAGGGGCTATGTTTCTTGAGTGGAAGCAACTGGAGTTTATCTCTGGGTATGATTTCAGACCAAAGTGCGAATTGGACCCAGAAATTTTAGCAAGTTTGACTATCAGACCCACATTGACTGAGCGGATTGGTTCCAGTCAGAGGGACGACCCTAACCTATAGGAAATCATCTCCAAGTAAGAGATGGGAATCGACGAGGGAATGAACAAGTATGGGCTTGATCGAGATGGATGGCTTAGAAAGAATGGGAGATTAGTTGTACCCAATGTCAATGGATTGAGAGAAGAAGTGCTTAGTGAATGTCATCACTCAAAACTGACTATACACCCCGGTGGTAATAAAATGTATCGAGACATGAAGCAGACCTACTACTGGGAAGGGATGAAAATAGTAACTGGGAAGTTTATATCCAAGTGCATGAATTGCCAGTTAGTTAAAGTTGAGCAAAAGAAACCTAGTGGTTTGTTGCAACCATTAGAAATCCCAGAATGGAAAGTGGAACAAGTCTCAATGGATTTCATTGATGGGTTACCAAGGACTAGATCGAGCCATGATAGCATTCGGATGATTGTGGACCGATTGACCAAGAGTGCAAGGTTTATACCCGTCAAGTTGAATAGAACATGAGCTAAGTTAGCAGAATTGTATATAAAGTAGGTAGTGAGATTTCATGGAGTACCTAAAGGCATTGTAAGTGACCGAGATCTATTGTTCACTAGTGGATTTTGGAAGAGCTTACAAGAGGCTTTAGGATCAGAATTACAACTCAGTACTGCATATCATCCTCAAACCGACGGTAGGACATAGAGGGTGAATTGTATATTAGAAGATCTCTTGAGAGCTTGCATATTAGATTTTGGTGGATCATAGGATGAACATTTGCATCTAGTGGAGTTCGCATATAATAATAGTTATCAGTCCAGCATCGGTATGGCTCCACATGAAGCTTTGTACGGAAGACCATGCAACTCACCGTCATGTTGTTAGAAACCGGTGAGAAATTTGTGCTTGGGCCAGATGTGATAAGAGAAACCTCAGATAACATCGAGGTTATCTGACAACGAATGAAGGCTGCCCAAGATAGGCAAAAGTGTTATGCTGATAAGAGGAGAAGAGATCTAAAATTCTCCATTGGCGATTTGGTGTTTGTCAAGATTTCTCCATTAAAGAGCATGATTTGATTTGGCAGGAGAGGCAAGTTAGCACCAAGATTTGTTGGTCCATTCCCCATTCTCGAACAAGTTGGGAATTTGGCATATAAAGTTGAATTGCTAGACAAGATGGCGGGAGTTCATAACGTGGTCATGTTTCCCAGTTAAGGAAATTCATGCACGACCCCGATGTGGCTATTTCACCTGATCAGTTTTATAAAATCGAAGTAGAACCCGAGGCGGTTGGGAACCGCAAGCCAATTCGTATTTTTGAGCATGATACGAAGAAACTTCAAAGGAAAGCGGCGAATCTAGTCAAGGTTCAGTGAGGCGGGGATGAGAATGACTATACTTGGGAGACAGAGGAGAGCATTAATGGGACATATCCAGAACTCTTTGCCTGGCAAGGTTTTCATTTCGATTTACTCTTTTCCGCATGCTAGGATAGGTTTGTTTTGTATGTTTGATTGCGAGATATGGCTGGTAGGCATGCGAGACCCATTGGTTGTTTCTTGGTTAAGAAATTTCGAGGGCGAAATTTCTTAAGGGGGGAGAGTGTAACGACCCGCAGGGAGAGTGTAACGACCCGCATTTCTTAAGGAGGGAGAGTGTAACGACCCGCAGGGAGAGTGTAACGACCCGCATTCTACGCATCGGAGGATCGTATAATATTTATTTCGTTTTCCTATGAGGTCGTATAGTCGTGTAACTCTGGGGAACGACTAATGGGGTCATTTCCAATATTCATGATTTTTGCTGATTTTTAAATGATCGTTTTGCCCCTGACGAATATTGTTTTGCCCGTAAATTTTGATTGGTAAGGAGTTTTGACCTGAAACCACTTCCATTAGATCCGGATGATGGTTTACCTTTCCTTAAAGTGGTCACACTTGTCAAACAGACTTACCGACTGGGAGATATGGCTGAATTAAGGTTTAGAAGGTGAAAAACAGCTTAACCGGGCCTAATTAGGGTGATTAACAGCTAGGCCCATAATCCATTTCGGGATTAGGGTTATGGGGAGGTTGAAATCAGTTAGAAAACGATCTATTTCCATTTTCTCAGTCGCCTAAAACATTTCTCTAACCCTAGCCATGGCCTTCACTTTCTAATTTCATCCCAAACCACTCTCTAATCAAGGATTAAGCTAATCTACGTCAAATCAAGGAGAAATAGCACCAAATCAGAGTTGGAGCTAGTGCTAGGCCTTAGAATTCAACCCAAGCAGTGGAGTTTTCAGATTTGATATTTTATTTGTGGCTAAGGTGAGTGATTTGCAGTTGTTTTCACTAATTACTTCTAATTAGGGTTGATTAGTGATAATTAGCGAAATTAAGCGTTGATAATTCTAGAAAAATACTTAGAAATTTCAAAATATTATTTTAGGCCTTTGTTAGAAATTTGGATTAATTTGGTTAAGTTTTGCTAATCCTATCATTAGTTTTTATTAAACATGATTAAGGAGAGAACATGGGTTTTTGGGTATGTTTGATCCATTTTAACACATTAGATTGTTGTTTTGTTGTTTATGGTTGATTATACATGTTGCTATGACCGTTTGGAATGTTTTATGATTGTTTAGAACAGTTAGATTGGTCGAAAACGCCGTCGTATGGCGTAAAACAGACGCTGGAAGACTTGTAGGAAATTGTGCAGGAACAGGATCGGATCGCCCCCCTCTCCGAACCGAACCGTTCGTGATTCACGAAGATGATACGAACCGACCTCCAGGAGCTCATAAGCCAATCCACTTACATATGAAGTTCTCCGACCCGCTCACATCAAAAGTTCCCCGACCTGCTCACGTCAAAAGTTCCTCGACCCGAACCGTCTGCCTCCGAACCACTTGCCTCGAACCGGTGGGGACCCGAACCGTTCGAGATGCATCACGAGCCGCCTCCTCCAAACCGAGTCGAGTTGGGGTCACAAACCAGAGTACACCCACAAACTGTATGGGGATTACGACCCGAACCGAAGCACGCGACTGAACCGATGCATCGCGAGTGGACTGTCACGACCGACCCGATGCTTAGGGAGGAGTATCCGAACCGGGCCACTTTAGGAGTCCGATCCGAAGCAAAGTGAAGAAAAAGGACCGAACCGATCAAGAGAAGACCAAACCCGAGATGCAAAGGTAGTCCGAATGGGAAGTAGAACTCATGATCCAGATGAGAACCAACGAGTTGATTTCGTGATTGGACTTTGCTGCGGGACGTGTGAGCAAAGGGGTTAGCGACGTCCATAACTTCAATTCACCACCAAGACGGATGTTAGGCTGCGGACCAGTGCAGTAGGGTAGTTATTACTCCATGGGGCAAAGTGCTCGTAGCATGGCTATGAGCCAGTGTAGTGAAGTCGTCATGACTTCATGGGGGCAAAGTAGACACAACAAGGACTTGTGGCTATGGATCAGTGCAGTGGAGTCGCCATGACGCCATGGGGCAGAGTGATCATAGCAAGGATTTGGGTGATCAAAGCGGTGGATATCATATGCTTTACACACTGAGTGAGAGATGTGAGGATGGTTATTATGCTTGATTGTTTGCCATCACTATGACATGCACACCCTCTCCCCGTATCTTTACACCATATGTTAGTGTCACCTTAGAGTATTGTACATCTTGTTGTGCTAACTCTTTAGTGGCAGGTCCAGGTTCAGGTACAGTTTAGTATACCTGTTATTGTTCTGTTTTGATGGTTATCACTCATACCAGACTTTTGTCTGACCCAGAGTTTTATGTATCTTCTTATTACTCTGGGTGCTCTTAAACGGGCAGACTAGAGACAGGTTAGGTGGTATGCACGAGTAGCTATACCGGAGACGAGTAGGAGGCTTCCGCGTATGATATAGATGGATATTATCCCTGTGTTGTTGCTGGTCGCTGCTTCGGGCATTAGTAGTGCACTTCTTTCTTTTCTTTAGAGACATATGTTGGAGTTGTAATAAGCTGTATTCTGAATTTTCGCTGCTATGATGATTATGGTTTAATTTTCAGCTTATGCACTGTCTCGCCTGTTTTATGTCAAGTATGTTATTATTATATTTTATTCCATACGCTGTGAGACATTCTATAGGTTCTTTGTTAGTTCACCTTTAAATTTCCTTTCTTCTGACGACCGTCTTGTGCCGGTTGGACATTGGTACAATGCATTTTGGAAGAAGTGTCAGCTCGACCGGGGCGGGCCGTCACAATTGAGCACACATTGCGAGCAAAAATATTTCAGTGCTGCAAGATCATAAATGCAAGTGGCTTCCTCCTTATTGTCAAAGGAACCTAAAAGGAGTACAAAGCTCATATCATATTAATGAAAGCCACCTACAGATGCCAAAAACAAGGATATATAATAATGACATACCTAAATAAACTAGGCACCCACACGAAAGCATCAAGCAGAAGGCATCAACAAAGGAAGGAAAAAAATGTTAGTGCAAAAGTAGAAAAAAAGAACTAAATTAATAAGATTTTTTCCTTTTTTCATTCTTAATAAAACGGAAGAAGAAGAAGAATTAAACAGTACTATTCATTAGCATAAAGCTTTTATACTAATCTAAATATTATTATCCATATAATGTATCAAAATTCTATATAACTAATTTAAATGATACAAATTTTCAAACAAAAATATAGCAGCAGACTATTGTAATCAATAGCTTGGGAACAGTAGGGAGGAAAAAAAGTAGACTCAAATTATAGCAGCAGACCATTGGATTCTACAGACCAAGAGTCCAAAGAGAAATTCATTGAGCATGAGTTAGGAACTCAACATTCAACGCACAATTAATACTATTCTCGCTGGATGGTAAGTTGCCCGAACTGATTTACACAGGTGCTAAGCTAATCAGCAAATCGATGGAGCACCGAGGATAGTCTATACAGGTTGTATTTTTTGACAGTACCAAAAAATCAATGATTGCATCCCCTCCATTAGACCTATCTCACATACATTTCTCTATCTGTATAACATTGTAACGTTAACTAAATATTGTACTTGCCAACTCATCATTATTTAAGGATTTAACTTTGTTATCACACAAATTTATTACATTTCAAAATGGTTTAAGCATCTTTAGTTTTCAGTGTAGACTTTTTGATTCATGTTTACATACAATAGTTTATGCATCTTCACAAAAGCTAGTTTTTTTAATTGAGTATGTAACACATATATATACTACATAGAAACCAAATTTTACCTTTGAGTTTCATATTCTGAAGTAGATAATTAATTTCTCGCTTCATGCTAGTGACTGTAAATCTCTAAGTCAAAGAGTTGAATGATAACAGAAAATCAACCTATCAAGATTTTCTCTTTGTCTTTGTATTTTTTTAATCCATTAGCTAGTAAATTTTCATGCTTTAAAACCAAAACCCTGCATGTAATGGCAGCAAAATGTGGAATTATCAATTGCTATGCCAATTGACTAAGTAATCTATAGAACAGTGAAAAGGCTGCAAATAAACAAGTATAAAATAAAAATCATAATTAATACTTCTTAAAAAATATCACAAACCTTCATTACTTAAAATCCCTAATAGTCTTCGCCTTTTCAGCGGAAGGAGTCAAATCCATGGTTGTTGCCCCTAGACCAAGGACAACTTTACCATAAATCAACAACAATTGACCCGTAATCAATGATAGCCTCCAAAAAATCATCATTAGATGCCAGATCTGTTGTAAGTTTTAGTGGAGGTAAGGTAATGACGTCTCACATTAAGAAAAATGCGTTTTAGTGTTTAAAGATAGAAAAAGAGCGATGAATTGGCAAAACAGAAAAAAGTAACTGAAAAAAATATAAACCTGAGAAGAGGAGGTAACGGTTGCGACGCATTCGAGAGGATGGGTGGCGATGCAATAGATCTAGTTTTTCTTTTAATCTAAATTGAAGGAAAGAAAGGAACGAGGACAGAACCAAAGCGGGGTTACGTTTTATATTTTGTTGTCTTTTAGCTATGGACTGGTAAGCTCCTTTCAATAAATTCCAATCTCTCCACAAGGCGTAGGGAATGAGTAGAAAATCCCTACATAGTCCCTACACCTTCCACGTATTTTCACGTTTTTCCTACGCCGCACCTACGCGGTGTAGAGATAGCGTAGGGGATTCTGGGTTGGAAAATTGCACTCTTTTTTGTAGTATCAACAGATACTATTAGCGAAATAACGATATATCCTCCTTTTAAATCCTTTATTAGTATGAGTTCTAACTATGGAATGAATATCAAATATACAAAGATCGATTCCGTCTAAATATAATTGATTCATAATCAGAAAATTTAATTATAATTATATTTCAAAATATCATATTAACAGTACCTGGCTAAAAAATCAAGTTTCAAATTTATATTAAAAACTTCATTTTCTTTATCCAAATCACTTTAAAATCATACTATGATTTATCATAATTTTTTTTATATTTTTATAAAGTGGCTTCTACGATTCCCAGATTCGGTCACCGAACTGCAAAACCGCGAATTTGGTTAAAAACTGATTTGGATATAACTTCAAATCCATATATGCAAGTCTGAAATTTCCTTTTTCATTGAAAACTTTTATCAATTGAAACCAAATGCTTTTCGTTTTGGAAAAATACAATTTAAATTGCATCTGACATAACCGTTTGAAGTTTATGGTCGAAATCCGCGAACTGTTGCAGCGTGACAAGCACTATTCGGACTATATTATAATTTTAATTGAAATCCTTTCATTTATTTCAGTTAAATTTATAAACCTTTACAAACACATATAAATTTATTTCAAAACATTATTTTCAGATTTCCACTTTAGATTCAATTATTTACCATAATTGAATATTTTGATATTATTATATTAATAAATATTAATATTTTCCAAATTTAATTTTTTGAACTTTAAACTTTGCAAACCTCAAATTAAACATTGTATAAGCTTATTGGAATAAACTATTTGTGTTTGAAACACCGTTTGAAAAAGCTAACTCAAATGCACATACGAAATTACAATTTCAAATTTATTTACTATTCATTTGAAAATCGAACAAGCCATATTGTATCAAAATCTCTTTCAAAATCATTTCCACTTTTACAAAATTTTCTTATAAACTGTTTAATTTTATTCTAACTAGTTTCAAGTATAAAATTCCAACTTTCATTCTCTTACCTTTTTTCACTAAGATTGAATAAAATATTCATTTTTATTCATCGACTTGGAAGAGACTTAATTAATATCTGTATAATTCTATAATTTAGGGCATGTATGCACAAGGTGACATATCAATAATAATAACTATAACAACCATAGTTTTAGCCATAGTAACCATGCAAATATTTATATTAATAATATCTACAAATTAAGCATTATAGTCATTAACGCTTAACAAACATATAGAGCTACAGTAACAATAATTAAACCATTCAACCAAATTACTATTATAATCTAAGATAGATTATTATAACTAATAAAAATTCAATGCAAGAGTTCTCACCAACATATCCATTCTGTTAATCTTTACTATAGGACACTGATAACACAAACGGACAGTGTACCTATGCACTGTACTCTAGATATCCTTCCACCAATATATATATATATATATATATATATATATATATATATATATATATATATATATGTATAAAAGAAGGAGGGGCACAAGGGGTAGTGTAGGGGCCTAGATGGTGTTTTGTCCGTGGGGAGTGGGGTCGCATAAGGAAGGTGGTGCGGGGTTAGGGGTGGCCTTAGTCCTAGGGGAAGAGGAAGGAAAGGGGAGGCTGAGGTGATGGGGAAGGGAAGTGGGTCGTGGAGGGAGGAGGATGAAGAGGGTATATTGATCGGAAACATGGAGGAGGCAGGTAGGGAAGAGAGGATGTGATGGCTTATGATGCCATGGATAAGAGGAAGAGAAGGAAGGGGAAGAAAGAGTGGTTTGGAATGAAGAGGAAGGGAGGGATTTAGGGTCCTTATATAGGCTACAGCGGACGACACTTTGGTAAATTGTCATGGGACATCTATCCCTTCGTTTTGCCTCTTTACATGCATGATGACGCATAAGTGTGTATGGATTTGTTAACATCTTTCCTACTCTTATTTGTGTTACAAATTTCAGCAAGCACAACATCCAAACAACTGTTTACACAAATACAGATGTTTATCTAAATATATTTTACAGTTTAAAATAAATTGTTTGTTATGTAAACCAAAATTAAACCCAATTTAGAAACCAATTCTGCAGATGTAGTACTCAAGCAATTTATTCGTTTATTTTAGCTTCTGGGCTACTAGTTTTGACAAAACACAATACTGCTATTTACTTATTCTCATAAATAGTTCAAAATAACTATTTTTTGAAAATTTTTAAACTTTTAGTTATATTTATTATAGCTAAAATCATATAAAATTACTTTAAATTCATATTTTTAAATTGACAAAAATTCTGAGTCATTACATGAGAGTTAAGGCGTAAAAAGAAAATCTATGCCTTGCCAATTCAAAATTGTTGCAATAGTTTCTCGATATCAAGCTTGAGGTAATACAAATCTAAAATTCAGAAACTATCAAAAAATTCAATTGAGTACCACAACTGAAATTAAGTACAATCAAGAAAGATTATCAGAAATGAGATTTAAGAAACTCAAGTAAAATTATCAATTAAGCATTCAATTGTATATAATCTCAGAAATCTCAATTAAAAGTATCCAAATTCAGAATAACATACCTCATCTTTTGCTAATGTAACATCACTGTCAACAAACCCATGACTGAAGAAAATATTTTTGTCAATTCAGCGAATTCAGATGGTGCTTGGGTTCAAACTGTAACTAACGTAAAATCACTAATGAAAACTATAATTTGTCTGCAAAGTCAACTAATTACAGTTCATCTTAAGTAGGACATTTATCTCCTTTGGAAATTACTACTTGAAATAACCATCCAAGGAAATGGGCCTGAAGGCAACATTTTTGAAACTCTACCAATTCCTTCAAAAGCTGTCACTAACACAGAATATAGAGTGATCAGTAGTGAAGAGTACATCGAATTTCATAGATAAGATAGATTAATCAACTTTGGATACTATACTTCATCAATGAAAACATGTTTACATAGGTTATAGGATGTAAAACTACAAATGAGATCAGGTCTACAGTTGAGAAATCATTTAACACACAATCTATAGCAAAAAATTATGTACTACATAAGATAATTACAAGGATCAAGAGAGGACAACTTATCAATGAGAGAGTATCTTGCAAAGGTTAAAACGCTTGAGTTCATTTAGTAGCAGCAGGCTAAAAGATCACTGAATCTGAATAAGTTTTAACAATCCTAAATGGACTCACTAATGAGTATGAAGCAGATGTAGCCATGGTATCTTCTCAAAAAGTGGTGCATTCAATAGAAGATGTGCACTCCATGTTATTAACATAAGGCAAGAATTGAAACCAAGAAAAATCAACTACCCGAATTACTGGTTAACTATACAGAAATTAAAAACAACAATCAAGGTGATAGAACTAGTCAATTTATGCAAAGAGGAAGCTATTCTAACAGATCAAGAGGAAAGTGGAGTAATAGCAGTGGCATACCTAAGTGTCAAACCTGAAAAAAGTGGGACATACTGTAGTACAGTGCCACTTTAGATTTAATTCAAATTATGTTGTCGGTCAAAGTCAAGGCAACTAGGGAAAGCCAAATCCAAGTGCTAACATCAATCAAATGGAAGCAAACAATCGAACTGACAGTTCAAGAAATAATATGTAGTCTAAAAGTAACAATTCGGGTGATGAAAATTGGTATCCTGACCATGGAGTAACTAATCATAACTTAAATCTTGATTAGAAACAATATGTAGGCAAACAATCTATACAAATGGGTAATAGTGAGAATGCTAATACCACACATATTGGCTTTGGTAGTATAAGAGGCAAAAATAAATTATATCTCAAAAATTTACTATGGGTACCAAAAATAAGAAAGAGTGTACTCAGTGTATCTTAGTTTGTTAAAGATAATAGTGTACATTTTGAATTTCTTCTTAATCATTGCTCAGTTAAATACTTAGTAACTAATGAAATTAATCGATAGATGAACTAGACAAAGGACTATACAAGTTCAATATTATTAGGACTATAAAAGTTCAATATTGCTAATTCTGCAAGAATTAACAAAATAGACTAAGGCTGTTATCTATCAGAGATTAATGGCAAGAAAAAAAATTATGGCATATAAAACTTTGACATCCCAATGTTAATGTTGCCAAGCAAGTTCTTATAGATTGTAAAATTGCCTTTGAAACAAAACAATGTCATATGTGTGTACTTACTATCAAATGGGCAAAAACCATAAATTTCCTTTTACGAATTCTCAAACAACTTAAGAAAAACCACTTGAGTTTGTTGTTGTTAACATATGGGGACAACACCAGTAAACTCTGATTATGATTTTAATAACTATATATCCGTTATTGATTCTTATATTAGGTATACATGGATACATTTTATGAAGACTTAGTCTGAAACATGTAAGGCAGTAATTCTTTTTGTTAATCGAGCTGAGAAATAAACTGAACAATAACTAAAAATACTTCAAACTAATGGTGGTACTAAATCCAAACCATTGAAAGGTTACTTTCAATATAAAGGAATCATTCATAGATTAAATTTGTATGCACTTTTGGACAGAATTGCTTGGTAGAAAGGAAATATAGACATATTGTAACACCCCGTATTTTCTGTGAATATTAAAATTAACAAATCTAAGAACGCTTAATTTTAAATGTGGGAATTAAGTAAAACGGGTTGCGTCGTTGCGTTCGTCTTGGAATTCTTCTTGAGATAGAGTCCGAGGTTGCATGAATCGGACTCCGTATGAAGAAGTTATGGAGTTTAGAAGATTTCAAGAATAAACAGAAAATAATAATTAAAATCAAAAGCCAGTTCAAAATTCAAAATTCAGACAGAACTGGCTGAGCGGGAAATTTCCTGCTCAAGGTTTCGACCCCTCCGCAGGGAGAGTCGTCATAGGTGTCGACCCTCTATAGGGGATTCGACATAGGTGTCGACCCCCCTGTAGGGAGTCGTCACCTTTGAGATCTGCTTCCTGTGATGAATTTTAGTAGCTCTGAGCTGATGTGGCATTCCCTGATTGGCCAATGACTAATTTTGAAGGTGTTAGGGCTTATGTGTCATGCTATGATCGGCTGGATGACACATCTCTTTGGTTTGATGGCTCTTATTTGTCCTAGACTAATCTAAAGGCTAGAATTAATCCTAGACATCTATATATACGTAGCCAAACCTAGACCCTAACCTCATATCCCTAAGACTATGGTGTCGTCATGTTGTTCGTCTACAAGCTAGCCTAGCCTCCTTCATCTTCTCATAACTAGAAAAATAAATCCAAACTAGTAATCGATTAGAAGAACTTCAAATCAAGCGTCTACATCAAAGGATAGCTTTTCAAATCCAGAAATCAGATCCCAGAATACATGTTCTGTCCTTTTTCTGTAAGTTCAGTTATTATTTAGATTTAAACATCTAATAGAAATCATGACTGTAATAATCGGATCTAGAATGATGCCTAATTCTGGTTCGTGCCTATCAATTTGTCAAATCTGAATTGCTTATGCCTATGAGACTATTGTGATTGATGTAATGACACCTATCATGCCTATGAGACTGTTGGACTGACATAATAGAACCTATCATGCCTATGAGACTGTTGGACTGACATAATAGAACCTATCATGCCTATGAGACTGTTGGGACTGAAATAATAAAACCTATCATGCCTATGAGACTGTTGGATTGGCATAATGGAACCTATCATGCCTATGATACTATTGTGATTTATATGATGGAACCTATCGTGTTGTACATCCTATGCCTATGAGACTATTGTGATTGATATAGTGGGACATATCATGTTGTACATAAAAATTAGTGATTCTCTAAAGTCTAATTCTATCTAATCTCTATACCTATGGTGTAAATTGCTTAACTTGTCTACCCATATTGTTAATGTACAACATTGAAACATGATTCTTGAATTGGGTACATCTTTACATGCCTATTTTGCCTTATGTCAATTCTTATGCCCCTTCTCTATTTTTCCCCTTTTTACTTGCTTTTGTGAATACTAAGTTCATTCGGAACTTAGATTGAATCTCGTTGTACGTGCGATTATAACGCGGGGAAAATTGAGTATAATTTAATTTAGTAAATTTTGGGCATAGATTGGGAATGTGGCATAAACTTCTATTTACTAGAATTGTGGAAAATTTGACACATAGATTTGGACACATATGACAAATATGTAAATTGGCTAAAGATGAAAATGCCCAACCCGTGGTTAGATTGAGTTGCGGTGTAAGACTGCTCAGAGCCGCCCGGCACATCCACCGACCGCAACAATATAGATCTAATGTGAGAGGTTATCGCATTTAATCCAAAAACCCGAGGTTATATTGAGTTGCGGTGTAAAGCTGCCCGGAACCGCCCGGCACATCTAGAGACCGCAACAATATAGATCTAGTGTGAGAGGTTGGTGCTTTAATGAATAAATTAAAGCTAAGAAACAGACAGGCTAGGACTGTTAGGGTTGTGTTAATTAAAGCAACACTTAACCAATATAACATGATGTGTAATAGGGTTAAGTAACACAAGAGGGCAACACTTAGCCAATGTAACATGACAAGTGGTATGGTTAAGAAACACAAGAGAGCAACGCTTAACCAATATAACATGATGTGTGATAGGGTTAAGTAACACAAGAGGGCAACACTTAACCAATGTAACATGACAAGTGGTAGGGTTAAGTAACACAAGAGAGCAACACTTAACCAATATAATATGATGTGTGATAGGGCTAAGTAACACAAGAGGGCAACACTTAACCAATGTAACATGACAAGTGGTAGGGTTAAGTAACACAAGAGGGCAACACATAACCATTGCAACATGACCAGTGGTAGGGTTAATTTAACACTTAACCAAGAACGAGTGGGATTAAGTTTATGGGAAACACTTAACCAATATAATACGATGAATGAACAAGGTAAAGTTAATAGAAAACACTTATCCAATTACAGCATGATGAATGAGAAGGGTTAAGTTAATAAGAAACACTAAACCAACATGACATGGCATGTGGATGGGTTAAGTTAACTTAAATGGATGGATAACACTTAGCCAATTTGGGGGGTATGCGAATAGACCCTAGAAAACCCTAGCAACGGGGAACCATTTCAGCAGTAACCCACATAGATGTATCACGGTACCCTGAAACTAGGCAGGGAAGGGCACGATTATTGGGCTGATTATAAGTGGTCAAAGTTGCGGCATGGGGTTCATCAGTGTAGTTCCGATCGAGTATGGGCGTGCACGTGCTCCGGAGTGGAATAATAGGCACTGGCATCAGTAGTATACACCGTGCATCTAGAATTTGTGTCGTGTTGCTACCATAGGGATTGATACATCTTATGGTGGGACCAACACAGGGTATCTACACGCAAGAGAGGGCCGATTGACACAGACACAAGGAAAGTTAATACAAGTAGGGAGCCAATCGATAGGGTAGTAAGGGTACATCTAACATCTTCATGGCAATTAGGTTGGTTGAGGTAAGTTCCTCATACTAGATGCACACCTGAAGGCTACCACAATTGCGGAGTTGGGATCACCTTATTTTATAACATAGGATTCTAATTGGGACACTAGCAGGGGGTACAAATCCTTTTTCATAGGATACTAGTTGGGACACTAGTAGGGAATAAGAATCATTCTTTAAAAGACACTAGTTAAGATGCTAGTTCGGTGGTGCAGAGAAAAAAGGAAATCAGAGAAAGAACCGAAGTGCATTCAATGAATCTTACCTTGTCATATCTAACGATCATCATTTGTTGTCTTGCTATGCTTATTATCGTGGTTATGGTCCGGTATCCAGTTTATTCATGTCATTATCCTTTTACCTATTTACATGCTGAATAGTCACTGGACTTACCAGGCTTTATTTATGACACTGTTTTGTTTCTCTCTCTTTTCTTCCGTCCCCCCCCCAAGATTCACAGGGAGTGAATATTACCACTTAGCTCAGTTTTCTTTCCAAGCTCGAAGGTAGACGATGTATTGCTTTGGACTCTCTTTTCCACTGCTATGGCTGGCTCATGCTTTATTGGGGAATATCATTGTCATTTCATTCTTCTTTATTTTATTAAACAAGACAGATGCTTGATTGTAATGGGTATTGGTGTTTTGGTGCTGGAAAACAATCTTTGTACAAGCTGTTTTACAAAGCTGCTGTTTTATCAATAAAGTAAAGTTTTATTTATTTTCTGCTATCTAAATTTTGTCTGTTTTGTAATTTATCTGTTCTATACACTTATGACGCTCCACTGAAGTTAAGCAATTCCCTTTGTGAGTGACCTTAACGGAGGTGGGGTGTTACACGTGGTATCAGAGGTGAAGGTTACCAGAATAGATAAAAGATTTTTCAAAAGCATATTTTTAAAGGGGTGTTTTCTAAAACATGTTTTAAAGAAGTGTTTTTCAAGAGAAAAGTATTGTTTTTAAAGCGCATATTCCCCAAAGCCATATGCACTATCTTTCGATTCTCTATTTGAATCTCTTCTTCCTTCCTTTTCACCATAGTTTCATAGGCATACGGCACATGTCGAGGGCAAAGCAGTGCCCAACCTCCATCTGTAGCTGGAGTAGTTTCACCTTCGACTAATTTTCTTTCAAGCCTTGTAGGTTGCCGTGCGATGGAGGTAGTTTCGAGGAACTTATCAACAAGTTACACAAGGATAGTAAGGATGAGAATAAGAGAGTTTAGGCTAAGAAGCACCAGCCCAAACACAGGAAGATTGTTGATATGGCTTAATCCACGCAGAAGGAGAAAGGTGAAAAGAAAGAGGCCAAAGTAAAAGAATCACAAACAAGGGATTGGAATATAAGAAGGATAGAAGAAATAATAGATCCCATGACAAGAGGAAGTGTCTTTTCTATGGTATAGTGGGTCATTTAATTGTAGGAAGAAGAAGACAGGTTGTTGTTTTCAGTATAGTGAAGCAGGGCATCTTATTATGGATTGCCGAAGGACAAGGACAAGGGCAAAGGACATAATCTTCTAGCGGGCAATTGCATGCTCTCACTGCTAGTGTACCTAAGAGAGTAGGAACATTTCTGTTGAAAGTTTAATTTTTCTTTTCAATCATCCTATTAGAACTTTGTTCGATTCTGGCGCTTCACATTCTTTTAGATCTGCTTCCATAGTTGAGTCTCTGCACCTTAGTACTTGTATATTAGAAGATCCCATTAATGTCTCGAATCCAATTTGTGGTTAGGCTCATTTATCTGTTATTTGTTGGATTTGGGAATATCTATACTAAGCATGGAGTTTAGATGTAATGCTTACGTTTTTGGTTTTATGGGCTATGGATTGATTCTAGGGATGGATTTGTTATCCAGTAATGGTTCCATTCTCAAATGTGAAAGGAGGGTAGTTAGACTTTTGACTCTCCTTGGTAATACCCTCGAAATCACGAGTAACCTTAAGGGTTCTTTCATGCTTAGTTACCTAGAATCTCTTGATACATCTGTTGATAATTTGCAATATGTTCAATTAGTCCATGGGTATCCCGATGTCTTTGACGAAGTGAAGGTTTAACCCTAAAAACGTGAAATAGATTTCTGCATATACTTGGTTGATAACGCCAACCCAATTGCATTACCCATACAACACATGGCTCCTAGGGAGAGGAAGGAGCTCAGCAAGCAAGTTAAAGAGTTGCTTGAGAAGGGGTTTATTTGGCGAAGTATTTTTGAATGGGGTGCTCCAGTAGTGTTCGCTACTAAGGTAGATGGTCCACTTCGCTTGTTCGTGGATTATAGAGAATTAAACAAGATGAAAAAGAAAAATAGGCACCCACTTCCTAGAATGAACGACTTGTTCGACTAGCTCGTAGGTGCCTCAACTAGATCTGTCCACCGGATTTCATCAGCTAAGAGTGGCTGAGGACAGCATAGATAAGACTTCGTTCAGGACCACGGATGGTTTCTTCGAATGGCTTGTCATGCCTTTCGGCTTGACAAATGCACCTGCCTACTTCATATACTTGATGAGTAGGGTATTCAGAGAGTTCCTTAGTAAATTTGTAGTGTTCTTCATGAACAACATTTTGATTTTCTCAAAAAGTGAGGAAGAACATGCATTGCATTTAAGGAAAGTTATGGATACACTTCGGGCACATCAACTTAAGGCGAAGTTCTCCAAAATGTCATTTTTGGAGGGAAGACGTAAGGTTTCTAGGACATGTGGCATCCAAAGAAGGGATAGCAGTAGATCCCGCAAATTTAGTTGCGGTGCAAGACTGAAAGGTCCCAAGGAATGCAACAGAAGTAAGAAGCTATCTTGGACTAACGGGTTAATATAGGAAGTTCATTAAGAACTTTGCAAAGGTATTAGCCCCACTTACAGGATTAATAAAGAAGAATCTAACCTTTTCTTGGGATATTGATTGTGATGTCGCTTTCAAACGGTCGAATAGGGCTCTTACAACGACCCTAGTTTTGACTTTCACCGTACGGTAGTAAAAGGTTTACGGTATACATGGATGCATGTGGCACGGGACTAGGCGCCATTTTGATGGGAAAATGAAGGGTAAGGTTATAGGGGACGCCCAAAGAAGAAAAAGGTTGACTTCAAGTCCTCTTTATGTGAAAACGAAAAGTTCAGAATACACAACAACCGTTGATTTTTAAAACCTTCGGTTAAGTTAGTAGTTGGCATCGCTAGGAGTAAGACCTACGCTTTTGGATCAAATGGGGACTTCACAAAGAAAAGACTCTCAGATAGTTGACGCAATAGATAAGTTAAGTAGAGAAGAGACCTCTAATGACCTTAATAACTACACTTGGAAACATGGTTAGCATATGTTTATTTTCAAGAGATAGTTCTTCCACATGCAATACCCTCTAGTGAATTTTGAAGATCCTTTGAGGAAATGTTAGCATGAAACGGCAGAAGTTGTAGTTTTGAGTATACTAGAAGCAGAAGAGGTAATGGGTTCCAACTAGTATTTTGGAAATAGAAATTAAGAAGCTACGCAATCGTGGAGTTAAGAAAGTAAAGCACAATGGGGTGAAGCTCAAGAAGATGCGGCCTAGAAGGCTGAAGACTAGATACGCGCATCATACCCTTTTAAGGGTATATTCTTGATCTCTCTTTTTCTGTAAAGTTTGTTTATATGCTAGTCTTTATCTTTTAAGTATATCCTCTCAGTCCTGTCCTCGATCCTTAGGTAGAAGCCAATGGATGTAAAAATGTGTTTTAGACATGTTATGTTTGGTGGATGCAAGTGGATGCAAGTGTTTGCTAGTGATTGCTCGTGGATGCATATATAGACACATACACTAGGTACCAGATCGACTCAGTCACTTTCATATTGCATATGCATATATGAATTTATATATGGATTGAAAACTTGATGTGTTATCATGTGGACGTTGCATTTATACAAATGATTGTGCACTCATGTAGAAGTTACAAAATACAATTAGTAATAATTTCATGCACGATGGACTCATAGCACTGACATGATTCGCATCAAGGAGGTCAATTGAATCAGTAGACCGCCTGATTTTGCATTAGATAAGGACATATACACACACTGTGCATATGTTCATGAAAGCATCAGAAGTATTTTAAGGACAATGGATGCCTGTGATTGATGGTTGAGTAGATGGATGTTGGATGTTAGGGTACATTATTCTTAACTTAGAGATTTCAGGAAAGAAATCCTTTAAGGAGGGGAGAATGTAACACCCCGTATTTTCTGTGAATATTAAAAGTAACAAATCTAAGAACATTTAATTTTAAATGTGGGAATTAAGTAAAACGGGTTGTGCCATTGCGTTCGTCTCGGAATTCTTCTTGAGATAGAGTCCGAGTTTGATACTAAACTGTACTTCACCAATTTGGTAAGAAATAAATGGAACTGTGTTTAATTAGCAATAAAAAGTGAAAAATGCGAGAAAAGTAAAGTAGAGATGAGATTTAGAGTGGTTCAGCCGTTAACGAGGCCTATATCCACTATGAAGGTGATTTCCTTCCTTTTAATGAGAATTACAAAGTACATCCACTCTCTCTTTTCATACATTTCTATGTCCACTCACTATACCCTCGTTTATGTATTTCAATCTAAGGGATTATACAAGAGAGTAGTTGAATTTGAGGAAAATAAGGATGGATGAATGATTAAGAACAAGGATGTATTCGTTTTCCTTCACCGTAAGATTGTCCTTGACGCCATGGCCGAATCTGTGGTTGAGGATGAAATTCAGCAGCACTTTGTCCTTTTTATTTAGCTGTCCCCCTTTTATGTTAGTAGCCATGGTGTATTTATAGGTGAACTTCCCTTGGTAAATGATCTGGAATCCATTTATCCAGGTTGTGGATTGTTCATTTTGTTAATTACAACTATGCCACCAGCTAGCTGTAGCCAGTTGTCCGTTGCTGTATCCAGTCATCATGTATGGACGGCTCGTTGGAACGAGTATCTTGAATAGCTGAGCGGGTACAATGTAAGCGAGCGTCCTGTGAGCGATTTGGGAGACCTTGTGAGAGCGGAATGCGGGTCTGAAGTTGATTCCCCTTTGTTCCTTTTATGACCGTCCTTCTTGGTCCAAGGGCGCTCGTCTTCTTGCTGCCTTTGTATGGCGCTGTTAGGCTTTATGGCTATGTTATGAGGTCGCTACCGCTTATGTTGAATGGGCAACTTGCTTTACTTCAGTGTTTGAGCGGTTCTCAGGATCTACGACCTTTATCTTCATCGTGTCGCACTTCTATGCCGTTGTCTTTCGTCACACTAGTTGACTTGACCTGCCTAGGGTTCGATATGTGTGGTTGCATCATGCACGACTGACCCTGGTGATATCTGCCTTATATCCTTTACCCAATGTGCTATGGATTTTTAGGGATTAACACTTGCCCCTCGAAGTTCGTGATTTCTTTTTGTATGGAATCACTGACTTCCACATATCTGATCGCGCATTGGTTGTTGGGTTTGTCCTGATGTCGAAGGCTCGGTCGTGCCCAAGATTAAGATTACTTCGTTGCTATTGATTGGTGTTGTCTCTTCCTGTGAGCAAGAGGCCCGATGCATCTTTTTGATTATTGTGCGAATAGTTAAGTTTCGGGATGCCAGTTGGGACTTGATGAGACACTTTTATGTAGTCAGGCACTAAGCTGACATGGCGAGAATTCTCTACAAGAATGCCTTTTAGTCTTCCTTATTTACCTTTAACTTGCTTCATTTCATTTATATATATTTCGAAAAATTCTGCAGGCACAGCGGCGCTTCCTAAAGAGTTCAATCAGGTAATTTATGTTTGGCATTTTCGTCTTGATTTTCCTACGAAGGGTTTTGGTTTTCTCATTCCATCATTTTGCATTTTATTTGTAGTAGCAACTGTCTATCTTGGGCAACCTTCTCCGAGGTGCCATGATTTTCCTGGGTAAGATTTTTGTACAGCGTGGATACCGTTTCTGTACTTATCTTTGAAGAACATGAACCATCCGGTGGTTTTTCTTTGGAACATCGATGTTTGGTATTTGTTCATAAATTGTTTGGTGAAATGCCTTAGGCTTCTTCGGTTGAAATATTTTTGTCTATGCTTGAACCTGACTAGGTTGTTCCCCTTTTCCATGGTTGTTGTTTGTGTTCATACTGAACCTTTTGAAGCAGGTCGCCCGAGGATAGAATTCCTCATGTCTAAGAAGCTTAGGAAGAAGTCGGCGTGGAGGGCTGGTAGCAAAAAGACCTCCGGAGGTAAGGAGATCTCGAGTGCGAATGGTACTCACAGACTTTGTTTGCTTAATGGACTCTCTGACTCAGATATTCTGACCGCTGTTAGTCGTACGGTCTCTTCATCCATCACGTTAGATCCTGCAGCCGTACAGGAGCCTCTTCCTGTTCCCAACCCTTGCCGTCCTGTACTTGTTGGGGACTTTGTGGCTCAGTGTCCAGCTAGCTCGCGTTCTGGTGTGTACATATACCCATTTGACAGATGGATTATCGCAGGAAAGATGGATGCCATGAAGGACAGCATATTGGCCAAATTCAATCAGTCGGAATCACGTCCACATCTGGTTGAAGGTCTCATTACAACAGTCAGAGACTATATTGTGGAGCAAATGGGCGGTTGGCACTCCTTGGTCGAAGATCTTCAACGGTCAAATAGAGAGAATCTTAAGAGACTTCATGCTCTGGAAGAAGATAGGCACAAACTTGTTGAGGCCCTGGAGTCTAGGGAGAGGACCATTTCTTACCCCATCTAAGTATTGTGGCCAGCCCATGCTTCACCTGTTTAGTTACTTTGGTTTTAATTTTGAATAGTATTTTAAGTCTGGCTTGTATATACGGGAGCCAGCCTCGCCTATTTCGTACACTTTAATTTGTGACTTCTAATATTTTTTTACGCGTGGGTGCATCGCACGTTGCGCCTTTGTTTTCTGATTTACGCATTCGTCCGAGCGCTTTATTAATCATTCGGTTGCGCCCGATTTTCTATTGTTATTATTATGGTTAGGATTTAGTTATCCTTTTAGGTTTCTCGCTTATCGAAGGCTATTACGCAATTGTATTATTATAAGGGTGTTTGTTATCTTTTATTTATTAGTATTCAACCCCGCGCCTGACTGACTGGTAATCCGAGCCCTTCGGAGGCTGGTTTTGAATACTTGCTTTCGGGAAGGACTTGGGTTAAATATTTTTGATCCATTTTAGACCCTATTTGATTGTTTTAATTATTCAAATAGGTTCTAGAATGGATACCCCCTTATGGCTATGATTTCTGATACCCTCTTTCGACTAGGATTTCTGCTGTTGTAATCCATCCTTGGCTTTGTTTGTCTTGGGTAATGACAAAGAACAAGAATGGCCTCCTCCTTTCGGTCAGGATTCTGTTTTTGCGCTGGTCTTTCCAGCATGTTTAATCCTTCCCTATTTTATGCTTTATCCCGAGGAGTGGACACTAATTTATCTCATCGAGCCTTGACTCAAAGAGATAAACTTCGTGCCCTTCACCTAATAAGGCTCCCCCCGTGATTGGCAATTTTTTCCATTTCGGGACATGTCAGTTTTTCCGTCTTTTTGCCTTACCTTAGGACATAGACATTGGTTAACCTCATTGAGTTTTTTTTCCTCAAGTTGGAAAACTTGTGTCCGGCACCTTGGAAGGTCACCTAAGAAGGTGCTTCTTCGGTGGGCTTAGCAATTTTAACCGTGGGAATTTTCCGCACCTAGGAAGGTCACCTAAGAAGATGCTTCTTCGGTGGGCTTAGCAATTTTATTCGAGGGACAAATTTGGTGATATTCCTATATTATCAATGAGTTCTGGTGGCGGTCCTTTGAATGAGTGTTTGCCAAGCATTCAGCATACTCCATAATGAGAGGTGCATTCCTTCGTCTTGCTGTTTGTCTCAGAACAGCTTGTTACCTCTGAGGCGATGAGTCTATTTCTCCCGTTTGATCTTGCTTGATGTTTGTGATTCTCAAACTGTTTCGTTTAGTGTGTGCCTGGGATTTTTCGTTGCAGCCGCACTGTGTATGGTGGATTTCTTTTGCTATACCTACATTCCAAGAGATTATTCTCCTTTTATCATGGACCAATAAGTATGTTATTTAGGTAGGTACATAATTAATTTCAGACGCATACGGTTTTTTTAGGTAAACCATTGCTTAATATGGACATAGTGAATAATAAAGAAGGTTAAAAAAAAATTAACAACAAGATAAAATAAGGGGGACAAGGTAAAGTAATGAGAGCTTTAGTTCAATGCTCCATTATTGAGATATTAGTAGTTAGTCCCTGTGGTGAGCGTCCTCCTTGGATTGGTTTGAGCCCTTTCCTTTTTAACGTGTCCTGCCCCTGGTTTGAGAAGAGTCGGGATAATTCTTATGATTTTGCACATACTATTGCAACCGGTCCTTCCTGATCAACCCTTCGATTACTGACTTCAAGTGCCTGCATTCATCGGTATCATGTCCTGGCTATTTATGGAACTGAAAGAATTTTCCTGACTTCATGGAAGCACTTCTGACGGGTCTTTGTTTCAAAACCAGATATCTCTAAGTGCCTTTAGTTGCCATGAAGATGTCTCCCACGGAATCGTTAAGGGGAGTGAATTCGGAGTTCTTGAAAAAGAGTAGCTTCTTTCTTGCTCGACCGTCTTCTTCTTCGTTGCTCTTTTTTGTTTATCCAAGTTGCTTTGCACCTTTCCATTCTTTTCCGCCTGTGCATTTCTTCCTTTAGTAATTGCATATTTTTTGACTTTGCTAAGTAACCATTCGAGTGTACTTGGTTTCTTCTTCTTGATCCATCATCCTAGCTTGGTTTTCTTACATATGCTCCCTTTAAGAGCCATTAAGATCAGGCCGGGTTCGAGGTTCTTGACTTTAGGCAATGCCATATCAAAGAGAGTGAGAAAAGCTTTGATGGGCTCTCCTAATCTTTGTCGTAGTCCGTTTAGCTCTGTAACATCCCGAGTTTTGAACGCCTGGGATCTGAACTGCTCATTGAATAGCCTAGCCAAGGTCACGAAGTCATCCACAGACTGTGATGGTAGCTTTGTGAACCAAAGATAAGCCACTCCTTCTGGATAAGTTGGGAAATATAAGCATTTGATTTTGTCAGTAGCGCATGCTCCATTCATGTACTAGTCATATTTACACAGAAATACATTAGGGTCGCTTGTCCCATCGTAAGGCTGCAATGATGGAGGCTCGAATCTTTGTTGGCATACAGTTTTCTTAATCCTCTCGATAAGCGGGGTCTTAGCTGGGAAGGATTCCCATTCTCTCTGGTCATCCTTCCTCTTTAGGCTTTCCTCTACAATTTCTCGCGCCATTCCCAAGGTGTACTTTCGTTTATTGGTTGGATCCATGGGTTGACCACCTTTTTTTCTACCAACCCTCGATCCAGATGTGTCTTCATGGACCGGGGATAAGGAATTCGGGCAACCTTTCGGCAGGGACGTTCTGATGACAGTAGGACTGTTTTCCCGCTCCGGGATGGTATCACCAGAGTGATCGCGCGCAGGTGCATTGCCCCTTTCATAGTTCGGATTGGTGCGATGTGCAACTCTCGCGGTGAAATCCTGCTGTCTTGAGTCTGAAGCGGGGAGCTCTATTTCTGACTCGCGATTCGTTCGAGTCAACGAGGAACAAGTGGCCCTTAGAGCGGCTATTGCAGTAGCGGCTTGAATGGTGAGTATCGATTCGAGCTTCTTCATCATCACGTTGCTTGCAGTAGTTATTTGACTCGTTAATCCTATCATCGCCTCCTCCAATTTTTCCTCGGTTATAGTTTCTTTAATCTCTGGCAGTTCCCCTTCCACGGGGCCGCTATCTAGCGGCGTGATGATGTTGATGCCGCTGTTGGGGTTGTTGACTTCATTGGTTATTCTCCTCAGCGTGATCATGATTGTAAGCACAATGCCTCTAAGAAAATCTCGTCAGATCTGAAATGAAAAAAATCATAACACGGCCCCACAGTGGACTCCAAAATTTTTACACCAAAAATGGTCAAAACACCCAAGGTACTGATATGTACTTCACCAATTTGGTATGAAATAAATGGAATCGTGTTTAATCAGCAATAAAAAGTGAAAAATGCGAGAAAAGTAAAGTAGAGATGAGATTTAGAGTGGTTCAGCCATTAACGAGGCCTAAGTCCACTATGAAGGTGATTTCCTGCCTTTTAATGAGATTTACAAAGTACATCCACTCTCTCTTTTCATACATTTCTATATCCACTCACTATACCCTCGTTTATATATTTCAATCTAAGGGATTATACAAGAGAGTAGTAGAATTTAAGGAGAAGAAGGATGGATGAATGATTAAGAAGAAGGATGTCTTCGTTTCCTTCACCGAAAGATTGTCCTTGACGCCATGGCCGAATCTGTGGCTGAGGATGAAATTCAGCAGCACTTTGTCCTTTTTTTTAGTCGTCCCCCTTTTATGTTGGTAGCCATGGTGTATTTATAGGTGAACTTCGCTTGGTAGATGATCTGGAATCTGTTTATCCAGGTTGTGGATCGATCATTCTGTTAATTACAACTATGCCACCGGGTAGCTGTAGCCAGTTGTCTGTGGCTGTATCCAGTCATCATGTGCGGACGGCTCGTTGGAATGAGTATCTTGAACAGCTGAGCGGGTACAATGTAAGAGAGCATCCTGTGAGCGCTTTGGGAGATATTGTGAGAGCGGAATGCGAGTCTGGAGTTGATTCCCCTTTGTTCCTTGCGCGACCGTCCTTCTTGGTCCAAGGGCGCTCGTCCTCTTGCTGCCTTTGTATGGCGCTGTTAGGCTTTATGGCTATGTTATGAGGTCTCTCCCGCTGATGTTGAATGGGCGACTTGATTTACTTCGGTGTTTGAGCGGTTCTCAGGATCGGCGACCTCATCTTCATCGGGTCGCACTTCTAATAATTTGTTATGTCGTTGTCTTTGGTCACACTAGTTGACTTGACCTGCCTTGGGTTCGATATGTGCGGTTGCATCATGCACGACCGACCCTGGTGATATCCGCCTTGTATCCTTTACCCAAGGTGCGTATGGATTTTTAGGGATTAACAAGATCGATGCCTTATTCTAATTCATGCCTATCCTTTTGTCAAATCTAAATTGCTTATGCCTAAGAGACTATTGTGATTGATGTAATGACACCTATCCTGCCTACGAGACTATTGGACTGACATAATAGAACCTATCATGCCTATGAGACTGTTGGACTGACATAATAGAACCTATCATGCCTATGAGATTGTTGTGACTGACATAATAAAACCTATCATGCCTATGAGACTGTTGGATTGACATAATGGAAGCTATCATGCCTATGAGACTGTTGTGATTTATATGATGTAACCTATCATGTTGTACATCCTATGCCTATGAGACTATTGTGATTGACATAGTGGGACTTATCATGTTGTACATAAAAATTAGTGATTCTCTTAAGTTCAATTCTATCTAATCTTTATACCTATGGTGTAAATTGCTTAGCTTGTCTACCCATATTGTTAATGTACAACATTCAAACATGATTCTTGAATTGTGTACATCTTTACGTGCCTATTTTTCCTTATGTCAATTCTTATGCCCCTAATCTATTTTCCCCCTTTTTACTTGCTTTTGTGAATACTAAGTTCATTCGGAACTTAGATTGAATCTCGTTGTACGTGCGATTATAACGCGGGGAAAATTTGCTATAATTTAATTTGGTAAATTTTGGGCATAGCTTGGGAATGTGTCATAAACTTTTATTTACTAGACTTGTGGAAAATTTGACACACATATTTGGACACATATGACAAATATGTAAATTGGCTAAAGATGAACATGCCTAACCCGAGCTTAGATTGAGTTGCGGTGTAAGACTGCCCGGAACCGCCCGGCACATCCAGTGACCACAACAATATAGATCTAATGTGAGAGATTAGCGCGTTTAAGCCCAAAAACCCGAGGTTAGATTGAGTTGCGGTGTAAGGCTTCCTGGAACCGCCCGACAAATCCAACGACCGCAACTATACAGATCTAATGTGAGAGGTTGGTACTTTAATAAATAAATTAAAGCTAAGAAACAGACTGGCTAAGAATGGTAGGGTTAAGTTAATCAAAGCAACACTTAACAAATATAACATGACGTGTGATAGGGTTAAGTAACACAAGAGGGCAACATTTAACCAATATAACATGACAAGTGGTAGGGTAAAGTAACACAAGAGAGCAACACTTAACCAATATAACATGATGTGTGATAGGGTAAATAACACAAGAGAGCAATGTAACATGACAAGTGGTAGGGTTAAGTAACACAAGAGAGCATCACTTAACCAATATAACATGATGTGTGGTAGGGTTAAGTAACACAAGAGGGCAACACTTAACCAATGTAACATGACAAGTGGTAGGGTAAAGTAACACAAGAGGGAAACACTTAACCAATGTAACATGACCAGTGGTAGGGTTAAGTTAACACTTAACCAATGAACAAGTGGGGTCAAGTTAATGGGAAACACTTAACCAATATAATATGATGAATGAACAGGGTTAAGGTAATAGAAAACACTTAACCAATTACAACATGATGAATAAGAAGGGTTAAGTTAATAAGAAACACTTAACCAACATGACATGGTGTGTGGATGGGTCAAGTTAACTTGAATGGATGGATAACACTTAGCCAATTTGGGGGTATACGAATAGATCCTAGAAAACCCTAGTGATGGGGGACCCATTTTAGCATTAACCCACATAGATGTATCACGTTACCCTAAAACTAGGCAGGGTGGGGCACGATTACTAGGTTGATTATAAGCGGTCAAAGTAGCGGCAAGGGGTGCAACAGTGTAGTTCCGACGGAGTATGGGCGTGCTCGTGCTCCGGAGTGGAAAACCAGGCACTAGGCATTAGTAGTATACACCGTGCATCTAGAATTTGTGTCGGGTTGCTATCATAGGGATTGATACACCTTATGGTGGGACCAGCACAAGGTATATACATGCAAGAGAGGGCCGATTGACACAGACACAAGGAAAGTTAATACAAGTAAGGAGCCGATCGATAGGGTAGTAAGGGTACATCTAACATCTTCATGGCAATTAGGCTGGTTGAGGTAAGTTCCTCATACTAGATGCACACCTGAAGGCTACCACAATTGCGGAGTTGGGATCACCTTATTTTATAACACAGGATTCTAATTGGGACACTAGTAGGGGGTACAAATCCTTTTTCATAGGATACTAGTTGGGACACTAGTAGGGAATAAGAATCATTCTTTAAAAGACACCAGTTAAGATGCTAGTTGGGTGGTGTAGAGAAAAAAGGAAATCAGAGAAAGAACCGAAGTGCATTCAATGTATCTTACCTTGTCATATCTAACGATCATCATTTGTTTTCTTGCTATGCTTATTATCGTGGTTATGGTCCGTTATCCAGTTTATTCATTTCATGATCCTTTTACTTGATTGCATGATGAATAATCATTGGACTTACCTGGCTTTATGTCCGACTCTGTTTTATTTCTCTCTCTTTTCTTCCTTCCCCCCCCCCCCCTCCAGGTTCACAAGGAGAGAATATTACCAGTTAGCTCAGTTTTCTTTCCAAGCTCGAAGATAGACGAAGTATTTCTTTGGGCTCTCTTTTCCACTACTATTGCTGGCTCATGCTTTATTGGAGAATATCATTGTCATTTCATGCTTCTTTATTTTGTTAAACAAGACAGATGCTTTATTGTAATGGTTTTGGTGTTTTGGTGCTGGAAAACAATCTTTGTACTAACTATTTTACCAAGCTGCTGTTTTATCAATAAAGTAAAGTTTAATTTATTTTCTACGATTTAAATTTTGTCTGTTTTGTAATTTATCTGTTCTATACACTTATGACGCTCCACTGAAGTTAATGCATTCCCTTTGTGAGTAACCTTAACGGAGGTGGGGTGTTAAACATATGTTTGAGTATGGTCTTACATTGTTAGCACAAAGTCATTTTTCAATGAATTTAGGCTAGATGACCTCAGTACATCAGTTTATTTAATAAATAAATTACCAACTAAAGTACTAAAGAATAAAAGCCTAATAGATGTTTTATACATATAAAACAAGACTATAAAAGTTTAAGAGTATTTGGTTCCCCATATCTAACTATAAAACACAAGCTAAGTTTAAGATCTACACCATGTACATTTATTGGCTTTGCTAGTGATAAAAAAGTATACAAATTCTTGGATGAGAAAGGTAAAATATTTATAAGAAGGCATATTGTGTTTACTGAAAGTATATTTCTATTTTCTAGTGCAGAAATCTTGACAACACAGAAAGTTTACAATGCAAAATGTTCCATTTTAGCCATATTACTATACACAAGTAATCAACTCGATGAATAAAATGGTATATTAAATTCCCAGCACACAATGTTACTTGTACCAAGTTATGGACAAATTGAACCATCCGATCAATCCATCATTTTTCTATGGAGAATCAAACACAAATTAAAAGTCAAATGCGTGGTACAAGTCAAGGAAACAACCGTGGTCAGTTAAATACTAGGCAAAGCAACACAACTTGTTATGAACAAGAAAGGAAACAACCACAAACTAGTCATCCTATGATTACAGGGTCTAAAAGTGGCATTTTCAAATCAAAAGTATATACAGCCACTTATGCATCAGAAGAATCAGTCAATTATAATCAAGTAGTTAGCAATGAGAACTGAAAGATGGCTATGGATGAAGAGTATAAAGCTCTAATTAACAACAACATGGAAACTTTTTCAAAACCAAAAGCCAAAAATGTTGTTGATAGCAAATGGACTTTCAGACTAAAAAAGAAATGTTGATGGGTCAATACACAGATACAAGCTAGATTTGGTGCTAAATGTGAAACGACCCAGATTTTTACCATTAAATTTATATACTTAAATTTGTTTTAAATGTTGCTTTGGGAATTTAAAACACTTAAATTATATAATTTTGAGTATTTAATTTAATTTGAATAATAAAATAATAATTTAATTTTGAAATACCTGATAATGAAATGGATTTGAGGAATAATACGAGTGTGATGATTTATTAAAAAATTTGAGTTTAGTTTTGAAATTATAATAAGGAATTTGTTTGATAAACAAATTTTGAATGTATAAATATGAATTAATTTAAGACAAGCACGCACGTCACTGTAGTTCATAGTTTTACGTTTTGAACTTCAAATGAGTGTACATGATCCAATATAAGCTGGAATTCTTTGAAACAAGAATCTTCTAGATCTATTATATTATAATTATCTAATGAAAGAGAAAAATCGATATTTAATATTATTGATTTTTAGTTATGTCTAAATTAAATTTTCAGAAAGTCGCTATGGAATCATTTATAAGTCATAATGTTTTATTTAATAAAATAAAAGGATTTTTATATTGATTTAACTTAGAATCCAATAAATTGAGTTTAAAATCTTACTTAGAATCTAATATGTTGAGTCTAAAATCTTAGCTAGTTTACTTTTTATAGTTATATAAATTCCAGTTGAATATATGATGATAATAATTTATTATCAATGAATTGGTTTGCTGTGAAATTGATGTATATTGTTTCGATTTAATATAGAACTTAAGAATAACCAATTTTAAAATAACCTCGGATTTCAACGAAACTAATTTTATAAAATCCGTAATGGTTAGTTATTGTAAGATTTCGAGTTTCACGTTAATCGAAGTTATTTTTTGATCATGCACAATATAAATGTGTATCGATTCACGTTGTGAAATAAATTCAAACGATCCTGGAATTTTGTGAAACCAATTCTATCGACTTTGGAATATTAAGTTATTTTATGATTTAAAATTTCGTTATGACCGGAGTTCCTATGTAATCGTACAAATTATAAACGCCAAACGTTATACACCAAAAATATCTTTATACTTTTCAATAATAAAATCCTTAGTCACAAAAAAAATATCCCAACCAACCATCTTATCGCTTTTGAACAGCAGCCTCCGCATTCTCCTTAAGTCAAAATCACGGCTACATTTTCTAATAAATATCGAAGCTCCTACCTCTCTTAAATCCATCCAAGCTTCCAAACCGTAAGGTATTAGAAGAAATCACCAACTAGGAAAGTATAGAGAGGAGTGAGGGAAATATACTAGTGTAGTACGTTGGGTCGCGATCGCCTCAGGCGATCAGAAGAGGTAATTGAACACAAAGGACCCATTTTACGGTTTTGGCGATTTGTGGATGATTGGTGAATTTTGGTTTGATGATGTCTGAAGGGATGTTAGAGAGGAGGTCGAGGCCGACCTAGCGGCGATTTCCTGGCATGTTCTAGTGACTTAGGTTAGTCGAAGATTGTCTTTGGACATAGGCGAGGAAGTTTCGGGTTTTTATTGGTTACTAGTGATTGAGACGTCAAGGGGTCAGGGTCCCTGAAGGGAAAAGGGGCGTAAGAGGGAGGCGAAGATTCTGGTGAAGTATGGAGACTTCTGGCATACTATGGCATCGGCTATGAGGAGTTGATCGGAAAATGCTTATACCTGCTTTCTGGCATATTAGGTTGTTGTTGGGGTTTAAGGTGTAGGTGTGGGTGGCTAGGTGGTAGGCAAGGTGGCAGCCGGACGGGATGGATCTTCGATGGGATCTGGCATCAGTGGTGGTTGAAGAAAGGGGGGACGGTTTATTCGATAATAAAGATGTTGGGTTTGTCTGGAAGGAAGTTAAGGGCCAAATTAGTTAAATTAATTAAGGTAATTAATTATTCTAATGATCGTAGTTAGGATGGAAAATAATTTTATTAAATCTCGTATTAATTATAATAGTTATATCTTATTCATACATGTACGGAATTGAGTGAAACAAGAGGCGTTTGATTCGTAATGTCGAAGGCTATGTGTACGAGCTGATCCAGTTAGAACCCGAAGCAACTAGAATTTTATATATTTTCAAACGCTTGTTTGAAACTATACAAAACAACGCTACATTGTCGAATCGAAACAAATTATGGGTTAAATCACTATTTCTGGAATTCTATGATGTGATTAAATTCATATAACCATAATTTATTACTTGTAACAACTCGTATTTTGATAACGTGTTATAACCATAAATCTAGGCAGAATTAAATTTTAAAATAAGAACCAAGGGAAACGGGTTGCGCCTTTGCGTTCGTCTCGGAATTCTGCATGAAATCGAGTCCGAGTTTTCGAAAATTGGAGTCCGTATGACCAAGTTATTGCTCCCTAAAGTTTCAGAAATTTTCACAGTTCAAAACAGTTCGAATTCGAGTTCAAATTCGAATTTCAAAACCCAGACAGACTGGGCGGGAAATTTCCCGCCCAGCACCCCAGGTCGACTGGGGAGTCGGCTGGGCAGTCGACACCCCCAGGACCAGGTCGACTGCGCAGTCGACTTGGGTGTCGACCTGGTCCCCGAACCTGGTTTGGGCCTGGTTGCTCCTGCTTGACCCTGTTGGCTTGTTTGATCGCCTGTGGCGATTTTTGGCGGTTCAGATCGATTCTAGGGTTTATCCTATGGCCTAAACTAGTTGTTGCAACTATAAAAACACCCTAAGACCTAGGCTAATCCACAACAAATCTTTCTAACACCATTATGCTGCTAAGTCTCCTCTTGAACCATGGCCGCCGCCTCCAACTTGAAGCTTAAACATTCAAACTTGATCCAAATCGAAGGCCAACGTTTCTACAACAATTCAAGGGAATATATCAACAACGATCCTACAACAATTTCTGTTCTTAGTTCTCAAAAACCACGATCTGTTAGCCCCAGTTACTCTTAGATCTAAACTCTAAACTTATTATGGACATGTGTAAATTGAAGTTGAACATAAACATGATAACTACTTGAGACCTACTTTTGTATATCTTTGATCTATGACTATTCCTTTTTGATCTATTATTTTAGATCTACTCTTGTCCACCCTAGATCTATTCACCTTGAACCTAGTACCGTTCATATTGAACCTTGATTTGTGGAATATTGATAAGAACTTGATTTAGGGGCCTGTTCATGTCATAACCTAAACCCTATCATTATTTTAACATGCTGTGATGTTGTGATGTTGAAACTATTGCTAGTCACAAGTTTAGGATTATCATCTTATGTCATTTATTGCTATGTTTATCACCCTATTTCATATGCCAGTGATGTTATTATCATATCTCAAGTTACACCATGCTTACCTTGAAATCACCTTTGCTACTTTATACCCATCCTTGTTATGTTATTCCCTAGTTACATCTATTGCCTTGATTCGAATTCACGAGCGTTGGGGATGCGATTTGGGTAGTTTAGGAAAACCTGAATTTATTATGAACTTGAAAACATGAATATCGTTATAACTAGAGCTTGGATAGGAACATGAACTTGACATGAAATTATACTTGAAAATATGAATTTGGGACATGACACTTAGATAACATGAACGTGGCCAACTCGCGGTTGGGTTGAGTTTGCAGTATAAATCTGCCTGGAACCGCCCGGCGAATCCAGTAACTGCAAACAATAGGACCCAATGTGAGTAGTTGGTCATATCGCACTCGAAACCCGAGGTTAGACTATGTTATGGTGTAAAACTGCCCGGACCCGCTCGGCACATCCAGTATCCATAACCAAGTCTAATGTGAGAGGTTAAGGGTGCATTAAGTAAATTAATGCCACTGGATAGGGTTAAGTCATGGACCACTTGAATATACTTAACCAATTTGACACGTTGATTTGATAGGGTTAAGCCATGAACCACTTGAACACACTTAACCAACCGGACACATGATTCGTAGGACTAAGTCTTGAACTAGAACGACACACTTAGTCAATTTGACATGACACGTAGATGTGGTTAAGTCTCGATTTTAAATGACAACTTAACCTGCTGAACGAAACCCTAGTTACGCGGTCCTTTTCAGCAGTAATCCACTAGATGTATCACGGTACCCTAGGACTAGGCAGGGTGGGGCACGATTGCTGGGCTGATTGTAAGCAACCAGAACGACGGCTGAGTTGGTGCGCCATTGTAGGTTCAGGCGGACTAGGGTCGTGCACTTAGTCCGGAGTTGAAAAAGCAGGCATTGGGCATCAGTAGGATTATCTGTGCATTCTTTATTCGTGTCGGTGGTTGGCACCCTAGGGCTTGATACACCCTATGGTGGACCTAGCACAGGTGACTACATTCGTGATAGGGCCGTATGACACAGACACACGACAAGCTAGACTTGTAGGGAGCCGATAGATTAGATCATACCGTTGGACCTCGAGTTGGGTCACTTCATGATATTGGGCCAAGGGATTATTTCTTGATTTATAATTAACACGGGATTAGTATACCAGTATAGTTGGTATGGCGAACCTTGAATACACAATGTTAGACTTGAGTTATCTTGTTAGCTTAGTTATCATGTCAGACTTATCATCATTCCTATGTTTGATTCCAGTTTATTCATGCCTTATTAACTTTACTAGTTTCTATGCTGATAGTCACTAGGGCTTACAAGTCTTTTTGACTGACCCGTTTTCTTTCGCCTCTTTGTATTTCGTTTCCCCCCCTCCCCCAAGGTTCTTAGGGAGGAAACTCTAGCTCTTAGCTTGGACTTTGCTTGCTTTCTGACAGCTCATGTACGGTTTGGTCTTGAGCTATGCTACGGCTGCACTCATGCACTTTTTGGGGAATAATATTTTACTTATGTTGTTTTAAGTACTTTGCTTCTTTAGAACTTGATGTAATGAAATAATGACTTGGCATTTTGATGTAAGAGGTTTTGACTCTATTTTTCAGTAATGAGATTTGGTTTTAAAGTTTATATCCGCTGCTTTATATACTCTATTTTATCTATGTTCTGTCTTGTGTTATCTCTATGCCTGTTTACTAGATAATACCCCTCCAAAACTAGGGCATTCCCTTTGTGTGTGACCCTAGCGGAGGTGGGGTGTTACATTTGGTATCAGAGCAGAAGGTTACCAGACTGGGCAAAAGTTTTAAAAGCCTTCTGAAACTATTTTCAAAACCGTTTATAATGAAGCATTTTTCAAGACAAGTTTTATTTTTAAGAAGAGGCTATTCCCCAAAAGCCATTAGCACTTTCCTTTGTTTCCTCGTTTGAATCTTTTTCCTTTTCTCTTTTCAGCATGTCTGATCTTAACCTTCCTGAGGGAGTACCCATGCCTGGTTGGTTCCGAAGATACTTGGAAGCTAGTGCCAACGGCGCGGGCCCGGCAGATATCCCTCCTCCTCCTCCCCCGGTGGCCACAGTTCCTCCTCCTCCTCCTCCGGGTATCGCCTTCACCAAAATATGCAAGGATTTTATAGGAATGGGCGGCAAGAACTTCGTTGGAACTGAAACCTTCATTGAGGCGCGAAACTGGCTAAAAGAGACTGAAGACTTGTTTGTTATTTTCGATATCGAGGATCATAGGAAAGTTCAGTTGGCAGCATGGTTGTTGAAAGAGGAAGCCGCATTTTGGTGGGAAGTCACCAACACTACCAGGCCAATTGAGACTTGGGCAGACTTTATAGAGAGGTTTGGGCTTAAGTTTTTATCATCCGCAGAAGCGAGTCTTCAGATGGAGAGGTTCCTGGCACTCAAGCAAGGGAACATGTCAGTTAGAGAATACGTGAATAAGTTTAATCAGCTTGCTCAGTTTGGTTTGGACTTAGTCAACACGGCTGAGAAGAAGGCTCTACGCTTTGCTCGAGGATTGAGCGAGCCACTCCACACTATGGCCATGACTCATGTACCCATGGGGGCGACCTTTGAAAGCTTGGTGAATATGGCCCTACTTCATGAAGAAGACGAGAATGGCAAGAAGAAGGTCAAGGCGAATGAGTATCAAGACAAGAAGGTAGACTCCGAGAAAGGAGGAAAGAACAGCAACAACAAGAATGGCAAGTCACGTTAGAAAAGAAAATGCAACTTCTGTGGTATTGACAGGCATATAGTCCAGGACAATAGGAAGAAGAAGATGAGTATAGGAGCATGTTTTCAATGCGGTGAAACTGGACACATCAGCAAGAACTGCCCTAAGAAGCAAGGGCAAGCCCCGCAAGAAGGACCTTCTAGGGGTACATCTTTAACTTCTTTTCCCTAGATACTCTGTTTTATCTTGTATATCCTTTCGATCTTGTCTTGAGAACCTTAGGTAGAATCCTATGAATGTAAACATGTATTTGAAACATGTTATGCTTGATGTTTGCGAATGGTTGCAAGTGGTTGCAAGTGATTGCTCGTGGTTGCATAACACACATTAGGCACTAGATCGGCTCAGACACATTTTCATATTGCATATGCATGAGTGTTTATACTTATTTATGGATGAAATTGAATGTGTTATCATATGAATGTTGCATATGGATGAATGTTTGTGCACACATATAGTGCTTACGTGACTAGGATTATTTGCATACATGTTGGATTCATGACACTAAACATATTTTGCATTAGAAAGATCAATCAGGCCTGATCATTTGCATTAGATAAGGAACATATACACACACTTTCTGCATATGTTCATACAGCATTAGAAATCTCTTAAGGACAATGTTTTCTTGTGGATGATGTTTTGAGTAGATGGATGATGGATGGTAGGATACGTTCTTCCAAACTTAGAGATTTCGGGGACGAAATCCTTTAAGGAGGGGAGAATGTAACAACCCGTATTTTGATAACGTGTTATAACCATAAATCTAGGCAGAATTAAATTTTAAAATAAGAACCAAGGGAAACGGGTTGCGCCATTGCGTTCGTCTCAGAATTCTGCATGAAATCGAGTCCGAGTTTTCAAAAATCGGAGTCCGTATGACCAAGTTATGGCTCCCCAAAGTTTCAGAAATTTTCAGAGTTCAAAACAGTTCGAATTCGAGTTCAAATTCGAATTTCAAAACCCAGAAAGACTGGGCGGGAAATTTCCCGCCCAGCACCCCAGGTCGACTGGAGAGTCGACTGGGAAGTCGACACCCCCAGGACCAGGTCGACTGCGCAGTCGACTTGGGTGTCGACCTAGTCCCCGAACCTGGTTTGGGCCTGGTTGCTCCTGCTTGACCCTGTTGGCTTGTTTGAGGGCCTGTGACGATTTTTGGCGGTTCAGATCGATTCTAGGGTTTATCCTATGGCCTAAACTAGTTGTTGCAACTATAAAAACACCCTAAGACCTAGGCTAATCCACAACAAATCTTTCTAACACCATTATGCTGCTAAGTCTCCTCTTGAACCATGGCCGCCGCCTCCAACTTGAAGCTTAAACATTCAAACTAGATCCAAATCGAAGGCCAACGTTTCTACAACAATTCAAGGGAATATATCAACAACGATCCTACGACAATTTCTGTTCTTAGTTCTCAAAAACCACGATCTGTAAGCCCCAGTTACCCTTAGATCTAAACTCTAAACTTATTATGGACATGTGTAAATTGAAGTTGAACATAAACATGATAACTACTTGAGACCTACTCTTGTATATCTTTGATCTATGACTATTCCTTTTTGATCTATTATTTTAGATCTACTCTTGTCCACCCTAGATCTATTCACCTTGAACCTAGTACCGTTCATATTGAACCTTGATTTGTGGAATACTGATAAGAACTTGATTTAGGGGCCTGTTCATGTCATAACCTAAACCCTATCATTATTTTAACATGCCTGTGATGTTGTGATGTTGAAACTATTGCTAGTCACAAGTTTAGAATTATCATCTTATGTCATTTATTGCTATGTTTATCACCCTATTTCATATGCCAGTGATGTTATGATCATATCTCAAGTTACACCATGCTTGCCTTGAAATCACCTTTGCCACTTTGTACCCATTCTTGTTATGTTACTCCCTAGTTACATGTATTGCCTTGATTCGAATTCACGAGCGTTGGGGATGCGATTTGGGTATTTTAGGAAAACCTGAATTTAGTATGAACTTGGAAACATGAATATCGTTATAACTTGAGCTTGGATAGGAACATGAACTTGAAATGAAATTATACTTGAAAATATGAATTTGGGACATGACACTTAGATAACTTGAACGTGGCCAACTCGAGGTTGGGTTGAGTTTGCAGTATAAATCTGCTTGGAAATGCCCGGCGAATCCAGTAACTGCAAACAATAGGACCCAATGTGGGTAGTTGGTCATATCGCACTCGAAACCCGAGGTTAGACTAGGTTATGGTGTAAAACTACCCGGACCCGCCCGGCACATCCAGTAACCATAACCAAGTTTAATGTGAGAGGTTAGGGGTGCATTAAGTAAATTAATGCCACTGGATAGGGTTAAGTCATGGACCAATTGAATATACTTAACCAATTTGACACGTTGATTTGAAAGGGTTAAGTCATGAACCGCTTGAACACACTTAACCAACCTGACACATGATTCGTAGGACTAAGTCTTGAACTAGAACGACACACTTAGTCAATTTGACATGACACGTAGATGGGGTTAAGTCTCGATTTTAAATGACAACTTAATCTGCTGAACGAAACCCTAGTTACGCGGTCCTTTTCAGCAGTAACCCACTAGATGTATTACGGTACCCTAGGACTAGGCAGGGTGGGGCACGATTGCTGGGCTGATTGTAAGCGACCAGAACGACGGCTGAGTTGGTGCGCCATTGTAGGTTCAGGCGGACTAGGGTCGTGCACTTAGTCCGGAGTTGAAAAAGCAAGCATTGGGCATCAGTAGGATTATCTGTGCATTCTTGATTCGTGTCGGTGGTTGGCACCCTAGGGCTCGATACACACTATGGTGGACCTAGCACTGGTGACTACATTCGTGATAGGGCCATATGACACAGACACACGACGAGCTAGACTTGTAGGGAGCCGACCGATTAGATCATACCGTTGGACCCCGAGTTGGGTCACTTCACGATATTGGGCCAAGGGATTATTTCTTGATTTATAGTTGACACGGGATTAGTATACCAGTATAGTTGGTATGGCGAACCTTGAATATGCAATGTTAGACTTGAGTTATCTTGTTAGCTTAGTTATCATGTCAGACTTATCATCATTCCTATGTTTAATTCCAGTTTATTCATGCCTTGTTAACTTTACTAGTTTCTATGCTGATAGTCACTAGGGCTTACCAGTCTTTTTGACTGACCCATTTTCTTTCGCCTCTTTGTCTTTCGTTCCCCCCACCAGGTTCTCAGGGAGGAAACTCTAGCTCTTAGCTTGGACTTTGCTTGCTTTCTGACAGCTCATGTACGGTTTGGTCTTGAGCTATGCTATGGCTGCACTCATGCACTTTTTGGGGAATAATATTTTACTTATGTTGTTTTAAGTACTTTGCTTCTTTAGAACTTGATGAAATGAAATAATGACTTGGCATTTTGATGTAAGAGGTTTTGACTCTATTTTTCAGTAATGAGATTTGGTTTTAAAGTTTATACCCGCTGCTTTATATACTCTATTTTATCTATGTTCTGTCTTGTGTTATCTCTGTGCCTGTTTACTAGATAATACCCCTCCAAAACTAGGGCATTCCCTTTGTGAGTGACCCTAGCGGAGGTGGGGTGTTACATTACTGATAGTACAAATTGGTTGATTGCTGTTATGGACGATTATTGTCTGTTTGTTGTTTAATAGGTCCCAGTATTTATATTTTTGTTATCTCGGACAAACTAGATAAAATTTATAATTCATATGATATTATTAAATGATGTGATGAGCTATGATGCAGGAAAAAATAGGTTGGAGGGATCCAACTGGATTCCTCAAATATTTATGTTGTTATTTGATTTCATATTATTTATATGTAAAATGCTTGCCCCAATTATGTCAAAACATGTTTTGATGTTGATTGTTGAATTAAAATTCAACAATTGTTTTTTAATCAATAAGTGGTATTGATTAAGTGATTTGCAGCAGATGGCCTAAATTTACTTTTTGAAACATTGATTTTGTGTTAGGCGAATCGACGAAGTTTAAGTTATAAAAATTTATTTTTATAATTAGAGAAAGATTTTCAATTATATTTTTATAAGTTATATAAATATAGATGCTTTATAAATAAATCGATATTTAAGAGTGGTTTTGTAGGAGTAATTATAAATATTTTATATTGCATATTCTTATGATTTAAATAAATTGATAAGCAGTTAGTCAGAAATAAACCTAATGGTTAATAACCTGAGATAAAAAAATTTAAGAAAACAACGAAGCAGTATTCTTAAATTAATTAAGCTATTAATTAATTTAAAAAAAGATTAATGGAAATCATTTAACAAGTTAACTAATGTTTGCAAGTAAAATAAGTCAACTGTTTAATTAGAATTTGTTATTTATTAGATTAATTTGTTTTTGAGTTTATCTAATCGCAATAGATTTAGAAAAATATAGTTGTTTAACATAATAAGATTTCTAAATATGATTAATCACATAATTAACTATGTACAAAGCTAATTATCAAAAAATTATTTATAAAGCTTGTTTCAATGAATGAAATTAATTGTTTTATTTTTAATTAGAAATGAAGTTAAGTACTTTTACTATAGTTAATAATGAAGGTAATTATTATTTTAATTAATAACAATTAAAGTAATTACTTCTTAAATGGAATTCATTTAATAATGTAGTTAAATGTAATGAGACTCTTAACTAAATAAAGAAATGGTTGAATAAACAAAGGGATTCTATAATCCAAATTTTTTTATAAACAAAAGCTTTTAAAAGGAATTTAAAGCCAATGCGATATGTTATAAAATGAGCGCTTACTTAATAATGAAATTAAGTAACACAAGTGCGCACCCGTGCTTTGCACATGGGTATGACATAAAGCAATTTAGTTTCATTCTTATTTACATTTAGGTCAGAAAAAGCATCCTATATAAATACTAAATATAAAAAAGGTGAATGATTTGTAATGATATGTTTGATTTTTGAAAGTAAAAGAAGATGAAAAGGTAGGGAGGTGAAGTTAAGAAAAAAATAAGAGATATGATGAGGTATCATGTCATTTAGCACATGAAAATTTGAAGAGGTTATAGAACTGAATAATAAACGGGCGATATAGTCCTTACTATACTATAGTGTTCACAGCAAAGACACAAAACATCAGAGCTTGCAGGATACTGGAAAATGAGACAGTACTGTTAAGCAATAGTACATGAAAAATAGAGCATATGTCTTAATGCAAGTATTTTGTACTCAAGTATATAAATGGTGATTCATTTGTTTGGAAAGAAGCAAAACTTAGTAAAAATACAATATATACTTCGATGTGCAACACATCTGACTTAATTATATATCTAACATAATTATTTATTTTCTCCTTTTATTCAGAAAATGATAGGCTACCGGAATAGTGTATTTTGATTTGGGAACATAAATAATGTTTGCGCTAACATTAGAAAATATAAATTTGTCATCCTAAAAAGTATCACCAAATATAATTGTTGAGGGAACGGAGATCCATCTACTCACCTCACAGAGGAAAATTTAGGGGGTCTAGTGGGGTCACTGGACCCCACTAGACTTTTATATTGTATGTAATTATTGCTAAGGTTTTGCAGTAAACATCAGTAGGTGAAAACCAAAAGTCTGCAGTCATTTCGTATAATGCTATGGTTAATGGATATGTTCAGTAAGGAAGTCTTAAAGAAGGGGAGGAGGTTTATGAGAATATGGTACATAGTGGATATCGCCCTGATATTTATATGTATAATATTATTATTCATGGGTTATGTGCGGAAAAGAGATTTAAATCTGCTATGCTATTACTCGAAGAGATGGAAGCTATGGCTTATGTGCCAAATATTAGTACCTATACGATCAGGAATTGGAAGATGGAGAGATTGAGTTGGTGAACGACATGCAACAGGGAACAAATGAGATATGAGAAATTGTTGAGAAAGAAAATAGGGCAGTTGAGGTAGAAAAAGAATCACGGAAAGTTGATGAAAATGCTAATTCTCCTCAAACTGATGCTGATCAGCAAATATTACCTTTGTTGAAATGTAATAACTTAGCTGGGGAAATTAAGGAGGCAGATAGTCTTGTCAACAAACAAAGCATTGTCATTGAAACTAGCATGGAAAAATGTAAGAGGAACATTACTAATGGAAGGAGAATCAATTGAAACTTTTACAAGTGTTAGCTTAGCTATTTTGGATATTGATATTATCTCTGACATGCATGTGCAACAAGTTGGCATCAACAATGATCTAGGAAGTATCATCTCCTCCCAAATCACAAGTAATAATGTTGAGAATATGCATTAATGAAATGACATGAATGGTCCAGTGTTTCTAATACGGACATGGTGAATGAACAAACTTTGGTGACCACTGACATCCTTCAGAGAATCAATTTAGAAGATTCTGATCACAACCCCAAGATGAATGATGTAATTTTTGGAGAAGCTTGTAAGAAATATGTTGGGTTTCCATGGTAGAAAGCACTGATGCACAAAAGTATCCTTTTTAACAATATTGTACCACTTGTTGCATATCTTAATGCTATGGAAATTGCAGAGGCAACACTATCACACAATGAATCAATTGATAACACTATTAACAGCAGGAATGAAAGGAAAAAGAAATCAGCTTATATAACAAAACTTCGACCTAATTCCTACCCAATGACCAGGCTAAAGAAAAAAACGCAGAAGAACATAAGTTTGATCAATGTTACAAACTATAAAATTTTGGAATGCAAGAGAAGCACATCAAGATTTCAAACAGGATGCATATAAAAGCTTAAGAATAAAGTACAACCTTAGTATATTGGCAATGCTTGAAACTAGACTTGATGTACAACTAACTGAAAGAGCAGCAAGGTGTGTAAATCCTCTTATATTCATAATCTAGAAGATGCTTGCTATGGGATAATTTGTATTATGTATCTATGCATTCAACTCTCAAAAAAAATCTTATCAACTGATCAACTTGTTCACTACCATAATGTCCACAAGCCATTAAAAACCTCCTACTACATAACATTTATAACAGCCCGCATTTTACGTATCGGAAGATTATAAAATATATTTGTTTTATTCTCTAAGGGCTGGATCATTCTCATCTTTTAATATGTTGTTTATGGGGATGTGAGACGTGTCCATAATTTTTACCGATTTTGTTTGTGACCATTTTGCCCCTATCAGCCTTGTACAGGGCATAACTTTTGACACAGATCGAATCAGAGGGTGAGACCTGTGTCGTTGGAAAGGAATTGATGATTGCCTTCCCGTCGATTGGTTACATTAAGGATTTGGCTTAGCAGTTTGGGAGATATCGCTGTTTTAAGGTTTTTCAGTTGGCTATTCCGGTTTTGGAGCCTTGGTGGAATCCTATAAATAGGGGGTAAGAGTGGAGGGAAAAGGTTTACTTTTTCCCATTCTCTCATTTGAAGGCATTTGATCTCCTTCTTCTCTAACACTTTTCCACCATTAAAAATCCAAATCTAAGTAGGGAAATCATAGATCTACACCATTGGAGGCAAGATCTACATCATTTCAAGTGAGGATTCATCAAATCGAAGGGTTAGGAGCTATCTTCTCGCTGTTCGGAATTCTATTTCATCAATTTTACTTTGTTTTGGCTAATCGGTGAGTGATTTACATCTCTCACATGAATGCAATGAAGTATATGAGTGTTTGTGCATGTTTCTCATCAAATTGGAATATGTTACCATAGATTTACACCATTACATGTTCATTTTCATATGCATCACCCTATGATCTAATCTAACAAGTTCTAATCGTTAATTTCATGTCATTTTTACATGTTTATGTTAGTTAGATCACTCATTTTGATCATATGTTCATTTTAGTGGTTTTTGGGTGAGCTTTACATCATTTTTGTGGTAATCGTCATATTCATGTGGTTAGTAATGTTATGATATGTTTATGATTGTATTTGATGATTTTAGTTGAGTTGGTTTCGTCGGATTCGTCGTTTGGCGAAGTTTTGATCGAAATCGGAGTTGAATTGCAAAATATAGAAATTGGCTCGGCCATGGGTTGAATCGGCCAGGAGTTGATTCGGCCATAGGTTGAATCAGACCAAAGTGGATCGGATCGGATCAAAGTGGATCGGATCGGATCAAAGTGGATCGAATCGGATCAAAGTGGATTGGATTGGACCAAAGTGGATCGGACCGGACCAAAGTGGATCGGATCGGACCAAAGTGGATCGGACCGGACCAAAGTTGGATCGGATCATTTTGGACATCCATTTCCAGTCAGCCATTTTTTCTATTTCTAGGCAAGTTTTTCAGGGCGGACATTTCCGGTGATGATGTGACTTCAAAGTAAATTCGATTGGGAAGTTAGGAAGTGCTGAAATAATGCTATGGATTGCTTTGAACCTTATAAAGATGTTGGTTGGTTCAACAATGATGACGGCTTCGACAAGAGTCCAGAAGGGGATGTTCGAAGTGTTGGAGTGTTCTTTGGTCGAGGAGATGCAACAAATGTAGTTTCAACTCAAAGGTCATGAGATAGTGGATAATGGTTGCTCAAGAAGGTTGCTTGAGCTATGAAATGTCATCAAGGTTGGATGACTAGAGATGCGAAGGCTGAGAAGTCATCGTTCTCGTATGTTCTAGGAGGCTCAAAGTAGGGGTACAATGAGGGCACCCAAAAGACCGATTATAGGTCTAGTACCTTGGGTATCGTTGAAAGGCCTAGTTGTCAAGGTTGGACATATGGAGTTTATGCTAGAACTGGGTTTACCATTAGCCCTTGACATATGGCAAGGTTGGCCGTCATACGATTAACGGTGGTTTCAAAGCAGGATTGGAGGTGATAGCCAGAGTCGGTCATGGATGATAGGTTGTTCTATTTGTACTATCTCACATAGATTATCCAAAGTCGAGGGAGATGTTCTTTGAGTGCTTAACTGATATTGGTTTAGTCCTCTGGGGAGAGTACTTGGGGAATGTTAAACTCGACTAGGGTTGTCTGTGTGAGACTTATATAATCTGGGTGTTATGTGTTTTCTATGATTGAATGGGTGTTCTTGTTTCCATGGATGAATGGTTGAATTGTTATTGTAAAGGCTATCACTGACTGATTTAGGGAAGATAAGCTTGAGTTCTTCTTTGGTGTCGTGGGTAGAATAGTATGTTTATCTATCCCCTCTCATACACTTTATTGTTGAAGTTTGTTAGCTGTTTTTTCGCTCACTAAGAATGTTGTCTGACTCAAGGTTTTATGTAACCTCTTATTACCTTGGGTTGTTCATCCGATTGTAGATGGGCAGACTAAGTAACAGGTGACAGGTAATTCTTTAGTGAGGACGACGAGCTGATCGATGGCGAGCATGGGGCTCACGTACCAGTTTTACTACTAGCTAATAATTGGATTTCTGCTGTTTGCTTTTCTGAATAATGTAGTGAGGCAACTTTGTATAAACATTATTTCCAAGTTTGTGGATATTACGTTCTGGTTGTATGAAAGTCTTGTGTTTCTGCTTCACTATTATTATATGTTGTATATGTTATATTATATTTTATCCTTGCGCTGTGAGTTTACAATAGGTTCCGCTTGTGTTTACCTACCCTAATGATCATCCATGACTGCCTTGCACACCTTTCAGCGCATTATTTCTTTTGTATAGTGCGGGGGTTATGGGCGGTCGTTACATTTGGTATTAGAGCTCTGGTCAATGATTTTCGACCAATGTTCGAAGATGTAACCACGTATGAGAGACGTATTTGTAGATTTCAGTTGGATGCGTACTATATATATTAGAATATATGGTAGTAACGGTTGTTTTCCTTTAGCAGTTTTCCTTGAGGTGACTACTTATTCTAAATTGCATATTTAGAATGTGTAGACGAGAAACAAGACGAGCTGCTAGGGGATCCAATATTGGAGGGGGAAATGGTGGTGAACCTAATTATCCAGCCATGTTTGAAGCCATGGCAGAAGCAGTTATGCGAAGGGTACCCGCTCCAGTGGCGGCAACGGTAGATGTTGGTGTGTGAGTTCCTAGAGTAGTAGAATTTGCAAAGCTGTGTAAGCACTTTACATCTCTAGGGGGAAACCATTCAAGGTAACTGAACCAGCTGAAGAGGTTCAGAGGTGGATGGATTCGTGTGTTCGAATCTTTGGATACTTGGGTATCGAGGATGCAATAAAGAGAAAACTTGCATCAAGGCAACTGCAGAATAGGGCCATGGAATGGTGGAATTCTGTTACACTCATGACTCCAGAGGAAGAAATTTCATGGGAGCTATTCCAAGCTAAGTTTGAAACGAAGTTTATATCCACAGCTCAGAAATCTGCTCTATTCAAGAAGTTCATAGAGCTGAAACAGAATTGTCGTTCTGTGCTTGACTATATTTCTGATTTCGAAGCCTTGACTAGATACGCTCGTTCATACATTGGTACACCATATCAGAAGAATGAGAAGTTTTTCTTGGGCTTGGATGCCTGTATCGGAAAATCGTTAGTGGACCATCTTGATGATTCATTTGAGAAGATTGTGGAAAAAGCTATTCGTCATGAGAGCTTGTTTCCTAAGGAAGAAAATGTTATCGCTGCCACCAAAGAGGCTCAGAAACCACAGCAGGGTGGTAATACTGAGAAGAGGAAGCAGCAATAGCAAAGGGAAAAGATGGCCAAAAGAAACGCAAGAGTGAGGTGGTTTGCTTTAACTTCCAACAGAAAGGTCATTTTGCTAATGAGTGCAAGAATCCCAAAGTTGAGAAGAAGTGCTTCGAATGTGGGAAGCCTGGGCATGAGAAGAAGGATTGTCCGGAATCAGGTAAGGGCAAGCAAATTGTGAAGGCATATGATTTGGAAGCCATGCCAACTTCTTCGAAAGGTCCTACTACAAAGGAGAAGGGAAAGGGTGTCATGGTGCAAGATACTCTTTCAGTTAATGTGTTTCAGTTCATGTGCTTTTCGATACTGAAGCATCGCATTCCTTCATTTGCAATGAGATTGTGTGTCTCTTGGGTTTGGAACCTGAGATTTGTGATAGACCCTTCAAAGTGATTAATCCTATTGGGGGATTCATCAAATCTTTGCATGATATGTCATGGTCTAGTGCTGTCGAGTCATGATTGCTCTTTTGTGTGTGGTTGCTTTGTTCTTAACTTCACTGGGTTTGGGATCATCTTGAGCATGGATTGGCTCAAGAGGTATGCGACAAGGGTGAATTGCGAGAAGCTAGAGGTGAGGGTCGGGGATGTGGAAGGGTGAAAGGTGTTGATTAGATGTAAGTGCAAAGACGGGGTCTTCGTAAGTTATCTATATTCGCTTGGGATTCCATAAGAAGACCTGTCATCAGTGCTGATCGCAAATGAGTATATAGATGTCTTCGACGAAGTCAAAGGGTTGCCACCACATCATGAGATTGAGTTTAGGATAGATTTGGTCGAGGGTGATAAACCAATCGTTATGCAACTTAGGCAGATGACGCCTAAGGAATAGCGAGAGTTAGAGGTGCAAGTTAGAGACCTTTTGGGAAAATGATTCATTCGGAGGAGTGTATCCGAATGGGGTGCACCGGTCGTATTTGCAACTAAGGCAGATGGCTCTTTAAGATTGTGTGTGGGCTATCATGAGCTGAACAAGGTGACTAAGAAGAACAAGTATACATTGCCAAGGATTGATGACTTGTTCGATCAGCTTTACGAAGCCAAAGTGTTTTCTCAGATGGATTTGGCAACGGGATTTCACCTGTTGAGAGTGGCTAAGGATAGTGTGCCTAAGACTTCTTTTAGGACACCATCTGGTTTCTTCGAATGGTTGGTGATGCCATTCGGGTTGACTAACGCGCTAGCATATTTTGTGGATCTTATGAATAGAGTATTCAGAGACCAATTGAACGAGTTTGTGCTTGCCTTCGTGGATAATATTCTGGTTTACTCCAGAAATGGGGAAGAACATAAGACGCACTTGAGAGTTGTGTTAGAGATCTCGCGAAAGCATCAACTAGGAGCTAAGTTTTCCAAGTGTCACATATAGAAGAGTGAAGTGAGGTTCTTAGGTCACGTTGTTTTTGGAAAAGGGATCGCGATTGACCCCGCTAAAGTTGCAGCAATCCAGGACTGGGATTGACCTAAGAATGCGATGGAGGGTTGACAGGATATTACCGACAGTTTATCAAGGATTTCTCCAAAGTAGCTGCACCGTTGACAGGATTGACGAAGAAGAACCAAGTGTGCACATGGGATGCAAAGTGTGAACAAGCGTTTGGAATCCTGAAGAAGAGATTGACGAGTGCACCTGTGTTGACCATTCCAAGTGGGAATAAAGAGATGGCGGTATGTACCGATGCATGTGGTACTGGACTTGGAGCAGTGCTAATGCAGAAGGATAAGGTTATGGCCTATGTGAGTCGACAGCTGAAGCCGCATGAGAAGAATTACCCAACTCATGATTTGGAGTTGGCGGCGATTGTATTTGCTTTAAAGATGTGGAGACATTACCTGTTGGGAGTTCGATTCGGGTTGTTTATGAATCACAAATCGTTGAAGTATCTTTTCTCCCAAAAGGATTTGAACCTTCGGCAGCAAAGATGGTTAGAGTTTCAAGCCTCATATGATTTTGACATAGCCTATACTCTGGCCAAGGGTAACGCAGTTGCAGATGCATTAAGTCGAAGACACGCAAGTTTGGGAGCGATGTTTTCAGAATGGAAGAGCCTCAAGTACTTGGCAAGGTTCAATTTCAGGCCAAGGTGTGATTTGGAACCTGAAATGTTGGCGTGCTTGTCGATAAGACCTACTCTTATCGAAAGGATTGGCGAAAGCCAAAAGAAGGATGCGAAGCTTGTCGAGTTCATTCAAAAACTAGAACAGAAGATAAAGAGTTCAAGGTCGATCGAGAGGTTTGGCTTCGAAAGCAAGGACGATTAGTTGTTCTGGATATTAATGGATTGAGGGATGAGGTTCTGAGAGAATGTCATCACTCGAAGATGACGATTCATCCCGGTGGAAATAAGATGTATTAGGACATGAGGAGAGTCTACTACTAGGAAGGGATGAGGCGAGATATTGGAAAGTTCATTTCCAAGTGTATGAACTGTCAGTAGGTGAAAGCTGAATAGAAGAAGCCGAGTGGTTTGCTTCAGCCATTGGAAGTTCCTACGTGGAAGTGGGAGCAAGTATCAATGAATTTTATCGATGGACTATCTAGAACTAGGGCAGGAAACGATGGGGATTTTGTTCATCGTGGATCATTTGGCCAAAAGTGCGAGATTCATTCCTGTCAAGTCAACTAGGACGACATCGAAATTGGCTAAACTTTATGTGAAATGGATAGTTCTATTCCATGGTGTCCCAAAGAGTATAGTGATTGACCAAGATCCATTATTTATGAGTGGATTTTGGAAAAGTTTGCAGGAAGCTTTGGGAACCGAATTGTGCTTGAGTATGGCATATCATCCCCAAACTGATGGTCAGACCGAGAGAGTCAATCGAGTTTTGGAAGATCTCCTGATGGCTTGTGTGTTAGACTTTGGAGGATTGTGGGAAGACCATCTACATCTGGTTGTGTTTGCGTATAATAATAGCTACCAATCTAGCATTGGGATGGCACCATACGAAGCGTTGTATGGAAGGCCGTGCAATTCTCCAGCATGTTGGCTAGAAACTGGAGATAAGTTGGTATTTGGGCCTGAGATGATTAGAGAAGCCTCGGATTGTATCGAGACAGTTCGACAACGAATGAAGGCAGCCCAGGACCGTCAGAAGAGTTACGCCGACAAGCGTCGTAAGGACTTGGAATTCGACGTGGGAAATATGGTTTTCGTGAAAGATTCGCCGTTGAAGCACATGGATAGATTTGGTAAGAAAGGAAAGTTAGCTCCAAGGTTTGTTGGACCATTTCCGATAGTCGAGCGAATTGGAAAGCTCGCATATAGATTGGAATTACCTGAGAAGATGTCGAGTGTGCATAATGTGTTCCATGTGTCGTTTCTACGGTATGATTCGAATATAGTGGTATCTACAGAGTAGTACGATGACTTAGAGACCATAGTTTCGAGACCTCGTAAACCACTTCGTATTGTGGGAAACGACACGAAACAACTTAGAAGGAAGACGGTTAGGCTAGTCAAGGTGCAATTGAGTGAGGATGGAGGCGATTGTACACGGGAGATGGAAGAGAGCATGAGAGTGACTCATCCAGAACACTTCGTCAGTAGGACCCTTTGACATTGTATCTTCGTTATATCGTTGTATCTTGTTGTTGATTGTTAGAATTCCGCGTGCCAGGATAAGGCTATGGATACATGGCTTGATTGATGCTAGTTTAGATGATAGAACTGGCTTTTCATGGATGATAGGCATGAAGAATCGTTGTGATAACTTGGGTTTGTTTGGAATTTCGTGGTTGAAATTCTTAAGGGGGAGAATGTAACTGCCCGCATTTTACGTATCGGAAGATCGTAAAATATATGTGTTGACGGCAAAAAATGTCATAAACACCAAAGATTCCCAATTACTAGGAATTATAAATATGGTCGCATAGACAAGAACATTAAATAGAACATAAGCAGTATATAACCTGAGATTTATAGTGGTTCGGCCTCAGTGAGGGCCTACGTCCACTTTGAAGAGCTGGTTGGAATATTATTAATCACTTGGAAGAATTACAAGGTTGAGACTATCCCATGACATCTCATTACATTCACTTTTCATGATATATGATGTCATAATTATCATATATTGAATAATAAGGAAAAAGATGATTTTGTCATTCTTCTTCCTCAAAGAGGATATGTCATTAATGAAGCTTTATGGAGGTCTTAAAGCTCAAGAATCCATCCCTTTTGAAGTGTGAGACCACGGGGTATTTATAGGAAGTGGTTAGGTAGGGGTTAGGTAGGAGTAGGTAGAAATGGGTACCATCTTCCAGAAATTCGCACCACTTGTTGTCGGGCCTTGGAAATTCGCACCTGGGTTTAGGTGCGAAATTTTGCACCTGCTAGGTGCGAAATTTCGCGCTCGGCTGAGTGCGAAGTGGATTTTGGCGAGAGGCGTTGTCGAGGCTGGTTGGTTATTTTGTGGCGTCGAAGCTCCTCAACATGAAATGAAGGAATCCACCGTTTTGCTGGTCTGAAGTAAAGGAATCTGAGCTTCCGGCATGGAGAAAATCGGATGAATTTGGCGGTGCCCATAGTTTCGACCTAACCGGTTAGGTCGATCGCCGCTGTGATTGTGGGGCCCCGGACCTCCACGGGCGCTACGCCCGGACCTGCTTAACGGCTCGCCTTCGGCTCGGAGCACGGCTCGCCTTCGTCTGAGGGATGCGACATCCTGCTAGTGGCCATAATCGAGTCTTTTAATACTGGCCCCCTAGAAGATATTGGCGACACCTCCGGGCTGTAATATCACGCGATATGTTGAGTCGACCGTGTCTTGAGTACTTTTGGTGACCGGACCAAAAGGCCGGTTAACATTTGCCCCCCAAAGTACGTCTTGACTTGACATGATGTGCTTTGGAATGAAAATTGAGATGATAGTTGGGTTGCGGATTTATCCTGCAAGTTATAGGAAAAACATGTTAGTTAGCGGGCACGCTCGTTGGGGAATCGTGAGCGAGTCGTTGTTGGTTTGGTGTCGCACTCGCGTTGCTTAGTATCTGCATAGTGCTGTCGTCGTGCGTTTTAGGCGATTTGACACTTGTGGGGGATGTGCGTACGAGGGTGCTTTGATGATTGAGAATTTGGTGAGTACGCAAGTGGTCATTGATTCGTGATTGACTTGGTAGCTAGGGCTTCGAAGATAAGCAGATGTAGCTGTATTTTGCTGTACGATCTCGAATTCCAATCTTGGAACGTTCGTTTGGGGCATACCAATCCCCCGATTGCAGTTACTTCCTTTCTCCTCCTCTCTGGATAGAAAATCATCGTAAGGCATGAAGGATGCCGAACTACTTCTTTTGTATTTTGGATGTTCGAGGTGTTGTTAGGTTTTCGGGAGAAGGGAAGAGAGAGGTGGAAAGTAAGAGGGCTTTCAGATTTGGTACCCAAGAACATGGAGCGGCGTATCTTGGGAAACGGGATAGGGAATTTGTATAAAGGTTGCCAAGCATGTGTGAATACGGGATTGGGCTTTGTGTCCCAAATGCTTGTTAAATCTTTCACGCTCTTTGGGAGTTCGAATCTTGGTTGAGGAGATGACAACTAAGCCGACGCACGGGAGCACGAGACATAACTTATCACTCCAATGACTTTGTCGAGCCTAGTCTTTGATCATAAGTTTGTAAACTTAATCCTTGTCATGGCGCCATATGAGCGGGCAATGATTAGTGATTTTTGGTCTCACGACGCGTTCCTCAAGAAATGGATTGTCGGCTTGACGGCTTATATAAGATATCGACACGTAGTCGAGCTGTTAGTCTTGGGATCTAATCAGTAACCTAACCACGATGCGGCTGCATCTTGACTTAGGTGTTGCACTGGCGGTTGGTGATGGCCGTGGCGTTAGTTACTGAAGCTAAAGGCGGCCACCATGTTCCGGAGTATCAGTTTTTTGTGGAGTCTGGGTACTGATGGAAGTTGAGAAGCCTCCATGGCCTGAACTTTGGCTCCGGATTTCTTCCGTTGCGAGGTGAAGGTGCTCTAAACACGACGGCTCCATAGGATGCTGTGAAGATGGTGCCAGTGCAGAGACTGAAGGGGATCTTATCGGGTCTTGAGATTGCCAGGCCGGTAGGACAATCCGTCGAGGGTTTGCGCCAGGCCCGGGTACCTGCTAAATTTTGCTCAACGTCAGGGATGAGCTAGCAAGCTCGGATCGTTGCTCAATGTTTCATGTCTGTTCGGTGATTGGAGTTGAACGTAACACAATTGGTTGGCGAATGATTCTGGAAATGAACTTATGCGGACTGATCACTCGGATATGCACGCAAGATGCGGGCATATGGTCGAGTTGTTAGTCTCCAACCCAATTATGTTGGGGTCATTATCCGGTTCGAAAAATGGAACTGACGTTTGCTAGTAGCTACTGCCATAGTTATCCAAACTACTTGTCATCGCCGCGTTTCGATGCGCATGTAGGTATGCATCGAGGGGCGTGAGTTAGCTTCATGTTGCGTTTGAGTATGAGTTTGCTTGCAGGACGCTGAGGGTTTGCGAACCCAATGAACCAGCCATGGGAACTCGGGAACTTGCCTAAATTCTCCAACTCCTCGGGGAACTGGTGATTGTATCGGTCCCTCTGTCCTTTGGTTCGGTCTTCTACGCCCGGTCTACCTAGTATTGGCAGGTGGTTAGAAGTTTCCAAGACCCGAGCTTTTGGGTCTGGATCATCCTCGTGGCGAGGTGTATTTTCCTCTTTGAAATGGTTGCACCGAAGGTTGAGGCGATGGAAACGCCAGCGCGGGGGCTAGTAGGGATCCTCCCTAGGTCCTGCGATGAGCAAGCTGACGCAAAGATAGGTGGGGGACCGCCCCCGAGCTCGAGTACTTGTCAACTGAAGAGGTTGCGAGCGATGAACCCTTAAAAGTCAAATAGATACTTCTTTTGCTGGACTACCCCCCTTTGGAGCGGAGGTTACACCGAGCTTTGCACCCACGCCTCCTTAAGCATCCGGGTCCCGGTTAGAGTTATAGCGGGAACACTCTGGAGAAGTAGAAGGAACCGTGGACTTCGGGATACCAAATTCATGTGAGCCTCTTTAGAGGAGGAGAAGTTGTGGTTGACCGGGCATAGCTGATGTAAGCGGGTAAGCAATGCAAGCTGTGGTGGAGAATCAAGAAGCCCAGCTGGTGGCAAAGTTGGAGGGGAAGACGAACAGGATGAGGCTGCCATACAAGATGCCCGGGCAAAGTCTAGTTAGGATGCCCAGGAGAAATCTGCTGCCGTGGTGGCGAGGAGGTAGGCCAATGCTGAGGCGGAGAAGGAGAGGGCCTCTGAGTAGGCTAGGAATAAGGAGAGCCGTCGGTGATGCCCGCTAGGATAGGGCGAGAGGACCCTTAGCACACTTGTAGCGGATGCCATTATGTGGCTCTGGGCCAGGCACTTAGCTGATCAGAAGATTACCGAAGATGCTGAGAAGAGAGCGGAGTTAGGCGCCAAGAAGGCTTAGGGAGACACCTATGTTGGATTGGTCCTTACTTCTTACATCGTCCCTAAGCCGTTGTCATGTGTTGCTCTCGGGGAGGCTATGATAATTACAAGCGGCGAGGATCATGGCGGAAGGCGCACGTTAATGCCTCATAAATCCATTACTCTTGTGTAAAGTAGAGGAGGAGGAAGCAGTTCTAGAAGGAAAGGGCCCATCATTGGTGGTGACCTTCCTGTATCGAACTTGTATAGACAAAATAAAAGAAAAGAAAAGGATGAGTAACATCAGTAGTTGTTAAAAGGATTAAAGATACTTTGGGTTAGGTGAACCAATAGTATATGCGAGTGCAGTCCTCGCTTTTGGTCCTTAAAGACATGGTGTGGTATTCATGAATACACTATCATAAGAGAGGAGAGATGTTAGACATGTAGTTTGTCTTACGTGTGCGTGAAATGGAATATGAATAAGTAAAGATTGCATTTCGTGTTAAGTGTTCGAACATTCTTCTCATGTTTTCCGGCGTCTCGTAATTGCACAAGCGTACTTGTTGTTACACCAACAGGAATGCAATCAGAGACCGCGCTAGGGGTTGATTGTTCCAGAGGGGTGTGATTGTGTGTCGTGCCTTGGGTTGTTGTTCTAGAGGGGTGAGACAGAGTACTGCGCTCTGGGTTGTTGTCCCAGAGGGATGAGATAGAGCACAGGCTTCTAGTATGTTTCCCTCAGCTCTAGAAACCTGTAGTTTGCGAAGCCAGGCTTGAGCGCCTGCAGTTTTTTCTTAGGTTTCTTGGGGATATCCCAAGTGTAGCGAAGGCGTATAATGTCGCGTTATGCAGTCCGTCCGGTGTGTGGCTTTCCCGTCGTTCATCGGGTTGGAGCGAGGGACGGCCTCGTTTATTCTCCGGAGAAAAGCTCCGATCATCAGCACGTAGGGTCCGATCGGGGCCATGAGTTGCCCTAATCCTTTAGGGCTTCGGGGAAACGATTTAATGTCGGTCTCGGTGTTGCACCGAGATTCGACAGGTACCCGTAGCCAGGGGGAAATATACAATGCTCCCGGTTGTTTGTTGGGCGGCCCCAAGTCGCGTGGGACTTGGGCGAACGATTTTTCCTTGGCCTCGACCTTGGGCCGAGGTTAGAGTAAGAGGTTATCGATACTCGGTCACGCCGCGAGGCGGCGACTCGTGTGGCGTGGCCGGCTCCCATGCCCGGGGCACTGGTCGTTGCCAATGTTGTTTGGCCTCGATGTTGGATCAAGGTTTGGATAGCGGCACCGGCTCCCATGGTTGGGGAACCGATGTGGCGATCAAAGTTTGAATGCAAGCTTCTTGTCAGGATTAATCAGAAAAGTCATACACGGAGCAAACATGGAAGGGATACAGGAAACTAAACATCACTCCTACAAATATCTCTGGTAGTAGTAGCCTTTTCAATGCCTCGAATTATAGGAAATCAAGACATCGTTGGAAGGCCTGAATTGATTGTTTACTAGGTTATGTAGAGTAGAGGCGAAGATGTTCGTTGTTCCATGCCCTTGGGAGATCGGCTCCGTCCATGGTTGAGGGTTTGAAAGTTACATCGCTGAGCTTCCGTTGTATGAGTGCGGGTCTTCCTAACGAGGGGCGAGGCCTGGTGGTGGAGGAAAGACCTGTTGTAAGACGAGGTTGCCAATGTTGAGGTCCTTATGGCGAAGTCTGGAGTTGAAGTATCGGGCTACTCGTTGCTGATTAAGGCTTGATCCAGGGTACTAGTTCCCAGGTCGGAGATGTTGATCCAGTGTAGTGCACTTGTGTATACGAATTAGCCGTAATGGTTGACTATAGGTCGGAAAGAAGCCATTTGGAGGGCTTACAGCACTTGAGGCCTGATAACAACTAGATCGGTGCAAAAGGCGACCCGCGCAAGGTGAGTTATGAGGCATGAATGCTCATTGTTGCCACAGTCCTGACGAGCCGAGCGGATATCTTGAGGGATTAATTGTTGGTCGAGTTTTTGTTTAGTGGGAATATCTGATTAGCATTGAGTGGCTTACAGACCCTATGTAGTGCGGATCTCCGATGTGCGTCGAGTGGCTCGAAGGTCCTGCGTAGTGGGAACCCCTGATGAGCATCGAGTGGTTCGGAGTTTCCATGCGGATGAGTTCCTCAATGTTGTTCTGCAAGTGGCGAAACATGTTCATGTTGTATCTACGGACGGTGTAGAACTGACAATATCCTGTAGAGTCCCCTGGCGCGTTCGTTGGACATTTAGGTATGGGCCTTTTGCATGGTTGGGAGTTGTAGGCTGCGAGATAGATTTTCTCGGGGGTGTTGTTGAAAGCAGTATAGATATGGAAGGACGGAGGTCGAAGACACTTCCTCTTGCTATTGCGACTACCTTTGACGTTGTCGGCGTGAGCAAGATTGTGCAGAGTGGTGGAATCAGAGTTGTTGGAGCTCTGGGCGTTATCATAAGGCAGGATGTTGAGGGTTGGAACTTGATTCCTTTTCGCTAGATTTCGGCATAGGAATTGGTCAGCACTTATGCGGAAGATCTTTTGAGTCCTTGATTGTCTTTGACCGGTCCAGGCTCTAAGTTTGAAATCAGGTGGCATGCCCTTTGTAAGCTGGACGAGCGTGACCCGAGGAGTGGGTTCCTTGACTTCGGCAAAAGGGGTGTTGGATTTTGCGAGATGGCCTTTGAGAGTTCACAGGTGCCTTGGTAACTGTTCGAGACTAAGAGGATGTCTCTGGTTGTCACGACGTGCATCTTGGATTGCGCGACCAGTTTTTTGGCGAATTAGGAAGTCGGGAGAACCCGGATAGAGACGTCTTGGATAAGGACGGGGGAGTACTTGCTCTTTATGGTGTCGGCAATGTGTAATGAGCCCACGTGCCATTTGTGGCAGCTATTGAAGCTTCGAGAATCATGGCTTCTTTAAGTATGAGGCGAGCGTTAGCATGTCAGAGTGCTGGCGCCACTAGCACCATTTGGTATTATGGCTGGCCGAAATGAATAGGTTACGCCTCGTACCGCTTTCGCAGACGTCGTGGGCGTGCCCCCGCGATTCCCTTACGATCCATGGATCGTGTCGACGACAATCGGAGGTTGGGCTCCCCCAGCATTATACAGGTCGTGATATGGTCCTGGACTTTGGATCCTAGCGCACCTTCTTGGCAGAAGGACTTTGGCATTCCGGGAGTCTCCAACTTCGGTTGCATGATGTTGTGGAAGTCAGTTGAATTGAACTTGGGCCCAGTTGGATGCTAGAAGCTTAGGTGAAAAGTACGAACTCATAGCAGTTTGAGTCCGCTTAGCGGAGGCTTGAGCGTCAAAGCCAGGGACGGCCGGGATGATGCATTCCGCTTCTGGTGGTGACCCGGATATTGCAGATATTAGAGGTCAGTCGTGCCTTCATGGAATGCCACATGTGGTCCTAGTGAGTGGATAATTCCTGGAATGTACTAACGGATGACACCTGTGATCTGTGACCCATTTTCGAAAGCAAGCAATTGATTTCGATTGCCCATAGTGGCACTGGTGCCCCTTGTGCTAACGTCCAAGTTGGGAGTTGGATGATTGAGAGGAAGGTCCTGTTGGATTCCAACTGGTGGGGCCACATCGAGCATAATTCTGACTCATGAAATAATGGGAGGAGTACCATCAAAAGCTGCACACGTTGATGCTTGAGCAACATTTCCAACTGCAAAGCCTGACCAATAGAAGCACATCGAGCTGGAGCGATGTCGGGATTAGGGGTGCCCCCGAGTGTAGCGGGGCCGACACCATTCCAAGGAGTGGCGTCGGCTAGTCAGTTAGTTCGTGGGGTTGCCACCAAGTCCCGGGTCGATGGTGGAGGAGCATCGGTACTTGCCTCCGTAATGCATGCTTGTCCAGTCGGATCTGAAGTGCTTCTTATCATGTCTTCAATTCTGGCGAGGAAGGTATTGAAAGCTTCTTCCTACCGCTCTAGTCAAGCTTTCAGATTGGTGGTAGGATTATTGATTGTTCTTTTGATGCCCCCCTCCCCGAGTGATGTAATTCGATGGAGGTCTGGTTTTGGTATAGCTGTCGAGTTTGGGCGAGTTGGTGTGCACCCCGATTCGGAAGCACTTTGGTCCGACGAGCTGCTGGAAGAGCGGGACTCTGGTTGCGAGTGGAGATAGTTGGGCTCTTCTGAGTTGATGGTTGGTTACACGGTCCCATTTGTTACCATGTTCCTTGGCCGTAAGTGATGATGGTTCGATCATCATCTCTTTTACGTCGTTGTTGCTGTCGCCATACGAATGTTGGAGTGAATGACGATGTTTTTAATGAGACTGAACTTTCTTCCTTGACGTGGGCCCTTAGCTTTGAAGGGAGAAATTTCCGATGCGGTGCGCCGTGAGCGGGCGCTGTTCTGGGCAAGCTGAAGTAGAATGACGATGCGTCGACTTTTTTTTTAAGTTGGAGCATAAGGTTGTTGATCTTCAATGCCCAGTGCGAGAGTTGCAATCTCATATTTCTTATTAAGCGTGTGAATTTATGCTTGAGCCGCAGGAGCTTCGGGGTACACAAGTGGAAGAAGATCCGTTTCGAAGCAGGTCCTCCGCCACTCGGGGCTGGTGAGAGGTACCAGGTTCAATTGCGACCAATGGGGATGGGCGTTAGGTTTTGCCGGAATTCTGCTCAACGCTGGCGAGAGTCATGATGCTCTTTGGATGTACTGCTCAAGGAGCTTCTCGTGGATAGGCTTTTCGATTACATCTTTGAATTAATGACAATTATTAGTATTGTGCCCGTACATGTCATGGTATCGACAGTACTTGTCGGTCTTCCTCTCATGACTAGTGGATTCCTTGTTGTACGACTTCTTGTATTGGAGCGCATTGCACGTTTCCCAGTAGATTGTTTCCAAGTATTCATTCATCGGGGTGTAGATCTCGTACGTCCTATGAGAGCCAGACTTCTTGGGTTCCGTAGGAACTTGGCCGTTGTTGCGGTCGCCTTGCCTACTGTTATTCGGCCTTTGTTTGTGGTGACATGCCCCCTTGTCCTTATCAAAGAGATTCGCTATCTATTTCCCTTTGATGTTGTCATTTATGGTATCCGCATGTGGATTGTTGGAGTAACACCCCACCTCCGCTAGGGTCACTCACAAAGGGAACGCACTAGTTTCGGAGGAGCGTTATTGAGGTAAACAAACACAGAAATATTACAAGACAGAAAATAAATAAAACAACGGAAGAATCAAAAGATAAATTTAATTATTTTTAAAAAGAGTCAAAGCCTTTTACATCGAAAGTACCAAATAGCCAAAGTCATTATTTTCCATTACAACAAATTCTGTCTTGCATAAATAAAGAAGCATAATCTTAAAACAACAAAAGTAGCTTAATTCCCCAAAGGTAGCAGAAATGCAGCCACAACATAGCTCAAGAAAAAACCGTACATGAGCTAAACCGAAAGCGAGCGAAATTCAAGCTAAGTGCTAGAGTTTCCTCCCTAAGATCCTGGGGGGGCGGAACGGAAGAAAAAGAGGCGAAAGGAAATGGGTCAGTCATAAAGACTGCTAAGTCCTAGTGACTTTCAACATAAAAACAGGTAAAGGTAACATGACATGTATAAACTGAAAGTAAACATAAGGATGATGACAAGATGGGCAAGATAGACTAAGATAGCATGATAATTCAAGTGTAACCAAGTATAGTATCACATATTCAAGGTTCGCTGCATCAACTGTACTAGAATCCAAACCCATGTTTTATATTAATCACGAAATAATACCTTGGCCCAATATCATGAAATGACCTATTTCTAGGTCCAATGAAACGATCCACTAGTCGATCGGCTCCCTACAAGTTCTAGCTTGTTGTGTGTCTGTGTCATACGGCCCTATCACGAATGTAGTCACCTATGCTAGGTCCACCATAGGGTGTATCAAGCCCTAGGGTGCCAACCACTGACACGAATCAAGCATGCACAGATAAACATACTGATGCCCAATGCCTGCTTTTTCAACTCCGGACCACGTGCACGACCATAACCCTCCTGAACCTACACTGGTGCACCAACACAGTCGTCGTTCTGGTCGCTTACAATCAGCCCAGTAATCGTGCCCCACCCTGCCTAGTTCCAGGGTACCATGATACATCTAGTGGGTTACTGCTGAAATGGACCGCGTAACTAGGGTTTCCGACCAATAGGTTGTGTTTTAAATTCGTGACATATGCCTTATCAGTCTAGCATGTCAGGTTGGTTAAGTTTTGTCATTCAAGTTCGTGACTTAACACGTCTATGTGTCATGTCAAAATTGGCTAAGTGTTGTTGTTCAAGTTCATGACTTAGCCCTATGAATCAGGTGTCAAGTTGGTTAAGTGTTGTCTTTCATGTTCATGACTTAACCTTATCATGTGGCATTAATTCATTAGTGCACCCCAACCTCTCATATCAGACATGTTGCTGTGGTCACTAGATATGCTGGGCAGTTCCGGGCAGATTTACACCACAACTCAGTCTGACCTCGGGTTTTCAAGCGCGATATGACCAACTACCCACATTGGATCCTATTGTTGCAGTAACTTTATTTGCCGGGCGGTTCCGGTTAGAATTACACTGCAAACTCAAGCCAACCTTGAGTTGGCCATTTTCAAGTTCATTCTAGTGTCATGTCCATGTTCAAGATTCATGTCAAGAAAATGTCAAGTTTCATGGCGAGTTTCATGCCAAGTTTCCTATAATTACCAATTTTTCCCAACGTTACCCCATCTAAATATTAGGCTAACAATCTTAGCCTAATTTTCGGTTCGCATGATTTTTGACCTATAATATTAGGCTAAAAACTTAGCCTAATTTAATGTGCACAAAATTTGCATAAATAAATTCATTAACATAAACATGACATAGGTGTAAACTTGGCATTCTCGGCATAGTCAATATGAACACCATAGGTGTGTACTTGCAAAATAATCAACAATAATATCATATGTGTGATCTTGCAACGTAGACTAAATCAACATACATATATGTGAATTTGCAACATAGACTAAATCAACTTACGTATATGTGAACTTGCAAATCAATCACGAGCATGTGAATAAGTGTGAGCTTGAAATATGACATAGGTTTAACATATACACATAAACATGTAGATCTAACACTTGGACACATATGTGATATGATTTTTAACCTAAAACTTGCATAACATGATAAACTACACAACTTGTAATAACAAGTTATACTCCAATATACATATGAATAGACTTACTCATTAATTCCCAATTCAATAAAATAGAATATCATTCAATTTAACATATAACATAATAAACATTGTTCTATTATCAATTTATTTCCAAGGAATAACACAACTGAATAAATTGAGTAAAACATCGCAGACATATAGATCTGATAACATTATGAACATGAAAAGGTTTGAATAATAATCTAGGTTCAAGAACATGGATAGATCTAACTTAAATAGAAAATCTCCAAAATCAAGATCCAAGGACAAATAAAGAAAATAGGTCTGAATAGAAAATCAAGCTTAGATCCAATTTCATAGTCATAATCCTAGGCAATAACCTCATGGTCATGAATCATAGGTGATTAGCCACAATTGTCCTTGTCATAGTCATCGGCAATAGTCTTATGTTCACAGTCATAGTCTTATGTTCACAGTCATAGGCACAGGCATAGTCTTATGTTCACCGTCATAGTCCTTGGCCACTAATCAATAGCTTCAATGTCATAGGCATGATAATGTTATGAAAGAGTTTGATTTACAATGTGAATAAGCCCAAACTGATTTCAAAGCAATATTCCCAAAAATTCAAGATCCAAGATGAACAAGAATAGATATGAATCAATTATCATACATAATCCAATTCCAATTTACAACATGTCCATATTAAGTTTATAATTTTTATCTAAAAGTAACTTAAACTTACAGATCATGGTCTAAGAAATTTAGATGTAGAAGTCAAGTCTAGAAATTTGTCGTTGAATTGTTGAATCGTTGAATCTTGCTTTGATTGTAGAAGCAAATCCCCAATATGAAATTCCTAGCCGTAGTCTTCAAGAAATAATCTTCGCGTTTTAATTTATCTTAATTTAATTTAGAGGAAGAAGAAGAAGCCATGTTCATCAAGAATTCGTGCAGCATAAGGTTAGAGAAGAATGGTGTAAAGAGAATGAGGCTGCTTATATAGGATTAGGCAGATGAATCTGGACAGAAAATGAGATCAGATACATCAGAATGCATCAGGTTCAGAAAATGGGTTCGGGAGGCAAGTCGACCCCCAGGCCGACACTATGATCGACCTGGTCCCTGGGAGGTCGACACTATGGTCGACCCCCAGGTCGACCTGGTCCTGGGCGGGAAATTTCCCGCCCAGCCTGTTCTGGGTTTTGAATTCGAATTTGAATTCGAATTTTCGAGCTGTTTTCAATTCTGAAAATTTCTGAAACTTCGGAGGGTCATATCTCCCTCATACGGACTCCGATTTTCGAAAACTCGGACTCGTTTTCAAGCAGAATTTCGAGACGAATGCAATGGCGCAACCCGTTTCCCCTAATTCTTATTTTAAAATTTAATTCTGCCTTGATTTATGGTTTTAACATGTTATTAAAATTCGGGTTGTTACATTCTCCCCTCCTTAAAGGATCTCGTCCCCGAAATCTTCAAGTTAAGAAGAATGAATCCTATCATCCAATCATCCATCTACTCAGAAATCATCCACCAACATCATTGTCCATAAAATATTTCTAATTCTATATGAACATATGCAGAAAGTGTTTGTATATGTTCCTTATCTAATGCAAATGATCAGGCCTGATTGATCTTCTTAATGCAAATCATGTTTAGTGCCATGAAATCAACATGTATGCAAATAGTCCTAGTGACATAAACATTATATGTGTGCACAAACATCCATCCATATGCAACATTCACATCATAACACATTTAATTTTATCCATAAACAAGTATAAACACTCATGCATATGCAATACGAAAATGTGTCTGAGCCGATCGATTGCCTAATGTGTGTTATGCAACCACGAGCAACCACTTGCGACCACTTGCAACCAATTGCAAACATCAACCATAACATGTTTCAATCACATATTTACATCCAAAAGGGTTCTACCTAAGGTTCTCAAGATAGGGTTGAGAAGATAAGCAAGAAAAAACAAAGCATCTAGGAGAAGAAGTTAAAGATGTACCCTTAGAAGGTCCTGCTTGCGGGCCTTGCCCTTGCTTCTTAAGGCAGTTCTTGCTGATATGTCCAGTTTCACCACACTGAAAACATGCTCCCATCTTCATCTTCTTCTTTCTACAATCCTAGACTATATACCCCTCAATACCACAGAAGTGGCATTTTCTTTTCTCATGTGTCTTGTTATCATTATTGTTGTTGTTGTTCTTGCCTCCTTTCTCGGAGCCAACCTTTTTGTTTTGAGACTCATTCGCCTTGACCTCCTTCTTTCCATTCTTGTCTTCTTCATTTAAGAGTGCCATGTCTACTAACTTTTCGTAAGTAGCCCCCATAGGTACGTGGGTCATAGCCAAGCTGTGAAGTGGCTCATTCAATCCTTTGACAAAACGGAGAGCCTTCTTATGAGGGGTATTCACTAAGTCCAATCCAAACCGAGCCAGCTGATTGAACTGATTGACGTACTCCTTGACCGTCATACTTCCTTGCTTAATAGATAAGAATTTTTCCAGCTGTAAACTTCGTTCAGGTTGCAAGAGGAATTTCACCTCAAACCTTACTCTGAAATCCATCCATGTTTCAACCGGCCTCTCGGTGTTAGTGACTTCCCACCAATAGGAAGCTTCGTCTTTGAGCAACCATACCACCAACTGTACTTTCTGCCTATCGTCCACCTCGAAGATAACAAACAGATCCTCAGTTTCTTTGAGCCAGCTCCTAGCTTCTACGAGTGATTCAGTTCCCTTGAAATCCTTTCCACCCATGGCCCTAAAATCTTTACAAATCTTTGAGAAAGCAATTGCACAGGGAGGGGAGAAGGAAGAATCGCTGCAGCTGGAGGAGGAATATCTGTTGGACCTGCATCGTTGGCCCTAGCCTCTAAGTACCTCCTGAACCAGCCAGGTATTGGCATGCCATCTGGAAAGTTAAAATTCCTAGACATGATGAAATGAAAAAAAACAGATTTAAACGAGGAAACAAAGGATAGTGCTAATGGCTTTTGGGGAATAACCTTTAAATAAAACAAGACTTTTCTTGAAAAAATGCTTCTTTGTAAACGGTTTTGAAAATAGTCTTAGAAGGTTTTTCAAAACTTTTGCCCAGTCCGGTAACCTTCTGCTCTGATACCAAATTTAACACATTACCTCCACTAGGGTCACTCACAAAGGGAATGCACTAGTTTTTGAGGAGCGTTATCGAGGTAAACAAACACATAAATATTACAAGACAGAACATAGATAAAACAATGGAAGAATCAAAAGATAAATTTCATTATTTTCAAAAAGAGTCAAAGCCTTTTACATCCAAAGTACCAAATAACCAAAGTCATTATTTTCCATTACAACAAATTCTATCTTGCATAAATAAAGAAGCATAATCTTAAAACAACAAAAGTAGCTTAATTCCCCAAAGGTAGCAGAAACGCAGCCATAGCATAGCTGAATATGAAACCGTACATGAGCTGAACCAAAAGCGAGCGAAATCCAAGCTAAGTGCTAGAGTTTCCTCCCTGAGAACCTGGGGGAAAACGGAAGAAAAAGAGGCGAAAGGAAACGGGTCAGTCATAAAGACTGGTAAGTCCTAGTGACTTTCAGCATAAAAACAGGTAAAGGTAACATGACATGTATAAACTGAAAGTAAACATAAGGATGATGACAAGATGGGCAAGATAGACTAAGATAGCATGATAATTCAAGTGTAATCAAGTACAGCATCACATATTCAAGGTTCGCTGCATCAACTGCACTAGAATCCAAACCCATGTCTTATATTAATCATGAAATAATACCTTGACCCAATATCATGAAATGACCTATTTCTAGGTCCAACGAAACGATCCACTAGTCGATCGGCTCCATACAAGTTCTAGCTCGTTGTGTGTTTGTGTCATACTGCCCTACCACGAATGTAGTCACCTATGCTAGGTCCACCATAGGGTGTATCTAGCCCTAGGATGCCAACCATCGACACGAATCAAGCATGCACAGATAAACCTACTGATGCCCAATGCCTACTTTTTCAACTCCGGACCACGTGAACGACCATAGCCCGCCTGAACCTACACTGGTGCACCAACACAACCGTAGTTCTGGTCGCTTACAATCAGCCCAGTAATCGTGCACCACCCTGCCTAGTTCCAGGGTACCAAGATACATCTAGTGGGTTACTGCTGAAACGGACCGCGTAACTGGGGTTTCCGTCCAATAGGTTAAGTGTTGTCATTTAAATTCGTGACTTAACCCTTATCAATCTAGCATGTCAGGTTGGTTAAGTGTTTTCATTCAAGTTCGTGACTTAACCTGTCTACATGTCATGTCAAAATTGGCTAAGTAATGTCGTTCAAGTTCATAACTTAGCCCTATGAATTAGGTGTCAAGTTGGTTAAGTGTTATCTTTCATGTTCATGACTTAACCCTATCATGTGGCATTAATTCATTAATGCACCCCAACCTCTCACATCAGACCTGTTGTTGTGGTCAATGGATATACCGGGCGGTTCCGGGCAGATTTACACCACAACTCAGTCTGACCTCGGGTTTTCAAGCGCGATATGACCAACTACCCACATTGGATCCTATTGTTTGCAGTAACTTTATTTGCCGGGCGGTTCCGGTTAGAATTACACTGCAAACTCAAGCCAACCTTGAGTTGGCCATTTTCAAGTTCATTCTAGTGTCATGTCCATGTTCAAGATTCATGTCAAGAAAATGTCAAGTTTCATGGCGAGTTTCATGCCAAGTTTCCTATAATTACCAATTTTTCCCAACGTTACCCCGTTTAAATATTAGGCTAACAATCTTAGCCTAATTTTCCATCCGCATGATTTTTGACCTATAATATTAGGCTAAAAACTTAGCCTAATTTAACGTACACAAAATTTGCGTACACAAAATTTGCATAAAGAAATTCATTAACATAAACATGACATAGGTGTAAACTTGGCATTCTCGGCATAGTCAATATGAACATCATAGGTGTGTACTTGCAAAATAATCAACAATAATATCATAGGTGTGATCTTGCAACGTAGACTAAATTAACATACATATATGTGAATTTGCAACATAGATTAAATCAACTTACATATATGTGAACTTGCAAATCAATCACGAGCATGTGAATAAGTGTGAACTTGAAATATGACATAGGTTTAACATATACACATAAACATGTAGATCTAACATTTGGTCACATATGTGATATGATTTTACAACCTAAAACTTGCATAACACGATAAACTACACAACTCGTCATAACAGGTTATACTCCAATAGACATATGAATAGACTTATTCATTAATTCCCAATTCAATTAAATAAAATATCATTCAATTTCACATATAACGTAATAAACATTGTTCTATTATCAATTTATTTCTAAGGCATAATATAACTGAATAAATTGAGTAAAACATCGCAGGCGTATATATCTGATAACATTATGAACATGAAAAGGTTTGAATAATAATCTTGGTTCAAGAACATGGATAGATCTAACATAAATAGAAAAATCCCCAAAATCAAGATCCAAGGACAAATAAAGAAAATAGGTTTGAATAGAAAATCAAGCTTAGATCCAATTTCATAGTCATAATCCTAGGCAATAACCTCATGGTCGTGAATCATAGGTGATTAGCCACAATTGTCCTTGTCATAGTCATAGGAAATAGTATTATGTTCACAGTCATAGGCATAGGCATAGTCTTATGTTCACAGTCATAGGCATAGGCATAGTCTTATGTTCACCGTCATAGTCCTTGGCCATTGATCAATAGTTTCAACGTCATAGGCATGATAATGTTATGAAAGAGTTTGATTTACAACGTGAATAGGCCCAAACTGATTTCAAAGCAATATTCCCAAAAAGTCAAGATCCAAGATGAACAAAAATAGATATGAATCAATTATCATACATAGATCCAATTCCAATTTACAACATGTCCATATTAAGTTTATAATTTTTATCTAAAAGTAACTTGAACTTACAGATCATGGTCTAAGAAACTTAAATGCAGAAGTCAAGTCTAGAAATTTGTCGTTGAATTGTTGAATCGTTGATTCTTGCTTTGATTGTAGAAGCAAATCCCAAATATGAAATTCCTAGCCGTAGTCTTCAAGAAATAATCTTCGCGTTTTAATTTATCTTAATTTAATTTAGAGGAAGAAGAAGAAGCCATGTTCATCAAGAATTCGTGTAGCATAAGGTTAGAGAAGAATGGTGTAAAGAGAATGAGGCTAGGAGGCTGCTTATATCGGATTAGGTAGACGAATCTGGACAAAAAACGAGATCAGATACAATAGAATGCATCAGGTTTAGAAAATGGGTTCGGGAGGCAAGTCGACCCTCAGTTCGACACTATGGTCGACCTGGTCCCTGGGAGATCGACATTATGGTCGACCCCCAGGTCGACCTGGTCTTGGGCGGGAAATTTCCCGCCCAGCCTGTTCTGGGTTTTGAATTCGAATTTGAATTCGAATTTTCAAGCTGTTTTCAATTCTGAAAATTTCTGAAACTTCGGAGGGTCATATCTCCCTCACACGGACTCCGATTTTCGAAAGCTTGGACTCGTTTTCAAGAAGAATTTCGAGACGAACGCAATGGCACAACCCGTTTCCCCTGATTCTTATTTTAAAATTTAATTCTGCCTTGATTTATGGTTTTAACATGTTATTAAAATTCGGGTTGTTACAGTTGGGAAGACTGGCCCTGGGAAGTCGGTTTCATCTCGCCTCTTCTTGACATAAGTATTGCCTAGCCTTTTCATGGAAAGCATCGAGGCTTTTTGGCTTTTTCCGATTGGTCCATGTCCCGAATTCGGAAGTAGGGAGGACACATTTGGCTAGTTGACAGAGTACGGTGCAAGGATATGGATCCTTGACCTCGACGAGCGAGACATTGAACAGGGAGAGGTAGATTTTGCGCGACTTGGCGGGTCCTTGGCATAGGTTAGACAAGGTGAGGGCATTCTTCAGAGTCGGGATGTGCACTCTGAATTGCTTGACCAATTCTGCTGCTAATTGGCCGAATTTGTTAATGGAATCGAGTGGGAGGAGAGAGAACCATAACAAAGCGGTTCCTGATAAGAAGGTACATGGGTCTGTTGTGCCATCATAGAGCGGCATCTGTGGCATGCTGAAGCAGTGTGGCCATTCAGCTTCATTTACTCTCCTGGTGAAGGGGTTGCGCCTAATGTGCGCTTCCTATGAATCATGCATGTTTCCTCGCCTCTCCCTCATGATCCTTCGGACCATGTCGGGAAGTTATTTTGGAATGGGATCCATCATCGGGACCCATGGGTTTTGGCGAGGTTCCGGGGTCCTATTGTGAGGGCGTTTCATATGATGGACGTCCGAATTGTCTTCCTCCATGTCCTTGACTTCTATAATCAAATCTTGATGAAGAGCGGATTGATGCGGATCCTGTTCTGGAAGAGTGCGGGCTATTGGAATAGCGGTCCCATCATCCTGATTAGTGGTCATTGAGTTTTGTCGAGGAAGAGGTTGGTTCGTAGGATTTGGTCCTTCATTGATAATCAAGCGAGAGCGGTCTCGGTACTGTGCTCCCTTACTATATGTGACTATAGTTCGGTCGCTGTAGCCGCTCCCATTGCCATTGGCGTAGCCATTGTCGAGAGTGTTGGTGCAAATGGTGACGTGGTTGATGAGACTAAACCTCCTTCTTTGTCTGTCGGAGGCGGAGTCGAGGCTGAGTGAGGCGGGGTCGAGGCCGAGTGAGGCGGAGTTGAGGTCCGTGGGAGGCGGATTCGAGGCTAAGGTCCGCGGAAGGCGGAGTCGAGGCCGAGGTCCGCGGGAGGCGGAGTCAAGACTTGAGGTCCACGGTAGGCGGGATCGAGCCACGGGGTCCGCGGGAGACGGAGTCGAGGTCGAGTGAGGAAGAGTCGAGGTCAAGGTCTGCGGGAGGTGTAGTTGAGGCCGAGTGAGGCGGAATCAGGGCCGAGGTCCGCGCGAGGCGGAGTCGAGGCCGAGGTCCGCAGGAGGTAGAGTCGAGCCTCGAGGTCCGCGGTAGGCGGAGTCGAGCCACGAGGTCTGCGGTAGGCGGAGTCGAGCCATATGGTCTGCAAGAGACAGAGTCGAGTCTGAGTGAGGCGGAATCGGGGCCGAGGTCCGCGCGAGGCGGAGTTGAGGCCGAGGTCTGCAGGAGGCGGAGACGAGCCTCAAGGTCCGCGGTAGGCAGGGTCGAGCCATGAGGTCTGCGGTAGACGGAGTCGAGCCATGCGGTCCGTAGGAGACGAGGTCGAGGCCGAGTGAGGAGGAGTCGAGGTCGAGGTCCATGGGAGGCGGAGTCGAGGCCGACTGAGGAGGAATCGGGGTCGAGGTCTGCCCAAGGCGTAGTCGAGGCCTAGGTTCGCGGGAGGCGGAATCGAGCCTCGAGGTCCGCGGGAGTCGAGCAACGAGGTTCTCGGTAGGCGGAGTCGAGCCATGAGGTCCGCAAGAGGTGGAGTCGAGGCCGAGTGAGTCGAGGCTTTCTATATCTCAGTGAAGCACCAAATATTGACGGCAAAAAATGTCGTAAACACCAAAGATTCTCAATTACTAGGAATTATAAATATGGTCGCATAGACAAGAACATTAAATAGAACATAAGCAGTAAATAACACAAGATTTATAGTGGTTTGGCCTCAGTGAGGGCCTACGTCCACTTTGAAGAGTCGATTGGAATATTATTAATCAGTTGGAAGAATTACAAGGTTGAGGCTATCTCATGACATCTCATTACATTCACTTTTCATGATATATGATGTCATAATTATCATATATTGAATAATAAGGAAAAAGACGATTTTGTCCAGCTTCTTCCTCAAAGAGGAAATGCCTTTAATGAAGCTTTATGGAGGTCTTAAAGCTCAAGAATCCAACCCTTTTGTAGTGTGAGGCCATGGGGTATTTATAGGAAGTGGTTAGGTAGGAGTAGGCAGAAATGGGGACCATCTTCCAGAAATTCGCACCATTTGCTGTCGGGTCTTGGAAATTCGCACCTAGGGTTAGGTGTGAAATTTCACACCTGGGGTTAGGTGCAAAATTTCGCACCTGCCAAGTATGAAATTCCGCACCTGGTAGGTGCGAAATTTCGCACCCAGCTGGGTGCGAAGTGGATTTCGGCGAGAGGCGTTGTTGAGGCTAGTTGGTTCTTTTGAGGCGTCGAAGCTCCTCAACACGAAATGAAGGAATCCACCGTTTTGATGGTCCGAAGTGAAGGAATCTGAGCTTCCGGCATGGAGAAAATCGGATGAATCAGGCGGTGCCCACAGTTTCGACCTAACCAGTTAGTTCGATCGCCGCCGGGACTGTGGGCCCCCGGACCCCCACAGGCGCTGCGCCCGGACCCGCTTGACGGCTCGCCTTCGACTCGGAGCACGGCTCGCCTTCGATTCGGATGCGGACGGATACTGATGGGGGTTGCGTCTGAGGGATGCGACGTCCTACTAGTGGCCAGACTCGAGTCTTCTGATACTGGCCCCCCAGAAGATATTGGCGACACCTCCGAGCTGTAATATCACGCAATATGTTGAGTCGAGCGTGTCTTGAGTACTTTTAGTGACCGGACCAAAAGGCCGGTTAACAATTTATTTTATTCTCTAAGGGTTGGACCATTCTCATCTTTTAATATGTTGTTTATGGGGATATGAGACATGTCCATAATTTTTACCGATTTTGTTTGTGACCATTTTGCCCCTATCAGCCTTGTACATGGCATAACTTTTGAATCTGGTTGAATCAAAGGGTGAGACCTGTGCTGTTGGAAAGGAATTGATGATTGCCTTTCCGTAGAGTGTTTACATTAAGGAATTGGCTTAGCAGTTTGGGAGAAATCGTTGTTTTAAGGTTTTTCCATTGGCTATTCAGGTTTTGGTGCCATAGTGGAATCCTATAAATAGGGGGTGAGAGTGGAGGTAAAAGGTTTACTTTTTCCCATTCTCTCGTTGGAAGGAATTTGATCTCCTTCTTCCTCTAGCACCTTTCCACCATTAAAAATCCAAATCTATGGAGGGAAATCATAGATCTACACCATTGGGGGCTCGATCTACATCATTTCAAGTGAGTATTCATAAAATTGAAGGGCTAGGAGCTATCTCCTCGCTATCCGGAATTCTATTTCTTCGATTTTGCTTTGTTTTGGCTAATCAGTGAGTAATTTACATCTCTCACATGAATGCAATGAAGTATATGAGTGTTTGTGCATGTTTCTCATCAAATTGGAATGTTTCACCCTAGATTTACACCATTACATGTTCATATTCGTATGCATCACCCTATGATCTAATCTAACAAGTTCTAATCATTAATTTCATGTCATTTTTACATGTTTATGTTAATTAGATCTCTCATTTTGATCATATGTTCATTTTAATGGTTTTTGGGTGAGATTTACATCATTTTTGTGGTAATCGTCATATTCATGTGGTTTGTAATGTTATGATATGTCTATGACTATGTTTGATGATTTCAGTTGAGTTCGTTTCGTCGGATTCGTCGTTTGGTGAAGTTTTGATCGAAATCGGAGTTGAATTGCAAAATATAGAAACTGGCTCGGCCATGGGTTGAATCGGCCAGGAGTTGATTTGGCACAGGTTGCATCGGACCAAAGTGGATTGGACCAACCAAAGTGGATCGGATCAAAGTGGATCGGATCGGATCAAAGTGGATCGGATCGGACCAAAGTGGATTGGACCGGACCAAAGTGGATTGGATCGGACCAAAGTGGATCGGATCAGACCAAAGTGGATCTGACCGGACCAAAGTTGGAATGGACCATTCTGGACAAACCTTTCTAGTCAGCCATTTTTGCTATTTCTGGGGAAGTTTCTGGTCTGACATTCCTGGTGATGATGTGACTTCAAAGTAAATTTGATTGGTAAGTTAGGAAGTGCTGAAATAATGCTATGGATTGCTTTGAACCTTATAAAGATGTTGGTTGGTTCAACAATGATGGCGGCTCCGACGAGAGTCCAGAAGGGGATGTTCGAAGTTTTGGAGTGTTCGTTGGTCGAGAAGATGCAACGAATGCAGTTTCAACTCAAAGTCGTGAGTTATTGAATAATGTTTGCTCGAGAAGGTTGCTTGAGCTGTGAAATGTCGTCAAGGTTGGATGACTAGAGATGGAAGGCCGAGAAGTCATCGTTGTCGTAAGTTCTAGCAGGCTGAAAGAAGGGGTACGATGGGGGCACCCAAAAGTCCGATTGTAGGTCGAGTACCTTGTGTATCGTTGAAAGGCCTAGTTGTCAAGGATGGACATTGTTAAGGCTGGACATATGGAATTTATGGTAGAACTGGTGTTACCATTTTCCCTTGACATATGGAAAGGTTGGCCATCATACGATTAACGGTGGTTTCAAAGTAGGATTGGCAGTAACAGCCAGAGTCGGTCATGGATGATTGGTTGTTCTGTTTGTACTATCTCACATAGATTATCCAAAGTCGAGGGAGATGTTCTTTGAGAGCTTAACTGATATTGGTTTAGGCCTCTGGGGAGAGTACTTGGGGAATGTTAAACTCAACTAGGGTTGTATGTATGAGACTCATATAATATTGATGTTATGAGTGTTTTCTATGATTGAATGAGTGTTCTGGTTTCCATGGATGAATGGTTGAATTGTTACTGTAAAGGCTATCACTGTCTTATGTGGGGAAGATAAGGTTGAGTTCTTCTCTGGTGTAATGGGTAGAATAGTATGTTTATCTATCCCATCTCATACACTTTATTGTTGAAGTTTGTTAGTTGTTTTATCGCTCACTAAAACTGTTGTCTGACTCAAGGTTTTATGTATCCTCTTATTACCTTGGGCTGTTCATCCAAATGTGGATGAGCAGACTAAGTAACAGGTGACAGGTAATGCTTTAGTGAGGACGACGATGCTGATCGATGGCGAGCAGGGGGCTCACATACCAGTTTTACTAATAGATAATAATTGGATTTCCGCTGTTTGATTTTCTGAATAATGTAGTGAGGCGACTTTGTATAAACACCATTTCCAAGTTTTTGGACATTACTTTCTGGTTGTATCAAAGTCTTGCATTTCTGCTTCACTATTACTATCTGTTGTATATGTTTTATTATATTTTATCCTTGCGCTGTGAGTTTACGACAGGTTCCGCTTGTGTTTACCTACCTTGATGATTCTCCATGACTACCTTGCACACCTTTCAGCGCAATATTTCTTTTGTATAGTGCGGGGGTTATGGGCGGTGGTCACAACATTTATGCATGCAACTCAGCTAATGCTATAGCCAACATGTTTAAACTATTACCAAATTTCAGGAAACACACACATCCATGGATTGTGTTTGGTGACTCTGACTTACCTCCCGATCTTTCTAATAGAATTAGTGGTATCATGGTTTCCCTCACTGAATTTAATCCCATTAACATTGCAATTTGTGACTTTGAACTGATAAAAATCTGTTCTTCTGGGGTTGATTTCACTTAGAATAATAAGAAAAAGATAGACAAAGGACCTTTTCCAGAATTGTTCATGCTTTCTGCAACTGGCCATGCATTACTCTCTGGCCTTCTTTGAATAATTTCCTATCACTCCCTAATCTCTGATCACTCTCGACAAATTTTATTTTTTGGTGATCACGGCTTTGTTAGGAAATCATATTTTAATTTTTTTTAATTCCAAGACTAAAGAGAGTGACTTTCATAGTATAGTTGATGAAGCTTGGAATAATCCATGTTATGGTAACCCTATGTTTGTGCTTCATAAAAAGCTAAAACTTCTTAAGCATACACTTAAGACATAGGCAAGAGATAGATTTGGCAAAGGTTCCAAATCATCTGACATGTTGAATGAGCAACTGGAAAATTTAAAACTTAATATGCTTAATGATGTGAGTAACCCTTTAATTGCCTCTCAATAAAGTGAATGCACTCAAAAGCTTAAGGATGCTTTATACTCTGAAGCCCTTATGAAGAAACAGAAACCAAGATTGAAGTGAATTCAGGAGGGTGACCACAATACTGCATTCTTCTACTTACCTCTCAAAGAAAAGCATAACCATGAGAATATCTTCAGCATCATAGACATGGATGATCAATTTCGCGGCACATAAGATGGAGATCAACAAGCATTTATCAGGTATTTTTCATCTCTATTTGGTAATGTATCTAACTTTAATCCTAAGTTGCATGAAACTAATCCATCTATTCTCCCTAAAATCAACCAAGAACAATTTGATTTACTCATCTCCCTAGTCTCCAATGTGGAGATTAAGGATGTTTGTAATGACCCGCATTCTTCGCATCGTAGGATATTTATTTCTTTCACATATGAAGTCATATGGTCATGTAACTTTGGGAGACGACAATTGGGGTCATTTTCCATGTTCATGATTTTTCCTGATTTTTAAATGACCGTTTTTCCCCTAGCTAGTCTTGTTTCGGCCATAACTTTTGACTGGAACCAATTCCACTGGATTCGGATGATGGTTTACAATTCCATAGAGTGGTCACACTAGCCAATCGGGCCCACCGTTTGGGAGATATGGCTGAAACAAGGTTCAGAAGGTGAAAAACAGCTTAATGGGGCCTAATTTGGGTGAGTGAGTGGCCCATAACCCATTTCAGGATTAGGTTTATGGAAAGGCTGGTAGGGTTAGGAAATTCAGTTTCTATCATTTTCCAGCCGCCACTTTTTGTTTCCTCAAGTTTAGCCATGGCCTCCACTTGCTAAAACACCCTAAATCACCTTCTACTCGCTAATTAAGCCAAATCAACATCAAATCAAGGAAGATCGTCACCAAATCAGTATTAGGACTGCTATTTTGCCTTGGTATTCACGCCCAAATAGAGAATCATTTCAGATCAAAAGTTTATTTGTGGCAAAGGTGAGTGATTTGCATAGTTCCTCACTAATTATGGTTAATTAAGGGTAATTAGTGTTAATTAGCGAATTTAAACATGATTAAACTCTGGAAAAATATTTATAAAATTCGAAATGATTTTTTAGACCTCTGTTAGAAAATTTGGATTATTTGGTTATGTTTTACTAATCCTATCATTAGTTTTGCTTAAACATGCTTAATAGAAAATATGGGATTTTGGCTATGTTTGATTCGTTTTAACCTATCAAATTATTGTTTTGGTGTTTGTGGTTGATTATACATGTTGCTTTGACTGTTTGGAATGATTTGTGATTAGCCGAAAACGCCTTCGAATGGCGTAAAACAGTTGCTAGAAAAAGTTGCAGAAAGTTGTGCAGGGTTTCGGGTCGGATCGGTTATGGGACCCGGATTGGATCGGTGGACTGGGAAAGAGAGTACGGATCGGACCGGAACCTAGCACAAGAGGATGCTAGGGAAAAAAGGAACGCCATTAAAATCGAGTGGAGTTGGGTCGGATCGGAACGGCAGGAAGGTGTGGGATCAGATCTACGTGGACCGAACCGAAGCGAGAGTGGCACCCGAACCGAACCGATTTGGAGAATGACGTCCGAACCGAACCGAATGAAGGAGCCGAGCCAAACCACGATAGGGAACCCAAACCGAACCGGGTGGGGAGACCTGAGCCAAACCAGAGGACCCGAACTGAACGAGAAATCTGAAGATGAAGTATAGCCGAACCGAACCAGACTTAAGCTACTTCTACACGACGACTCTTTTGAAGACCAGCTCCTACTCGACCAAAACCCGAGATGCAAAGGAAGTCCAAATAGGAAGTAGAACTTAGGATCCAATTGGGAACCCACGAGTTAACTTCATGAGTTGGGCTTTGTTGCGGGACATGTGCTAAGGGGTTGTCGATGTCTATGACTTTGGATCACTATGTATGGGAGGTACGTGGACGGATTCAGGGTCACGGTGGATTAGGTACGACTAGTGGGCAATGAAGTGGGGTCATTTGAAAAGGGTTGGTCATGATCCCAAGGGATAGGCTTGGGGGTTGCAGTAGCTGTACAAGTCGAACTCCGTCATTACCTTGATGGGTCTAGTGATCAAAGTGGTGGATAACGTATGCTTTACGCACTGAGTGAGAGATGCGAGGATGGTTGCTATGCTTGATTTGTTTTCCATCACTATGACATGCACACCCCCACCCCGTATTCTTTACACCATATGTTAGTGGCATCGTAGAGAATTGTACAGTATGTAGTGCTAACTCTTTGGTTGCAGGTCTAGGTCCAGGTATGGTTTAGTATACCTGTTATTGTTCTGTTTTGTTACTTATCGCTCATACCAGACTTTTGTCTGACCCAGAGTTTTATGTCTCTTCTTATTACTCTGAGTGCTCTCACAAGCAGACTAGAGACAGGTTAGCTGGTGAAGCACGAGTAGCTGTACCAGAGACGAGCAGGAGGCTTCCACGGATGATATATATAGATATTCTCCCTGTATCACTGTAGGGTGACTACTTTAGGCATTAGTAGTGTACCTTTTTCCTTTGCTTTGATTTAAAGACAGTTTGAAAAGTTGTAATAATGGTGATGTGGAACATAAACTGTATTTGGATTTCCGCTGCTATGATGTGTAGTTCTAGTTTTCAGCTTATGCATTGTCTCGCCTGTTTTATGTCAAGTATATTGTTATTATATTTTATCCCATGCACTGTGAGACATCCTACAGGTCCTTGGTTAGTTCATTCTCTTCTTTCCTTTCTTTGGCAACCGTTCTGGGCTAGTCGGGCATGTATACAGCGCACTTTCAGAGGAAATGCCGGCTGGTGCGGGGCGGGCCGTCACACTTGGTATCAGAGCTCTAGGTTGCGTAGTTAACCTAGGGAAGACACCAGGGAGAGATAATACGTATGTGAGAGCGCGTAATTGTGATTATTTTGGTTTTCAAAGGCTATATATATGTGTATATATATACACTATTAGTATAGCTATGGATGAAGTCGCACTGCACTGACACCACAAAGAGGATGGTTAATCGTTTCTCTTTACAGATAGAACGTTGAGCCGATATACGAGGGGTGTTGGTAGAGGAGCCAACAATGGGAATGCTCCTAACATGAGGGCTACGTTTACTGATTTCATGAGAGAGATGCTTAGGGACGTTCAAAGGGTGGTCCCTAATACTGCTAATGGTTGTGGTGCAGCAGTGCAGGTGCCTAGGGCCAATTTTGCCAAGCTTTGCAAGGATTACACTAGTCTTGGTGGAAAGCCGTACCACGGAACGGAATCGGCTACAGATGTTCAGGATTGGTTGGATAGCTGTGAGCGTATCTTCAAACACTTAGGTATCGAGGGTGCGATGAAGAGAAAGCTAGCGTCCCGTCAGCTGCAAGGACGGGCGATGAATTGGTGGAATGCTATTAAGGCAGCTACTCCTGATGACCAAGTTACATGGGATCAGTTTAAGGCCCGATTAGGTGAAAAATCTATCCCAGCTGCCCAGAAGTCAGAGTTGTTTAGGAAATTCCTGGAGCTCAAGCAGAATGGTAGGGCAATCTCGGAGTACATTGCAGAATTCAGTACTTTATCGAAGTATGGATTATCCCTCATTGACACTCCAGAGAAGAAGAATGAGAAATTTATAACTGGTTTGGATCAGTACTTGGGGAAAAGGCTTATTAATCACATCGATGAGATGTTTGAATCGATCGTGGGGAAAGCATTGAGGTCAGAAAGTCTTTACCCTAAGTCAAAGACTGAGGTCGCATCTGCAGAGGATCCAAAACCGCAAGCAAGCGGTGGAGGCAAGAGTGGTTCTCAGAACAAGAGGAAGCAGTACCAGAATAAGGATGGCCAGAAGAAGAAGAAAGATGTTGAGTGCTTTAGCTTTGGCAAGAAGGGCCACTATGCTAGTAATTGTCAAGCAAAGCCAGCAGACAGGAAGTGCTTCAACTGTGGCCAAGTGGGACATCACAAGGACAAGTGTCCGCAACCCCCTAAAGAAAAGCAGATGGTGAAAGCATATGCCCTTAATGCTATTCCTTCTTCGTCGAATGCCCCAACTGCGGCGGAGAAGGGAAAGAATGTAGTTATTCAAGGCTTTACTTACTTTGGCATTATTTTGGGAGTCGATTGGCTCCAAAGGTACGGGGTGGTGGTAGACTGTGAGGGCTTTTTTGTGACAGCTAGAGCGAATGATGGGCGGAGGGTGGTGTTTGGTGGTCTACCTAGTGATGGGGTAATGGCTAGTTTTCTAAATTCCCTCGACATCCCGCATGATGAGTTGTCAGGTTTGCCCGTGGTTGGCCAGTATCCGGACATCTTCGAGGAAGTGACTGGGCTTCCACCACATCAAGAGATTGAGTTCCGTATTGATTTAGTGAAAGATGCCAGACTTATAGTGATGCCACTTCGTCGTATGGCACCAAGGGAGCTGCGAGAGCTCGGGGTGCAAGTAAGCGATCTTTTGAAGAATGGATTTATCGCAAGAAGTGTTTTTGAGTGGGGAGCACCAGCTGTGTTTGCTACTAAGGCTGATGGTTCCCTTCGATTATGTGTAGACTACCGCGAGTAGAATAAGGTTACGAAGAAGAATAAGTATCCTCTACCGTGGATAGATGATTTGTTTGATCAGTTGAGTGGCGTGAGAGTGTTCTCCCAGTTTGATCTCACGACAGGTTTTCATCAGCTTAGTGTAGAAGCTGAGAGTATAGCTAAAATAGCATTTCGGACGCCGTCTGGATTTTATGAGTGGTTGGTCATGCCATTCGGGCTGACCAATGCACCAGCATATTTTGTGGATCTTATGAATAGGGTATTCAGAGATCAGTTGAATAAATTTGTTCTTGTGTTCGTGGACGATATACTTGCTTATTCGAGGACGGAGGAAGAACACAAGGAAAACTTGAGAATAGTGATGGAGGTGATGAGAAAACACCAATTGAAAGCAAAGTTTTCTAAGTGTCAGTTCTGGAGAAGGGAAGTGAGATTCTTGGGCCATGTCGTTTCAGAGAATGGTATTGCCGTGGATCCTGTGAACTTGGCTACGGTACAAGATTAGTCTACGCCCAAGAATGCAACAGACATAAGAAGTTTCTTAGGACTAGCTGGATATTATCGTAAGTTTATCCAAGGCTTCTCCAAAATAGAAGCACCACTGATTCAGTTGACCAAGAAGAATCAAGCTTTCGTCTGGGACGAAAAGTGCGAGAATGCATTCAATAGTCTAAAGGAAAAGCTGACATGTGGACCTGTGTTTGTCCTTCCTAAGGTGAATGAAGAGATGACGTATACACAGATGCATGTGGTACCAGACTAGGTGTTGTATTGATGCAAGGAGGTAGGGTTGAGCTTATGCAAGTCGGCAATTGAAACCGCACGAGAGAAGATACCCTACCCATGATTTGGAATTAGCAGCAATCGTATTCGCATTGAAGATGTGGAGACATTATCTCTTGGGAGAAAGATTCAAGTTGTTTACTGATCATAAGTCATTAAAGTATCTTTTCTCCCAAAAGGATCTAAATCTCCGACAACAAAGATGGTTAGAATTCTTGGCTCCCATGATTTCGATATCGCATACACGCCAGGAAAGGGCAATGCGGTAGCTGATGCATTGAGTAGAAGACATGCTAGTTTGGGGGCTATGTTTCTAGAATGGAAGCAATTAGAGTACATCGCTAGGTATGATTTCAGCATAAAGTGCGAATTGGATCCAGAAATGTTAGCAAGTTTGACGATCAAACCCACTTTGATTGAGTGGATTGGTTCCAGTCAGATGAACAATCCTAACCTATTGGAAATCGTCTCAAAGTTAGAGATGGGAATCGACGAAGCGATGAGCAAGTATGGGCTTGATCGATATGGATGGCTTAGGAAAATGGAAGACTAATTGTACCCAGTGTCAATGGATTGAGAGATGAAGTTCTTAGAGAATGTCATCACTCAAAACTGACTATACACCCCGGTGGTAACAAGATGTATTGAGACATGAAGCAGACCTACTACTGGGAAGGGATGAAAAGAGACATTGGGAGGTTTATATCGAAATGCATGAATTGCCAGCTAGTTAAAGCTGAGCAAAAGAAGCCTAGTGGTTTGTTGCAACCATTAGAGATTCTAGAATGGAAATGGGAACAAGTCTCGATGGATTCATTGATGGGTTACCAAGGACTAGATCGGGCCATGATAGCATTTGGGTGATTGTGGACCGATTGACTAAGAGTGCAAGGTTTGTGCCCATCAAGTCAAATAGGATGGAAGCTAAAGTGGGTAGTGAGATTTCATGGAATACCCAAAGGCATTGTGAGTGACCAAGATCCATTGTTCACTAGTGGATTTTGGAAGAGCTTACAAGAGGCGTTAGGACCAGAATTGCATCTCAGTACCGCGTATCATCCTCAAACCGACGGACAGACAGAGAGGGTGAATCAAGTATTAGAGGATCTCTTGAGAGCTTGCATATTAGACTTTGGTGGATCATGGGATGACCATTTGCATCTAGTAGAGTTTGCATATAATAATAGTTATCAATCCAGTATTGGTATGGCTCCATTTGAAGCTTTGTATGGAAGACCGTGCAACTCACCGTCATGTTGGTTAGAAACTAGTGAGAAGTTTATGCTTGGACCAGATGTGATAAGAGAAACTTCAGCTAAGATTAAGGTTTTCCAATAGCGAATGAAGGCTGCCCAAGATAGGCAGAAAAGTTATGCCGATAAGAGGAGAAAAGAATTAAAGTTCTCCATTGATGATTTGGTGTTTGTCAAGATTTCTCTGCTGAAGAGCGTGATACGATTTGGCAGGAGAGGCAAGTTAGCACCAAGATTTGTTGGTCCATTCCCAGTTCTTGAGCAAATTGGGAATTTGGCATATAAAATTGAATTACCAGACAAGATGGCAAGAGTTCACAACGTGTTTCATGTTTCCCAGTTAAGGAAGTTTGTACACAACCAAGATGTGACTATTTCACCTGATCAGTTGGATGATATCGAAGTTGAACCCGAGGCGGTTGGGAACCGCAAGCCTATGCGTATTGTTGGGAACGATACGAGTCAACTTCGAAGGAAAGCGGTGAATCTAGTCAAAGTTCAGTGGAGCGAGAATGAGAATGACTGTACTTGCTAGACTGATGAGAGCATTAGGAAGACGTATCTTGAACTCTTCGCCTGGTAAGATTTCAGTTTCGATTTAGTCTTTCCGCATGCTAGGATTGGTTTGTTTTATTTGTTTGCATGTTTGATTGTTGTATATGATTGGTAGGCATACAGGATCCTTTGTATGTTTTGGGTTAAGGAATTTCAGGGATGAATTTTCTTTGGAGGGAGGGGAGGGAGGGGAGGGGGGAGAGTGTAACGACCCACATTCTACGCATCGAAGGATCGTAGGATATTTATTTCTTTCACATACGAAGTCGTATGGTCATGTAACTTTGGGAGACGACAATTGGGGTCATTTCCAATGTTCATGATTTTTCCCGATTTTTAAATGACCGTTTTGCCCCTAGCTGGTCCTGTTTCGGCCGTAACTTTTGACTAGAAAGGAATTTTGACCTGAAACCACTTCCATTGGATTCGGATGATGATTTACAATTCCGTAGATAGTACACATTAGCCAAACGGGCTCACCGTTTAGGAGATATGGATGAAACAAGGTCTAGAAGGTGAAAAACAGCTTAACCGGGCCTAATTTGGGTGATTAGTGAGTGGGCCCATAACCCATTTCGGGATTAGGGTTATGGGAAGGCTGATAGGGTTAGGAAATCCAGTTTCTATCATTTTCCAGCCGCCACTTTTTGTTCTTCAAGTTTAGCCATGGCCTCCACTTGCTAAAACACCCCAAATCACCTTCTAATCGCTAATTAAGCCAAATCTACATCAAATCAAAGAAGATCTTCACCAAATCAGTATTAGGACTACTGTGTTGCCTTCGTATTCGTGCCCAAACAGAGAATCATTTCAGATCTAAAGTTTATTTGTGGCAAAGGTGAGTGATTTGCATAATTCATCACTAATTATGGTTAATTAAGGGTAATTAGTGTTAATTAGCGAATTAAACATGATTAAATTCTAGAAAAATATTTAAAAATTTCGAAATGATGTTTTAGACCTCTTTTAGAAAATTTGGATAATCTGGTTAAGTTTTACTAATCCTATCATTAGTTTTGCTTAAACATGCTTAAGGGAAAATATGGGATTTTGGCTATATTTGATCCGTTTTAACCTATCAAATTATTGTTTTGGTGTTTTTGGTTGATTATACATGTTGCTATAACTATTTGGAATGATTTGTGATTATTTAGAAAAGATAGATTAGCCGAAAACAGCATCGAATGGCGTAAAACAGTTGCTGGAAAAGTTGCAGAAAGTTGTGTAGGGTTTCGGGTCGGATCATATATGGGGCTCGGATCGGATCATATATGGGGCTCGGATCGGATCGGTGGACTGGGCAAGAGAGTACGGATCGGACCGGAACCTGTCACAAGAGGATGCAAGGGAAAAAAGGAAGGCCATTAATACCGAGTGGAGTTGGGGTCGGATCGGAACGGCAGGAAGGTGTGGGATCAGATCTACGTGGACCGAACCGAAGCGAGAGAGGCACCCGAACCGAACCAAGTTGGAGAGTGACGTCCGAACCGAACCGAACGAAGGATCTGAGCCAAACCACGATGGGGAATCCGAACCGAACCGGGTGGGGAGACCCAAGCCAAACCAGAGGACCCGAACTGAACGAGAAATCTGAAGATGATGTATAGCCGAACCGAACCAGACTTAAGCTACTTCTACGCGATGACTCTTTTGAAGACCAGCTCCAACTCGACCAAAACCCAAGATGCAAAGGAAGTCCAAATACGAAGTAGAACTTAGGATCCAGTTAGGAACCAACGAGTTAACTTCATGAGATAAGATTTGCTGTGGGACGTGTGCTAAGGGGTTGTCGATGTCTATGACTTTGGATCACTATGTATGGGAGGTACGTGGACGGATTCAGGGCCACAATGGCCTAGGTACGACTAGTGGGCTATAGACCAATGAAGTGGGGTCATTTGAAAAGGGTTGGTCATGATCCCATGGGATAGGCTTGAGGGTAGCAGTAGTTGTACAAGTCGAACTCCATTATTACCTCGATGGGTCTAGTGAGCAAAGTGGTGGATATAGTATGCATTACGCACTGAGTGAGAGATGTGAGGATGGTTGTTATGCTTGATTTGTTTGCCATCACTATGACATGCACACCCCCACCTCCTATTCTTTACACCATATGTTAGTGGCACCGTAGAGTATTGTACAGTGTGTAGTGCTAACTCTTTGGTTGTAGGTCCAGGTTCAGGTATGGTTTAGTATACCTGTTATTGTTCTGTTTTGCTGCTTACCGCTCATACTAGACTTTTGTCTGACCTTGAGTTTTATGTCTCTTCTTATTACTCTGGGTGCTCTCACGAGTAGACTAGAGACAGGTTAGCTGATGAAGCACGAGTGCTGTACCGGAGACGAGCAGGAGGCTTCCACGTATGATATATATAGATATTCTCCCTATGTCACTGCAGGGTCACTACTTTGGGCATTAGTAGTGTACCTTTTTCCTTTGCTTTGCTTTAGAGACAGTTTGAAAAGTTGTAATAATGGTGATGTGGAACACAAGCTGTATTTGGATTTCCGCTGCTATGATGTGTAGTTCTAGTTTTCAGCTTATGCACTGTCTCTCCTATTATATGTCAAGTATGTTGTTATTATATTTTATCCTATGCTCTGTGAGACATCCTACAGGTCCTTGATTAGTTCATTCTCTTCTTTCCTTTCTTTGGCGATCGTTCCGGGCTAGTCGGGCATGTATACAGCGCATTTTCGGATGAAATGCCGACTGGTGCGGGGCGGGACGTCACAATGTTATATTCTCATTGAAGAAAGCATCATGTGGTGGTCTTGATGGATTCAATGCCACATACTATACTTACTTTTGGGATACTGTGGGTAAAGATGTATGTAAAGCTGTCTCCATATTTTTTTAAAATGCTAAAATGATGGAATCGTTTAATCACACAATCTTAATATTATTTCCTAAAATGAATCATGCTAATCATGTGAATGAATTTTGGACAATTGCATGTTGTAATACAATATGCAAACGTATTTCAAAAGTTATTGCTAATAGGTTAAAGAGTGTTTTTCCTAGGTTAATGTCCCCTAGACAATCTTCCTTTTTACCTAAGCTCAATATTCTGGGTTATGTTCTTATGGAACATGAATTACTCAAAGGATAGAATACTAAAAAAAATTCTCCAAGAGCCATGCTTAAATTGGACAATAAAAAGGCATTTGATTCCTTGCATTGGGAATCATTTGTTAGGATTCTAAGTTGTATGAATTTTCCTCCTAACATTATATATTGGATATACGCTTGCTTATCATCTGTGCATATTTCCATCAATGTGAATATCAGTTCTATTGGATTTTTTAAGAGTAAAATTTGCATCAGACAAGGCGATCCCATGTCTGCATATATCTTTATTAATGTCATGGAATCGCTTTGGAAATTGCTTGATGAATTGATAGATAATAGATCCTTTCTGCTACACCCAAAATGTAGTGACCCTAGGATATCCTCTTTTCTATTTGCAGATGACTTGATTTTTTTCTAGACATGACAACTCTACCATGATAAATATCATGAGTACATTAGAAAAATTTTCAGGTTGACTGGGCTTCTAATCAACCTTACCAAATCTGAGATGAACTTGGTTGGTGTGCCACTAATTGCAACTAAGCTTCATATCATCACTGGTTTAAGCATTAATTATAGCACTGTTTCTACCTTGGACTGCCACTCACAACGTCTAGGATTACAAGTGCTTAATACACTCCTCTGTTTGAGAAGATAACTTGGAGAATGGAATTGTGACACCCCATGTATCGTCCCGTATTTTTAGCGATATAATAATTAACTAATTTAATTATTTGATTAAACAGTTTGTAATAGAAATGATTTTAACTTAAATAATTGAAATTATTTAATTAATATAAATGGTGGAGTAACAAAATTAAATTTCAGAAATAGTTGGAAATAGTTGAATTGACAATATTGTGTGAATTGGATAACATAAAATATTCAATCGAGTGTAGATTCGAGTTATAATAAGGAATACATTATTTAAACGACAGTTGAATGTATTAATTATAATATAATTTAAATCGAGCTCGTAACGTCGTGGCAGTTCGTAATATTACGTTTTCAACTTTAAACGACTATTCTGGATCCATTAAAAGTTGGATTTCTTTAAAACATGAAACATTCGAATCTAATTGATAATGTTTTCCTAATGAAAGTGAAAAATTGAGATTTCGTCTTGTAAATTGTAAGCTATGTCCAAAACAAATTTTCCAATAATCGCTATGGAATCGTTTATAAGCCAAAACAATTTATTTAATATAATTTTATACTGGTTTCGAATATGGACAAGATTTTTGAGACATGTACTTAATTTAATTTATAAAAATTTTCCGTAATTTTTAATTTGGAAAATACACAACTTTTTATTTAATGTATTTTGTACCCTATATCAGCGTCTTTGAAATTTCATAATATAAGTCAACTTGTCTATTTTATTATAGTTTTGGAATCATGGCACCTCACTCGACATGATTATTTTTTTATTTTTGTCCATAGCAGCTTGTAGGAGAATGGAGTTTTACATAGTTGGGTACATGAATTTTTAACAGAGAGACTTATTTTGTTATAACTTCATGCCTAAGCCTTTTAGCTAACCTATATAGCAAAAATCACTATGCTATGAAGTATCAAAATCATATCTTATCCTAAACTCAAACACAACTCAATACATAGCTATACTATCGAAATCATACAGTTGTGAAAGGAAAACTCTAACGTGAACCTACCCTAACTTTACAAGTTTCCTATTACTTCACTCTTAAGAGAGTTATATCATTCTGCATTTCGCGCAAGGAAGAATTTCCAAATAACCAGGGTCTTCATTAGTAGCCCTACCCTATTCTACATCTACTGATACGTGGATGCCAATCTTCATGTTTACATAATATACGACACCTCCTACATCGCGGAAGGTTTTCCAGCAAAATAAAATGGTGACCGATATAAGAAAAAATCATAACAATCTAGATCCTTCACTATAAATCCTAAAAAAATACGTATGAGTTCTAGGTGAAGTTCTTTTCCACCTCGTATATTTTTTGATGTGTGCGATCATAGTTTACAGAACTCGAAATATACAGCGCAACTTAGGATTGAAATTTGCTAAGGATCGAAGCTTCGATTCACAGATTGGAGCATGGGTTAGTGTTTGTAGGGGAGTATATCACCACGTGGGTTTTTTCTGAAGGATTTCGACTAGATAAATGTCGCATGACATTTTGACTGAGTGTGGAGCACGACTCCTATGTGTTTCGAATGGTTGCATTGTGCTGTATGAAATACTTAAGGGAAAGAGGAGATTGACCGAGGAAGTGAATGATGATTTTTATTTAATTTTTCCATTGTGTACGAAGTGGGAAAGATGGAGTTAACGCACGATAATGGCATTCAAAGGTATGCTAGGAGCAGTGGTTTTATTTCCTTCATTTTGGAAGAAAGGCGTTGAAAATGTGTGCGGGCCTAAAGGTGTATGTGGCCCGTTAAATAAGGGAAAGCCCATTACTAACTAAATCTATGTTAAATGTTAGTATAAATAGTTTATTAAATTGTAGCATCCATTACTTATTCGTTTGTTATCAGAATTTCGCAAATTAGGATCCGTTGGAATCGTATGATGAAAGGCTATGTATGGGAACTGGTTTTGAGCAATTTGAAGGTCGCTATATGTTTTGACAAATTAAAATGTCTAATATAATCTATTGTACATTAATCGTTTTTCGACGATTAACGACCGAGGTGAGTAAACTCGCTAACTCTATTCAATTTTATAATTTTATAAATGTTATTTAATATTAATAAATGGTGATTGATTGTTGTGTGATAATTGTTTGGATGAATTGCTTATAAATTGATTGAAATTATAGAGGTGGTTATATATATAAACATTGATTAAATACTGATTCTATTTAATTTAATATTTCATATTTATATGAAATTACTGTTATTATAGTGATTAACATTTATGGATGCAAGGAAACAGGTTGGAGGGATCCAACTGGATTCCTCAATAATTATATTGTTGTTTTTCATATATATTGCATTATATGATGTGACAATTAATCAGTGATTGATTATAGTGTATTTTGGGATGTTTGAATAACATTAACCTAAATAATTGGTATTTAAATACCGAAAAATATATTTGAATATACTGGAAAAGAATTCGGTGTAACAACCCGGAAAATGCGAGCCAATTTAAAAATTTTATTTTGGCAATTTTAGCGAATTTTGAATATTTAAAATGAATTATTTTAAATAATATCGACGAAAATTTATTTTGAATAGAATTCGAACGTGTATATTTATATAGATCGTCGTTAGAATATAAATAATTATTTATAATTATAAAAGGAATTGAAAATGGCGCAGTAGTTCGATAATTCGATTTTTATATATATAAAGTGAAGATAAAAATTCGATTTTTATATATATGAAGTGAAGATAAAAATTCGATTTTTATATAAATGAAGTGAAGATAAAAATTTGATTTCTATATATATGAAGTAGCGAAAAAGAATTGGTTTTTATATAAACATCGTTATAAAAATATGATTTTTACACATGGAGTAGCGATATAAAAATGTGATTTTTAACATAAGACTGCGTGAAACAGATCTCGTTAGAAGCAAGGTGAAGATTTCCTACATATGAAGACTCGCGGTGAATTGGATTGGCTAGTCTATGAGAATTTCTCACTTTAAATTTTCCTTTCAAGTTTAAATTATATACTAGGATCCATACGGTGCTTAGTAGCACCCGACACCCGTCATCCACAGACCATGGTTGGCTTGTATGTTTGATTTTTTGTTGTGGTGAAAATTGATTGTGTAATGTGAAATGAAATAAAATATTTATATAGTTAAAAATATTTTATCGTTAAAAATATAATTTTTAACGGGTATGTGAATAAATAAAAATCTGTGTTTGTTGATTTGAAACCCCACACGGGTATTGGGATAAAATACGGCATATAGTAATCCCAATAATTAGTTATATGTCGATCGATTGATTGACAAGCTGTTATAAGTGTTAGATATCTATATTTGATGCTTATACAGAGTAGTGCACTTTGGATGATGGTTGATTATTTGTCAGTGCCATTATATACATGTGTTGAGTAAAATATTTTAATAATAAAATTTACATCTTTATCATATTTAAGATTAGAAACTACTTTATGGTTGGAGTCTGATTAAAAACCAAAAGATAGATACCATAATTTTATAAAATATATTACATAACAAAAAGAGTCATGTGTTGACAGTACTCATGTGTTGAGATTAGTCATGTGTTGAAAGAAATATAGATTCATGTGTTGAATAGAATAAATATTCATTTGTTGAATGGAATAACAAATTTATTGAAATATATAAAGCCGTGTTGATTAGGGTTGCGCTATTTTGCCGTGAACGATAATTATATCGATTATATTCGTTTTTATAATGAATATAGAAAAGGTAGTGATTTCAAAATATAACATTTTGAAAATATTATCATTTATATAGTAATGATATGACATATTCAATTTTGATTTGAAATTGAATATAGAGTTGAAGTGGTTTTGAAAACGAATTTAAAACGATTTATAAAATACGTTTTAAAAAGGAAATCGATGAAATATATAATATATATATATATATTATATAATGGCCTGAATAGAACGCGCCGCGCTGCGGTAGTTCTTGAATTTCGACCATTGACTTCGAATGGACATTGCGGGAGATCCGACCGTCGGATTCTCCTAAAATTGGAACCGTTGGGTTCGTATCGAAAAGAGATTTCCAATGAATGTTAGAAATTTGAAATCTAACGGTTGGATTTGGAATTATGTCCAAATCAAATTTGGAAAAGGTTGTTGTAAGTGCAGTTCGATGGTCGTTGATGGAAATCACTGTACGGGCCTTGATAAAATTATTAAAAATATCTATAATTTGTGTAAAATCATAATATGTGAATTGGAAAGAACTGGGATGAAAAATTCCACATTTGAAAAGATAAAAATAGATTTTATCGAGATGAACTAGTTTTGAACTAGAATTAAAATCAATTTATTTTTGAAATAAATAAATTGAATTTGAATTGGTTTTGAAAATAACCAGAATTTCCAATATATATAAAGTGGAAGTGGATTTGAATCGAGATTATCTTCGGAATATTTCGATGTTCGATTTCGTGATTATACAGATATGGTTGTGGAAATTTGAAAGATATATTTTATATCGTTATTTCCAATATGATATTTGTTGGTTTTAGAATTTGATCTTGAATATAAGCCGGTATATTTTCTATTCAGAGCCTTGTATTTAATATCAAACGTGATTTGGGTTTGTCATGAATCGTGTTTTAGGAGACATTGGTTCTTTAACCCAGTTAAAGACAGAATATAGATATTTGAGAAGATTAAAACTAAGTGGAGTTTTAATGAATCTTTAATTAGATTGAAAGTGAATTGATAATTTAAATTATCAAATCTAAAAAGTGATCGAGAATGGAGTATCACCGGTTTTGCTCCAAAGCGATAGTTAAATCTTTAATTAGATTTGAACGTGAAATGGTAATTAATTTTACCGATAACACCGTGGTGTTAGATATGGAGTATTACCAGTTTTGCTCCCTGGGATAAATAGGTTGGGATTGGGAAATAAAATAAATAATTACTTCTGTGTGGTTCGCTAATCCCGACTAGTTTGGAAAACCATAATATGGTTTGAAATGATATCGAAAGGAAGATTAAAGAATAAATTTAGGAGAATTTATCTTTGATAAAATTAATGGGAACCTTTCCCTAAGAATGTGAAAATTTGAATAAAAGAATACTCTGAATTGGAATGAGGCGTATGTTGTGTTTGTGTAACACGTGTGCATTATATACGTGGGTTATTCGGAAAGGCCGGGTTTATACCCATTCTGAATAACCGATTCGACGATAAGTCGAAGATGAAGACGGTGGTTGAAGACTGGAAGTCTTCACATCGTTTGGGTGATTACTGATGATCTTGATTGGGTTGCACACCCAAGATGAGGGAAACAGTTGGTGATCGTCCAGACGTACTTAGAGATCGATGGATATGCGAGGAAAGTGCCTCCGGTTTTGTTCAGACCCAGAACAAACTTGTAAATGGTCTGTGTGTCTGACATTGGATTTTATTCTGTGCTGATTGATCTCTATTAAATATACATCTGTTTGGCGGCAGAGAATTTATTGTCTTGCTTAACGCCCTTCTCTGAGACGTACGAGCTCATAGGTTGTATATCGATGGACATCAGTCGCATGGCATGAATTGCCTGCATGGAACGCCTAAGTGGCAATTGATCAAAGCTTCTGTTGAAAAGCAAAGTCTTGTGGTTGATGATCAAAGCACGGCCTGTGTGGCGCAACTTTGTGTATAGCGTGAATTCGCGAGCCTCACACCTCGGTATGAGTCAAAAACGGGATAATGACTGCAGGGAGAGCACGACGTTTCTTTCTAGCTAGTGATGGTGTCAGTGCTTAAACCGGCTGACATTTATATACTTTTCACCTGTATGGTTGTTGGAATGCGAGGCGCCTCAGATATAGGTCTGATAGGACCGGGAAACGTATGTTCAGGGATAACTAATCCTCAAAAGTAAGAGAGGACCGGCCCTGAAGATCCAAGGATCATAGTGGGGTCCTGAGACATTTGCTAGAGTGTCTCGAATTGGAGGGGAGCTTGCCCTTGCCTCGACTCATGACGGAAATCCAATTCCCAATACGAGATATTTCGGTTTTATTTGTAGAGCCTAGTATGGCGACATGATATATGGTACCCATGCCGCCTATGATTGATATTTATGATTTGAATTGTTTTGACACTATACACTTATAATAGTATCAAATGATTTGTTTTACACGTACCAAGAATGTTTAGCTATTATAAGGTAAAACCCTATCCTTCGGCTTGCGTTGCATTGTGTGATGGGACCTGGGTCTTATAATAGCTTCATTTTTCCAAAAAGCATTGCGCTGTTTTGTTATATGCACTAGTGTTCTTGGGAGGAAACCCGTTCCGTATTATACGGCGTGGTCCCTTGAATTACTCTCTTTTAAAGTAAAGATTAATAACTGTTTTTAGTTCTCACACCAGTCACATGACTGACCTGGAGTTTATTGTTTTAACCTAAACTCTGGGTGCCCCTATTTTCTACATGGGCAGCTAGTAGTTTTGCTTTTACAGATTTATATTCACAGGAACCTGGTTTACAGCTGGAATGATATCCGGAAAGCTCTGTACCCGTATATCTCTTTCAGTTTTGTTTTGTATTATTTTTCCGCTGCTATGTAATTTATTGCAATCTCTGATATTTTTCTGTTGTATAATATTTATTCATACTCTATATATTCTTGTATCTGATGGAATTGTTGTAATTAACAATAAAATGTTCTTCTGTTTGCGTTCCAATTTGTCCTGTTCTCAAGACGATCAGGGGTTTCGAACGGTCTTGGTCGGTTTAACGATCGATTCGGATCGAGCGAAATTCGTTACCGTTACATTTGGTATCAGAGCTTTGGTTTATAGAGCTCAAGAACAAGACACGTTAGAACCAAACGAAACAATTCATCAGATATTGGATTAGTAATATCCAATTAGAGTGACTCGTTAGAGATGGGATCAATAGTATCCTAGAACGAGTGTGAAGAGTATATTTTTCAAATGAAAACAATTTTGTTTTGAAATTTAAATCGTTTTATACATATTTGAATATTTATTTATATTGAATTTGGACAATCCAATATATAAAGATTTTGCATATACGCGTCATGAACATATATTCGAAGTTTCAATATACTGGATAGATATAGAATCACACTCTAGTCGCCCGGGGACAATTCTGATGATGATTGCAACATCATCAGTATTTGTGTTCGAGTTTCGAAAGTGGGATTTCTATATATTTCCATTAGACAGGTATAAGAACCAAAACTAGATAGGATCTATTGTTGTGATTTGGCATCAAAAACATGATTTTCTGTGTGTATATATATATATATATATATATATATATATATATATATCAAAATTATGAATTTGAAACGATAATCAACTAATTGATTGATGGTTGTGTGGTATGATTATTGTTTTGATTAATTAAAAATTTGAACCATTTAGCCTAATGGAACCGAATGTTGAACTGTATGGAAAAATGAGTACAATTGCATGCATGTACATGTACTTACATTGAACAGGTCATAGCAAGGAGGCTATAGCAGAAGAATAAAATTGTTTGCCCGACAAATAGGTACATGTTTACCATAATTTACTGTTTTGTTTGGGTGATGATGATTTTATGAGCCGATTGGCTTTTTCCTTTTCTTTTTGATTGAAGAAGGCCATGGGAGGCTATATGAAATATCCCGAAGACCCCGGTGCAGGGGAGGTTATGGCGAAATTTTTCGAAAATTTAGGGTGTTAGCCGATTTTTTTGAAAATTTGAAAAGTTCTTAGAAACTGAAAAGTTGAAGAACTTAAGCCGTAATGAAAATATTGAAAGCTGAGTTGATTAGTTAAACAACTTTCGGCTTCGTTCCTTTTCGGGGACGAAAAGTTGTAAGTGGGAGAGATTGTAACAACCCGGAAAATGCGAGCCAATTTATAATTTTTATTTTGGCAATTTTAGCGAATTTTTAATATTTAAAATGAATTATTCTAAATAATATCGATGAAAATTTATCTTGAATATAATTCTGATCGTATATATTTATATAGATCGTCGTTAGAATATAAATAATTATTTATAATTATAAAAGGAATTGAAAATGGTGCGGTAGTTCGATAATTTGATTTCAAATTTCAATTAAACATACCGGGTGCAAAATAAACCGGATTTTAGTGAAACCAATAATATTTGAATCTAATTGAGAATATCTTTCCAAAGAATCCGAGAAATCAAAATTTCATAGCGGGAATCAAAAGATATGTCCAGTTGAAAATTTAGAATAGTCGCTATGGAATTTCGGCCCTTAAAAATAGCCATTTTGCAAATGACCTCGGATTTTGACGAAACCACTTTTGTTGGATCCGTGATGTCAAGTAATTGCTAGATTCCAAAATTCATAATTTTTCGAATCAATATGTGAGCGTGGCGAAGTAAAATGCGTTTGACCAGTTTCAATCGATTTTAATCGACTGGAAAATGGCCATTTTTCAAACGGTCTCAGAATTCGATGAAACTAGTTTTATTAGGACCGTATTGTCTATACGAAGCTAGAAAATATTTTTCTAGAAATTTTAGAGTCCGTATGTGACCCTGGTAATTTGAAATGTACGTTCAAATTGAATATATAAAGATTTATATTTTAATTTAAACGGAAACAGATCGAAACAGCCAAATTGGCCTGTGACCCATTGTGTTCGGAATGGGGGTAAAACGCTAGGGGCGATAGTCGTTGGGCTCTATTTGAGATTCGTATGAAAAGCCAACCATATAGAGTTTAAAAATAATTAAATATAAAAATATATTTTTTATATTCCTCTTATTTCCCTCCCCCTTCCTTTATTCCTCCCCGTCAGTTTCTTTCAAAGAAGAAAAAAAACCTTAAATTCAAAAACCCGCCGCCCCACGTTTCCACCCGTCGCCGTCGACCTCCCCTTCGCCCAGCCACCTGCCGACGCCGCACCCCCTGCCCTAGCTTCTCCCCCCACCTCGCGCAAACCCCCTCCCTCTCCAGCTCAATTCGACGCCCCAACGCACCCCCCTCCCCCCCCACAAACCCTAGATCGACGGAAGCAGCCACCCCCTTGCCGCAGCCACCCCCTTGCCGCGGCCAACCCCATGCTCCCCTCCAGTGACGCAAACAACCCCCTCTCTTCTTCCTTTTACTGTAAGTGTTTAATTTATTTATTTAATTTCCTTTTTTGATTTAATAAAAAAATTATCGTTGTTAAGTATAAAACTAGCATTGTTTTCATGAGGTTAATGATTATGTTTTTAAACAATGAAAAATTAGATTTTTAAAGTATGAAAGGTTGGGTTTTTAGAACATGGAAAACTTGGTATTTTAAAAATGTTAAAGGTGAGATTTTTATAATGTTAAAGGTGAGATTTTAATAATGTTAAAGGCGCGATTTATATATATATGAAGTGAAGATAAAAATTCGATTTTTATATATTTGAAGTGAAGATAAAAATTCGATTTTTATATGTATGAAGTGAAGATAAAAATTCGATTTTTATATAAATGAAGTGAAGATAAAAATTCAATTTTCATATATATGAAGTGAAGATAAAAATTCGATTTATATATATATGAAGTAGCGAAAAAGAATTGGTTTTTATATAAACATCGTTATAAAAGAATGATTTTTACATATGGAGTAGCGATATAAAAATGTGATTTTTAACATAAGACTGCGTGAAACAGATCTCGTTAGAAGCAAGGTGAAGATTTCCTACATATGAAGAGTCGCGGTGAATTGGATTAGCTAGTCTGTGAGAATTTCTCACTTTAAATTTTCTTTTCTAGTTTAAATTATATACTAGGATGCAGACGGTGCTTAGTAGCACCCGACACTCGTCATCCACAGACCATGGATGGCTTGTATGTTTGATTGTTTGTTATGGTGAAAATTGATTGTGTGATGTGAAATGAAATAAAATATTTATATAGTTAAAAATATTTTATCGTTAAAAATATAATTTTTAACGGGTATGTGAATAAATAAAAATCTGTGTTTGCTGATTTGAAACCCCACACGGGTATTGGGATAAAATACGGCATACACTAATCACAATAATTAGTTGTATGTTGATCGATTGATTGACAAGCGGTTATATGCATTAGATATCTATATTTGATGTTTATACAAAGTAGTGCACTTTGGATGATGGTTGATTATTTGTCAGTGCCGTTATATACATGTGTTGAGTAAAATATTTTAACAATAAAATTTACATCTTTATCATATTTAAGATTAGAAAACACTTTACGGTTGGAGTCTGATTAAAAATCAAACGATAGATACCATAATTTTATAAAATATATTACATAACAAAAAGAGTCATGTGTTGACAGTACTCATGTGTTGAGATTAGTCATGTGTTGAAAGAAATATAGATTCATGTGTTGAATAGAACAAATATTCATTTGTTGAATGGAATAACGAATTTATTGAAATATATAAAGCCGTATTGATTAGAGTTGCGCTATTTTGACGTAACGATAATTATATCGATTATATTCGTTTTTATAATGAGTATAGAAAAGGTAGTGATTTCAAAATATAATGTTTTGAAAATATTATCATTTATATAGTAATGATATGACATATTCAATTTTGATTTGAAATTGAATATAGAGTTGAAGTGGTTTTGAAAACGAATTTAAAACGATTTATAAAATACGTTTTAAAAAGGAAATCGATGAAATATATAATATATATATATATATATATTATATAATGGCCTGAATAGAACGCGTCGCGCTGCGGTAGTTTGTGAATTTCGACCATTGACTTCGAATGGACATTGCGGGAGATCCGACCGTCGGATTCTCCTAAAACCGGAACCATTGGGTTCATATCGAAAAGTGATTTCCAATGAATGTTAGAAATTTGAAATCTAATGGTTGGATTTGGAATTATGTCCAAATCAAATTTGGAAAAGGTCGCTGTAAGTGCAGTTCGATGGCCGTTGATGGAAATCGACTGTACGGGCCTTGATAAAATTATTAAAAATATCTATAATTTGTGTAAAATCATAATATGTGAATTGGAAAGAACTGGGATGAAAAATTCCTCATTTGAAAAGATAAAAATAGATTTTATCGAGATGAACTAGTTTTGAACTAGAATTAAAATCAATTTATTTTTGAAATAAATAAATTGAATTTGAATTGGTTTTGAAAATAACCAGAATTTCCAATATATATAAAGTGGAAGTGGATTCGAATCAAGATTATATTCGGAATATTTTGATGTTGGATTTCGTGATTATACAGATATGGTTGTGGAAATTTAAAAGATATATTTTATATCGTTATTTCCAATACGATATTTGTTGGTTTTAGAATTTGATCTTGAATATAAGCCGGTATATTTTCTATTCAGAGCCTTGTATTTAATATCGAACGTGATTTGGGTTTGTCTTGAATCGTGTTTTAGGAGACATTGGTTCTTTAACCTAGTTAAATACAGAATATTGATTTTTGAGAAGATTAAAACTAAGTGGAGTTTTAATGAATCTTTAATTAGATTGAAAGTGAATTGATAATTCAAATTATCAAATCTAAAAAGTGATCGAGCATGGAGTATCACCAGTTTTGCTCCAAAGCGATAGTTAAATCTTTAATTAGATTTTAACGTGAAATGGTAATTAATTTTACCGATAAACCGTGGTGTTAGATATGGAGTATTACCAGTTTTGCTCCATGGGATAAATAGGTTGGGATTGGGAAATAAAATAAATAATTACTTCTGTGTGGTTCGCTAATCCCGACTAGTTTGGAAAACCATAATATGGTTTGAAATGATATCCAAAGAAAGATTAAAGAATAAATTTAGGAGAATTTATCTTTGATAAAATTAATGGGAACCTTTCCCTAAGAATGTGAAATTTTAATAAAAGAATACTCTAAATTGGAATGAGGCATATGTTGTGTTTGTGTAACATGTGTGCATTATATACGCGGGTTATTCGGAAAGGCCGGGTTTATACCCATTCTGAATAACCGATTCGACGATAAGTCGAAGATGAAGATGGTGGTTGAAGATCGGAAGTCTTCACATCGTTTGGGTGATTACTAATGATCTTGATTGGGTTGTACACCCAAGATGAGGGAAACAGCTGGTGATCGTCCAGACGTACTTCGAGATCGATGGATATGCGAGGAAAGTGCCTCCGGTTTCGTTCAGACCCGGAACGAACCTGTAAATGGACTGTGTGTCTGACATTGGATTTTATTCTGTGCTGATTGATCTTTATTGAATATACATCTGTTTAGCGGTGGAGAATTTATTCTCTTGCTTAACGCCCTTCTCTGAGACGTACGAGCTCAGAGGTTGTATATCGATGGACATCAGTCGCATGGCATGAATTGCCTTTGTGGCACGCCTAAGTGGCAATTGATCAAGGCTTCCATTGAAAAGCAAAGTCTTGTGGTTGATGATCAAAGCACGACCTGTGTGGCGCAGCTTTGTGTATAGCGTGAATTCGCGAGCTTCACACCTCGGTATGAGTCAAAAACGGGATAGTGACTACAGGGAGAGCACGACGTTTCTTTCTTGCTAGTGGTGGTGTCAGTGCTTAAACCTGCTGACATTTATATACTTTTCACTTGTGTGGTTGTTGGAATGTGAGGCGCCTCGGATATAGGTCTGTTAGGACCGGGAAACGTGTGTTCAGGAATAACTAATCCTCAAAAGTAAGAGAGGACTGGCCCTGAAGATCCAAGGATCATAGTGGGGTCCAGAGACATTTGCTAGAGTGTCTCGAATCGGAGAGGAGCTTACCCCTTGCCTCGACTCATGACGGAAATCCAATTTCCAATACAAGATATTTCGGTATTATTTGTAGAGCCTAGTATGGTGACATGATAGATGGTACCCATGCCGCCTATGATTGATATTTATGATTTGAAATGTTTTGACACTATACACTTATAATAGTATCAAATGATTTGTTTTAAACGTACCAAGCATGTTTGGCTATTATAAGGGAAAACCCTATCCTCCGGCTTGCGTTGCGTTGTGCGATGGGACCTGGGTCTTATAATAGCTTCATTTTTTCCAAAAAAGCATTGCGCTGTTTTGTTATATGCACTAGTGTTCTTGGGAGGAAACCCGTTCCGTGTTATACGGCGTGGTCCCTTGAATTACTCTCTTTTAAAGTAAAGATTAATAACTGTTTTTAGTTCTCATACCAGTCACATGACTGACCGGGAGTTTATTGTTTTAACCTAAACTCTGGGTGCCCCTATTTTCTACACGGGCAGCTAGTAGTTTTGGTTTTGCAGATTTATATTCACAGGAACCTGGTTTACAACTGGAATGATATCCGGAAAGCTCTGTACCCGTATATCTCTTTTAGTTGTGTTTTGTATTATTTTTTCGCTGCTATGTAATTTGTTGCAATCTCTGATATTTTTCTGTTGTATAATATTTATTCATACTCTGTATATTCTTGTATCTGATGGAGTTGTTTTAATTAACAATAAACTGTTCTTCTGTTTGCGTTCCAATTTGTCCTGTTCTCAAAACGATCAGGGGTTTCGAACGGTCTTGGTCGGTTTAACGATCGATTCAGATCGAGCGAAATTTGTTACCGTTACATTCGGGGTTTACTAACTTGTTTTAATCATAATAAAACAAGTAGCTTGATTTATTAACGATATTTATAAATGGAATAAAAATAATTACTGTTTTTTTTTTGAGGAAGATGGATGAGTAGCGTAGTGCTACCCAACCGATTAATATATTATATATTAATAATAGATAAGCCAGTTGATAAGCCCAACTGGTGGCAAATCAAACTGAACGAGCAATGTTTAAAGCATAACAACCCCTCAAAAACCTACACACCATATATATGCATAATATAATGTACGTAGATAAACTGCACTTCACCACTAAATCATTCAAGCAGCACTTGTGTATTCCTTCAATGCAAATCCAGAATGGAGCTTCCCTGGTTGGATCCAACAGACTCAACGGGGCAATCTGGAAGAGGCACAGCTAGCCTGAATTATGCCTGAGCTGCCGAACCTGTCCAGTCATAATAGATATGAATAATGAGTCTGCATAATCCATCAAAGTGTTTACAAGGTTTATCAAATGCTGAGGCATTTCTTTCTTTCCGTATGCACCAACAATAAATGGCTAAAAATGAATCCAGAGAGGGATCCATCGAGTTATACTGCTAGTAATCAAAAACTGAAGAAATATGAGGGATTTGACCAAGTAAATGTGCACTAGTTGCACCAAAGATTGGATATGAAACATCGCAGTCGAAGAATAAATTTAATTATTATTAAATAATTATTATTAAATAATCCATGAATGTTAATTTAAAAATGAGTAATGGAAAGGGGAAATCGTTGAATTCATTTCGTGGTTCAAAATGTGGATATTTGTTGATCAAAAGCTATAAGGATTAGTAATTATAATTCGACGATGTCGAATGTTATTAAAACAGTTTATTTTTAGAAATTATATATTATATAATTTGGAAATTGACAAGATAATTTATATTGGTTTGTAACCAATAATTTATAATCGAATATGTAAGAAAAATTTAGTTATAAACTTAATATATAATTAACAAGAAATTGACTTGTAAATGGAGTTTATGAAGTGGTTTAGGAATATGAATTTATAAAAGAACTAGATAGATGGAATTTTAAATTTTAAAGGTATTTATCATTTGAATTGAGATTTGATTTAATAAAACGAGTCCATATTGTTGTAAAGGAATAATATTCACTTTTTAAAGTGGATAATGATTTAAAACAAATGTTTGCAGAGTTACTTAGTTAGAAAAGGAATTGGTAAATGTTTGGAAGTGATGAATTCAAAAATGAATTTAGAAATCAAATTGGCCTGAAATGGTGAGCTTATTCCGACGTTCGGAACGTTAATCGAATAGAGTTTATTCGAAAGAGAGTTATACATTAGAATTTGATTTTATCGAATTCGGGAAAGCACTATTTATTTTCCATCTTTATAAAGATTAATTAATTATCTATTGATATACTCAAATTTTTGAATAAGATTTAAATATTTCAGAAGCAGGTATTATTACGCTATCGTTATAATCAATATTTTATACAACATTCGTATAAATCTATATAAATGGATTTTGTTAATGTTTTCAAATATAACCAGCGATGTTTTCTAAGTATAGAAAATGAAATAATTTTTGAGTTAAGAATGAAGTTAAGGAAATTAGAAACTGGCTGGAGATTAGTTACGTTAAATGACTTCCTCGGTATTGATCTGATGCTGGTTTCGGCTTTTGGGGTTGGTATTTAGGGAATTGTTCTCTTTCCAGTTTACAGCAAGGGACTAATGAACATGGAGGAATAGAGATGCATGAATAGAAATGGAAATGTTTTCCAATGTTAATAATGTATATTTTCCAAATATAGGAAATGAGAAGTCATGGATATTTGGAGTGCTTTCCGATGATTGTGAAAGGATGAACGGGTTTTAAGAAATATCTGGAAAATTAATATGGAAAAGGGGGAAATGAGAAACGAATAAATTAACGATAAATAAATAAATAAGGGCTCAGTTGTTGGAGAATGGAGTTTTGATGACAACAACCTAATTTCAATAATAATTGATTATAAAACATATACTAACACTTTTTTCTAGAATATGTATACACACACACACATATGCAGGATTTATATACAAGAAATATTACTGAAGGCTATACAACTTAAAGATATTAGAGATTCTGAATTCAGAGATATTTCAAGACTCATGAGTATCCAAGATTTCAAGAGTTCAAGACTAATGTAGTTATAGAGTCTAGATCATGTAAGACTCTAAATAGCACTCCAGGTTCGAATTCAAATTCTATTTTTTCAAATTCTATCTTCAATCCTCTCTATTTTATTTTTTATTTTTCTTTCTTACTTTTGTTTTGTTTTCAAACTCAAGTTTTATAAGTTTTATATATTTATACTTTATATTTAATATTTTTATACTTTATATTTATGTAGTTCTAAACTTTATAATTTTATAAATATGTTTATATAGTTTATATTTATGTTTTCATATAATTTCCTACTTTATAAATTTATTTTATAACACTATATTTTAATTCAAGAATTTATAGAATTATATTTATATCAAAACACTTGAAAAATTCTCAACAATTAATTTGTTCTAAGTATACGTCGACATATAGAAAACACCATGTCGACATATAATTGTCATTTTTTTCAAAGTTGAAAGGAAGTATCTTTTCACTATTTGTGACAGTTCTGGAGCGTTGCAACCTTTCACACACTATAAAAAGAGCTTGATTTCGAATTAATAACCCCTTCTTCTCCACTTTCACTCTCTTTCATCACACCATTATTTCTTATCATTTTTATGATTTCTATCTCTGCCAAATTCAATTCTGTTTTCACTAATCTTCTTCTCTCCACACTCTCTACTCATTATTCTCCGATCAAGTGCTATTAAAAAGTTATAGGGCTATTTTAATTGTTTTGGAAGTATTTGGGAATCGGAGTTTTCCTTGTAGCCGTGAAATTAAGGAACAAAATCGGTGTTTTCCTTGTTGTCGTGAAATCAAGGAACGAGAGTGGTGTTAACCTTGTAGCCATGAAATCAAGGGGTGTAATTGGATGTTGATCTAGTAATTGTAACGATCCAAAACATCCCAGCAAAGGAAAGCCTGGATTGAATTTGAGAACATGACAAATAATAACACAAATAGAAGAATATTTCATTACTTATTACAACAATTTACATCAGAGTACAAGAATATACAGAGTATGAATAAATATTATACATTTGACAAATATCGATGATTTAAATACATTACTGCAGCGGAAAATAATACATAACATAATTGAAAGAGATAAATGAATACAGAGCTTTCCGAATATATCTCCAGTTGTAAACCAGGATTCAGTAAGAATAAATCTACAAACCCAAAACTACTAGCTTCCCGTGTGGAAAATAGGGGCACCCAGAGTTTAGCTTAAAACAATAAACTCCAGGTCAGTCATGTGACTGGTGCGAGGACTAAAACAGTTATTAAAACTTTACTTTAAAATTTGGTAAATCAAGGGACCACGCCGTATAACACGGAACGGGTTTCCTTCAAAGAATACCAGTGCATGAAACAAACAACGCAATGCTTTTTGGAAAAATGAAGCTATTATAAGACCCAGGTCCCATCACACAATGCAACGCAAGCCGAAGGATAGGGTTTTCCCTTATAATAGCCAAACATGCTTGGTACGTTTTAAAACAAATCATTTGATACTATTATAAGTGCATAGTGTATAAAATCACTTCAAATATAAATGTATCGATGACATTAGCATCCCATGTCATTATGTCGCCAATAGTATACAACTAAAACCGTATAATGTCGTATTGGAAGTTGATTTCCATCTGTGAACCAAGGCAAGAGATCGTCCTTACCACTTCGAGACGCTCTTGCCCGTGTCTCAGGATCAGAGCTCGAGTGACCCTTGGATCTTCGGGGCCGGTCCATCCGTAGTGAGTTAGAATGCTTGAACAATGCGTTTCCCTGCCCTATGGAGTATAAGTGAGCCAGATGACTCAACATCCATCGGCACCGCAGTGACAAATATAATCGAGGCACCTCGCTTTCCATCATCCACATAAGTAAAATGTCAGGGCTTGGAAACGCTGACACCACTCCTGGCTAGAAAGAAACGCATGTCCTCCCTGCAGTCCTCTTCCGTTTCTGGTTTACACAGGGGTGTGAGGCTCGCGAATTAATGCTACAGAAAGCTATGCTATATTAAAGCCGTGCTTTAATCATCAACCACCAGAATTTGCTTTTCAACAGAAGCCTTGATCATTTGCATCTCATCATGCCACACAGGCAATTCGCGCTATGCAACCGATGTATATCAATCACACAGAATGAAATCCAATGTCAAACACACATCCATTTACAAGTTCGTTCTGGGTCTGAACGAAACCGGAGGCACCTTACTCCTCGTCCTACATGTCCAATACAGGAGAGAGGTCCTCTCATATCCGGTTGATCTCTAGGTACGTCTGGACGATCACCACTTATTACCTCGTCTTGTGTGTACATCCCAATCAAGACATCAGTAATCATCCAAACGATGTGAACACCTCCGGTCTTCAACCACCGTCTTCATCGTCGACTCATCGCCGAATTATTTATTCAGAATGAGTTAAACCCGGTCTTTCCGAATAACTCGCTTATATTATAAACAAGTGCTACAAAAACACAACGTACGCCTCATTCCAATTCTGAATATTCCTTTTATTTAAATATTCATATCCCTTGGGAAAGGTTCCCATTAATTTTATCAAAGATAAATTCTTTAAATTTATTCTTTAATCTTCCTTTGGATATCAATTCAAACCAAATTATGGTTTATCCAAACTAGTCGGGATTAACACACCTTACCGAAGTAATCATTTGTTATATTTCCCAATCCCAACCAGTTCATCTCATGAAGCAAAACTGGTAATACTTCATATCTAACACCACGGTGTTATCGATAAAGTAATTACCATTTAACGTTCAAATCTAATTAAAGATTTAACTATCGCTTGGAGTAAAACTGGTGCTACTCCATTCTTGATCATTTCCCGAATTTGATAATTTAAATTACCACATTATCTTTTCAGTCTAATTAAAGATTCACTAAAACTCTAATTCAGTATTAATCTTTAAAAATCATCACTTAATGATTTTTCAAAGTTAAGAAATTAAACTTACCTTTAACTGGGTTAAAGAACTAATGTCCTTTAAAACATAGCTCACGATAAACCCAAAATCACATTCCATTAATTATGGAATCTTCACAAGAAAAAAAATCAATACATATTCGATAACAGTTTCCGTTTCTGACCAATAACATAAATGGAATAATGACAAAGGCTTTTAAATTCCATATATATATTAACAGTCTTCGTCCGTAGAAGTTAACTTCGATTATTACCAAATCGAATTCCATTCCAAATATTAAATTGGAAAACTTTAGTTCGGAAAATTTCCATTAAATCTTAATAAAAATATTTATAAATTCCAAATTACATTCCACTAAAAATCAGGTTAAAGAACGAATGTAGTTAAAAACACAATTCGCAATAAACCCAATTCACATTTCAATTCCAATTAAATGTTAATTAACTGGTAATTCTTTGTTAAATCATAGTTAAAAGATTTATTCTTTTCACACGGGGTTTAAGAATAGCGTTACCGAAGACACCATTCCATCTATCTCTAACCGTAAATTAGTAAGAGAATAATTCCCTAAGTATTAATCTCGGAGGGCGAAACCAACATCAGATCAATACCTAGGAAACCATTCAACTTAACTAATCTCTAGTTAATTTTCTAATTTTCTTAACTCCATTGGGCTTATGAACAGCGTTTTTAAAGATACCATTCACGACAAACCCAAAATTCAATTCAATTCAATTCCAATTAAATATTAATTAATTGGTAAACTTCATTAAACCTTAACAAAAAGATTCAATCTTTTCTCAACTGGGTTTAAAAATAGTGTTAGTGAACACACTGTTCACGACAAACCCAAAATCCCATTTGATATTAAATACAAGGCTCTGAATAGAAAATATATTGGCTTATATTCAATATCAAATTCTGAAATCAACAAATATCGTATTGGAATAATGATATATGTCTTCCAAATTCCTCCACAATGTCTGTATAATCACATAATCCCATATCGAGATTTTCAGAAGATAATTTCAATTCAAATCCATTCCAATTCATATATTGGAAATTCTGGTTATTTTAAAAACCATTTCAAATCCAATTTATTTATTTAAAAACATTGGATTATAATTATGGTTCATAACTAGTTCATTTTGATAAAAATATATTTTTATCTTTTCAATTATGTAATTTTTCATCCTAATTATTTCCAAATCATTTATTATGATTTTACACAATTTATTAATATTTTTAATAATTTTATCAAAGCCCGTACGGTCGATTTCCATAAATGGTCATCGAACTACACTTATAACGACCTTTTCCAAATTTGATTTGGACATAATTCCAAATCCAACCATTAGATTTCAAATCTCTTATATTCGTTGGAAAGCACTTTTCGATACGATCCCAACGGTTCTTGTTTTAGGAGAATCCGATGGTCAGATCTCCATAAGGTCTATTCGAAGTCAATGGTCGAAATTCGCGAACGGTCGAAGCACGGCTCGTTCTATTCAGGCCATTTAATATATATAATATGTACATTATATATATTTCGTCGATTTCCATTTAAAATGTATTTTATAAATTGTTTTAACTTCGTTTTAAAATGATTTCAACTTCATATTCAATTTTAAATCAAAATTGAATATTCCATATCATTAATATATAAATGATAATATTTTCAAAATATTATATTTCGAAATCATTTTCTTTTCGATATTCATTATAAAAATGAATAAAATAGAAATAAATATTGTTCACTTCAAAATGGCGTTAATCTAATCAACGCGGCTTTATATATTTAAATATATTCGTGTCCATCCCTAATCGGACATCAAAATCAGATTTTGATCTTTTACTGAATATTATTTTAAAATATTCATTATTTTAAAATAATCGTTATTTTTAAAATATTCATTTTTTCTAAACTGGAATCAGACACAGTCAATTACCATATAATGTTATTTATATGGATTTCATACAACACATGTATCGAATAACAATGATAAACAATCTACCATCATCCAGAGTGCATTTTACACTACATAAGCATTAAATATAAATATTTAACGCTTACAACAGTCTGTCAACCAATCGATTGACATAAAACTAAACAATTGGGATTATGTACATCAAATATCATCCCAATACCCGTGTGGGGTTTCAACCAACAAATACTGAATACTATTTGTGCAATTGGGCGATGTGTAAAATTTTATCATCCCAATCCCTTTCAGTCAAATGGGTGTACATGACAAATCGTCTGATTTGTAAATGAATATTTATTTATTCTCATACACGTTAAAAATTATATTTTTAATGATAAATAATTTATTTCAACACATGAATATTTTATATGGTCCATTTCACATCACAAACAATTTTCACAACACAATCAAATCAAACAAGTCGTCCATGGTCTGTAGATGACGGGGAGCAGTTCATATATGCAGTTATAAAATAATTAACTGTATAAGAAATTATAGTGAGGAGTTCTCACCTTTGGGATCCACACCTCCAGTCCATTCTGAATTTCTGAACCATTTGGATTTGTCCGAAATTCCAACGCAAACTTTTTCCATACTGTTTATAGTAAAAATCACTTTTTTAACGTGATATTCATATATTCAAAAATCCCATTTTTTTCATTATATATATATATATATATATATATATATATATATATTGTAACACCCCACCTCCGCTAAGGTCACTCTCAAAGGGAATGACTTAACTTCGGTGGAGCGTTTTAGGGTACAAGATACTAATAAATTACAAGATAGAAAATTTATGCAGCAGAAAAAGATCAATATTATTTCATTAATACTTGTTCAACACAAAAATTCAACAACTATTTCTACCTTCCAAATTATTACAATTTTTCATCTGTCTTGAAAACATAAAGAAGCAATAGTGAAAATAAAATGACATAAATCCCCAATAAGTGCTTGACCATAACCATAGCTCAAAAAGGAAAGTCCAAGCCTTACATCTACGGTCTTCAAGCTTTGGCTAACCTGGACTAAACAGAAGTGTTTCCTCCCTGCGGACCTTGGGGGGAGGGAAACGGAAGAAAAGAAGCGAAAGGAAAATGGCTCAAACATAAGTCTGGTAAGCCCAGTTATCTAATAGCATGTAAACAAGTAAAAGACTATGACATGAATAAACTGAACTTAGAATGATACCACTAGGATAGGGTAGTCCTAAAACGAGGTAAAGTAAGAATTAACTAGATTTGGCTATCGCACCCACTTTTACTTCTTTGCACCCACTAAGAACTATTTAACTAGCATGTTCATGATAAAGTGATCACATTCATGTATTGATCGGCTCCTACTTGCATTCATGTATTCCCGGTGTCATGCGGCCCCACGTGATTTTTAAGTACTTGTGCTGGCTCCAGTATAGGGAGTATCAAGTCCTATAATGGCAACCCTGACACGATTCAAAGATGCACAAGTGTACTCCTGGTGCCTGTGCCTTCTTTTTCAACTCCGGAGCCCGTGCACGACGGTACTCCGTCGGAACCTACACTGACGCACCTAACCCCGCCCTTTTGACCGCTTATATTCAGCCCAGCAATCGTGCCCCACCCTGCCTAGTTCAGGGTACCTTGATACATCCATGTGGGTTACTACTGAAACTGGTCCCCGTTACTACGGTTTTTCTAGTCAACATGCTAAATTGGTTAAGTGTCCTTGGTTTGACTTAACCCCTATCAGTCTTGTCTAGTTAACATGTTAATTGGTTAAGTGTTTCCTCAATTACTTAACCCCACCAATCTTGTCTTGTTAACATGTTAAGTTGGTTAAGTGTTCACTTAATTACTTAACCTCACCATTTCTAGCTTGATTGTTCATGAGCTTTAATTAGTTAATTAATTAAAGCACCAACCGCTCACATTAGACTGGTATTGTTGGGGTTACTGGATGTGCCGGTCTGTTCCGGGAAGTTTTACACCACAACTCAGTCTAACCTCGGGTCTTTCTGGGCTTGATGCACTAACCTCTCACATTAGACATGTATTGTTGTGGTTACTGGATGTGTCGGTTGGTTCCGGGAAGGTTTACACCACAAATCAGTCTAACCTCAGGTTAGGCATGTTCATCTTTTACATTTTGTAAATGTGAATTTTCTACCAGTGTTTCATGTCACATATTCTAATTATGTTCAAGACTAATGGTATAAATTATACCATTCATGGCCTCAACCATTTACATGGTTTTGGGCCCACCTACATTATTAACATGTTTTGATTTAATAACTATCCCAATGTTACCCCCGTTTGTTCGTTCGTATTAATCACATAATGTCATTGGGCCTGCATATTAGCCTAGTTTATAAACAAGAGGTAAAGAAGGGAACATGTATAATATAGATTCAACCAAACATGTAAATTTTGCATAAAACTTTATTCATATAATTTAACATGTCACATGAACTTGCATATAATTTTGACTTAGATAATCATAAGCCTAAAACATGTTAATATGTAGATCTAGGCATGTGTGAACATAACCTCAATTATAAACTATCATATGACATAATCATGACATGTCCAATACCAAGGCATGTATAATTTTAACATTAACATATAGGTGTGAACTAGATCTAACAAGGTGAACTTGCATAAGTCCACTTTACAAACATGCATATAAATATAGATCTAGCTTTGGATCTAACATGTAACTTGCATATGAACATATGTATAATTAGATCGTGGGATCTATCATAAAACATATAACTTGCATTAATCATATGAACCTAGATAGATCTTGACATAGATCCAACATAAAACTTGTAACTTGCATATGAACATATGAACATATATATAGACATATGGATCTAACATAAAGCATATCAATATATATATATATATGTATATATGTAGATCTTGACTTGGATCTAACATAATACATACAACTTGCATAAATCATATAAACATATATATGTAAATCTTAACATGAAACATATAACTTGCATATGATATTGATAGTTTCATTCTCAATCTTCAATAGATCCAACACCAAGTCCAATAAGCCACAAACATTCCAAGACAATTCATGATAAAATCATCACAAGAAACAAACATGAATTAGCATTGCAATATTATACAACATGGTATAATTCTATTTTTCACTTTATATCAAATCACGTCTTAAATTTATTTACATCTAAAAGATAACTACACTTACAAAAGACAATCTTGATTTCTGGAATCTGTATTTTGAAGTTGAAATGCTCGCCTTTGATGTAGACAATCGTTGTTTTAGTTTAATTTTGATTTGATTTGGTTTTTCTCTTTTAATTTGTTTCCAGTTGAACGGCGGCTACTCAAGGTTATCTAACGGGAGCATGAAATCTCTTGGTTTGATTTTTAATATGATTTAGGGTTGAGGTATTAGGTTGCTTATATAGAAGTTTGATTTAATAGGAACCGTCAGATTAACCTAGAGCAAATCAAAGCCATTCAGATAAGATAGAATAGCCACATCAGCCCTAATGACTCAGCAAGGAGTCCTTTAGAACCAATCAGATGCCGCATCTGCCTTAGAGCGAACCGACCTATGGGTTGACAGCCAAACACCCTGAATCAACCCCTAGTCGACCCAGTAGCGCTTGGATCGACCTCAAAAATGGGCCGGTTCGGTTATTCCCCCTCCCGATTCGCTGTTTTGAATTTTTTTTGCATATTTATTTATTTAATTTTTATATATATATTTATATATATATATATTTCTCATATGCATACAAACTTCAAGGCTAAATAACTTCTTCATAAGGTATCCGTTTTATGCAAACCAAATGTCAATCTTGACCAAAATTTTGAGATGAACGTAATAGAGCAACCCATTTCACTTAATTCTTCTTCTAATAACTAAGTGTTCTTGAATTTGTTAATTTTAATATTCTCATAAAATTCAGGGTGTTACGTTCTCCCCTTCTTAAAGGATTTTGTCTCTGAAATCTTCAAGTTAAGAAGAATGCATCTTAACATCCAATCATCCATCTACCCTTCCATCATCCACAAGCATCCATTGTCCTTAAAAGACTTCTAATGCCATATGAACATATGCAGAGTGTGTGTATATGTCTCTTATCTAGTGCAAAATCAGGCGGTCTACTGATCCAGTTGACCTCCTTAATGCGAATCATGAGAGTGCCATGAGTCCATTATGTATGCAATTTTTCCTATTCATAATTCTACATGAGTGCACAATCATTCATACAAATGCAACGTCCATATGATAACACATCAAGTTTCAATCCACATACAATTTCATGAATTCATATGCAAATGCAATATGAAAGTGATTGAGCCGATCTAGGACCTAATTTGTATGTGCATATGTATCCAAGAGCAATTACTAGCAACCACTTGCAACCACTTTGCAACCATCAACCATAACATGTTTCAAATACATGTTTACATCCATTGATTTCTACTAAGGATCAAGAAATAGGACCGAGAAGATAACTAAGCATGAATAAACTTATGAAAAAGGAGAGATCAATGATGTACCCACGAAAAGATAAGGGTAGGCTGCACGTATCTTGCTTTCGGTCTCCCAATTCGCGTCTTCTTCATTGTCACTCCATTGTACTTTAACAAGCTTGACTCCACGGTTGCGTAGCTTTTTGACTTCTGTTCCTAAGATATGAGTTGGGATTCTTCTCACTGTTGCTTCTCGTTCCACTTCTACCTCTTCTAGTATCTTTGGTTCCACCACTTCCACAGACTCAAGTAAGCACTTCCGTAGGTGAGAAACATGAAAGACATTGTGAACTCCAGCCAACTTTTCAGGTAGCTCTAATCTGTAGGCCATCGTCCCAATTCTTTCAATGATAGGAAATGGTCCTATGAATCTAGGTGCCAATTTCCCTTTGGATCCAAAGCGAACAACATTCCTCAAAGGAAATACTTTAAGGAACACTCTGTCTCCAACCTCAAACTCAAGGTCGGTCCTTCTTTTATCTGCATAGGACTTCTATCTATCTTGAGCAGTCTTTATTCGTCTTCTTATTAGGTCCACCTTTTCAGAGGTTTCCCTAATCATATCTGGCCCAAGTATAAGCTTATCTGTGGATTCCCACCAACAAGTTAGTGATCGACATGGTCTCCCGTACAAGGCTTCGAAGGGTGCCATGCCTATTGCAACTTGGTAGCTATTGTTGTAGGCAAACTCCACTAGAGCAAGATGATTTCCCATGTTCCTCCAAAGTCAAGAACACACAATCTCAAGAGGTCTTCTAGGACTCTTTTCACACTTTCCGTCTGTCCACCGATTTGGGGTGGTAGGCCGTGCTTAAACATAGTTGTGTGCCTACAACCTCTTGCAAACTCTTCCAGAACTCGCTTGTAAAGATAGGGTCTCGATCGCTTGCTATGTTGGAAGTTATCCCATGCAGTCGAACTATCTCTTTAAGATATAGAGATGCTAGAGATGAGGCCCTCCTTCTACTTTTGACAGGTATAAAGTGAGTGTTTTTTGTGAGCCTGTCCACTATTACCCAAATACTGGTATTGCCCCTTCTTGATCTTGGCAACCTATCAATAAAGTCCATCGAAATGCTATCCCATTTCCACTGTGGGACCTCTAGAGGATGAAGCAAACCACCAGGCTTCTTCTGCTCTGCCTTGACCTTCTGGCATATCATGCACTTAGAAACGAATTCAGCTACGTCCCTCTTCATGCCAATCCGAAAGAAACTCTTTTGATGCCTTTATACATTTTTGTCTCCGCCTGGGTGTATGGTCAGCTTTGAATGGTGTGCTTCTTCTAGAACAGTTTTCACTAAATCTCTTACTTGTGGGATGCATAGCCTTCCATCCCGTCTCAACCATCCCTTATCATCGATGGAGTATCTATTGAGCTAACTCGAAGTCTCAACCCTAATCAGCTTATCTATCACATCTACTAGCTGAGGGTCTTCATGTTGTGCTGTTCCTATTGAGTCAAAAAGTGTAGGTCGCACTTCTAGTGTTGCTAACATGCCAAGTACAAATTGAGAAGAGGGTCTGAAGTCGAAGTTGGAAATGTACTCCAAGATTTGCCTTTCTACAAAGAGAAGGCTTAAGGTCAGCTTCTTTCTACTCAGAGCGTCTGCTACCACATTGCCCTTGCCAGGAGTATAGGAAATCTCAAAATCATATGAGGCAAGAAGCTCCATCCATCTTTGCTGCCTCAAGTTGAGATCTTTCTACGAGAAAAGGTACTTCAACGATTTATGATCAGCAAACAATTCAAACTTCTCACCTAGGAGATAATGGCGCCAAGACTTAAGAGTGAAAACGATGGCCGCCAATTCTAGGTCGTAGGTTGGGTAGTTTTTCTCATGTACTTTCAACTGCCTTCCACCATAAGCTACTACCTTCCCTTCTTGCATCAAGACAACGCCTAATCCTGTGCCACATGCATCCGTGTATATGGTAAACATCTTGCTCCCATCAGGCAATGTCAGAACTGGAGCTGTTGTTAGAGCCCTTTTCAAGCGTTGGAAAGAAATATAGTAATCCAAATCCAAAGTGAAAACTAGGTTCTTCTTCGTCAGCCTTGTAAGTGGAGCTGAGATTTTTGCAAAGTCTTTGATGAACTTCCGGTAAAAGCCTGCTAGCCCGAGAAAGCTTCGGACTTCAGTTGCGTTTCGTGGAATCTTCCAATCTTGCATAACAATCACTTTTGCGGGGTCCATGGCTAACCCCTCTTTGGACACCACATGTCCAAGGAATCTAACTTCTTCTCTCCAGAAATTGCATTTGGAGAATTTGGCTTTCAACTGATGTGCACGGAGAGTATCCATGACTTCCCTTAAGTGCTGAGCCTGCTCTTCCTCACTCTTCGAGAAGATCAAAATATTGTCCACGAAGACCACCACAAACTTATTGAGGAATTCCTGGAACACCCTGCTCGTCAAGTCCACGAAATAGGCAGGTGCGTTTGTCAAGCCAAAAGGCATGAAAAGCCACTCGAAGAAACCATCCGGGGTCCTAAATGCGGTCTTGTCAATGCTATCCTCAGCCACTCTTAGCTGATGAAACCCGGTAGCCAGATCTAGTTGGGAGAAAACGGATGCACCTACGAGCTGATCGAACAAATCGTCAATTCTGGGGAGTGGGTGCCTATTCTTCTTGGTCAGCTTGTTCAGCTCCCTATAATCCACGCATAGGCGGAGTGAACCATCGGCTTTGGTCGCGAACACTACTAGGGCACCCCATTTAGAAATACTCCGTCTTATGAACCCATTTTCAAGCAGCTCTTTAACTTGCTTGCTGAGTTATTTTCTCCCCCTTGGAGCCATGTGTCTAACGGGTAAAGCAATGGGTTTTGCATTGTCAACGAGGTATATGCGGAAGTCTATCTCCCGCTTCGGAGGTAAGTTCTTTACCTCTTCAAACACATCCGAGTGTTCACGGACCACTTTAACAGACTGCAAATTCTCAACAAGCGCATCAAGAGATTCTAGATAACTTAACATAACCAAATTCATGGGATTACAAGAGATTTAGAGAGTGTTACCGAGGCGAGTTATGAGTCTAACCCCTCTCTTTTCACAATCGAGGACAACACCATTACTGGATAGCCAGTCTTGCCTAGAATCAGCCCATAGTCCGTGAAGCCCAAAACATAAGCATTACATTTAAACCCAGCGATTAAAATAGAGATTTCCAAATCTAAACAAATCATTGACAAATAAACTGAGCCCCCAATTGGATTTGAAACAACCAAGGGATCCTCTACTATATGGATGTCTAGGTGCAGAGATTCAACTAAAGCAGTAAATATAAAAGAGTGTGATGCGCTGGAATTAAAGAGAGTATGAACAAGATTATTAAACAAATAAACTAAACTGTAACACCCTGTAATTCTGTAGCATTAAGTTTCACGAATTAAAGTATACTTAACTCTAAATGAAAGAATTAAGGAAAACGGGTTACGCCATTGCGTTCGTCTCAAAATTATGCTTGAGATAGAGTCCGAGTTTGTGTAAATCGGACTCCGTATGAAGGAGTTAGGAACTCCAGAAGTTTCAGAATTCAATTTAAAATTCAAACAGCCTGAAAACAAGTTCAAAATTCAAAACTGGACCAGAACTAGGCTGGGCGGGAATTTTCCCGCCCAGGACCTAGGTCGACCAGGGGGCCGACCTGGATGTCGACCTGGGGGTCAACCTGCAGGTCGATCTAACCTGCTTGGTCTGGTCCTGGCTCGGTTTCTGGGGCTTGGCAGTGTCACTAGGGCTGATTTGTCACTTTCCCATTGGCTCCTCTTGGTGTGTATGGTCTGGATTCACTCTATGGTCATCTGACGGCTCAAATCAATCTGAAATTCTATAAATACAACCCAACATTCAACCTAAATTCACACAAATAAAATAGAGCTAGAGCCGTCATGCTGCTAGAAGGAAGCCAAGAATAGCCTCCACTTAAAGAAAGCTTAGAGACGATCAAATCTAATTCAAAACTATAAATCAAATAAACGTTTATCTACCCAAAGGAAAGCATCTCAATTCCAGAACTCAGAATCCAGAATTCAAGTTTGTCGTTTGTTGTAAGTAAGTTACTTTTTAGATTTGAACATCTAGATCTATTTGCGGCATGTAATTAAATGGATATAAGAATATGCCTAATCCTTTCGTTTGAATCGGTGCTTGTATATGCCTTTGGATCTAATTAAGAACTATTGTGATTAATTTCCGATGAGACTGTTCCTATGCCTATGACGTTGAAACTATTGTTAATGGCCTAAGACTATGACTATGAACATAAGATTATTGCCTATGACTGTGAACATAAGACTATGCCTATGTCTATGACTGTGAACATAAGACTATGCCTATGCCTATGACTGTGAACATAAGACTATTGCCTATGACTATGACAAGGACCATTGTGGCTAATCACCTACGATTCATGACTATGAGATTATTGCCTAGGATTATGACTATGAAATTGGATCTAAGCTTGATTTTCTGTTTAAACCTATTCTTAATTATCCTTGGATCTTGATTTTGGGATTTTTTCTATTAAGTTAGTCTATCCATGTTCTTGAGCCTAGATTATTATCCAAACCTTCTCGTGTTCATAATGTTATCAGATCTATGCCTGCGATGTTTTAGTTAATTTATTCAGTATATTTTTTAGATCTGTAAAGTCGTGAATTTAGGATTATCATCTTATGTCTATTCTTATGCCTATCTTTTCATGGTATTCTTGTTTATTCCCTTTTATCTACGAATCTAGATTTACCTATAATCTAGACTGAATCATGATTACGCAAAAGATGGGAATACGATCTGGGCAGAACATGAAACTAACATGAATGTGATTGAAAATTTGGGAGATTGGTATAACATAAAATTCATATAATTTGGCACAATAAATATGGTGTGCATGATCTGAATTGGCTATAATAGTGAGTAATTTGCATGCATTGGAGTAAACGGTAAATTGTTAATTGGCCGCAAAACATGTAGTTGGCATGTGAATCTAGTTTTGGTATAAATTGTAAACTAGAATATTAAATCTAGTTTTAGCAGGAATTGTAAAATTGGATATTTAATCTACATTGGGCCAAAAACGTAAATAGGAACATTAATTCTAGATTAGGCTAAACTACTTATTTGGAACGCCAAATATATGGCATAGTGATTTTAGGCATGATTATTATGGCTAGTTTGAGAAGGTGGGTTATAGCCTATTCTGATTTATAACTTGAAATCACATGTAATTGTCACGTTTAGCATAATCATGGTTAATGACACTTAATTTGGTAAAATCTTATAAACATGATTTAGAGGGAAAGTGTACCATAATAGTAATTGTTGATAATGTACAATAGAAGAGTAATTATGGCATAAGTAAACTAGGAATTTGTCCTAAATAAGAAATGTGTACATTATAGAAAATACGAATACGCATAACCCGAGGTTAGATTGAATTACGGTATAAGACTGCCCGGAACCTCCCGGCAAATCCAGCAGCCGTAACAATACCTATGTAATGTGGGTGGTTAGAGCATTGAGCCCAAAAAGGACCCGAGGTTAGACTGAGTTGCGATGTAATTCTGCCCGGAACCGACCGGCACATCCAGTAACAACAACAACATCTGTCTAATGTGAGTGGTTGGTGCTTTAAAGAATAATTTAAAGCTAAGAAACAGTTAAGCTAGAATGGGAGGGTTAAGTCCATAGGAACACTTAACCAACTTAACATGTTAACAAAACAGGACTTGTAGGGGTGAAATAACCGTTATAACATGTTGACCAGACAAGGGGCTAAGGTTAAGGAAAGGTTTAACCGTTATAACATGTTAACCAGACTAGAAGGTGGGGTTAAGTAAAATACACTTAGCCAATTTAACATGTTAACTAGAATAGAAAGTGGAGTTAAGTAAACTCAGAAATACTTAGCCATCAGAGTGTGCCAAATGAACAAGGTTAAGTTAAAACATGAAGGGACAATACTTAACCATTAGACCATGTGAATTAAACAGATGTTAGGGTTGAGTTAACTAAGGGAACACTTAACCAATACAAGATGAAGGGGTGGGGTTAAGTAATAAGAAATACTTAACCAATATAACTTGATTTGCGATAAGGTTAAGTCAACGTGAACTACTGATAACACTTAACCAGTCTAACATGACAAATAAATGGGTTATGTTAACTTGAATTGACTAATGGCACTTAACCAATCCAACTTGACGAGAAAAAGAACTAAGTAGTAAACCTTAGTAAAGAGGACTAGGTTGTAAACCTTAGTTAAGAAAATGACGATTCGGGAACTAAGTAGTAAACCTTAGTTAAGGGAACTAAGTAGTAAACCTTAGTACAACACGAGAAGGAGCGAACGTCCATATGATCTTAAAGAAGGCTCCAACAAATTGGGTTATAAAGCACGCGGCTTCGAGGGGACGTGAGGGTACTCTTGGTATCCCTCTGTGAGGTTGCAGATGATCCGCCTGGGCTCATAGAGGTTAAGGACTGCGTTAGAAGAACCAAGGGTATGCCTTGGTTGCTATATAAGGCAACCTAAAGACTAGGATGGACCAGCGTGATTCGGCGAGACCAGTAGCCCTGTGATAGCAACTCGTCGTCTACCTACCATCTTGAGTCAATCGCGATACGTGAAGCGGAAAGGAGGAAAACTCCAACAGACCATAAACTTGCTATCTAGTTATGGTTGCAGATGGCCATAGGTTAGTGGCGCATAGGGGGGTCTGCGTATTGTTCTCATTTTTCAAGGTGTGCCTTTCATTAGTTGAGGGAGGGTCAGGTGGGACCGTAGCCACTGGAAAAACAAACCTTAGCATCTGCACCGGTAGATATCTGAAAGCTCCCTACTGAGTTCCGCGTTTCTTAATTTTTCCTGCAATGAGACTCGGGTCGCACATATCGAGGACATGTGCATCTAGACAGCGATAACGATCCACGACACATACGTGAGGAAAGTCTAGGAACACATATACCGCTCTGGGTATTGTATCCTAGAGTAGAGGCGTCGTTCGATAGGTAGCATAATCCCTAGTTGTACCTAGGTCGCGTAAACCCTAAAATCCAAGAAGCATTAGATAAGTTGCGTAAACCCTAGTTGAATCTAGGAAGCACTCGATAGAAAAACCCTAGATTAGATCTAGGTAATAAATAATAAATGTACGCCTGAAGGAAACCACAATTATAGGGATTGGAAGCACTTTATCATTTAATAAAGATTACTAGTTGGGTCACTAGTTAGGTGGTGCAGTGATATAGAAACCGGAATATTAGGGTAATCGCGAAGCTGAGAAAGTATGGAAGCATATTCAGTCTACTAGTGTATTCAGCTTGTCGGTAGATCTAGTTTACCAGTACATACAGTTTTATCATGCCTTCGCATATCCTGCGTTATCTTATTAGCCCTATCATCATGGTATTGTCTTGTATTCAGTTAAATTCATGTCATGTTGTTTTTACCTGTTCACATGCTGAAAGTCACTGAACTTACCAGACTTTATGTCTGACTCTGGTTTCTTTCGCTTTCTTGTCTTCCGTCCCTCCCTCCCCCCCCCCCCCCCCAAGGTTCGCAGGGAGGAAATGTTACTACCTACCTCAGTTTTCTTTCCAAGCTTGAAGATTAGTCAAAGTTTTCCTTGGATTCACTTTTCCATTGCTATGCCTGGCTCATACTACATTGGGGAATATAAAAGTTATTTTATGCTTCTTTATTTTGTAAGACAGATACTCTAGTATTGGAAAACAATTGTTGTACAAACTATTTTATCAATAAAGTAAAGTTTTATTTTCCGCTGTTTTAATTTTGTCTCTCTTGTAATTTATCTGCATCTTTTACCTATAATGCTTCACAGTACTTAGTGCATTCCCTTTGTGAGTGACACTAACGGATGTAGGGTGTTACACATGGTATCAGAGCTGAAGGTTACCGGATCAGATAAAAGATTTGAAAAATTATTTTCAACAGTTTTAAAAGAAGCATTTTCAAAAGAAAAGTTTTGTTTTAAAGGCATATTCCCCAAAAGCCATACGCACTATCTTCTGACCCTCTGTTTGAATTCTTGTCCCCTTCTTTCTTGAGTCTTCGGGGCTCCTGGCTTTCTGGGAGGTAACCTCATCGCGGCACGGTTCCACAGGCTTGATAAGACTACGATACCTATCGAAGGGCAAAGTAGTGCCCGACTCCCGTCTATAGCCATAGTAGTTTCACCTACAACTGGTCTTCTTTCAAGCTTTGAAGGGTTTTCCGTGCGATGGGGGCATCTTTTGAGAAACTTGTCAATATGATTACACAGGGATGGTAAAGATGAGGATAAGGGAGTTTGGCTAGGGAGCTCAACGCAAGGATGAGAAATTCATGGATATAAACTCGACTCACGAAGAAAGAGGGAATTATAAAACCTGAGACGAGAGGGAGTATCTTTTCCATGGTATAATAGGGCATATAATTAAGGACAAGGGCAAGGACGAAGGACATGATTTTCAGAATGGCGAGTGCATGCTTTCACCAACAGAATACCTGAGAGAGAGATAGTAAAAGTCTCCATTGGAAAAGTTTAGCTCTTCGTTTTGATCGACCAGTTAGTATTCCTTTGATCTTAGTGCTTCGCATTTATCTACTTCCATAGTTGAGTCTCTGCACCTTAGTACTTGTATAGTAGAAGATCCCATTAGCGTCTCAAATCCAATTGGTGGTTCGGCTAGTTTACCTTTGGTTTGTAAGGATTTGAGAATAACTATATTAAGTGTTGAGTTTAAGCGTAATGCTTATGTTTTTGGTTCCATGGGCTATGAGTTGATTCTAGGCATGGGTTGGTTGGCTAGAAATTCTGAAAGGAGGGTAGTTAGACTTGCCTTGGGAGTACCCTCGAGATTTTGTGTAAAGAATCAGTTAGGCTTAGCTAGCTAGAATCGCTTAATGCATTTATCGATGATTTGCAATCCATTAGGGTAGTCCATGAGTACGCAGATGTTTTTTATTAGGTTAGGAGTTTACCCCTAAAACGCGGGATAGACTTCCGCATGTATCCAGTTGACAATGCAAAACCATTTATCTGAACAACGACAGTTTTCGAAAGGAAGGTCAAGAAACTTCGCAATCGTGAAGATTAATTAGATAGGTACAGAATAGTGAAGCTCAAGAAGATGCGACTTAGAAGACTGAAGACTAGATACACGCATCATACCCTTTTTCTTAAGGGTACATCCTTGATCTCATTTTCTAGGAATTTTATGCATACTTTCTAGCTTTTAAGGTATATCCTCTAGGGCGTATCATCGATCCTTCGGTAGAAGCAAATGGATGTAAACATGTATTTGAAACATGCTATGAATTGATGGTTGCAAATAGTTGCTTGTGGATGCAAATACAAACCATAGGCACTAGAACGATTCAGTCACTTTCATATTGCATTAGCATATATGTATTTGCTCAACGGATTTAACTTGATATGTTATCATATGGATGTTGCATATGGATGAATGGCTATGTATACATTAGTATTTACATAACTAGGGACATTTGCATACATGATTGGACGCATGGCACTGACATAATTCACATTAAGGAGGACAACTGAATCAGTAGACCGCCTGATTTTGCATTAGATAAAGACATATACACAAACTATGCATATGAACATGAAAGCGTTAGAAATCTTTTTAAGGACAATGAATGTCTGTGGTTGAATGGTTGAGTAGATGGGTGATTGGATGGTAGGTTACATTCTTCCGGACTTAAAGATTTCGGGGACGAAATCCTTTTAAGGGGGGAGAATGTAACACCCCGTAATTCTGTAGCATTAAGTTTCACAAATTAAAGTATACTTAATTCTAAATGAAAGAATTAAGGAAAAGGGTTACGCCATTGCGTTCGTCTCGGAATACTGCTTGAGATAGAGTCCGAGTTTGCATAAATCGGACTCCGTATGAAGGAGTTATGACCTCCGGAAGTTTCAGAATTCAATTTAAAATTCAAACAGCCCGAAAACAAATTCAAAATTCAAAACTGGACCAGAACTGGGCCGGGCTGGAATTTTCCCGCCCAGGACCCAGGTCGACCAGGGTGTCGACCTGGGTACCGAGGTTGACTATGTAGTCGACCTGGGGGTCGACCTGCTAGGTCGACCTGACCTGCTTGGTCTGGTCCCGGCTCAGTGTCTGGGGCTTGGCTGTGTCGCTAGGGCTGATTTGTCACATTCCGATTGGCTCCTCTTGGTGTGTATGGTCTGCATTCACTCTATGGTCATCTGACGGCTCAAATCAATATGAAATTTTATAAATACAACCCAACACTCAACCTAAATTCACACAAATAAAATAGAGCTAGAGCCGTCATGCTGCTAGAAGGAAGCCAAGAATAGCCTGCAATTGAAGAAAGCTTAGAGACGATCAAATCTAATTCAAAACTATAAATCAAAGCAACGTTTATCTACCCGAAGGAAAGCATCTCAATTCCAGAACTCATAATCCAGAATTCAAGTTCGTCGTTTGTTGTAAGTCAGTTACTTTTTAGATTTGAACGTCTAGATCAATTTGTGGCGTGTAATTAAATGGATATAAGAATATACCTAATACTTTCGTTTGAATCAGTGCTTGTATATGCCTTTGGAACTAATTAATAACTATTGTGATTAATTTCCGATGAGACTGTGCCTATGCCTATGACGTTAAAACTATTGTTAATGGCCTAAGACTATGAACATAAGATTATTGCCTATGACAGTGAACATAAGACTATGCCTATGCCTATGACTGTGAACATAAGACTATGTCTATGCCTATGACTTTGAACATAAGACTATTGCTTATGACTATGATAAGGACCATGGTGGCTAATCACCTGTGATTCATGACTATGAGATTATTGCCTAGGATTATGACTATGAAATTGGATCTAAGCTTGATTTTCTATTTAGAACTATTCTTAATTATCCTTGGATCTTGATTTTGGGTTTTTATATTAAGTTAGGTCTATCCATGTTCTTGAACCTAGATTATTATCCAAACCTTCTCGTGTTCATAATGTTATCAGATCTATGCCTGCGATGTTTTAGTCAATTTATTCAGTATATTTATTAGATATGTAAAGTCATGAATTTAGGATTATCATCTTATGGATATTCTAATGCCTATCTTTTCATGGTATTCTTGTTTATTCCCTTTTATCTACAAATCTAGATTTACCTATAATCTAGACTGAATCAAGATTACGCAAACGATGGGAATACGATTTGGGCAGAACATGAAACTAACATGGATGTGATTGAAAATTTGGGAGATTGGTATAACATAAAATTCATATAATTTGGCATAATAAATATGTTGGCATGATCTGAATTGGATATAATAGTGAGTAATTTGCATGCATTGGGCATAAACGGTAAATTGTTAATTGGCCGCAAAACATGTAGTTGGCATGTGAATCCAGTTTTGGTATAAATTGTAAACTAGAATATTATATCTAGTGTAGCAAGAATTGTAAAATTGGATATTTAATCTAGAGTGGGCCAAAAACGTAAATAGGAACATTAAGTCTAGATTAGGCTTAACTACTTATTTGGAACGCCAAATATATGGCATAGTGATTTTGGGCATGATTATTATGGCGAGTTTGGGAAGGTGGGTTATAGCCTATTCTGATTTATAACTTGAAATCACATGTAATTGTCATGTTTAGCATAATCATGGCTAGTGACACTTAATTTGGTAAAATATTATAAACATGATTTAGAGGGAAAGTGGGCCATAATAGTAATTGTTGATAATGTACAATAGAATAGTAATTATGGCATAAGTAAATTAGGAATTTGTCCTAAATAAGAAATGTGTACATTATAGAAAATACGAATATGCCTAACCCGAGGTTAGATTGAATTACGGTATAAGACTGCCCGGAACCGCCCGACAAATCCAGCAACTGTAACAATACCTATCTAATGTGGGTGGTTAGAGCATTGAGCCCAAAAAGTACCCGAGGTTAGACTGAGTTGCAGTGTAATTCTACCCGCAACCGACCGGCACATCCAGTAACATCAACAATATCTGTCTAATGTGAGTGGTTGGTGCTTTAAAGAATAATTTAAAGCTAAGAAACAGCTAAGCTAGAATGGGAGGGTTAAGTCCATAGGAACACTTAACCAACTTAGCATGTTAACAAAACAGGACTTGTAGGGGTTAAATAACCGTTATAACATGTTGACTAAACAAGGGGGTAAGGTTAAGGAAAGGTTTAACCATTATAACATGTTAACCAGACTAGAAGGTGGGGTTACACTTAGCCAATTTAACATGTTAACTAGATTAGAAAGTGGAGTTAAGTAAACTCAGAAATACTTAGCCATCAGAGTGTGCCAAATGAACAAGGTTAAGTTAAAACATAAAGGGACAATACTTAACAATTAGACCATGTGAATTAAACAGATGTTAGGGTTGAGTTAACTAAGGGAACACTTAACCAATACAAGATGAAGGGGTGGGGTTAAGTAATAAGAAATACTTAACCAATATAACTTGATTTGTGGTAGGGTTAAGTCAACGTGAACTACTGATAACACTTAAGCAGTCTAACATGACAAATGAATGGGTTAAGTTAACTTGAATTGACTAATGGCACTTAACCAATCCAACTTGAGGAGAAAAAGAACAAAGTAGTAAACCTTAGTTAAGAGGACTAGGTTGTAAACCTTAGTTAAGAAAATGACGATTCGGGAACTAAGTAGTAAACCTTAGTTAAGGGAACTAAGTAGTAAACCTTAGTACAACACGAGAAGGAGCGAACGTCCATATGATCTTAAAGAAGGCTCCAACAAATTGGGTTATGAAGCACGCGGCTTCGAGGGGACGTGAGGGTACTCTTGGTATCCCTCTGTGAGGCTGTACATGATCCGCGTGGGCTCACAGAGGTTAAGGTCTGCGTTAGAAGAACCAAGGGTATGCCTTGGTTGCAATATAAGGCAACCTAAAGACTAGGATGGACCAGCGTGATTCTGCGGGACCAGTAGCTCTGTGATAGCAACTCGTCGTCTACCTACCATCTTGAGTGAATCGAGATACGTAAAGCGAAAAGGTGGAGAACTCCAACTGACCATATACTTGCTATCTAGTTATGGTTGCGAATGGCCATACGTTAGTGGGGCATAGGGGGCCTGCGTATAGTTCTCATTTTTCAGGGCGTGCCTTTCATTAGTTGAGGGAGGGGTCATGTGGTACCATAGCCACTGGAAAAACAAACCTTAGTATTTGCACCGGCAGATATCTGAAAGCTCCCGACCTAGTTCCGTGTTTCTAAATTTGCCCTGCCACGAGACTCAGGTCGCACATATCGAGGACATGTGCATCTAGACAGCGATAACGATCCACGACACATACGTGGGGAAATTCTAGGAACACATATACCGCTCTGGGTATTGTGTCCTAGAGTAGGGGCGTCGTTCTATAGGTAGCATAATCCCTAGTTGGACCTAGGTCGCGTAAACCCTAAAATCCGAGAAGCATTAGATAAGTCGCGTAAACCCTAGTTGAATCTAGGAAGCACTCGATAGAAAAACCCTAGATTAGATCAAGGTAATAAATAATAAATGTACGCCTGAAGGCAACCACAATTACAGGGATTGGGAGCACGTTATTATTTTATAAAGATTACTAGTTGGGTCACTAGTTAGGTGGTGCAGAGATATAGAAATCGGAATATCAGGGTAATCGCGAAGCAGAGAAAGTATGGAAGCATATTCAGTATACTAGTGTATTCAGCTTATCGGTAGATCCAGTTTACCAGTGCATACAGTTTTTTCTTACCTTATCATATCCTGCGTTATCTTGTTAGCCCTATCATCATGGTATTGTCTTGTATTCAGTTAGATTCATGTCATGTTGTTTTTACCTATTCACATGCTGAAAGTCACTGAACTTACCAGACTTTATGTCTGACTATGTTTTATTTCGCTTTCTTGTCTTCCGTCCCCTCCCCCCCCCCCCCCCAGGTTTGTAGGGAGGAAATGTTACTACTTACCTCAGTTTTCTTTCCAAGCTTGAAGATTAGTCGAAGTTTTCCTTGGATTCACTTTTCCATTGCTATGGCTAGCTCATACTACATTGGGGAATATAAAAGTTATTTTATGCTTCTTTATTTTGTAAGACAGATACTCTGGTATTGGAAAACAATTGTTGTACAAACTATTTTATCAATAAAGTAAAGTTTTATTTTCTGCTATTTTAATTTTGTCTGTCTTGTAATTTATCTGCATCTTTTACCTATAATGCTTCACAGAACTTAGTACATTCCCTTTGTGAGTGACACTAACGGATGTGGGATGTTACATAAACTCTCAACAGAAATATGTCCACCTCGTTCCTGTAGAGGTGCAATGAGAGCATGAACCTGCCCTCTAGAAGATGATCCAGTCCTCTGTCCCTTCCCTTGCCTTTTTGGGCAGTCCTTAGACAAGTGTCCAGTATCCCCGCACTGGAAACAAGCGCCCAGTTTCCTCTTTTTCTTTCTACAGTCCCTAGCCAAGTGTCCAGGTATCTCACAGAAATTGCAGTTCATCTTCTTACGGGATTTATTATCCTTCCCGCCTTTCTTGGGGTCCGTCTTCTTGTTTAGAGATCCATCTCCTTTCTTGTTTTGAGGCTCTTCCTTCTTCACCTCCTTCTTGCCATCTTTGTTCTCCTCTTGCAACAGAGCCATGTCCACCAGTCTCTCGTAAGTTGCTCCCATAGGTATATGGGACATTGCCAAACCTTGCAGTGGCTCATTCAGTCCTTTGGCAAAGCGGAGAGCCTTCTTATGTGGAGTGTTTACTAACTCCAGTCCAAATCGAGCAAGCTGGTTGAATTTATTGACGTATTCTTTAACCGACAAGCAACCCTGTTTAAGTGATAGGAACTTCTCCATTTGCAGACTCCGCTCAGCTTGTGAGAGGAACTTCATTTCAAATCTCGCCCTGAAGTCCTCCCAAGATTCTATCAGTCTTTCAGAATTAGTGACTTCCCACCTGAAGGAGGCCTCGTCTTTGAGCAACGCACCACCAACTATAGTTACAGCCTCTCATCTACTTCAAAGATAACGAATAAGTCCTCAGTCTCTTTGAGCCAGTTTCTGGCTTCCACGAATGATTCGATCCCGTTAAATTCTTTTCCACCCATGGATCTAAAGTCTCTATAAATCTTTGAGAAAGCATTTCCTCTCGGAGGAGGAGGAGGAGGAGCACTTGGGGGAGGAGGAATGTCTGCTGGGCCCATGTCATTGGCCCTAGCTTTTAGGTATCTCCTAAACCAGTCAGGTATCCGTACACATTCTGAAAGGTTAAGATCCCCAGACATGCTGAAACAAAAAGGAAAGATTCAAAACGAAGGATAGAAAGATAGCGCATATGGCTTTGGGGATTATGCCTTTTTAAATTAACACTTTTTCTTGAAAATGCTTCTGTATGACTTCTTTTTGAAGAATAGTTTCAAAAATTTTGTCCGATCTGGTAACCTTTAGCTCTGATACCAAGTGTAACACCCTACCTCCGTTAAGGTCACTCTCAAAGGGAATGCCTTAACTTCGGTGGAGCGTTTTAAGATACAAGATACTAATAAATTACAAAACATAAAACTTATGCAGTGGAAAAAAATCAATATTATTTCATAAATACTTTTCAACACAACAATTCAACAACTGTTTCAACCTTCCAAATTATTACAACTTTTCATCTGTCTTGAAAACATAAAGAAGCAATACTGAAAATAAAATGACAAAAATCCCCAATAAGTGCTTGACCATAGCCATAGCTCAAGAAGGAAAGTCTAAGCCTTACATCTACGGTCTTCAAGCTTTGGCAAACCTGGACTAAGCAGAAGTGTTTCCTCCCTGCGGACCTGGGGGGGAGGGAAACGGAAGAAAAGAAACGAAAGGTAAATGGCTCAAACATAAGTCTGGTAAGCCCAGTTATCTAATAGCATGTAAACAAGTAAAAGACTATGACATGAATAAACTGAACTTAGAATGATACCACTAGGATAGGGTAGTCCTAAAACGAGATAAAGTAAGATTTAACTAGATTTGGCTATCGCACCCACTTTTACATCTCTGCCCCCACTAAGAGCTTTTTAAATAGCAATGTATGTTTATCATAAAGTGATCCCATTCATGTATTGATCGGCTCCTACTCGCATTCATGTATTCCCGGTGTCATGCGGCCCCACGTGATTTTTAAGTACTTGTGCTGGTTCCAGTATAGGGTGTATCAAGTCCTATAATGGAAACCCTGACACGATTCAAAGATGCACAAGTGTAGGCCTGGTGCCCAGTGCCTGCTTTTTCCACTCTGGAACTCGTGCACGCCCGTACTCCGTCGGAACCTACCGTGACGCACCTAATCGTCGCCCTTTTGATCGCTTATATTCAGCCCAGTAATCGTGCCCCACACTTCCTAGTCTAGGGCACCTTGATACATCCATGTGGGTTACTACTGAAACGGGTCCCCGTTACAAGGGTTTTTCTAGTCAACATGCTAAATTGGTTAAGTGTCCTTGGTTTGACTTAACCCCTATCATTCTTGTCTAGTTAACATGTTAAGTTGGTTAAGTGTTTCCTTAATTACTTAACCCCACCAATCTTGTCTTGTTAAAATGTTAAGTTTGTTAAGTGTTCCCTTAATTACTTAACCTCACCATTTCTAGCTTGATTGTTCATGAGCTTTGATTAATTAATTAAAGCACCAACCTCTCACATTAGACACGTATTGTTCTGGTTACTGGATGTGTCGGTCGGTTCCGGGCAGTTTTACACCACAACTCAGTCTAACCTCGGGTCTTTCTGGGCTTGATGCACTAACCTCTCACATAAGATAGGTATTGTTGTGGTTACTGGATGTACCGATCGGTTCCGGGCAGGTTTACACCACAACTCATTCTAACCTTGGGTTAGGCATATTCATCTTTTACATTTTATATATGTGAATTTTCTACAAGTGTTTCATGTCACATATTTTAATTATGTTCAAGACTAATGGTATAAATTATACCATTCATGGCCTTAACCATTTACATGGTTTTGGGTCCACCTACATTATTAACATGTTTTGATTTAATAACTATCCCAACGTTACCCCCGTTTGTTCGTTCGTATTAATCACATAAAGTCATTGGGCCTGCATATTAACCTAGTTTATAAACAAGAGGTAAAGAAGGGAACATGCATAATATAGATTCAACCAAACATGTAAATTTTGCATAAAACTTTATTCATATAATTTAACATGTCACATTAACTTGCATACAATTTAGACTTAGATAATCATAAGCCTAAAACATGTTAATATGTAAATCTAGGCATGTGTGAACATAACCTCAATTATAAACTAGCATATGACATAATCATGACATGTCCAATACCAAGGCATATATAATTTTAACATTAACGTATAGGTGTGAACTAGATCTAACAAGGTGAACTTGCATAAGTCCACTTTACAAACATGCATATAAATATAGATCTAGTTTTGGATCTAACATGTAACTTGCATATGAACATATGTATAATTAGATCGTGACTTGGATCTATCATAAAACATATAACTTGCATTAATCATGTGAACCTAGATAGATCTTGACATGGATCCAACATAAAACTTGTAACTTGCATATGAACATATATATAAGCATATGGATCTAACATAAAGCATATTAATTTATATATATATATATATATATGTGTGTGTGTAAATCTTGACTTGGATCTAACATAATACATACAACTTGCATTAATCATATTAACATATATATGTAGATCTTAACATGAAACATATAACTTGCATATGATATTGATAGTTTCATTCTCAATCTTTAATAGATCCCACACCAAGTCCAATAAGCCACAACATTCCAAGACAATTCATGATAAAATCATCACAAGAAACAAACATGAATTAGCATCGTCAATATTATACAACATGGTATAATTCTATTTTTCACTTTATATCAAATCACGTCTTAAATTTATTTACATCTAAAAGATAACTACTTACAAAAGATAATCTTGATTTCTGGAATCTGTATTTTGAAGTTGAAATGCTCGCCTTAGATGTAGACAATCGTTGTTTTAGTTTAATTTTGATTTGATTTGATTTGGTTTGTCTCTTTTAATTTGCTTCAAGTTGAATGACGGCTACTCGAGGTTGTCCAATGGCAGCATGACGGCTCTTGGATTGATTTTTAATATGATTTAGGGTTGAGGTGTTAGGTTGCTTATATAGAAGTTTGATTTAATAGGAACCGTCAGATTAACCTAGAGCAAATCAAAGTCATTCAGACAAGATAGAATAGCCACATCAGCCCTAATAACTCAGCAAGGAGTCCATCAGAACCAATCAGATGCCACATCTGCCTTAGAGTGAATCGGCCCACGGGTTAACAGCCAAACACCCTGAATCAACCCCTAGTCGACCCAGCGGAGCTCGAGTCAACCTCAAAAATGGGCAGGTTCGGTTATTCCCCCTCCCGATTCGCTGTTTTGAACTTTTTTTGCATATTTATTTATTATATATATATATATATATATATGTATATATTTTTCTCATATGCATATAAACTTCAAGGCTTTATAATTTCTTCATAAGGTATCTGTTTTATGCAAACCAAATGTCTATCTTGACCAAAATTTTGAAACGAACGTAATAGCGCAACCCATTTCTCTTAATTCTTCTTCTAAAAATTATGTGTTCTTGAATTTGTTAATTTTAATATTCTCAGAAAATTAGGGGTGTTACATATATATAAATTGAACTTTTATTTTGCTAAAACATATAGAAAAAATCGCATTTTTATATTGTTGTTCATGTAATAAAAACCATATTTTTATAATGCTGAAAATCATATTTTTATAACGCTTTGCTTATATAAAATCATATTTCTATAATACTTCTATATATATGAAAATCCTAATTTTATATATTTATAAATCATATCTTGGTCTAATTAGAAATCAAATCTTTTTCAATATAAAAATCAAATCTTTTTTAATATAAAAATCAAATCTTTATTGATTTAAAAATCTCATCATCATCGATTTAAAAATCTCATCTTTATCTCTTCGCCATATATATAAAAATCATATGTTTTTTAAATTAAAAATTGTATCTTTTATAAACTAAAATTATAACTTTATTTTCATAAAAATTATAGCGTTATATACATTAAAAATTATAACTTTATACAATTTAAACAATGGTGTTCGTATTTAAATCCAACCTTTAAAACAATGCTTTATATATATATATATATATATATATATATATATATATATATATTTAAATCAGAAATTTATAGACTCACCTTTCACGATAAACAATCGAATCTTTAATCGATGGAGGGCCCATTGGTCAGTGGTAGAGGACCATGGGAGGTGGCGTCGGGTGTTGGAGGGTAGGTGGTAGCGGTGGCTGGCCGGTCTTGGCCTGAGGCGGCGGCTCTGGGTGATTTCCATTTGGTTTGGGGATTTAGAGGAAAGAGGTCGAGCAGAGGAGGGAGGGGGTGGTTGGCCGACGTAGGGGTGCAGCGGATAGTGGCGTTGGCGAGGGGCGAGGGCGCGATGCCTGGAATGTCGGCGGCTAAAGAGCGACGGGCTAGGGTTCATCATTTTTTTCCTTCTATTTCATTTGATTTGAAACTGAAGAGGGAGAGGAGAGGGGGTTTAAGGGAAAAGAAGTTATACTAATATTTATTTTATTTAATTCTCAAAAAGTTGACTTTTCTTATGAACTCCAAACGAGAACCAACCACTATCGCCCCTAACTAAAGACCCCCATTCCGAACACAATGGGATATGTTTCGTAACCCAATTCGGCTGTTACAATTAGTTTCCGCTAAATTTAAAATATAAAACATTATATTTTAAATTCAAAGCACATTTAAATTTACCGGGGCCACATACAAATTCTAAAAATTCCAGAAATATAAATCTTGCTATGTTTTGACGATGCGGTCCTAACAAAACTAATTTCATCAAATTTGGAGACCGTTTGAAAAATGATCATTTTCTGGTCGATCCAAATGAACTGAAATTGACAAAACACATTTAACTTCACCACGCTCACATATTGTTTCCAAAAATTATGAAAATTGAAATCTAGCAATAACTCAATATTCCGAATCCAACAAAAGTGGTTTCGTCGAAAACAGAGGTCATTTACAAAATCGCTATTTTTAAGGGCGATATTTCCATAGCGACTATTCTGAATTTTCAATTTGGCATAACTTTTTATTCCTGCTATGAAATTTCAATTTTCCAGATCCATTGGAAAGATATTTTTAAACAGATTCAAATATTTCTGGTTTTCACTAAAATCCGGTTTATTTTGAATCATGTACATTCAATTGAAATTTGAAAACGAATTTTCAAACTACCGTGCCATTTCCAATTCTTTTTATAATTAAAATAAATATTTATATTCTAATTTCGATTTAAATAAATATATACGTTCTAATTCTATTCAAAACAAATTTTTAGTCGGTATTATTTAAAACAAATCATTTAAAATATTTAAAATTTATATAAATTTCCAAAATAAAATTTTTAAATTGGCTCTGATTTTCTGAGTTGTTACAATCTCCTCACTTAAAATCTTTTCATCCTCGAAAAGGAACGGAGCTGAAAGTTGTTTTACTAATCAACTCAACTTTCACATTGGCTTTCGTTCTTCAACTTTTCAGTTTCTAAGAATTTCTATTTTTTCAAAAATTTGGCTAATACCCTAAATTTTCAAAAAAATTCGCAATAACCTCCTTTATACGAGGAGCACCGGGAAAATCCCCAAACCGCTACACAGGCCCTCTCATCTCAAAAAGAAAAAGCCAAGCGACTAGCCAATCGGCTCATAAAATCATCCAAACCCAATAAATTAGTAAACATGTACCTATTTGTCGGGCACACAATTTTGTTCCTCTTCTCCAGCCTCCTTGCTATGACCTGTTCAATGTATATACATGTATATATATGCATTTTCAAATAAATTCCAATTCAGTTCAATATTTGATACAATTTGGTTATATGTACCGTTCTTTCACATAATGGTTTTATCAGATAACAAATAATCATACAACACAACCATCAATCAATTAGTGAATTAACGTATCAACTTCATAATTTTGACATATATACAGAAAATCATTTTTTGATGCTAATTTATAATAATAACCCTATTTGGTTTTGGTTCTTACACCAGTCAATTGGAAATATATAGATATCCCACTTTCAAAACTCGAACATAAACTACTGATGTTGACATGTCAATCACCAGTATCATTAGAGTCATCTCTGGGCAACTAGAGTGTGATTCTATATCTATCCAGTATAATAAGACTTTGTATACACGTGGATCAGATGTATATGCAAAATCTGTATATACTTGATTGTCCAAATCAATTTAAAATAAATATTCAAATACGAATAATAAAGTTTAAATTTTCAAAACAAAATTTGTTTTCAATTTTATTTCAAAAACAACACTCTTGGACTCATTCTAGGATACTGCTGATCTCATCTCTAAAGAGTGGTTCTCATTAGATATTTCTAATCCAATCTCAAATGAATACTTTCGTTGGTTCTAATGTGTCTTGTTCTTGAGCTCTGTAAAGCAAAGCTCTGATACCAAATGTAACAACCCGAAAATTCCCTGTAAAGGAAATCCCGGAATGAATTTGAGAACACGAAAAATCAGAACACAAACAGAAGAACATTTCATTGCTTATTGCAACAATTTACATCAGATTACAAGAATATACAAAGTATGAATAAATATTATACATTTAACAAATATCAGAGATTTAAATACATTACTGCAGCGGAAAATAATGCATATCACAACTGAAAGAGTCAAACGAATACAGAGCTTTCCGAATATATCTCCAGTTGTAAACCAGGATCTTGTAAGAATAAATCTGCAAACCCAATACTACTAGCTGCCCGTGTGGAAAATAGGGGCACCCAGAATTTAGGTTAAAACAATAAACTCCAAGCCAGTCATGTGACTGGTGTGAGAACTAAAACAGTTATTTAAAATTTTACTTTAAAGTTTGGTTATTCAAGGAACCACGTTATATAACATGAAATGGGTTTCCTCCCAAGAATACCAGTGCATGAAACAAAAAACGCAATGCTTTTTGGAAAAATGAAGCTATTATAAGACCTAGGTCCCATCACACAATGCAACGCAAGCCTGGGGATAGGGTTTTCCCTTATAATAGCCAAACATGCTTGGTATGTTTTAAAACAAATCATTAGATACTATTATAAATGCATAGTGTATAAAATCACTTCAAATATAAATGTATCAATCATAGAAGGCACTAGTGTCCCATGCCACTATGTTGCCAATAGTATACAACTAAAACTGTATAATGTCGTATTGGAAATTCGGTTTCCATCTATGAACCAAGGCAAGAGATCGTCCTTACCGCTTCGAGGTGCTCTAGCCCGTGTCTCATAATCAGAGCTCGAGTGACCCATGGATCTTCAGGGCCGGTCCACCCGTAGTGGATTAAAATGCCTGAACAATGTGTTTCCCCGCCCTATGCGGCGTAAATGAGCCAGATGACTCAACATCCATCGGCACCGCAGTGATCAATATACTGAAGCGCCTCGCTTTCCATCATCCATATAAGTAAAATGTCAGGGCTTGCAAATGCTGACACCACTCCCAGCTAGAAAGAAACGCATGTCCTCCCTGTAGTCCTCTCCCGTTTCTGGTTCACACCGGGATGTGAGGCTTGCAAATTAACGCTACACAAAGCTATGCTATATTAAAGCCGTGTTTTGATCATCAACCACAAGACTTTGCTTTTTGACAGAAGCCTTGATCATTTGCATCTCAGCATGCTACACATGCAATTCACGCTATGCAACCGACATATGTCAATCACACAGAATAAAATCCAATGTCAGACAAACATCCATTTACAAGTTCGTTATGGGTCTGAACGAAACCGGAGGCACCTTATTCCTCATCCCATATATCCAATACAGGAGAGAGGTCCTCGCGTATCCGGTCGTTCTCCAAGTACGTCTGGACGATCACCACTTATTACCTCGTCTTGGGTGTACAGCCCAATCAAGACATCAGTAATCATCCAAATGATGTGAAGGCCTCTGGTCTTCAACCACCGTTTCATCGTCGACTCATCACCGATTCAGTTATTCAGAATGGGATAAACCCGGTCTTTCCGAATAACTCGCGTATATTATAAACAAATGCTACGAAAAATCAACATATGCCTCATTCCAATTTTGAATATTCCTTTATTTAAATATTCATATCCCTTGGGAAAGGTTCCCATTAATTTAACCAAACATAAATTCTTTAAATTTATTCTTTAATCTTCTTTTGGATATCAATTCAAACCAAATTATGGTTTATCCAAACTAGTCAGCATTAACGCACCTTACCGAAGAAATCATTTGTTATATTTCCCAATCTCTACCTATTCATCCCATAAAGAAAAACTGGTAATACTTCATATCTAACACCACAGTGTTATCGGTAAAGTTAATTACCATTTCACGTTCAAATCTAATTAATGATTTAACTATCGCTTGAAGTAAAACTGGTGCTACACCGTTCTCGATTAGTTTCCGAATTTGATAATTTAAATTACCACATTCTCTTTTCAATCTAATTCAAAATTCATTAAAATTTCCAAAATAAAAATTTCAAATTGGTTCTGATTTTCCGGGTTGTTACAGTAATAAAACTTTGCGCAATCCAGCGCTGTGCAGGACTGGAAATAGGAGCAATCCGAACCAGCATAAAATCCGGTGTGTTCTTTCCTTTTCTGCATTTTATTTCTTTTTATTTTTGCATCTGTTTTTGATTCTGTGTCTGTCATTGTTTCGGTGGTATTTGAATCATATAGTTTATCACATAAATTATTGATTTTGTTTAAATTTTCAAAAACACTGTTCACCCTCCTCTAATGTTTGTTTTGCCTTAATGATCCTTTCCGCAATCCCTAACAATTAGTATCATAGCAAGGTCTTTCAAAAATTTCATAATCTGATTTTTGAAAAATTTAAATGGCAAGTTTGGAAATGATTTATAACACTAGTTATAATTCATGTATTGCATTAGTATTAGATAAAATCTGCATTCAAATTTTATTGAAAAATCAAGTTACTATGATTTGATTATTGATATTTAAAATTTGAAAATTTTGATATATGGATATGTTACAAAACCATCATGATATTATTGTACTTAGTTATTTTGAAAAGTCATTTGAATTATTTGAAAAGTTATTTGATTATTTGAAAAGTTGTGTTGTTTTGTAGGAAAAGATGTGTTATATGGCTTTTAAAAATTCAAAAGTTGAAAAGATGGGTAAAGTGGTTGTTGATGATTCAAATTCCAAAATGACGGCTATTGAAAATTCAAATTCTAAAAAGGTGGCTGTTGGAAATTCAAATTCCGAATTGGTGTAAATGGGTGTTGAGAATTCAAATTATGAAGGACGATTGAAGAAGAGGAATGACGGTTGGTGAAAAGACACCAAGAAGAAGAAATAAAAATATACAATGTAAATCAACGAACAAATGGGTACCAGATGAATAGAAACTTTTGATTCTCATCTACAAGTAGATTCAAATAATGTACTTCTCTTCATTTTCTTCGGAATGTCGCTGATTTCATGAAAATCCATCAAGAATTGATCAAGTAATGATAAAACGAAGGTTTGGTGAATAAGGAGAGAAGGAAACCAAAACTTTTGATGGTTATCTTCAACTTGCATCCACAGGTTAGGTATTTTGTCCCAAATCCTTTTATAAATTGTAGTTCTCGTTCTTGCGATCGATTTGATGGGTAGATCGTCAAATTCCAATCAAAATTGAGTGAGATATGGCTATTTAAATTTGGCTATGCAAAACTGAAAAACTGTTATGGGATTTCATGCATCTCTCTTACTGTTTCGACTTTCTACTCCACTAATACCTTCTAAATTCATCTCCAAAATGTTAATAGATCGTAGCACTTGAATTTATCTTCGATTTGCCACTGATTTCATCCAACACCATTAAGAAACGAAGAAGTTATGCCTCCTGAAAATTTGATTGAAAATGAAAAACGAGAAGAAGAGAAGAGATTGTGAAGAGACATGACTTTTGGGCCTTTATATAGTAGCTGAAGTGTCCATTCATTCAAAATTTAAAATTCAAATTCAAATTTTGACGCCAAGTTGGTTGAACCGCTAAATCTTCGATATCTTTCTCATACGGTGTTCAAATTCAGCAAATAAATATACTATCCTAATCAGAAAAATTAGCACATCGCAATAGAGTAGATTACATCATCAAATTCTAGAATATGTAAATGTGATTCATGACAATGGAAGAACAACAAAAAAAAAGGATTGCAAAAGTTGGTACGCTTTAATTAGTTCTTAAATTTTTTGGTTGAATGAATGCTTTGATTGTCTTGCTTGTTTGAGTAGCTTTGAATTTGAAATTTAAAACTTTAAAACTCAAATTTGAGATTTAAAATTCAAATTCAAATTTTGAATTTTGAATTTTGAAATTCAAAATACTATAAAATAATAAAATAAATTTTGGATGTTTGTTAGGATTAATATTATTTCAGGAAATAGTTATACCTAAAATATAAATCGTTAATATAAAACAAAGAAGTAGAAACAATATATCTTTTGATTTTCTACATGTATGTCGACATAAAAAAATGGTCATATCGATATAATGAAATTTAAATTTTGAATTTCAAGAGTTTAAACCTTTAAACTTTCCACCATCTTTTTAATTAAAAAAATACTAGTTCAAATTCTAGTTATTAACTATTTCTGTCGACCTATTTTCTTATATCTTGTTTAAATATATATATATATATATATTATAAGTATATAAATTAATAAAATTATATAGAGATATTAATATGATATAAGTGTTAAAATAATTTTTATTGTTATAAATTATAATTTTACTTATTTTTCATATATTGTTTAAACATATATATTGTTCGTATGATTCCACAAGTACTATTTTGACTTCTTATTAAGATTTATAAAGCTTGAATATTTAACCTAATATTTTGGTATAAAAATAATATATATATATATATATATATATTTATATATATATGTATATGATTTTTATGTCTTAAATATAAGAAATTATATATTTATATATTACTTCATATTATCAATTTTCATTAAAATAATTTGGTAATAACTATAGATTTCTTTTAAATTTTAACATATAAATTGTTCTCTAGCAAATAAATATGTTTGGATTTCTAAAGTTTAAATTTAAATCAGTTTTTATATACTTTTATGAATATATATTTATAGTTTATAGTTTTTCTTTATATGATGCAATTTTATATTCTCTTAAAATATATCTTCAATTTTTACTATAAGAGGCACCCTACTAAGATTATTTAACTCCACATTTCAAATTAAAATCATTCACATCACAAGTTGCATTTCATTCAATCTATCACTTCATATAGAATTGCATATGACATACTACATTATAACCAACACACCGCATTACATGTTAACTTTAACTTCACACATAACAAGTATACAGTATGAAAAGTTTTTATCTAACTAGAAATATAGGATTATTAATCAAATGCATAACATATATACTTTGTGACTTGTTTAGCTTAGTTGAATTGCTTGAATTAATTGCTTGAATTGTTTGTTTGAATTACTTATTTTGATTGACTTGCTTGTTTATATTGATTATAAATGTTGATTGGTTTTCCTAGTTTATTATCCTTCTATTTAGTTTATTTGAATAGTATAGTCGTAATTTTAGAGGGAGTGATAATCTTTTAGGATTAGAATCAGAATCAGGGATAGTTATATTTAATAATTAGGATATTATATAGGCATAAATTTAGATGGAGAATTTTACTTTAGTATAGGAATTATTTAGATAGGATTTAAGGGGAGTATTCTACATTGAATTAGAAGATACTTAGGTTTTTATAGGTTTTACTTAAATAGTTATACAATTTAGGGGGAGTAGTTTTAGTATTTCGTTTTGATAATGCCAAAGGGGGAGAAGTTACGAAATATAGACATAGTTTATAGGATTCATATTGATGGGGGCAGTATTTGAAGGAAGGATCATCATCAACAGGTTATATAGGTATGATATTTTATAAACTAAGGTTGCCATCATTAAAAAGGGGGTGATTGTTGGAGAATGAGTTTTGATGACAACAACATTATTTAAATAATAATTGATTATAAAAAATATACTAACACTTTTGTCTAGAAAACACACACACATATGCAGGACTTATGTACATGAAATATTACTGAAAACTTTATGGTTCAAAGATATTAGAGATTCAGAATTCAGAGATATTTCAAGACTCATGAGTATTCAAGATTTCAAGAGTTCAATACTAATATAGTTATAGAGTCTAGATTATGTAAGACTCTAAATAGCAGTCCAAGTTCAAATTCAAATTCTGTTTTCAAATTTCAAATTCTATTTTCAAATTCTATCTGCAATACTTTCTATTTTATTTTCTATTTTTCTTTTTTACTTTAGATTTACTTTCAAACTCAGGTTTTATATATTTTATATATTTACATATTTATACTTTATATTTATATAGTTTTAAACTTTATAATTTTATAAATATGTTTATATAGTTTATATTTATGTTTTCATATAATTTCCTACTTTATTATATTAATTTATAACACTATATTATAATTCAACAATTTCCAGAATTATATTAATATCAAAACACTTGAAAAATGCTCAAAAATTAATTTGGCACTAAGTATATGTTGACATATAGAAAACACCATATCGACATATAACTGTCATTTTTTCAAATTTGAAAGGAAGTGTCTTTTCACTATTTGTGACGGTTCTGGAGCATTGCAACCTTTCACATGTTATAAAAAGGGCTTGATTTTGAAGTTTTAATAAGTCCTCTAGTTTCACTCTTTTTCGTCACACCATTATTTCTTATCATTTTTATGATTTTTATGCGTATACTCTGCCAAATTCAATTCTGTTTTCACTGATCTTCTTCTCTCTACACTCTCTACTCATTACTCTCTGAACCTAGTGCTATTGAAGAGTTATAGGTCTATTGTAATTGTTTGGGAAGTATTTGGGAATCGGTATTTTCCTTATAGTCGTGAAATCAAGGAACGGAATCAATGTTTTCCTTGTTGCCATGAAATCAAGGAATGGGAGTGGTGTTAACCTTATAGCCGTGAAATCAAGAGGTATAATTGGATATTGATATAGTAATAAAACTGTGCGCAATCCAACGTTGTGCAGGACTGGACGTGGGAGCAATCCGAACCAGTAAAAAACTCGATGTGTTCGTTGCTTTTCTGCATTTTTATTTCTATTTATTTTTGCATCTGTGGTTCATTCTGTGTCCGTGTTTGTTTCTATGGTATTTGATTCATATAGTTCGTTACATAAGTTTTAGATTTTGTTTAAATTCTCAAAAAAACTATTCACCCCCTCTAGTGTTTGTTATTCCTGAACGATCCTTTCCGCAATACCTAACATCAGTGTTTATTGATGATTAACCGGTTAAATTTCCATTTGGAAATATAATCGTTGGTTGTATGGACGTTTTCCTTTGATAGTTACATAACTAACTATCAAAGTTTTGACCATTTTTCTGTTGTCAATATGGAGAGACCAGTATCAGGTTTATTAACTGTAACCCACTCTGTATGGGCATTGGCATTGCGAATCAAATATAATGAAGATAATCGAAGACGGAGTTTATGCAAGCACTGTTCTGGCGATCCTAGGTAGAAATTGCCTAAGCCGGATTTACAGAATAGTGCCTTCGGTTTGTCCAGTCCTAGGACAACATGTATGGACGAATGACTGACATAGTATATCTAATAAATCGCGTAAGTTAATCGCTTCAAATGTATTTACGTTGGGGATAGAGAAATTCATTTCTCTTAGCTTTATACCCACTGTTTTTTTTTTTGGAAATCAATTTGTGATTTGGTGGGTATGACGATGTGGCGTTCAAAATAATTGAAGGTGGGATCTGTCAAGACACGTTATGACCTCAAGCTTCAACAACCGCGAAATGACAAAAATCGGGTGGTAAGTGTGTCACACCCAATTAGGGTATATTGTCACCATGTAAAGAATATTCATATTTGTTACTTCTTTTCATTTCTGTATCTCCCGGGAACGGTTGCGTTGGTATAACAACCGCAACGTGACAATATATTAGGAACATTAAAGTGGAATGAATGGTCGGTCATGTGTGGCCGAGTTGCAAGATGTTCTTTTTGAACTCTAGTGTATCCCCTCTAGAGTACACTGATCGAAAGGTAGTTCCATACCTTTTCATAGTTGGAAATCCATTACCTAATAAAAGCCTGCGATTTTTATTATATATTATGTATGTTGGGCGTGAGATGAAAGTGTTCCTCTAGATTGCTATTTACTTGTATTAGTCACTATTATAATATCAGAACTAATATTGATATTAAGATGTTTTGGGTTATCGTAAGGAAAAAAAATCATCCATGTTTATGTGTGGATAGGTCTTACGATTATCATTTGTTTGAAAAGGATTCTGAACAAGTAAATCGAAATGATTGGAGTTTACTCACACCAGTCACATGACTGACCCAAAGTTTATTTTGTTTTGTTTTACTTTAAACTTTGGATGCCTAAATTTATACGGCAGTCAAGTAGTCGGGATTTTATAGATATACTTAGAAGAGCTTGGAGCAGTAGGCTTCAACACTATTTTATATAGAGTTTATTTCCGCTGTGAGATATATATATATGTATGTATGTATGTATGTATGTATATGTGTGTGTGTGACGTACTCTGATGATATATGTAAGTATAAGTACAGTTTATGTTTCAAAAGTTGTTATATAATATATTTTATTCGTTCTGCTGTGAGATTCGTGTTTAACTTTGATTTTGTTCTGATTTTCTTCTTCCTTTATTCTTACTTTTTTTCTATCTCTCACCCTTTAACTTCTTTCTACTAATGATCTAGTATTTCCGATGCTTGAATAGTCGTTATGGTGTTTTATGTTGATTTTCAAGGTCGAAACTCCTTAGGTCGTTACAGTGGTATCAGAGCTGAAGGTTAAGTGATTACCTTGGATCTATGGCGTAACACAATAGAGATGGGATTAGTGGTACCCTAGATTGAGTTTGAGTGTATATATATGAGAGAGCGTATTTGTAGACTGAATAAAAATGCTTAATATTGTGTTTATTTGTTTGTCGAGTGGTTTAAAAGTTTTGGTCGATATAGTAGTGCACAATATATCGAAAGGTTTTTCTAAACTCTTGAATAGAGCAATTCGACATAGTATTGTTTCAAAAGAGGGTAAATGAAATAAATTTACCCAAAATTATTTGATATAAAAGAATAATTGGTATTGAAATTATTATAATATATATATATATTAGACGAGTTGGTTTTTATTAAAATAGAATGCGATTATAATTGAGATGGTTATATAAATATAACCAATCATAATTCACATTCTTGTAAGATATAAAATTAAGATGAACCAAATCTAAATTTAAAATAGAATTGGAATTAAAATTCCGGAAACTTAAAAGGTGTTTTAAAATGAGTTTTCAAATTAATATATGAAAATTTTAAGATCTTGGGTGATTTGAAAATGTTTTTCAAATATTGTAAAAATCTATTTTGAAGTAATTTCAAAGTGAAAGTGTTTGAAAATGTGTTTTGAAAGTGATATAGTATTGAACTCACTTCAGTCGCTGGAAAATAATTCTGATAATGACGGCTGCATCATCAATGTTCATTTTCAAGTTTCTAAGTGATAAATTACTATCAAAGATTTTGTTTTGAATTGTTTTGAGAAAACAAGTAATCAAAAATTCAAATATTTGAGATTCTAATTATTAAAATGAATGGATTCTTGGAAAATAAGAATCAAATTTTGAATTTGGAAATGAAGATAACTAATTTGAGAAATAAATCAGTAAGTGGAATGTCATAATAAAACTTAACGAAGTTAAGGGATTGGAATTGAGAATGGAACAAAAATTTGGCTTGGGTATAAGAAAATGATTGAATTTGAGGATAAATTGATTGGAAATCAAAATTGGAAATGCATGAGTATATGCTGAGTTGGTAGTGGCCCAAAAAAACAGGTACAAGTTTATATTATATTGAGTCTGAGATTTGTAAAAGCATGTTAGGAAAGCCACATGGCTGTTGATTTTCTTTCTGATTGGAGAAGGCCTAGAGAGGCAAGTTATAGTTTTATAGTTATACCGATTGAGCCGTGCAAAGGATACGCTGGCAGAATTTTTTGAAAATTTTCATTTATGAAAATAAATTAATATTTAAATTAATTGGTTCAGTTGAAACTAAAGTTATGATGTATAACATAAGATTTTTAACCTAGTTAACAGGGTTTGTAGCATTTTTCTACCTTGGTAATTTCAGGGATGAAATTCTTTTAAGGGGTAAGGAATGTAACGTCCTGTATTTTTAGCGATATAATAATTTATTTATTTGATTAAATGGTTTAGTGATATAAATGGTTTGAATTTAAATAATCGTGATTATTTAATTAATATAAATAAGGGTGTAATACAGTTAAATTACCGAAGTACTCGGAAATAGTTGAATTGGCAATATTGTGTGAATCGGATAACATAAAATATTTAATCGAGTATAGATTCGAGTTGTAATAATGAATATATTATTTAAATGACAGTTGAACGTATTAATTATAATATAATTTAAATCGAGCTCGTAACGTCGCGATAGTTTGTAATATTACGTTTTTAACTTTAAACGATTATACAGGATTCATTATAAGTCGGATTTCTTTGAAACATGGAATGTTCGAATCTAATTGATATTTTTTTCCTAATGAAGGTGAAAAATCAAGATTTCATCTTGTAGATTGCAAGTTATGTCCAAATCAAATTTTCAAATAGTCGCTATGGAATCGTTTATAAGCCATATCGATTTATTTAATATATTTTTATATTGTTTTCGAATATGGACAAGATTTTTGAGATGTATACTCAATTTAATTTATAGAATTTGTCCGAAATTTTTAATTTGGAAAATACGCAACTTTTTATTGAACATATTTTCTACCCAGTATCAACGTTTTGGAAATTTAATAATATAAGTCAACTTGTCTATTTTATTATAGTTTTCGAACCATGGCACCTCACTCGACATGATTATATTTTTATTTTTGTCCATAACAGCTTGCAGGGGACAGAGTTATACATAGCAGGGTACGTGAATTTTAGACAGACAGACTTATTTTACTATAACTTCATGCCTATGCCTTTTAGCTAACCTATACAGCAGAAATCACTGTGTTGTGAATTATCAAAATCATATCTTATCCTAAACTCAAAGACAACTCAGTACAGAGCTATACTTTCGAAATCAAATAGCTATGAAAAGAAAACTCAAACGCAGACCTACCCTAACTCTACAAATTTCCTATTACTTCATGCCTAAGAGAGTTATACCTTCTGTGTTTGACGCAGGGAAGAGTTTTCAAATCAACAGAGTCTTCATTAGCAGCCCTACTCTATTCTACATCTACTGATACGTGCATGCCAAGCTTTGTGACTATATATATAATATTTGACACCTCATACATCGCGGAAGGTTTTCCTTAAGAATAAAATGGTGACATATGTAAGTAAAAATCATAACAAGCTAGATCCTCCACTATAAATCCTACAAAAAATATGTATAAGTTCGGGTTGAAGTTCTTTTCCACCTCGTATATTTTTGATGCGTGCGATTATAGTTTACAGAACTCGAAATATACAACGCAACTTATGGCTGAATTTTTTTAAGGATCGAAGCTTTGATTCATGGATTGGAGCATGTGTTAGTGCTTGTAGGGGAGTATAGCACCTCGTCGGGGTTTTCTGAAGGGTTTCGATTAGATAAATGTCGCACAACATTTTGACTAAGCATGGAGCATGGCTTCAATGTGTTTTGACCACTTGCATCGAGCTGTATGAAATACTTATGGAAAGGAGGAGATTGATAAGAGGAAATGGGTGATGATTTTTATTTAATTTTCCGTTGTGTAAGAAGTGGGAAAGATGGAGTTAATGCATAGCATTGGCATTCGAAAGTATGCTGGGGGCAGCGGTTTTATTTCCTTCGTTTGGGAAGAAAGACGTTGAAAGCGGGCATGAGCCTGAAGGTGTACATGGGCCATTAAGTAAGGGTAAGCCCAATATTAATTAAATCTATATTAAATGTTAGTATAAATAGTTTATTAAATTGTAACATCCATAACTTATTTGTTCGTTAACAGAATTTCGCAAGTTTGGATCCTTTAGAATCGTATGATCACAGGCTATGTACGGGAACTGGTTTGGAGCAATTTGGAGGTCGCTACAATTTTTGAAAAATATAAATATCCGATATAATCTATCGTACGTCAATTTTTTTTCAAACAATTAACGACCAAGGGGAGTAAACTCGCTAACTCTATTCAGTTTTATAATTTTATAAACGTTATTTAATATTAATAAATGGTGATTGATTGTTGTGTGATAATTGTTTGGTGAATTGCTTATATATTAAAAATTATAGAGGTGGTTATATATATATATAAACGTTGATTAAATACTGATTCTATTTAATTTAATATTTCATATTTATATGAAATAAGTGTTATTATGGTGATTAACATCCGTGGATGTAGGGAACAGGTTGGAGGGATCCAACTGGATTCCTCAACAATTATATTGTTGTTTTTCATATATATTGCATTATATGACGTGACAAATAATCAGTGATTGATTATTGTGTGTTTTAGGATGTTTGAATAACATTGACTTGAAATAATTGGTATTTAAATACCGTAATATATACATATTTGAATATATTGGAAAAGAATTTGGGGTCTTAATAACTTGTTTTAATCATAATAAAACAAGTAGCTTGATTTATTAACGATATTTATAAATGGAATAAAATAATTATTGTTAAATAATTATTATTAAATAATCCGTGAATGTTAATTCAAAAACGAGTAACGAAAATATGAAATCGTTGAACTTATTTCGAGGTTCGAAATGTTGATATGAGTTGAACAAAAACTATAAGGATTAGTACTTACAATTCGACAATGTCAAATGTTATTAAAATAATTTATTTTTAAAAATTATATATTATATAATTTGGAAATTGATAAGATAATTTATATTGGTTTGTAACCAATAATTTATAATCGAATATGTAATCAAGATTTAGTTGTAAACTTAATAAATAATTAACAAGAAATTGACTTGTAAATGGAGTTTATTAAGTGGTGTAGGAATATGAATTTATAAAAGAACTAGATAGATGGAATTTTAAACTATAATGGTATTTATTATTTAAATAAAGAGTTAATTTAATAAAAGGAGTTCAGGTTGTTGTAAAGGAATAATATTCACATTTTAAAGCGGATAATGATTTAAAACAAATATTTGTAGAGTTAATTAGTTATAAAAGTAATTGGTAAATGTTTGGAAGTGATAAATTCAAAAATGAACTTAGAAATCAAGTTGACCTGAAATGGTGAGTTTATTCTGACGTTCGGAGCATTAATTGAATAGAGTTTATTTGAAAGAGAGTTATACATTAAAATTCAATTTTATCGTATTTGGGAAAGTACTATTTATTTTCCATATTTATCAAGATTTATTTATTAATTGATTAATTATCCGTTGATTTATTCAAATTAATAAATAAGAGTTCAAATTCAACATTAAAGCAAGATCTGATATATCCTTGTGGCATGACCCTTGGATTGATTTTGGACTCATTTTATGTCGAGTTCTTACTAATCTTGAATCTAGCACATGTTTATCTATGGAATTCAAAGTTAATCAGTTAATACAACACAATGTGCTTTGTCCACAACTCACTACTGTGCCGTCAATTAATGATTACCGGCGAAGGGTTAGTAATATGAAAATTGTTGCTGAAGACAGCAAAAGCACGTGTTGGGGTAGTAAAGGAGGATCATTCTCAATTAGTATGATGTACAATAATCTTGCTGGTTTGGACTCAATGGTTGCATGCAGACGGAGTAAAAAGATATGGAACAGAGATAGCAGTGCGAAGGAGAATATGATGACATGGAAAGTAGTTAATAAAGTTGTGCTAATGAAGGATAGATTATTTAGTCGAGGAATGCAAATTGACAAGGGGTGTGTGATGTGTATGGAGCAAGATGAAACGCTCGAACACCTGTTTTTTAACTACCGCAGTGTATTCAATATATGGGAGGACATCATGCGCATTATTGGGAAGTCTGGTACATCAATAAACAGTGGTTTAGATAGGCAAGAACTCGAAAAGAAGACTAGTAGAAAGAGGAGAGAAGATCGTTTGCTTAATTTCACATTGAAAAAGTTTGTAACAAACATATGGAGAGAGAGAAATGTGCAGATCTTTGATCCTCTAAAGGCTAAAACCAGTGAGCAACTTTGCAAAAGTATTAAGTTGGACCTTCGCAATGGTATTGAACTTCTCAATTTTACGTTCGATCCCGGGATCTTAAATTTACCGTGCTGATTTCCAAAGCCATGTGTTGTAAATATGTGTCTTTCTCTCGTTTTCTTGTGTTTAATGTACCTGTTCCTATGTTTTCTTGTTTGTGTGTGTTGTTCTTCTCTTCTTCGGTGCATTACAAAAAGTGGCAGGGGTCCACTCAACCCCATCGGCCATGCCAAAAAAAATAGTTAATTTTTTTGGAAGTAGGTATTATAACGCTATCGTTATAATTGATATTTTATACAACATTCGTTTAGGTCTATATAAATGGATTTTGGAAATGTTTTCCAAATATAAATAGAGATATTTTCTAAGTAGAGAATGAAATTTTTTTGAGTTAAGAATGAAGGTAAGGAAATTAGAAACTGGCTAGAGATTAGTTATGTTGAATGGCTTCCTGAATATTGATTTGATGTCGGTTTCGGACTTTGGGGTTGATATTTAGGGGATTGTTCTCTTACTAGTTTACGGTTAGGGACTAATGAATGTAGAGGAATAGAGATAGGTGAATAGAAATGGAAATGTTTTCCAATGTTAATAATGCATATTTTCCAAATATAGCAAATGAGAAGTCATGGATACATGGGAATGTTTTCCGATGAATGTGAAAGGCTAAAGGGGTTTTAAGAAATATCAGGAAAATAAATATGGAAAAAGGGGAAATGAGAAACGAACAAATTAACGATAAATTAATAAATAAGGGCTCAGTGTTGATTGATGATTGACTGGTAAAATTTCCATTTGGAAATATGACCGTTGGTTGTGTGGATGTTCTCCTTTGATAGTTATATAACCGACTATCAAAGTTTTGACCATTTTTCCATTGCCAATATAAGGAGACCGAGATCAGGTTTATTATCTGAAAGACACTCCGTGTAACAACCCGAATTCCAACAAACCTATTTTTTTCAAAATTCTAATCTATCGAAACTCATGTTGGTTTGTATAGTATCCGACAGAAAAGACAGAGATATAAAATATATTAGAGCTCAGAAAACGTCTCACAGTGAAATGGATAAAATATAATATTATCATAATATTTCCTAACCGAGATAACAAACTACCTAACCAGTATCCAAGTCTATCATATCCCTGTCGCTAGTCTAACCTGGAAAAATGTGATGAGGAGGGGGTTAGAACATAAGTTCTGGTGACTGGATTTAAACTACACATTTTGGATAACCCTATATATACTGTTCAATTATATTTTCTTATTTATTAGGTTACTTGGGTTAAGCACTCAAGGCTTACACACATGTCGTACCCATTTACTTCGTAGTGGATTAACCTAATACGGTATGTACGTAACTACCCTCAATATAAAGGTACAACCCATGGTACCGCACTCGCACAGTCTCTGCCGTAACACCACAAAAATATATAAAGCCCCTCATCTTACGCCGGAGTGACATACAGATCTCTATATAACAACGCTACGTTCTGCATAAAACCACCATCGTCATGCTGCGTAAGCGTACGGACTGCCATCTTTGAACCATTCGATCGACTCAGATTCCATCATAGAGTAATGCACTAAAGTCTACAATACACTACTCAGAGCAGACATGCATGTATCTAGACTTTCCCACGTATGTATCGTCAATTGTACTCGATGCCTTAACCGCACATATCTTCTACTATGCACCGAGTTCTATAACGGGGCTATACAAGAAAAAAGGAACTCGATCGGGAGGTTTTCTGATATCTGTATACACAGATGCTAAGGACTGCATTTCCAGTGGCTATGGTCCCACCCGATCCCTCCCTCAACTAGTGAAAGACAAATAGAATTGAGAGCTTATGACATGGCCCCAGATAAAACAACAAAAAACAAATCCTAATTGGCATGTCCCTCACCCATAGCCTTAATAGCAAGGGGTCTATGGTCTTTTGGTTTATCTCTCCTTCTTTTCGCATCACGCACCACATATCATGTTGACTGTCGATGGTTGGTACTCGGCGACTTGCTATCAAAAGAGATTAGACTCACCGGTAGCTCGATAAAAATGGTCGTAACCCAGTCTAGTCACAAGGCAACCGTGGATCATTGAATCACCTATGACAGCCTACACCCTTCTTACTTCTCCTATTGGCAGTCAAGGTATTCTCACTGGGTAGTAACGTGCAGACCTAACCTCTGCGAGCACAATCCGTACGCTGTCACCGCAAAGAGGACTACTAGAAGTACCCTCTATGTTCCAAGATGCCACGTGCTTCTCCTTCCAGTCCTTCAGAGCCTGCAGAATATCAAAAGAATAGGCAGAATAATCAAATGGACGTGTGCTCCCCTCGTGCCCAATGACACCACGGTGATCTTCTTGTTGGGTTATTCACCTTCAAACATACGGACTGGTCCAAGCGCCTCGGGTTAGTGTGTTATTAGACCCCATGTCCAATCATTTAATTACGCGCTTGCTCTGTCTCATCATTATTCTAGTTACTTCGTTATTTCAAGTCATATTGACTTTCTTATTCAAGTTACCAAGTTCCTCTTGCTTATTAATTTCAGTTATATAACCTAACCCTTTTTAGTTTATTAGTAAGCCCATAACATGTTATTCTCTATATTGTAATCCAAGATCTGTAATCTACAATCTTTTTATATTATTCATTTTCTAATTCCACAGTTACAATAACATGATTTACTTAATATGTAATTAAGTATATTTTATCTCAATTCACATGTTTTCTGCTTAACATGTCACTTATTATTTATGATTAAATAATTTCATCCCATATATTCATCATGTTCTTTCTTATTTAATCATAATTCCATCTTACACTGTCACTACAACTTATTGTTTTTACTTATTAACTTAGTTCTTTTAACTAAGGTTTACTAATAAGTTTCATTTCCATTTATTATAACATATGTTATAATTTCCACTTGCCCTAGGGCAAGCCTACCTATTATATAACATTCTCATTAATGTAATTAATTATAATAGGTTGTTATCATTCGCCGTTCATTCCACTTCTTTTACTGTTGTAACTTTCATTCGTTTCCTATTCATTTCCATTAATCACAATTAGTGCCACTATTTCTATCCTTATATATATACATGTTTATGCACTAGACCTCTCACATTAAACCGACCACTTATGGATTATGGATTTGCCGGGCGGTTCCGGGCTGACTTCTACCATAGTTGGAATTAACCTTGTGTCTTAGCACTGTTACATGTATATTTACACACTAGACCCCTCACATTAAATTAACAACTTGTGGATGCTGGATTTGTTGGGCGGTTCCGGGCAGTCTTCTACCATAAGTTGAATTTAACCTCGTGTCTAAGTGCGAGTACAGTTTTCTATTTTCTGTAACTTTATTGTAACAACCCAGAATTTCTAAACTAATTTAAAATTGAAGGCGAAATTGAAATCGTTTACGTCATCAATTTTAAATTGGTTTAGAAATTCTGGGTTGTTACATTTAGGCATATCCATTCTTTCCAAATTTTACTGTAATCTATTTTTACATTGTCGTTCTTAATATCATATTAAGTCCAGTACTTGATTATCATGTCGCGTGTTCTTCCTAACAAGTAATTAACTTCATTTTAAAATAACATGTAATCATCGAATCATGTAATTATTCCATTCTAACAAATTAACATGTAATTATCCCAATTCTTAGTGTAAACGGTTCAAGTATATAATATGCCACAGATTAACATCTAATTAGAACATGTATGTATACAATAGTAATCATTTCCACATATTTTAACAGGTTTATACATTTTAGCAGGTTTACATTTCAACATATTCACATTTCAACCTATTAACATTTCAACATATTAACGTTTCAACATGTTAACATTTCAACATACTAACATTTCAACATATTAACGTTTCAACATATTAATATTGAAATATATTAACGTTTCAACATATTAACATTTCAACATATTTATTATGCATATTAACGGGGAATGACAAACGATAAATATACCATAATCAAAAAGGTATAACTTAAATCCACTCCCTTTGATATGCAATCCATGAAAACGCCTTGGATTGGTTGCAGATGGAGAACAAGAATTTGAACTGCCGTAGCAGTTGAAAATGCCTTATTTTTTGAATTTGTTGTTCTTGACGATAATTTTTTTTAATCTTCATTTGGATAGCACTCTAATAGTATAATTAATAGTAATTTTATTCAAAAATTATAAGGAGGAAGAAGATAGTGAAGAAATAGAAATTAAGAATGGAGAGCTATAGGGTCCTTCATATATGAAGCTCAAATCGTTGCTAACCGTCTATTTTCCTTGATGAAATTTATTCTCTCCACGTTATATAGCCAATAAGAAGTTGCCAAGTCAATAATAATTTTGAATTGAACCAATAGAATAAACTCAACAAGACATGCATTATCATTTCTTACCAAACTAATGTGCCAATTAGGCGCCACATTAATTTTCTACCGTTATGCACATTAATTCCTTCTTCATCTTTATTTTACGCTGCATTTATATATATATATATATATATATATATATATAATTTTTATGTTTTGTAGGGTTTAATAGCTTCCTTGTTTTCGATTGTCCATTGCATGCAATTAATTTATTTGAATTTAAAATGTTATATATATGCATCTCTTTTAATTTGTGGAATGTATGCATGCCTTATCTGTGACACCCCACGTCTGTTAATGACACTCACAAAGGAAATGCATTAAGTTTCGTGAAGCGTTATAGTAAACAGAATAGAAATATTACAAGACAGACATATAAAATAATAACGGAATAAAAACTTTATTTATCATAAGATATCGTGGTCCAGAAACATCACATGTTTGAAATACAAAAGCCCATTATAACATAAAAGCTACTGTCTTGTACTTCCAAAATATCAGAGTACATAAAAGAAATAAAATTTCCCAAAAACTAAGTATAGACATAGCAACAAGGATAGGAGCTTGAGCCATACATCTCGGCAGCTCCAGCCAAAGGGAGCGGAATTACGGTCAAGCCTGAGTGTTCCCTCCTTGAGAACCTGGGGGGAAACGGAAGAAATAGGAGGAAACAGAACGGGTCAGACATAAAGTCTGGCGAGTCCAGTTACTTTTAGCAAGTAAATAAATGAAAGTAGCATGACAGGCATATAAAGTGGATAAGAGAGAGATAACTACATAAAGGCAGGTATGACAAGGTAAACAAGATAGGGTGTGTACGCTTCTAATGATTACTCTGCACTATTACTAGTATATCCAAAATGAGATGATCCCTTCCATTATAAGGTGATAGACTTAGGCATACGTCCAAGTGTACCCTAACTGCTACCCAAATCGATCGGCTCCCTAGTCTGCGTAGACTGTGTCGGCCACACCGTAGGATGTATCACGTCCTAAAGTGGGAACCCTTCACAGGTATGCATAGCCCCATATCTACAGGTGTCACGGTCATCTTATCCTTCTCTGCCCGACCCTTGCACGCACACGACCCGCTCGGTTTGCACCGCCCACACCGTCCTCACGTTTGAATCTCTTACAATCAGTCCAGTAAGCGTGCCCCTTCTTCCACCTAGTTCGGAGTGCATGTTTGATACCTTCTCCGGGTTACTGGCTGAAACGGGTCCCACACAATATGATACAAGCTCTCCCCTTTGTCTTGTATCCCCCACTAGGTTTTCCATAGGTTATATTTACCCTAAATGTGTCTTTAATTATATAACCCTAATATTTCTACCGGTTATGCTTACCACTAGGTGTCTTTAATTACATAACCTTATCAGGATAAGTTTGTGGGCCTATATGTAAATATTACCCACCCTCTCAAATTTACTTGACCCACCCACCGTTCAACCAATCATACAATCCCTATGGATTTAATTAGGTTAAGTAGTCCAATTCGTTACCATGTCCATTTATGATTTATAATGGACTAGACCTCCCACATTAGGCCTACGGCTTGTGAATGCTGGATACGTCAGCCGGGTCTAGGCAGACTTATTCCACAAGTTGGGCCTAACCTCGTGTCTGAGCCCGTCTTGTATTTGCTCACTTATACCTCTCACATTAGGTTCAACATTAGTGGTTGCTGGATATGTCGGTCGGGTCCGGGCAGACTTCCACTACTAATGCAATCTAACCTCGTGTCATAAGTGCAATTACAATTTCTAGTTGTAATCCTAATCATTTTAATTATTATCCAATGAATTATACCTATATCTTTATAGGTGCTCATGCCCATTTACCCAATTATATTCATAATAGATAATATGTCCAAATTCATGTTTGTCATTAAAGTTATGCCAACTCTAATGTTTTTCCCTGTTCCCTAACTAACGCATTCGCATACAATTCGCGGCATACCTAGGCTAGATAATAGCCTAGCCATAAACAATGAAAGGGAAAGGTGATAGGAAGTTGACAAAGGTGATTGTTCTAGCATAAATGGGATAATCATATACTAACATGGTAATAAGGTGAACACATAAGCATAGATCCAATGAAACAGTGATAGTTAACTAGTTTTATCATAGCAAAGATGTTGAGATAAGCATGCCAAGATCTAGATATTAATTTAGATGTCCAACAGGTTCAGATCTAATATAATAAGCATAAGGAGATCTGAATAATAAGCTAGATCTGATTAATAATTTAGATGTACACATAATTCAGATACATTAGTTAAAAGTAGATCTGACACAAATAAGGCTCAAGATCCACATCATAGAATGTCATAGAAGTTACAATAGATCCGACTAAATTGAGATTTAGATCCTAGTTATAACCAATTTAGAATGTCATATGTTCACAATTTACAATGGATCTAGTATAATTTAGTCACAGGATCAAATCCAAAATATAGTCATATCAGGTTTACTTTTAAATATTTAAATCTAAAAGCAACTAAAAACTCATAGTGTTTGGATCAGAAAAATAGAACAAGAAAAGAAGCTTGTTTAGGTGCGGATCTACATTTGAATGATTAGCCTTATTTGATTGATATATAAGATAAATGATTTCGTTCAGTTCAGTTACCGGTAGAGTTTGGCCTCCATGGATTCTCAATGGAGACAACAAGAGAAATGGACCTCTGTATATAGCTACCATCCTCCAGAAACCGAATACCACCTCTGCCCTAGGGGGGTCGACCCCAGGGTCGACACCCCTACTATTGGGTCGACCCCCCACTAAGTGATCGGCACCCCTAGGGAGGGAATTTTGTTGCCTATGAGATTTTCGAAATTTGAATTATTGGTCCCTATATATATATATATATATATATATATATATAGTTCTTCTGCATGTATACAAACTTCAAACCTACATAACTTCTTCTATAGTGTCCGTTTTACGCAAACCAAATGTCTATTTTGACCAGAATTTCGAGATGGATGCAATGGCGTAATCCATTTCCCTTAATTCTGAATATTAAATAAGTTTTCCTTTATTTTATTATTTTAATGTGTTGTTAAAATTACGGGGTGTTATATTCCCCCCCCCCCCAACTTAAAGGATTTCGTCCCCGAAATCTTCAAGTTAAGAAGAATGTATATCCTACCATCCATCACCCATCTACTCATACATTAATCACAGGCATCCTAGCGCAGCGTCCACGATCAAACTCCTCACGAATTGATGGATCCATGGAAAATCGATCAAGGATGAGATAGGTGCTCAACTCTATTGATCTTTCGACGTCGGAATCTCGCTATCTTCAATACGTTGATCTCGCAAGATACCGCGTTGTCGATCTACGATTCTTTGAACGTTGATCAACCGCAAGTGATACCGTGAATCGGCTTCAAATTCGTTGATTCAAGCGCACTCGAATATCCAAAAATGGAGAAAGGAGATTAACTCAACTTCCAATTTTAATGGTGGCACAAAGTTCACACAAAAGATTTAATCAAAATTCAACAACCGTTACAACTTACGCCACACCCCTATTTATAGGGTTTACAAAACGCTTTGTCCTAACCGACAATCCAAGTACAAATGAACGACCCAAGATAACGGTCGACTTAACTATGATATAACAATAGAGCGAATGACTCATTCACACAATAAAGGAGCGAATGACCTAGGTAAGATATTATCTTTAACGGCTCTTATTATCTTCTGCCCATAGCGGCTCAAGGGTGATCGTTTCGGTATCAGACAGTTCAAGATTGAGTGATCTAGGCGCGAACGACCTAATCCTCGTACGATCTAACACTGTCTCCTTAAGCTCTCCCTTTCTCTTCAAGATGGATAACGACCCTTTTGGATCGTTAGGTTTCTTTCCATGTTTCATCGCCTCCTAGAGTGACCCTGTTGAGTCATTGAACCACCGGTTCTCCGCTTCTTCAAGCCTCAGTTTCATGGATAATCTGTCCTTCTTTCCTTCTCGTTCTAGGTTACTGAACGACTGTCTTAAGTCAATGGACGACTGATAGCTTGCATGCAAGCATCTTCTATGGTGCGCTGCATCATCCTCCCCTGGTTGACAAGAATTCGCCCTCGAATTCACACACTCCCCTTCTCTCATAAGCTCATCTTCATAATATGGATTAGATATTTGACATTGAACACATCCGAAGTATACACACCTTCTGGTAGCTTCAATTGATAAGCATTATTATTGATTTTCTTCACAATTTTTACAGGACCAATCTTTTGAGCCTTCAACTTGTTGTAAGTTCCAACAGGAAATCGATCTTTCGTCAATATTGCGTACACAAAATCTTCTTCTTTGAAGTTAACATTTCGTCATTTTGAATATGCAAATTGCTTATACTTTATATTTAATTTAAGCAATCTTTCCTGCACAACTTTGTGACATTCTTGCAACTCATTAACAAAATCATTGGCTTTCCTTTCTGCTACAGAACTATCGATAAATCTAAGGGTCCTCTCGGTACAATTGAATAGACAATCTGAAATGGACTGAACCCAGTACTTCGATTGACAACATGATTGTGCACAAACTCAGCTTGACCCAATTTCGCATCCCAACTTTTCAAATTATCCTTCACAAGGCATTTCAACAAATTCCCTAAAGAACTATTCACCACTTCTGCTTGTCTGTCTGTTTGTGGATGATAAGCACTACTAAATTTCAGCTTTGTTCCAATCATTTTCCACAGACTGATCCAGAAATGAATTAGAAAACACATATATCTATCTGATACAATGTATTAAGGTAATCCATGAAGTCGATAGATCTCTTTGAAGAATAACTGAGCAACGTTCACAACGTCTGCCGTCTTTTTGCAAGCAATAAAATGAACCATTTTCGAAAAACGATCTACTACTACGTAGATAGAATCATTGCCTCGTTGCATCCTCGGTAATTCGAAGACAAAATCCATACCAATGTCTATCCATGGCTTAGTAGGTACAGGTAACGGCATGTATAATCCAGCATTAGTGGCAGTTCCCTTAGATACTTGGAAAACATGGCATCTTTGCACAAACTTATCGATCTCTTTCCTCATAGATGGCCAAAAGTAAGAATCAGCGATCAGATATAAAGTACGATCACGACCCACATGTCCTTCCTCATGTAATTCTTTGACAATTTTCATCCTTAAACTGCAGTCTGGAATACATAATGTATTTTCTTTAAATAGAAAACCATTGATTAGCACATAACCTTCTATATTTCCTCCTTGACTCTGTCTAAGACCTGCGAGAAATATGAATTGGTTTTTAGTAGTTCTGGAAGTACATCAAAACCGATTACTTCGACTCGCATAGTCATAAGCAAATGATTCCTTGGACTCAAAGCATCAGCTACATGATTAGTTACTCAAGACTTATGTTTTACAACAATGTAAATTGTTGCAAATAAGCAATCGAATGACGCGTGCCTAGCAGCAATCTTATCTTGACTTTTCAAATGCTTTAAAGCTTCATGGTCAGTATACAGCACAAACTCCTTATGAAACAAATAGTGTCTCCAATGCTTGACGGCTTGTACAATCGCATAAAACTCCACGTCATACGTATTGTATCTCATCTTTGCTCCAGATAGCTTTTCACTGAAATATGCAATAGGACGGCCCCTCTGACTCAACACTCCTCCTATTCCAACTTTTGATGCATCCGTATGCAATTCAAATAATAGCTGGAAATATGGCAACACAAGGACTGGAGCGGTCATCAAAAGTTCCTTAATCTTCTCAAAAAAAATTGATCTTCCTTCGTCCACGTAAATTGTTTCCCTTTCATGCAATCAGTAACAGGATCCATCACACTACTAAAGTGTGGAAGAAGCCTTCGATAGAATGATTCCAATCCATGAAAGCTTCTGACATCCGTTATGGTTTTTGGTTGAGGCCAATCTCTGATTGCAGCGACTCTCTTCTGATCAACTTTTATCCCTTCTTTAGATACAATGTATCCTAAGAACAACACACTTTAGGTCATGAACACGCACTACTTTGTTGCAGCATAAAATTGTTCTTGATGAAGAATCATCAACACTGTTTTCACGTGTTGAATATGCTCTTCCATACTAGCACTATAGATCAGAATATCATCAAAATATACAACCACAAACTTTCCAATGTATGGTATGAAAATCTGATTCATGACTCTCATAAAAGTACTTGGTGCATTTGATAGACCAAATGGCATAACCAACCGTTCATAAAAATCCTAACGAGTCATGAATGCGGTCTTCCATTCATCCCCTGGTCTAATTCGAATCTGATGATAACCACTCTTCAAATCAATCTTTGAGAAGATAACAGATCCACTGATTTGGTCCAATAGATCGTCTAGTCTCGACATAGGAAATCAGTATCGAATAGTGATCTTATTTGAGAGCTCAATTATCCGTACACATTCTACATGAACCATCTTTCTTCGGAACTAACAAGGCGGGCACGGCACAAGGAATAAGGCTCTCTCAAATTCGCCCTTGTTCAAGCAGCTCTTCAACTTGTCTCCTAAACTCTTCATGTTCCTTCGAACTCATTCGGTAATGCGGTCTGTATGGCAACACTGCACGTGGCACCAAATCAATTTGATGTTGTATGTCCCTGAGTGGCGGTAATGCCTTCGACAACTCTTCAGGAAACACATCTTCAAACTCTTTTAGCATAGGCTCGCTTCAGTAGGAATATCAGACTCTTCATGAGATTCAAATCCAATCATCATAAACACTTCACGACTCTCTTCTACTTCTTCAGCAAATTCCTTTAAAAATAAAAGACTAGTCGAGTTCATCTTCTTCTCTGCTTTGACTTCATTTTGCTCACACTTCTTAGGAACTAATTTGATTTTAGTGCCTTCAAACATAAAACTATAGCTGTTGGTTCGACCATCGTGATGAACTGATTGATCATACTGCCATGGTCTTCCCAAGAACAAATGGCATACGTCCATATGAACTATGTCGCACCAAATATCATCTTTGTATTTCAACCCAATGGAAAATGATACAAAGGCTCTTTTCCCAACTGTGGCTTCTCCTCCTCTCTTTAGCCAAGCAAGCTTGTAAGGTCTAGGATGTTTCTCCGTCCTCAATCCCAGCTTCTTAACAGCTTCTTCAGAAATCATGTTGTCACAACTCCCAGCATCAATAACAAATTGACAAATCTTTCCCAGAATAGTGCAAGTAGATTGGAAAATATTGTTTCGTAGCCAACTAGAATCATCTACGCGCTTTGAAGTAATACACGATCTTATCATCAATAAACTATTTCCCTCGTCTCCTGACTCTACTTCCTACTCATTATTTTCAACATCATCGTCAAATTTGGTGGTAGAGATAATCTACGTCAGCTTCTACATCTTCAGCTATCATTGTTCTCTTCCTCAATTTTGGACATTCATTGCTTTTATGTCCAACTTCTTGACAATTTAAGCACTTAACAATTGGTTGAACCTTTGGCTTTGTAGCGCTATTGATAATAGGCTTTGAAATCAGCTTAGTAACATTAGTATTGCTACCGATTCCTTTACTTCGACTGTTAGCAGTTGTGAACACTCCTCCTCGTCTCCCTTGCTTCTACCAAGTGAGGGCTTTCTGATGAGCTTCCACAACAGTCATTGGATAGAACACATTCACCATATCCTGAATCTGGTTCCTCAAACCTCCAACATATCTAGCAGTCAATTGTTCCTCGGTTTCCATGATGTCATTACGAGCAATAAATTGATAGAACTCATCGGTATAATCACTCATGGATTTTGTTCCCTGTCTCAAATTCTGCAAACGTTGATACATAAGGGATTGATAATTGTGAGGGAAGAAGGCAGCGCTCATCATCCTTTTCATCTTTTCCCGTGTGACAACCTTTGGTTTTCCCATTCTTTCCCGAGTTAGCTTAGTTTGTTGCCACCAGGCAATAGCTCTTCCCCTCAAACGAGTAGCTACTAATTTCACTCTTCTGTTTTCTGGTACATTCTTGAATTCCATAATTTCCTCGACATTCGACAACCAATCTAGGAACTCTTCTATAGACATTCCTCCCTTGAATTCTGGAATTTCTGTCTTCATCCCTGATTCCCAATTATAATTACCTTCTAGTTGATGGAAAGGATCTCGATCTTGTCTTGGAGAATGAAAATGAATGCTACTTTTTTCATCTTCACAAACTGAATGATGACGATATCGATCATGAATATCTTCATGTCTTTCACTTCCACGGGACAGTTCACGAGAATAATCATCGTGATTCCTTCTTTCTCGGTCCAGTGGTGGTGATCTTCTATGTCTTTCCGAATTTGATGGCAAAATCCGGTGTCCGCCATGATTTGAATCCGGTGATACTCATCTTCTAGTTTGATTCATATCTATCATCAGCTTTTCTAATCTTCCAATTCCTTCATCAAACTTATCATTGATTTTTTTCTCCATTTGTTCAGTTTCATCTCTCCGATACGTTTCTTCCAAATTTTGATGATGATTAATACGTCTTGGCGGCATAATAAATTCTCAAACAAAATGGAATGAACTTCAAATATGAACAAATTTCAAAACACTTGTACTGTCCAAATTGCTGAAACGATCCAAACTTGGACGATGACGGTTTAGCAGATATGGTGTTTAAATGAAAATGGTGTAGATCTGGCAGTCTACGGAATGGTAATCACAACTGAATTAGATCTGATGATATAACTAACTTCGGCGATTGTGGTCAAGTGAAAGTGACTGATTATTAGATGCAACTGATTGAGATCTGACGATCTAAATAGCTATGGCAATCTAAATCATTGATGGTCAGGACTGAATGGCGTACATGTGAATGGTGGTGGTTTGAAGTGGTAGTGGAAATAGAATGGATAATGTTAGCGGTGATGGTGATAGCCTGAATGGTTTCTGGCCAACCGACCAAGTGATGGAATTCTCACTTTGGCGATCCAACCAATAATGGTGATCAAAGCTCCGGCGACCCAACAAAAGATATAGCGATCTAGGGTCGGCGATCCATCCAAAAATGGTGATCAAGGCTCCGACGATCCTACCAAAAGATGGAAATCTCGCTCTGATACCAAACTGGCGTAGCGTCTAGGATCAAACTCCTCACGAATTGATAGATCCGTGGAAAATCGATTAAGGATGAGATAGGTGCTCAACTCCGTTGATCTTTCAATGCCGGAATCTCGATATCTTCAACACGTTGATCTCGCAAGATACCATGTTGTCGATCTATGATTTTTTGAACGTTGATCACTTGCAAGTGATACCGTGAATCGGCTTCAAATTTGTTGATTCGAGTGCACTCGAATATCCAAAAATGGAATTAACTCAACTTCCAATTTAAATGGTGGCAAAAGCTCACACAAGGGATTTAATCAAAATTCAACAACCCTTACAACTCACGCCACGCCTCTATTTATAGGGTTTACAACACGCTTTGTCCTAACGGCCGACCCAAGTACAAATGAACGACCTAAGATAATGGTCGACTTAACTAGATATAACAATAGAGCTAACGACTCGTTTACACAATAAAGGAGCGAACGACCCAGGTAAGACCTTATCTTTAATTGCTCTTATTGTCTTCCACCCGTAGCGGCTTAAGGGTGATCGGTCCGATGTCAAACGGTTCTAGAGTGGGTGATCTAGGCGGGAACGACCCAATCCTCGTACGATTTAACACTGCCTCCTTAAGCTCGCCCTTTCTCTTCAAGTTGGAGAATGACCCATTTGGATCATGAGGTTTCTTTCCATGTTTCATCACCTCCCAGATAGGAATGGCAATGGGGCGGGTTGGAGCGGGTTTCTCGTGCCCCAGACCCCACCCGGACTTTTAAACCCCGCCTTGTAGACCCGATGCGGGTTTGGAATTTTGCCCCGTGCCCGAAACCCATACGGGTCAGGGTAGATCCCCCACGCCTGGTAATATTGTGTTTTAATGTACACAAATTAAAATACTTATATTTTTTATCAATAAATGATAAATTATATACATATTATAATGTGTTCACAATAATAAGAGAATATAATAAAATGAGTTGTAAAATAATAGTTCAAAATGTATGCATTTGTTATTGTATGATTATCATTGATGCAACTTAATATTATGAAAAATTTATAGTTTGTTGATGGAAAGAATATAATATTCAAGTTATAACCATGTATACCTAAGAATATTAACAAATAATCATTATAGTTGTAAAATATTTAAATGATGTTTTAATCATGCGGGTCGGGTAGGCGCGGGTTAGTCGTGCCCCAGACCCGACCTAAGACCTGAACCTCCAAAAGCGGGTCGCGGGTCTACCCGTCCCGAAGACCCTCTGGGGCAGGTCTAAATGGGTCAAAACAAGGGCAGGTCAAGTGGATTTGGACCCTAGACCTGCCCCATTGTCATCCCTGCTCCCAGAGCGACCCTATTGAGTCGTTGAATGACTGGTTCTCTTCTTCAAGCCTCAGTTTCATGGCTATCTGTCCTTCTTTCCTTCTCATTCTGGGTACTGAACAAATGTCTTAAGTCACTGGACGACTGATAACTCGCATGCAAGCATCCTCTATGGTGCACTGCATCACATTCATTGTCCTTAAAGACTTCTAATGCTCATATGAGCTTATGCAAAGGGGTGTGTGTGTATGTCCCAATACTAATGCAAAGATTAGGAAGTCTACTGATTCAGTCGACCTCCTCAATGCAATGTATGTTAGTGCCATAAATCCAGTATGTAAGCAATTAATCCTCTATTGCATGTAAGCTCTATATGTGTGCACAATCATTTGTCCAAATGCGACATCCACTTGATAACAAATCCGTTTTCACCCACTAAAAGAAAAGAAAAATGCACACACATACATTAGCAGTATGAGAGTGATTGAGCCGATCTAGTGCCTAATGTGTGTGTATATGCATCCACTAGCAATCACTTGCATCCACTTGCATCCATTAAACATAACATGTCTCAAACACATGTTTACATCCGTAGGATTCCTATCTAAAGGTAGAGAAATACTATTGATAGGACAGACTAAAATGATAGAAGCAAGCATAGATAAAACTTTGGAAAAAGGAGTTAAGAACATACCCTTCGGTCTCTCAAGTCGCGTCCTCTGGGTTATCACCCCATTGAACCTTTATCAACTTGATTTCTTTATTGCAGAGCCTCTTAACTTCTAATCCAAGAATACGGGTAGGGACTCGTCTGACTCTCGGCTCCCATTCCACTTCTACCTCCTCTAATATACTTAGCTCAACAACCTCCGTGGTGTCAAGCAAGCACTTTCGCAGATGAGAAACGTAGAAAACATCATGAACGCTGAATAGATTTTCTGGGAGCCTCACTCTATAGGCCATTTGGCCAATCCTCTCGGTTATGGGGAAATGGTCCCAAAAACCTAGGTGCCAACTTTCCTACCGATCTGAAGCGAACCACATTCTTCAGAGGTGATACTTTAATAAAAATTATGTCTCCCACTTCAAATTCGATGTCAGTCCTCCTCTTGTCTGTATAGGATTTCTGCCTATCTTGAGCTGTCTTCATCAGCCGTCGAATATGGTCAATCTTCTCCGATGTTTCTCTAACCATATCTGGTCCAAGTAATACTCTTTCTGTAGATTCCCACCAAAAAGTTGGTGACCTACAGGGTCACCCGTACAATGCTTTGAAGGGTGCCATGCTGATGCTGGCTTGATAACAGTTGTTATAGGCAAACTCTACTAAACGAAGGTGCTCTTCCCAAGTCCCTCCAAAGTCTAGGATACACAGCCTTAAAAGATCCTCCAGAATTTCGTTCACCCTCTCCGTCTGTCCATCAGTCTGAGGATGATATGCGGTGCTCAAACACAACTGTGTACCAAATGCTTCTTACAAGCTCCTCCAAAATTCACTTGTAAAGATAGGGTCGCAATCGCTTACGATGTTGGAAGGTACTCCATTAAGAAGGACTATCTCATGAACATATATTGCTGCCAACCATGATGTCGTCCTCTTACTCTTCACTGGAATGAAATGATCGCTCTTAGTCAATCTGTCCACTACTACCCAAAACTGGTGTTTCCCTTCTTTGATCTAGGCAAGCCATCTATGAAGTTCACGAAGATGCTTTCCCATTTTCACTGTGGAACCTCTAAAGGATGAAGTAAACCACCGGGCGTATTTTGCTTAGCTTTAACTTGCTGGCAAACTAAACCTTGAGAAACAAATTCGGCCACATCTTTCTTCATTCCGGTCCAAAAGAAAACCCTCTTCATGTCTCTGTACATCTTATCACCGCCTGGATGAATAGTCATCTTAGAATGGTGGGCTTCTTCTAGGATTGCCTTTATCAAGCTTCCAGTTTGAGGGACACAAAGCCTTCCATCTCGTCGCAACCACCCCTTTTCATCTATGGCATATCGACTGAGGTGACTAGAAGTCTCCCCTTTTCTGAGCTTATCCATGATGTTAAAATATGTGGGTCACCTTGCTACGAAGCTCCTGTTTGATCCATAAGAGTTGGTCATATTTCTGGCGACGCAAACAAATCAGGCAAAATCTCGATAGAGGGTCTAAAGTCAAAGGTTGATATGAACTCCAAGCTCTTACTCTCCACAAACAGAGGACTTAGGGCCATCCTCTGCCTACTTAGTGCGTCAGCCACCGCACTACCCTTACTAGGGGTATAAGCAATTTCAAAATCATAAGAAGCTAAGAACTCCATCCACCTTTGTTGCCTTAAATTGAGATCCTTCTACGAGAATAGATACTTGAGAGATTTATGATCAGTGTACAACTCGAAATTCTCTCCAAGTAAATAATGAAGCCACGTCTTTAGCGCGAATACTATGGCAGCTAGCTCTAGATCATGGGTGGGGCAGTTCTTGTCATGAACTCTCAACTGTCTACCCCTATAACACAATACCTTTCCTTCTTGCAATAGAACTGCACCAAGCCCTGTACCACATGCATCAATGTACACCGTAAACACTTTGTTCCCATCGGGAAAAGTCAAGACTGGGGCTATTGTAAGAGCTCACAATCTATATCCCATGAAAATGCCAAGTTCTTCTTCGTCAGCCTGGTGAGAGGGGCTGATATCTTTGCGAAGTACTTAATGAACTTCCTATAATAACCTGCCAATCTAAGAAAGCTCCTCACCTCTGTTGTATTTTTAGGAATCTGCCAATCTTGCATCGCAACGACTTTCGCGGGATTCATAACTATCCCTTCTTTGGAGACTACATGCCCTAAGAATCTCACCTCCTTTCTCCAAAAATGGCATTTGGAGAACTTTGACTTAAGCTGATGGTCACGGAGAGTTTTCAAAACTTTTCTCAAATGTTGGGCATGCTCTTCTTTTCTTATGGAGAAGATCAAAATATCATTAACAAAGACTACAACAAATTTATTTAGGAACTCCTGAAACACCCTACTAATCAGATCGACAAAATAGGCGGGTGCATTCGTCAGCTCAAAAGGCGTAACTAGCCATTCAAAGAAACCGTCCGGAGTCCTAAAAATAGTCTTGTCTATACTGTCCTTAGCCGCCATCAACTGATGAAACCCTATGGCCAAGTCTAACTGAGAGAATACCGAGGCACCGACAAGCTGGTCAAACAAGTCGTCTATCCTCGGCAGTGGGTGCATATCCTTCTTTGTGAATTCGACGCCTAACACAAATATTCTCAAACCCTGACAAATCATAAATAAATGAGCCGAACCACCAATAGGGTTTGAGACAACTGCGGGATCCACTACCATACTAGTATCTAAGTGCAGAGATTCAACCACAGAACTAAATACAAATGAATGTGAAGCGCTAGAATCAAAAAGTGTTCTTATAGGATGATCTGAAAGAGAAATTAAACCTTCTACAGAAATTTTTCTACCTTTGTCAGGAGCACTGATCGTGAAATCATGCACCTACCCTCCAGAAGTTCCTACCTCTGACCTGGTCCCTGTTTCTTCGGGCACTCCCTAGCAAAGTGCCCGACTTCACCACAGTTGAAGCAAGAATTTTTCCTTCTTTTGCAGTCTTTTGCCAAATGACCCTCGCATCCACAGCTGTGACACTTCCTCTTTTCCTTACCCTTATCATTTTTTCCTCCTTTCTTCGGTTGTTGTTGTTGTTGTCCTTTCTTGGTCCATACCTTCTTGTTTTGCGTTGTTTCTTCAACTTTAACCACCTTCTTTTCTCCTTTCTCTTCCTCATACATCAAGGCCATATCAACAAGTCTTTCAAAGGTAGCTCCCGTTGGGATATGGGGCATGGCTAACCCATGAAGGGGTTCGTTTAGCCCTTTAACATACCGCAAAGCCTTCTTATGCGGCTTGTGTACCAGTTCCAATCCAAATCTTGCCAACTAGTTGAATTTGTTCACATACTCTATAACCGTCAAGTTTCCTTATTTGAGTGCTAAGAACCTCTCTATCTGCATGCTCTTCTCAGCTTGGGAAAGGAATTTCATCTCAATCCTCTATCTAAAGTCATCCCAAGTTTCGATCGGATGGCGTGCTTGGGTTACCTCCCACAAAAATGAAGCTTTAGCCTTCAATAGCCAAGCAGCTAACTGAATCTTTCTTTGATCCTCTACTTCAAAGATTACAAACAAGTCTTCAGTCTCCTTGAGCTAGTTCCTTACCTCTACAAATGTCTCAGTTCCATGGAATGGCTTCCCTCCCATAAAACGGAAATCTTTGCGGATCTTTGAGAAGTTATCTACACGCGGAGAGGAGGAGCAACGGGTGCAGCATGGGGAGGAACGTGGCATGCGTCGTGGCCTCTAAATACTTAAGGAACCATCCTGGTATCGTAACGCCCTCTGGAATGTTGGGTTCCCAGACATGCTGAAAAAGAAAATGAAAGAGATTCAGACAAGGAATCAAAAGATATTACTTATGGTTTTTGGGGAATGGTTTTCAAAACAGACTCTTCTTTTTGAAAATGCTTTCTTTTAAAACCTTTTTGGAAATAGGTTTCAAAAACTTTTATCTAACCTGGTAACCTTCCGCTCTGATACCGAATGTGACACCCCACGTCCGTTAATGTCACTCACAAAGGAAATGCATTAAATTTCGTGGAGTGTAATAATAAACAGAACAGAAATATTACAAGACAGACATATAAAATAACAACGAAATAAAAACTTTATTTATCATAAGATACCGTGGTCCAAAAACATCACATGTCTGAAATACAAAAGCCCATTATAACATAAAAGCTACTGTCTTATACTTCAAAAATGTCAGAGTACATAAAAGAAATAAAATTCCCTAAAAACAAAATATAGCCATAGCAACAAGGATAGGAGCTTGAGCCATACAACTCAGCAGCTCCAGCCAAAGTGAGCAGAATTATGGTCAAGCCTGAGTGTTACCGCCCTGAGAACCTGGGGAAATGGAAGAAAGGAGAGGAAACAAAAAGGGTCAGACATAAAGTCTGGCGAGTCCAGTTACTTTTAGCAAGTAAATAAATAAAAGTAGCATGACAGGCATATAAAGAGGATAAGAGAGAGATAACTACATAAAGGAAGGTATGACAAGGTAAACAAGACAGGGTGTGTACGCTTCTGATGATTAATCTGCACTATTACTAGTATATCCAGAATGAGATGATCCCTTCCACTATAAGGTGGTAGACTTAGGAATATGTTAAGTGTACCCTAACTTCTACCCTAATCGATCGACTCTCTAATCTGTGTGATACTCTGTGCGGGTCCCACCATAGGATGTATCAAGTCCTAAAGTGGCAACCCGTCACTGATATGCACAGCCCCATATCTACAGGTGTCACGGTCATCTTATCCCCCTCTGCCCTGCCCTTGCATGCACACAAGTCGGTCAGTTTGCGTCGCCCACACCATCCTCCACGTTTGGATCTCTTATAATCAGTCCAGTAAGCGTGCCCCTTCCCCCACCTAGTTCGGAGTGCATGTTTGATACCTACTCTGGGTTACTAGTTGAAACAAGTCCCACACAATATGATACAAGCTCTCCCCTTTGTCTTGTATCCCCCACTAGGTTTTCCACATGTTATACTTACCCTAAAGGTGTCTTGAATTATATAACTCCAATATTTCTACCGGTTATGCTTACCACTTAGTGTCTTTAATTACATAACCTTATTTTTCCCTGTTCCCTAACTAAGGCATTCGCATATAATTCGCAGCATACCTAGCCTAGATAATAGCCTAATCGTAAACAAAGAAAGGGAACGGTGATTGGAATTTGACAAAGGTGATTGTTCTAACGTAAATGGCATAATCATATACTAACATGGCAATAAGGTGAACATATAGGCATAGATCCAATGAAATGGTGACAGTTAACCAGTTTTATCATAACAAAGATGTTGAGATAAGCATGACAAGATCTTAATATTAATTTGGATGTCCACCAGGTTCAGATCTAATATGATAAGCACAAGGAGATCTAAATAATAAGCTAGATCTGATTAATAATTTAGATGTCCACATAATTCAGATCCAATATTTAAAAGTAGATCTAACACAAAAAAGGCTCAAGATCTACATCATAGAGTGTTATAGAAGTTACAATAGATCCGACTGGAAAGAAATTTAGATCCAAGTTATAACCAATTCAGAATGTCATATGTTCACAATTTACAATGGATCTAGTATAATTTAGTCACAGGAATAAATCCAACTATAGTCGTCTCAGGTTTAATTTTAAATATTTAAATCTAAAAGCAACTAAAAACTCATAGTGTTTTGATTAGAAAAATAGAACAAGAAAAGAAGCTTGTTGAGGTGTAGATCTACACTTGAATGATTAGCCTTATTTGATTATTGTAGAAGATAAATGATTCCATTCAGTTTAGTCACCGGCAGAGTTTGGCCTCCATGGATTCTCAATGGACAAAACATGAGAAATGGACCTCTATATATAGTTGCTAGCCTCCAGAAACCGACCGCCACCTCAACCCAAGGGGGTTCGCCCCCCCTCCCCCCCCCCCCCCTTAAAGGATCGACACCCCTACTATGGGGGCGACCGCCTACTAAGCGGTCGACACCCCTAGGGCAGGAATTTTGCCGTCTATGGGATTTTTGAAATTTGAACTAAAATTTGAATTGTTGGCCCCTATACATATATATATATACATATATATATATATATACATATATATATATATATATATTTCTTCTACGCACATACAAACTTCAAACCTATATAACTTCTTCATATAGTGTCCGTTTTATGCAAACCAAATGTCTATTTTGACCAGAATTTCGAGATGGCCGCAATGGTGCAGTCCGTTTCCCTTAATTATGAATATTAAATTAAGTTTTTCTTAATTTATTATTTTAATGTGTTGTTAAAATTACGGGGTGTAACATTATATTTTTCTTTAATTGCAATTTATTTGATCCTTCCACCATCATTGTTTTTAATGTATATTTCTTTCATTGTTGCATGCAATTAATTGTTTATTTCCCTTTTCTATATATTTGCATGCACTGCCATGTTTAAACTTGCACATTTTATATATATATATATATATATATATATATATATATATATATATATATATATATATATGTGTGTGTGTGTGTGTGTGTGTGTGTGTATGTATGTAACCTTATAAATTATTCCTTATATAATTGTCTCTTTCGGTTAATGTTTATTGTTTACCTTCTATCTTCATTGCCTATTCTTTCCTCCATTGGCCCATCCCATTCGAAATTCAAACAACATCTTAATGCGTATATTTATTTATTAGCTTTATTTCCATGTTTTCAAAAAAAATTAAGTTTGCGCATTTATTAATTCTGGCCTCTTATTTATTTGGTGTATATACAATTTCAAAGTTGAAGTTGTGCGTATATATATTTACGCACAACCCCCTAAGATTCAAAATTCTGAAACGCCAAATTAATTATTATTTATTTTCCTTTATTTTCATATATTTTGAATTTCGAATTCCTTATCTATATACATAAATATATATATGCATTATATATACACATATACATGTGCATTATTATCCTTTCAAATTTTGAATTTGTATACACACATATATTTGTATTTACTTGTGGAACATATATGTTCAGTTGGCCCTTTTTATAACAAAGATAAATTATGTCGCCACTGGGATTTGAACCCCCGACCTTTAGGTTACTTGTCCAACACCTTAACCAACTGAACTATGATGTCTTCTGTTAACAAGTTGAAAACACTAGTACCTCATACTTATGTTTTGTTCCATTTTCTTCTCCTATTTAACTATTCACATTTTTAAATCTTTTTACGTTTGTTTCCTTATTTAAATATTGTCATATATTTTCCTTATTAATGCATGCATGCAATTTGCATGCATTGCACGGATTGCATACATATCTTTGCACTAATTTCTCTTTAACATATGTATTGCAGATATTTTATTTTATTAACTTTTCTTCATTTCAATGCATGAATTTATTACATGCAATCATACATTACCATTAATTTATTCTTCTTTTATATATTTGTGTCTATGCATATATATATATATATATTGTGATGGCCGCCCCGCACCAGCCGGCATTTCCTCCGGAAGTGCGCTGTACACATGCCCGACAAGCACGGAACGGTCGCCAAAGAAAGGAAAGAAGAGAGTGAACTAATTGAAAACCTGTCGAATGTCTCACAGCGCATGGGATAAAATATAATAACAACATACTTGACATAAAATCGGCGAGACAGTGCATAAGCTGAAAACTAAACATCATAGCAGTGGAAAATCCAGATACAGCATATGTTCCACATCATTATTATTACAACTTTAAACTGTCTCTAAAGTAAAAGAAAGGAAGGGTGCACTACTAATGCCCAAAGTAGTGACCAACAGAAAAACATGGAGAATATCTATATATATCATACGTGGAAGCCTCCTGCTCGTCTCCGGTACAGCTACTCGTGCATCACCAGCTAACCTGTCTCTAGTCTGCTCGTGAGAGCACCCATAGTAATAAGAAGAGACATAAAACTCTGGGTCAAACAAAAAGTTTGGTATGAGCGATAAGCAGCTAAATAGGACAATAACAGGTATACTAAACCATACCTGAACCTGGACATGCAACCAAAGAGTTAGCACTACATACCGTACAATACTCTAAGGTGCCACCGAACAGATGGTGTAAAGATAACGGGGGGGTGGGGGTGTGCAAGTCATAATGATGGCAACAAATCAAACATCACAACCATCCTCACATCTCTCACTCAGTGCGTAAAGCATACGATGTTCACCACCATCAATCACTAGACCCATCGAAGTAGCGACGGAGTTCGACTTGTACAACTGCTGCTACTACCAAGATTGCCCCATAGAGTGATGACCAAATCTTTACAAATGACCCCACTTCATTGGTCTATAGCTCTTTAGTCGTACCTAGGCCACTGTGGCCCTAAATCCATTCACGTACCCCCTACAAATAGTGAGCCAAAGTTATAGACATCGACAACCCCTTAGCACACGTCCCGCATCAAAGCCCAACTCATGAATTTAACTCGTTGGTTCCCAACTGGATCCTGAGTTCCACTTCCTATTTGGACTTCCTTTGCATCTCGGGTTTTGGTCGAATTGGTGTTGGTCTTCAGAAAAGTCATCGCGTAATCGCCGCTCCAATCCGGTTCGGTTCGATTGTCCTTCCCTGGTTCGGTTCGGCTTGCTCCACTTCCTGGCCATCCAGTTCGGTTCGGTGCTTCCATGTCACTTGGGTTCAGCTATCTCACTATCTTGATTCGGTTCGGTTACGACCACCCAATCCTATCCGTTGCTCCATCTCCTCTTCTCAGATCCGATCCACAGCGCCTTCCTTGTTCCCTATCCGAACCCAACTCCAGCTTTTATGCAAATGGACTTCCTTCTTGCCAAGTCTCCTTTAGTGCAAAGTTCCGATCCGGTCCGGTTTCCTTGCCCAGTCCACCATCCGATCCGAGCCCCCTATCCCGATTCGATCTGAAACCCTGCGCATTTTCCTGCAACTTTTCCGGCGACTGTTTTACGCCATTCGACGGCGTTTTCGACCAATCTAACACTTCTAGACAATCACAAATCATACCATATAGTCATAGCAACATGTACAATCAATTATAAACACTAAAACAACAACCATAGCATGTAAAATGGATCAAACATAACCAAAAACCCATATTTTCCCCTAAGCATGTTTAGGCAAAACTAATGATAGGATTAGTAAAACTTAACCAAGTTATCCAAATTTTGTAACAGAGGCCTAAAACAATATTTCAAAATTTATGAATTTTTTCCAGAATTTATTAATGTATAAATTCGCTAATCAACACTAATTACCCTTAGTTAACCATAATTAGTGAGGAACTATGCAAATCACTCACCTTGGCCACAAATAAAATACCAAATCTGAAATGAATCTCTGTTTGACGCTGTTCCCGATCTGTAACACCCCACCTCCATTAAGATCACTCACAAAGGGAATGCCTTAACTTTGATGGAGCATTTTAGTAAACAGAATATAATATTACAAGACAGATATAAAAATAATACTTGAAAAACTTTATAACTTTATTTCAGCGGACAGAAATCAGTTTGGTTACAACTTTACCAAAAACTCCAGTACATATATATCAGCCTTTTTCAAAAGCCATCAGAGTACAAAACTTTAAAATCATAATCCCCACCAAAGATGCCAAAAAAAGACAAGCCATACTTTAAGCACTTCAAGCACTCCAAGCAGGAAGAAAGAACCGGATCAAGCTAGAGTATTCCCTCCTTGAAAACCTGGGGGGAACGGAAGAAAAGAGGCGAAACAACAAGGGTCAGACTTAAAGTCTGGCAAGTCCAGTGACTTTCAGTTATGAACAAATAATAATAATCGTGGCAAGCAAATAAAACTGGATGAGGGATAACAGTGACAGGAGCAGCAGATGTACTTAGGTTAAACAGAAGAAACATGATGATATTACTTTTCACTTCTCTGCACTAATACTAGTATAACAGGATTAGGAGTCACCATAATGTCTAAACTGAAGCAGAAACAGGAACAGAATAATTTCCACAGAAACAGAACGCTAATAATGGGCCTTTACCACCCGAACAGAAACAGACAGAAACAGAATGCTAATAGTGGGCCTTTACCACCCGAACAGAAGGTACAGAAACAGAAACAAATTTATCTCTACAGAAACAAAATGTAGAATTAGGTGTACACTAGTAAATGGGCCTTTATCTCCTGAACAGACGGTACCACGCAGAAAGGTGTTGCCACCCAACAGAAACAGACGGTACCAACAGAGACAGACAGAACTGAGTGTACCCTAAAACCCTACCCCAAGCGATCGACTCCCTAAACATAAATACCCTGTGTCGGCTCCACAATAGGGTGTATCACTCCCTAAAGTGACAACCAATTGGCACAAGCCTATTTACAGATGTCACGGCGTCTTACATCCTCAGAGGCAGACCAGGATCCATGCACGCACATGACCCATTTGGAACGCACCATCAACACCCCTCGCCATTATCAGAATGAACCACTTATAATTAATTCATTAAGCATTCCCGGACCCTACCTACTGTTGGGTCAAAGTTTTGATACCAGAAAGGGTTACTGACTAATTTGGGTCCCAAACAACAGATGACACAAGTAATTCCCCTCCTAACCTTGTGTCCCCAGACTAAAAGACTCCAGATTAATTTGTTTACATGTTCAGACATACAGAGTTCAGATCAACTAGTTCACAGATCAGACAAGTTTTCAGACTAACGGATCAGATATACGGATTTAACAGATTTACAGATTTGTCTAACTTTGTAATTGGGCCTACAGATTCACAACGGGTTTGTTAAATTCATTAGTCCAATTGGTTCAACCCTATCCACCCAACACGTTTTAGACATCATATTTATCCCATATTTGCATTAATTAAATATTAATGCACAGACCTCTCACATTAGGTCGGTAGCTTGTGGCCGCTGGATATGTCGGGCGGTTCCGGGCAGACTTCTGCTACAAGCCAGACCTAACCTCGTGTCTAAGCATATTTTAGTTTTGCCTACGACCTCTCACATTAGACTGACAGTTTTGCGGTCGCTGGTTAAGCCGGTTGGTTTCGGGCAGGCTTCTACCGCAAACAGAGTCTAACCTCGTGTCATAGGTAATTCATTCTAATACAGATTTTTCAGATATCCGACTAATTCCGTTTATTTAATAGATTAAACTTCTGTACAAGTTACAGCAGATTATTCGAGGTTCTATTAACAATTTTTGCTCAATTTTAAATTGAGCCTACAGATTCACATACTTCAAATTTTAGCATTTCAGTTCCAACAGATTACGTCATTCAACAAATTAAACAGATAACAGATCTTGCAGATTAGGCTATTTAGCAGATTTAGCAGATAAGGCAATTTAACATAATCAGTAGATTAGGAAATTCAATCTAATTAGCAGTTTAGGCAATATAACAGAACTAGCGGATTGGGCAATATAACAGATTTAGCAGATAACAGATTTAGCATTATATATATATATATATATATCATCTTTTGCCTAATCATAAATTTAGCCTAAACTCACTTGCCAAATCATGGTCATAATTCATAATATCACATCTTGCTCTTAATTTTTAGTTAAACATTACACAGTACAGAATATTCTCCATAAATCACGATAAACAATATGAATTATGCCAAATTATAGCTTATGATGCCAGATGTCCAGAAACCCTTATTTAGGCGCATTCACACTAATAGATATCCTGTTTTTGTATAGGTCTCTACGCCTAAGTCACATATTCTTTTTTTTCAAGTCATGAATTTTTACATAAAAGAATATGTCCCAAAAAACTAGATTTTTAAACTATAACATGTAGTATGCTCTCTATATGCATTATCATTCATGCATAACATGTTGTAAACTATCTTTAAACTCTAACATCAGACCTTGATTTAAAACATGCATTATGCCCCCAAGTTTCAAGTTGTCCTATAATTCCCCTTCTCCCAAATCACAGATTTTCATACCTAGTATGAACAGGTCTAGATCTAACATATGTTTATTTCTCAAATTAACTACAGATCTAGATTACAACATGTACTATGTATCTAAATTAGTTTCATGGTTAAATCTATGCCCCGAATCCCAAGTCATAGGTCCAATATATTTTATGCCTCAGTCTCAAGTCATATGTTAAATATGCCACATGTCCAATTATATGCCTCAGATTTTATGTCATGTCCTCAAATCAGTCCTGTCCAATTATGCAGCATTCATATTTGTCCCAAACATTTTAGCGTTCATGCGGTAATCACTTATGAAATTTGGCTCAGGCTCGTGGTAGCCTGGCTATAGAGCAGAAAGAAGAAAGGGATACAGAATAAGATAGATCTAAAGAGAATAGAACAGACATAACCTCAAATTCAGATTTACAATTCATGTCACAATCATAATTAACTTTTATAGCGGAAAATAACTATACTTGCCTTTCGTGGTTTAAGAAAGGAAATAAACTGTTGTTGACGCAGAAATGCTAGATCTAGACTTTGATTTGAGATTTGATTTAGCTTTTTATTCTATTCCGGTTGGAAGAAGATGCATCAGTCCAAGTTTTGATTCCAGCAGAGTAACGACGCCATTATTTTATTTAATAAGAACGGAGGCAGAGTATAGGAATGAAATTGTGTAGCATAAGGTTAGAGAAGAATGGTGTAAAGAGAAGGGGGCTGTTTATATAGGGTTTCAAACTAATTAGAGCCGTCGATGAAGCTAGGGTTAATCAAGGCCATCCATCTCAAGAGAAACCAATCAGAAAGTGACAAGTTAGCCCTAGTGACACAGCAGAGCTCAGAAATTCGACCAGAACCCGACCAGGCCAGCCAGGGTCAAACCAGAAAGCTGTGCAGGTTTCCTCTCAGCCTGGGCGCACTTGGGAAGTGCGCCAATGTAAATTTGTACTGGCGCACTTCCCAAGTGCGCCAGTGCAAACTTTTTTTTTCCTCTTTAGCGACCAAACTTTGTTCGTCCATATCTTCTTCGTACGGAATCCATTTTCCGCAAACTCAGACTCTATTTCAAGCAGGATTCCGAGACTAATGTAATGGCGTAACCCATTTCCCTTGATTCTTATTTTTGTAATTAATTATTCTCTGATTTATTACTTATACGTTCACAGAAAATATGGGGTGTTACATTCTCCCCTCCTTAAAGGATTTCATCCCCGAAATCTTCAAGTTAAGAAGAATGAGTCCTACCATCCAATTATCCATCTACTCAACCATCATCAACAAGAATCCATTATCCTTAGAAGACTTCTACTGTTGTATGAACATATGCAAAAGTGTGTGTATATGTTCCTTATCTAATGCAAAGATCAGGCGGTCCACTGATTCAGTTGACCTCCTTAATGCGAATTATGTCGGTGCCATGAGTCCAACATGTATGCAGTTTTCCTATTTGATACATATTATTCTTATATGAGTGACAACCATTCATTCATACGAAACATCCATGTAATGAGTCAATCATTTTGCATCTACAGAAATTGAAAATGCTCACACGTCCATATGCAGTATGAGAGTGTATTCGAGCCGATCTAGTGCCTAATGTGTGTATATGCATCCACGAGCAACCACTAGCAACTACTTGCATCCACTTGCAACCATCAAACATAACATGTCTCAAACACATGTTTACACCCATTAGTTTCTACCTAAAGTTCGAAGATTCGATCGATAGGATACAGTCGAATGATGGAAGCGAGTACAGGTGAAACAAAAATTTGGTTTCCATTAGACATTGGTTGAGAGAATAATTCCCCTAAGTATCGGCCCCGAAGACCGAAATCAACATCAGATTGATACCCAGAGGATTACCGTCTTTAGACAATGTCAAAACTGGAAATCTTAATCTTATTAGAAATATTCAGATACTTACAGACTACTGGTACAGATCAGATTATCGAATGATTCTTAGAAAACTAAGCATGATAAAACCCAGAATGTATGCATCCTACTTGACGCCTAACACAGATATCTCTCAAACCCCAATCTATCACAAGAAGATGAGTCGTGATCCTTATGGGTTTGAGCCTACAGTGGAATCAGAAACAATACTAGTATTCAAGTGCAGAGTACCGATTTCAGAATCGAAATGCCAGAATCAGAAAAGAGTTTCAACTCAAAAATCAGATAAAGAAATTAAACCTCCTACAGAAAGTTTTCTTATTTCTATCCTATCCACTAGCCTCGAGAGTGTTCGCCTGCCTTCCAGAAGTTGGTCCTGTCCTCTGCCCTTGCCCTCGTTTCTTCGGATAGTCCCTAGTGAAGTGTTCCATCTCACCACAGTTGAAGCAAGTGCCCGTTCTTTTTCTGCAATCCTTGTTCAGATGAGTCGAGCTTCCACAAGTAAAGCACTTTCTCTACTTCTTATCTTCAGACTTTTCATCCTTTTTTTGTGTTTCCTTTTTGGGCCATGATTTCTTGTTCTGTGGCTCTTCCTTCTTTGCCTCTTTCTTATCGTTGTCTTCCTCGTGCAGTAGTGCCATATCCACCAATCTCTCATCCTTGGGTTGTGCTCCTTAGCCAAACTCCCTCATTCTCATCTTTACTATCTGTGTGTAACACGTTGACAAGTCCCTCGAAAGCGGCCTCCATCGCATGAAAAATCCTACAAAGCTCGAAATAAAATTAGTCGTAGGTGAGACTACTGCGGCTACAGATGGAAGTCGGGCGCTTATTTGCCATTTGACCGGTGTCGTAGTCTTATCAAGCCTACAGAACCATGCTGCGATGAGGTTACCTCCCAGAAAGCCGGGAGCCCCGGAGAAAGAAGGAAACAAAGATTCAAACAGAGGATCAAAAGATAGATATATGGCTTTTGGGGATTATGTTTTTCAAAAATAAGCTTTACTTTTGAAAATACTTCCTTTTAAAACCATTTTGAAAAATATTTTCCAAACTTTTATCTAATCTAGTAACCTTCAGCTCTGATACCAAGTGTAACACCCCACCTCCGTTAAGATCACTCACAAAGGGAATGCCTTAACTTTGATGGAGCATTTTAGTAAACAGAATATTACAAGACAGATATAAAAATAATACTTGAAAAACTTTATAACTTTATTTCAGCGGACAGAAATCAGTTTGGTTACAACTTTACCAAAAACTCAAGTACATATATATCAGCCTTGTTCAAAAGCCATCAGAGTACAAAATTTAAAATCATAATCCCTACCAAAGATGCCAGAAAAAGACAAGCCATACTTTAAGCACTTCAAGCACTCCAAGCAGGAAGAAAGATCCGGATCAAGCTAGAGTATTCCCTCCTTGAAAACCTTGGGGGGGGGGGGGGGACGGAAGAAAAGAGGCGAAACAACAAGGGTCAGACTTAAAGTCTGGCAAGTCCAGTGACTTTCATTTATGAACAGATAATAATAATCGTGGCATGCAAATAAAACTGGATGAGGGATAACAGTGACAGGAGCAGCAGATGTACTTAGGTTAAACAGAAAAAACATGATGATATTACTTTTCACTTCTCTGCACTAATACTAGTATAACAGGATTAGGTGTCACCCTAATGTCTAAACTGAAGCAGAAACAGGAACGGAATAATTTCCACAGAAAAAGAACGCCAATAATGGGCCTTTACCACCCGAACAGAAACAGACAGAAACAGAATGCTAATAGTGGGCCTTTACCACCCGAACAGAAGGTACAGATACAGAAACAGATTTATCCCTACGGAAACAAAATGTAGAATTAGGTGTACACTAGTAAATGGGCCTTTACCTCCCGAACAGACGGTACCACGTAGAAAGGTGTTGCCACCCAACAGAAACAGACGGTACCAACAGAGACAGACAGAACTGAGTGTACCCTAAAACCCTACCCCAAGCGATCGGCTCCCTAAAAATAAATACCCTGTGTCGACTCCACAATAGGGTGTATCAGTCGCTAAAGTGACAACCAATTGGCACAGGCCTATTTACAGATGCCACAGCGTCTTACATCCTCAGAGGCAGACCGGGATCTATGCACGCACATGACCCGGTTGGAACGCACCATCAACACCCCCTCGCCATTATCAGAATTAACCACTTATAATTAGTTCAGTAAGCGTGCCCGGACCCTACCTACTGTTGGGTCAAAGTTTTGATACCAGAAAGGGTTACTGACTAATATGGGTCCCAAACAACAGATGACACAAGTAATTCCCCTCCTAACCTTGTGTCCCCAGACTAACAGACTCCAAATTAATTTGTTTACAAGTTCAGACATACAGAGTTCAGATCAACTAGTTCACAGATCAGACAAGTTTTCAGACTAACGGATCGGATATACGGATTTAACAGATTTACAGATTTGTCTAACTTTGTAATTGGGCCTACAGATTCATGAAACGGGTTTGTTAAATTCATTAGTCCAATTGGTTCAACCCTATCCACCTAACACGTTTTAGACATCATACTTATCCCATATTTGCATTAATTAAATATTAATGCACAGACCTCTCACATTAGGTCGGTAGCTTGTGGCCGCTGGATATGCCGGGTGGTTCTGGGCAGACTTCTGCCACAAGCCAGACCTAACCTCGTGTCTAAGCATATTTTAGTTATGCCTACGACCTCTCACATTAGACTGACAGTTTTGCGGTCGCTGGTTAAGCCGGTTGGTTTCGGGCAGGCTTCTACCGCAAACAGAGTCTAACCTCGTGTCATAGATAATTCATTCTAATACAGATTTTTCAGATATCCGACTAATTCTGTTTATTTAACAGATTAAACTTCTGTACAAGTTACAACAGATTATTCAAGGTTCTATTAACAAGTTTTGCTCAATTTTAAATCGAGCTTACAGATTCACATACTTCAAATTTCAACATTTCAGTTCCAACAGATTACGTCATTCAACAGATAACAGATCTTGCAGATTAGGCTATTTAGCAGATTTAGCAAATAAGGTAATTTAACATAATCAGTAGATTAGGCAATTCAATCTAATTAGCAGTTTAGGCAATATAACAGAACTAGCGGATTGGGCAATATAACAGATTTAGCAGATAACAGATTTAGCAGATTATATATATATATCATCTTTTGCCTAATCATAAATTTAGCCTAAACTCACTTGCCGAATCATGGTCATAATTCATAATACCACATCTTGCTCTTAATTTTTAGTTAAAAATTACACAGTATAAAATATTCTCCATAAATCATGATAAACAATATGAATTATGCCAAATTATAGCATATGATGCCAGATGTCCAAAAACCCTTATTTAGGCGCATTCACACTAATAGTTATCCTGTTTTTGTATAGGTCTCTACGCCTAAGTCACATATTCTTTTTTTTCAAGTCCTGAATTTTTACATAAAAGAATATGTCCCAAAAATCTAGATTTTTAAACTATAACTTGTAGTATGCTCTCTATATGCATTATCATTCATGCATAACATGTTGTAAACTATCTTTAAACTCTAACATCAGACCTTGATTTAAAACATGCATTATGCCCCCAAGTTTCAAGTTGTCCTATAATTCCCCTTCTCCCAAATCATAGATTTTCATACCTAGTATGAACAGGTCTAGATCTAACATATGTTTATTTCTCAAATTAACTACAGATCTATATTACAACATGTACTATGTATCTAAATTAGTTTCATGGTGAAATCTACGCCCTAAATCCCAAGTCATAGGTCCAATATATTTTATGCCTCAGTCTCAAGTCATATGTTAAATATGCCACATGTCCAATTATATGCCTCAGATTTTATGTCATGTCCTCAAATCAGTCATGTCCAATTATGCATCATTCATATTTGTCCCAAACATTTTAGCGTTCATGCGGTAATCACTTATGAAATTTGGCTCAGGCTCGTGGTAGCCTGGCTATAGAACAGAAAGAAGAAAGGGATACAAAATAAGATAGATCTGAACAGAATAGAACAAACATAACCTCAAATTCAGATTTACAATTCATGTCACAATCATAATTAACGTTTATAGAGGAAAATAACTATACTTGCCTTTCGTGGTTTAAGAAAGAAAATAAACTGTTGTTGACGCAGAAAAGCTGAATTACTCCTCTTTAATTGTTGTTGTAGATATAGACTTTGATTTGAGATTTGATTTAGCTTTTTATTCTATTCCGGTTGGAAGAAGATGCATCAGTCCAAGTTTTGATTCCAGCAGAGTAACGACGCCATTATTTTATTTAATAAGAACGAAGGCAGAGTATAGGAATGAAATTGTGTAGCATAAGGTAAGAGAAGAGTGGTGTAAAGAGAAGGGGGCTGTTTATATAGGGTTTCAAACTAATTAGAGCCGTCGATGAAGCTAGGGTTAATCAAGGCCATCCATCTCAGGAGAAACCAATCAGAAAGTGACATGTTAGCCCTAGTGACACAGCAGAGCTCAGAAATTCGACCAGAACCCGACCAGGCCAGCCAGGGTCAAACCAGAAAGCTGTGCAGGTTTCCTCTCGGCCTGGGCGCACTTGGGAAGTGCGCCAATGTAAATTTGTACTGGCGCACTTCCCAAGTGCGCCAGTGCAAACTTTTTTTTCCTCTTTAGCCACCAAACTTTGTCCGTCCATATCTTCTTCATACGGTATCCGTTTTCCGCAAACTCGGACTCTATTTCAAGCAGGATTCCGAGACTAACGTAATGGCGTAACCCGTTTCCCTTGATTCTTATTTTTGTAGTCAATTATTCTCTGATTTGTTATTATACGTTCACAGAAAATACGGGGTGTTACACGATCCAACACAGCAGTTCTACCTTGATTCTTGTGCTAATCCTCTTTGATTTGACGTTGCTAAGCTTAATCCTTGATTATAAAGTGATTTGGAGATGTTTTAGAGGTTGGAGGCCATTATTAGGGTTCTTAGGAGGTAAATGGCGGCTAGAAAACTGAAATGAAATGAAAACCTAACTCATTTCAGCCTCCCCATAACCCTAATCCCGAAATGGGTTATGGGCCCATTTACTAATCACCTCATTTGGCCCAGTTAAGCAGTTTTTCACCATTTGAAACTTGTTTCAGCCATATCTCCCAAACGGTTAGTCCGTTTGGCTAATGTGACCACTCTACGGAATTGTAAACCATCATCCGGATCCAATGAAAGTGGTTTCAAGTCAAAATTCCTTTCCAATCAAAAGTTATGGTCAAAACAAAATCAACTAGGGGCAAAACGGTCATAGAAAAATCAGCAAAAATCATGAACATGGGAAATGACCCCAATAGTCGTCTCCCAAAGTTACATGACTATACGACTCCGTTTGTGAAAGAAATAAATATTCTACGATCCTTCGATGTGTAGAATGCAGGCCGTTACACTCTCCCCCCTTAAGAAATTTCGTCCCCGAAATTCCTTAACCCAAAACATACAAAGAATCCTGCATGCCTACCAATCATATACAACAATCAAACATGCAAAACAGATAAAACAAACCTATCCAAGCATGCGGAAAGACTAAATCGAAACTGAAATCTTACCAGGCGGAGAGTTCTGGATACGTCTTCCTAATGCTCTCCTCTGTCTCCCGAGTACAGTCATTCTCATTCTCACCCCACTGGACTTTGACCAGATTCACCGCTTTCCTTCGAAGTTGCTTCGTATCTTTCCTAACAATACGCATAGGCTTGCGGTTCCCAACCGGCTCGGGTTCAACTTCGATATCATCCAACTGATTAGGTGAAATATTCACATCTGAGTCGTGTACGAATTTCCTTAACTGGGAAACATGAAATACGTTGTGAACTCCTGCCATCTTCTCTGGTAATTCAACTTTGTACGCCAAATTCCCAATTTGCTCAAGAACTGGGAATGGACCAACAAACCTTGGTGCTAACTTGCCTCTCCTGCCAAATCGTATCACGCTCTTCAATGGAGAAATATTAACAAACACCAAGTTGCCAATGGAGAACTTTAATTCTCTTCTCCTCTTATTAGCATAACTCTTCTGCCTATCTTGGGCAGTCTTCATTCGTTGTTGGATAACCTGGATCTCATCTGATGTTTCTCTTATTACTTCTGGTCCAAGTACATATTTCTCACCGGTCTCTAACCGACATGACGGTGAGTTGCACGGTCTTCCGTACAAAGCTTCAAATGGAGCCATACCAATACTCGATTGATAACTATTATTATATGAAAACTCTACTAGATGCAAATGGTCATCCCATGATCCACCAAAATCCAATACACAGGCTCTCAAGAGTTCTTCTAATATATGATTCACCCTCTCTGTTTGACCATCTGTTTGAGGATGATACGCAATACTGAGATGTAATTTTAATCCTAACGCCTCTTGTAAGCTCTTCCAAAATCCACTAGTGAACAATGGATCTCGATCACTCACAATACCTTTGGGTATTCCATGAAATCTCACTACCCACTTTATATACAGTTCCGCTAACTTGGCTGCCGTCCTGTTTGACTTGACGGGTATAAACCTTGCACTCTTAGTCAATCGGTCCACAATCACCCAAATGCTATCATGGCCCGATCTAGTCCTTGGTAACCCTTCAATAAAATCCATTGAGACTTGTTCCCATTTCCATTCTGGAATCTCTAATGGTTGCAACAAGCCACTAGACTTCTTTTGCTCAGCTTTAACTTGCTGGTAGTTCATGCATTTGGATATAAACCTCCCAACGTCTCTCTTCATCCCTTCCCAGTAGTAGGTCTGCTTCATGTCTCGATACATCTTGTTACCACCGGGATGTATAGTCAGTTTTGAGCGATGACATTCTCTAAGTACTTCATCTCCCAATCCATTGACATTGGGTACAACAAGACTTCCATTCTTTCTAAGCCATCCATCTCGATCAAGCCCATACTTGTTCATCTCTCCGTCGATTCCCATCTTTAACTTTGAGATGATTTCCAATAGTTAGGATCGTCCCTCTGACTGGAAACAATCCGCTCAATCAAAGTTGGTCTGATCGTCAAACTTGCTAGCATTTCTGGATCCAATTGGCACTTTCATCTGAAATCATACCCCTCGATGTACTCCAGTTGCTTCCATTCTAGAAACATAGGCCCTAAACTAGCATGTCTTCTACTCAATGCATCAGCCACCGAATTGCCCTTTCCTGGTGTATATGCGATGTCGAAATCATAGGAAGCCAAGAATTCTAACCATCTTTGTTGTCGGAGATTTAGATCCTTCTGAGAGAAAAGATACTTTAATGACTTATGATTAGTAAACAACTCGAATCTTTCTCCCAAGAGATAATGCCTCCACATCTTCAGTGCGAACACGATCGCTGCTAGTTCCAAGACATGGGTAGGGTATCTTTTCTCGTGTGGTTTCAGTTGCCGACTTGCGTAAGCTAAAACCCTACCTCATTGCATCAACACAACACCTAGTCGGGTACCACATGCATCTGTATATACTGTCATCTCTTCATTCCCCTTAGGAATGACTAACACGGGTGCGCATGTCAACTTATCCTTTAGACTCTTGAATGCATTCTCGCAGTTCTCGTCCTAGATGAAAGCTTGATTCTTCTTGGTCAACTGAGTCAACGGTGCTGCTACCTTAGAGAAGTCTTAGATAAACTTACGATAATACCCAGCTAACCCCAAGAAACTTCTTATGTCTGTCACATTCTTGGGCGTAGACCAATCTTGTACCGTAGCCGCCTTCGTAGGTTCCACGGCGATACCATTTTATGAAACAACATGGCCAAAGAATCTCACTTCCCTCCTCCAGAAGTGACACTTAGAAAACTTTGCTTTCAATTGGTGTTTTCTCAACACCTCCATTACTATTCTTAAATGTTCCTTGTGTTCTTCCTCTGTCCTCGAATAAATAAGTATATCGTCCATGAACACAAGAACAAACTTGTTCAACTGATCCCTGAACACTCTATTCATAAGATCCACAAAATATGTTGGTGCATTAGTCAACCCAAATGGCATGACCAACCATTCATAAAATCCAGACGGCGTCCGAAATGTCATTTTAGCTATACTCTCAGCTTCCACCCTAAGCTGATGAAAACCTGTCGCGAGATCCAACTGAGAGAATACTCTCGCGCCACTCAACTGATCAAACAAATCATCGATCCGCGGTAGAGGATACTTATTCTTCCTTGTCACTTTATTCAATTCGCGGTAGTCCACACAAATCGATGGGAACCATCCGCCTTGGTAGCAAACACAACTGGTGCTCCCCATTCAGAAACACTCCTTCTGATAAATCCCTTTTTCAAAAGATCACTAACTTGCACCCCGAGCTCTCGTTGCTCCCTTGGTGCCATACGACGAAGTGGCATCACTATAGGTCTGACATCTATCACTAAATCAATACGGAACTCAATCTCTCGGTGTGGTGGAAGCCCGGTCACTTCTTCGAAGACGTCCGGATACTGCCAACCACAGGCGAGCCTGACAACTCACTATGCGGGATGTCGAGGAAATTTAGAAAACTAGCCATTACCCCATTACTGGGTAGACCACCAAACACTACCCTCTGCCCATCATCCGCTCTAGCTATCACCAAATAGCCCTCACAGTCTACCACCACCCCGTATCATTGGATCCAATCGACTCCCAAATTAGTGCCAAACCTAGTAAAGCCCAAAACAAAGCAGTCACAAACAAACATGCATCCATGACTCGATAAGACCACATTACGACAAATCATGCTAAGGTTAGTCGAACCACCAATCGGGTTCATCACTACTAAAGGTCTATCGACAATTTCGGGCTCCAATCCCAACCTATCTACCAGGTCACTAGATATGAAAGAACTGGAAGCTCCGGTATTAAACAAAACTCTAACAGGAACATTATAAACAGAGAGCATACCTTGAATAACGACGTTCTTTCCCTTCTCCGCCGCAGTTGCGGCATTCAATGAAGAAGGAATAGCATTAAGGGCATATGCTTTCACCATCTGCTTTTCTTTAGGGGGTTGCGGACACTTGTCCTTGTGATGTCCCACTTGGCCATAGTTGAAGCACTTCCTATCCGCTGGCTTGGCCCGACAATTACTGGCATAATGGCCGTTCTTACCATAGCTGAAGCACTCAACATCCTTCTTATTCTTTTTCTGGCAATCCTTATTCTGATTCTGATTCCTCTTATTCCGAGGACCACTTTTGCCTCCACCACTTGCTTGCGGCTTTGGCTCCTCTACAGATGCAACCTCAGTCTTCGACTTAGGGTAGAGACTCTCCGACCTCAATGCTTTCCCCACAATCGATTAAAACGTCTCATCGATGTGGTTAATAAGCCTTTCCCCCAAGTACTTATCCAAGCCAGTTATGAACTTCTCGTTCTTCTTCTCGGCAGTATCTATTAGGGATAACCCATATTTCGACAAAGTGTCGAATTCGGCAGTATACTCCGAGATGGCTCTACCATTCTGCTTGAGTTCCAAGAATTTCTTAAACAGCACTGACTTCTGAGCAGCTGGAATGAACTTATCGCTAAAGAAAACCTTAAACTGATCCCAAGTAATCTGATCCTCGGGAGTAGCTGCCATTATAGCATTCCACCAATTCATTGCCCGTCCTTGCAGCTGACAGGATGCTAGCCTTCTCTTCATCGCATCCTCGAAACCCAAATCTTCGAAGATACGCTCGTAGCTATCCAACCAATCCTGAACATACATAGCCGACTCCGTTCCGTGGAACTGCTTCCCACCAAGGCTAGTATAATCCTTGTTCGGCTTGGCGAAATCGGCCTTAGGCGCCTGCACTATTGGACCACCACCATTACCAGCATTGGGAGCTGCCCTCTGCACATCCCTAAGCATTTCTCTCATGAAGTCAGTAAACATCGTCCTCATATCAGCAGCATTCCCATTATTGGCTCCTCTACTGGTACCCCTTGCATATCGGCTCCTCGTTCAATCTGTAAAGAGAAAACGATTAACCATCTCTATAGTGGTGCTAGTGCAGTACGACTTGATCCTTAACTATACTAATAGTATATATATAGCTTTTGGAAACCAAAATAATCACAAATACACGCTCTCATATATGTATTATCTCTCCCTGGTGTCTTTTCCTAGGTTAACAACGCAACCTAGATCTCTGATACCAAGTGTGACGGCCCGCCCCGCACCATCCGGCATTTCCTCCGAAAGTGCGCTGTACACATGCCCGACTAGCACGGAACGGTCGCCAAAGAAAGGAAAGAAGAGAGCGAACTAATCGAAAACCTGTCGAATGTATCACAGCGCATGGGATAAAATATAATAACAACATACTTGACATAAAACGGGCCAGACAGTGCATAAGCTGGAAACTAAACATCATAGCAGCGGAAAATCCAGATACAACTTATGTTCCACATCATTATTATTACAACTTTAAAACTGTCTTTAAAGTGAAAGAAAGGAAGGGTGCACTACTAATGTCCGAAGTAGTGACCAGCAGCGATGCAGGGAGAATATTTATATATATCATACGTGGAAGCCTCCTGCTCGTCTCCGATACAGCTACTCGTGCATCACCAGCTAACCTGTCTCTAGTCTGCTCGTGAGAGCACCCAGAGTTATAGGAAGAGACATAAAACTCTACGTCAGAATAAAGTCTAGTTTGAGCGATAAGCAGCTAAATAGGACAATAATAGGTATACTAAACCATACCTGAACCTGGACCTGCAACCAAAGAGTTAGCACTACATACCGTAATACTCTAAGGTGCCACTGAACAGATGGTGTAAAGATAACGGGGGGGGGGGGGGGGTGTACATGTCATAATGATGGCAACAAATTAAACATGGCAACCATCCTCACATCTCTCACTCACTGCATAAAGCATACGACGTCCACCACTGTCAATCACTATACCCATTGAAGTAGTGACGGAGTTTGACTTGTACAACTACTGCTACTACCAAGCTTGCCCCATAGAGTCATGACCAAATCTTTACAAATGACCCCACTTCATTGGTCTATAGCTCTTTAGTCATACCTAGGCCACTGTGGCCCTAAATCCGTTCACGTACCCCCTACACATAGTGATCCAAAGTTATAGACATCGACAACCCCTTAGCACACATCCCGCAGCAAAGCCCAACTCATGAAGTTAACTCGTTGGTTCCCAACTGGATCCTGAGTTCCACTTCCTATTTGGACTTCCTTTGCATCACGGGTTTTGGTCGAATTGGAGTTGGTCTTCAGAAAAGTCATTGCGTAATCGTAGCTCCAATCCAGTTCGGTTCGGTTGTCCTTCCCTTGTTCGGTTCGGCTTGCTCCACTTCCTGGCCATCCGGTTCGGTTCAGTGCTTCCATGTCACTTGGGTTCAGCTATCTCACTACCTTTATTCGGTTTAGTTATGACCACCCGATCCTATCCGTTGCTCCATCTCCTCTTCTCAGATCCGATCCACAGCCCCTTCCTTGTTCCCCATCCGAACCCAACTCCAGCTTTTATGCAAATGGCCTTCCTTCTTGCCAAGTCTCCTTTAGTGCAAAGTTCTGATCTGGTTCTGTTTCCTTGTCCAATCCACCATCCGATCCGAGCCCCCTATCCCGATCCGATCTGAAACCCTGCACATTTTCCTACAACTTTTCCGGCGACTGTTTTACGCTATTTCACGGCGTTTTCGACCAATCTAACACTTCTAGACAATCACAAATCATACCATACAGTCATAGCTACATGTACAATCAATCATAAACACTAAAACAACAACCATAGCATGTAAAATGGATCAAACATAGCCAAAACCCCATATTTTCCCCTAAGCATGTATAGGCAAAACTATAGGATTAGTAAAACTTAACCAAATTATCCAAATTTTCTAACCGAGGCCTAGAACAATATTTCAAAATTTATGAATATTTTTCTAGAATTTATTAATGCATAAATTCGCTAATCGACACTAATTACCCTTAATTAACCATAATTAGTGAGGAACTATGCAAATACTCACCTTGGCCACAAATAAAATACCAAATCTGAAATGAATCTCTATTTGGCACGGTTCCAGATGCAACACAGCAGTTCTACCTCGATTCTTGTACTAATCCTCTTTGATTTGATGTTGCTAAGCTTGATCCTTGATTAGAAAGTGATTTGGAGATGTTTTAAAGGTTGGAGGCCATTATTAAAGTTCTTAGGAGGTAAATGGCGGCTAGGAAACTGAAATGATATGAAAATCTTACTCATTTCAGCCTCCCCATAATCCTAATCCCGAAATGGGTTATGGGCCCATTTACTAATGACCTCATTTGACCTAGTTAAGCAATTTTTCACCATCTGAAATTTGTTTCAGCCATATCTCCCAAAAGGTGAGTCTGTTTGGCTAATATGACCACTCTACGGAATTGTAAACCATCATCTGGATCCAATGGAAGTGGTTTCAGGTCAAAATTCCTTTCCAGTCAAAAGTTATGGTCAAAACAAGATCAGCTAGGGGTAAAATGGTCATTTAAAAATCGGCAAAAATCATGAACATGGGAAATGACCCCAGTAGTCGTCTCCAAAAGTTACATGACCATACGACTCCGTATGTGAAAGAAATAAATATTCTACGATCCTTCAATGCAGAGAATGCGGGTCGTTACATATATGCACCATTAAATATTTAATTTTCATAAAATGCGGGGTGTTACATTCTCCCACCCAAAGGAAATTTTGTCCCCGAAATTTGATAATGGTAAAATCAAATAATTCCTTGCATAATATGCATCCATCATGTGTGCATCCAATTTTTGCAAACATTGTGCACTTGTGCAACGTGTAATATAACATAGTAATACGTGTATGCCTAAGAGGTACCTCCTATATGTACGCAAGTTTTTCAAAAATTCTTTTAAAACATGATGCACACAACCTAAATATACTGCCAGTTCTACATGAATGCAATATTTTGAAAATAAAAATAATTTTTCATCCAAATTTTTCCACACTCTTGTAGAGCAAGAGCATTGTTTATCCAATTGTTGCATCTAAAATCCTACTAACCACCTTTAAATTTTGAATTTTAAGAAAATATAATTTTCTAAATTCGATTTCTTATGTTACAAAACGAAAAAATTCACATCCTCCATATTTCTTTTAGTTAATTTTTCTATCTGTACTTGGATTTGATGTAACTATTATATAAAGAGTCCCTATTTTCCTATCCAAGAACAATCCACATAAGAAAACTTCCTTTTTCTTTTTCAACTTATCTTGGAAAAAATCATTCTTATTCATCTTTTCATTCTTCTTAACCGTCATTTTCATTGCTTTACTAAATTTGTTGTTTCCTTTTTAGTTATGCCACCACTCTTTTCTTAGCTTATTTAACTTAATCCTCTACTCTACGTTTAGTTTCAAATAAGCATTCTAGTCCTTCAACTAAAACAGGAAAACAGACACTTTGCACATATACTACTAAGGGCCAAGAATCTCGGGACTATGTCCTCCTCAGACAGAAAAATTCAAACAACAGGATGCAGACACTTACTTGCCCTCTAGTGTCTAGTAGTCACCATTAGTCCTTGTTGCGTACTAACAGAATTTTTTTTAAACAACACCTTAGGCTTTTCAATGCTTTTGCATTCTACAGGAACTTACCATTATTCCAAGATAATTCTTACTATTTACTCCATAGCCTCAAAAACTTTTCCCGTCTTTCCTAGACACTAATCCTTACCTATTCCATAGTTTTTAAAACATGGTACGGCCTTTTCATTTCACTTTTCTTTCGAAAGTTAAAAGTATCAAAACTTTATTTTTCCATCATGAAAACTTACTTTTGCCAAACCATGAAAAAACATGTCATCTCATAAAAATGCAAATCATCATATTTTTTTAAATTAAAAAAACCGGAGTAGACAAGGACAACTATTTCTGAATCATGTTTACAAATTAACTAGGCTTTCCTAGACACTACCACAAAGTCAATTCTCAACTATATATATTCTTAATCCATTTTCCTCTTTTTAACCTTTTTCCAATTTATATGGTTTCACTGCCAAAACCACTAATATGAAATACTAACATTTCAGATACTAACATATGGGATCCAATTTTTTTCTCCAAAAAACATATTGTACACTTCCTACCCAAATTACCTAAGGGTCTAAAATTTTCATGTTTGGTTCTTTAGTTTACAAAACAGTTATCCTAACTCTTTCCATATTTTACTTTTTCTATTTGGTGGGTTCCTTTATGGATATAGGTGTATATATATAACAAATTTATATTTTAGAAAATAAAATTACGTTCACTCACTATCTATACAGGAATCCTAAACCTAAGCTCTGATACCAAATGTAACAACTCAAATTCCGACAGACCGAATTTTTCTTCAAAATTCAATCTATCGAAACTTGTGTTGGTTTGCTTGGTTTCTTGCAGAAAAGACAGAGATATAAAATATATCAGAGCTCAGAAAACATCTCATTGCGGAATGGATAAAATATAATATGATCAAAATATAGCCTTACCCAGATAATAATACTGCCCAACCAATATCCAAAGCTATTATATCTCTGCCACAAGTCTAACCTATGAGTATGTGATGAGGAGAGGGTCAGAACACAAGTTTGGTGACTAGATTTAAACTACACATTTTGGATAACCCTACATATACCATTCAATTACATTTTCTTATTTATTAGGTTACTTTGGTTAACAGCACTCAAGGCTTACACACATGTCGTACCCATTTACTTTCCAGTGGATTAACCTAATACAGTATATATGTAGCTACCACCAGTATTAAGGTACACCCCGTGGTAGCCCACTCGCACAGTCTCCGTCGTAACGCCACAAAAATATATGCAGTCCCTCATCCTATGCCGGAGTGATGTATGGATCTCTATATAACAATGCTACGTTCCGCATAGAACCATCATCTCCATGCTACGTAAACGTACGGACTGCCATCTTCGAACCATTCGATCGAATCAGATTCCATCATAGAGTTATGCCCTAGAATCTATGATACACCACCCATAGTAGACATGCATGTATCTAGACATTCCCACGTATGTATTGTCAATCGTACTCGATGCCTTAACCGCACATATCCTCTACTGTGCACCGAGTTCCATAATGGGGCTATATAAGAAACACAGAACACGGTCGGGAGCTTTTCAGATATCTGTATACACAGTTGCTGAGGTCTGCATTTTCAGTGGCTATGGTCCCACCCGACCCCTCTCTCAATTAGTGAAAGACAAACAGAATTAAGAGCTAGTGACCTGGCCCTAGAGAAAACGACAAACAACAAATCTAATTGGCTTGTCCCTCACCCATAGCCTTGATAGCAAAGGGTCTATGGTCTTCTGGTTTAGCTCTCCGTCTTTCCGCATTACGCATCATGTATCACGCTGATGGTCGATGGTTGGTACCCAACGACTTGTTATCAACAGATGGTTAGACCCATTGGTAACTTGATAAAAATGGTCATAACCTAGCCTAGTCACAAGAAAACCGTGGATCATCGAATCAACTATGCCACCATATAGCCTTCTGATTGCTCCTATTGGCAGTCAAGGTATACTCACCAGGTAGTAACGTGCAGACCTAACCTCTGCTAGTGCAGTCTGAACACTGTCACTGCATAGAGGAAGACTAGGAGTACCCTTTACGCCCTAGGAAGCCACGTGCTTCCCCTTCCAGTCCTTCAGAGTTCACAGAATATCAGCAAAACAGGCAGAATATTCAGATGGACGTGTGCTCCCCTCGTGTCCTATGACACCAAGATCCCCTATGACACCACGATTATCTACCCGTTGGGTTATTCACCTTCAAACGTACAGACTGGTCCAAGCGCCTCAGGTTAGTGTGTTATTAGACCCTATGTTTAATCGTTTAATTACGCGCTTGCTCTATCTCATCAAATTTCCACTTACTTGGTTTTTTCAAGTCGTATTGACTTTGTTATTCATGTTACCAAGTTCCTCTTTCTTATTAATTCAACTTATATAACTTAACCCATTTAAGTTTATTAATAAGCCCGTAACAAGTTATTCTCTAGATTATAATCCGAGGTCCCTAATCTACAATCTCTTTATATTATTCATCCTCTGATTCCATAGATACAATAAAATGTTCTACTTAATATGTAATTAAGTATATTTTATCTCAATTCACATGCTTTCTATTTAACATGTCACTTATTATTTATGATTAAATATAACTTATTTCATTCCATATATTCATCTTGTTCCTACTTATTTAATCATAATTCCATTACACTTTCACTACAACTTGTCATTGTTTACTTATTAACTTAGTTCTCTTAATTAAGGTTAATTTCCATTTGCCCCTAGGACAAGAAAACCTATTATATAACATTCTCATTAATGTAATTAATTATAATAGGTTATTATCATTCCCCGTTCATTCCACTTCTTTTAATGTTGTAACTTTCATTCATTTCCTACTCATTTTCGTTCATTTCCATTCATCACAATTAGCGTTATTTATTTCTATCCTTTTATATACATATATTCATATATATATATATATATATATATATACACGGACTAGAACTCTCACATTAAGCTGACCACTTAAGGATACGGGATTTGACGGGCGGTTCTGGGGAGAATTCTACCAAAAGTTGGACTTAACCTCATGTCTTAACACTGTTACATGTATATTTATGCACTAGACCCCTCACATTAAGTTAACAACTTGCGGATGTTGGATTTACCGAGCGGTTTTGGGCAGACATCTACCACAAGTTGAATTTAACCTTGTGTCTAAGTGTGGTTACAATTTTCTATTCTCTATAAATTTAAGCATATCCATTCTTTCCAAATTTTACTATATTCCATTTTTACATGTCATATTTAATATCATATTATGTCCATTATCTGATTATCATGTCGCATGTTCTTCTTAACGTGTAATTAACTTCATTTTAAAATAACATGTAATCATTGAATCATGTAACTATTCCATTCTAACAAATTAACATGTAATTATCCCAGTTCTTACAGTTAAGGGTTCAAGTACATAATATGCCATAGATTAACATGTAATTAGAACATGTATGTATACAAAAGTAATCATTTCCACATATTTTAATAGGTTTATATATTTCAGCAGGTTTACATTTCAACATATTAACATTTCAACCTATTAACATTTCAACATGTTAACGTTTCAACATATCAACATTTCAACATATTAATTTTTCAACATATTAAGATTTCAACATATTAATATTTCAACATATTAGCATTTCAACGTATTAACATTTCAACATATTTATTATGCATATTAACGGGGAATGTCAAATGATAAATATACCATTATCAAAAAGGTATAACTTAAATCCACTCACATTAATATGCAGATCTAGAAGAGAATCTCCTTGGATTGGTTGTAGACGGAGAAACAAGAATTTGAATTGTCGTAGCAGTTGAAAATGCCTTATTTTCTGAATTTATTGTTGTTGACGAAAATTTTCTTTTTAATCTTCATTTTATATCGCCCCAATATTGTAACTAAGAATAATTTTATTCAGAAATTATATGGAGGAAGAAGAGAGTGAAGAAACAGAAAATAAGAATGGAGAGCTATAGGGTCCTTTATATATGAAGCTCAAATTGACGCTAACTGTCTATTTTCCCTGATGAAATTTATTCTCTTCACGTTAAATGGCCAATAAGAAGTTGCCAAGTGAAGAATAATTTTGAATTGAACTAATAGAATAAAGCCAACAAGACATGCATTGCCATTTCTTACCAAAATAATGTGCAAATTAGGCGCCACATTAATTTTCTACCGTTATGCACATTAATTCCATCTTCAACTTCATTTTATGCTGCATATATATATATATATATATATATATATATATTATGTTGTGCAGCGTTTAATAGCTTCCTTGTTTTCAATTCTCCATTGCATGCAATTAATTAATTTTAATTTCAAATGTTATATATACATCTCTTTTTATTTGTGGAATGCATGCATGCCTTATCTTTTTCTTTAATTGCAATTCATTCAATCCGTACACCATCATTGTTTTAAATGTATATTTCTTCCGTTGTTGCATGCAATTAATTGCTTATTTCCCTTTTCTGTATATTTGCATGCACTACCATGTTTCAACTTGCACATTTTGTATATATGTATATAACCTTATAAATTATTCCTTACTTAATCGTCTCTTTCCATTAATATTTATTGTTTACTTTCTATCTTCATTGCCTATCATTAACTCTTTCCTCCATTGTCCCATCCCATTTGAAATTTAAACAACGCTTTAGTGTGCATATTTATTAACTAGCCTTATTTCCATGTTTTCAACAAAATTAAGTCTGCGCATTTATTAATTTTGGTCTCTTATTTATTTGATGTGTATACAATTTCAAAATTGAAGTTGTGCGTATATATATTTACGAACAATCCCCGAAGATTCAAAATTCAAAATGCCAAATTAATTACTATTTATTTTCCTTTAATTTCATGTATTTTTGAATTTCGAATTCCTTATGTATGTATATACATACACTATTTATACACATATACATGTGCATTCTTATCCTTTCAAATTTTGAATTGTATATGCACATATATTTGTATTTACTTGTGGAACATATATGTTCAGTTGTCCCTTTTTAAAACAAAGATAAAATTATGTCACCGCCGGGGTTTCAACCCCCGACCTTTAGGTTACTTGTCCTACGCCTTAACCAACTAAGCTATGATGTCTTCTGTTAACAAGTTGAGAACATTAGTACCTTATACTTGTGTTTTATTCCGTTTTCTTCCTTCTATTTAGTTGTTCAAATTTTTAAATCTTTTTTCGTCTGTTTCCTTATTTAGGTATTGTCATATATTTACCTTATTAATGCCTGCATGCAAATTTCATGCATTGTATACATATCTCTGCATTAATTTCTCTTTAATGTATGTATTGTATGTACTTTATTTAACTAACTTTTTCTTCATTTCAATCAATGAATTTATAACATGCAATCATACATTACCATTATTTTATTCTTCTTTTATATATTTATGTCTATGCGTATATATATACACACACACACATATATGCACCGTTAATATTTAATTGTCATAAAATGCTGGGTGTTACATTCCGTATGGGAATTAGTATTGCGAATCAAATATGATGAAGATAATCGAAGATGGAGTTTATGCAAGGGTTGTTCTGGCGATCCTAAGTAGAAATTACCTAAGATCAATTTACACAACAGTGCCTTTTGTCTGTCCAGCCCCAGGACAACGTGTATGGATGAAAATCTGACAGGGTATATCTAGTAGATCACGTAAGTTGATCGCTTTAAACTTATTTACATTGGTGGTGGAGAAATTCATTTCTCTTAGCTTTATACTCGTGGTATTTTATGGGAAATCAATTTTGGATTTGGCGGGTATGATGATGTGGCATTCAGAGTAAATGAAGGTGGGATCTATAAAGATACCTTATGACCTCAAGGCTCATCAACCGTGAAATGACAAAAATCAGGCGGCAGCATGGCTAAGTAGGTTGCACCCAATTAGGGTATATTGTCACCATCTATAGGATATTCATACTTGTTACTTCTTTTCATTTCTGTATCTCCCAGGTACGGTTATGTTGGTATACCAACTATAAGGTGATAATATATTCAGAACATTCAATGGAAATAAATGGTTGGTCATGTGTGGACGAGTTGCAAGATGTTCTTGTTGAACTCCAGTGTATCCCCTCTAGAGTACACTGATCGGAAGGTGGTTCCATACCTTATCGTAGTTGGAAATCCATTACCAAATAAGAGCCCGCGGTTTTGATTGTATATTATATATATGGGGCGAGAGATGTAAGGCGCTAGACTGCTATTTACTTGTATTAGACACTATTATAATATCAAAATTAATAATGATTTCAAGATGTTTTGGGTTATCGTAAGGAAAACAAAAATCATCCGTGTTTATGTGTGGATTGGTTTTACGGTTATCATTTCTTTAAAAAAGATTATGAAAAGATAAAATGAAATGATTGGAGTTTACTCACACCAGCCACATGAATGACCCAGAGTTTATTTTTTTTGTTTTACCCTAAACTCATGGGTGTCCAAATTTGTACGGGCAGTCAAATTATATGGAATTTACAACTATACTTGGAAGAGCTTGGATTAGGAGGCTTCAACATTATTTATATATAGAGTTTATTTCCACTGTGATATATATATATATGTGTGTGTGTGTGTGTGTGTGTGTGTGTGTGTGTGATGTACTCTAATGATATATGTAAGTACAAGTACATTTTTATGCTTCAAAAGTTGTTATATAATATATATTATTCGTTCCGCTTTGATATTTGTGTTGTACTCTGATTTTGTTTTGATCTTCTTCTTCTATTCTAGATTTCTTTCTATTTCTCACCCTCTAACTTCTTTCTACTAATGATCTAATATTTCTGATGCTTGAATAGTCGATATGGTGTTTTTTATCGATTTTCAGGGTCGAAAATCCTTGGATCTTTAACCTCACATCCGTTAATGTCACTCACAAGTAATGCATTAAGTTTCGTGAAGCGCAATAGGTAAACAATATAGAAATTCACAAGATATATATAAAATAAGCAGCAGAAAATTTCAACTTCATTATTAAAAATATAACATAGTCTCAAACAAGTTACATTAAAACCAAGTTTCTCAAATCTGTCTCACAAAACATCTAATGAAATGAAACATCAGTGTACATAAAATCATATCCCTCACAACAAGCCATAGCAGAGTAGAAAGCAATTCAAAACAGTACATCTCAGAAAGTCCCGATCCAAGCTGACAGAGAAAGTCCTAATAACTGAGGAGTGCTACTACTCTGAGGACCTAGGGGGAAAAGGAAGAAAGAAGCCTGCCCGTATCCACCTTCCCTATGTGAACCTCTTACTATCAAGGTCAGTAAAGCGTGCCCTGGGCCATACCTAGTGCGAGGCCCTCTAACAAAATACCAACAGGGATGCTGACTGATATGGGTAACAAATAGCAGATTGACACAAGCCAAACCGCCTAAGCTTGTGCCCCCAAAATAACTAGGATTTAAGAGTCCCAAAAACCCGAAAGCACAACGAGATGAGGGACCTCTCAGCTTATTAATAATCATGTTTAACCTAGAAGTTTTAGGTTTACTAATAAGCATGATTGTAATATTACATGTCATTATGTGTGTACAACCCTTCCCCAAAACACCTGCGCAGATGCATGTATTAATACAGTGATTCAGTTTATTAGCCTACATCTGGTACTTACAATATTCCAACATGGCATTGACTTAATGTCTATATTAAGTCAAACCTAACATGTTTATACATATGCATACTATTCATCCAATTATGTCACCAAATTACGACATGCACAAATTAATTCATATTATCCATTTTAATCAGTTTATAGCAAGTATATGCACATTACCACTTTTTATCCATCTACAGTAAGTAAAAACATGTGCACATTATCCATTTCCCGAATTATAGTTAAACAGTCCTCAATTTGACAATATGCCTAACTTTCCCTTTTTATGTTATTTCTAACTATCCAAATTTTATTGTACGCAAATTCTAATCGGGAGTAGCATAGGCTTCCAAAGGCCTAGGCTTAGCGTAAAAAAAAGAGAAAACAGAGAAAGAAGAATAGAATCAAATCACATAGGCATATAGACAAGACTGGAGATGAACTAAAATAATAGTAATATGGAAAAGGAAGATAGATACATACAACTTATTAATTATCCAACAGTAAAGACATGTGTTTTACTTATAACAACGACATAAGTGATTTACAGTGAAAAATTATGTATAGAAACTTTCTATAAACACTATATATTATAACCCAATTTCATTTAATTGTCATGTTATAGTCTAAGAAATCAGATATGAATGACAGGGACCTCATAGTGGGTCTTGGTGAAGAAGAGATTAAATTTGTTGTTGTAAGTAATCCAGAATGTTGTCTCTGTAGATCTAGGCTTCAACAACATTCCCCTAGTATATATTTTTATTTCAGAATAGATTCATAGAGGAAGAATGTAACAACCCGGATTCCGACAAACCGATTTTTTTTTTCAAAAATATAATCTATCGAAACCCGAGTTAGGTGCTCTGGTATCCTGCAGAAAAGGACAGAGATAAAGAAACATGTCCCAACTCGTAAAGCATCTCACAACGGAAGGAAAAAGAGTATAATATTCAAATATTGCTTTACCTTATATATCATACTGTCTAACCAGTATCTAAAGCTATACCATCTCTGTCATGAACCTAACCTGGAAGTATGTAATGAGGAGGGGGTCAGAACATAAATTCTGGTGACTGGACTTAGAATAAAATTCTATATAATCCTACATATACTGTTCAGTTATATTTTCTTGCTTATTAGGTTATTCACGATATTAGCTCTCTGGGCCATACTCATGTCCCACTAGTAGGTTAACCTAATACGACATATATTCAGATATCCCCGACTCGTCTAATCTTTTCCATGTATGTATACGCCCCTTGCCGTATGTCGTACGGGCTTCGTCATGTAAATCTATACCACTTTAGTGTAGTGCCACCATTCTCGAAATCGTTTGGACTGCCACTCTCGATCTTGCTAAATTCCGTGTATCATCTAGATATAATCTAAGGTTTACTATCGAGCGCTTCCTAGATTCAACTAGGGTTTACGCTACCCAGGGCCACTGGGGTTTATGCTACCTATTGAATGCTTCTCGGATTCAGGGTTTACGCAACCTAGGTACAACTAGGGATTATGCTACCTGTAGCAAACCCGCATTCTACGCATCGGAGGATCATAGAATATTTATTTCTTTCTTATATGAAGATGTATGGTCATGTAACTTTGGGAAACGACTATTGGGGTCATTTCCCATGTTCATAATTTTTACCGATTTTTAAATGACCGTTTTGCCCCTAGCAAATCTTGTTTCGGCCATAACTTTTGATTGGAAAGGAATTTGACCTAAAACCACTTCCATTAGATTCGTTTGATGGTTTACCTTTCCGTAGAGTGGTCATAATAGCCAAACGGGCTCACCATTTGGGAGATATGGCTGAAATAAGGTTTGGAAGGTGAAAAACTGCTTTACCGGGCCAAATAGGGTGATTAGTGAATGGGCCCATAACCAATTTCGGGATTAGGGTTATGGGGAGACTGAAAAGGGTTAGGGTTTCATTCCATTTCAGTTTTCTAGCCTCCACTTAACTCTTAGAAACCCTAAAAATGGCATCTAACCTCCAAACCACTTTCTAATCAAGGATTAAGCTTAGCAACATCAAATCAAGGGAGATCTTCACCAAATCAAGATTAGAGTTGCTATTTAGCATTGGTATCCGCGCCATATCAGAGATTTATTTCAGATCTAAGGTTTATTTATGGCTAAGGTGAGTGATTTGCATAGTTTCTCACTAATTATGGTTAATTAAGGGTAATTAGTGATGATTAGCGAATTTATACACTAATAAATTCTGGAAAAATATTTATAAATTCTTAAATAATGTTTTAGACCTTTGTTAGAAATTTGGGTTAATTTGATTAAGTTTTACTAATCACATCACCAGTTTTGCTTAAACATGCTTAAGGGAAAATATGGGGTTTTGGCTACGTTTGATCCATTTTAACCTATCATATTGATATTTTGGTGTTTGAGGTCATTTCTACTTGTTGCTATGACTGTATGATATGTTTTGTGATTGATTAGAATAGATGGAATGGTCGAAAACGCTGTCGAGTGGCGTAAACAGTTGTTGGAAATAAGTGCAGGAATTTGGTCGTTCCGGATCGGATTGGAGAAAAGGGCCCGAACCGAACCCCCTCAGTTGTTGTACTCACGAGACGATCTGGACCCGAACCCCGACCCGAACTGCCCTTATGTGCCGCTCTGACCCGAACCAATACACTATGGAGAAGCTCGAGAGGCTCGAACTGACCTGGAGCGCTTGGGGAGAAGGATCTGAACCGATGGGAGGAAGTCATCCGATCCGAACCGATGGAGGGAGTCATCCGATCCGAACCGATGGGGGAGGCTATCCGATCCGAACTGATGGGTGAAGGATATCCGATCCAAACTGATCTGAAGAGGGTGCTATGAATTGAGAGGAACCCGAGCTTATATGAAAATCATGAACTAAATAAAGAACGATCAGATGATGACCAATAACCCGAGATGCAAAGGTAGTCCAAATGGAAGTTAGAGCTCAGGATCCAGTTGGGAACCAATGAGTTCACTTCATGATTGGGCTTTGATGCGGGACGTGTACTAAGGAGTTGTCGACGTTCATAACTTCGATTCACCACTGAAAAGAGATGATGGGCTACGTATCAGTGCTGTAGAGTCATCACGACTCGAGGGGCAAAGTGATCGTAGCAGGACTACGTATCAGTGCAGTAGAGTCATCATGAATTGAGGGGCAAAGTGATCGTAGTAAGACTATGAGCCAGTGTAGTGGAGCCATTGTGACTCCATGGGGCAGAGTGGACATAGTAAAGGATTAGTAAGGCTATGGATCAGTGCATTGAAGCCGTTATGACTTCATGGGGCAGAGTGATCATAGCAAAGTATTGGGTGATCGAAGTGGTGGATATCGTATACTTTACGCACCAAGTGAGAGATGTGAGGATGGTTTCTATGCTTGATTGTTTGCCATCACTATGTCATGCACACCCCCACCCCCGTTATCTTTACACCATTTATTCAATGGCACCTTGGAGTGTTGTACAGTATGTATTGCTAACTCTTTGGTTGCAAGTCCAGGTTCAGGTATGATTTAGTATACCTGTTATTGTTCTGTTTAGCTGCTTATCGCTCATAACAGACTTTTTGTCTGACCCAGAGTTTTATGTCTCTTCTTATTACTCTGGGTGCTCTCACAAGCAGACTAGAGACAGGTTAGCTGATGATGCGCGAGTAGCGGATTCGGAGGCGAGCAGGAGGCTTCCACGTATAACACATATAGATATTCTCCCTGTGTCGTTGCTGGTCACTACTTTGGGCATTAGTAGTGTACCTTTCTTGTTAGCTTTTTGGGACAGTTTTTAAAATTTGTAATAATGTTGGTTTTAGATCATAAGCTGTACTTTGGATTTTCCGCTGCTGTGATAGTTTGTTTCAGCTTATGCACTGTCTCACCTGTTTTATGTCAAGTATGTTGTTATTATATTTTGTTCCATGCGCTGTAAGATATTCTACAGGTTCTTTGTTGATTCTTTGTCTTCTTCCTTTCCCTCTAACGACCGTCCCGTGCTAACTGGACATGTGTACAGCGCACTCTTTGAGTAATGTCGGTTGGTGCGGGGCGGGCTGTCACATTTGGTATCAGAGCTCTAGGTTGCGTAGTTAACTAAGGGAAAGACACTAGGGAGAGATAGTACGTATATGAGGGTGCATATTAGTGATTACTTTGGTTTTCAAAAGCTATATATATACTATTAGTATAGCTAAGGATGAAGTCGCACTGCACTAGCACCACTATGGAGATGCTTAATCGTTTTCTCTTTACAGATTGAACGATGAGCCGATACGCAAGAGGTGGTGGTAGAGGAGCCAATAATGGGAATGCTGCTGACATGAGGGCGATGTTTACCGACCTCATAAGAGACATGCTTAGGGATGTGCAAGGGGAAGCTCCCAATGCCGGTAATGGTGGTGGTCCAATAGTGCAGGCGCCTAGGGGCGATTTCACCAAGCTGTGCAAGAATTACACAAACCTTGGTGGGAAGCCGTTCCACGGAACGGAGTCGGCCACGGATGTTCAGGATTGTTTGGATAGCTGTGATCGTACCCTCGACGACTTGGTTATCGAGGATGCGATGAAGAGAAGGCTAGCGTCTCGTCAGCTGCAAGGGCGATCGATGAATTGGTGGAATGCTATTAAGACAGCCACTCCAGAGGATCAGGTTACTTGGGATCAGTTTAAGACTCGCTTTAGCGACAAGTTTATCCTAGCTGCTCAGAAATCGGAATTGTTTAGGAAGTTCTTGGAGCTTAAGCAGAATGGTAAGGCAGTCTCGGACTATATTGCTGAGTTCGACACTTTGTCGAAGTATGGATTATCCCTTATCGATACTCCTGAGAAGAAGAATGAGAAGTTCATTACTGGTTTGGATGGATACTTGGGGGAAAGGCTTATCAACCACATCGATGAGACTTTAGAATCAATTGTGGGGAAGGCTTTAAGATCAGAGAGTCTTTACCCTAAGTCAAAGACTGAGATTGCATCTACAGAAGGGATGAAGCCGCAAGCAGGCGGTGGAGGCAAGAATAACACTCAAAACAAGAGGAAGCAGAACCAAACTAAGGATGGCCAAAAAAAGAGCAAGAAAGATGTTGAGTGCTTCAGCTGTGGTAAGAAGGGTAATTATGCCAAAGAGTGTCGGGCCAAGCCAGTAGATAGGAAGAGCTAGAACTGTGGCCAAGTGGGACATCATAAGGATAAATGCCCACAACCTCTTAAAGAGAAGTAGATTGTGAAACCATATGCTATCGGTGTTATTCCTTCTTCATCGAATGCCCCAACTGCGGCGGAGAAAGGAAAGAATGTCGTCATTCAAGGTATGCTTTCTATTCATGATGTTCCTATTCAGTTTTGTTTGATACTAGGGCTTCCCGTTCCTTCATATCTAGTGACCTGGTAGATGGGCTGGGACTGGAACCCGAGATAGTCAATAGACTGTTGGTTGTGACGAACCCGATTGGCGGTTCGACTAGCCTTAGTATGATTTGTCGAAATTTGGTCTTAGCAAGTCATGTATGTTTGTTTGTTTGTGATTGCATTGTTTTGGGCTTTACTGGGTATGGCATTATATTGGGAGTCGATTGGCTCCAAAGATACGGGGTGGTGGTAGACTGTGAGGGCTTTTTGGTGACAGTTAGGGCAGATGATGGGCGGAGGGTAGTGTTTGGTAGTCTACCTAGTGATGGGTTAATGGCTAGTTTTATAAATTCCCTCGACATCCCACATGATGAGTTGCCAAATGTGCCCGTGGTTGGCCACTATCCGGACGTCTTCGAGGAAGTGACCGGGCTTCCACCACACCGAGAGATTGAGTTCCATATTGATCTAGTGAAAGATGCCAGACCTATAGTGATGCCACTTCGTCGTATGGCACCAAGGGAGCAGCGAGAGCTCGGGGTGCAAGTAAGCGATATTTTGAAGAAGGGGTTTATTAGAAGAAGTGTCTCCGAGTGGGGAGCAACAGTTGTGTTTGCCACTAAGGCAGATGGTTCCCTTCGTTTGTGTGTGGACTATCGCGAGTTTAATAAGGTGACGAGGAAGAATAAGTACCCTCTGCTGCGGATAGATAATTTGTTTGATCAACTGGATGGAGCAAGAGTGTTCTCCCAGTTGGACCTCGCGACAGGATTTCATCAGCTCCGAGTAGCAGCTGAGATGTTCTGAAAATGGCATTTCGGACGCCGTCTGGATTTTATGAGTGGTTGGTCATGCCATTTGGGTTGACCAATGCACCAGCATACTTTGTGGATCTTATGAATCGGGTATTCAGAGATCAGATGAATAAGTTTGTTCTTGTGTTCATAGACGACATCCTTGTTTACTCAAGGACACAGGAAGAATGCAAGGGACATTTGAGGATAGTGATGGAGGTGTTGAGAAAAAACCAATTGAAAGCGAAATTTTCTAAGTGTCACTTCTGGAGGAGGGAAGTGAGATTCTTGGGCCATGTTGTTTCAGAGAATGGTATTGCCGTGGACCCTGCGAAGGTGGCTACGGTACAGGATTGGCCTACGCCCAAGAATGCAACAGACGTAAGAAGCTTCTTGGGGTTAGCTGGATATTATCTTAAGTTTATCCAGGACTTCTCCAAGATAGCAGTACCGCTGACTCAATTGACTAAGAAGAATCAAGCCTTCGTCTGGGACGGAGTATGTGAGAATGCATTTAAGAGTCTAAAAGAAAAGTTGACGCGTGCGCCAGTGTTAGTCATTCCTAAAGGGAATGAAGAGATGATGGTATACACAGATGCTTGTGGTACCGGACTAGGTGCTGTATTGATGCAAGGAGGTGGGTTGTAGCTTATGTTAGTAGGCAACTAAAGCCGCATGAGAAAAAGTATCCTACCCATGATTTGGAACTGGCAGCGATCGTGTTCGCATTGAAGATGTGGAGACATTATCTCTTGGGAGAGAGATTTGAGTTGTTTACCAATCATAAATCATTAAAGTATCTCTTCTCCCAGAAGGATCTGAATCTCCATCAGCAGAGATGGTTAGAGTTCTTGGCTTCGTATGATTTTGATATCGCATATACACCTGGGAAAGGCAATGCGGTAGCCGATGCCTTGAGTAGGAGACATGCCAGTTTAGGGGCTATGTTTCTTGAATGGAAGCAACTGGAGTATATCGCAGGGTGTGATTTCAGACCAAAGTGCGAACTGGATCCGGAGATGTTAGCTAGTTTGACGATCGGACTCACTTTGATTGAACGGATTGGTTCCAGTCAGAGGGACGATCCAAATCTATTGGAAATCATCTCCAAGTTAGAGATGAATATCAACGGTGAGGAGATGGGTTTGTATGGGCTTGATCGAGAAGAATGGCTTCGAAAGAATGGAAGACTAGATGTACCCAACGTGAATGGTTTGAGAGATGAAGTGCTTAGGGAATGTCATCACTCGAAACTGACTATACACCCCGGTGGTGATAAAATGTATCGAGACATGAAGCAGACTTACTACTGGGAAGGAATGAAAAGAGACGTTGGGAAGTTTATATCCAAATGCATGAATTGGCAGCTAGTTAAAGTCGAGCAAAAGAAGCCTAGTGGTTTGTTGCAACCATTAGAAATTCCCGAATGGAAATGGGAGAAAGTCTCGATGGATTTCACTGAGGGTTTACCAAGGACTAAATCGGGACATGATATCATTTGGGTAATTGTGGATCGATTGACTAAGAGTGCAAGATTTATACCAGTCAAATCAACCAGAACGGCAGCTAAGTTAGCAGAATTGTATATGAAGTGGGTAGTGAGATTTCATGGAGTATATAAAAGCATTGTGAGTGACCGAGACCCATTGTTCACTAGTGGGTTTTGGAAGATCTTACAAGAGGCTCTAGGGTCGGAATTATATCTCAGTACCGCATATCATCGTCAAACTGATGGTCAGATAGAGAGGGTGAATCGTATATTCGAAGATCTCTTGAGAGCTTGTATATTGGATTTTGGTGGATCATGGGATGACCATTTGCATCTAGTAGAGTTTGCATATAATAATAGCTATCAATCCAGTATCGGTATGGCTCCATATGAAGCTTTGTATGGAAGACCGTGCAACTCACCATCATGTTGGATAGAGACCGGTGAGAAGTTTGAGCTTGGACCAGATGTGGTAAGGGAAACATCAGATAAGATTAAAATCATTCAACAACGGATGAAGACTGCCCAGGATAGGCAGTAGAGTTATGCTGATAAGAGGAGAAGAGACTTAAAATTCTCCGTTGGTGACTTGGTGTTTGTCAAGGTTTCTCCGTTGAAGAGCGTGATACGATTTGGCAGGAGAGGCAAGTTAGCACCAAGAATTGTTGGCCCATTCCTAGTTCTCGAACAAATTGGGAGTTTGACGTATATAGTTGACTTACCCGAGAAAATGGCGGGAGTTCACAACGTACTTTATGTTTCCCAGCTAAGGAAGTTCGTGCACGACCTAGATATTATTGTTTCACCTGATCAATTAGAGGACTTCGAAGTGGAACCCGAGGCGGTTGGGAACGCAAGCCGATTCGTATTGTCGAGCACGATACGTAGCGACTTAGAAGGAAGGCGGTGAAGCTAGTCAAGGTTCAGTGGGGCGAGAACGAGAATGAATGTACTTGGGAGACAAAGGAGAGCATTAGGAAGACGTATCCAGAACTCTTTGCCTGGTAAGGTTTACTTTGCAATTTAGTTATTCCGCATGCTAGGATATGCTTGTTTTGCTTGTTTTGCATATTTGACTGTTGTTTTATGGTTGATAGGCATGCGGGACCCTTTGTGTGTTTCGGTTAGGGAATTTCGGGGGCGAAATTTCTTAAGGGGGGAGAATGTAACAACCCGCATTCTACGCATCGGAGGATCATAGAATATTTATTTCTTTCTTATATGAAGACGTATGGTCATGTAACTTTGGGAAACGACTATTGGGGTCATTTCCCATGTTCATGATTTTTACCGATTTTTAAATGACCGTTTTGCCCCTAGCTGATCTTGTTTCAGCCATAACTTTTGATTGGAAAGGAATTTTGACCTGAAACAACTTCTATTAGATTCGTTTGATGGTTTATCTTTCCGTAGAGTGGTCATAATAGCCGAACAGACTCACCGTTTGGGAGATATGGCTGAAATAAGGTTTGGAAGGTGAAAAACTACTTAACCGGGCCAAGTAGGGTGATTAGTGAATGTGCCCAAAACCCATTTCGGGATTAGGGTTATGGGGAGGCTGAAAAGAGTTAGGGTTTCATTCCATTTTAGTTTTCTAGCCTCCACTTACCTCTTAGAAACCCTAAAAATGGCCTCTAACCTCTAAATCACCTCCAAATCACTTTCTAATCAAGGATTAAGCTTAGCAACATCAAATCAAGGGAGATCTTCACCAAATCAAGATTGGAGCTACTGTTTAGCATTGGTATCCGCGCCATATCAGAGATTTATTTCAGATCTAAGGTTTATTTGTGGCTAAGGTGAGTGATTTGCATAGTTTCTCACTGATTATGCTTAATTAAGGGTAATTATTGATGATTAGCGAATTTATACACTAGTGAATTCTGGAAAATATTTATAAATTCTTAAATAATGTTTTAGACCTCTGTTAGAAATTTTGGTTAATTTGATTAAGTTTTTCTAATCACATCACTAGTTTTGCTTAAATATGCTTAAGGGAAAATATGGGGTTTTGGCTATGTTTGATCCATTTTAACCTATCATATTGATGTTTTGGTGTTTGAGGTCACTTCTACTTGTTGCTATGACTGTATGATATGTTTTTTGATTGATTAGAATATATGGAATGGTCGAAAACGCCGTCGAGTGGCGTAAACAGTTGCTTGAAAGAAGTGCAGGAATTTGGTTGATCCGGATCGGATCGGAGAAAAGGGCCCGAACCGAACCCCCCCCGTTGTTGTATTCACGAGACGATCTAGACCCGAACCCTGACTCGGTCTGCCCTTATGTGCCGCTCCGACCCGAACCAATACACTATGGAGAAGTTCGAGAGGCTTGAACTGACCTGGAGCGCTTGGGGAGAAGCGATGGGAGGAAGTCGTCCTATCCGAACCGATGGAGGAAGTCATCCAATCCGAACCGATGGGGGAGGCTATCCGATCCGAACTGATGGGTGATGGCTATCCGATCCGAACTGATCTGAAGAGGGTGCTATGAATTGAGAGGAACCCGGGCCTATATGATAATCATGAACTAAATAAAGACCGATCCGATGATGACCAATAACCCGAGATGCAAAGGTAGTCCAAATGGAAGTTGGAGCTCAGACACCAGTTGGGAACCAATGAGTTCACTGCATGATTGGGCTTTGCTGCGGGACATGTGCCAAGGAGTTGTCGACGTTCATAACTTCGGTTCACCACTGAAAAGGGATGATGGGCTACGTATCAGTGCAGTAGAGTCATCAAGAGTCGAGGGGCAAAGTGATCGTAGCAGGACTACGTATCAGTGCAATAGAGTCATCATGACTCGAAGGGCAAAGTGATCATAGTAAGACTATGAGCCAGTGCAGTGGAGCCATTGTGACTCCATGGGGTAGAGTGGACATAGTAAAGGATTAGTAAGGCCATGGATCAGTTCAGTGAAGCCGTTATGACTTCATGGGGGCATAGTGATCATAGCAAAGTATTGGGTGATCGAAGTGGTGGATATCGTACACTTTGCGCACCGAGTGAGAGATGTGAGGATGGTTGCTATGCTTGATTGTTTGCCATCACTATGACATGCACAACACCACCCTCGTTATCTTTACAACATTTATTCAGTGGCACCTTAGAGTGTAGTACAGTATGTAGTGCTAACTCTTTGGTTGCATGTCCAGGTTCAGGTATGGTTTAGTATACCTGTTATTGTTCTGTTTAGCTGCTTATCGCTCATACCAGACTTTTTGTCTGATCCAGAGTTTTATGTCTCTTCTTATTACTCTGGGTGCTCTCATGAGCAGACTAGAGACATGTTAGCTGGTGATGCGCAAGTAGCGGATTCGGAGGCGAGCAGGAGGCTTCCACGTATAATACATACAGATATTCTCCCAGTGTCGTTGCTGGTCACTACTTTGGGCATTAGTAGTGTACCTTTCTTTTTAGCTTTTTGAGACAGCTTTTAAAAGTTGTAATAATGTTGGTTTTGGATCATAAGCTGTACTTTGGATTTTCCGCTGCTGTGATAGTTTGTTTCAGCTTATGCACTGTCTCACCTGTTTTATGTCAAGTATGTTGTTATTATATTTTGTTCCATGCGCTGTGAGACATTCTACAGGTTCTTTGTTGATTCTTCGTCTTCTTCCTTTCCCTCTGACGACCGTCCCGTGCTAACTGGACATGTGTAAAGCGTACTCTTGGAGTAAATGTCGGTTGGTGCGGGGCGGGCTGTCACACTACCTATCGAATGATGCCCCCTAGTCTAGGACACACTACCCAGAGCGATATATGTTCCTATATTTTCCCCACGTACATGTCGTGAATCGTTATCGATGTCTAGTTGCACATGTCCTCTATATGTGCGGCCCGAGTCCCATGGCAGGGCTAATCAAGAAACATGGAACTCGGTCGGGAACTTTAAGTTATCTGCCGATGCAGATGCTAAGGTCTGCTTTTATCTATGTGTGGCTATGGTCCCACTTGACCCCTCCCTCAACTAATGAAAGTCACCCAAGAAAATCAAGAATGAGAAATATACGCAGGCCCCCTATGCCCCAAAAATCTATTGGCCAAACCTCACCTATAGCTAGATAGAAAGTATATGGTCTATTGGAGTTCTCCGCCTTTCCGCTTCACATGCTCGATTGACTGAAGATGGTAGGTAGACGATGACGTGCTATCACAGGGCTAAACAAGATATCGCCGCCTCACGCTGGTCCATCCTAGTCTTTAGGTTGCTATATTGCAACCAAGACATACTCTTGGTTCTTCTAACGCAGACCTTAACCTCTGCGAGCCCAGGAGGATCATCTGCAACCTCACAGAGGGATACCAATAGTACCCTCACGTCCCCTTGAAGCCGCGTGCTTCGTAACCTAGACCGTTGGAGCCTTCTTCATGATCGGATGGATGTTTGCTCCTCCTCATGTTTTACGTGGTTTTCTTGACTAAGGTTAACTACTTAGTTCTCTTAACTAAGGTTTACTGCTTAGTTTCCTGAATCGTTCGTTTTCTTAACTAAGGTTTACTACTTAGTCCTCTTAACTAAGGTTTACTAGTTAGTCCTCTTAACTAAGGTCATTTTAAATCACCAAACCATCATTTAAATAATTAAATAAATTATTTATTTTCCGTTAAAAATACGGATCGTTACAGACACATAGCCTTCCATCTCGTCATAGCCACCCTTTATCGTCCACGGTATATCCAGCAAGGTGACTAGAAGTCTCCCCTTTACCAAGCCTGTCTGAGATGTTTGATATCTGCGGGTCCTCCCGCTGCATAGATCCAATACATTCTAACAGAGTAGGTCGCACCTACATAGATGCTAACAATCTTAATGTGAAATCCACACATGGCTTAAAATTGAAGGTTGAGATGTACTCCAAGCTCTTCCTTTCTACGAATAGAGGACTCAAAGACATCCTCTGCCTACTCAATGCGTCCACCACTACATTACCCTTGCCCGGGGTATAAGCTATCTCAAAGTAGTAGGAGGATAGGAACTCCATCCAATGTTGTTGCCTTAGGTTGAGGTCCTTGTATGAGAACGAGTATTTGAATGACTTCTGATTCTTGTATAGCTCAAATCTTTCTCCAATTAGATAGCGTCCCCAAGACTTCAGTGCGAACACTATTGCAATCAACTCTAGATCATGGGTAGGGTAGTTCTTCTCATGAGCCTTGAACAGTCTACTACAATACCATACTAACCTTCCCTCGTGCATCAGAATGGCACCAAGCCCTGTGCCACAAGCATCTATGTAAACTGTGAACATCTTTCTTCCATCTGTGAGAGTCAGAAGTGGGGTTGTTATCAGAGCGCTCTTCAATCTCTTAAGGGAATCCTCACAATAAATGCTCCACGAAAAAGCCAAGTTCTTTTTTGTTAATCAGGTAAGCGAGGCTGATACCCTTGCAAAGTCCTTGATAAACTTTCTATAATAGCCCGCCAATATAAGAAAACTTCTCACATTCATCACATTCTTTGGAGCCCTCCAATCTTGAATTGCGGCAACTTTAGTGGGGTCCACTGCTATCCCATCCTTGGAGACCACATGCCCTAGGAACCTTACTTCCTTAGAAAGTGGCACTTAGAAAACTTTGCCTTAAATTGATGCGATCTGACAGTGTATAAAACCTCTCCTATGTGTAGGCCATGCTCCTCCTTATTCTTTGAGAAGATCATAATCTCATTCACAAAGACCACCACAAACTTGTTTAGAAACTCTCTAAACACCCGACTCATCAGGTCCACAAAAGAGGTAGGTGAATTGCTAGTCCCAAAAGGAATAACCAGCCACTTGAAGAAACCATCTGGAGTTCTGTATGCAATCTTATCAATGATGTCCTCTAGAACTCTCAACTGATGAAACCCCGTGGACAAATCCATCGACGATGTAACAACCCTGAAAATCCGAACCAATTTAAAACTTTTATTTTGGCAAACAAATTTTGAATATTTAAAATGATTATTTCAAATAATAACGACGGGAAAATTTATTTTCGACGAAGTTAAAACAAATAATTTTATTTTAATTATAAAAGGAGTTTAAAATGGAGCGGTATTATGAAAATTCAATTTTGAATTTCAAATGAATGTACAGGATTCAAAATAAATCAGATTTCAGCGAAACAAGAAATATTCGAATATGTTTAACTATATCTTTCTAACGGATGTAAGAAACTGAGATTTCATTTTTAAAGTTGAGGGTTACGTCCAGTTTAAAATTCAGAAAAATCGCTGTGGAATTTATATATATTTTTATATATATAAAGGCCTTAAAAATAGTCATTTTGCAAACGACCTTCGTTTTCGATGAAACCACTTTTGTTGGATCCGGGATGTTAAGTTATTTCTAGATTCCAAAATTCATAATTTTTGGGATTAATATGTAAGCGTGGCAGAGTAAAACGTGTTTTGACAGTTTTAGTCAATTTGGATCGACCAAAAAATGGCCATTTTTTAAACGATCTTCAAATTTGATGAAATTAGTTTTGTGAGGACCGTATCATCAATACGAAGCTAGAAAATATTTTTCGGGAATTTTTAGAGTCAATATGTGGCCCCGGTAAATTTAAATGTACGTTTAAATTAAATATATATTGATTTATATTTTAATTTAAATAAAAACTGATCGAAACAGTCGATTTGACTTGCGAAACATATCCCATTGTGTTCAGAATGGGGGTAATTAGCTAGAGGCGACACTCGTTGTGTTCGATTTGGAGTTCAAATGAAAAACTCACTTTGAAATGAAAATTGGAATTAAAATATTATATTTATTATATATACCCAATGACCAAAGTCAAACCCATCATTTTCTTTGCCCCAGTCAACATCTTCAGGCCATCGTTTCTTACTCTTCAACGATAGATATCTTCCAACTTGGATCCTTTAATCTCTTCAAATTTTACATGAATTATCATACGATCTCGAAAAGAATGTTGCAGAACAACGTTAAGTATTCAACTCCATAAGGTTTTGAATGAGGATAGGGAGTTAATTTGCTTGGATTTCGTCCTCAAAAAGGCAGTTGTCGCAGGCAATTTTAGGGCTTAGGGGGCGTGCGAGTTTGGCGTGTTTGAGGGTGAAGAGGGAGCGAGGGAAGGTGGTCACTGTGGCATAAATTGATAAGGGTCTGGTGTCTTGAATTCCGTGCGATAGGAGAAGGATAGAGCCGAGTTGGTATCGGCTATTTTGAGGAAGAGGACGATAACGTAGGGGTAATTAAGGTTTAAAAGAGAATTAATTATTAATTAATTATGGATAAATGTAATTAATCTTTAAAAATGTCGTATCTTATTCAGATCTTATCGAAATCGAACGATTCGAAGCGTTGGAACCGTGATGACGATATCTACACAGTGGAACCGACCAGAACCAAAATAGAGCAAATCAGAATTTAAAGAGAATTCAAATGCAAACAGAACAGAAATTCAGAAATTAAAACCAACGGAGTGGAAACCAAAGGTGAGAATTTCTCACTATTATTTTTGTACAGTTATTTAGATTGTTTTGTAACTGCACATATGAACTGCTCCCCGTCGTCCACAGACCATGGATGACTTGTTTGATTGGATTGTGATTGTCAAGTATTGATGTTGTTGTATATAAAAAAAATTATATATATACGATGTGAATGGATTATATATATACGATGTGAATAAATTATATATATACGATGTGAATGGATTATATATATACGACGTGAATGGATTATATATATACGAGGTGAATGGACTATATATATACAATGTGAGTGGATTATATATATACGATGTGAATGGATTATATATATATACGATGTGAATGAATTATATATATATATATATACGATGTGAATGGATTATATATATACGATGTGAATGGACTATATATATACGATGTGAATGAATGGATTATAGATACACGATGTGAATGGATTACATATATACGATGTGAATGAATTATATATATACGATGTGAATGGATTATATATATACGATGTGAATGAATTATATATATACGATGTGAATGAATTATATATATACGATGTGAAAATATAATATATATATGCGATGTGTAATATATATATATATATATATATATATATATATATATATATATATATATATATATATATATATATGCGGTGTGCAAAATATTTGCTCGTTAAAAATATAATTTGAACGTATACATGCGTTGCAAATTATATATATGAGATTTATAAAATGGTCATGAATTGAAATAAATATTGGATCGTTAAAAATATAACTTTTAACATATATATACACTGTATGAAATTATCATGTATATGGAATATTCAATTTTGATTGGAAATTGAATATGAAGTTGAAATCATTTTGAAAACAAAATTAAAATGATTTAAAAAATATGTTTTAAATGGAAATCGACGAAATATATATAATATATATTATATATACATATATATAATGGCCTGAATAGAACGCGTCGCGCCGCTGCAGTTTGCGAATTTCGACCATTGACTTCGAATTGACATTACGGGAGATCCAACTGTCGGATTCTCCTAAAACCAAAACCATTGGGATCGTATCGAAAAGAGCTTTCTGATGAATATAAGGGATTTGAAATCTAACGGTTGGATTTGGAATTATGTCCAAATCAAATTTGGAAAAGGTCGCTGTAAGTGTAGTTCGGTGGCTGTTAATGGAAACCGACTGTATGGGCCTTGATAGAATTATTAAAAATATCAATAATGTAACACCCCACCTCCACTAGGATCACTCCTTAGAATGTACTAGCTTTGGAGGGGCGTTATTGTGAAGGTAAACTTGCACAGAGATATCACAAGACAGAATATATAAAAAAATAAATATAAGTAAAGCAGCGGTAGCAGATAAAAACCCATCATCATCATCTCAGAAATCCAACATAGTCAAGTACATACTATCAAAATGTCATAATCCAAAATACAACATAAGTCTAGATACGTGATAACGAAATACATGGTAAAACATCAGTACTAATCCCCAGAAATAAAAGATAAGCCACAGCTAGCTCAGATCCATACATGAGCTATCCAAAAAGATCCACTAAGCAGATGTAGTCCCTCCCTGAGAACCTGTGGGGGGGGGGGGGGGAAACGGAAGAAAAGAAGCGAAAGAAAACAGGTCAGTCAAAAAGACTGGTAAGCCCTACTACGATCAATCTATAAACTAATAAAGTTAACAGTATGATGGAAACTGAGATGAACATACTGGCAATAGATAAAGGTGACATCACATAGACGAGATTAAACTTTGCACCACAATGTACTAGCAAACCCACAAAACAGATCTTGATCCCTTAGCCCAAAACTTTGGCCCAATAACATGAAGTGACCTTAGTATAAGGCCCAGCCCAACGGTCTAGTCGATCGGCTCCCTATAAACCTAACACGTCGAGTGTTGGTGTCCATACGGCCCACATGGATGTAGTCAGACTGTGCTGGGTCCACCTTCGGGTGTATCAAGCCCTACGGTGTCAACCCCAGACACCTAAGCAATAATGCACAGTCTAAGCCTACTGGTACCCGTGCCTCGAGTTTGTCCAACATCGGACTACGTGCACGTCCGTAGCCCGCCGGACCCGCACCGCTGTACCACTCAGCCGTCGCTTTGGTCGCTTACATCAGTCCAGTAATCGTGCCCCGCCCTAACCTAGCTATAGGGTTGTAGTGATACCAAACTGGGATTACTGCTGGAACAGACCACGTTGCTAGGGTTTCTAAGAGGGTTAAGTGTGGTTTTAACCCCTCACTAATCCCGGATTAAATTAGTTAAGTGTAACCACTTAACCCCATCTAATCCTCGCATCCCCATTATTGGTTAAGTATTAGTGGGCCATGACTTAACCCTAATCATGAGGCATTAATTACTTAACGCACCCAACCTCTCACATTAGACATCCGTGGTTACCTGGGAAGATTTACACCACGTCTAGGTCTAACCTCGGGTCTTATGGTGCAACATGACCAACTACCCACATTAGACCCCACGTTGTGGTTACCTGGGAAGATTTACACCACAACTAGGTCTAACCTCGAGTTGGCCATATCATGTTATCTAATGTCATGTCCACTTCAAAACATATTTACAAGTTAACATATACTTGGGTAGACCTAACTTAATAGGTAAATTCCCAAGGGGTAGACCTAACTTAATAGGTAAATTCCCAATTTTTAGTTTCATGTATTTTTAAGTTTACCCAAACCCTCCCAACGTCATTATCTCGCTTACATATTCGTCCTAACGCATAAGGGTATAAAAGGTAACTTGGCATAACATACATGGTGAACTTCACATGTCATAATAAACATGCATACATGTTAAACTTGCAAATCATGTCATGGTGAATTCGCATAAACATGCATAGCTTATTAAATATGCATAACATGGTAAGGTGAACATGCATAATCCATTAAACTTGCATAACATGGTAAGATGAGCTTGCATAAGCATGCATAATCCATTAAACTTGCATAACATGGTAAGATGAGCTTGCATAAGCATGCATAATCCATTAAACTTGCATAACATGGTAAGATGAGCTTGCATAAGCATGCATAATCCATTAAACTTGCATAACATGGTAAGGTGATCTTGCATAATCATGCATAACCCATGAAACATGTAGAACATGACATAATAAGCTCGCATGAGCATGCATAACTTGTGAAACATGTAAAACATGGCATAGAAATCTCGCATATGCATGCATAACTTATGAATCATATAAAACATGACATAGTGAGTTCGCATAAGCATGCATAACTTATGAATCATATAAAACATGGCATAGTGAGTTCGCATAAGCATGCATAATCAACTAAACTCACATAAATCTCAACTTTCACCAAACATTAACTTTAGAGTTTGTAAAGTGAAGGTAAGAGGGCTTACAAATATAAACAAGCCACAAATCCACCAAATAAGATGAAGAAGCCCTTTTAAAAACTCAAAACAAAGCCTCAAATAAGAAAACCCTTTTGCAAGATCCCAAAAACACAAACTTAGCAAATCAAACTTGCTACTTAATGAAGTATGCAAGTTATTAAGCACTCATACAACATAGAAAAGGTTGTATGATCATCATATCTTCATAGGATTTAACTTTGAGGAAGGTGGAGGCTAGGTTTTAGGTGGAGGCCATTTGAGGATTCAAATTGACATAGTTTAGTTGCTAGATTGATTAATGAGGCTTTAGGGTAGGATTAGGGGTATATTTATAGAGAATTATAGTGTTTTAGGCCCTAGGATTAACCCTAGGTGAACTTTGGCCCGTCAGATTTCGGAATGCTCTAGAACCAGGCTACACAACCAAGCCCAAACCAAAATGGCGCACCAGGCAATTGTGCCTGGCTACGGGCTGTCGACAGGGCAGTCGACACCCTGGGTGCCCTGTCGACATGCCCGTCGACATGGGGCCCCCTGGCGGGAAATTTCCCGCCTAACCCTGATTAGCCCTAATCCTTGATTTTAATTTGAAATTTAAATCTGTCTTTAGCATAGAAATTTCTGAAAACTTCAATGGGCCTTAACTGGGTCATACGGACTCCGATTTTCGAAAACTCGGACTCTATTTCGCGTATTTTTCCGAGACGATCGCAATGGCATAGCCCGTTTCCCCTGATTCTGATTTTTGAATTAAATTCTGCCTCGATTTATGTTATAACAGTTTATTGAAAATACGGGTTGTTATATTCTCCCCTCCTTAAAGGATTTCGTCCCCGAAATCTTCAAGTTAGGAAGAACATATCCTACCATCCAACATCCATCTACTCAAAACATCATCCACGAGCAGCCATTGTCCTTAAAAGATTCTAAATGCTGTATGAACATATGCAATAGTGTGTGTATATGTACTTATCTAATGCAATGATCAATGCAAAATATGTTAGTGAAATGTATCCATATGTATGCAAATCCCTAACATAATGTATAATATCTATATGCGTGCTCAATCATACATCCATATGCAACGTCCATGTGATTGCATACAAATTTCATCCAAAAATAAGCATAAACACTCATGCACATGCAATATGAGGAGTGTGTGAGCCGATCTACTGCCTAATGTGTATCATGCATCCACGAGTGACCACTTGCAAACACTTGCAACCACTTGCAACCATCAACCATAACATGCTTCAAACACATGTTTCATCCAAAGGGTTTCTACCTAAGGTTCTCATGACAAGCTTAGCACGATAACTAGATAAATATGGATAAGCAAAGAGAAAGATATACTAACAAAGGGAAGAGATTGAGAGTGTACCCTCAAACAGGAATGGATAAAGCCCACGCATCTTCTCCTCGGTTTCCCAAGTCGCGTCCTCTTCGGCTTCACCCCATTGAACTTTCACCAACCTGACCTCGCGATTCCTTAGCTTCTTGGTCTCTGTCCCCAAGATACGAATCGGAGCTTTCCTTAAAGTTGCTTCTTTCTCTACCTCCACGTCTTCAAGCATGCTAGGCTCAACCACCTCAGCGGACTCATGCAGGCACTTTCGGAGATGCGAGACATGAAAGACATTATGCACTCCGGACAACTTCTCGGGCAATTGCACTCTATAAGCCATCTTCCCAATTCTCTCAATGATGGGGAAGGGTCCAACAAATCTCGGTGCTAGCTTCCCAACAGTTCCAAATCGGACCACATTCCGCAAAGGAGAAACCTTCACGAAAACCTTGTCCCCAACCTCAAACTCCAATTCGGACCTTCGCCTGTCAGCATAGGATTTCTGCCGGTCTTGGGCCGCTTTCATCCGTCTTCTAATCAACTCAACCTTCTCGGATGTATCCCTAATCATGTCGGGTCCAAGTATAAGCTTATCCGTGGATTCCCACCAACATGTAGGTGACTTGCACGGCCTCCCATATAAAGCCTCAAAGGGTGCCATCCCTATGCTCGCCTGATAACAGTTGTTGTATGCAAACTCGACAAGAGGAAGGTGGTCTTCCCAAGCACCACCAAAATCCAGAATGCAAAGCCTCAACAAATCCTCAAGTACCCTATTCACCCTTTCTGTCTGGCCGTCTGTTTGTGGGTGATAGGCCGTACTCAGGTTCAATTTCGTGCCCATAGCCTCCTGCAAGCTGTTCCAGAACTGACTAGTAAAGATGGGGTCTCGGTCACTGACTATGCTGGAAGGGACTCCATGCAGTCGCACTATCTCACGAAGATATACTGATGCTAGTCCAGATGCGGTCCTTTTGCTCTTCACTGGGATAAAATGAGCACTCTTCGTGAGCCTATCCACAATGACCCATATGCTCGTATTCCCCTTCCTAGACCTTGGAAGCCCATCAATAAAGTCCATAGAAATGCTCTCCCACTTCCATAGCGGGACCTCTAGCGGATGTAATAGCCCACCGGGCTTCTTCGACTCAGCTTTTACTCTTTGACAAATAACACATCTCGAGACAAACTCCGCCACATCCTTTTTCATTCCGGGCCAGAAGAAAACGCGCTTCATGTCCTTATACATCTTATCACCCCCTGGATGTATGGTCATCTTGGAGCGATGTGCTTCCTCGAGAACTTTCCTCACCAAGTCTTCTACCATCGGGACACAAAGCCTTCCATCTCTCCTCAGCCAACCCTTATCGTCTATAGAATATCGAGCAAGGTGACTAGATGTCTCCCCTCGAACCAGCTTATCCAAGATCTCAATTATCTGAGGGTCTTCCTTTTGCGAAGCCCCAACCTGATCTAGGAGGGTAGGCCTGAGCTCTAAAGATGCCAAGGAACCGGTCACCGACTCCATTGCCAGAGAGAAATCAAAGGTCGCTAAGAACTCTAAATTCTTCATCTCAACAAATAGAGGACTTAGTGTCAACCTTTTCCTACTCAACGCATCCGCTACAACATTCCCCTTGCCAGGGGTATAGGATATCTCAAAATCATAGGAAGCCAAAAATTCCATCCATCTCTGCTGTCTTAAGTTCAGATCTTTCTGCGAAAAGAGATACTTCAAAGACTTATGATCAGTATATAGCTCAAATCTCTCTCCCAGAAGATAATGACGCCATGCTTTGAGCGCATATACAATCGCTGCCAGCTCTAGATCATGAGTGGGATAGTTCCTCTCATGCACCTTAAGTTGCCTCCCACCAAAACATATAACTCTGCCCTCTTGCATCAGAACGACACCCAATCTCGTGCCACAAGCATCAGTGTACACGGTAAATATCTTACCACCATCGGGTAAGGCTAGAACTGGTGCGGAGGTAAGGGCTCTTTTGAGTCTCTGAAAAGCAAGCTCACAATCCATATCCCAAGCAAAGACTAAGTTCTTCTTCGTCAACTTAGTAAGAGGAGCGGATATCTTTGCGAAGTCTTTAATGAACTTCCGATAGAAACCCGCAAGACCCAGAAAGCTTCTCACCTCTGTTGCATTCCTTGGAGTCTTCCAATCCTGAACTGCAACCACCTTAGCGGGATCTACCGCTAAGCCTTGCTTGGATACGATATGCCCAAGAAATCTGACTTCCCTTCTCCAAAAGTGGCACTTGGAGAACTTGGCTTTTAACTGGTGTGCTCTGAGTGTATCCATCACCTCTACTAGGTGCCTCGCATGCTCTTCCTCATCCTTGGAGAAGACCAGAATATCATCAACAAAGACCACGACAAACTTATTCAAGAACTCCCGAAACACCCTACTCATCAAATCCACAAAATACGCGGGTGCATTCGTCAAACCGAACGGCATAACAAGCCATTCAAAGAATCCGTCTGGAGTTCTGAATGCAGTCTTGTCTATACTGTCTTCAGCCACTCTGAGCTGATGAAAACCCGTAGCAAGGTCAAGCTGAGAGAAAACAGAAGCACCAACAAGTTGATCAAAGAGATCATCGATCCTTGGTAACGGGTGTCGGTTCTTCTTAGTCAGCTTATTCAATTCTCTATAATCCACACAGAGTCGAAGAGAGCCATCTGCCTTAGTTGCAAACACCACAGGCGCTCCCCATTCGGATATACTCCTTCTGATGAAGCCCTTCTCAAGCAATTCTTTCACTTGCTTGCTCAGCTCCCGTCTCTCACGCGGAGCCATATGCCGAACGGGCAAAGAAACAGGTTTAGCATTATCTACCAGATAGATGCGAAAGTCAATCTCTCGTTTAGGGGGCAACCCCTTAACTTCTTCAAACACATCTGGATAATCTCGGACCACCCTTACAGACTGAAGGGCCTCCTCCGATGAGTCGAGAGATTCTAGATAGCATAACATGACGGGATTCTTCGGATTGCATGAAATCTCTAAGGTGTTGCCCAGGCGAGTCACAAGCCTTACAACCCTATGCTCACAATCCAGAATGGCTCCATATCTAGACAGCCAATCCATGCCCAAGATCAATCCGTATCCCCTGAAACCTAGAACATACGCACTACACAAGAACTCAACGCTGAGTATAGAGATCCTTAGATCCTCACATATCATAGATAGATGAGCAGAACCCCCAATGGGATTCGAAACACAAACGGGATCATCCACTAAGCTAGTACTGAGGTGCAAGCTATCAACAAGATCAGATGAAATAAAACTATGTGATGCACCGGAATCAAACAAGGTACGTACTGGAAGATCAGAGATATAAACAAGGTTCTCAACAGAAACACTACCTCTCTCGGGAACTGAAGCGGCATTGAGAGCATGAACTTGCCCTCCTGAAGATCCAGCCTGTCCTTTCTTCTTTGGGCATTCTTTGCTGAAGTGCCCTGTCTCTCCACAAGAAAAGCATCCACCACTAAGCTTCCTTTTCTTCTTCCTGCAATCCTTAGCAAAATGCCCAGCTATGCCACAGTAATTGCACTTCCCCTTGCCTTTGTTGTTGCCCTTCTTGTTCTTATTCTGATTTCCTTGACTGCTTTGACCTTGGTTGCCTTTGCCTTGAGAATCAGCCTTCTTTGCTTGAGTATCGCCCGACTTGACTTCCTTCTTTCCCTCTCCCTGAAGCAGAGCCATATTGACCAAACTCTCGAAAGTAGCTCCATGCGGAATATGTGACATCGCCAAGCCCTGTAGTGGCTCATTCAATCCTCTGGCAAATCGAAGAGCCTTCTTCTCCGGGGTGTTTACTATATCCAAACCAAAGCGGGCCAGCTGATTGAACTTGTTCACATACTCCTTGACAGACATATCCCCTTGCTTTAATGCAATGAACTTCTCCATTTGTAAATTCGCCTCAGCTGAAGATAGAAACTTGGTCACAAATCTAGCCCTCAAATCGGCCCAAGTCTCAACGGGCCTCGTCCCATTGGTGACCTCCCACCAATAGGCCGCCTCATCCTTCAGAAGCCATACGGTCAATAAGATCTTCCTCTCGTCATCTATCCCAAAGATGGCAAACAAGTCCTCCGTGTCCTTCAGCCAATTCCTAGCTTCAACGAAAGATTCTGTGCCTAGGAAATTCTTGCCTCCCATTGCCTTGAAGTCTTTACAAACCTTTGTAAACTCAATCTGAGGATGCTGAGGGGGAGGAGGAGGAAGAGGAGCCTCAGCAACGGGAGGAGGAGGAACATTAGCAATGGGAGGGGGAATATTAACTGCTGGAGGAGGGGGAGCAGGGACCACCGGAGGAGGGATATTAGGGATAGGATTCTCAACTACAGGAGGAGGAGTGGGAGTAGGGTTGGCGGAACCAGCTGCCGCCCTAGCTTCTAGGAGTCTCCTATACCAGAGTGGTACGTTCACTCCATCTGGGATGTCAAGATTCTCAGCCATACTGAAACAAAAGATAAGATAAGATTAGGTCAAGGGAACGAAGGATAACGCTGATGGCTTTTGGGGATTAGCCTTAAAATAATCTAGACTTTATTTTGGAAAATACTTAGTAGGTTTTTTTGAAAATAGTTTTTCAAAAGGGGTTTTTTTTTTCAAAAGTTTTGTTAAATCTTGCTAACCTCGTGCTCTGATACCAAATGTAACACCCCACCTCCACTAGGATCACTCCTTAGAATGTACTAGCTTTGGAGGGGCGTTATTGTGAAGGTAAACTTGCACAGAGATATCACAAGACAGAATATATAAAAAAATAAATATAAGTAAAGCAGCGGTAGCAGATAAAAACCCATCATCATCATCTCAGAAATCCAACATAGTCAAGTACATACTATCAAAATGTCATAATCCAAAATACAACATAAGTCTAGATACGTGATAACGAAATACATGGTAAAACATCAGTACTAATCCCCAGAAATAAAAGATAAGCCACAGCTAGCTCAGATCCATACATGAGCTATCCAAAAAGATCCACTATGCAGATGTAGTCCCTCCCTGAGAACCTGTGGGGGGGAAACGGAAGAAAAGAAGCGAAAGAAAACAGGTCAGTTAAAAGACTGGTAAGCCCTACTACGATCAATCTATAAACTAATAAAGTTAACAGTATGATGGAAACTGAGATGAACATACTGGCAATAGATAAAGGTGACATCACATAGACGAGATTAAACTTTGCACCACAATGTACTAGCAAACCCACAAAACAGATCTTGATCCCTTAGCCCAAAACTTTGGCCCAATAACATGAAGTGACCTTAGTATAAGGCCCAGCCCAACGGTCTAGTCGATCTGCTCCCTATAAACCTAACACGTCGAGTGTTGGTGTCCATACGGCCCACATGGATGTAGTCAGACTGTGCTGGGTCCACCTTCGGGTGTATCAAGCCCTACGGTGTCAACCCCAGACACCTAAGCAATAATGCACAGTCTAAGCCTACTGGTACCCGTGCCTCGAGTTTGTCCAACATCGGACTACGTGCACGTCCGTAGCCCGCCGGACCCGCACCGCTGTACCACTCAGCCGTCGCTTTGGTCGCTTACATCAGTCCAGTAATCGTGCCCCGCCCTAACCTAGCTATAGGGTTGTAGTGATACCAAACTGGGATTACTGCTGGAACAGACCACGTTGCTAGGGTTTCTAAGAGGGTTAAGTGTGGTTTTAACCCCTCACTAATCCCGGATTAAATTAGTTAAGTGTAACCACTTAACCCCATCTAATCCTCGCATCCCCATTATTGGTTAAGTATTAGTGGGCCATGACTTAACCCTAATCATGAGGCATTAATTACTTAACGCACCCAACCTCTCACATTAGACATCCGTGGTTACCTGGGAAGATTTACACCACGTCTAGGTCTAACCTCGGGTCTTATGGTGCAACATGACCAACTACCCACATTAGACCCCACGTTGTGGTTACCTGGGAAGATTTACACCACAACTAGGTCTAACCTCGAGTTGGCCATATCATGTTATCTAATGTCATGTCCACTTCAAAACATATTTACAAGTTAACATATACTTGGGTAGACCTAACTTAATAGGTAAATTCCCAAGGGGTAGACCTAACTTAATAGGTAAATTCCCAATCTTTTAGTTTCATGTATTTTTAAGTTTACCCAAACCCTCCCAACGTCATTATCTCGCTTACATAATAGGTAAATTCCCAATCTTTTAGTTTCATGTATTTTTAAGTTTACCCAAACCCTCCCAACGTCATTATCTCGCTTACATATTCGTCCTAACGCATAAGGGTATAAAAGGTAACTTGGCATAACATACATGGTGAACTTCACATGTCATAATAAACATGCATACATGTTAAACTTGCAAATCATGTCATGGTGAATTCGCATAAACATGCATAGCTTATTAAATATGCATAACATGGTAAGCTGAACATGCATAATCCATTAAACTTGCATAACATGGTAAGGTGAGCTTGCATAAGCATGCATAATCCATTAAACTTGCATAACATGGTAAGATGAGCTTGCATAAGCATGCATAATCCATTAAACTTGCATAACATGGTAAGATGAGCTTGCATAAGCATGCATAATCCATTAAACTTGCATAACATGGTAAGGTGATCTTGCATAATCATGCATAACCCATGAAACATGTAGAACATGACATAATAAGCTCGCATGAGCATGCATAACTTGTGAAACATGTAAAACATGGCATAGAAATCTCGCATATGCATGCATAACTTATGAATCATATAAAACATGACATAGTGAGTTCGCATAAGCATGCATAACTTATGAATCATATAAAACATGGCATAGTGAGTTCGCATAAGCATGCATAATCAACTAAACTCACATAAATCTCAACTTTCACCAAACATTAACTTTAGAGTTTGTAAAGTGAAGGTAAGAGGGCTTACAAATATAAACAAGCCACAAATCCACCAAATAAGATGAAGAAGCCCTTTTAAAAACTCAAAACAAAGCCTCAAATAAGAAAACCCTTTTGCAAGATCCCAAAAACACAAACTTAGCAAATCAAACTTGCTACTTAATGAAGTATGCAAGTTATTAAGCACTCATACAACATAGAAAAGGTTGTATGATCATCATATCTTCATAGGATTTAACTTTGAGGAAGGTGGAGGCTAGGTTTTAGGTGGAGGCCATTTGAGGATTCAAATTGACATAGTTTAGTTGCTAGATTGATTAATGAGGCTTTAGGGTAGGATTAGGGGTATATTTATAGAGAATTAGAGTGTTTTAGGCCCTAGGATTAACCCTAGGTGAACTTTGGCCCGTCAGATTTCGGAATGCTCTAGAACCAGGCCACACAACCAAGCCCAAACCAAAATGGCGCACCAGGCAATTGTGCCTGGCTACGGGCTGTCGACAGGGCAGTCGACACCCTGGGTGCCCTGTCGACATGCCCGTCGACATGGGGCCCCCTGGCGGGAAATTTCCCGCCTAACCCTGATTAGCCCTAATCCTTGATTTTAATTTGAAATTTAAATCTGTCTTTAGCATAGAAATTTCTGAAAACTTCAATGGGCCTTAACTGGGTCATACGGACTCCGATTTTCGAAAACTCGGACTCTATTTCGCGTATTTTTCCGAGGCGATCGCAATGGCATAGCCCGTTTCCCCTGATTCTGATTTTTGAATTAAATTCTGCCTCGATTTATGTTATAACAGTTTATTGAAAATACGGGTTGTTATAAATAATTTGTGTAAAATCATAATAAATGATTTGGAAAGAATTGGGATTAAAAAATCCATATTTGAAAAGATAAAAATAGACTTTTATCGAAATGAACTAGTTTTGAATTAAAATAATAAATCCAATATTTTTAAAATAAACAAATTGGATTTGAAATGGTTTTAAAAATAACCAGGATTTCCAATATATGAATTGGAATGGATTTGAATTGAAATTATTGCTCGGAATATTTCGATATTAGATTTCGTGACTATACGGAGATTGGGGAGGAATTTGGAAGATATATATCGTTATTCCAATACGATATTCGTTGGTTTCAGAATTTGATATTGAATATAAGCCGATATATTTTCTATTCAGAGCCTTGTATTTAATATCAAATTGGATTTTGGGTTCGTCATGAATGGTATCTTTAATAATACTGTTCTTGGACTGAATGGATTTAAAAAAATTAGAAACTAACTGGAGATTAGTTAAGTTGAATGGTTTCCTGGGTATTGATCTGATGTTGGTTTCGACCTTCGGGGTTAATACTTAGGGGATTGTTCTCTTACTAATTTACGTTAGAGGCTAATGTGAATTGGGTTTATTGTGAACTGTGTTTTTAACGACATTCGTTCTTTAACCCGATTTACAATGAAATGTGATTTATAAATCTTCTTATTTATATTTAACGGGAATTTTCCAACGTAACTTTTTCCAATTTAATATATTAATTTGGAATTGAATGGAATTCGATTTGATAATAATCGAAGTGAACTTCTGTGGAGGAAGACTATAAATACATATGGAATTTAAGAGGCATTGTCGTTATTCCATTTATATTATTGGTCGAATATGGGAATTGATATCGATTATATATTGATTTGTTTTTCCGTGAAGATTCCATAATTAATTAAATGTGATTTAGGTCATCGTGAATGGTTTCTTCAATAATACTATTTTTAGACCCAATGGAGTTAAGAAAATCAGAAACTAACTGGAGATTAGTTAAGTTGAATGGTTTCCTGGGTATTGATCTGATGTTGGTTTAGGGCTTCGGGGTTGATACTTAGGGAATTGTTCACTAGCTAATTTACGGTTAAAGGCTAATGGAATGGAATGTGATTTTGGGTTTATCGTGAACCGTGTTTTAAATGACATTGGTTCTTTAACTAGTTAAAGGCAGGATATGATTTCCCAAGTTAAACAATCGTTAATATTGATTTTTGGAAAGATTAAAACCAAGTGGAGTTTTAATGTTTCTTTAATTAGATTGAAATGATATCCAAAGGAAGATTAAAGAATAAATTTAAAGAATTTATCTTTGATAAAATTAATGGGAACCGTTCCCAAAGTATATGAATATTTGAATAAAGGAATATTCTGGATGGGAATGAGGCATATGTTGTGTTTTTATAGCACTTGTTTATTATATACGCCAGTTATTTAGAAAGACTGGGTTTATCCCATTCTAAATAACTGATTCGACGATGTGTCGAGGATGAAGACGGTGGTGGAAGACCGGAGGTCTTCACATCGTTTGGATGATTACTGATGTCATGATTGGGCTGTACACCCAAGGCATGGTAATAAGTGGTGATTGTCCAAACGTACTTGGAGATCGACCGAATATGCGAGGGCCTCTCCCCTGTATTGGACATATGGGGGAGGAATAAGGTGCCTCCGATTCGTTCAGACCCAGAACGAACTTGTAAATGGAAGTGTGTCTGACATCGAATTTCATTCTGTGTGATTGATAGACATCAGACCCAGAACGAACTTGTAAATGGAAGTGTGTCTGACATCGAATTTTATTCTGTGTGATTGATAGACATCGGTTGCATAGCATGAATTTCCTGTGTGGCATGCTGAGATGCTAGGCTTCTGTTGAAAAGCAGAGTCTTATGGTTGATGATCAAAGCACGACCTTTGTGGCGTAGCTTTTTGTAGCGTTAATTCGTGAGCCTCACACCGTAGAGTGAACCAGAAACGGGAGAGGACTTCAGGGAGGACACACGTTTCTTTCTAGCTAGGAGTGGCGTCAGTGTTTTACATGCTCTGGCATTTTACTTATGTGGATAATGGATAGCGAGGCGCCTCGGTTATATCGGTCGATCTGGGACCAATGGAGTCATTTGGCTCATTTATGCCCCCATAGGGCAAGGAAACATAGTGTTCAGGCATTTTAATCCACATCGAGTGGACCGGCCCGGACGATCTAAAGGCTTGTCTGCACGCTTGCCAGAGACATGGTAAGGTAGATTGTCTCGAAACGGTAAGGACAATCCCTTCCCTTGGTTCACAGATGGAAATCCAACTTCCAATATGACATTTGCGGTTTTGATTACAGAACCTAGTATGGCGACATAGTGGTATGGGGAATTTATGCCTTCTATGATTGATACTTATGATTGAAATTGTTTGAAACTATATACTTATAGTAATAATAAAAGAAATTTTTTTACGTACTAAGCATTTTTGGCTATTATAAGGTAAAAACTCTATCCTCCGGCTTGCGTTGCATTGTGTGATGGAACCTGAATCTTATAATAGCTTCACTGTTCTTTATTTAGCATTGCGTTGTTGTTTTATGCACTGGTATTCTTGGGAGGAAACACGTTCCATGGTATACATCGTGGTCCCTGGATTTACCTAACTTTAAAATAAAGGTTAATAACTGTTTTAGTTCTCGCACTAGTCACATGACTGACCTAGAGTTTATTGTTCTAACCTAAACTATGGGTCACCCTATTTTCCGCACGGGCAGCTAGTAGTTTTGGTTTTGCAGATTTATATTCACAGGATCCTGGTTTACAGCTGGAATGATATTCAGAAAGCTCTGTATCCGTATATTCCTTTCAGTTGTGTTTTGTATTATTTTCCGCTGCATTGTAACTTGTAAATCTCTGATATTTAATAAATGTGTAATACTTATTCGTGCTCTGTATATTCTTGTCTTCTGATGAAATTGTTGTAATAAGCAATAAAATGTTCTTCTGTTTGTGTTCTGATTTGTCTTGTCCTCAAGGCAATCCGTTCTTTCTCTTCTCTTCGGAGACCGGGGAAATTCTGGGTCCTTACAGCTGGTATCAGAGCTTTGTTTAACTCAAATCTTTGGGATGCAACTCGTTAGAACAGGATAAAAGACTCATCAGCGGTAGGATTAGTAATATCCTATGAAAGAATCTTCATTAGAGATAGAATCAGTAGCATTCTAGAATGAGTGAGTCATTAGAGATGGGGTTAGAAATGCCTCAGAATGAGTTGAGCGTCATATGTTTATAAATATCGTATTTGTGATTATATATATAATCTGGTTTTAAAAATATGATTTTGAGTATATAAAAGTTATATGATTGTAAAGATAACCGACTAATTGATTTCTGGTTGTGTTGTTTGATTAATAAATATATTGAACTGATAACACCAATAAGAGAATGTAAGGTGAATTAGCCAAATCGAATCAAAATTTGAACTGAATTGAAAATTGATTAGAATTGCATGCATGTACATGTACATAATGAACAGGTCATAGCAAGAAGGCTAGAGAAGAGGAATAAAATTGTATGCCCGACAAATAGTTACATGTTTACTAATTTCTTGGGTGATGATGATTTTATGAGCCGATTGGCTACCCGCTTGGATTTTTCTTTTTCTTTTTGAGATGAGCGGGCCTGTGTGGCGGTTTGGGGATTTTCCCCGTGCTCCCATACAAAGGATTATGGCGAAATTTTTCGAAAATTTAGGGCGTTAGCCAAATTTTTGAAGAATTGGAAAATTCTTAGAAACTGAAAAGTTGAAGAATGAAAGCCAAACTAAAAGTTGAGTTGGTTTGTAAAACAAATTTCAGCTCCGTTCCTTTCCGAGGATGAAAAGATTTTAAGTGGGGGAGATTGTAACAACCCAGAAAATCCAAACCAATTTTAAACTTTTATTTTGGCAATTTTGACGATTTTTAATATTTAAAATGATTATTTCAAATAATAATGACGGAAAAATTTATTTTTGACGAAGTTAAAATGAATAATTTTATTTTAATTATAAAAGGAGCTTAAAATGGCGCAGTAGTTTGAAAATTCGATTTTGAATTTCAAATGAATGTACAGGATTCAAAATTAATCGGATTTCAGCGAAACAAGAAATACTTGAACTGTTTAACTATATCGTTCTAACGGATGTAAGAAAATGATATTTCATTTTAAAAGTTAAGAGTTACGTCCAGCTTAAAATTCAGAAAAGTCGCTGTGGAATTTACATATACTTTTATACGTATAAAGGCCTTAAAAATAGCCATTTTGCAAACAACCTCCGTTTTCGATGAAACAACTTTTGTTGGATTCGGATGTCAAGTTATCTCTAGATTCCAAAATTCATAATTTTTGGGATTAATATGTGAGCGTAGCGAAGTAAAACGTGTTTTGACAGTTTCAGTCAATTTGGATCGAATAGAAAATTGCCATTTTTCAAACAATCTTCAAATTTGACGAAATTAGTTTTGCTAGGACCGTATCGTCAATACGAAGCTAGAAGATATTTTTCAAGAATTTTTTGAGTCAATATGTGGCCTCGGTAAATTTAAATGTACGTTTAAATTAAATATATATTGATTTATATTTTAATTTAAATAAAAATTGATCGAAACAGTCGAATTGACTTACGAAACATATCCCATTTGTTTGGAATAGGGGTAATTAGCTAGGGACGATAGTCGTTGGGTTCGATTTGGAGTTCGAACGAAAAAATCACTTTGAAATGAAAATTGGAATTAAATAAATATTATATTTATTATATATACCCCATGACCAAAGTCAAACCCATCATTTTCTTTGCCCTAGTCAACATCTTCAGGCCGTTGTTTCTTACTTTTCAACGGTCGATATCTTCCAACTCGGATCCTTTAATCTCTTCAAATTTTACATGAATTATCATACGATCTCGAAAAGAATGTTGTAGAACAACGTTAGGGATTCAACTCCATAAGGTTTTGATCGAGGATAGGGAGTTCATTTGCATGGATTTCGTCCTCAAAAAGGCAGCAGTCGCAGGCAATTTTAGGGCTTAGGGGGCTTGCGAGTTGGGCTTATTTGAGGGTGAAGAGGGAGCGAGGAAAGGCAGTCACTGTGGCATAAATGGATCGGGGTCTGGTGTCTTGAATTCCATGCAATAGGAGGAGGATGGAGCCGAGTTGGTATCAGCTGTTTGGAGGAAGAAGACGATAACATGGGGTAATTAAGGTTTAAAAGAGAATTAATTATTTAATTATGGATAAATGTATTAATCTTTAAAAATGTCATATCTTATTCAGATCTTATCGAAATCGAACGATAATCGAAGCGTTGGAACCGTGATGACGATATCTACACAGTGGAACTGACCAGAACCAAAATAGAGCAAATCAGGATTTAAGGAGAATTCAAATGCAAACAGAACCGAAATTCAAAAATTAAAACTGACGGAGTGGAAACCGAATGTGAGAATTTCTCACTATTATTTTTGTACAGTTATTTAAATTGTTTTGTAACTGCACATATGAACTGCTCCCCGTCGTCCATAGACCATGTACGACTTGTTTGACTGGATTGTGATTGTCATGTATTGATATTGTTGTATATAAAAAAAATTATATATATATATATATGATGTGAATGGATTATATATATACGATGTGAATAAATTATATATATATACGTTGTGAATGGATTATATGTATACGACGTGAATGGATTATATATATACGAGGTGAATGGATTATATATATACAATGTGAATGGATTATATATATACGATGTGAATGGATTATATATATATATATATATATATATATATATACACACATATGATGTGAATGAATTATATATATATACGATGTGAATGAATTATATATATATGATGTGAATGAATTATATATATACGATGTGAATGCATTATATATATACGATGTGAATGGATTATATATATATACGATGTGAATGAATTATACATATACGATGTGAAAATAATATATATATATATACATATATATGCGATGCGTAAAATATATATATTTATATATATATGCGATGTGCGAAATATTTGTTCGTTAAAAATATAATTTTAACATATACATGCGTTGTATGAATTATATATATGAGATATATAAAATGGTCATGAAATGAAATAAATATTGGATCACTAAAAATATAATTTTTAACATATATATACATTGTATGAAATTATCATGTATATGGAATATTCAATTTTGATTTGAAATTGAATATGAAGTTGAAATCGTTTTGAAAAAAAATTTAAAATGATTTATAAAATATGTTTTAAATGGAAATCGATGAAATATATATATATATATATATATATATATATATATATATATATATATAATGGCCTGAATAGAACGCGCCGCGCCGCGGCAGTTCGCGAATTTCGACCATTGACTTCGAATTGACATTACGGGAGATCCAACCATCGGATTCTCCTAAAACCAAAACCGTTGGGTCCGTATCGAAAATAGCTTTCCGACGAATATAAGGGATTTGAAATCTAATGGTTGGATTTGGAATTATGTCCAAATCAAATTTGGAAAAGGTCGCTGTAAGTGCAGTTCGGTGGCCGTTAATGGAAACCGATTGTACGGGCCTTGATAAAACTATTAAAAATATCAATAATTTGTGTGAAATCATAATAAACGATTTGGAAATAATTAGGATGAAAATTTCCATATTTGAAAAGATAAAAATAGATTTTTATCGAAATGAACTTGGTTTGAATTAGAATAATAAATCCAATATTTTTAAAATAAATAAATTGGATTTGAAATGGTTTTAAAAATTACCAGGATTTCCAATATATGAATTGGAATGGATTTGAATCGAAATTATGCGCGGAATATTACGATATTGAATTTCATAATTATACGGAGATTGTGGAGGAATTTGGAAGATATATATCGTTATTCCAATAAGATATTCATTGGTTTCATAATTTGATATTGAATATAAGCCGATATATTTTCTATTCAGAGCCTTGTATTTAATATCAAATTGGATTTTGAGTTCGTCATGAATGGTATCTTCAGTAATACTGTTCTTGAACCGAATGGAGTGAAGAAAATTGGAAACTAACTGGAGATTGGTTAAGTTGAATGGTTTCCTGGGTATTGATCTGATGTTGGTTTCGGCCTTCGGGGTTAATACTTAGGGTATTGTTCTCTTACTAATTTACGGTTAGAGGCTAATGTGAATTGGGTTTATTGTGAACTTTGTTTTAATGACATTCGTTCTTTAACCCGATTTACAGTGAAATGTGATTCGGGATTCATAAATCTTTTTATTTAGATTTAATGGGAATTTTCCAAGGTTACGTTTTCCAGTTTAATACATTAAATTGGAATTGAATGGAATTCGATTTGATAATAATCAAAGTGAACTTCTGTGGAGGAAGACTGTGAATACATATAGAATTTAAGAGGCATTATCATTATTCCATTTATATTATTGGTTGGATATGGGAATTGATATCGATTATATATTGATTTGTTTTTCCGTGAAGATTCCATAATTAATGGAATGTGATTTGGGTCGTAGTGAATGGTATCTTTAATAATACTATTCTTAGACCCAGTGGAGTTAAGAAAATCAGAAACTAACTGGAGATTAGTTAAGTTGAATGGTTTCCTGGGTATTGATCTGATGTTGGTTTTGGCCTTCGGGGTTGATACTTAGGGAATTGTTCACTTGCTAATTTACGGTTAAAGGCTGGTGGAATGGAATGTAATTTTGGGTTTATCATGAACCGTGTTTTAAATGACATTGGTTCTTTAACCCAGTTAAAGGCAGGATACGATTTCCCAAGTTAAACAATCGCTATTATTGATTTTTGGGAAGATGAAAACCAAGTGGAGTTTTAATGCATCTTTAATTAGATTGAAATGATATCCAAAGGAAGATTAAATAATAAATTTAAAGAATTTATCTTTGATAAAATTAATGGGAACCTTTCCCAAAGTATTAGAATATTTGAATAAAGGAATATTCTGGATTGGAATGAGGCGTATGTTGTGTTTTTATAGCACTTGTTTATTATATACGGGAGTTATTCAGAAAGACTGGGTTTATCCCATTCTGAATAACTGGTTCGACGATGTCTTGATTACTGATGTCTTCACATCGTTTGCATGATTACTGATGTCTTGATTGGGTTGTACACCCAAGTCAAGATAATAAGTGGTGATCGTCCAGATGTACTTGGAGATCGACCGGATATGCGAGGGCCTCTCCCTTGTATTGGACATATGGGGGAGGAATAGGGTGCCTCCCGTTTCGTTCAGACCCAGAACGAACTTGTAAATGGACGTGTGTCTGACATCGGATTTCATTCTGTGTGATTTATAAACATCGGTTGCATAGCGTGAATTGCCTATGTGGCATGCTGAGATGCAAATGATCAAGGCTTCTGTTGAAAAGCAGAGTCTTGTGGTTGATGATCAAAGCACGGCCTTTGTGGGATAGCTTTGTGTATCATTAATTCGCGAGCCTCACACCCCGGTGTGAACCAGAAACGGGAGAGGACTTCAGGGAGGACATGCATTTCTTTCTAGCTAGGAGTGGTCTCAGTGTTTTACACGCTCTGGCATTTTACTTATGTGGATGATGGATAGCGAGGAGCCTCGGTTATATCGGTCGATCCGGGACCGATGGAGTCATTTGGCTCATTTACACCCCATAGGGCGGGGAAAACGTAGTGTTCAGGCATTTTAATCCACATCGAGTGGACTGGCCCTGACGATCCGAAGGTTTATCTGTGCGCTTGCCTGAGACATGGTAGGCTAGATTGTCTCGAAACGGTAAGGACGATCCCTTGCCTTGGGTCACAGATGGAAGTTCAACTTCCAATACGACATTTTGCAGTTTTGATTATGGTACCTAGTATGGCGACATAGTGGTATGGGGCACTTATGCCGTCTATAATTGATACTTATGACTGAAATTGTTTTGACACTATACACTTATAGTAATAATGAAAGATGAAATTTCACGTACTTAGCATTTTTGGCTATTTTGAGGTAAAAACTCTATCCTCCGGCTTGCGTTGCATTGTGTGATGGGACCTGAGTCTTTTAATAGCTTCATTGTTCTTTATTTAGCATTGCGCTGTTTTTTATGCACTGGTATTCTTGGGAGGACACCCGTTCCGTGGTATATGGCGTGGTCCCTAGATTTACCTAACTTTAAAATAAAGATTAATAACTGTTTTAGTTCTCACACTAGTCACATGACTGACCTGGAGTTTATTGTTTTAACCTAAACTCTGGGTGCCCCTATTTTCCACATGGGCAGCTAGTAGTTTTGGTTTTGCAGATTTATATTCACAGGATCCTGGTTTACAGTTGGAGTGATATTCGGAAAGATCTGTACCCGTATATTCCTTTCAGTTGTGTTTTGTATTATTTTCCGCTGCATTGTAACTTGTAAATCTCTAATATTTAATAAATGTGCAATATTTATTCATGCTCTGTATATTCTTGTATTCTGATGAAATTGTTATAATAAGCAATGAAATGTTCTTCTGTTTGTGTTCTGATTCGTCTTGTCCTCAAGGCAATCTGTTCTTTCTCTTCTCTTCGGAGACCAGGGAAGTTTTGGGTCCTTACATGCGAGAAACCTGATGCGCCCTCTTGTTGATCAAATAGGTCATCAATTCTCGGTAGCGGATTCCTATTCTTCTTGGTGAGCTTATTCAGCTTCCTATAATCTACACATAGACGATGTAAGTCATCTGCCTTAGTTCCAAAGATAATTGGAGCTCCCCACTTTGATATGCTTCGTCTAAAAAAACATTTCTCGAATAGCTCCCCTACTTTCTTTCTAAGCTCCCTACTCTCTCTAGGAGCCATATGGCGCACTGGTAGTGTAACTGGCTTCACATTCTCTACCAAGTAAATTCGGAATTCTATCTCCTGCTTTGGAGGTAATCCCTTAACTTCCTCAAAAACATTTGGGGTACCTCTGCTTATGGGCAGAGATCACAAATCATCAACAAAATTATCAATTAATTCTAAAAAACTAAGCATCACTGACCCCCGTGGGTCACCGGAAATTTCGAGAGTCCAACCATGACAAGTAAAAAGCCTAACCACTCTCTTTTCACAATCAAGGATGACACCATACATGGTAGCCAATCCATGCCTAGAATCAAACCATAGCCCAAATGTCCCAACATGTATGCGTCACATTCAAACTCGATGCCCCAGATAGAGATTCTCAAACACCTACATATCATAGATACCTCCTATGGCGTTTGAGACCACTACAGGATTAGAGACTATAGTAGTATTAACGTGCAGGTTATCTACTACAGAACTAGAAATAAATGAATGTTAAGCGCCAGAATCAAATAGGTTTTGAACAGGATAGTCAAAAAGGGAAATAAAACCTTCAAACATGACTTTCCTACCTCGATCAAGTCCGCTAGCCTCAAGAGTGTGCACTTGTCCAGAAGTTCCTGCCCATTTTCCTTGCTTGCTAGGGCATTGCTTAGTGAAGTATCCCACTTGTCCACATTTAAAGCAGGCTTTCTTTGCCTTTCTGTCGTCCTTCATAAATTGACCCATAGCTCTGCAACCATGATACTTGATATCTTTCTTGATATGAGCCTTGTCAGGCTTTCCATCTTTCTCTCTCTTTCTCTTTCCTGTTCTAGGCTACATTTATGTGTCTCGCCTTGGCCTGTGTCCTTCGGTCTTATTGTCTTTCTTCTCATCCTTGCCATCTTCGTGTGTATGAGCCATGTCATCTAGCCTTTCAAACGTCGCCCCCATCGGTATATGAGATAATCCAATTCCTTGGAAGGGTTGATTCAATCCCCTCGCAAATCTAAGTGCCTTCTTATGGGGTGTATTCACCATGTCCATACCCAATCTCGCCATTTGATTGAACTAATTCACATAATCCTTAATAGTCATGTCCCCTTGCTTTAAAGCCAAGAATCTTTCTATCTGCAATCCCTCTTCTGCCTGAGAAAAAAACTTTAGCTCGAATCTCTACCTGAAATCATCCTAAGTGGCTACTGGTTTCCTGCCTGGGTACTTCCTACCATTAAGAAGCTTCGTCCTTTAGTTGCCATGCAGCCAATTGTATCTTCCTTCTATCATAGATATCAAAATGACCAAACACGTTCTCCGTTACTCTTAGCCAATTTTTTGCTTCAACAAAGCTCTTTACACCTTAAAACGGTTTTTCATAGCACAAAAGTCTTTACATAGCTTCGAAAAGTTATCTACTCATGGAGGTGGAGCTACATCGGCTGCAGCTGGGGGTAGGGCATCTCCTTGACCTCTGGTAGGTGTCGTAGCCTTAAGATGCCTATGAAGTCATGTCAGTCTCGAGAAGATTGGGTTCCCTAGACATGCTAAATAAAGAAGAAACAAAAGGTTCAACAAGAGATCGAGAGAATATCAGATATGGCTTGAGGGGATAAGTTATTCAAAGTTAGATTTTTATTAGAAAATACTTTTCTTTTGAAAAATAAAATAAAATCTTTTTCTCTGATCTTGTAACCTTCATCTCTGATACCAAATGTGACACCCCACATCCGTTAATGTCACTCATAAGAGAATGCATTAAGTTTCATGAAGCGCAATAGGTAAACCGTACAGAAATTCACAAGATAGATATAAAATAAGCAACGGAAAATTTCAACTTCATTATTAACAAAAAACATAGTCTCAATGAAGTTATGTCAAAACAAGTTACATCAAAACCAAGTATCTCAAATCTGTCTCACAAAATATCTCATGAAATAAAATATCAAAGTACATAAAATCATATCCTTCGTAACAAGCCATAGAAGAGTAGAAAGCAAGTCAAAACGGTACAGCTTAGAAAGTCCAGATCCAAGTTGATAGAGAAAGTCCTAATCACTGAAAAGTGCTACCACTATGAGGAGGGGGAAGGAAGAAAGAAGCGAAAACAAAAAGGGTCAAACATAAAGTTTGGCGAATTCCAATGACTTTCATATATGCATAAAATAGAATACCAAGACAGGTAAACAAGACTAGATGAGAATACGGTATCGTATAAAGTAACAGATAACAGAATAGTAGGATAGAAAGGAATAATAGAAATAAATTATGATTGAGTGATGCTTCACATTTCTGCCCCTAAAACTGGTATGTCCGCACCAGTGTTAGTGTAATATGTTTAGGAGTTAGCCTAATTACTTAGCAGAAACAGCAGGATTAAATAGCAGATTTTAACAGTAGAATCAAATAGCAGGATTAGGTGTACCCTAATTACATAACAGGATTAGGTGTTACCATAATTACATAACAACAAGATTAGGTGTATCCTAATTACTACCCATGCGATCGTCTCCCTAATATGTAAATACCCTGTGTCAGCCCCGGCAGTAGGGCTTATCAATCCCTAACCCGACAACTTATATAACAAGGACCTATTTACTGGTGTTACAGCGGCTTAGTTTCCATAATCGGACGCATCGCTCATGACTCCGCTGGAACGCGCCCGTTCCCACCTTCCCCATGTGAACATCTTACTATCAAGGTTAGTAAAGCATGCCCTAGCCCATACCTAGTGCAAGGCTCTTTAATAAAATACCAACAGGGATACTGAATGATATGGGTTCCAAACAGCAGACTGACACAAGCCAAACCGCCTAAGGTTGTGCCCCCAAAATAACTAGGATTGAAGAGTCCTCAAAACCCGATACAATAGCAAAACGAGGGACCTCTTAGCTTATTACTAATCATGCTTAACCTAGCAGGTTTAGGTTTACTAATATGCATGGTTATAATATTACATGTCATTATGTGTGTACAACCTTTCCCCAAAACACCTGCCCAGATGCATGTATTACTATAGTGATTCAGTTTATTATCCTACATCTGTTACTTACAATATTCCAACATGTCATTTACTTAATGTTTGTATTAAGTCAAACTTAACATGTTTATACATATGCATACTATTCATCCAATTATGTCACCAAGTTACCGCATGTACAGATTTATGCATATTATTCATTTTTATCAATTTACAGCAAATATATGTACATTACCCCTTTTTATCCATTTACAGTATGTATATACATGTGCATATTATCCCTTTCCCAAATTATAGTTAAACAGACCTCAATTTAACAATATGTCTAAATTCCCCTTTTTATGACATTTCTAATTTTCCAAATTTTATTATATGAAAACTCTAATTGGATATAGCCTAGGTTTCCAAAGACCTCGGCTTAGCGTAAACAAAAAGAGAAAACAAAGAAAGGAGAATAGAATCAAATCGTATAGGCATATACTAAAATAGTATAAATAGGGAAAAGGAAAATAGATACATTATAAGTTATTAATTATCCAAAAGGTAAAGGCATGTGTTTTACTTATAACAATGGCATAAGTGATTAACAGTGAAAAATATGTATAGCAACTATCTCATAAACACTGTATATTCTAACCCAATATTATTTAATTGTCATGTTATACTCTAAGAAATCAGATCTGAAAATGACAGCGAACTCACAATGGGTCTTCGTGAAGAAGAGATTAAATCTCTTATATATATATATATAACTATATGTCGTAGAAAAGTTCAATCCAATCCCTTTTGTTGTTGTATATAAATATTGAATGTTGTCTCTATAGATCTGGGCTTCAGCAGCATTCCCTCTTTATATATTTTTATTTCAGAATAGATTCATATAGGCACAAGGTATGAAAAAATTGTGTGTATTGAAATAGGAGAAGCCAATTATTTATAGATTCACAAAATCAACCTCAACCTTTAGATTCTAGGGTTTTAATCCAATCCATACATATAGAACCGAGTCAGCAACAAATCTAGTAAGAAAAATAGTTCAGGTACAGAAATCTGAATCTGCCCAGATCGTCGCTCGGTCGACCCACCGACCCATTGGGTCAACTAATAGGTCGGCCCAAGATGAAAGTGGGTCGTCCAATAATGGTCAGGTTTCAATGTTAAATCCCCGCTTCGTCTCATTTGAATATTTTTGGATAATACTCATATTATATTCATATATAAACCCCCTATATGTATATAAACTTGTAAGGTTCATAAATTCTTCATACGTTGTCCGTTTTACGCAAACTCGGGGTCTATACGAACCAGAATACCGAGATGAATGCAATGGTAAGCCGGTTTTACTTAATTTTGAATAGTTATTTAAGTGATTTCTATTTTATTATCTTTAAAGTATGGTTATAATGTATTAAATTTGGGGTGTTACAGGAACAGTGGTCGAACAAAATGCTTAACCAGGCTGGTAGGATTACTCTTGTTAAGTACATCATCATTTCCATGCATGTTTATTGGCTAGGACTTTCTTTCTTGCCCAAAAGTTATTAAAAATGATAAAAAGTGCCTTTATTAAAAAATTAGAAAGGTAACATTCATGTTAAATATGCTGTACCTATCTCATTTAGTAAAATTGAATTTCCACTTAATAAAGATGGTCTTGGAATTGCAAACACTGTCATTTGGAATAAATTTGCATTCGTGAAAACATGCTGACAATTTGCTGAACAAAAGCGATAGTATATGGGTGATCTGTTCACTTAAGCATACCATAGGCAATCATAATTTTTGGACCATGAATCCCCCACCCAACCTTAGTTGGACATGGATTAGCATTTTCAAAGTTTGGAAAGACATTTTACCTTTCATTAAATACAATGCATCTGCATATAATACAATCAAATTCTGGGATGACCCATGGACAAAGTTCGGGGTCGTTCTCAGCAATACTATCTCACTAGGTGAAGCTTTTATCTGGCGTGTAATGTAATGCCAGTGTTGGAAGTTTAATTGTTAACCATAGCGTGGTTCTGCCAAGAACTTTGGTTCTAAACTGTGTTGAGCTATGGAAGAAAACTGACTCAATGGCTCTGATGGCACCAAAATCTGATAGGCTTACTTGGCATTGGTAAATTGAGAGTTTCAGTATCAAGCAAATGTACTTAAATTTTATCGGGGTTAAAGAACTTCCATGTTCTAGGTGGTGTAGAATAATTTGTAGAGGAATCAATGAAGCCAAGGAAAACTTGTTTCTTTGGAAAATCCTATGTAATACAATTTTTACTAAAGTGAAGCTTGTTTCTCATGGTCAAATCATGCCTATATACTTTGATTTTTGCGGCATAAACCTGAAAATGTTAGCCATCTTTATTTTAAATACAGGATTATCTATGACACATGGCAAGTGGTGATAGAAAGAATGGGAAGAAGAAATATTGCACAAGACAACATGCATGAATTGAACACACTGTATAAAAAATAAATAAAAGGTGGTGATCATGCTAGACTCAACAATTTCATGCTCAAGAAGTTCATTCTGCTAATCTAGAAATTTAGAAATGAAAAAATATTCAAGCCAGAACATGCCACTTCCAATGCACAATTGAAGCTTTAGACGCTCATGAAAATTAGGGAAGGAATCCAACTGATGAGCTTCACCGTTGACCTAGGATGTGACGACCGCCCATAACCCCCGCACTAAGCAAGAGGAATAATGCGCTGAAAGGCGTGCCAGGCTGCTATGGACGATCATCATAGTAAGTGAACACATCGAAACCTGTCGTAGAACTCACAGCGCAAGGATAAAATATAATAGAACATATACAACAGGAGATAGTAATGAGGTATCATATAGCAAACTTTTGAAATTCTTTCAAACATCCCGAAAGATTATCCAACTGATATCCAAGTTTGTACATAAGGCCTCACTACAACTCTCAAGCAACTCAAACAGCGGAAACAGAAATACTAGATAGAATAAAACTGGTATGCCAACCTCCTGCTCGTCATCGCTCAGCTTCCTCGTATCACTAAGCTCCATTACCTGTAACCTGCTACTTAGTCTGCCCATCCACAACCGGATGAACAGCCCAAGGTAATAAGAGGAGACATAAAACCTTGAGTCAGACAATAGTCTTAGTGAGCGATAATACAGCTAACAAACTTCAACAAGAAAGCATATGAGAATGGGTAAATGAACAACTTATCTACCCACATAACCAGAGAAGAACTCAACCTAATCTTCCCCACATCGGACAGTGATAGCCTTTACACCAAGCATTTCAACCATTCATCCATAGAAACCAGAACACCCATTCAATCATAGAGAACACACATAACATCCAGATTATATAAGTCTCACACAGACAACCCTAATCGAGTTTAACATTCCTCAAGTACCCTCGCCAGAGGCCTAAACCAATATCACTTAAGCACTCAAAGAACATCTCCCTCGACTTTGGATAATCTATGTGAGATAGTACAAACAGAACAAACAATCATCCATAACCGACTCTGGCTATCACCGCCAATCCTGCTTCGAAACCATCATTATCGTATGACGGCCAACCTTGCCATATGTCAAGGGCTAATGATAACCACAGTTCTAGCATGAACTCCATATGCCCAACCTTGGCAATGTCCAACCTTGACACTAGGCCTTTCCCCAACCAGAAAGACCCAGGGTACTCGACCAACAACCGGTCTTTTGGGCCTTTCAACGATACCCATCGTACCCCTGCTTTGAGCCTGCTAGAACTTACGACAATGATGACTTCTCGGCCTTCGCATCTCTAGTCGTCCAACCTTGATGACGTTTCATAGCTCAAGCAACCTTCTCGAGCAGCCATTATCCACCAACTCACGACCTTTGAGTTGTCTCCGCATTTGTTGTTCCACCTTGATCAACGAACACATTCATCACTTCGAGTCTTCCTACTTGAATCACCTCGAAGTTACGTCATCACTAGAAGTGTCCGATCAGAAATTTCCACTAGAAATGCCGACCAGACCCATTCTGGACCGACCAGACCTCTTCCGGTACTTCTAGACCGATCAGACCCCCTGGACCGACCAGACCTCCCTTTGCTCCTCCTGGACCGACCAGGACCCTCCTGAGCCGACCAGACTCCCTCCTAAGCCTTCTGGACCGATCAAACCGACCAGCTCCAAGACCCAGTCAAAACCGACCAGAATTGCTCCAGAACGACCAGTCAAAACCGACCAGCATTGCTCCAGAACGACCAATCAAAACCGACCAGCATTGCTCCAGAATGACCAATCAAAACCGACCAGCATTGCTCCAGAACGACCAATCAAAACCGACCCTGATGCCTCTATTCCAACCAACCAGCTCCCTGACTTGCTCCCCAAGCCATAACGTGACCGACCACCTCAGTCCAGACCCTTCTGGACCGACCAGAGCCATCAGACCGCCTCAACCGACCCGACTAGCTCCAAAACCGACCAGAATGCCACCATCTGAAACCGACCAGAAACACTTCTGCTCCTTCTGGACTGACCAGCTTAAACCGACCAGAAACCTGCACAACTCCAATTCGACTCCGATTTCGACCAAAACTTCGCCAAACGACGAATCCGACGAAACCAGCTTATTCGATTCATCCAAACGCAATCACAAACATGTTATGCAACCAACAATATCATCAATCTAACAATTTCCATCAAAACACATAAATTTCCCAAAACATGATAAGTGAATCATATGAACATAAAAACGGATCTAACTTGCATAATCTTGAGAAAAATCATAAAATTAACCATTTAAATTATCTAGATCAGATCCTAAGGTGATTCATATATAAAATGGACTTAGCATGGTGCGGATCTAAGGAAAATAACATGGAAATGATGAAATTAACATCCTAAAACCCATATACTTGCATGAATCCGAATGAGAGATGTAAATCACTCACCAATTATCCAAATCTAAGCAAAAGCAATGAAAACGCAATCCGGACAGCGAACACTTCGAATCAAACTCTTCAATCCGATGAATTCGCCCTTGAGACGATGTAGATCTAGCCTCTTATGGTGTAGATCTTCGATTTCCCTCCTTGGATTTTTGAATTTTAATGGTGGAAAGATGTTAGAGGAAGAAGGAGATCAAAGCCTCCCCATAAGAGAATGGAAAATGCCAACCTTTCTCCATACCCCTTACCCCCTATTTATAGTCTCCACCCACCCTCTAATGGGCCTTCTCCAAATCAGCCCATTAGCCTTCCAAAACCTGAACAGCCAACTAAAAAACCTTAAAACAGCGATTTCTCCCAAACCGCTGAACCAAATCCTTAATGTAACCACTCTACGGAAAGGGAATCATCAATTCCTTTCCAATGGCACAGGTCTTACCCTCTGATTCGACCTGAGTCAAAAGTTATGCCCGGTACAAGACTGACAGGATCAAAATGGTCACAAACAAAATCGGTAAAAATTATGGACATGTCACACATCCCCATAAGCAACATATCAAAAGATGAGAATGATCCAACCCTCAGGGAATAAACTAAACATATTTTACGATCTTCCGATACGTAAAATGCGGGCTGTTACATAGGAATTTGGCATTGAAGACTGAATCTCACTAGAAAATTTCTCTTGTGTTTTTGTTCTTTGTTTTTCTTCTTACTGATCAATAATTAATGTTATCTTTGTATTCTTTTAGTCTCTTTTTCCTTTACTTCATGATTATATACTCCTTTTTTGGTTATCAATAAAGTGGTAAGGGTCCACTCAACCCTATCGGATTTTTTTTATAATAATACCAGTTCGAGATTATAGAGCTTTATCTATCTTAAGCTAAGAACGTTGTTGATCAAGGTCTAAGAGGTAAATAAAATACCCTAACTTGAACGACTTCACTATTATCAAGGGATGGTATTGTTTGTAATGGTAATAATGTTGGAAATAGTTTATTATTTCCATAAGTAAAGTTTTTTTAAATTTAATATGTAAAGTTAGATTTACATAAAACTTTTGGTTTTACATAATAAACAATATGTTGCTGGACATTGATTAGACCCATATAAGGTTAGGATTTAAACTTATATCTTTAGGTTAAGTATATATAGCGATATTTTTGAAATAAAGAAAATAAGAACGACATTGTGAATATATATAGCAATATTTCGCGGTAAAGGAAATAAAGAGGTGTTGTTATTTTAAAGATATAAGTGTTGGTTTCGTTTTCAAAGTAACAAAGACAAAAGAGATTTATTGAGATAAGTAAATGGAATCTATCCTTGAGAATCGATGAAATTATTTAATTAATGGTTTTAATTAAAAAGGCCTGAGCTATTGATCTATTCGGTTATACTATTATGAATTGATAGTTAAAATCCCAACAATCAATAAATATTATTTTAGACCTTTGACGAGTTAGTTCGAAGAGACCGGGATGGAAACTAGACTCAAAACCACTTCAAACCCACTTTGCGTTCGAAACTAACTTGTAGGGATGTTAATGCGATTAAAGATTTGAAGACCGTGGATCTTCATGGGAGAAATAACTACTTGATAAATTCCTATGGGTCACTCCTGGAGATATTTTGATAGTGATTCTATCATGATTGAAATCTTAGGATTGAAAGGACTTCTCGTGACTGGACCTTGCGGTGATTCCTGTATAGGATGCAATAAAAGAGTGCCTTCGGTTCATCCTGTTCCTGGAGCACTTGTACGGATGATTGTTTGACAAGGTATTTTCAGAATGATCATGTACATGATTAGCTATAACATACTTCTATTTGGTGGGGGAGAAGACAATTTCCTTAGCTTAACACATAGAGTATTTTTATGGATGTCAATTAGTGATTTAATGGATCTAAAAATGTGGCATTCAAAGTTAATGTGGTATTCTTTGAAAGGTAATCATGACCTCAAGTCTCATCAACCAGGAAATGACAAAAATTTCATGGCTATATGTGTCATTCCCATTAGGGCGTATTATCACCATTTAGAGAAAATTCATCTGTTTATTTTATCGCTTCTGTATCTTAGGGAGAACGACGGTTGGCCAACTGTTGGTGATAATATATTCGGCCCACTCAAGTTGAATGAGTGGTTGGTCATGTATGGTCGAGTTGGAAGATGTTCTTGTTGAACCACAGTGTTTCCTCTCTATTGAACACTGATCAAGAGGTGGTCCCTTGCCTTGTCATGGTTGAAATCTAAACTCCAATATGAGCCATACGTTTTTAGTTGTGTACCAACTATGTTGGAAAGTGAGATGCAAGATTTCCAACTATATTGCTATTTATTTGTTGATTGATAGAAAATATCATAATATTATAGGATTTTGATATAAAAAGTGACTTGGTTGTTGTAAGAAAAAAAACACATTTCATGTTTATGTGTTGTCGTGTTTACGAGAATTCCATTCTTTCAAAGGATTTTCCAAAGTTAAGCCAGTTGGTTATGTTATGAATTTTATCACTAAAAGTACTCCAGATCGACAATCCATGTGATTATGTTGAACATAAAATGGACATGGTTAGGCTAAGTGCATTTTCCAGATTACATTAGGATTTGCTAGTGTAATGACCCGCATTGGCAGAGGTATTATAATTAATTTATTTCATTATATAAATGGTGGTTTAGAGAAATTAATGGTCGTGGGATTAAATAATGATGAATATTTAATTAAAATAATAAATTAAATCATATATTTAATTTTGAAATAATCAGAATTGGTTGAAATGGCGATATGGTGTGAACTGGATCATCTGTGATATTTAATTCAGTTTAGAATTTGAATTAGAATAACGAATATATTTAATTAACGATGGTTAAACGTATAAATTATAATATAATTATAATCGAGCTTGAAATGGCGTTGCAGTTCGCTATTTGGTGATTTGAACTTCAACTGAATGTACAGGATTCATTTTAAGCCGGATTCCAGTGAAACAAGAAACGTGCGGAGCTGGTGGAGTATATCTTTCTAGTGGAAGAGAAAAATCGGGATTTCGTCATGTAGATTTTGATTCGCATCCAAAACAAATTTTAGAAAAGTCGCTGTGGAATTCCTTTATAATTTATAAAGGAATTATTTATATTTTAAAATGGAATTTCAATATAAATAGAATATCAGGTTGACCCAGATTGAAGTATCAAGTTAGAAATTCATATAGGAATATTCTAGAGTTGTATTGTATTCCACTTTGAATATATACGATAATATTATTTTATTAATATTTTATTTAATTATATTTAAATATATTTACATATTTAAATGGGTCATCCAGAGCTTTAAAAATAGCCACTTTTGCAAACGGAGTCGGAATTCGATGAAACTAATTTTTTTGGATCCGCAATATTAAATTATTGCTAGATATCAAGTTTCGTGATTTTTACGGTCAGTATGTGGCCATATGGGATTTTAGCATGAAGAACAGTCAATATTTTGACCTTTAAAAATACGCTGTGTGAGCGAACGGAGTCGGAATTTGACGAAACCAGTTTCGTTAGGACCGTAATGTCAAACTCTAGCTACCTATCCAGTTTGGTGATTTTTGGGTACCATATGCGATCGCAGGGATTTTCAAAGCGCAGAGACGAATATAAAATGATAAAGAAAAATATCTACAAATATCTTTGAAAATATCAAGATATTTTATTTGCGTATAAATAGCACCACTACACCTTCTAAACCTAATTTTATCAAACAAAATCCGCTGTCCTCATTTTTCTTTTACACAGCAAAAATATCGAGAGAAAATAAATCAAGAACAAATACAAAGAAAATCCTAAAATCTAAATATAGGTGTTTTTAGATTCTTGGTGATAAGCCCTTCGAGCGTATATGGGTCTTTCAATGATGGAACATATTCTAGTTTGCTCTGATTTCAGACAGTGTCGGTTTGTATAGGTTAGGATTCGGGTTTTTGTGATTTTGGGGTTGAAAGTCGAGAAATGAATGATGGATTCGGGTTCCTGGTTGAGATCTGCACCTCGTGTGCTGATGCGGATGGTTTCGGCGACAATTGGTGTCGATCGATCTACAAGGGGGCGCGGAATCTACTGCTGAACGGAAATTGCAACCCCAGCTCGAGCCGTCCTTCGTTGGTATGATGTTGAAGAGGACTCGAAGGGGAGTTGAACGTTGGTTTCGATGTTTGAAATAGTGGAGGAAGGTGGGAGCACGGATCGAAGGAAGGATGAGCTATGTCTGTTGAAGAAATTACTGGAGTCGGGAAGAAATGAGAAACGGAGGAGGGAGGTCTACTGTTCATAAAGGGTATGGGCCCAGTGAAATAAGTTAAGGCCCATTTAAATCTTAAATTCAAGTTTTAATTTAATTTAAAATCGTATTAAATAGTAAAATCAATATCTTGCTCGTACGAGGTCCGATTTACGAACCGTAAGTTGCGTTGGAATCATATGGACGAAGGCTACACACTAGGATTGACTAGAAGTCCATCTAAGCTCGTTACAATTTATAGTGAAATAAATTGTCCAATTTGAATCAACGACAATTATCGTTATTAACGATGATAGTCCAAAGTGAGTAAACCTCACTAACTCTGAACAGTTTATAATTTCATGTTGTATTTTTAGAACTGTTAAATGTTGGTTGATTGACTGTGTGTTGACTGTTTGATTGAACTGCTAGTCAGTTAGTTGAATTTCTATATTGATTCTGTTTAACAGAATATATCATATGGAACTGAAAGTGATGTTGATTATATTGTGTAACAACTGTGGATGCAGGGAGATTGGTTGGAGGAATCCAACTGGATTCCTCAACATTTATTTTACTGTGATTCATATATTGTGATATATGATGTGATGTATAATCTGTTGTCGATTATATGTGTTTGGACGATATTGATCATCGTGATTTCATATGTTGAATACCATAACATACCAAAATGTTGATAAGGGAATATTTTCAAAGTGATATTTGAAATAAAATATTTATAAATGGAATATTTATAAATAAGAAACATTTATAAATTAGAATATTAATAAATAGGAGATATTTAGAAAAAGGGAAAACGTTATAAAAAGGAAACTGTTATAAGAAGGAAATCATTTTAAAGTGGAGAACCGTTACTAAAAGTAAATCTTTAAAATGAATAAATGTTGTTAAAAAGGAAATCTTTATAAAGCAAATAAAGGAGTTAAATCGAATATGGTATTCGAAAGGAGTTAAATCGAATATGGTATTCGAAAGTAGTAAATCGAATTAGTTATTTGAAAGTGGTTAGTCGAGTCAAGTTAGTTGAATAGGGTTAGTCGAGTATTTTTAATCAATTAGAGTTAACCAGTTAGAGTCAATCAATTAGAGTTAACTAGTTAGAGTTAAACCAGTTAGAGTTAATCAGTTAAAGTAAATCGAACTAGAGTTATTCAAATGGAGTTATCGAATATTAGTGATTCGGATAAAGCAAAAGGAGTTATCGAACATTAGTGATTCGAATAAAGCAAAAGGAGTTATCGAATATAGTTTATTCAAAGGGAAAGTAAAAGGTGTTAATCGAATATAGTTTATTCAAATAGAAATAAAGGAGTTAATCGAATATATAGTTTATTCAAATAGAATTAAAAGAGTTATCGAATATAATTTATTCATTTATTCAATAGGAGTTAAGTGAATAGAGTTAGAGTTAAATCAAAAGAGTTAAGTGAATAGAATAAATTGAATAGAATTATCGAATATACCTTATCGAAGGAAAGAATTATCGAATAGAAAAGATTTGAAAGAGAGTTACGTAAGGAAGTTTGTTAAAGAATTAGAAGGGTGAACTTCGTCTATATCAAGGTTAGAAACGTTGTTCAGTTAAGGTCAGAGAGGTAGTATTACCCCAACTTGATTAACTTCATTTTTAACTAAGGAATGGTTAAGGTTCGATAGTAAAGGATGGTTAAGTGAATTTAGTAATTAAAGGAAATGGTTTGAGTTGGCATCACGATGGTTTGTTTAAACATCTGTCTAAGTCCAATGAAGCAGCATTGGAAATGTTTTCCAAATAAGAAACCAGAAATGTTTTCTAATAAAGAAAACAAGAAATGGAAATGTTTTCCATTGTTAATAACGTATATTTTCCAAATTTCGAAAATAAGAAATATTGAATATAGGGAAATAGGAGATAAGTATATTAATGAAATAAAGAGATAAATGATGAATGATGTTTGATCGATATAAATTTCCATTTGGAAAAAATGTCATTGTTTGCACACTTGTTTTTCTTCGATAGTTAAATCACAAACTATCGAACCATTTTAACGTTGTTAATATGGAGAGACCAGTTGGATTATTATCCAAAGAACCACTCTGTATTGGCATAAGCATTGCGAATCATATATACCATAGAAAATTGAAGACGGAGTTATGCAAGGGCTATCCTGTTTACGGAATAGTGTCTTCGGTTCATCCTGTTCCTGGATGACTTGTATGGACGGATGTCTGACAGAGTATTTCCAGACGATCACATATATTGATTTCTCCAACCGTACCAAGAGTGGAAGCGGAGAAGGAAACTTCTTTTAGCTAACACATAATGTATGGCTGAGGACGTCAATCGGTGATTTGATGGATTTGACGATGTGGCGTTCAAAATGAATCCGGTGTGATGATAAAGCGTAGCTTCTAGCCTCACATCCGGTAAATGACAGAAATTGGGCAGGTAGCATGGCAAAGTCGGTCGCACCGAAGTTGGGTGTATAATCACCTGATCTAGAGTTTCATTTTCTTCTAAAAATCTATTGTTGATGCCGTCCCATTCGGGAAACGGTTGCTGATCCCAACCGTTGGTGATATACATTCGATACACTCAAGCGAAATGAGTGGTCGGTCATGTGTGGCCGGGTTGCAAGATGTTCTTGTTGAACCCAGTGTATTCCTCTCTAGAGGTACACTAGCGAAAGGTGGTTCCATACCTTGTCATAGTTGGAAATCCATTACCCAACACGTGCTTGCGGTTTTGATGGTATACTATATCTGTAGAACGTGAGATGAAAGCGTTTCTGCTAGATGATTATTATATATTGTGGTTGATAGACATTATTATAATATCAAAAGGTTTTGGATATAAAGATAAATTTGGATTCTCATAAGGGAAAAACCCGTTCCGTTATACGGCGTAGTCTTATGAGATATCGATTACTTGTTCGAACTGTTTTAACTGTTTTACTCATACCAGTCCAATTACTGACCCAGAGATTATTTGTTTGTTTCCCTAAACTCTTGGGTTCCTAAATTTGTACGGGCAGTCAAGTAGTCGGGATTTACAGATATACTAGAAGAGCTTGGAGCAGGAGGCTTCAGGATCATATAGTTATAGTTATTTCCGCTTTGTTGTAAGTGCTGTACTTTGATAATGATATGTATATCCAAGTACAGATTTGTATTTCAAAGTTATGTTATGAAATATATTTATTCGTTCCGCTGTGAGATTCGTGTTACTCTGATATTGTGTTCTTCTTCTTCTATTCTAAGTTTCTATCTTATCATTCCTCACCCTCTAATTTCTTTCATTAGTGACCGGTATTTTTCGATGTTTGGTTAGTCATCATTGAGTTTATGGCGATAACCAAAGTCGACAAAATCCCGGGTCATTACAGTTGGTATCAGAGCTTAAGGTTAAGTAAATTACCTTGGCTCTGTGGCGTGACTCAGTAGGGATAGGGTTACAATACCCTAGATTGAGTTGAGTGTATATATACGAGTGAGCGTATTTGTTATTTGATATAAAAAAAATTATATTGAGTAGATTCATTGGTTGAGTTATTTATGTGTTCTGGTCTATCAGTTGAATCCACTGTATCGGTAGGAGTTTATAAACACTCGAATATGATGGGTCGACACGATATGTTTTGGAAAGAGGGTAAATGAAAATCATTTTACCCAAAGTATATTTTGATATATAGTGGATATATTGGTTGTTATTATAATCGAGTAAAGATTATAAAGTAAAATGGTTATGTAAATAACCAATCAGAATTCATATAAGTGAAATACGTGAAATCATATGAGTTAAATCTGAAAATTTAAACCAGGAATTTAATTAAAACTCTGGAAAATTGGATAAGTGTTTGTAAATGGATTTGGATTAAAAATAAGGAAAATTTAAGATCCTGGGAGATTTTAAATTGTTTTACAAGCAGTGTGAATTATATTTTGAAATGAATTTCAAAGTGGAAATGTTTAAAAATGGTTTTTAGTACTGAACTCACTTCGATCGCTGGAAAATAGATTCTGATGATGACAGCTGCATCATCAGTATTCATTTTCGAGTTGTAAATGACGAATTACTACCAGAGATACTGTTTTGAATTTGTTTTCGGTAAGGCAAGTTGTGTTGAAATTCAAAATGGGATTTATAATATAGAATTTGAATAATAGAATTTGAATTTTTAAATAGATTTGAAATATTAACCTGTTTTAAAAAGAAATAGAACGAGAAGTTCCTTTATAAACGAAGTTTATAAATAGTTCTTTTATAAATGAAGTTTATAAATGAAGTGAAAAGAATTATCATTAGATAATTCAGAAATAAAAATACAAGTGTGAAATTGAAAGGGAAATCTATTTTCCAAAGGTAGAAATATCGATTTCAAAAGGAATTGAAATCGAGACTTATTTAAAGAATGAATAAAGAAAGTTTGAAAAGGAATTTGAATAAAGGATGTTCAAACATAGAATTTAACTAAGAAAATTCAAAGAGAATTTGAATATAGAAAATTCAAAGGGGATTTGAATATAGAGAATTCAAAGGGGATTTGAATATAGAAATTCAAATGAGATTTGAATAAAGAAGATTTAAATAATGGAAAATTGAATATAGAATTCATATAGAGTAATAATAGGACTTGAATATAGAAATTCAAAGGGAGTTTGAATATATGAAATTCAATGGAATTGAAGTAGAATTGAATATAGAAATTCAAATGGGGTCCGAATATAGAAATTCAAATGGAATTCAAATATAGAATTTGAGTATAGAAAATATAAAGGAATTCAAATATAGGATTTGAATATAGAAAGTGAAATAGAATTTGAATATAGAGTTAAAAAGGAATTCAAATATAGGATTTGAATATATAGAATTTGAATAGAATTTGATATATAGAATTTGAATATAAATTTGAATATAAAATTTGAATATAAAATTTGAATAGAAATTGAATAGAATTAACTAAGTCGAAGAGGAATTAGTTAATCGAGTTTTGAGTTCTGAAATTGAACTTTGAAAGGTGAATTGGATTTGTAAATGGATATTCGAAATTGAATATAGAACTTAAATTTGAAATTTGGATTCAAATTAGTTAATAAGCAAGTTAAAATATATTTGAACATGTCATGTTCAAATATAAAAGTGAAATAGACTAAAGATTTAATTAACAAATTAATTAATGAATTGAGTTAAAACGACCAGGTATAGTTAAAATAGATTGGGCAGGTATAAATATACATGAGATAGGTATGGATAAGGCATGAAGGTATATAAATAGAATGCTCGACGAAAAGGTATGTATTTAATTCATATATGAGATTTTATGCGCCGTATCGGCTAGCCGCTTGGCTTTTTCTTTTTGATTGGTGAGGGCCATGGGAGGCTATTTGAAATATCCCGATGCTCCTAGTACAAAGGAGGTTATGGAGAATTTTTCCGAGAATTTAAGGAGTTAGATTTTTTTTAAGATAATTTGATAGTTAGAAATCATTGTATCGATATATATATAGAAGTTGATAAGGAAACGAACTTAGAAATAGAATAGTAAAATCAAAAAGGGAGACTAAGAATAAAATATAGTAAGAATAGAAAGAGCAAGCGTATATGTGTTTAAAAGTGAATAAGTAGTTGTATGGTATTGATTATTCGAGTAAGTAGTCATATCTGTTTTGACGTTATAAATGTTATTCAGTCAAGGTCTGAGAGGTAGTTATACCCCAACTTGATTGATTTTATTATTAACAAATAAATAGTAAGATTTCAGGCTCAAAGATCAATGTTGAATAAGAGTTAGTTGAATATAGTATTTGGGTTGTTGTAACGATGTTTTACACAACATCCGTTTTAACCCAAATAAGTGTAAGCTTGGAAATATAATAAAGAATATTTTCTAAGTATAGAAATAAACGAAATCGGAGAAGAGATAAGTAATTGGAATATTTTCCAATTATAAATAGCATATATTTTCTAAAGTTTAGAAAATAAAGGAAGGCGATATTCGGAAATGTTTTCCAAATAACATAAAAAGGCCAATATGGTTATTGAAAATATTTGGTTAACAAATATTGATAAAGAAATAGAGAAGTGATTTAACTAATGGAATATTTATTAAGGGCTCAGTGACATGTTCAAAAGGAAAATTTGTTTTTTTTTTTAAAAGAGCAAACTGTTTAAAAACTCCCAGGGAAAGACTGTTTGAATTAAAAACAAATTTAACAGAAATTTGTGAAAGCGAAAATTGAATTAAAGTAAAGCCAACAAAGTGGTAACTGAGATTGAATTAGAATGATATCAAGACAAATTGGATGGTGAGATTCAAACTTGAAGTGTAATGGGATAATCAAGTTAAGAGTTGGGGATCGAGAAGAAACTCGAGTTAAAATGATATTTGGCTCGGAAATAAGCGAATGGTGGTGTTGTGGATGAAAGCAGATTGGAATTTGATTGGAATGACCCTTGTATCCACTAAATTGATAATAGGTGGAAAGGATATAATGATATGCCGACAAAAAGGTACAAGTTTATATTTCATATGGTATGAGATTTTGATGAGCCGAATTGGCAAGCCGCTTGGTTGTTTCATTTTCTTTTGGGTTGGAGATGGCCAAGAGAGGCGAGTGGTGGTTTGACCTATTGACCAGTACAAAGGAGGTGCTGGCAAAAAATTTTGAAAAGTTAAGGTGTTAGAAAATTTTCAGGATTTTTGAAAATTTTCGTTTATAAGAATAAATTAATAATTTAATTGAAATTAAATTGGTTCAGTTGAAACTGAAGTTAAGAAGTGAACAAATAGGTTCTAACCAGTCGATAGGGTCGTTCTCTATCTTAGCAATTTCGAGGACGAAATTATTTTAAGTGGGGAAGATTGTAATGACCCGCATTGGCAGAGGTATTATAATTAATTTATTTAATTATATAAATGGTGGTTTAGAGAAATTAATGGTTGTGGGATTAAATAATGATGAATATTTAATTAAAATAATAAATTAAATAATATATTTAATTCTGAAATAATCAGAATTATCTGAAATGGCGATATGGTGTGAACTGGATCATCTGTGATATTTAATTCAGTTTAGAATTTGAATTAGAATAACGAATATATTTAATTAACGATGGTTGAACGTATAAATTATAATATAATTATAATCGAGCTTGAAACGGCGTTGCAGTTCGCTATTTGGCGATTTGAACTTCAACTGAATATACAGGATTCGTTTTAAGCCGGATTTCAGTGAAACAAAAAACGTGTGGAGCTGGTGGAGTATATCTTTCTTGTGGAAGAGAAAAATCGGGATTTCGTCGTGTATATTTTGATTCACGTCCAAATCAAATTTTAGAAAAGTCGCTGTGGAATTCCTTTATAATTTATAAAGGAATTTTTTATATTTTAAAAAGGAATTTCAATATAAATAGAATATCAGGTTGACCCAGATGGAAATATAAAGTTAGAAATTCATATAGGAATATTCTAGAGCTGTATGGTATTCCACTGTGAATATATACGATAATATTAATTTATTAGTATTTTATTTAATTATATTTAAATATATTTATATATTTAAATGGGTCATCCAGAGTTTTAAAAATAGCCACTTTTGCAAACGGAGTCGGAATTCGATGAAACTAATTTTGTTGGATCTACAATGTTAAATTTTTGCTAGATATCAAGTTTCGTGATTTTAGGGTCAGTATGTGGCCATACGGGATTTTAACGTGAAGAACAGTCGATATTTTGACCTTTAAAAATACGCTGTGTGAGCGAACGGAGTCGGAATTTGATGAAACCAATTTCATTGGGACCGTACTGTCAAACTATAGCTACCTATCCAGTTTGGTGATTTTTGAGTACCATATGCGGTCGCAGGGATTTTTAAAGTGCAGAGACGAATATATAATGATAAAGAAAAATATTTACAAATATCTTTGAAAATATCTAGATATTTTATTTGCCTATAAATAGCACCACTACACCTTCTAAACCTAATTTTATCAAACAAAATCCGCCGTCCTCATTTTTCTTTTACACAGCAAAAATATCGAGAGAAAATAAATCAAGAACAAATACAAAGAAAATCCTAAAATCTAAATATAGGTGTTTTTAGATTCCTGGTGATGAGCCCTTCGAGCGTATATGGGTCTTTTAATGATCGAACTTATTCTAGTTCGCTCTGATTTCAGACAGCGTCGGTTTGTATAGGTTAGGGTTCGGGTTTTTGTGATTTTGGGGTTGAAAGTTGAGAAATGAATGATGGATTCGGGTTCCTGGTTGAGATATGCACCTCGTGTGCTGATGCGGATGGTTTCGGCGACAATTGGTGTCGATCGATGTACAAGGAGGCGCGGAATCTACTGTTGAACGGAAATTGCAACTCCATCTCGAGCCGTCCTCCGTTGGTATGATGTTGAAGAGGACTCGAAGGAGAGTTGAACGTTGGTTTCGATGTTTGAAATAGTGGAGGAAGGTGGGAGCACGGATCGAAGGAAGGATGGGCAATGTCTGTTGAAGAAATTACTGGAGTCTGGAAGAAATGAGGAACGGAGGAGGGAGGTCTACTGTTCATAAAGGGTATGGGCCCAGTGAAAAAAGTTAAGGCCCATTTAAATCTTAAATTCAAGTTTTAATTTAACTTAAAATCGTATTAACTTGTAAAATCAATATCTTGCTCATACGAGGTCCGATTTACGAACCATAAGTTGCGTTGGAATCGTATGGACGAGGGCTACACACTGGGACTGACTGGAAGTCCATATGAGCTCGTTACAATTTATAGTGGAATAAATTGTCCAATCTGAATCAACGACAATTATCGTTATTAACGATGATAGTCCAAAGTGAGTAAATCTCACTAACTTTGAACAGTTTATAATTTCATGTTGTATTTTTAGAACTGTTAAATGTTGGTTTATTGATTTTGTGTTGACTGTTTGATTGAACAGCTAGTCAGTTAGTTGAATTTCTATATTGATTTTGTTTAACAGAATATATCATATGGAACTAAAAGTGATGTTGATTATATTGTGTAACATCTGTGGATGCAGGGAGACAGGTTGGAGGAATCCAACTGGATTCCTCAACATTTATTTTACTGTGATTCATATATTTTGATATATGATGTGATGTATAATCTGTTGTCGATTATATGTGTTTGGACGATACTGACCATCGTGATTTTATATGTTGAATACCATAACATAACAAAATGTTGATAAGGGAATATTTTCAAAGTGATATTTGAAATAAAATATTTATAAATGGAATATTTATAAATAAGAAATATTTTTAAATTAGAATATTTATAAATGGGAGATATTTAGAAAAAGGGAAAACGTTATAAAAAGGAAACTGTTATAAGAAGGAAATCATTTTAAAGTGGAGAACCGTTACTAAAAGTAAATCTATAAAATGAATAAATGTTGTTAAAAAGGGAATCATTATAAAGCGAATAAAGGAGTTAAATCGAATATGGTATTCGAAAGGAGTTAAATCGAATATGGTATTTGAAAGTAGTAAATCGAATTAGTTATTCGAAAGGGGTTAGTTGAGTCAAGCTAGTTGAATAGGGTTAATCGAATATTTGTTAATCAATTAGAGTTAACCAGTTAGAGTTAATCAATTAGAGTTAACCAGTTAGAGTTAAACCAGCTAGAGTTAATCAGTTAAAGTAAATCGAACTAGAGTTATTCAAATGGAGTTATCGAATATTAGTGATTTGAATAAAGAAAAAGGAGTTATCGAATATTAGTGATTCGAATAAAGCAAAAGGAGTTATCGAATATAGTTTTTTCAAATAGAAAGTAAGATGAGTTAATTGAATATAGTTTATTCAAATAGAAATAAAGGAGTTAATCGAATATATAGTTTATTCAAATAGAATTAAAAGAGCTATCGAATATAGTTTATTCGATAGGAGTTAAGTGAATAGAGTTAGAGTTAAATCAAAAGAATGAAGTGAATAGAATAAATTGAATAGAATTATCGAATATACCTTATCGAAGGAAAGAATTGTCGAATAGAAAAGATTTGAAAGAGAGTTACGTAAGGAAGTTTGTTAAAGAATTAGAAGGGTGAACTTTGTCTATATCAAGGTTAGAAACGTTGTTCTGTTAAGGTCTAAGAGGTAGTATTACCCCAACTTGATTGACTTCATTTTTAACTAAGGAATGGTTAAGGTTCGATAGTAAAGGATGGTTAAGTGAATTTAGTAATTAAAGGAAATGGTTTGAGTTGGCATCGCGATGGTTTGTTTAAACATCTGTCTAAGTCCAATGAAGAAGCTTTGGAAATGTTTTCCAAATAAGAAACCAGAAATGTTTTCTAATAAAGAAAGCAAGAAATGGAAATGTTTTCCATTGTTAATAACGTATATTTTCCTAATTTAGAAAATAAGAAATATTGAATATAGGGAAACAAGAGATTGGTAAATTAATGAAATGAAGAGATAAATGTTGAATGATGTTTGATCGATATAAATTTCCATTTGGAAAAAATATCGTTGTTTGCATACCTGTTTTTCTCCGATAGTTAAATCACAGAATATCGAGTTTTGACCATTTTAACGTTGTTAATATGGAGAGACCGGTTGGATTATTATCCAAAGAACCACTCTGCATTGGCATAGGCGTTGCGAATCATATATGCCAAAGAAAATTGAAGACGGAGTTATGCAAGGGCTATCCTGTTTACGGAATAGTGCCTTCGGTTCATCCTGTTCCTGGATGACTTGTATGGACGGATGTCTGACAGAGTATTTCCAGATGATCACGTATATTGATTTCTCCAACCGTACCAAGAGTGGAAGCGGAGAAGGAAACTTCTTTTAGCTAACACATAATGTATGGTTGAGGACGTCAATCGGTGATTTGATGGATTTGACGATGTGGCGTTCAAAGTGAATCTGGTGTGATGATAAAGCGTAGCTTCTAGCCTCACATCTGGTAAATGACAGAAATCGGGCAGGCAGCATGGCTAAGTCGGTCGCACCGAAGTACGGTGTATAATCACCTGATCTAGAGTTTCATTTACTTCTAAAAATCTATTGTTGATGCTGTCCCATTCGGGAAACGGTTGTTGATCCCAACCGTTGGTGATATACATTCGATACAATCAACTGAAATGAGCGGTCGGTCATGTGTGGCCGGGTTGCAAGATGTTCTTGTTGAACCCAGTGTATTCCTCTCTAGAGGTACACTAGCGAAATGTGGTTCCATACCTTGTCATAGTTGGAAATCCATTACCCAATACGTGCTTGCGATTTTGATTGTATACTATATATGTAGAACGTGAGATGAAAGCGTTTCTGCTAGATGATTATTATATATTGTGGTTGATAGACATTATTATAATATCAAAAGGTTTTTGATACAAAGATAAATTTGGATTCTCATAAGGGAAAAACCCGTTCCGTTATACGGCGTGGTCATATGAGATATCAATTACTTGTTCGAACTGTTTTAACTGTTTTACTCATAACAGTCCCATGACTGACCCAGAGTTTATTTGTTTGTTTCCATAAACTCTTGGGTGCTTAAATTTGTACGGGCAGTCAAGTAGTCGGGATTTACAGATATACTGGAAGAGCTTGGAGCAGGAGGCTTCAGGATCATATAGTTATAGTTATTTCCGCTGTGTTGTAAGTGCTGTACTTTGATAATGATATGTATATTCAAGTACAGATTTGTATTTCAAAGTTATGTTATGAAATATATTTATTCGTTCCGCTGTGAGATTCGTGTTACTATGATATTGTGTTCTTCTTCTTCTATTCTAAGTTTCTATCTTATCTTTCCTCACCCTCTAATTTCTTTCATTAATGACCGGTATTTTTCGATGTTTGGTTAGTCATCATTGAGTTTATGGCGATAACCAAAGTCGACAAAATCCCGAGTCATTACAGCTAGGAGCTTCACGAGAGAACCTGGAGTCAAGACGTAATCCCATATTTTCCTGTATTGATTTATTTCCGTTGTGTGTGTGTTGTATTGATCTAATGTGCATTATGATGTTGTAAACACACACTCACACACACACACAAACACACACAGAGTCTACTCTTTGTGTAAAGAGTTTGATATATTATATTTTTTCTATTCCACTGTGAGGTTCTACTTCTATTCTGATTCTGTGTTGTTGGTCTTCTTATTCTATTCTAACATTTCTTTCAATCTACTTTTTACCCTCTAAATTCTTTCTATTAACCATCCGAGGTTTTTAATACTTAAGTTTTGGCAAGTAATACAGAATTATGTATTATTGTCGAAATTCGAGTGTCAAATTTCTCTTGCGGGTCTTTAGAAATGAACGCTCAACAATATGAATTTGATTTTGAAGAAACCTTCTCATCAATTGTTAAACCAAGCACTATCACGATTGTTTATTCAATAGCACTACATAACAATTGAAAAACAATAACTAGATGTCAATAATGATTTCCTAAATGGTGACTTAAAGGAAGAGGTATATACGAGTCAAGCACAAGGATATCAGAATGATAAAGAGTTTGTGTGCAAGTTAAACAATGCAATCTATGGACTTAACAAGCTTCAGGAGTTTGCTTTGATAAACTGAAACCTACTTTAACCAAGTTAAAGTTTCACTTTATCAAATCAGACCATTCCTTATTAAGATCAGTGATTCTACAATCATATATGTCATAATATATGTTGTTGATCTTATCGTTATAAGAAACAATGAAATTGAAATAAGGAACTCATTCTGTTTTAGATAAACAATTCTCAATTAAGGACCTTGGAGAAATCAATATAGAAGCCAGGACACCCCCACGTCCGTTAATATCACTCATAATAGAATGCATTAAGTTTCGTGAAGCAAAATAGGTAAACAGTACTGAAATTCACAAGACAGATATAAAATAAGCACCGAAAAATTTTCAACTTCTTTATTAAAATTAGAACATAGTCTTAAGCAAGTTATTTAAAAACTAGTTATATCCAAACCAAGTATCTCAAATCAGCTTATAAAACATCCCATAAAATAAAATATCAGAGTACATAAAATCATATCTCTCATTATAAACCATACTAGAGTAGAGAGCAAGTCAAAACGATACATCTCAAAAAATCCAAGTCCAAGCTGTAAGAGAAAGTCTTAGCCATTGTTGAGTGCTTCCACTCGGAGAACCTAGGGGAAAGGAAGAAAGAGGAGAAAACAAAGGGTCCAACAAAAAGTCTGGAGAGTTCCAAGGATTTCCAAATGCGCATAAAAAAGAAATGCTAAGACAGGTAAATAAGACTGGATGAGAAATACAGTATCCATATAAGGTAACAGATAAACTAAACAGAACAACGGGATAAACAAGAATAACAGGAATAAACTACGATTGAGTATTGCTTTACACTTATATCCTGAAACAGGTATGTTTGCACCAATACTAATATAATAGGTTTAACAAGATTAGATATTAAACCTAATTACATATCAGCAGGATTAGCAGATTTAAAAAGCAGGATTAGGCATACCCTAATTACATAACAGGATTAGATGTTAACCTAATTACATAATAGCAGGATTAGGTGTACCCTAATTACTACCCATGCGATCATCTCCCTTCTACGTAAATACCTTGTGTTTGCCCCGACAGTAGGGTGTATCACTCAATAACCCAAAAACTTATATAACACAGACCTATTTACTGGTGTTACATCGGCTTATCTTCCCTTTCGGACTCATGCACGCTCAGGACTCTACGGGAACGCACCCGTACCCACCTTTCCCATGTGAACCTCTTACTATCAAGGTCAGTAAAGCGTGCCCTGGCCCATACCTAGTGCGAATCCCCCTCTAACAAAATACCAACAGGGATACAGACTAATATGTCAAAGAACAGATTGATAGAAGTCAAACCCTTTAAATTTGTGCCCCCCAAATTACTAGGATTTAAGAGTTCCCAAAACTCGATACCACAACAAAACAAGGGACCTCTTAGCTTATTAACCTAGAAGGTTTAGGTTTACTAGTAAGCATGGTTGTAATATTACATGTCATTATGTGTGTACAACCCTTCCCCAAAACACCTTCCCAGATGTATGTATAACACAGTGATTCAGTTTATTAGCTTACAGCTGGTACTTACAATATACTAATATGTCATTTACTTCATGTCTGTATTAAGTCAAACCTAACATGTTTAGACATATGCATTTTATTAATCCTATTATGTCCCAAATTATAGCATGTATAGATTTATGCATATTATCCATTTTTAACCATTTACAGCAAGTATATGCACATTACCCCTTTTTATCCATTTACAGCAAGTCTAAACATGTGCATATTATCCCTTCCCCAAATTATAGTTAAACAGTCTTCAGTTTAACAACATGCTTAAATTCCTTTTATGCCATTCATTATTACCCCAATTATGTGCAAATTTTAATAGGATATAGCCAAAACTTCCAAAAGCCTCGGCTTAGCATAAATAAAAAGGGAAAACAGAGGAAGGAGAAAAAATCAAATCACATAGGCATATAGGCAAGACTGGAAATAAACTAAACCAGTAGAAACAGGGAAAAGGAAGGTAGATACGTATAAATTGTTATTTATCCAATAGTAAAGGCATATGTTTTAATTATAACAATGACATAGGTGATTTAACAGTGTAAAACATGTATAGAAATTATCTTATAAACACTGTATATCCTAGCCTAAATTTATTTAACTGTCATGTTATAGTCTAAGAAATCAAATTTGAAAATGGCAGGGAACTCACACTGGGTCTTGGTGAAGAATAGATTAAATCTCTTATATATATATATATATATATATATGCCGTAGATAATTCCAATCCAGTCCATTTTTGTTGTTTGTCTCTATAGATCTAGGCTTCAGCAGCATTCCCCCATTGTATACATATATTTAGGATAGATTTACAGGGGTAGAAGGTATGAATAAATGGTGTAAATCGCAATGGGAGAAGCCACCTATTTATAGATTCACAGAGTCAACCTCAGCCTTTAGATTTTAGGGTTTTTATCTTGGTCATACATGTAGCACTGAGTCAGCACGAACCTATCCACAAAACTATCCATATTCAAAGTTTAGAATCTTCCCTGGATCTGGGTGGATCGAAATACGGACCCTATGGGTCAACCCATGGGTCGACCCAGCCATGTTTGAATCAACCCATGTCGGAAGTGGGTCAACCCACAACGGTTCGGTTTCCCGCTCATTCTCCCGCTTATATCATTTGGAAATTCTAGAATTATATTTATATTATATTTATATATATGCCCCTTATATGTATACAATTCTAATGCCCATAACTTCGTCAGACGTTGTCTGTTTTACGCAAACTTGGGGTTTATCCAAACTGTAATTCTGAGACCAATGCAACGGTAATGCTATTTTTACTTAATTCTAAATATTTAATTAATTATTTCTCATTTTATTATCTTTAAATATGGTAATAGTGTATTAAATTTTAGGGTGTTACATTCTCCCCTTGTGACGATCCCAAAATCCGTGTGACGGTATTAAGGATAATCATTGGAATATAACACATCAATCATCATAGCATAGTACAGAATAGCAAAAACAATAAATAGAATAATTTTACATAGATATGACAGCGGATTCATAACATGTGACAACATCAGAATAGCACTACGTAGGATATAACTTAGTAAATAAAAGGGAAATGATCAGTCACCATCGCCAGAGGCGGAATATATACATGCAGTGAGACATAATAAGGGTATCAATCTACATCGACAAAGGCGGTACATATACATACGATAAGAAGTACTGGAAGTAAAACAGTCTGCATCGCCCGTGGCGGAATCATAATATAAATACAATAATGGCGGAAAATGTCAAAGTCATCTCAGTGAAGTCAGCCTCGCCATGAGCCAAAACGCACTCCATACTACAGTGCTGAGCCAAAACAACCTGTCACCTGTGAACTAGGCTGCCCGTGTGAAAATAAGGGCACCCGCGTTTGCAAAGTGAAACAAACAACGAGTCAGTCATAGGGACTGGTATGAGAAATCTATTTAACAGTTTAAACAACAATAATAAGCAAATCATAGGACCATGCCACTTTCGCGGAACGAGTTTACTCCAGTGATTGCTGGTGCATTTAAAACAAAGCAAATTCTTTGAAAACAACGCAATGCTTTTAAAAAGAATGAAGCCACTATAAGACTCAAGTCCCGTCATACAATGCAACGCAAGCCGGAGGATAGAGTTTTACCTTATAATGGCCAAATATGCTTAATACGTGTAAAGCAAAATCATTTGATATTATTACTAGTGCATATATGTTTCAAAAATGAATAGCATCATAAATATCAATCATAGGTGGCATAGCTACCATATACTATGTCGCCATACTAGTTCTACAATCAAATCCGTTATTTCGTATTGGAAATTGGATTTCCGTCATGAGTCAAGGCAAGGAGCAAGCTCCTCTCCGCTTCGAGACATTCTAGCAAATGCCTCAGGACTACACACTCTGGGTAACCCCTGGATCCTCCAAGGCCGGTCCTCTCTTACGTTTGAGGATTAGTTATTCCTGAACACACGTTTCCCGGTCCTTACAGACCTATAATCGAGGCGCCTCGCATTCCAACAACCACATAGGTGAAAAGTAGATATATATGTCAGGGCTGGTAGGTCACTGACATCACCATAGCTAGAAAGAAACGTCATGCACTCCTTGGGTCCTTATCCCGTTTTTAACTCATACCGAGGTGTGAGGCTCGCGAATCCACGCTATACACAAAGCCAGGCTATGTAGGGCATGCTTTGATCATCAAACACAAGACTTTGCTTTGCAACAGAAGCCTTGATCACAACATCTTGGCATGCCACATAGGCAATCCACTCCATGCGACTGATTCCTATCGATATATAACCTCTGAGCTCGTACGTCTTAGAGAAGGGCGTTAAGCAAAAGAATAAATTCTCCGCCGCCAAACAGATTTATATTTAATAGAGATCAATCAGTATAGAACAAAATCCAATGTCAGACACACAGTCCATTTACAAGTCCGTTCTGGGTCTGAACGAAACCGGAGGCGTCAATTCCTCGTATATCCGTACAATCGACACATACGTTCAGATGGCTACTAATTCCGTTCCTTCACGGTAGCTACTCCAATCAGGAACTTCAGCAGCGCCCATCCAACCGATACGAAGATCGTCGGTCTTGAATCGTCTTTGTATTTTCCAATTCGAATCGTTCGATCAATTATTTGAAATGAGGGTTAGCTCGGCCTTTTAAAATAATTCACGTAATTAGAATTCAAATCAATTCTTTCCATGGTAACATTATTCGACATTCATATTTCAGTTCTTTAGTGTTATTTTTGTGTCAAACACATACAACCATCAAATATCAAACAGATCAAGCCAAATTGGTTTATTTCCAATCTATGTTGCTTATAATATTTTATAACGATTTTTCGCCATTTTTATTTATTTAAAAATGGCCATATTCAATTAAACGACGTTTCAGGTCGTGCCGTGGCACTGGCGATGTTTTTCCCCTAATTTGTTTTACACATATCGGAAAATCTAACCATTGGATTTCTACAAAGTCTATATCAGTGGGAAGATATTCCCTAAGCGAACCCAATGGTTCCAGTTTCGTGAAAATCCGACGGTCGGATCTTCCACACTAGTCGTTTGAAGTTATGGTTTCAAAATTCGAACTGCAGCGTCGTTATTCGATTTAATTTATTTATATTTATATTTACATATAAATATAAATGATTCTGGCACTGTTTTTCTTCAGATTTGAAGTAAACATTCCAGACAATCCAACCATTGGATTTTTACAAGGTTGGTGCCGTTGGAAAGATATTTCCAAGGCGAACCCAGCGGTTGCGGTTTCGGGAAAATCCGATGGTCGGATTTCTCGTACTAATCGATTCAAATTACGATTCCAAAACACGAACTGCACGGCTTCGATTCCTTTCAGTTCTATTTATATATATATAAATATAGTTCATTCTTTTATTTCAAATATAGTTCATTCATTTATTTTGACATCGTTCATTCATTTATTTCAACATCGTTCATTCATTTATTTCAACATCGTTTTCACTTCAAATATTTCAACATCGTTTTCAGTTCAAATATTTCACTAACGCCTTAATATTTCGAAAAATTTCGCCATAACCTCCTTTGTACGGGAAGGGTTTGGAAATTTATTGGGCCGTGTTAGGTACCCAATAAATCCTATAAAGCATCCACATAATTATAGTGATATATTCTGGTGTTTACAGGGGAGCGTGTATAGATAATAACTCCAGAGAATAAATTCTCGGCACCCTGTCAAGCCCGAGGGAGCGTGTATTTTTAATTACTCCAGAGGATAAATCCTCGTCACCTCGTCCCATGTGGGAATAAATAGTCCATGTGCCATATCTAATGACTAGAGAGACGTGATTATTGTCAACTCCAGACCCGTGTGGGGTTTTTATTAATCTGGCAATTTATCGTTATATTTTATATAGTCCATATCAGTCATCAGTTCAACCTGTAGTATATAATCATCGCCATACAAGCCTCTCGCTCGTATGGTAAATCTTTCACCTCGTCACACAAGCTCCAATTGCTTATATGGAATATGTTGAAGTATGTCTATCGTCAAGGAGTATGCCATGTAGTGTAGTTCAAAATTAATTGTTACTATCCTATGGCGATGTTTATTATTTCACACAGAATAACCAGCACTCCGCATCCAATGGCATTCACAGGAGTTGATATAAAAATAAAATTGCGCAGCCAACTCATCAAGGCTTACCTATTTGTCGGGCATGCAAATAATTTCTTTACTCTACAGCTAATCCATTTTCCTGTACGACACATGTATATATATGCAGAACAAAGCTAATAATAACATTTCTAACGAACTAATATTTATTTCGACACGTGTGTATTTTTATCAAAGCGTATACATGATAAAAGAAATATTTTTATCATCAAAAATATTTATTCAACACGTGAATGTTTTTAACACTTCATATTCACAATAAAAATGTAGTTTTTATTGTCTATTCATTTTATTTTAAAATACGATAACATTCAACACATGAATTTCAATTCAACGAATGAATTTCAATTCAACACATGAATATTCTCCATAGTTTGTATATATATAAAAATGTGATTTTTATCATTAAATCTATTTGTTTAAAATTCGAATAATATTCAACACATGAATTTCAACTCGACGAACGAATTTCAATTCAACACATGAATATTCTCTATAGTTGTATATATATAAAAATGTGATTTTTATCGTTAAAGCTATTTGTTTAAAATTCGAATAATATTCAACACATGAATTTCAACTCAACGAATGAATTTCAATTCAACACATGAATATTCTCTATAGTTTGTATATATATATAAATGTGATTTTTATCGCTAAATCTATTTGTTTAAAATTCGAATAATATTCTACACATGAATTTCCACTCAACGAATGAATTTCAATTCAACAAATGAATATTGGTTTCAACATATGTAATTAATTTCAACAAATGAAAATCATTCTAACACATGAATATTTCAGAAAATTTCGACAGCATAACGGCAGGGTAGTTAAAACCGGGACCGTCCCTAGTACGGCTCCTCGCTTAAAACCTCGTGGTTTTTGACAATGGGGATCATGCATCTAGTTCGCACGCAGGCGGCATGTTTTATTTTCATTTCCACAACCCTATTCTAATTTGTTTTAACCACAAGAGGGTATTTCTCAACCACAAAGGTATATTTCAACCACAAAAGTATATTTCAACCACAATATCAACCACAAACAATTATTTCCAACCATTCGTCATACCATATAATATCACGCCAATCACAAGCAATAAATATCGTCCATGGTCTGTGGACGAGGGGAGTATATATATATATATATATTATTTCTATAATTCACTTGCATTTCATCACAATTCAAAGCATATATGTTTCATACAACGCTTGTATAAATTATACATCGCTAATATAACTTATACAACACATGTACATGAGGTATACAATGCGTATATAATTTACACTTCGCTTATATAATTTATACAACACGATTCCATTCACACAATTTATTTTAGATTCCTCACATTGGTTTTTGTAGTGCTAAAAATCGTAGGAAGATCAGAAAAATCCGCGGTTCTGCTAGATGATAGAGAGCCTCCCTGCGGTCCCGATGTTTCCTGTTTCATTGAATTTCGTTAACACACTAAAAAGACATGATTTTTCAAAGTTTTGCAACACTTAAAAGTGTTATTTTCAATTTAAAATTTTCAAAGCAGATGTTTTTTGCAAACCTTCAAAACTAGGTTTTTGATTCTCGAACAATCCGTGCTGTTTCGTCTCGATCAGACCATGCGACTTCGAAAAGCTATGAACAGGCTTCCTATCGACGGTGGTGGCAGCGAACTCGGTGGCTCCAGCGACGATCGGCGGCGGCAGAAAGATGTGAACTTCCTCGATGAAATTCGACGTCGATCGGTGATGATTTCTGACGAGGCTGGGTTTGATTTGAAGAGGGGAGGAAGGCGATCGAAATTGTCAACTGGAGGCAGCGGCGAAATTGACTGTGGCAGCGGCGAACTCGGTGCAAAGGTTTGAACGATTATCGTCGTTCGTTTCTGAGGTTTGACCGATTATTTGAGATGAGAGAGAAAACGGTAGATATTTTCTAATATATTATATTTTTAAATTCCTATAATATCCTTTCTAGCCAACGTACACCAATTTCAACCCAACGACTGTCGCCCCTAGCTAAATACCCCCATTCCGGACACAATGGGATATGTTTCGTTATCCAATTCGACTGTTACAGTCGGTTATTTTTCAAATTAAAGTATAAAACATTTTATATTCAATTTGAACGTACATTTCAATTTGCCAGGGCCACAAACTGAATCGAAAAATTCTAGGAAAATAAATCTATCTTTGTTTTGACGATACGGTCCCAACAAAACCAGTTTCGTCGAATTCTGAGCTCATATGCAAAATGTCCCTTTCCAGGTCGACCCATTTTAACAGAAATTGACCAATTACATTTTCCTTTGCCCTGCTCACATACTAGCTTCAAAAATTATCAAATTTGAAACCTAGCAATAGTTTTACATCCCGGATCGAACAAAAGTGGTTTCGTCAAATTCCGAGGTCGTATGCAAAATATCTATTTTCAAGGGCTATATATGCTATATAGCTACCTTTCTGAAAATTCATTTGGCCATAACTTTTGATTCCCATTATGAAACTTCGATTTTTCAGATTCGTTAGAAAGATATTCATAAAAAGATTTAAGTATTTTCAGTTTCACTAAAATCTGTTATATTTTCCACCAGGTACAGTCAGACAAAGTTTGTATTCAAATTCTCAAACTGCCTCACTATTCCCAATTCATTATTTTATTGAAATATGCTATTTCAATTATTCAAATTCTTTGACAATAACCAATTTTAAAAATTTTAAATTGGTTCACATTTTCCGGGTTATTACAATCTCCCCCACTTAAAACTTTTTGTCCTCGAAAAGGAAATAACAGCAAAGTAGGAAACAAAATGTAAATGCAAAGTATTGTAAAGGTACCTTGCACCGGAGTTAGTCAGAGATGTCCACTCTGCATTTGGGGTAGGCTTGTTTAATGCTTTCCTCAGTCTCCCAAGTACAGTATCTAGGATCACTACTCCACTGCACTTTAACTAAATGAATCTTTTTGCTCCTTAGCTCTCTAGTTTCTTTGCCAACGATCTTTAATGGCTCTCTTCTGACTGCTAATTCTGGAGTTATGTCTATATCCTGTTGCGCTGCTTCTTCTACAACAAGATCCGGATCATGCACATGTTTTCTGAGTTGAGACACGTGGAACATGTCATGTACACCAGGCAACCAATCAGGTAATGAAACCCTATATGCCAGTGTTCCAATCCGTTTGAGTATAGGAAAGGGACCAATAAATCTCGGTGCCAACTTCCCAGTTTTTCCAAATCTGATTACTCCTCGCATCGGAGAAACTCTTAAATAAACATAATCGCCAACGGCAAATGATAAATCTCTTCTTCTCGCATCAGCATAACTTTTCTGTCGGCTTTGTGCGGTTTTCAATCGCTTCTTAATGAAATCGACTTTATCTGATGCTTCTCGAATCATATCGGGCCCTAACACAAGTCTGCTGCCAGGTTCTACCCAACATGTGGGAGATCTGCACGGTCTACCGTATAATGCTTCAAATGGAGACATTCCCAAACTCGCTTGATAGCTATTGTTATAAGAGAATTCGGCTAAATGTAAGTGATCTTCCCATGAGCCTCCAAAATCAATAAAGCAAGCCCACAGAAAATCTTCTAAAATTCTATTCGCCCGCTCAGTTTGGCCGTCTATCTGAGGGTGATAAGCGGTGCTTAGATTCAATTTGGTTCCCAATTCTGTCTGGAATGCTTCCCGGAATTTGCTAGTAAATAGGGGATCTTTATCACTGACTATATTGAGCGGCACTCCATGCAGTTTAACTATTTCTTTGAAGTAAATCTGTGCTAAACTTTGAGCCGTTCTGTTGGATCGGATAGGTATAAAATGAGCAGTCTTCGTGAAGCGATCTACGATCAACCATATACTGTCGTTTCCTTTCCTAGTTCTAGGCAAGCCATCAATGAAGTCCATCGAAATTTGCTCCCAATTCCATCCTGGAATTTCTAATGGTTGTAATAATCCAGCTTATTTCTGCTGATCGCTCTTAACTAGCTGACAAGTGGAGCATCTGCTAACATATAATAAAATATCCCTTTTCAAAGATCTCCATCAGAATGTGCACTTGATGTCATTGTACATTTTGCTCACCCCTGGATGGATGCTTAGTTTGGACTTATGACACTCATCAAGTATTTCTCTTCGAAGCTCTGGAAGATTTGGGATGCAAATTCTGCCCTTTAATCTAAGAACTCCATTGTCATCGAGTCAGAAACTTGTGGATTCACCCCCCTTGACTCTCTGATTGATTCTCTGAATAAATTCATCGTCTTTCTGAAGGTTCGAAATCTTGTCTATTAATGAAGACGTGATGATAAAACTGGCGATGATTTCATTCTTTCCAGATTTCTGAGTAGCGGCCGCTGAAATGCTGGACTTTGGCTGATCTGCTGAAGCTTTGCGCTTATTTCCAGCTTGGCTTTTGGCGTGGTCTTGGTTGGAGTGTCTTTCATCCATATCTTCATAATTGCAGACCATTTCTACTAATTCTGAGAATGAGAGTTTGATGTTGCTCATGGCTCTGTCGTGGTACTTGCGTCGTAGCCCAAATATAAACCTCTTGTTCTTATCTTTGTTGGTCATAATAAGCTCTGGAGCATAGCGCGACAACTGAGTGAATTTATTGAGGTAATCTTGGATAGAGAGATCTCCCTGCTGGAGATTAGCAAACTGCTCTCGCATCCTCTCTTAGGCCTGCTCAGGTACAAACTTCTCGTTGAACATGGTCTTGAATTGCTCCCAGGTCCTAATAGTACCTGCCACATCTTCTGAGGTGATGGCATCCCACCACAACTCTGCTTCATCCTGTAAGAGCCAAATACCTAGTCGTGCTTTGTTGTTGGTCCCCAAACCCATGACTTCAAAAATCTTTTCCACAGGTCTTCAACCAAGCAATAGCCTCTGTCACTGTACCAAGGCCAGAAAAGGGTTTTCCCCCCAGGTTCCTATACCTCTTCGCTACTCTGTCTAGCTCAAAGTCCTGGGGTGCTGGTGGCTGTATAATAGGGCCCTCCTCAACTACGGGGATATTCCCCCATCCTCCTGCTATGCCTTCCCGGCCTCCACAGCCACCTCTGGCTGCTGCTGCTCGTGTAGCCATCAGAGAGAGTACTGTATAAGCAAGAAAAGAGTCAAGCTCGGAGAATTGATAACTTTCATAAATGATAAAGCATGGGAACATAAGGAAAGGTAATGATGTACTGATCAAATTGTTTTGCTAATCTGCTTAGCTCATTCTAGGACATCGCTAATCCTATCTCTAATGAGCTACCCACCTTAGAACACTACTGATTCTATTTTGACGAGGTGTTTAATGTGTTAGACTCCGGAACTAAGGTTAACCAAAGCTCTGATACCAACTGTGACGATCCCAAAATCCGTGTGACGGTATTAAGGATAACCATTGGAATATAACACATCAATCATCATAGCAGAGTACAGAATAGCAAAAACAATAAATAGAATAATTTTACATAGATATGACAGCGGATTCATAACACGTGACAACATCAGAATAGCACAACGTAGGATATAACTTAGTAAATAAAAGGGAAATGATCAGTCACCATCGCCAGAGGCGGAATATATACATGCAGTGAGACATAATAACGGTATCAGTCTACATCACCGAAGGCGGTACATATACATACGATAAGAAGTACTGGAAGTAAAACAGTCTGCATCACCCGTGGCGGAATCATAATATAAATACAATAATGGCAGAAAATGTCAAAGTCATCTCAGTGAAGTCAGCCTCGCCATGTGCCAAAACGAACTCCATACTACAGTGCTGAGCCAAAACAACCTATCACCTGTGAACTAGGTTGCCCGTGTGAAAATATGGGCACCCACGTTTGCAAAGTGAAACAAACAACGAGTCAGTCATGGGGACTGGTATGAGAAATCTATTTAACAGTTTAAACAACAGTAATAAGCAAATCATAGGACCACGCCACTTTCGCGGAACGGGTTTACTCCAGTGATTGCTGGTGCATTTAGAACAAAGTAAATTCTTTGAAAACAACGCAATGCTTTTAAAAAGAATGAAGCCACTGTAAGACTCAAGTCCCATCATACAATGCAACGCAAGTCGGAGGATAGAGTTTTACTTTATAATGGCCAAATATGCTTAATACGTGTAAAGCAAAATCATTTGATATTATTACTAGTGCATATATGTTTCAAAAACGAATAGCATCATAAATATCAATCATAGGTGGCATAGCAACCATATACTATGTCGCCATACTAGTTCTACAATCAAATCCGTTATTTCGTATTGGAAATTGGATTTCCATCATGAGTCGAGGCAAGGGGCAAGCTCCTCTCCGCTTCGAGACATTCTAGCAAATGCCTCAGGACTACACACTCTGGGTAACCCCTGGATCCTCCAAGACCGGTCCTCTCTTACGTTTGAGGATTAGTTATTCTTGAACACACGTTTCCCGGTCCTTACAGACCTATAATCGAGGCGCCTCGCATTCCAACAACCACATAGGTGAAAAGTAGATATATATGTCAGGGCTGGTAGGTCACTGACATCACCATAGCTAGAAAGAAACGTCATGCACTCCTTGGGTCCTTATCCCGTTTTTAACTCATACCGAGGTGTGAGGCTCGCGAATCCACGGTATACACAAAGCCAGGCTATGTAGGTCGTGCTTTGATCATCAAACACATGACTTTGTTTTGCAACAGAAGCCTTGATCACAGCATCTTGGCATGCCACATAGGCAATCCACTCCATGCGACTGATTCCTATCGATATATAACCTCTGAGCTCGTACGTCTCATAGAAGGGCGTTAAGCAAAAGAATAAATTCTCCGTCGCCAAACAGATATATATTTAACAGAGATCAATCAATATAGAACAAAATCCAATGTCAGACACACAGTCCATCTACAAGTCCGTTCTGGGACTGAACGAAACCGGAGGCGTCAATTCCTCGTATATCCGTACAATCGACACATACTTTCAGTTGGCTACTACTTCCGTTCCTTCACGGTAGCTACTCCAATTAGGAACTTCAACAGCGCCCATCCAACCGATACAAAGATCGTCGGTCTTGAATCGTCTTTGTATTTTCCAATTCGAATCGTTCGATCAATTATTTGAAATGAGGGTTAGCTCGGCCTTTTCAAATAATTCACGTAATTAGAATTCAAATCAATTCTTTCCATGGTTATATTATTCGACATTCATATTTCAGTTCTTTGGTGTTATTTTCGTGTCAAACACATACAACCATCAAATATCAAACAGATCAAGCCAAATTGGTTTATTTCCAATCTATGTTGCTTATAATATTTTATAACGATTTTTCGCCATTTTTATTTATTTAAAAATGGCCATATTCAATTAAACGACGTTTCAGGTCGTGCCGTGGCACTGGCGCTGTTTTTCAACTAATTTGTTTTACACATATCGGAAAATCTAACCGTTGGATTTCTACAAAGTCTATATCACTGGGAAGATATTCCCTAAGCGAACCCAACGGTTCCAGTTTCGTGGAAATCCGATGGTCAGATCTTCCACACTAGTCGTTTGAAGTTACGGTTTCAAAATTCGAACTGCAGCGTCGTTATTCGATTTAATTTATTTATATTTATATTTATATATAAATATAAATGATTCTAGCGCTATTTTTCTTCAGATTTGAACTAAACATTCCAGACAATCCAACCGTTGGATTTTTACAAGGTTGGTGCCGTTGGAAAGATATTTCCAAGGCGAACCCAGCGGTTGCGGTTTCGGGAAAATCCGATGGTCGGATTTCTCGTACTAATCGATTCAAATTACGATTCCAAAACACGAACTGCACGGCTTCGATTCCTTTCAATTCTATTTATATTTATATATATAAATATAGTTCATTCTTTTATTTCAAATATAGTTCATTCATTTATTTCGACATCGTTCATTCATTTATTTCAACATCGTTCATTCATTTATTTCAACATCGTTCATTCATTTATTTCAACATTGTTTTCACTTCAAATATTTCAACATCGTTTTCACTTCAAATATTTCACTAACGCCTTAATATTTCGAAAAATTTCGCCATAACCTCCTTTGTATGGGAAGGGGTTTGGAAATTTATTGGGCCGTGTTAGGTACCCAATAAATCCCATAAAGCATCCACATATTTATAGTGATATATTCTGGTGTTTACAGGGAGCGTTTATAGATAATAACTCCAGAGAATAAATTCTCGTCACCCTGTTAAGCCTGAGGGAGCGTGTATTTTTAATCACTCCAGAGGATAAATCCTCGTCACCTCGTCCCGTGTGGGAATAAATAGTCCATGTGCCATATCTAATTACTAGAGAGACGTGATTATTGTCAACTCCAGACCCGTGTGGGGTTTTTTTTATTAATCTGGCAATTTATCGTTATATTTTATATAGTCCATATCAGTCATCAGTTCAACCTGTAGTATATAATAATCGCCATACAAGCTTCTCGCTCGTATGGTAAATCTTCCACCTCGTCACACAAGCTCCAATTGCTTATATGGAATATGATGAAGTATGTCTATCGTCAAGGAGTATGCCATGTAGTGTAGTTCAAAATTAATTGTTACTATCCTATGGCGATGTTTATTATTTCACACAGAATAACCAGCACTCCGCATCCAATGGCATTCACAGGAGTTGATACAAAAATAAAATTGCACAGCCAACTCATCAAGGCTTACCTATTTGTCGGGCACGCAAATAATTTCTTTACTCTACAGCTAATCCATTTTCCTGTACGACACATGTATATATATGCAGAACAAAGCTAATAATAACATTTCTAACGAACTAATATTTATTTCGACACGTGTGTATTTTTATCAAAGCGTATACATGATAAAAGAAATATTTTTATCATCAAAAATATTTATTCAACACGTGAATGTTTTTAACACTTCATATTCACAATAAAAATGTAGTTTTTATTGTCTATTCATTTTATTTTAAAATACGATAACATTCAACACATGAATTTCAATTCAACGAATGAATTTCAATTCAACACATGAATATTCTCCATAGTTTGTATATATATAAAAATGTGATTTTTATCGTTAAATCTATTTGTTTAAAATTCGAATAATATTCAACACATGAATTTCAACTCGACGAACGAATTTCAATTCAACACATGAATATTCTCTATAGTTGTATATATATAAAAATGTGATTTTTATCGTTAAAGCTATTTGTTTAAAATTCGAATAATATTCAACACATGAATTTCAACTCAACGAATGAATTTCAATTCAACACATGAATATTCTCTATAGTTTGTATATATATATATATATAAAAATGTGATTTTTATCGCCAAATCTATTTGTTTAAAATTCGAATAATATTCAACACATGAATTTCAACTCAATGAATGAATTTCAATTCAACAAATGAATATTGGTTTCAACATATGTAATTAATTTCAACAAATGAAAATCATTCTAACACATGAATATTTCAGAAAATTTCGACAGCATAATGGCAGGGTAGTTAAAACCGAGACCGTCCCTAGTACGGCTCCTCGCTCTACCTTAAAACCTGGCGGTTTTTGACAATGGGATCATGCATCTAGTTCACACGCAGGCGGCATGTTTATTTTCATTTCCACAACCCTATTCTAATTTGTTTTAACCACAAGAGGGTATTTCTCAACCACAAAGGTATATTTCAACCACAAAGGTATATTTCAACCACAATATCAACCACAAACAATTATTTCCAACCATTTGTCATACCATATAATATCACGCCAATCACAAGAAATAAATATCATCCATGGTTTGTGGACGAGGGCAGTATATATATATATATTATTTCTATAATTCACTTACATTTCATCACAATTCAAAGCATATATGTTTCATACAACGCTTGTATAAATTATACATCGCTAATATAACTTATACAACACATGTACATGAGGTATACATTGCGTATATAATTTACACTTCACTTATATAATTTATACAACACGATTCCATTCACACAATTTAGTTTATATTCCTCACATTGGTTTTTGTAGTGCTAAAAATCGTAGGAAGATCAGAAAATTCCGCGGCTTCTGCTAGATGGTAGAGAGCCTCCCTGCGGTCCCGATGTTTCCTGTTTCATTGAATTTCGTTAACACAATAAAAAGATATGATTTTTCAAAGTTTTGCAACACTTAAAAGTGTTATTTTCAATTTAAAATTTTCAAAGCAGATGTTTCTTACAAACCTTCAAAACAAGGTTTTTGATTCTCGAACAATCCGTGCTGTTTCGTCTCGATCAGACCATACGATTTCGAAGAGCTACGAACAGGCTTCCTATCGACGGTGGTGGCAGCGAACTCGGTGGCTCCAGCGACGATCAGCGGCGGCGGAAAGATGTGAACTTCCTCGACGAAATTCGACGTCGATCGGTGATGATTTCTGACGAGGCTGGGTTTGATTTGAAGAGGGGAGGAAGGCGATTGGAATTGTCAACTGGAGGCGGCGGCGAAATTGACTGTGGCTGCGGCGAACTCGGTGGAAAGGTTTGAACGATTATCGTCGTTCGTTTCTGAGGTTTGACCGATTATTTGAGATGAGAGAGAAAATGGTAGATATTTTCTAATATATTATATTTTTAAATTCCTATAATATCCTTTCTAGCCAACGTACATCAATTTCAACCCAACGACTGTCGCCCCTAGCTAAATACCCCCATTCCGGACACAATGGGATATGTTTCGTTGGCCAATTCGACTGTTACAGTCGGTTATTTTTCAAATTAAAGTATAAAACATTTTATATTCAATTTGAACGTACATTTCAATTTGCCAGGGCCACAAACTGAATCGAAAAATTCCAGAAAAATAAATCTAGCTTTGTTTTGACGATACGGTCCCAACAAAACCAGTTTCGTCGAATTCTGAGCTCATATGCAAAATGTCCCTTTTCAGGTCGACCCATTTTAACAGAAATTGACCAATTACATTTTCCTTTGCCCTGCTCACATACTAGCTTCAAAAATTATGAAATTTGAAACCTAGCAATAGTTTTACATCCCGGATCCAACAAAAGTGGTTTCGTCAAATTCCGAGGTCGTATGCAAAATATCTATTTTCAAGGGCTATATATGCTATATAGCGACCTTTCTGAAAATTCATTTGGCCATAACTTTTGATTCCCATTATGAAACTTTGATTTTTTAGATTCGTTAGAAAGGTATTCATAAACAGATTTAAATATTTTCAGTTTCACTAAAATCTGTTATATTTTCCACCCGGTACAGTCAAACAAAGTTTGTATTCAAATTCTCAAACTGCCTCACTATTCCCAATTCATTATTTTATTGAAATATGCTATTTCAATTATTCAAATTCTTTGACAATAACCAATTTTAAAAAATTTAAATTGGTTCACATTTTCCGGGTTATTACAATCTCCCCCACTTAAAACTTTTCGTCCTCGAAAAGGAAATAACAGCAAAGTAGGAAACAAAATGTAAATGCAAAGTATTGTAAAGGTACCTTGCACCGGAGTTAGTCAGAGATGTCCACTCTGCATTTGGGGTAGGCTTGTTTAATGCTTTCCTCAGTCTCCCAAGTACAGTCTCTAGGATCACTACTCCACTGCACTTTAACTAAATGAATCTTTTTGCTCCTTAGCTCTCTAGTTTCTTTGCCAACGATCTTTAATGGCTCTCTTCTGACTGCTAATTCTGGAGTTATGTCTATATCCTGTTGCGCTGCTTCTTCTACAACAAGATCCGGATCATGCACATGTTTTCTGAGTTGAGACACGTGGAACACGTCTTGTACACCAGGCAACCAATCAGGTAATGAAACCCTATATGCCAGAGTTCCAATCCGTTCGAGTATAGGAAAGGGACCAATAAATCTCGGTGCCAACTTCCCAGTTTTGCCAAATCTGATTACTCCTCGCATCGGAGAAACTCTTAAATAAACATAATCGCCAACGGCAAATGATAAGTCTCTTTTTCTCGAATCAGCATAACTTTTCTGTCGGCTTTGTGCGGTTTTCAATCGCTTCTTAATGAAATCGACTTTATCTGATGCTTCTCGAATCATATCGGGCCCTAACACAAGTCTGTTGCCAGGTTCTACCCAACATGCGGGAGATCTGCACGGTCTACCGTATAATGCTTCAAATGGAGACATTCCCAAACTCGCTTGATAGCTATTGTAATTAGAGAATTTGGCTAAATGTAAGTGATCTTCCCATGAGCCTCCAAAATCAATAACGCAAGCCCGCAGTAAATCTTCTAAAATTCTATTCACCCGCTTAGTTTGGCCGTCTGTCTGAGGGTGATAAGCGGTGCTTAGATTCAATTTGGTTCCCAATTCCATCTGGAATGCTTCCCGGAATTTGCTTGTAAATAGGGGATCTCTATCACTGACTATATTGAGCGGCACTCCATGCAGTTTAACTATTTCTTTGAAGTAAATCTGTGCTAAACTTTGAGCCGTTCTGTTGGATCGGACAGGTATAAAATGAGCAGTCTTCGTGAAGCGATCTACGATCACCCATATACTGTCGTTTCCTTTCCTAGTTCTAGGCAAGACATCAATGAAGTCCATCGAAATTTGCTCCCACTTCCATCCTGGAATTTCTAATGGTTGTAATAATCCAGCTAATTTCTGTTGATCGCTCTTAACTAGCTGACAAGTGGAGCATCTGCTAACATATAATAAAATATCCCTTTTCAAAGATCTCCATCAGAATGTGCACTTGATGTCATTGTACATTTTGCTCACCCCTGGATGGATGCTTAGTTTGGACTTATGACACTCATCAAGTATTTCTCTTCGAAGCTCTGGAAGATTTGGGATGCAAATTCTGCCCTTTAATCTAAGAACTCCATTGTCATCGAGTCGGAAACTTGTGGATTCACCCCCCTTGACTCTCTGATTGATTCTCTGAATAAATTCATCGTCTTTCTGAAGGTTCGAAATCTTGTCTATTAATGAAGACGTGATGATAAAACTGGCGATGATTTCATTCTTTCCAGATTTCTGAGTAGCGGCCGCTGAAATGCTGGACTTTGGCTGATTTGCTGAAGCTTTGCGCTTATTTCCAGCTTGGCTTTTGGCGCGGTCTTGGTTGGAGTGTCTTTCATCCATATATTCATAATTGCAGGCCGTTTCTACTAATTATGAGAATGAGAGTTTGATGTTGCTCATGGCTCTGTCATGGTACTTGCGTCGTAGCCCAAATATAAACCTCTTGTTCTTAGCTTTGTTGGTCATAATAATCTCTGGAGCATAGCGCTACAACTGAGTGAATTTATTGAGGTAATCTTGGATAGAGAGATCTCCCTGTTGGAGATTAGCAAACTGCTCTCGCATCCTCTCTTAGGCCTGCTCAGGTACAAACTTCTCATTGAACATGGTCTTGAATTGCTCTTAGGTCCTAACAGTACCTGCCACATCTTCTGAGGTGATGGCATCCCACCACAACTCTGCTTCTTCCTGTAAGAGCCAAATACCTAGTCGTGCTTTGTTGTTGGTCCCCAAACCCATGACTTCAAAAATCTTTTCCACAGGTCTTCAACCAAGCCATAGCCTCTGTCACTGTAACAAGGCCAGAAAAGGGTTTTCCCCCCAGGTTCCTATACCTCTTCGCTACTCTGTCTAGCTCAAAGTCCTGGGGTGCTGGTGGCTGTATAATAGGGCCCTCCTCAACTACGGGGATATTCCCCCGTCCTCCTGCTATGCCTTCTCGGCCTCCACGGCCACCTCTGGCTGCTGGTGCTCGTGTAGCCATCAGAGAGAGTACTGTATAAGCAAGAAAAGAGTCAAGCTCGGAGAATTGATAACTTTCATAAATGATAAAGCATGGGAACATAAGGAAAGGTAATGATGTACTGATCAAATTGTTTTGCTAATCTGCTTAGCTCATTCTAGGACATCGCTAATCCTATCTCTAATGAGCTACCCGCCATAGAACACTACTGATTCTATTTTGACGAGGTGTTTAATGTGTTAGACTCCGGAACTAAGGTTAACCAAAGCTCTGGTACCAACTGTGACGATCCCAAAATCCGTGTGACGGTATTAAGGATAATCATTGGAATATAACACATCAATCATCATAGCAGAGTACAGAATAGCAAAAACAATAAATAGAATAATTTTACATAGATATGACAGCGGATTCATAACATGTGACAACATCAGAATAGCACAACGTACGATATAACTTAGTAAATAAAAGGGAAATGATCAGTCACCATCGCCAGAGGCGGAATATATACATGCAGTGAGACATAATAACGGTATCAGTCTACATCGCCGAAGGCGGTACATATACATACGATAAGAAGTACTGGAAGTAAAACAGTCTGCATCGCCCATGGCGGAATCATAATATAAATACAATAATGGCGGAAAATGTCAAAGTCATCTCAGTGAAGTCAGCCTCGCCATGAGCCAAAACGCACTCCATACTACAGTGCTGAGCCAAAACAACCTGTCACCTGTGAACTAGGCTGCCCGTGTGAAAATAAAGGCACCCACGTTTGCAAAGTGAAACAAACAACGAGTCAGTCATGGGGACTGGTATGAGAAATCTATTTAACAGTTTAAACAACAGTAATAAGCAAATCATAGGACCACGCCACTTTCGCGGAATGGGTTTACTCCAGTGATTGCGGGTGCATTTAAAACAAAGTAAATTCTTTGAAAACAATGCAATGCTTTTAAAAAGAATGAAGCCACTATAAGACTCAAGTCCCATCATACAATGCAACGCAAGCCGGAGGATAGAGTTTTACCTTATAATGGCCAAATATGCTTAATACGTGTAAAGCAAAATCAGTTGATATTATTACTAGTGCATATATGTTTCAAAAACGAATAGCATCATAAATATCAATCATAGGTGGCATAGCTACCATATACTATGTCACCATACTAGTTCTACAATCAAATCCGTTATTTCGTATTGGAAATTGGATTTTCGTCATGAGTCGAGGCAAGGGGCAAGCTCCTCTCCGCTTCGAGACATTCTAGCAAATGCCTCAGGACTACACACTCTGGGTAACCCCTGGATCCTCCAAGGCCGGTCCTCTCTTACGTTTGAGGATTAGTTATTCCTGAACACACGTTTCCCGGTCCTTACAGACCTATAATCGAGGCGCCTCGCATTCCAACAACCACATAGGTGAAAAGTAGATATATATGTCAGGGCTGGTAGGTCACTGACATCACCATAGCTAGAAAGAAACGTCATGCATTCCTTGGGTCCTTATCCCGTTTTTAACTCATACCGAGGTGTGAGGCTCGCGAATCCACGCTATACACAAAGCCAGGCTATGTAGGCCGTGCATTGATCATCAAACACAAGACTTTGCTTTGCAACAGAAGCCTTGATCACAACATCTTGGCATGCCATATAGGCAATCCACTCCATACGACTGATTCCTATCGATATATAACCTCTGAGCTCGTACGTCTCAGAGAAGGGCGTTAAGCAAAAGAATAAATTCTCCGCCGCCAAACAGATATATATTTAACAGAGATCAATCAGTATAGAACAAAATCCAATGTCAGACACACAATCCATTTACAAGTCCGTTCTGGGTCTGAACGAAACCGGAGGCGTCAATTCCTCGTATATCCGTACAATCGACACATACGTTCAGACGGCTACTACTTCCGTTCCTTCACGGTAGCTACTCCAATCAGGAACTTCAGCAGCGCCCATCCAACTGATACGAAGATCGTCGGTCTTGAATCGTCTTTGTATTTTCCAATTTGAATCGTTCGATCAATTATTTGAAATGAGGGTTAGCTCGGCCTTTTAAAATAATTCACGTAATTAGAATTCAAATCAATTCTTTCCATGGTTATATTATTCGACATTCATATTTCAGTTCTTTAGTGTTATTTTCGTGTCAAACACATACAACCATCAAATATCAAACAGATTAAGCCAAATTGGTTTATTTCCAATCTATGTTGCTTGTAATATTTTATAACGTTTTTTCGCCATTTTTATTTATTTAAAAATGGCCATATTCAATTAAACGACGTTTCAGGTCGTGCCGTGGCACTGGCGCTGCTTTTCCCTTATTTTTTTTACACATATCTGAAAATCTAACCGTTGGATTTCTACAAAGTCTATATCAATGGGAAGATATTCCCAAAGCGAACCCAATGGTTCCAGTTTCGTGAAAATCCGACGGTCGGATCTTCCACACTAGTCGTTTGAAGTTACAGTTTCAAAATTCGAACTGCAGCGTTGTTATTCGATTTAATTATATTTATATCTATATATAAATATAAACGATTCTGGCACTGTTGTTCTTCAGATTTGAATTAAACATTCCAGACAATCCAACCGTTGGATTTTTACAAGGTTGGTGCCGTTGGAAAGATATTTCCAAGGCGAACCCAGCGGTTGCGGTTTCGGGAAAAATCCGATGGTCGGATTTCTCGTACTAATCGATTCAAATTACGATTCCAAAACACGAACTGCACGGCTTCGATTCCTTTCAATTCTATTTATATTTATATATATAAATATAGTTCATTCTTTTATTTCAAATATAGTTCATTCATTTATTTCGACATCGTTCATTCATTTATTTCAACATCGTTCATTCATTTATTTCAACATCGTTCATTCATTTATTTCAACATCGTTTTCACTTCAAATATTTCAACATCGTTTTCACTTCAAATATTTCACTAACGCCTTAATATTTCGAAAATTTTCGCCATAACCTCCTTTGTACGGGAAGGGGTTTAGAAATTTATTGGGCCGTGTTAGGTACCCAATAAATCCTATAAAGCATTCACATATTTATAGTGATATATTCTGGTGTTTACAGGGGAGCGTGAATAGATAATAACTCCAGAGAATAAATTCTAGTCACCCTGTCAAGCCTGAGGGAGTGTGTATTTTTAATTACCCCAGAGGATAAATCCTCGTCACCTCGTCCCGTGTGGGAATAAATAGTCCATGTGCCGTATCTAATGACTAGAGAGACGTGATTATTGTCAACTCCAGACCCGTGTGGGGTTTTTATTAATCTGGCAATTTATCGTTATATTTTATATAGTCCATATCAGTCATCGGTTCAACCTGTAGTATATAATCATCGCCATACAAGCCTCTAGCTCGTATGGTAAATCTTCCACCTCGTCACACAAGCTCCAATTGCTTATGTGGAATATGATGAAGTATGTCTATCGTCAAGGAGTATGCCATGTAGTGTAGTTCAAAATTAATTGTTACTATCCTATGGCGATGTTTATTATTTCACACAGAATAACCAGCACTCCGCATCCAATGGCATTCACAGGAGTTGATATAAAAATAAAATTGTGCAGCTAACTCATCAAGGCTTACCTATTTGTCGGGCACGCAAATAATTTCTTTACTCTACAGCTAATCCATCTTCCTGTTCAACACATGTACATAGATGCAGAACAAAGCTAATAATAACATTTCTAACGAACTAATATTTATTTCGACACGTGTGTATTTTTATCAAAGCGTATACATGATAAAAGAAATATTTTTATCATCAAAAATATTTATTCAACACGTGAATGTTTTTAACACTTCATATTCACAATAAAAATGTAGTTTTTATTGTCTATTCATTTTATTTTGAAATACGATAACATTCAACACATGAATTTCAATTCAACACATGAATATTCTCCATAGTTTGTATATATATAAAAATGTGATTTTTATCGTTAAATCTATTTGTTTAAAATTCAAATAATATTCAACACATGAATTTCAACTCGACGAACGAATTTCAATTCAACACATGAATATTCTCTATAGTTGTATATATATATAAATGTGATTTTTATCGTTAAAGCTATTTGTTTAAAATTCGAATAATATTCAACACATGAATTTCAACTCAACGAATGAATTTCAATTCAACACATGAATATTCTCTATAGTTTGTATATATATAAAAATGTGATTTTTATCGCTAAATCTATTTGTTTAAAATTCGAATAATATTCAACACATGAATTTCAACTCAACGAATGAATTTCAATTCAACACATGAATATTGGTTTCAACATATGTAATTAATTTCAACAAATGAAAATCATTCTAACACATGAATATTTCAGAAAATTTCGACAGCATAACGGCAGGGTAGTTAAAACCGGGACCGTCCCTAGTACGGCTCCTCGCTCTACCTTAAAGCCTCGTGGTTTTTGACAATGGGGATCATGCATCTAGTTCGCACGCAGGCGGCATGTTTTATTTTCATTTCCACAACCCTATTCTAATTTGTTTCAACCACAAGAGGGTATTTCTCAACCACAAAGGTATATTTCAACCACAAAGGTATATTTCAACCACAATATCAACCACAAACAATTATTTCCAACCATTTGTCATACCATATAATATCACGCCAATCACAAGCAATAAATATCGTCCATGGTCTGTGGACGAGGGGAGTATATATATATATATATATATATATATATATATTATTTCTATAATTCACTTGCATTTCATCACAATTCAAAGCATATATGTTTCATACAACGCTTGTATAAATTATACATCGCTAATATAACTTATACAACACATGTACATGAGGTATACAATGCGTATATAATTTACACTTCGCTTATATAATTTATACAACACGATTCCATTCACACAATTTAGTTTAAATACCTCACATTGGTTTTTGTGGTGCTAAAAATCGTAGGAAGATCAGAAAAATCCGCGGCTTCTGCTAAATGGTAGAGAGCCTCCCTATGGTCCCGATGTTTCCTGTTTCATCGAATTTCGTTAACACACTAAAATGATATGATTTTTCAAAGTTTTGCAACACTTAAAAGTGTTATTTTCAATTTAAAAATTTCAAAGCAGATGTTTTTTGCAAACCTTCAAAACTAGGTTTTTCATTCTCGAACAATCCGTGCTGTTTCGTCTCGATCAGACCATACGACGTCGAAGAGCTACGAACAGGCTTCCTATCGACGGTGGTGGCAGCGAACTCGGTGGCTCCAGCGACGATCGGCGGCGGCGGAAAGATGTGAACTTCCTCGACGAAACTCGACGTCGATCGGTGATGGTTTCTGACGAGGCTGGGTTTGTTTTGAAGAGGGGAGGAAGGCAATCAGAATTGTCAACTGGAGGCGGCGGCGAAATTGACTGTGGCGGCGGCGAACTCGGTGGAAAGGTTTGAACGATTATCGTCGTTCGTTTCTGAGGTTTGACCGATTATTTGAGATGAGAGAGAAAATGGTAGATATTTTCTAATATATTATATTTTTAAATTCCTATAATATCCTTTCTAGCCAACGTACACCAATTTCAACCCAACGACTGTCTCCCCTAGCTAAATACCCCCATTCCGGACACAATGGGATATGTTTCGTTGGCCAATTCGACTGTTACAGTCAGTTATTTTTCAAATTAAAGTATAAAACATTTTATATTCAATTTGAACGTACATTTCAATTTGCCAGGGCCACAAACTAAATCGAAAAATTCTAGAAAAATAAATCTAGCTTTGTTTTGACGATACGGTCCCAACAAAACCAGTTTCGTCGAATTCTGAGCTCATATGCAAAATGAGCCCTTTTCAGGTCGACCCATTTTAACAGAAATTGACCAATCACATTTTCCTTTGCCCCGCTCACATACTAGCTTCAAAAATTATGAAATTTGAAACCTAGCAATAGTTTGACATCCCAGATCCAACAAAAGCAGTTTCGTCGAATTCCGAGGTCGTATGCAAAATATCTATTTTCAAGGGCTATATATGCTATATAGTGACCTTTCTGAAAATTCATTTGGCCATAACTTTTGATTCCCGTTATGAAACTTCGATTTTTCAGATTCGTTAGAAAGGTATTCATAAACAGATTTAAATATTTTTAGTTTCACTAAAATCTGTTATATTTTCCACCCGGTACAGTCAGACAAAGTTTGTATTCAAATTCTCAAACTGCCTCACTATTCCCAATTCATTATTTTATGGAAATATGCTATTTTAATTATTCAAATTCTTTGACAATAACCAATTTTAAAAATTTTAAATTGGTTCACATTTTTCGGGTTATTACACCTCTACTTAAGGGATTTCGTCCCCGAAATTTCTAAGTTAAGAAGAATGTTATTATCCTAACAACCATCTACTCATCCATCATCCACATGCATCCATCGTCCTTAAGAATTTCTAATGCTTGTTTGAACATATGCAACGGTGTTATATGTCCCTACACTAATGTGAAAATCAGGCGATCGACTAATTCAGTTGACCTCCTTAATGCAATGTATGTTTGTGCCATGAATCCAAAATGTATGCATGTAATTCTAGTATAACATATAAAACTGTATATGTGTGCATAATCATTCATCAAAATGCAACACCCATATGATGATTTACCCATTCCCATCCATAGAAAATTGAAATGCACACATATTCATATGCAATATGTAAGTGATTGAATCGATCTATTTCCTAGTGTTTGTGTGTATATATGCATCCACGAGCAATAACTAGCAAATACTTGCATCCACTTGCAACCATCAATCATAACACGTCTCAAACACATGTTTCCAACCATTGGATTCTACCTTAGGATCGAAGGTTCGAACGATAGGACAAATATACTTGAAAGATAGAAGCAAATGATAAGTAAAGCTTGGAAAAAAGGTCCAGAATGTACTTTCAAAAAGAAAAGGATAAGAAGCGTGAATCCTATCTTCGGGTTCCCACGTCGCATCTTTGACTCTTCTCCCTATTGTATCTTTGCCAATCTGATTTCCTTGTTATGTAGCTTCTTGTTTTCCAATCCAAGGATATGAGTAGGAACTCTTCTCACAGATGCTTTCTTCTCAACTTCCACGCCTTCAAGTGTTCTCAGCTCTACTATCTCTGTCATATCATGGAGACATTTCCCCAAATGGGAAACGTGAAATACATCATGTATTCCCGCCAGTTTGTCCGGTAGCTTGATCTTATAGGCCATCTGACCTATCCTCTCCACTACAAAGAATGGCCCTACAAATCTTGGTGCCAACTTCCTTATTGAAGCGAACTACATTCCTTAGCGGTGATACTTTAATGAAGACCATATCTCTTACTTCGAACTCCAAATCGGTTCTCCTTTTGTCGGCATAAGGTTTCTGTCTGTCTTGAGCTGCTTTCATTCTTCGACGAATAAGATCAATCTTCTTGGAAGTATCTCGAATCATCTCAGGTCCAAGCAGAGTCCGTCCATATCTTCCCACCAACAAGTCAGCGATCTACAAGGTCGTCCATATAATGCATCGAATGGTGCCATGCCTATGCTTGACTGGTAACTGTTGCTGTAGGCGAACTTCACCAAAGGGAGATGCTCCTCCCAAGTCCCTCCAAAGTCTAGGATACACAGTCTTAGAAGATCCTAAGAACTCAATTCACCCTCTTAGCCTGTCCATCTGTCTGAGGGTGATATGCTGTGCTCAAACGTGGCTGTGTACCTAATGCCACTTGTAAGCTCTTCTAAAACTCACCAGTAAAGATGGGGTCGCGGCCGCTTACTATACTGGAAGGTATCCCATGAAGTCGGACTATCTCTCAAAGATATATTGATGCTAGTCAAGCCGCCGTCCTCTTACTCTTGAGAGGAATAAAATGAGCGCTCTTCATAAGTCTATCCACTATCACCTAGATGTTCGTATTTCCCTTCCTTGATCGGGGCAATCCATCGATGAAATCCATAGAGACGCTCTTTCACTTCCATTGTAGGACGTCTAAGGGTTGAAGCAATCTGCTTGGTTTCCTTTGTTCAGCCTTTACTCGCTGGCAAGTATGGCATCGATCTACAAATTCTGCCACATTCTTCTTCAAGCTAGTCCAAAAGAAAACTCTCTTAATGTCTCGATACATTTTGTCTCCTCCTGGATGGATAGTCATCCGATAATGATGGGCTTCCTAAAGCATTGCCTTAAGCAATTCCCCAATCTTGGGGACACATAGCCTTCCATCTCTTCTTAACTGCCCTTTATCGTCCATGGTATATCTAGCTAGGTGATTAGAAGTATCTCCTCAACCAAGCCTATATAAGATGTTTGAAATCATTTGGTCCTCCTGCTGCGTAGTTCCAATATGATCTAATAGAGTAGGTCGCACCTCCAATGATGCTAAAAATCCCAAAGTGAAAACTGTAGATGGCTTAAAATTGAAGGTCGAGATGTACTCCAAGTTCCTCCTTTCTATGAATAGAGGACTCAAAGTCATCCTTTGCTTACTCAATGCGTCCGCCACTACATTACCCTTGCCCGGGGTATAAGCTGTCTCGAAGTCGTAGGACGCTAGGAACTACATACATCGTTGCTGCTTTAGGTTGAGATCCTTTTGTTAGAACACATACTTGAGAGACTTATGATCTGTATATAGCTCAAATTTCTCTCCAAGTAGATAATGTTCCAAAGACTTCAATGCAAACACTATTGCAGCCAACTCTAGATCATGAGTAGGGTAGTTCTTCTCATGAACTCTCAATTGTCTACTACCATAGCATACTATCCTTCCCTCTTGCATAAGAACGACACCAAGCACTGTGCCACAAGCATCTGTGTAGATCGTGAACATCTTGCTTCCATCTTGGAATGTCAAAACTGGGGCTGTTGTCAGAGCTCATTCCAATCTCTGAAATGCATCCTCACAATCAATGTTCTACGTAAAAGTCAAGTTCTTCTTCGTCAATAGGTAAGAGTGGATGATACCCTTGTAAAGTCCTTGATAATTTTTCTATAATAGCCTTCCAACCCTAGAAAACTTCTCACCTCTGTCGCATTCTTTGGAGTCCTCCAATCTTGAACTGCGACGACTTTAGCGGGGTCCAATGTATCCCATCTTTGGAGGCCACATGCCCTAGGAACCTTACTTCCTTTCTCCAAAAGTGACACTTAGAGAATTTTGCCTTAAGCTGATGCGATATGAGAGTGCGTAGAACCTCTCCTAAGTGTAGGGCTTGGTCCTTCTTATTCTTTGAGAAGATCGGAATGTCATCCACAAAAACTACCACAAACTTGTTAAGAAACTCCCTAAACACCCTACTCATCAAGTCCACAGAATAGGCGGGTGCATTGGTTAGCCCAAAAGGCATAACTAGCCAGTCGAAGAAACCATATGGAGTTCTGAATGCAGTCTTATCAATGTTGTTCTCTGCCATTCTAACCTAATGAAACCCCATGGCCAAATCCATCAACAAGAAAATTGTGCGCCTACTAGCTGATCAAACAGGTCATCAATCCTCAGTAGCGGATGCCTATTCTTCTTAGTGAGCTTATTTAGCTCTCTATAATCCAAACATAGTCAAAGAGAGTCGTCTACCTTAGTTAAAAAGACAACTGGAGCTCCCCATTCTGAAATGCTTCGCCTAATAAAACCATTCTCGAATAGCTCCCTTACTTGCTTGCTGAGCTCCCTCTTTTCCCTGGGAGCCATGTGGCGCACTAGTAGAGTAAATGGCTTCTCATTCTCTACCAAGTAAGTTTAGAAGTCTATTTCACACCTTGGAGGTAGTCCCTTAATCTCCTCAAAAACATCTGGTGGTCTCTGACTATGGGTACATATTGCAAGTCATTAACAGAAGTATCAAATGATTCTAGGAAACAAAGCATCATTGACCCCTGTAGGTCGCAGGAAATTTCAAAAGTCCTACCATGACAAGTAAGAAGTCTAACTACTCTCTTTTCGCAAACTAGGATGACACCATATATGGCTAGCCAATCCATGCCTAGAATCAAACCATAGCCCGTAAAGGCCACACGTATGCATCGCATTCAAACTCGACGCTGAAGATAGAAATTCTCAAACCCCTACACACCATGGATAAATGAGTCGATCCTCCTATGGGGTTTGAAACCACTACAGGATCATAGACATACCAGTATTAAGATACAGACTATCTATTAAAGAACTGGATGTAAATGAATGTGAAGCGCTAGAATCAAACATGGTTCAAACAGGATAGTCAAAAATGGAAATCAAACCTTCAACTGTGACTTTCCTACATCGATCAGTTCCACTAGCCTCTAAAGCATGTACTTGTCCAGAAGTTCTGGCCCCTTGTCATTGGTTGTTAGGGAATTGCTTACTGAAGTGTCCCACTAGTCTACAATTAAAGCAGGTTCTCATTGTCTTTCTGCAGCCCTCAACAAAGTGACCCATATCTCCGCAACCATGACACTTGATATCTTTCTTAATCTGATCCTTGTCAGGCTTCCCACCTTTCTCTTTCTTTCGCTTTCCTTTCCTGGGCCATAATTTGTGTTTCTCACCCTTAGCCTGTGTCTCTTTAGTCTTACTGCCTTTCTTCTCATCCTTGCCGTCTTCGTGCATAAGAGCCATATCAACCAGCCTCTCAAACATCACCCCCATCGATATATAAGACAAAGCAAGTCCTTGGAGAGGTTGATTCAAACTTATCGCAAATCTAAGAGCCTTCTTGTCGGGCGTATTCTCCAAGTCCAGTCCAAATCCTACCAACTAATTGAATTTATTCACATAATCCTCAATCGACATGTCCCTTTGTTTCAAAGCCAAGAATCTTTCCATCTGTAATTTTTCTTCCGCCCGAAACAAAAACTTCATCTCGAATCTCTGTCTGAAATCATCCCAGGTAGCTACTGGTTGTCCCACTTGTGTTACTTCCCACCAGTAAGAAGCTTCCTTCTTTTGTTGCCATGCAGCAAACGGTTTCTTTCTTTTATCATCAATCTCAAAAAGACCAAACACGTTCTCCATTTCTCTTAGCCAATTCCGTGCTTCAACGAAGATCTTTGTACCACAGAACGAGTTTCCTCCCATAGCGAAGAAGTCTTTACATAACTTAAATAAGTTATCTACTCGTGGAGGTGGAGCAACAGTGGCTGTAGATGGGGGTGGGGCATCTCCTTGGCATCCGACATGTATCGTAGCCTCAAAATACCTATGGAACCATGTCGGTAATGGAATGCCCTCGGGAAGGTTGGATGCCCCAGACATGCTGAAAAGAAAGATTCAACAACAGATCGAGAGAATATTGAATATGGCTTGAGGGGATATGTTTTTCAAAAACCGATTTTTACCTAAAATACTTTTCTTTTCAAATCAATTTTTAAAACTTTTCTCTAATCTTGTAACCTTCAGCTCTGATATCAAATGTGACATCCCACGTCCGCTAATGTCACTCATAATAAAATGCATTAAGTTTTGTGAAGCGAAATAGGTAAACAGTACAAAAATTCATAAGATAAATATAAAATAAGCAGCGAAAATTTTCAACTTCATTATTAAAAATAAAACATAGCCTCAAGGACGTTACATCAAAACTAATTACATCCAAACCAAGTATCTCAAATCTGTCTCACAAAACTTCTCATAAAATAAAATATCAGAGTACATAAAATCATATCCCTCGTCATAAGACATAGTAGAGTAGAGAGCAAATCAGGATGGTACATCTCAAGAAATCCAAGTCCAAGCTGTAAGAGAAAGTCCTAGTCATTGTTGAGTGCTTCCACTCTAAGGACCTAGAGGGAAGGAAGAAAGAGGAAAAAACAATAGGGGCAGACAAAATTTTTGGCGAGTTCCAGTGATTTCCAAATGTGCATAAAACAGGAAAGCCAAGACAAGTAAGTATGACTAGATGAGAAATATAGTATCATATAAGGAAAAAGATAAACTAAACAGAACAGCAAGATATACAAGAATAAAGTACGATCGAGTAGTGCTTCACGTTTATATCCTAAAACAGGTATGTCTGCACCAATACTAGTATAACAGGTTCAACAGGATTAGGTATTTAGCCTAATCATATATCAATAGGATTAACAGTAGATTAAATGGTAGGATTAAACAGTAGGATTAGGTGTACCCTAATTACATAATATTTTAGGTGTTAACCTAATTACATAACAGGAGGATAAGGTATACCCTAATTACTACCCATGGCCACTATAAGAAAAACCGCATATAGCAGCGGCAGAATCTGCTTCTAATCCATCGCTAAACATGCCTTAGCGATGGATTTCCTACATAACGGTGTGGTCGGTAAAAAAACATGATGGTATCTATGTCAGATTTTGCGACCGAATTTAGCATAAGTTTTACGATATTTTTCCATCATTTTACTAATTATATAATAAAAATAAAATTTTATTTATTAAATTAATTTTAATTTATATACCGACTATTTACCGACGGATAAATGTTTTAAAATAAAATATTATTCACAAAAGGAGTTGGTAAACCATTACTAATTACCAAGGGGACAAAAAGTTTTGACAAAAAATATGGCTCTTTTGTTTGTTGGAGAACCCTTACAATTCAGCAGAGGATTAATGACGAAAATTAAATTGAGGTAAACTTAACCTCCTTTTTTGTTGGTAATCTGCCGCTATTCCCCTTCTGACCTGCATATATACATACATACATACATATATTATTATTATTATTATTATTATTTTTGAAAATTGGTAAAATTTATTTATGAACCAATCATATACTTTGTTTATATGCCTCGTCGTACATATTAACGCCATATATTAACCATACAAACGATATAACCATCACACCCATAGCAAAACAAAAATACAACTCACGCCATTACCCAGTGTCAATAAGATCAATACCCCACTGCCTCATTAAATCAGCTTTCTGTTGTGTATTAGCAAACGAACTGCCATTGTTCTTAACTAACCAAAACACATCCTTCTCAATAAATTTCAACCGAATTTCTTTAGCTATTCTCCTGTCACTGAAGATTCGACTATTCCTCTCAAGCCACACATGATAGATGGCACACGTGAAAACAGCACAAGCAAGATCAAGAGTCTGATCTTTGTCAACAAAGCTATTCAAAATTTTCTCAGCTTCATGTTCCAGAGATCCAACATCTTGAAGATTTAAACCCAATCTTCTCAATAACGACGCCCATATGAATTTAGAATACTCACATGCAAAAAACAAATGACCAACAGTTTCCTCCTGTGCAGCACATAACACACAATTTGATTCATCCATAACCCCAAATCTCGTAAGTCTTTCTTTAGTTGATAATCTATCCAAAACTGCTAAATAAGATATTAAAGCCATTCTTTTCGAATTCTTGGAATGCCAAATCAACTTAAAGCAAGGCTTACCCACTTGCCTATTTCTAACATGATCCCATGCCCTATGAAATGAAAAAGAACCCCCATTCATCCATTCATAGAAATCTTGATTGTTTTTGTTACTAAGAACAATAGAACTCACCTCATCATGAACTTCTCTCATAGCTGGATGGCGAATAGCATCAATCCTTCCATCAACTATTATTGAAGAAACCGGTTCACTATTCCCCCCAACATTATTAAGTCTCGAAAAACCCAAGATATCAACCAGACATTTAGAGTTGATACAAGGCTCAAACCAGATGAGAGTGTTGTCGCCATTAACAATGATTTTATTAAAAAGTTGCTTACCATGAGTGCGCAGTCTTAAAATCGATTTCCATGTACAAGAAGAATTGTTATCTATTCTCATGCACCAAAAGAATTTTCCTGTACAATATTTTGAATTCATCCATTTGCTCCATAGAGAAGATCCTTCCAAAAACATCCACATTAATTTAATAATAGAAGCTTTCTTCAAATCATTCAGTGATTTCATGCCAATGCCGCCTTCAGACTTAGGTAGACATAATGTATTCCAACTGACTTTATGAGATGATCCACTCCAAAAGAAATCTGAACACATCGAATGTAATTTCGAGATCACATGTTCTGGTAAATTGTATACAGACAGCCAATATAGAATTGTTGGATTGATAACTGATTGGATTAATTCTGCACGTCCAGCATAACTAAGATACATGGCATCCCAAGACTGAATTTTATCTTGAATTCGTTGAAGTAGAACTTGACATTCACTATAATGAATGTAATTTGCCGAGAGAGGAACACCCAAGTATCGAATAGGCAAATAATCAACTTGAAATCCCAGGATATCAGTAATAGCATGAGTATGCTTTGCACTCACACTAAAGTAAATTTTAGATTTAAGAACACTTACTGAAAGACCACAAAATTTCTTCATTTTATCAAAACAATCATTCAAGGCAATAGCACACTTCGATAGACTTTTCCCAAATATCATAAGGTCATCTGCGTACATAAGATGAGACACAATTGGATCGAAACTATACACTGGTAAGAATTTTTTCTCCTCGACAACCTCATTCATACAAAAGGAAAAAATTTTGAACTAGCATACATACATATATATATATATATATATATTGAACTAGCATCATTCAATTGTGAACATTAAAATAAATAACATATTAAAAAATGATAAATTAACCAATAATATTAATTTAAAACTAAAAAGAACATCCGTAATCACATACAATAAAAACCACAACGTCCATAATCCTTCATCAATTAACACACCAAACTGAATTATGAACAATAAAACTACTCAGTTGGTGCTAACATTATCCCAAATGCAAACACATATCATCCATAACCATACTAAAACAACATAACGCCATATTTACACTAAAATAAGTCTAACATATGTACCCTACCAGATTATGAAGATGACGACGACCAGGTCATGAGAAATTCAGGATTTTATCAATTAACGTGTTTACTTCCTCGTTGCTGTTACATTCCAAATTTTGTTTTTTTATTTCATCCTCCTGCACAAGTATCGACAAAATATAAATGCATTCATTTTTACATGAAAAAAAAGAAGTCATCATAAAGACTGAGTTACTTGCAAAATATTCAACAATTGTGCAAGCAACTCAGCAGCAAGCAACTCAGTTAATTAGCAAGTGCCTAAGGTAATCACCCATAAAATGGTACAAATCTATGCTAATTTCCTATGGCAATGAAAATATAACAAAGTTAATTAGCAAACTGCATGCAAACCCAAAGCAAAGGGAGGACTATGACTGAGGAACATGAGCAGGCCTCGGTACTCATCTAATCTAGATATATTTGCAACATAGTTTAGGAAAAATACATGCATAATACGTACAGTTAGTTAAAAGAATTATGGATTGTCAACAAAAGATTTTATGATGAATAAATGCTCAGTAACTTACCAAATTAAAACATAATGGTGCTATCTTAGTAACCTTACGTTAGAAGTTTCTTTTTAATGCACGAGGATAAATTCATGATACTTTGGCTCATTAATAATTTTCTAAATAACTATTATGCTAACATGAAACGTTTAACATTCACTACACCAGCCAATTTGGCACACCAGGATGCGGGCGTAAAATTGGGCTATAAGCCATATCAAATTTGACAGTGCTCAAATCAGTATCAAACTAAGTTTTGCGATCTGCATCACCCCAAACACCCTTAATCTGACTGTCCATCAACGAAGTCCCGGATTAGTTCATTTGATGCGGCTTTGGACCGTATGAAATTCGTATCAAATCCCCCCTCTCCCTTTCCGTACCTATACATAGGCACGATCGAGTTTTGCCATATCAAAACTTTCGGCCGAATAATCCCTCTTTTTATTTTGCAATGGCGACCAACGAATACCCAAATTAGGGTTTTGGTACTCGACCGACTTCCTTTGTCAATAATCGATCCACTGCAGTCCATGAGTTATCATCATCTCATGATGCCTTCAGCTAACCGGCGAAGCCTCAGTCCACTGCTGTCCATCCTTCTCGTCGCATCTGGAGGTGAGTACTAGATCACCGTTAAATTTAAATATGAATTGGGTTTAATTTGGGTTTAATTTGAATTCGAATTGGGTTTAAATTAGGTTTAATATGCTGCTATTGTGTTTAGATTGGGTATTATCCCCAGTATTATAGTGCGGCAGTGTATTTGCTATCATTTACTTGTGCTGTATTTGTCTACCTTGAATTCAGACACTTTTGATTGTGTTGCCCTGCTCATTTGTGTGTATTATTGCACCATGTACACTGAACCTTATAACTGATCTGAAGTGCATGTGTATGATTTGATTTGAGAACTAAAGCATACTAGTTCTATTGACTGAGCTGCATGTATCTGGCAATTGATATTGGGAAATTTGTGTGATTGAGTAGAAAAGTCGGTGATGGATGCATGAATGAAAATAGAATGGCATTTATAGGTTGAGATTTAGTCAATTTTTTTGGTGTGTCATGTGTGTCACACTGCGTGTGAGTAACGGCGTAAAACTGTTTTTCCACTTATGACTTGCTACATTGAACCAAGTTGCTTTGTGCTCATGTAATAAATCATTTTTATTAGTCAACTTACGTGCAAAAATAGAAGCTGGCTATTAATATTGTAACAACCCGTATTTTCAATAACCTGTAATAATGAAAATTGAGGCAGAATTGAATTATAAAATGTGAATCAAGGGAAACGGGCTATGCCATTGCGTTCGTCTCGGAAAAATACGCGAAATAGAGTCCGAGTTTTCGAAAATCGGAGTCCGTATGACCCAGTTAAGGCCCATTGAAGTTTGCAGAAAATTTCTAAGTAAAAACAGATTTAAATTTGAAATTAAAAACATGGGCTAGGGCAAACTGGGCAGGCGGGAAAAATTCCCGCCCAGGACCCCATGTCGACAGGCCTGTCGACAGGGGTCTAGGCATGTCGACTGCCCTGTCGACAGCCCTGTCGACTGCCCTGTCGACAGCCCTGTCGACAGGGGGTGCACGGGCTGCTTAGCCTGGTGCACCATTTCTGATTGGGGTTGGGTCTTGTGGCCTGTTTCTAGAGAGTTCCGAGATCTGATGGCCCTAATTCAACCTAGGGTTAATCCTATGGTCTAAATCACTAACCTAATCTATAAATAAGACCCTAACCTACCCTAAATCATTCATTATTCATCCTAGCAACTAAACTATGCCAAAATCAAAACTCTCATTGCCTCCACCCTCTTCATACAATTCCTAAATTAATTCCTAAGTGATTTTCCATGCATACAAGCATATTTAGGCTTGTATGATCCTCCTTAGCTTGCATTAAAGGCTTGTTCTTCTATTGGCAACATAAAGGAGGAGTCTTGATCAAGTTTGCTTGCATTTGGGGGCTTTAATTAGTTGCATAAGGGGCTTCTTGCATTTGTTATACTCATTTGAGGCCGCATAAACATTGTAAGCCCTCTTACCCTCATTTTAGAAACTCTAAAGTTAATGCGTGACGAATGTTGGGGTTTATGTATGATTATTGAGTTGTGCATGTTTATGCAAGGGTACTAAGCCATGATTTGCAAATCTATTGAGTTATGCATGTATACTAAGCCATGATTTGCAAGATTAATAAATTATGCATGTTTATGCAAGTTTGCTAAGCCATGATTTGTATGTTTATTGAGTTATGCATGTTTATGCAAGTTTGCTAAGCCATGATTTGTATGTTTGTTGAGTTATGCATATTTATGCAAGTTTAAAATGACAAGTTGTGCATGTTTTGACAAGTTGTGCATGTTTATGCAAGTTAAAATGACAAGTTGTGCATGTTTGACAAGTTATGCATGATTATGGTAATATGCAAGTTCACTATGCTAAGTTATGCAAGTTTAACATGTTATGCATGTTTATGGTAATACGCAAGTTCACTATGCTAAGTTGTGCAAGCCTAACATGTTGTGCATGATTGTTGTGCAAGTTTGTCATGTATGTTGTGCCAAGTTCCCTATTCCTATCCTTTATGCATTATTACGAATATGTAAGCGATAGAATGACGGTGGGGGTTTTGGGTAAACTTAAAATACATGAAAACATAAGATTGGGAATTTACCTATTAAGTTAGGTCTACCCCTTGGGAATTTACCTATTAAGTTAGGTCTACCCAAGTAATTGTTTACTTGTAATTATGTTTTGAAATAAAGTGGACATGACACTTAGAAAACATAAGTGTGGCCAACTCGAGGTTGGGTTGAGTTTGTAGCGTAATTCTACCCGGAACCGACCGGCTTAACTAGTGGCTACAAACAATAGGACCCAATGTGAGAAGTTGGTCATGGGGTGCCAAGACCCGAGGTTAGACCAAGATTGTGGTGTAAAGCTACCCGGACCCGCCCGGCCTAACTAGTAACCACAACAAGGTCTAATGTGAGAGGTTAAGGTGCATTAAATTAATTAATGCCTCATGATTAGGGTTAAGTCAGGGTCCACTAATACTTAACCAATTTGGGGATTCGAGGATTAGATGGGGTTAAGTAGTTACACTTAACTAATTTAATCCAGGATTAGTGAGGGGTTAAAACCACACTTAACCCTCTTAGAAACCCTAGCAACGTGGTCTGTTCCAGCAGTAATCCCAGTTTGGTATCATTCACAACCCTAGAGGCTAGGCTAGGGCGGGGCACGATTACTGGACTGATGTAAGCGACCAAAGCGACGGCTGAGTGGTACAGCGGTGCGGGTCCGGCGGGCTACGGACGTGCACGTAGTCCGATGTTGGACAAACTCGAGGCACGGGTACCAGTAGGCTTGGACTGTGCATTATTGCTTAGGTGTCTGGGGTTGACACCTTAGGGCTTGATACACCCGAAGGTGGACCCAGCACAGTCTGACTACATCCATGTGGGCCGTATGGACACCAACACTTGACGTGTTAGGTTTATAGGGAGCCGATCGACTAGACCGTGGGGCTGGACCTTATACTAAGGTCACTTCATGTTATTGGGCCAAAGCTTGGGCCAAGGGATCAATACCTGTTATGTTGGGTTGCTAGTACACCGTGGTGCAAAACTTAACCTTGTTTATGCGATGACACCTCTACCTATCTTGTAGTTACTTTACCATGCCAGTATGTTGTTATCTATGATCATCCCAGTTTATATCATGATGTTAACTTTATTAGTTTATAGACTGATCGTAGCAGGGCTTACTCAGTCTTTTTGACTGACCTGTTTTCTTTCGCCTCTTTTCTTCCGTTTCCCCCCCCCCCCCAGGTTCTCAGGGAGGGAATACAGGAGCCTAGCTTGGAGCTTAGCTGATTTCTTGGATAGCTCATGTATGCTTTGGACTTGAGCTCTCTATGGTTTTTCCACTTTGGGGATAGCTACTATTATGTTTTCTTTTTCAGTTTCAGATGATGTTATTTCATGTACTAGACTTGTTTATTTGGGAAATTAACATTTTGTTGTACCAGACTTGTTTTTGAAATGGTTTAAAAATCTTCCGCTGTTTTATTTACTTACTCTGTTTATTTACATATATATATATGTCATGTCCTGCCTTGCTATATCATTATGCATGTTTACCAATAATGCCCCTCCAAAGCTAGTGCATTCCTTTGCGAGTGACCCTAGTGGAGGCGGGGTGTTACATTTGGTATCAGAGCATATGGTTTACGAGAAGGGATAAAAAAAAGGGTTTTAAAACTTTTGAAAAACTATTTTCAAAACCAAGTATAAAGTATTTTCCAAAGAAAAGTCTAGTTGTTTAAAAGGCTATTCCCCAAAAGCCATTAGCACTATCCTTTGACTCCTCGTTTGAACTCTTTTCTTTTCGTTTCCAGCATGTCTGATAATCTCATCTTGCCCGGAGGAGTAACGATACTCGATTGGTTTCGTCGGTACTTGGAAGTCACGGCACCGGTCCCGGGTGTCCCTAATGTTGTCCCCCCAGTCGAGGCCGCTGTTCCTCCTCCTCCTCCCGTAGCTGATGTTCCTCTTCCCCCTCAGCCTCCACAAGCGGATTTCGCGGAAACTTGCAAGAACTTTAAGAGGATGGGTGGCAAGAATTTTAATGGAACAGAGACTTTTGTAGAAGCAGGGAATTGGTTGAAAGAGACCGAAGATCTTTTAGCCACCTTTGATATAGGTGACCGCAGGAAGGTTTTATTAGCAGTATGGTTGCTAAAGGAAGAAGCTGCACGTTGGTGGGTAGTCACCACCGCTACTAGTCCAATTGAGACTTGGGATGACTTTAGAGGAAGGTTTGGACTGAGATTCTTATCACTGAAGCAAGGGGACATGACTATTAGGGAATACATAGATAAGTTTAATCAACTGGCTCAGGACGATTTAGACTTGGTTAATACAGCTCAGAAGAAGGCCCTACACTTTGATCTAGGATTAAACGAGCCATTACAGGATTTGGCCCTGTCTCATATACCCTTGGGGGAGACTTTCGAGAGTTTAGTGAATTTGGCCCTACTTCAAGAAGAAGGTAGCAATGATAAGAAAGAGGTCAAGGCAAATGAGTCTCAAGGCAAAAGAGTAAATTCCGGGAAACGGGGCAAGAATATGAAATGTAACTTCTGTGGTAAAGTTGGACATATAGCCAGGGAATGTAGGAAGAAGGAGAAGAGGAAGCGGGGCGAATGCTTTGATTGTGGTGAGTTTGGACATTTCGGCAAGGATTGCCCGAGGAAACAAGGGCAAGGTCAGACTCAGTGTGCAGGACTATCTGGAGGGCGAATTCATCCCCTCAACCCCGTCCTTCCAGCTCATGATAGAGGTAGTGTTTCTGTTGAAAATCTTGTTTACATTTTCTGATTTTCCCTGTTCGAACTTTGTTTGATTCTGGCACATCGCATAATTTTATTTCATCTGATCCATTTGAAAGTTTTGCACCTAAGTACTAGTGTAGTTGATGATCCCGTATGTGTTTCAAATCCAATTGGGGGTTCTGCCCGTTTGTCTATGGTCTGAGTGGATTTGAAAATTTCTATCTTAAGTATAGAATTCTCGTGGGATGTTTATATTCTCGGTTTCAGGGGATATGGGTTGGTTTTGGGCATGGAATGGTTGTCCTGTTTTGAAGCCATTCTTGGTTTTTGTATATAGGGCTGTGAGGCTCATGATCCGCCTCGGTAATACCCTAGAAATTTCTAGTAACCCTATGGGTCCCGTCATGTTATGTTATCTTGAATCCCTCAACTCGTCTATCGATAGTTTGAAATCGGTGAGGGTGGTCCGAGAATATCCTGGTATTTTGGGGGAAGGTAAAGGGGTTATCCCTAGACGTGGGATAGATTTCCGTATTATCTGGTTGGTAATGCCAAGCCAGTTTCGTGGCCGATTAGGCACATGACCTCACGAAATGAGAGTTAAGAAAGCAAGTCAAGGAGTTGCTTGAGAAGAACTTCCTAAGACGAAGCATTTTCGAGTAGGGTACTCCAGTAACATTCGTTACTAATGTGGACGGTTTGCTTCGCTTATGTGTCGGTTATTGTGAGAAGAATAGACAACCGTTACCAAGGATCGATGATTTATTTGATCAGCTAGTAGGAGCATCTGTTTTCTTTAGATCTAGCTACCCAATTCCATCAGCTTGGATGGCTGAGAATGGAATTGACGAGACTGCGTTTAGGACTCTAGATGGATTTTTAGAATGGCTAGTCATGCTATTTGGTTTGACTAATGCACCCGCATATTACGTGGACTTGATGGGTAGGGTGTTTAGGGAGTCCTTGAACAAGTTTGTCGTGGTCGTCGTAGACGATATTCTGATCTCCTTAAAAGAACGAGGGAAAGCATGCTAGACATCTCAAAGAGGAGATGGATACGCTTGGAGCCACCAGTTGAAGGTCAAGTTCTCCAAATGTCACTTTGGAGGAAGAAAGTTGGATTTCTTGGGCACATAGTTCTTAAGTAAGGCTTAGCGGTGGATTCCGCTAAAGTGGCTGCGGTTTGAGACCGGGAAGCTCTGAGAAGGGCAATTGAAGTAAGAAGCTTTCTCCGTTTGGCTAGTTAGTTAGCATTCCCGGAGCTTAGACTTACTCTTCTGGATCAAGAAGGGGGTTTCACAGGAAGAAGACCCGCAGTTAGTTAAAAACATGAACCAGATGATTCGAGGCGAGATGTTAAGTCACCCCACTAGATATATTATAGATGACAAGGGACGACCAAGGCGCGATGAGAGATTATGTGGAAGACTTGGTAAAGAAGGTTCTTACAGATGCGCATCACTCGAGGAGGTGGCCGAGTTGGTCTCGTGATGCATGTTGTGCCACCAAGTTAAGGCCAAGTCATAGAAGCCCAGTGGGCCATTACCTCTATTGGGGGTTCCGCAAGGGAAGTGTGAAAACATCTCGATAGATTTTAAGGATAGATTGCCTAAGAAAGGGAATACGGGTAGGTGGGTCATAATAGGTAGACTCACGAAGAGTGCTCATTTCAGTCCGGTGAAGAGCGAGAGGACTGCATCATGGTCAGCAACGGTTTACCCTCAAGGAGTTGGCCAATTCTGAAATAGCCTACAGAAAGCCATGGGTAGGCAACTGAATCTAGGTACGGCCTATAGGCGGATGGTTCATGTCGATTAAGCCTGAGTTATAGGAAATCACGTTTATAAGAGCAATTGGCAACGTGGAGTGGTATTTCCAAGAAAAGTTCTGCTGCATGGAATACCTTATGGTAAGAAGACGAGATCCAGGATTCACTGGTGAATTTTGGAGAGCTTGCACGAATCATGAGGTTATAATTATGTTTAAGCCAAGTATACAGAAAGAAGAATAAGTGGGAAAGAAAGACGAGAGGCAATAATGAAATGAGTTCCAACTCGAATTCGGGAAATAGGAGTTAGGAAGCCAAGGAATCATGAAGTGGAAGATAGTCAAAGCACAGTGGAATTAAGCTCAAGGAAACGTGGCTAAGAAGAGTGAAGACTAGATACGCGCATCATATCTCTTTTTAAGAGTGCATCCTTGATCCTCGTTTTCCTGTGGAGCTTGCTTGCAAGTTGTCTTTTGCATATATCCTCTCGGTCCCATTCTCGATCTTATTTCTGTTGTAAACTCCACAAGGGGGTTAAGACTCATCGGTTAGTACTATATGTCAAAGTTTGAATGGATTTCTTGTAATCCAAAAAGGAGTTTATCTATTTTATCTAGTTTATCGTGTCTATCCTATCATGAGAACCTTAGGTAGAACCCTTTGGTTGAAACATGTGTTTGAAACATGTTATGTTTGATGGTTGCAAGCGGTTGCAAGTGGTTGCTCGTGGATGCATTATACACGATTAGGCACTAGATCGGCTCACATACTCCTCATATTACATGTGCATGAGTGTTTATGCTTATTCTTGGATGAAATTCGTATGCTATCACATGGATGTTGCATATGGATGTATGATTGAGCACGCATGTAGATATTATACCTTATGTTAGGACTTTGCATACATATGGATTCATTTCACTGACATACATGTGCATTAAGGAGGTTTACTGTATCAGTAACCGCCTGATTTACATACATATGCATTAAGGAGGTTTACTGTATCAGTAACCGCCTGATTTTTGCATTAGGTAAGTACATATACACACACTTTTGCATATGTTCATCCAGCATTTAGAATCTTTTAAGGACAATGATTGCTCGTGGATGATGCTTTGAGTAGATGGATGATTGGATGGTAGGATACGTTCTTCCTAACTTGAAGATTTCGGGGACGAAATCCTTTAAGGAGGGGAGAATGTGACAACCCGTATTTTCAATAACCTGTAATAATGAAAATTGAGGCAGAATTGAATTATAAAATGTGAATCAAGGGAAACGGGCTATGCCATTGCGTTCGTCTCGGAAAAATACGCGAAATAGAATCCGAGTTTTCGAAAATCGGAGTCCGTATGACCCAGTTAAGGCCCATTGAAGTTTGCAGAAAATTTCTAAGTAAAAATAGATTTAAATTTGAAATTAAAAACATGGGCTAGGGCAAACTGGGAAGGCGGGAAAAATTCCCGCCCAGGACCCCATGTCGACAGGCCTGTCGACAGGGGTCTAGGCATGTCGACTGCCCTGTCGACAGCCCTGTCGACAGGGGGTGCACGGGCTGCTTAGCCTGGTGCACCATTTCTGATTGGGGTTGGGTCTTGTGGCCTGTTTCTAGAGAGTTCCGAGATCTGATGGCCCTAATTCAACCTAGGGTTAATCCTATGGTCTAAATCACTAACCTAATCTATAAATAAGACCCTAACCTACCCTAAATCATTCATTATTCATCCTAGCAACTAAACTATGCCAAAATCAAAACTCTCATGGCCTCCACCCTCTTCATACAATTCCTAAATTAATTCCTAAGTGATTTTCCATGCATACAAGCATATTTAGGCTTGTATGATCCTCCTTAGCTTGCATTAAAGGCTTGTTCTTCTATTGGCAACATAAAGGAGGAGTCTTGATCAAGTTTGCTTGCATTTGGGGGCTTTAATTAGTTGCATAAGGGGTTTCTTGCATTTGTTATACTCATTTGAGGCCGCATAAACATTGTAAGCCCTCTTACCCTCATTTTAGAAACTCTAAAGTTAATGCGTGACGAAAGTTGGGGTTTATGTATGATTATTGAGTTGTGCATGTTTATGCAAGGGTACTAAGCCATGATTTGCAAATCTATTGAGTTATGCATGTATACTAAGCCATGATTTGCAAGATTAATAAATTATGCATGTTTATGCAAGTTTGCTAAGCCATGATTTGTATGTTTATTGAGTTATGCATGTTTATGCAAGTTTGCTAAGCCATGATTTGTATGTTTGTTGAGTTATGCATATTTATGCAAGTTTAAAATGACAAGTTGTGCATGTTTTGACAAGTTGTGCATGTTTATGCAAGTTAAAATGACAAGTTGTGCATGTTTGACAAGTTATGCATGATTATGGTAATATGCAAGTTCACTATGCTAAGTTATGCAAGTTTAACATGTTATGCATGTTTATGGTAATACGCAAGTTCACTATGCTAAGTTGTGCAAGCCTAACATGTTGTGCATGATTGTTGTGCAAGTTTGTCATGTATGTTATGCCAAGTTCCCTCTTCCTATCCTTTATGCATTATTACGAATATGTAAGCGATAGAATGACGGTGGGGGTTTTGGGTAAACTTAAAATACATGAAAACATAAGATTGGGAATTTACCTATTAAGTTAGGTCTACCCCTTGGGAATTTACCTATTAAGTTAGGTCTACCCAAGTAATTGTTGACTTGTAATTATGTTTTGAAATAAAGTGGACATGACACTTAGAAAACATAAGTGTGGCCAACTCGAGGTTGGGTTGAGTTTGTAGCGTAATTCTACCCGGAACCGACCGGCTTAACTAGTGGCTACAAACAATAGGACCCAATGTAAGAAGTTGGTCATGGGGTGCCAAGACCCGAGGTTAGACCAAGATTGTGGTGTAAAGCTACCCGGACCCGCCCGGCCTAACTAGTAACCACAACAAGGTCTAATGTGAGAGGTTAAGGTGCATTAAATTAATTAATGCCTCATGATTAGGGTTAAGTCAGGGTCCACTAATACTTAACCAATTTGGGGATTCGAGGATTAGATGGGGTTAAGTAGTTACACTTAACTAATTTAATCCAGGATTAGTGAGGGGTTAAAACCACACTTAACCCTCTTAGAAACCCTAGCAACGTGGTCTGTTCCAGCAGTAATCCCAGTTTGGTATCATTCACAACCCTAGAGGCTAGGCTAGGGCGGGGCACGATTACTGGACTGATGTAAGCGACCAAAGCGACGACTGAGTGGTACAGCGGTGCGGGTCCGGCGGGCTACGGACGTGCACGTAGTCCGATGTTGGACAAACTCGAGGCACGGGTACCAGTAGGCTTGGACTGTGCATTATTGCTTAGGTGTCTGGGGTTGACACCTTAGGGCTTGATACACCCGAAGGTGGACCCAGCACAGCTGACTACATCCATGTGGGCCGTATGGACACCAACACTTGACGTGTTAGGTTTATAGGGAGCCGATCGACTAGACCGTGGGGCTGGACCTTATACTAAGGTCACTTCATGTTATTGGGCCAAAGCTTGGGCCAAGGGATCAATACCTGTTATGTTGGGTTGCTAGTACACCATGGTGCAAAACTTAACCTTGTTTATGCGATGACACCTCTACCTATCTTGTAGTTACTTTACCATGCCAGTATGTTGTTATCTATGATCATCCCAGTTTATATCATGATGTTAACTTTATTAGTTTATAGACTGATCGTAGCAGGGCTTACTCAGTCTTTTTGACTGACCTGTTTTCTTTCGCCTCTTTTCTTCCGTTTCCCCCCCCCCCCCCCCCAGGTTCTCAGGGAGGGAATACAGGAGCCTAGCTTGGAGCTTAGCTGCTTTCTTGGATAGCTCATGTATGCTTTGGACTTGAGCTCGCTATGGTTTTTCCACTTTGGGGATAGCTACTATTATGTTTTCTTTTTCAGTTTCAGATGATGTTATTTCATGTACTAGACTTGTTTATTTGGGAAATTAACATTTTGTTGTACCAGACTTGTTTTTGAAATGGTTTAAAAATCTTCCGCTGTTTTATTTACTTACTCTGTTTATTTACATATATATATATATGTCATGTCCTGCCTTGCTATATCATTATGCATGTTTACCAATAATGCCCCTCCAAAGCTAGTGCATTCCTTTGCGAGTGACCCTAGTGGAGGCGGGGTGTTACAAATATAACATGTGTGTGCAGCATGCAGCCTCCGTCAATTGGATGAAGTTAATAAGCATGGATGTGAGTTTGTTGATCCAAACTTCAGGTAATATCTCGCTTGTTCTATGAAAATTTATGTGCTATGTTATAGATACATGAAAATTTATGTGCAAAAATACTTCGTTTGATATCTATAACCTTTGCGGCGAGATCAGTTCGGCCACAAGATTTTGCAAGTGCACGCTTTGTTGCTGCAAACATGGCCTGAGTCCATTTTTGAGTGTCCATAACTCTTTCATATCAAGTCGGAATTCATTAATTCTTTTAGCCTCAAAGTCATAACCAGAAGCGATTTTAGATCAGGTCAAAACTAGAGTATGAGTCCATGTTTGAAGCTCTGAATAGGGCTGGTTAAGGGCGAATAGGGCTGGTTAAGGGAGACAACTCGTAGAACTTGCTAATGCAATGTTATATCTACATTGCAGCCAAGTGACAATAATGAGAATTATAATAATGTGGACATATCCTCTATATTGCTCTTTAATTAGGCTATAACAACTGTCTTTAATCGAGACTCAGTCTCGACTGAACAAGTAAAAATGTTGCAGACTTGCAATATTCAGCTACTAATGAAAATAATAATGTGGACATATATCCTATCCTAAACTATGCGGTTTGCATTTTTTTTACAGGTCTTTGTAATGTACATGCTATACACTATCCAAGCTAACTTATTACCAGGCCTTGGATAGAATAGTGTGTTGATCTTCCTGAAAGGTTCCTTCATGTCTTGGATAGAATGCAATGTTTTGGTGGATGTTCATCTTGAAGGAAGCATTGATTCAACAAGCTCACGACGCCGGTTCGGGTATTTATCACAGCTTATTGTAATGTAACATTATGTATCTTCTTTAGTGTAATGAAACAGCGTGTACTTATATATTGTAATGTAATCAAATGCATGTATCATTATATATTGTAATGTAATGAAATATTTCATACAAATGTTTCGTTTACTGTTACAATTGTGAACTAGTGTATCCTGTGTTATATATGCTTTGTGTTACAAATAATATGTGCAACAGTTTCTGCTTTTATACATATATATATACATGTGTGTGTGTGTGTGTATAAGATATGGTTTTTAGCCGTATCCACATACACTTTAGATACGTCTAATAGTCGTATGTTAATCCATTGAGATACAGTTTAAAGCTGTATCTAATAATTTAACCGGCCACTTTTTGATACGGCTATTTACCGTGCCCAACAGCTTTAGATACGGCTAAAAACACAGCCTAATCAGCATATATAGTGTAGTGATTCTAATTAAATATTGAATATTTATGGCAATTAAAATTGCAATAAACCTGAAGATCCTAAACGAATCTAATTTGATAAAATACTTATTTTATCCTAAACCGATTCCATAAACAGCACCATAAAGGATTACTAGTCACTGTATTACTCCTAAAACTTGATTGCAGATAACATGTTCAACTTGTCATTGCATTGCTCCTAAAACTTGATCGCTAATAACATGCTCAACCAACACATTTAAATTTGAATATAATAATATAAGTGAATGAAGCTTGCTTAATATGCAAATAAATTACAACATATTTCAATCACAGGGGATGTTAATATTCTATAGAGGATGCAAAGGCTATCATGGTTCAAATTTTAAATGTCATATCTTTCTGTCATCTACAAGGTGTTCATCAAGATCTCAAGCTAGAGGTGATTAACAACCACAAAGGTTTCAAATAAGCTTGTCAGGTTATACATACACATTTCAATTTTTCATAGAAAAATTTCTTTTCGCTTCCAAGGATAATAAGTCTACCTTGAAAGCAATAGTTTAACTTTGGATTTAAACAGCATTTTATTGCTCAGCATGACTACTACAAGCTATGTGTTCAAAAAAAAAATAGCAGCAACAATAAGACATTTACCTGATCACATAACCTCGAAATACCCATTAGCAAAAGGAATATGAAAGTACCGACCAGTGTCTTGAAGAGACAAATTACTTCCTGAGAAGCACTCAACCAGTTAGTCTCTCACCTTACATACCAACTATGTTTTCTAAAAAAGTAACAGTATGCAACACGAACAAAATAACAAATCAAGTAAAGCAATGCAGCACTTAAAATGTAAATTATTGGTCGGCCAAAATGCACAATGTATGAATGAAAATGATGCATATAGTAAATAGTTAGTACTATAAAAAATTAATAACCAGCAGGCATAGTGCTAAAGATACCATTTATAGAAGTTTCTTCTTTATATTCGTTGGTCCATTTTTCATGGTTCTTTTGATGAAATAGCCTCTTTTTTAAAACAAGAATTCAGCGTTATCTATTGGTTCCAAAGTCTACATTTACTTAGCAAGACATCAGAAGAACTGTTTTATTAAACTTTGTTTGGTTACTTGAACATAGAGCACATCATCACACTGTCATAACACTAAAGGAAATTTATGAAAAGGCAACCACAATAAGGATGAAAACCAGATCGAACAGAGACATCAAAATTGTAAACAAATTGCAAGAATCACTTTGATCGCAATATTATAAATAACATTGGCGCTTAGATAGCCACATAGGAACATATTGCAATGTACCAAAAAAATTGAGCACTTAAACTTAAAGTCTTATTAGTACAATGGTGAAAATATAAAAGATAACAAACGAACAATTAAGATGAATTTTCTATTAGACAACGTCGGAAAACCAGTGTTTTCAGCTGCTATAAAAGAAGAAAAAAACCTAGCAGCACCTTCTTAACAAATAATTAAATTTCAAAAAGAGAAATACTAGTAAATACTTAAGCAGTTTTCCTTCCTTCTTATATTGACTAAGTTGTTTGTAATAACTCTAAATAAGCAGAATTTTCAAAATTGGAATCAAATACAAATTCTTATTTTCTTCATATATAGCAGAAACAAAAATGCAATGCATCCACACTGCATCTATATGTGAACGCAAGCCTTCTTCATCACCAAGTATTGAGCATCGGATCTGAAAACGAAGGTGGAGATTGGGTTGCCGATGGAGGTAGGAATAGTTTCGCATCCATCCATACAATTTGTATTATCGATGGAACTTGGGTGGTGATTTTGTCAGAGGTCGGGGTAGACTTGCGGTTAGGGCACCGAATTGGAATAGAGAAAGCGGGCGGTGGTTAGTCAGGTTAGCGGTAGGCAATGACTTAGAGGAGGAATAACAAGAAGCGGGGGAAATGGTGCGATAGCCATGGAATTCTGATGGTTGGGTCGGCAACTGAACAATCTCAGTTTAGATCTGAAGGAAAATTTTAAGAATTTGGGGTTTTTGATAGAATAGCAAGAGCATTGAGAAGTTAATAAATTAATATTGGGAAAGGGAAAAAAATTCGTGGATGGAGCCAAAAATTTAGATTAGCGGGAAGTTTATGGAAATAAAGACAAAGTTCTATTATTTAGAGCTATGATAAATCGCATATTAATATTATATTATTTAAAATACATTTAAAACTAAAAATTGTGCAAATTAATATTATGCTTTTCGAATACTGAACTACGTGCTTTGTGACTCCAAATTTTTGATAACTATTATGCAATAAATAGTTTTATGTTATAAAATAAAATAGAACGGATCATAAAAGAGAAGACATTACAAAGAACATAAGAGATAAGGGAGAGACCTTTTTAGTTCTCTTGATTCAGTGTACATAATTCTATTACATTGGCTCCCTTATATATTGGCTTTGGAGCTGATGTTAGCCTTACACCCAAAATGTGGGACTAAAAATAATATGACAAATGCATATTCACTTATATGTATTACAACACTCCCCCTTGAATATGCGTATGTAAAGATGATAATATTAATTGCCTCATTAAAAACCTTTTTATGAAAAACCCTGTAGGAAAAATCATAAACAAAGAAAAGAGCACAATTTTATTTCATCTCCAGGAAACATATTGACAATGTTCCATTGAGGGTTGATACTTCTGGATCAAAATAATGCCTCGTTAAAAACCTTACTAATAAAAACCCAGTGGGAAAAATATCAGTGAAGGAAAAGAGTGCATTACAGCATAATATGTGCTCCCCCTGATTCGTAATGCATTATTCAAGTAGTTTGGTGATGCAAGCTGCGTATACCAATTTTGTATATCGCCTTCTGCAATGTTGATTATGGAAGTCCCTTCGTGAATAGATCTGCTGGATTTTCTTGAGATTGGATTTTCTTCACTTCTATTTTGAAGCTCATGTGTGAAAAAGTATTTAGGAGAAGTATGTTTTGTCCTATCACCCTTGATATATCCTGCTTGAATCTGAGCTACGCATGCTGCATTGTCCTCATAAATAATAGTTGATCTTTCTGTAGTTAAGGGAAGTTGACATGTGCTTTGAATATGTTCAATTAATGACCTTAACCAAACACATTCTCGACTCGCTTCATGTAGTGCTAGAATTTCAGAATGATTGGATGATGTTGCTTCCAATATTTGTTTTGTAGATCTTCATGAAATAGCTGCATTGTTGTTTGTAAACACATATCCAGTTCGTGGTTTTGCTTTATGTGGATCAGAAAGGTAACTTTAACACTTCTCCTTGAATATGTGTCTTCAAATTCTTGAATGCTCTTATAGTAGCTTGAAATTATCCCCCTTGAAGAATTATTGCTCCCCCTCATAGATATTGTCATATTAAAATGATATTTCTTATAAGAGTTCGATACTTCAGGATCGATGTAATGCCTCATTAAAACCTTACTAAGAAAAACCCTATGGGAAAAATCTTAGTTAAGGAAAAAGAGTACAAAAACATATTTTCAATAATTTACTACATTAAATGTAGAATGATACTTCTGGATCAATATAATTCTTCTGTAAAAACCTTACAAAGGAAAACCCAGTGGGAAAAACCTTAGTTAAGGATAAAAATATAGATTAACTTAAATATCATATTTGAGATGTTATTCCTTGATGTGGTGCTTGATTCTTCTAGATCAAGATAATGTCTCGTTACAACTTTCAATATTACTTTGAGGATGATACTTCTGGATCAATATAATATCTCATTAGAACTTTACTAAGAAAAACCCGGTGGGAAAAATCTTAGTTAAAGAAAAAGAGTGCATACTTTTTGATATCTCAATTTCGTTATAGATACTTCTGGATCCATAAATATATATATCTCATTGATAATATTACTTAAACAAATCTTGTATAGAAAATAAACTCAAGAGATAATAATCTTTACTCTTCATACTTCTGACGTTCATCATTTATTAACATTTGCCTCATTAAAACCTTCACGATGGAAAACCCTATGGGAAAAAACCAAAGTGAAGGAAAAAGTGTACAACATCACAAGAAAATTCTTAATGAACTTTTCTTAAAAGACTTTTGTGTGCATTTTCATGCTTCAGGCATGTTTTCTTATTTGAAACACCTTTTGTTCGCTTTTACTTGCTATACACTTCGAGTGTTTACAATTTTGTGCTTTAATCAAGTTTGCACACTACAATACATTTGTAATGAACAATAATAGTTTCATTATAGCAATACTTATAAGCAGGAAGTAATCTACTCATCTTGAATTATATCAAGATTTTCATTACAACAATACTTAGAAGCATGTTGTAATCTATATTCTATGTTCTTTGCATTCTTTATAATCACTAAAGTTATTTATGTTCTTCAGGAACCTGTACACTTCAATGAATTTTACATATTGCAACTATACTCAAAAGTATATTAAATGTTTCATTACAACAATACCTAAAAGCAGGAAATAATCTACTCATCATGAATTATATCATGATTTTCATTATGACAATACTTAAAAGAATGATGTAATCAACTTTCTTTGTTCTTTATATTCTATATAACCAACAAAGTAGTTTATGTTCTTCAGGAACTAATATTATTTCATCATTCAGTGTGATTTAACAAATTTTCATACCTTTGAGGTTTATTCACTACTTTGTGGACTACAGGTCCACATTTCTCAATTAGAGAAGGATTCATGATGGCCAATCATGATTTAACTTAAGCGCTTTACTTTTGTAATTTATCATCGATGATTATATATTGTCAGTTCTATATATAATTTATTGAGATCTCTTTATTTATCTATTTTAGGTACCTAAACCACTTCTGGGGTTATTTGACAATTATGTCATGGATCTCTTCAAGAGACTCCTTAGGTGTTTCTTTAAGAACACTCACTTCCTTCATCTGGCATCTTTATTTCTTACTTCAAAAGTGTCTCAAACTGACTTTTAAACCAATCTTTAAATGTGGTTTATGCATTTTGATCCTTCAGGGATTCAAATATATATTGAAGCAAGTCTACAAGGGATATTATTTATAATTTATTCGTGTGTCAATTATACTGATACTCAAAATGAAATTGTATCCCTTTATCCTCCCCCTCAATGTTGACAAACATTGTCACACTAAATAATAATCATCATGGGATTCTCATTTTGATCCATTATCACATTGCTGCTGGCAAGTATTTTATATGTATATCCGTTGTTGGAGGATAACCCTTTAATTAGTCGATAAGATGCATTCATCATTTTTTATATTAATTATTCTCTTTCATTGATATAGCAATATTGGAGGAATTTTCTTATTATATAGGTTATTTGAATACACATATGACTTTAGGTCATTCAACATTCATGTTGACTGCAATTTAAACCACTAAATAATATTTATGCATAATCTATAAAATATGCTTATAACGAACTTCAGGTTGTTAGTTAAATATTTACAGATATGAATATATAAATATGTGCGTGCACGTATTATAAATTTGCATAGTCTTTCTCATTTGAGTTAGTGATTTTAGAATAAATTATTAGAAAGATCAAAGTATTGATTTCAATGTATTGATCAATGTCATTACAAATTCTTCAGGATCGTATGATAATGTTCAAAACTTCTGGTTTGAAAACATATCGAACTTCTGGTCCAAATAAATATATGAACAACTTCAAGTTGTTAAGTTGATGGAGTTTTAATATCGCTTTTTAATTCTAGAAATCTCTTCTGGAGATATTTTATTATTTTCATATAAACGGATCTCTTCTAGAGATATCTTATCATTCCCAAATATACAAATATCCTCTAAAGATATTTTGTTATCACCGCTTCTGGGATGAACTTATCTCCTCCATACAAACTATTGAAATAACATATCAATATACAAAAATACATATCAAACTTTAAATGCAGTAATGAAATTAGGTGCAATAAATAAAAATAAGATTCAAGAAAAGAAATCACTACTTCTGGATTGTATGATATTTTTTTAGGGAACATATTTTTTATTTATGTAAACGATCATAGTGGATCCGGAATTACCTAAACGATCATGCGAAAGAATCAATTTCTTTGTATCTGTGAGCTTCTAGCTCATGTTTATAAAATGAGATTCAACTATGCTAATTTTGGTAAAGTATAATCCAGTTGAAATTGTACCAAATTTTTCTAAAATAAGCTTCTGGCTTTCAATTTTAGAAATAACACAAAGATATTCTTTGTTGTTTTCATTAATGATATCCATTCATTCTTATATCTTTGGTGCCAAGCAGATTTCTTTTAGAATTGCTTGAATATAGTGCATTTTGAATGAATATATGTGCACCATTTGGTAACACTATATGGGCTCTTCTGGACCCTTCAATTATATTGGCTGAACCAACTATAGTTGAAACTTTATATGAAACATTTTCGGATAATTCAAAGAAAAACTTCAAGTTTTCAATATCGTATGAGTAGTTCCACAATCAACCAGACATATATCATCATTAAACATTGTCGATCCATACCTTAAGAATTAAAAGCAATACAGCTAGTTGATAACTAAAATAACTTATAAATACAGATAAATGTCCATGGGAATAAACTACTTATCATGTCCAACATTACATATTATTTCTACAATTCCATAAGCACAAGCTAAAAAGAAAGGCAAATAAACAAAAGTTTCAAACTAATACATGCTGAAAGGAAATGAATCACATATTGAGTTTCAGGCTACTTGTTACCATCATAGAAACTACAAGTTCTAAGTTTTCCATTTTATAACAAAAATTACTTTTGCATTCACTTCCGGTGTGCAAAAATTTAGATCAGTATTTAGCACTACAACAAAATGACCCTATTACAACGGTGGAACACCGTTGTAATAGGGTTTTTACAACTGTGGGCAAACCGTCGTGTCTTAAGAAGTTGTAATAGCCTAATATCTTTTACAACTTTTCTGCACTGTTGCAAGACCGTTGTAATATGTATATTTTACAACTTTTTTCCACCGTTGTAATAAGTTTATTACAATAGTTATGCACCGTTGTTGTTTTAATTTTTACATTTTATTACAATTTTTATATTTTACAATTGTAATATATCCACAAATTATATACATATTACTAATAAAAGAATTCATTGCAGAACATATTATCTACAAAACTAAAAATATCAAACAAACTTAAACCATGAACCAAAACAATATATTATTAATTTCAAACTCATCATTTTTTTTACATAATACATTGACAAAACTGAAGATACAAAGACTTTATAACAGTTCTAACTTTCTTCTGCTCCTGTTAATCTCCTTGTGCTCCTTTTTCTCCTTAATATCCGTTCCTAAGAAAGAAATTATCAAACTGTTAGTGCTGCAGTATAGATTTATGCATGTAACAAAAATTGGAAAAATGTGAGTGCACAAAATAAACAGCTAATACAATGCATTCAAACCATTATATACGTAAATAACCTGACCATTATATACAATGCATGTAACGTTGGATGATTCATTTTGTTATATACAATGCACTGAAAAGCTTTGCCGTGGCAAAGCTATGCAGTGCAATCACTTTGCCGCGGCAAAGCTTTGCGGTGCAAAGCTTGTTGCGGCAAAGCTTTGCACTGCTACTTGCAGTGCAAAGATTTGCTGCAGCAAAGCTTTGCACAGCAAAGCTTTGCACAGCAAAGCTTTGCGGCAGCAAAGCTTTGGCAAAGCTTTGCACAGTGTGCAAAGCTTTGCCGCAGCAAAGCTTTGCACTGTAAATAGCAGTGCAAAGCTTTGCCGCGGCAAGCTTTGCACTGCAAAGCATTGCCGCGGCAAAGCTATACACTGCAAAGCTTTGCCGCGGCAAAGCTATGCAGTGCAATCACTGCATAGCTTTGCACTGCAAAGCTTTGCCGCAGCAAAGCTTTGGCAAAGCTTTTACATAGCAAAGCTTTGCACTGCAAATAGCAGTGCAAAGCTTTGCCGCAGCAAAGCTTTGGCAAAGCTTTTGCACAGCAAAGCTTTGCACTGCAAATAGCAGTGCAAAGCTTTGCAATGCAAAGCTTAGGCAAAGCTTTGCAAGCTTAGGCAAAGCTTTGCAAGCTTAGGCAAAGCTTTGCAGTGCAATCACTGCATAGCTATGCCGCAGCAAAGCTTTTTTGCATATTCATCAAGTTTATAAGCAAAATAGCCTCCTGTGCCTAGAATTAGAACACAAAATGCACAGACAAACCAAAATAAAACTTGCAAGAACAGATCACAATAATCCCAAGCAGCAAAACCATAGAACCACAAGGCTGCAAAACCATAGAACCACAACAAACCCTTCGAAACTTCCTCAAAACCAACAACCAACTAACAGTTCCTCAAATTCCTCGATAACTCAATAAACCAATTCCAAAATCCACTCAACAAGCAAAGAACCCATCGAAAAAAGCAAAATAGACATACCGTAGCAGTGCAAAGCTTAATTCGTATCACACCCAATACGAAATCATATCTGAAATCAGACAATCTGATGGTCGAACTATAGATCTAACCCAATACGAGCCCCATGGTTCTGAAATCACATGAATCGAAATATAGATCTAACCCAAATTAAACAAACAAAATATTACAGCTAATTTAAAACGAGTAAAAAGGAGAAACTTAGCTTAATTCGAGATCGCTCGTCGTGAAGGCTCGGGGGTTGGCTGGCGATGGCCGAACTGGTGGTCTGTGGGGGTTTAGGGTTGATGGCGAATCATTGAGGAGGTCGAAGGGGTAGTTGCGAAGTCGGTTATCTCGTGTTACGGAGGAAGAAAAGGGGATCTAGGGTTTTTCTTCAATTCGGTTTTGAGAAATTTGTGAGGCGGCTTGAGTGAATGAAGGGGGTTACGATGGAATTAGGGTTATAAGGGATGGCGGGTCGGGTACGTTTGGTTGGGCCGACGGATCATAAGGGTAAATATACTTATTAATAGTATTAGATATTACTTTTTGTTATTAGTTATTACCTATTAATGTTACATATTAAATATTACTTATAAATGAAATATTAAATGTTAAATATTGATCATCAAACATTTGATGTTAAATATTAAATTATAAATAATGACGTGTATAAGTTATTATCAAGAAAAACCAATTATAAAAACCCTTTATTACAAATGTCGAGAAAAATCAATTTTTATAAATTTGTTATTGCAATTGTCGTCTATCGAACGTTGCAAATATTTAGTTAATTGTAATATGGTGATTAATTTTGAATTATTAAATATTTTGTTACATATTGATTATTTATTAAATTTATTTTTTATAGTTATTATTAGTTAATAATTATTAAATTAAAAAATTACGTTCATCATAGATTATAAACTAATTGGTACATCTTAAAAAAACATACTTGAACCTCACACGCAAATACATGTGAACTCCAGACAGATGAATTATTTGTAAATTATTAATTAATTAAGTAATATTTATTTGTTTACTTATTATTGATTATTAATTATTACTTACTAATTAGTTATTAATTAAATGTTAATTATTAATTAGGATTATTTCATATTAACAATAGTTATTATTTAACTTTTACTTATTTCTACTTAGTTATAATCGAGTAATAACTATTAAAAGCTTATAATGTATATGTCACCTAAATATTAATTAATAAGCAGTTAACATTAACTATTAAACATTAATTACCACTTATTAACTATTAATTATTTAATAAATATTATTGATTCCTAAGTTTATTATTAATTATTAATTATTATTAAATATTAATATAATTAGTTATTAAATATAGATATTATAAACATGAAGTTTGTAATGGGCATTTATTACAACTAACAAAACAAAAAGTTGTTAAAAATATGTTTATTACAACTTTAGGGAATACCACCATTGTAAAAAACCATTTATTACAACGGTGCTTTTACCACCGTTGTAAAAAACCATTTATTACAACGGTGTCTTTACCACCGTTGTAAAAAACCATTTATTACAACGGTGCGTTTACCACCGTTGTAAAAAACCATTTATTACAACGGTGCTTTTACCACCGTTGTAAAATTAAAGTTGTAATATGGTGTTTTTGTTGTAGTGTAGATCTTAACTTAATATGATCTTCAGGATGCATATTTTCTTTATAAAAGTTTTCCTAAGAAACAATAAATTATTTCTTCTAGAAATATAATACGACTATAATAAAACTTCAAGTTTTATCATAATTCATATAATGTTATTATTTATTTTTAAATTGAAGCAACTTTTCTAGAAAGCGCCCCCTTTTTTTTACATATGAGAGTCATTTTACTATTTTTCTTCAAGAAAATAGTATTGATTATAAATGTAATGATCTCTTCCAATAATAAGTTTCTTCAAGAAATTATTTGTAGCATAAAGTTGAAATAAAATGCTTTTTCCTCTTGTTAAAACTTTTCCTTTCATTGATTTTTCAAATCCTTTCCTATTATTGTTCATTTGCTATAAGCAAATATTAAATGCAATTATAGGATTTTATGTTTTATTTCATGTTTCTCAATTGAATATGAACATCAGGTTCCTCGGAACTTCAGGTCTCTCATTTGAAAGGATTTGTATATGAACTTTAGGTCATATGGACTTCAGGTCACTTGCATGTGAACTTCAGGTTCAACCACTCTTGCCTTGTGTTTGGAAGTATGACCGTCTTCTGGTGGTCATAACGCTCCTTCAGGGAGTTCCATAAGTGGATAGGATCTTTTTCAGTTAAATATTTAGATCATCGCAGATGTGGCATCTTAAAAAAATATCAGAGCCTTTGCGTTGTCCTGCTGGGACATAGTATTACCATTTTTAATGGTATCCTCTAAGCATTGAGATTGTAAATGAATCTCAGTGTTCGACATTTTTGTGAACTACACAAAAAAAATTTGTAGATGCTTAATTAAACAAAATTCACATATCTGTATACATGTTCTATAATTAAATTGAATATATTACGGCACAGAATCATAAAAGAAAAATTAATCCAAATCTGCAAGTCTTTCTCTATACATTTACAATGAACTAATTACAATAATGAAACAATATAAACCGTCAAGGAGCCATACACCATATAATAAAAATAATGGCCACAGCATTACATATGTTGGCTAACAAGCAGCTTGCTTATATTGAAAGATGAAAAAGCATATAAAAGTAAGCCATACATGGAAATGTAATTCTAAATATTTAAAGCATCTCATCTTGTGAGATGAAGCATTAAAAAAATGAGAATAGGTAGTCTATTATTACAAAGTTGAAGTTGTACAGCAAGCATTAGATTAAATAAGAAGCAGCCTGCAGTTTACATATATGCATACCTATTATCAATGGCTTCTCTGTTATTGAAGAGATAAAGTAGCAAATGAAGATTATTTATGCATAACGTATGGGGTAAAAGATCCATATAAAATATTATAAAAAGAAAATGAATGGATCTTCCTAAAAATATATTTGGTATACAATAATACCAGATCAAATATGAATAAGTGGATATCTAAAAACCACTAAGATAAAAATAATTAGATCTAAAAAGTTCGATCCACTGGAACATAATCTAGATCTACAAAAAAAGAAATATAGATCCATAGATCAAATATTCTTAAATAAAAAATTACATACATGACAAATTCATAGATGTAGATCTAGAAGATCTCAATAAATAACAATAAAAGAATCTCGTGCTGATAACGTGTTATAAAATAAAATAGAACAGATCATAAAAGATAAGACATTGGAAAGAATATAAGAGATAAGGGAAAGACCTTTTTATTTCTCTTGATTCAGTGTACATAATTCTGCTACATTAGCTCCCTTATATATTGGCTTTGGACCTGATGTTAGCCTTACACCCAAAAGTGGGACTAAAAATAATATGACAAATGCATATTCACTTATATGTATTACAACATTTTACTTAATAAAAAAAATCCATTCAAATCTACAATTATAAATGAAATTTCTTTGCCTGGTTATAACAGGAAATAAAGACAAATAATTAGCACTGCATGCTTTGAAACCAAACAGTAGCAATTGTAAATGCAGAATAAAATTGTAAACAAACAATAAATGAGAGGCAGACTTAGAAAAGAAAGAAAATAAAATGAATCTGAATATTCAAGACAGGAAAATGAGAATCAATTAGGATAATTAATTTGATTTAATAAAGAAATCCATTCAAAATTTGCAAAATTACAAATGAATTTTTTATTCCTCTTGTTAAAACAAGAAATAAATCAACAAATCATCAGTTCTTTATAACTTAGCTTCATCAGTTATAAATGAAGAATCAAATCGTAAACAAAACTTAGATGAGACAAAGACGTAAAAATGTAAGAAAATAAAACAGATCTGAATATTAAAGAGCGGAAATGAGAACTGATTGTGATAGTTAATTTTATATAATAAAAAACCCTTTAAACCTGTGGTTATAAATGAAATTTCTTCCCTTTGTTTTAAAAGGAAAAAAATCAATAAACTATCAATGCTCCGTGCTTTGAAACAAAGATTCAGCAATTATAAATGAAGAATTATTAGTAGTAACAATTTTAAAGTTATAGTTGATAAGTTGAAAATTATAATAGTAACAACTTTAAAGTTATAGTTGATAAGTTAAAATTATTAATAGTACTAGCTATGATCCTTTCTATAAGCTATAAGTGAGAAAAATTCAAGCATTTTACGGGTGTGTGCTATAAGCTAATTAAGATTCCCTCCCTGTATTTTTTCTTGTATATTCTAAGTTACTTAATTTGAAACTAAATTACTTTCTGAAATATTTGGTTAAAATTGTTTAAATAGAAAATTGGATCATTTTGAAACTATCAACTTGCTCAAATAGCAATTATTAAAGCAATTTATCTTTATCATCCAATTTAAGATATTGTTTTGGACATTTTAGATTTATTCAAATTAATCAAAATATTATACAATTATGTCTTGAAAATGTAAAAACATATGCACTTTTTCATTGGTTTTCATATTGTAGAAAAAGTATAACAAATAGAAATAAAGTAGTCACATATAAGATTATATAGTGGTTCAAAGATAATCGCTACGTCTTTGAAGCTCTTTTATTAATTATTTACTAGTTTGTGATTGCAAAAAGATAGAGCAAACAAGAGCAGAAAAAAGGATCATTGAAAAGAAGTATTGTCCACATATCTACAGCTAAAGGCGATCAAATATCTTATTCAAAACTCTCCACAAGGATCTCATCATTAGGACCAAATTACCTATGGAATTTGAGAACACTTTTAGGTTCAAATATCTGAAATTTTGGGCACTTTATCTTTTTATTCCGTAATGTTATGGAAATTTAAAAAAAAAATGAACACTTTTAGGTTTACTTCATAAAATTCCCAAATTTCAAATTATTTGGAATACTAAATATTATTTTTTCTAAAATTTTATTCAAAAGTTAGGCGAATCAATATTTAAATTTTTTTATTTTGAATTTTATGAATATTTCAAAAAATAATAATATAATTTTAGTTTAGAAAATAAAAGATTTAATTTTCAAATATTACATATAATAATTACATAACTGAATATAAAGTATAATAATTGAATATTAAATGTAATTAATACACACTATATATTTACTAGTTATTAAAAATTAAGTATAATAATTCATTAAACTCAAAAAATAATGACTGATTATAGATAATACTTAGTAATTATGAATTATTTATAAATAGGCATTGTTACAAGTTATAAACAGATCCTATCTAAATTTTTGTTTATAATTATCATTTCAAAACTACAATCTTAAATTATTAAATATTAATTATGATCAATTTGTTCTAGAAATTTTGAAATTAATTTTTTTTATTAGAATATTGAATGGTAGATAAATTTATTAATTTTAATTTCAAATTATTTGATAATTATTATTTCGTAAAGAATATAATATATTATATATTAATTAAATAATGAATATTTATATTACTTATAATTATTAAATATTATTTCTTAATGTTTACTAATAAAATTTAGTATTATAAATGATAATTATTAATAATTATATTTATTTAGTATTATAAATGAATATTAATTATAATTTCTAATTATAAATAATTAACATAAGAATTAATTAAAGATAAAATATAATTATTGTCTATAAATTATAATAAGCTATTATAAATTTATTAATTATCAATTGTTAAAAATTAACTAATATTATATTTATAAATTATAATTAATGACTGTTGCTAAAAAGGTTTATTAAAAATATTAGTTATTAAATATTTTTATATTTAATTGTTAATATTAATTATTAGAAATTAATTTCCATTCATAGTTATGTAATAATCATACGAGTCCCTTGCAAATCCCTTGAAAATCTATAGCAAAGTAGCTTCAAAAAATACATGACAGCAGAATGTCTCAAATTGCGTTGGAATTCAACGACAAAATAATGATGACATTAAAGTGTTGCAATTTGCTACGATTTAGCGATGGAAATCAAAACTTGATGGTAATGTTTTAAAACAAGATGAAATAAAAAAATCCAAGATAATATCCCTTACAAATTCCACAAAAATCCATTGCTAATTTACGACGAAATTTTTCTTCGCTAAAATCTGCAGCTATTTGCGCTTTTTCTTGTAGTGGACCGGCTTCCTACTACGTAAATACCCTGTTTAGCCCCCAACAGTAGGGTGTATCACTCCCTAACCCAATAACTTATATAACACAGACTTATTTAGTAGTGTTACAACGACTTATCTTCCCTAGTCGGACTCATGCACGCTCATGACTCCACCGGAACGCGCCATACCCACCTTCCCTATGTGAACCTCTTACTATCAAGTTCAGTAAAATGCGCCCTGGCCCCTACCTAGTGTGAGGCTTCCTCTAACAAAATATCAATGGGGATACTGACTGATATGGGCTTCAAACAACAGATTGACACAAGCCAAACCCCCTAAGCTTGTGCTCCCAAATAACTAGGATTTAAGAGTCCCCAAAACGCAATACCATAGCAGAATGATGGACCTCTTAGCTTATTAATAATCATGCTTAACCTAGAAGGTTGAGGTTTACTAATAAGCGTGGTTGTAATATTACATGCCATTATGTGTATATAACCCTTCCCCAAAACACCTGTCTTGATGTATGTATAACTACCGCACTGATTCAGCTTATTAGCCTACATCTGGTACTTACAATATTCTAACATGTCATTTACTTAATGTTTGTATTAAGTCAAACCTAACATGTTTATATATATGCATATTATTCATCCCATTATGTCCCAAATTACAGCATTTACAGATTTATGCAAATTATCCATTTTTAACCATTTACAGCAAGTATATGCACATTACCCCTTTTTATCCATTCACAGCAAGTCTAAACATGTGCATATTATCCCTTCTCCAAATTACAGTTAAACAATCTTCAATTTAACAACATACCTAAATTCCTCTTTTATGTCATTCATTATTACCCCAATTATACGCAAATTTTAATCGGATATAGCCTAGGCATCCAAAGGCCTCGGTTTACCATAAATAAAAAGGGAAACCAGAGGAAGAAGAATAGAATCAAATCACATAGGCATATAAGCAAGATTGGAAATAAACTAAACTAGTAGAAATAGGGAAAAGGAAGATAAATACATATAACTTGTTGTTTATCCAATAGTAAAGGCGTATGTTTTACTTATAACAATGGCATAGGTGATTTAACAGTGTAATACCTGTATATCAATTATCTTATAAACACTGTATATCCTAACCCAATTCTATTTAACTGTTATGTTATAGTTTAAAAAATCAGATCTGAAAATGCCATGGAACTCATAGTGGGTCTTGGTGAAGAAGAGATTAAATCTCTTATATATAACTATATGCCATAGAAAAGTCCAATCCAATCCCTTTTGTTATTGTATGTAAATCCTAAATGTTGTCTCCGTAGATCTAGACTTCAGCAGCATTCCCCCATTGTATATGTATATTTAGAGTATATTTACAGAGGCAAAAGGTATGAAGAAATGGTGTAAATTGGAATGGGAGAAGCCACCTATTTTAGATTCATAGAGTCAACCTCAGCCTTTAATTTCTAGGGTTTTAATCCTGACTGTATATGCAGCGTTGAGTCAGCATGAACCTGGCCACAAAACTGTCCAGATTCAAAATTCAGAATCTTGCCTGTATCTGGGTGGGTCGGCCCAACCATGTTTCGGTAGACCAATACGTCGACCCAGGTCAGAAGTGGGTCATCCCACAACGGTTTGGTTTCCCACTCATTCTCCGGCTTATTTTGTTTGAAAATTTTGGAATTATAATTATATTATATTCATATATAAGCCCCTTATATGTACGCAAACTTCTAACGCCCATAACCACTTTATACATTGTTCGTTTTATGCAAACTTGGGGTCTATCTGAACCAGAATTCCGAGACGAATGCAACCAGAATACTTAATAAAGTAAGTTTCATTTTATTATCTTTAAAGTATGGTTATAGTGTATTAAATTTTGGGGTGTTACAGATGCCAAGTTGATGCGTTATAATATGCAGCCATTGTTGTGCCAGAAATATCATACAATGTTAATAAAATTTCTTAATTTATGCAGGAAACTAAAGATGAGTACTGGAATGCAATGAAGATGATATTAAGATATTTAAAAGGAACAAATGATCATGGATTAAACTTCAAAGCATGCAAATAGAACAACGTAAGAGGATACAGTGATGTAGACTGGACTGTAGACCTTGATGATAGAGGGTCAACCTCAGGATATTGCATCTACCAAGGAAATAATCCTATCTCTTGGTGTTCAAAAAACCATCCTAATAGGTCAAGATGAAGTACAGAAGCATAATACAAAAGCATTGCACAAGCAACAACAAAAATCATGTGGATACAGTCTTTACTTTATGAACTGAAGATCACATGAATTAGATTGCAAACACTAAGGTGTGATAATTTGAGTGCAGTGTCTTTTACAATCAATCCAATTTTACATTCAAGATCAACAAAACACGTGAAAGTAGATTTATATTTGTGTGTTAATAAGTGATCAAAGGAAAACTACTAGTAAATCACATACCTGCAACCTATCGAATTGCAAATATATTTGCCTAGCCACTATCAAGTAAGAATTTTACCAGGCTCATGGCAGAACTTAAAGTCGTGAAGAAGAAAGAGTCCTCTCAATCTCATAGTCAACTAGCAACAAATCAAAAGATTTCTGCGACAAATGCCAGCAAATCCGAGAATCTTCATCCTCAATTCTTCATAAGTTTGATGTATATCTCATAAGCAAACATAAATTGTCCAGCGCTGTGAATCGCTTTCGTCTTCACAATGAAAACGATAGTGAAACAGTCGGCCTCTCGGATGTTTTAAGGAAAACAAGGTCCAATCTGGAACTTCGTTTGTAATAAAGATCTCTTGTAAATTTTGTTGACATTTCATGACTAATCACACAAATTCAAGCAATCTTCTAAGGTAAAAGCTAGAAATGAAGCTGATTTGAGTGATTTTTTAGACATCTGATCGGTATCTTTTGAAGTAGTCATGCCAATGAAGAAAAGAAAACCTTTAGGTTTTCGTTTATGAGGGTGTACGAGTGTTATCAGGACCGGACCGGACCCACGGTCCAACACAAAAAACCGTGGACCAATGGGCATACCGGCCCGGAACTCTAATGGACCGTGACATGCAATTGAACTGTCAAAACCTCTGAAAGCCGCGGCCCAATATAGCATGACACCTGGTTTATAAATGAAAACCAGAAAAAAAATTGATTTAGCAGGCCACTTTCCAAAAGCGGAAGCCCACGCGCATGTTGGCACTAGAATTAGTTAGTGGGAACAATTATTTATAGATTCAAAATGGAGTGAATTTATAGATTCAAAATGGAGTGAAACAACATATTTCAAGAATGTGGGACTGAATATAGCAACAAAAGTTGCAAATTTAAGGTTTTCGCTGGTTTCAAAAATATTTTTTTATAAACTGGGAGCTTATGGCATACGGTGGTCATTTTCATATACTCAATATCCATTACAGCCATTTTATTATGTTTTGAACATTGTTTCTTTCAAAAGTATTTTCAATTCGTCAATAAATAATTCTAAGTGCATAACTAATCTGTACGCTTCTTATTCGCTGTCAGCGCGGTTCTGACGGTGGTTGAACCTTCAAAACCTTAAAATGTAAGTCATCACGGTTTGACTTACGCTCCGGTCCTAATAACACTGGGGTGTGCTATGAGATAAACAAAACCCTATCTATCTCCTATGTTTTGTATTTGAGTTTTAGCATAATGTGTCGAACCCCCTCTTTCTTTTGTTAGCAGGCTAATAGGCCATATGTAATAATTCTTTTCTATTTTACATTTCATCAATACAAAATTTCTCTAATCATGACATCAAATTCCTATCATCATTCAAACATCAAAATCTTTGATTCAGGCAAAGAAGAACAAAGTACTATCACAATTAATGCATGCAATAGTTTTAAAATTATATAATTGAAATACACCAATCCGAACAACCGAATATATACGCTGAATCAAACATCTATTCCGACAGCTGCTTCATGTGTATTTTTAAAAGCTTTCTCCATACAACTAACTAAAATTTTAGAGTCTATGAAATCCCTCTCCGCTCCTATTGCAACAGTTAACCTTCCATTGTAGCTCACAACTGTCACTAAAAGACTCTGAAACCAAAAGACACAGTATTCACGAAGCAATCAAAATAAAAAATGATCAAAAAGAGATATGTAAACAAGCGTTATATTACCAGTGGAGCTCGAACCAGCATGAAATAAAACCTTCTTACAGGATGGTTGGCAATTTGCATTTTTTCGACAGGTCCAATGAGATTAGAAATAGCAAGGCTTGTGCTTCTTAATGTATGTAATACGTACTTGGAAACAGCCTGCAAATTAATGCATACATAAAAAACATAACATTTGAACCATAAATTCCAAGGTGATTTAATCGCTAACCGACCATGACATAAACGATTATGTACATACCTCTGGTCCTTTAAACTTTCTAATTAGTTCCATAAGAGCAGCAGTAATATAAACACCTAAAGAGTTTCTTTTAGCCTTTATGGTTTTCTTAGATTGTCTTATTGCTTCTAAAGCATCAGGTACAGATGGATTTTTGACTGTGGGTAGAGATACATGCAAGAAAGTGAAATGGTTGCCCCATGGTGCCTTTGAATCACGTCTTCTCATTTCTTCAAGTGGCTGATATGCACTGATTGCTCTTGTGTTAAGTAACACAAGTGCGGTCACATTTTTAGGTTTTGCTGTTTCTTCACTGGTGGTAGACTGCAGATATAGCTGAAGTCCACTGAATATTATCCCTGTTATCACATCATTTACCGTCTGTGCATACATTTGAAAGAAGAAAAATAATGAAGAAAGTTATGTTCATATGATGATAAACCTACAAGAATTTTGGCCGTATGAGTAAGAACGTTTCTGAAAGAAGTCCCAGTATAAAATCAAGTCAGATAATGTTTGCTCACATAATAACCAGGTCAAATATTACAGAACGACATAGAAGGGCAGGCTTTTTCTACATTCATACAATAATAGTGCATGGGAAGATGTTCAATTACTGTCATGCTTTGAATATACATTCAAATCATGTGAAGTCTCTAGTCAGTTGTAGTAGTTGACAAGCCAAAGTTATGTTTATGATGATTTCAGTGGGAGCTTCAGGTCCTAATCCAGGCAACAATTATAGCAGAAACTAATTGCGCATGCATGTACATAAATTAATGTTACTGTGTACTTGTTTTAGAATTTTTGTCGTCGTGTAACCATTCAATCATGCATACGGGAGACCTTCAATTGTCTGTACCAACAATCTGTAACGTGATTTCTTAAATGATAAGATGTTTAAGTTTATTTTAAAAAATCAGATAGCTATTGAAAATAATACTACTATATAAGGATTACACCAAAAAGAGTACCGTAAATCTCTTAATGCTATCGGGATTTGGAATTCCATGTTATAAATGCACCATAACAATTCGAACTGCGTTTGAATAAATCTTGCACTGCATTTATAAAATCTAGTGTAGTAAGTATATATACATGGAGAGAAACCAAGGAAAACATTCTAACTTAACTATTCATGTCCAATAAAATATAGAGGCGAAACAGGCGAGCCAAAAAAAAAAAAAAAAAAAAAAAAAAAAAAAAAAAAAAAAAAAAAAAAAAAGAAGGAAAAATAAGGGCTATAATATTAATCTTACCGCATTCATCTTGTTCTTTATTTGCTTAATGTCCTGAAGAGAAAATTCAATAGTTGACAGTGTAATAGGCCTATTTTCAACATAAGGTTCTCCAGATCTGATACTGCTTATACTGTCTTCCTTCCTTCCACTTTTCAGCATCCAACTCACGTCTCTGATTGTATTTACACACACTGAAAATCCTCGTCCTATGCTCTTAACAAACTTCCACTTTTCAGCTTTGAATTTTGCATTATTTGAAGGAAATGTTAAAGGAAGAGAAGGGTCATCTGCTCTTTTGAGGCAGTTGAACAAGGCAGACATTAAAGAAAAACCATCTCCTAAAGAGTGATGGAATTTGAATATAAGTGTACCCGCAGCCTGTTTTGTAGGATATTTGATGATGTGAAAGTTCCATAGAGGTTTTGATTCAGGCAAGCGATCAGTCGCAATTTTGCTGATGTATTCTTGCATATAGTCGTCGTAGAATTCGAGTCCTTCCGGAAATCTTGGGATTTCAATGTGATCTTCAAGTCTGACATCCACCTTTTTCCATACAGCTTTACCAGTTTCATGATTAGTCACCTGTTTATAAGCATAAATACTTTTATTTGTTTCGTCACGAAAAGAAATTGGAATAATGGCTGAGATTACCATTATGGAAGAGAAACGAGGACTTATGGGGAGGAAGAGACATTGCAGTGCAGGTAAAAAAGGGGAGTCATCAACTGGAATATCTGATTCGAACACAGCAAGAATACTAATACAGAGAGCTTCACTATTGAAATACTGAGCAGAAGGGCTAACTGGTTCCTCTCCTCTCTCTTCTTGTAACAGCATCTGGGAAGAGCTCTTGTTTATTGTGAGCTTCATTTTTTATGAACCTATTGATGTTTCGCTTCATGTTATGTTTATTTATAGCAAGGATTTCTTGTTTGTCTACGTATACTAGCACGTTGCATGTATGAAGGGTATGAACGCCTACACAAGTTAACATATACAACAAGAAAGCGCTAGATTACCAAATAATATTTAAGTATGATTTATATAAGAAACATGGTACATGCTTTTCAGTATATTTACATGTTATCTATGTCATATGATCATATAATGCGTATTTTTTTTTCAAATAATTAATACAATATGACATCTCCATTTTAGACTAGTTGCATTAGGATTATTGGATTAGATAAAGATTCTTCTTAACTAGTGGATTAGTTAAATTTAAAATTAGGATAAAAGTAATAGCTTGAACTACTACAATCATTCACAACTTATAAGTAATTCACCAACCTCAATAAAAAGCTCACGCTTTCCACACTACAGAAATCGCTGCATCCAGAATAAAGTACATCAATATTACAGTCCACTTCCACTCCAACTATCTGACTGCATCCTGGAATTGTGCCTTCAAACCTTTTCCTTCCAATCCCTTTTAAACTAACTTTCCCTCTTCCTCCTTCTATGTAATTCCTCTGCCTATCTCCTTTTTCCCTATTTCAACCTGACTAACAACAACAAATTTTCGTCAATTCATAGCAGAAATCAGATATCATTTTACACCATCGTCCATAATCTTTTATTCTACACGGCGTATTTTTCTCTATATTTTTTGAAATCAGAATGTCAAATCGAAAAACTGCGCATCATTGGTCATTTGAGAACACTCTAACTATGTTGAACTGTAGCGTCATAGCATATTCTGTTTGCGGTCAAAGCAGTAGCACAAAGTTGTGCAAAGCAATCGAAAATTGCTTCGTTAGATGAATTAGAAATTCGAGATAAATCTGTTGTGCGTAAGTTGCATAGATGCGCAACCGCAATAAACAGGATCTAGATTTGCAAATTGAACATTAATGTATCTAACATCAATTATTCCGTTACCTACATGGAAAAGTAAATAATAATAAAGGAGATTTAAAAGGAGAGAGATTTTATTCCACATAAGAAAGAGAATTAAAAGAGATTACACAATAAAAGTTTACACATCCGAACCTCAAATTAGGTTTTAAAAAAAAAGGACTCCATTAAAGATCACTAGCTCTATGTCAGGATGTGTTTACAAAGATGTCTACCCCTCAATATGTAGCCAACGAAATATATGTGAACCATCAATCAAATTACCAAGAATTACCAAGATATGATAACAAATAATGGAGGCAAATTACAATAACAACAAATGTCTCAATAGTAAGTAAATCATTAATTCCCTTCAATAGCAAAGATGGAAGAAAATAATCCATGCATCCTTCTCGTGCAAATGCAATTAATACATACCCATATTAAAATATTTGCTTTTCATTTTACATATTTATTTCCACCTATTGTGATTTTGTATCACCAAAATTTAACAACACGACATCCTTATAATAGTGAATCATGTGGAAAAGCTTCTAAAATAAAACTGGTGTTGGTTGGGATTCACTTAAACAAACTATTGCAGGTAGCAATGAGTGGTAAGTCGATCACGTGAAAATATTTTTCCTAATGAAAATTTTGATTTTTTATTAATTTTTAGTTTATTTATCGAATTTGGATTTGGAATTCTGAAATATAAAAAGTACAAATTTTCAAAATATGCTAGTTTTTAAAACTAATGGCACAAATAGGCTAGTTTCAAAACTATTTGCAAACATAGGCTAGTTTTTACCAGGCTCAGCGATGAGCTGGCCAACTTTATTTTAAAAAAAAATACGGGGCGCACTTGCCAAGTGAGCCAGTATAAATTTACACTGGCGCACTTGCCAAGAGAGCCAGTACTAATTTACACTGGCGCACTTGTCAAGTGAGCCAATACAAATTTGCACTGGCGCAATTGGCAAGTGCGCCAGTGTATATTTAATCATTTATAATATTTAATAATTACAAATATTACTTGCTATATATTTATTTGTGATTATTAATATTATTTATTAATTAGTAACTGTAATTATATATTATTTATTAATTATAAATTTTTAATTCGTAATTAGTAATTATTAATATTAAATATTATTTATTACTAGCAATTATAAATTATATTATGTATTAAATATTAATTTCAAAACACAATCAACTATTAGTTAGTTAATGATAATAATTTAATAGCATTTAAAAAATTAATTATTGATTATTAAATATCAAATATTGATTGTTAATAGTTAGCTATTTAATAACATTTATTAATTTTTTTAAAAACCAATATTAGATATTAATTACCACATTTTAGTTACTTCTAAAAGTAATTATTTAATGGTAATTATTAAATATAAAAAATTAATTTCTAAATGGTTAATATTAAATATTAGTCTTAATTGCTATGTATCAATTATGAACTATTAGTTCTTAATTATTCAATAGCAAATGTTAATTATCAAATAATCAATATGATTGTTAATAATTAACAATATCTAATTATTATACATAAACTACTATTTGTTATTAATTTTAATTATTAACTGCTAATTGTTATTATTACTTAGTCATAGTTAAATATTAATTAAAAAATAAATGCTAATTATTTTGAATATGTCAACAATTTGCAATTAATAGTTAATCAAATAATAATTAAATGGACAAATTTTCAAAATAGGCTAGTTTTTAAAACTTATGGCAAATAGGCTAGTTTTAAAACTACTTGTGAATATAGGTTAGTTTTGGCCAGCTCAGCAATGAGCTAGGCAACTTTATTTTGAAAAAAAATACAGGGCGCGCTTGCCAAGTGAGCCAGTATAAATTTACATTGGCGCACTTGCCAAGAGAGTCAGTACAAATTTACACTGGCGCACTTGCTAAGTGGGCCTGTACAAATTTACACTGGAGCACTTAAGTAGCCAATACAAATTTGCACTGGCGCACTTGGCAAGTGTGCCAGTGTATATTTAATCATTTATAATATTCAGTAATTACAAATATTACTTGCTATATATTTATTTGCGATTATTAGTATTATTTATTAATTAGTAACCGTAATTATATATTATTTATTAATTATAATTTTGTAATTCGTAGTTAGTAATTATTAATATTAAATATTATTTATTATTAGCAATTATAAATTATATTATGTAATAAATATTAATTTTAAAGCACAATCAATTATTAGTTAGTTAATGATAATAATTTAATAGCATTTAAAAATTAATTATTAATTATTAAGTATCAAATATTGGTTATTAATAGTTAGCTATTTAGTAGCATTTATTAATTTTTTAAAAACCTGTATTAGATATTAATTACTACATTTTAGTTACTTTTAAAAGTAATTATTAAAAGTAATTATTTAATGGTAATTGTTAACTATAAAGAATTAATTTCTAAATGTTTAATATTAAATATTAGTCTTAAATGCTAAGTATCAATTATCAACCATCAGTTCTTAATTATTCAGTAACAAATGTTAATTATGATATAGTCGATATGATTCATTAAATATTATTTACTAATTGTTAATAATTAACAATAGTTAATTATTTTACATAAATCATTATTTGTTGTTAATTTTAATTATTAACTGCTAATTGTTATTACTACTTAGTCATAGTTAAATATTAATTAATTGATAAATGCTAATTTTTTTGAATATGTCATCAATTTGCAATTAATAGTTAATTAAACAATAACTAAATATAATAATTAATTAGTTGATTGTGCTTTGAAATTAATATTTAATACATAATATAATTTATAATTACTAATAATATTTAATATTAATAATTACTAATTACAAATTACGAATTAAAAAATTATAATTAATAACCAATATATAATTACAGTTACTAATTAATAAATATTATTAATAATCACTAATAAATATATAGCAAATAATATTTGTAATTACTAACTATTATTAATGATTAAATATACACTGGCGCACATGTCAAGTGCGCCAGTGTAAATTTGCACTGGCTCACTTGCCAACTGTGCCAGTGTAAATTTGTACTGGCTCCCTTTGCAAGTATGCCAGTGTAAATTTATACTGGAGCACTTGGCAAGTGCGCCCCGTATTTAAAAAAAAGTTGGTTAGCTCATTGCTGAGCTGGCCAAAACTAGCATATATTTGTAAATAGTTTTGAAATTAGCCTATTTATTAGTTCCAAAAACTAGCCTATTTTGAAAATTTGTCCAAAAATCTTTTGAAAATTTATAACTAATTCATTAATTGCTTCCAGGGACAATGCAACTGGAATGACCTGTCAAATGGGTCGGATCGGGTCATAATTTGGTCGAGTTGATTTTGACCTGACCCAGTCCAAGCATAAACAAAACCGACCCATTTAATCCGCTTAATAAATGGTTTGATCCGACCCAACCCATTTAATAAAAGGGTCAACCCAGCCCATTTTAAAAATCTGCTAGTAAAAGCTGCAAAAACTGCCCCATTATATTATCATTAATCATTAATACATAATAAAGCAAAAAACTACAACAAAAAATAAAAAACTACATAATATATTGATCATTCATACATATAAAAAAATGAACCATAAAATAAAAAACTAAATTACTGATTGCAAAAAACTAAAAATATATTCATGCCAATATAATGCAATTACAGATGACAATATTGAAAATAAACAATTCAACATGACACAATTTAAATGAGAAAATCTATAATTGGATTACAATAACAAATCAAAATAACCAAAGTAAATTGCACCAAATACTGCAAAACAACTGCACTCATAAAACTACAATATATTTGAAAGTTCAGCAACAATTAAGCAGTCCTAATTCTTGAAAAGCCCTTGAGAACAGCCTTGTTTGTTATCCTGAAACGAAATAAACAATCAACTCATGAATCAACGTTGTATGGTAATATAAACTTCTTCATAAGTGCATGTTCCTACATATTTGTACAAACAAAATTCATAATATATTGATATTGCTTATATTGCTCCAAGTTGCTTGATATTACTGCAGCTTGATACTCATAATAAAATTATTTTTGAAAATGTACAATATATAATGCAAAATATCCTTAAAATAAAGGCACATAAAAATCTACATGAACAACCTTGGATGAGTTAGGACACTAACAATAGTAAATGGTTGTCCAAATAGTAATCCAACAATATCATATTTTCAAGTTAATTTCTATTGTAATATTTTGTTCAGTAAAAGGCTTTGTAAACGGTTATACTTTGAAAGTTAATCCAACAAAACTGATGGGTAAAAACGATTGTTAAACAGTATGGTAATGCCATTCCAGACTAATTACCAAAATAATACCCACCACAAGAAAAATAATTTATGTTTGGTGTTTCATCTCTTTGCATGAAGAGGAGATACCATGCGAACAATTTGATTCTATGTCCACTTATTGCAGTTCCAAGAAGCATCTCCTTCAGTCGGAGATGCAAAAGTGGGAGCAAGATGCAAAAAGAGGCATGCAAAAGGGAGCGACTCCCACATTTTTTATTTCGCCGTGCTCAAGCAGTCAGAGTGGTTGTGTTTTCATTTTCACAATCACTAACCATCAGCCAAAACATTTTTGAATGGCCATAAAAAACCAAATTTTAAACAATAGTTGTAGCCATGTAAAATTAAATTTAATAAGAACAACTAGTATTTTTTGCCCGCTTTGCTGGGTATTAAAATTTATGTTATTAAAAAAAATATTGTAATAATTAAATTGTTCTGTTGTTCATCCAAAATTAATTTTATCATGGATGATTATTTTGATTAGTTGTTTTGTTATCCATCTAATAATTTATGCAGTAACAATAATTAATTGTCATGTTATTCACCTAACAATAATTTTGCCGTAGATGATTATTTGATTAATTATTCTGTTATCCATCTAAATTTTATTTTTTGGCATAGATATAAAAAAAGTGGAAAATAGGCATAAGGACAAACTTTGAAAAAAAATAGTCTAAAGGACGTCAAGTTTTATTTTTAGACTAAAGGACAAACTTTGAAATAAATTAGGCTGAAGGACAATGCTAATTATAATTAGCATTTTCTGCAGTTTAAAACTGAATAATGCTAGTTAAAACTAGCATTTTCGTGTTGTGTAAAAAACTGAATATAATGCTAATTACATTTAGCATTTTCCTTTAGCTTAATTTTGGTTCAAAGTTTGTCCTTCAAACTAAAAATAAAACTTGTGTCCTTCAGCCTAATTTTTCGTCAAAGTTTGTCCTTCTCCCTAATTACCTCTAAAAAAATGATTATTTGTGATTTTATTCTGAAAACATGTTCTTAATTCATTAAAATTTAAACTTATTTTGTGATCTTTAAATGTGTAAATTGAACAAATAATCATTAAAATTATATAAGTGATACAATTCAAGTAATATTATATAAATTATATACAAACTATAGTATGTTAACTATTTTTTACGAAGCAAAAAAGTGTATATGATGTCATCGTATATATATATATATATATATATATATATATATATATATAATGTGATGCAATGTATGCTTAGTTATTAAGTTTTAAATATATTTTTCTATGTATAAGAGGTATTCTAACTAAAATTTCAAAATATAACATAAAAATAAACATCTATAACAGAAAAATACATTAATCAATAGTAGTTTTCAGAGCAAAATAAATATAAGACTGTGAGTAGTTTTCATTCCAAATAAAGTACATATGGAAATCAGAGAAAAATAAATATAAGATCATGAGTAGTTTCTATTCCAAACAAAATAAACAAGAGAATTATGTTCAAGTTCAATCTTATTCCCAGCATAACTTCATGACTTCCACTTTTTTGAATATTTTTCATTCCTGCATTGCAATAAACATTTGAATAGATGCACAATATTAATTAGTCATTTCTTACCAAAAAATAATAATATGTACACCGTATATAAAATAACCATCAAATATACATAACTTACTTTTTCTTTTTTAATTGCTTTCAGTTTTGAAATAAATCCATTTTCATCATCTTTTTTTTCATTAAAGTCATCAAAAATATATGGCAGCTTGACATCATTACCAATCTCTTTGCTTTTCCTCTTCAAACTATTAGTGTCTGTAGATTTTTCAATACCGGGGCTTTGCATATTGATGTCAGTTTTAGATTCAGTGCTGAAACTTGGTAAAGACATCTGCTTATAAATGAAATAAAATAACATGGTGTAATGAACATGACTATATATATATATATATATATATATATATATATATATATATATATATATATATATATATATGAAACCAAAATACCTGTGAACTTTGTAACGCAACTGCATGGTCTTCACTTTCTATCATAGAATTCTCAATCAACTCAAAACCTTTAAATATGTTTGTGGCCATGTAAATGCTTGAACCGCTGTGCACATTATTCTCACAAACACATATAGTAATTGTATACTGCCTTCCCTCCAAACACTTCAAAATTGTTGGAAATTCGTTTTTCTTCCCTTGCTAAAAAGAATATTATAATTTATTTAATTTTGTCAAATGATAAAGTATTAAAAATTTCTGTTATAATATTTGGAGCTATATATACATTTTCTTGATCTCCCATTACGTCATAAACATTTTTCTTAACTATTCTGTAACTTCACGGTCCTGCAAAATTATTGCAGCACTGCCACTATTATCTTCAACAATAACAGATAATCTAAATTTGTACACACACACACACACACACACATATATATATATATATATATAAACTATTAGTAGTAAAGTAAGTAAATTTTTCTCTAGCATTACAAAAAAATACCTAATTTTTGGATAGGATATGCTTCTTTTACAATTAGGACATTTATACTTCCCATCTTTCTCCTCAACTTCTTGATCACTACATGCTAAGCAAGCATCATAATACCAAGTTTGTTCCTCTTTTACATTCCTAACGGTTACTTGACAAATAACTTCTTTCTGAAATTTATAAAATATAGTAACTTTAGGTACTTGAATAGGAACAACAAATTAAAAATAATTTTTTTAAAGTCTAGGGAGCATACCTCAATATATTCAGATTTCAAGTTCCTTATCTCACCAATACTTAGTATTTGATAACTTCCGGTAATCATATCGTTAACATCAACTTTTCCTTCATTGAAATCAATAATATCTAACCTACATATTTTATAAATTTAATTTTTGATGTATATTATATTTAAAAAATATATTATATTACATTTCAATAAAAGTCAAATTTACCCCTTTCTCATTTTAAGAACACTGTGATGATTGTAGTTGATGAAAAACCTTGTTGCACGAATATTGGTCATATTAGGTTGCTCTACAATATAAAAAACGTCATGTTATTAAATTTTCACACATTAAAGTAAATGATAGTCGATAGCATAATTGGACCGATGGATGAGAGAATTGAGCTAGACTGATGGAGAAAAGGGACTAAATCCTACAAAAATATGTTTTAATAAATTTTCTCAATTATGAATAACATAAAAGTTATACTAAAATTGTGCCTTTAAATGAATTCAGTCTACAACTTGCCACAATGATGATAACTGGTTTCTCAATAGCTTCTTTTAAAGCAGTAACAAATAATTTGACAAAATCATCCCAAAAACAAAATTTCACAGTAGAATTGTCAAAACATAAAAATGGGAAGCAAAATATTGTTTATGCATATAACAAAATAAAGATTTAAATTCCATAATATTTAAAGTGCTATATATACATACCTCCCATCTGTAAGTTCAAATATAAAATTGCAATTCTATTTGCCATTTGCATTCATAAACTCATTTAAACCATCTTTTAAAATATAACAATCCTTATACTTGAGCACTCCAATAAAATCTGATAAATAATAATAATAAATAAATAAATGAAACTTGCTACTTACTGTAAAACAGATGTATATGTATGTCTAAAGTATCTTATATCATACCTAATAATTGAGCTTGGTCTTCTCTACTGATAACTCTTTCACATCAGCAGTATCAAAGAAATCATATTCATTTTCCTGTATCATCATCTCATAATTCAATAATTTGGTTACCTTGGTACGTCTTGTTAACCAAATCTGTAGATCGTTGTGGATAGGTTTTATAGATTCTGGTTTGTTGGATTTGACACACAAATTGACTGAGAATGTATATTTGTCCTTCTTCCAACTTGTCTTTCAAGTATTCAACATGATTTACCCGTATAAAAGCATGAATTCGGGTATGCTATGTTATGCAACAAAAAACATTTGAAAAAATGAATAATTATGAGATTGCTATATATATATATATATATATATATATATATATATATATATATAAAGAATAAACTGTTTAAATATAATTATTTACCTTATCATCTGACAATAGGAGATTTCTTCCTAGATATTCCTTGTCACCTTTACTGGTGCAACTTTTCCAGATTCTAATAACTCGAACTCTGATTTTCCAGTCATATTTATTATCAATAGGTTTTAGAAAGCTTAAGCTATTAAATCTTTCCATATATGCCGGAGATATGAGTTGCTATGGAAAAAAAGATTAGCTATGTTTTGATAATCAATGACATATGGATGAAAATAAATAAAAGAGATGTTACATGTATATGTACGATATTAACAGGTTTTAGAAGTACTAACCTAAGAATATATAGAGCCTTGGAGATGAGGAGGGTGTGACAATATGGAGAAGTAGGGAAAAAAGTGATTTATATTGTGCTATGTATAATCTCTTTAGCTTGTCAAACATAATGGTCCATATTCATTTTATTTTTTTTGAATAAAATTGAAAGACACATCTATAATTTAATTTAATTAATTAGCTGCTAATGTTAAGGTAAAGATTATGAAGTAATTAATTACTAAAATTGGAAGTGACACTATCACGGATTTTTATATTCATTTTATAAGTAACCTTATATGAATATTTGATGCATACGTGAGATTAATAAACTAGTAAATTAAAGTAAAAAAAATTAAAACTGAATTATATTATCAACGGTTTTTAGGTTTAAATTATATTTTTAAATTATATTATTATAAAAGATAGATATTTATTGATAGATATCCCTACCAAAACATATCTTTTAATAACAGATATAATAATAATTATATTATAAAAGATTACGCGTATCTTCACTTGCATTAGTTTTGAGAATTACGGTGCAGTCAATCCGGATTCAATTCCCAAGAAGAAAAAGGAAAAAAAATGTTTTTAGTGAATTCTAACAATATTCACCTAATATCATATTATAAAGTTAAACTATATTACTTTACAACACCTAACAGCATATCGTAATTCATTAGGTTCAAAATGAAGTCTAAGTTAAAAAAATGTGTGTGTTATTAACAGATGTTACAAAGGTTAAATTAAAATTAAACTAATAATTACTTTCCATTTTCTGGTTAGGAGGAGGCTTTGTTTGGGGTAACAAAATATAAGCAAGTATATGTAAAAAATCTGAAGCTTCATAGGAGAAAATAAATTTAGTTAATATTATAAATTGATTGTCCTAATCATCCACACACAAAACCGGGTTATCCATCAATCACTACTATGCCGTATACATGAGTTAGTTTATTTGTAAAAATAGCAAACCGGGTTAAAATTATAGATTTTCTTCTATTTCCTTCTACAGATATATGAGTCATACTATGCCATACATATGAGTCAGTTTAGAAAAAGTATATCAAATAAATGTATACATGCATGTGGCAATGTCAGTTTTCTTTTTATTAATCAAATAAATTAAAAATAGCAATCAAATGGATACAGATTTTCTTTAAAAATTAATCAAACAAAATACCATATAAACTACTTTTTATAAAAGAAAATCTATATTTTTTACCTGCTAATCGTATGGAAAGATCGTTGTAATACGTTAATCGTCATATATGTTCCTACTACTCCAAATGCTACACTGCTAGGCACTGCTGGACACCAAAAGAAAACTTAATGCATGCTATTATATGACTTAAGATCATCTTCACAAAGTTTTAATTAATTTGCACAATTCACATATTCAAAACTATTTTAAATCTATGGTTAAATCAAACGTTTTATGGATGATACCAAATTAACATTTTGGATATGATAGAAGTTCTTGAAGTTGCCTCATCCTGTTAACATAATCCATAGCTTACTGGCTGAACAGTTCCAAAGTTACATGTATAGTTCTGAATATGCTAGCATTTTTGAAATAATATTAATTTTTGTTAACATGATTTTCGTAATGTAGATTAAACAACTCCACAGTTGTACGTGTGCAAATACATCCAGGTGCACACACTTAAGAAAGTTTAGTCAAAACATGCATCTTTATATTCATAGAATCACAAGTGCAAGCTCTTTGGAAAAAGTTCAAAAAAAAACACTTGCCTCTTAATTAATCTAGACATATGGAAGGACAACTTTGTAGGGGAGTTATCATGGAGGCTGCAAAGTTGAGAAATTCAAATACTTGGTAGTTGAATCAACAGGAGGAAATAGAAAAATGAAAAATTCTCAAAACTCTTGGCATATGAAAAATTTAATTGATGATTGATTTGTCATTCTACGCGTTATAAGGTCCTTTATCCAGTACATTGACAGAGCTTCGGTTGAAATATTATAATTTCTTAACCAAAATTTTTATAACATATCATATCGGTTTGCATCAATTTTTTAAAAAGGCATAGAATTTGACATAGGCAAAATACAAATAGATTAGAAACATCCCATATATTTCAAGCATTTAAGTTATTGAATTAAAAATATATTTCGTGATGCTATTAATGAACAATTTCGAATTTATTTGTATAAACAACTAATTATAATAAGATGAATGGTGATTTATAATAATGAAAATTATTAACAAATTTATATATATAGGATAATTAACTTTAAACCATTGATAAGTAGTTAAATCATTGTTTTGTTTAAAAACTTGAATATAAGAGTTTTACCCTAATTGATAATAAGTTAATTAATGTCCTAAGTTTAAATTATATAGGAGAGATTATAATGAAATGGAGTGTCAATGATAAATAAAGCACGTTTTAACTAGTAGCCAACGAAAATTAATGTTGACATTTATAATTAAATAAATCATACACATAATTTCTCTGCTCTTTCCCCTTCTTTTTCTACTTTCCCTAAAATTCACTGCCTCATCTCTCTCCAATTTATTCTTCGTTAATAATGCATTCATTTCTTTCCTCTACTTTACTAATTTCTTTCCATACATTCTATTTTCATGCATGTTCACTAATTTCAAATACCTCATTATTCTAGCCACCTTTTCTTCTATACATATCAACAAGTTCATTCATTTCTAAATTTGCATATTTTGTGCCTGTTACAAAGAAAAGCAAAATGTGTTGTATATATGCATGATGCAAATTATTGCTCACATTTAATTTGAATTAATGAGAAAATTACTTGACCACGTTTAAAAGAAAAAGTAAAATATTCTTTTCATTTGTATAGTGGGAAGCATATAGACATATACCATTTATTGTATCACTTATAATGCATGCATGCATGCGGTCCATGTACAAAACTAATGCAAGCCACGTTTCTGTATAAAACAAAAAAAGAGAGAGAAAGAAATGCACAGTTCAAAAAAAAGAAAAAAAGAGTATGATTCTTCCCATCTTAATGCATGTGTATTCATGCAATGCACCTTTCTCTTTTGTTATTTCATTAATTGTTTACCTATTCTTTCTCTAGGTACATTTTGACATTTGTACATGTTCAACATGGTTAATCCACATTAAAGCATTTGGAAATAAAACACTATTCATTTCCCATATTATTTCTTTCTACCGCTCAAAATTCATTTAATAAAAAAAAGCGTTACCTCTTTTATGCCTTAGAAACAAGATTGGAAAGGAGTTGCATTCCTTCTTTAGCCGGTTAGCATTAAATATAGTAAAATCGAACAATAAAAATGTTACATTTAAAACAAAATAAATTTTATTGTTAATTACATTTCCAAGTCATGCATCATGACACCCCTTTCATTTCTTTCATTTATATAAGCTGCACCTCTCCTATTCTCTCCATATTTCCTCCTCTCTTTTAATTTTCTCAGCCAAATCACTTTTCCTAAATTTATTAATGGCAGCCGAAGAAAGTTTCCCCTGTTCCCTAAAATCAGCAATCGATCCTCCTCAAATTAAATCGTCTTCCCTCAAAACAAGACCGCGTCGCCTCGGCCTTCACGAATTGGATATGCTTCCATCCAAACATCCACCGCCAAGTCAGTTGCCACCTGAAACCGAACCGCTGTAGCGACCCGTACTTCCCCGGTCTCCGAAGAGAAGAGAAAGAACGAATTACTTTGAGGACAAGACGAATCAGAACGCAAACAGAAGAACATCTCATTGTTTTTTACAACAATTACATCAGAGTACAAGAATATTACAGAGTAAGTATAAATATTACACATTTGATAAATATCAGAGATTTAAATTACATTTAAATACATAGCAGCGGAAAAATAATACAAAACACAACTGAAAGAAATACACGGATACAGAGCTTTCCGAGTATCGTTCCAGCTGTAAACCAAGATCCTGTGAATATAAATCTGCAAAACCCAACTACTAGCTGCCCATGTGGAAAATAAGCACACCTAGAGTTTAGGTTAAAGCAATAAACTCCAGGTCATTCATGTGACTGGTGTGAGAACTAAAACAGTTATTAATCTTTATTTTTAAAGTTAGGTAAATCAAGGGACCACGCCATATAACACGGAATGGGTTTCCTCCCAAGAATACCAGTGCATAAAACAAACAGTGCAATGCTAAATAAAGAAAAATGAAGCTATTATAAGACTCAGGTCCCATCACACAATGCAACGCAAGCCGGAGGATAGGGTTTTACCTTATAATAGCCAAATAATGCTTGATACGCTAAATTTCATCTTTTATTATTACTATAAGTGAAGAAAACAATTTCAATCATAAGTATCAATCATAGGCGGCATGGGTACCATATATCATGTCGCCATACTAGTTCTAAAATCAAAACCGGAAAGGTCGTATTGGATTTCTGTCATGAGTCGAGGCAAGGGGAAAGCTCCTCTCCGTTCGAGACACTCTAGCAATTATCTCAGGACTACACACAGCGATCCTGGATCTTCAGGGCCGGTCCTCTCTTAATTTTGAGGATTAGTTATTCCTGAGCATACGTTTCCCGGTCCTAATAGACCTACATCTGAGGCGCCTCGCGTTCCAACAACCACATAGGTAAAAAGTATATAAATGTCAGGGCTGGTAGGTCACTGACATCACCTATAGCTAGAAAGAAACGTCGTGCACTCCTTGCAGTCACTATCCCGGTTTGACTCATACCGTGGTGCGAGGCTCGCGAATTAACGCTATACACAAAGCTATGCCACACAGGCCGTGCTTTGATCATCAACCACAAGACTTTGCTTTTCAACAGAAGCCTTGATCATCTGCCACTTAGGCATGCCACATAGGCAATTCATGCCATGCGATTGATATCCATCGATATATAACATCTGAGCTCGTACAACTTAGAGAAGGGTGTTAAGCAAGAGAATAAATTCTCCGTCGCCAAACAGATATATATTTTATAGAAATCTATCACACAGAATAAAATCCAATGTCAGACACACAGTCCATTTATAAGTTCGTTCTGGGTCTGAACGAAACCGGAGGAACCTTATTCCTGGCATATCCATCGATCTCCATGTACGTTTGGATGATCACCAACTGATTCCCTCCTCTTGGGTGTACAACCCAATCAAGATCATCAATAATCATCCAAACGACGTGAAGACCTCCGGTCTTCAACCACCGTCTTCATCTTCGACTTATTATCGAATCAGTTACTCAGAATGGGTATAAACCCGGCCTTTCCGAATAACCCGCGTATGTAATAAACAAGTGTTACACAAACACAACATACGCCTCATTCCAATTCAGAATATTCTTTTATTCAAATATTCTCATTCTTATGGAAAGGTTCCCATTAATTTTATCAAAGATAAATACTTCTAAATTTATTCTTTAACCTTCCTTTGGATATCATTACAAACCATAATATGGTTTTCCAAACTAGTCGGGATTAGAGAACCACACCGAAGTAATTATTTATTTTATTTCCCAATCCCAACCTATTCATCCCATGGAGCAAAACTGGTAATACTCCATATCTAACACCACGGTGTTATCGGTAAACATTAATCACCATTTCACGTTCAAATCTAATTAAAGATTTAACTATTGCTTTGGAGCAAAACTGGCGATACTCCATTCTCGATCACTTTAATCTAATTAAAGATTCATTAAAACTCCACTTAGTTTTAATCTTCCCAAAAATCAATTTAAATTCAATTCCAATTAAATACTAATTAACTGGACAATTTCACTCAATCTTAATTAAAAGATTTATTCTTTTCTAAACTGGGTTCAAGAACCATGTTATTCAAGACACCGTTCACGACGAACCCAAAATCCCATTTGGTATTAAATACAAGGCTCTGAATAGAAAATATATCGGCTTAGATTCAATATCAAATTCTGAAACCAACAAATATCATATTGGAAATAACGATATAAATATATCTTTCAAATTTCCACAACCATATCTGTATAATCACGAAATCGAACATGAAAATATTCCGAAGATGATTTCGATTCAAATCCATTCTAATTCACGTATTGGAAATTCTGATCATTTTTAAACCACTTCAAATCCCATTTATTTATTCAAAATTATTGGATTATAATCCTAGTCCATAACAAGTTCATTTCGATAAAAATATATTTTTATCCTTTCAAATGTGGAATTTTTCACCCCAATTCTTTTTAGATCATACACTATGATTTTACACAAATTATTAATATTTTTAATAATTTTATCAAGGCCCGTTCAGTTGATTTCCAATAACGGTCGTCGAACTGCATTTACAGCGACCTTTTCCAAATTTGATTTGGACATAATTCCAAATCCAACCGTTAGATTTCAAATTTATAATATTCATTGGAAAACTCTTTTCGATACGAACCCAACGGTTCCGGTTTCAGGAGAATCCGACGGTCAAATCTCCCGTAACGTCAACTCGAAGTCAATGGTCGAAATTCGCGAACTGCCGCGGCGCGGCGCGTTCTATTCAGGCCATCAATATATATATTATATATTTCGTCGATTTTAATTCAAAACATATTTTATAAATCGTTTTCAATTCGCTTCAAAACAATTTCAACTTCATATTCAATTTCAAATCAAAATTGAATATTTCATATCATTAATATATAAATGATAATATTTTTAAAATGTTATATTTTGAAATCAATTCCTTTTCAATATTCATTATAAAAATGAATATAATCGATATAAATATCGTTTGCGTCAAAATGGCGCATCTCTAATCAACACGGCTTTATATATTTCAATAACTTCGTTATTCTATTCAACAAATGAATATTTTCTTCAACACATGAATATATATATTTCTTTCAACACATGAATATTCATTAATTCTTACTTACAATAAAAATATGAATTTTATTGTACAAATATTCTATTCAACATATGGATAGTTTCAACACATGAATATTCTCAACACAAGAGTATGCTCAACACATGAGTATTGTCAATACATGACTATTTTGTTTATTGAACACATGAATATAATTTATTTTCTAAATTGGAATGAGACCCACTCAATTACCATATAACATTAATTATATGGATTCTAACACATCTATATAATAGCAACGATAAATAATCAACAATCATCCAGAGTGCACCACACAACTGCATAAGCATTAAATATAACTAATTAACGCTTACACAGTCTGTCAATCAAACGATCGACATACCACTAAACAATTGGGATTTGTGTACGCCAAATATCATCCCAACACCCGTGTGGGGTTTCAATCCACAAACACGGAACATTATTTGTGCAGTTAGGCGATATGTAAAATTTATCGTCCCAATCAATATCCTTCAAATAGGTGTACATGAACAAATTGTCTGATTTGTAAATGAATATTTATTTTATTCATATACACGTTAAAAATTATATTTTTTAACTATATAATATTTATTTCAACACATGAGTATATTTCCATTCATTCCGCATCACAACCAATTTTCATAACATACAAAATCAAACAAGTCATCCATGGTCTGTGGACGACGGGTGTCGGGTGCTGCTAAGCACCATCTACATCCTAGTATATAATTTTAACTAGAAAACAAGAATTAAAGCGAGAAGTTCTTACCGATAAGCTAAACTGAACGCCGCGACTCTTCATATGTAGGAAATCTTCGCCGTGCTCGCCTTTTTTCACTTTCGTTGTCCGTATTCACTACATATATAAAAAATTCATTTTTATAACTACGCTACATGGATGAAAATCACATTTTTATACCGCTACTATATAGATAAAAATTCTATTTTTATACCGCTACTATATAGATAAAAATTCTATTTTTATACCGCTACTATATGGATAAAAATTCTATTTTTATACCGCTACTATATAGACAAAAATTCTATTTTTATACCGCTACTATATAGATAAAAATTCTATTTTTATACCGCTCTTTTTCTAATAAAGATTATATTTTTATATCGCCACTCATATAAAAATCACATTTTTATATTCTCTATCTTATAAAACCATATTTTTTATAATCTCTACTATATGAAAATCATATTTTTATTATCGTACATATATAAAAATCTCGTCTTTACTATCATAAACATCATATCTTATTCTTATTTTTATATAGGTAAGAATCTCGCCTTCATATAAATAAAGATCATAACTTTCATATGAATTAAAATCAAGTCTTTATAATGTTAAAAATCATTTCTTTTATATTAAAAATCATTCCTTTTTATATCACACTTCATCTATACAAACTGATCTTAATTTAAAAAAAAAAACGATTTTTAAATTTATAAAATAATTACATAAACAAAGGAAAAAAAAGTAAAAAGGACTTACTGATTTTCGGTTTGGAGGAGGGGGATTTGGCTTCGCCGCCGTTGCGAGGAGGAAGGGGGGTGGTCCGCGTCTAGCGCGAGGTGGAAGGGGGGAGAGGGAATCACGCCCAGTGCGAGGAGGAAGGGGGAGAGGGGATCGAGCGGGAGGTGAGAGGGGGGACGTTTGAGGAGAGGCAACGTGACAAGAAGGGGGCGCCCTCTGACGCCGGCGGCGGAGCGCGAGGGGAGGTGGCGGCTCCTTCCAATCGCGTTTAGGTTTTTTTTCTCATTTTCATTAAAATGAACCGAGGGGTCTGACTAGGTAAGAAGAGATGAAGGGGCATGGATTACATTTTTTATTATTATTTTATCCTCCAAAAAGCAACTTTAAATTTCGATCTCAAAACGGTACCCACCGCCTGCCGTCCATAGCTAATTACCCCCATTCCGAACACAATGGGATATGTATCGTAGGCTGATTCGATCGTTTCGATCAGTTTCCGTCAATCAAAATATAAATCTATATATTGATTTTGAACGCACATTTCAATTTACCGGGGCCACATACAAACTCTAAGAATTCCCAAAAAATATTTTCTAGCTTCGTATTGACGATATGGTTCTAACAAAACTAATTTCGTCAATATTCGAGACCGTTTGAAAAATGGCCATTTTCTGGTCGGTCGAAATTGAATGAAACTGTCAAAACACGTTTTTTTTACCATGCTCACATATTGATTCAGAAAATTACGAATTTTGGAATATAGCAATAACTAGACATCACGGATCCAATAAAAGTGGTTTCGATGAAAACCGAGGTCGTTTGCAAAACTTCCATTTTTAAGGGCCAGAATTCCAAAGCGACTATTCTGAAATTTCAACTGGGCATCACCTTTGATTCCCGCTATGAAATTTCAATTTTTCGGATTCGTTGGAAAGATATTTTCAATTAGATTCTAATATTTTTGGTTTTGCTAAAATCCGGATTGTTTTGAATCCTGTACATTCATTTGAACTTTGAAATCGAATTTTCGAACTATCGCGCCATTTTCAATTCCTTTTGTAGTATAAAATAAAATATTTATGTTCTAACGACGATCTATATAAATATATATGTTCTAATTCTATTCAAAATAAATTTCTCGTCGTAATTATTTAAAATAATCCATTTTAAATATTCAAAATTCGCTAAAATTGCCAAAATAAAAATTTTAAATTGGCTCGGATTTTCCGGGTTGTTACAATCTCCCCCACTTAAAACTTTTCGTCCCCGAAAAGGAACGAAGCTGAAAGTTGTTTTACAAACCAACTCAACTTCCATTGTTTTCCTTACGGCTTAAGTTCTTCAACTTTTCAGTTTCTAAGAACTTTTCAAAATTTTCAAAAAATTGGCTAACACCCTAAATTTTCGAAAAATTTCGCCATAACCTCCCCTGCACCGGGAGCTTCGGGATATTTCAAATAGCCTCCCATGGCCCTCACCAATCAAAAAAGAAAAAGAAACAGCCAAGCGGCTAGCCAATCGGCTCATAAAATCATTCAAAACCCAAGAAATTAGTAAACATGTACCTATTTGTCGGGCAAAAAATTTTATTCTTCTGCTCTAGCCTCCTTGCTATGACCTGTTCAATGTAAGTACATGTACATATATGCAAATGTAATCTTTTTCCAATGCAGTTTAATATTCGGTTCCATTAGGCTAAATGGTTCAAAATATCAAATCAATAATCAAACAACATAACCATCAATCCATTAGTGGATTACCATTTCAAATTCATAATTTTGATATATATACAGAAAATCCATGTTTTTGATGCAAATCTCAACAATATATCCTATCTAGTTTTGGGTTCTCACACCAGTCTAATGGAAATATATAGATATCCCACCTTCGAAACTCGAACATAAACTACTAATGCCGTACGTCATCAGTAGAATCATCTCCGGACGACTAGAGCACGATTCTATATCTATCCAGTATATGAAACTTCGAATATACGTTCTTGACGCGTATATACAAAATCTTTATATACTCGATGGTCCAAATTAATACAAATAAAATATTCAAATACGTATACTTGAATTTAACTTTCAAAACAAAGTTTGTTTTCAAATTTTTATTTCAAAAATTTCACTCTTTCCACTCGTTCTAGGACACTACTGATCCCATCTCTAACGAGTTATTCTCATTAGATATTACTAATCCAATCTCTGATGAATTCTTCCGTTTGGTTCTATTGTGTCTTGTTCTCGAGCTCTGTAAACCAAAGCTCTGATACCACGTGTAGCGACCGTACTTCCCCGGTCTCCGAAGAGAAGAGAAAGAACGAATTACTTTGAGGACAAGACGAATCAGAATGCAAACAGAAGAACATCTCATTGTTTATTACAACAATTACATCAGAGTACAAGTATATTATAGAGTAAGAATAAATATTACACATTTGATAAATATCAGAGATTTAAATTACATTTAAATACATAGCAGCGGAAAAATAATACAAAGCACAACTGAAAGAAACACACGGATACAGAGCTTTCGGAGTATCATTCCAGCTATAAACCAAAATCCTGTGAATATAAATCTGCAAAACTCAACTACTAGCTGCCCGTGCTTAAAATAAGGGCACCCAGAGTTTAGGTTAAAACAATAAATCACAGGTCAGTCATGTGACTGGTGTGAGAACTAAAACAATTATTAATCTTTATTTTTAAAGCTAGATAAATCAAGGGATCATGCCGTATAACACCAAACGGGTTTCCTCCCAAGAATACCAGTGCATAAAACAAACAGCGCAATGCTAAATAAAGAAAAATGAAGCTATTATAAGACCCAGGTCCCATCACACAATGCAATGCAAGTTGGAGGATAGGGTTTTACCTTATAATAGCCAAAGAATGCTTGATACGCTAAATTTCATCTTTTATTATTACTATAAGTGAAGAAAACAACATCAATCATAAGTATCAATCATAGGCGGCATGGGTACCATATATCATGTCGCCATATTAGTTCTACAATCAAAACCGCAAAGGTCGTATTGGAAATTGGATTTCCGTCATGAGTCGAGGCAAGGGGCAAGCTCCTCTCCGTTCGAGACACTCTAGCAAATGTCTCAGGACCACACACAGCGATCCTGGATCTTTAGGGTTGGTCCTCTCTTACTTTTGAGGATTAGTTATTCCTGAGCACAAGTTTCCCGGTCCTAACAGACCTATATCAGAGGCGCCCTGCATTCCAACAACCACGCAGGTAAAAAGTATATAAATGTCAGGGCTAGTAGGTCGTTGACATCACCCATGGCTTGAAAGAAACGTCGTGCTCTCCCTGTAGTCACTATCCCATTTTTGACTCATACCGAGGTGTGAGGCTCACGAAATAACGATATACACAAAGCTATACCACACAGACCGTGCTTTGATCATCAACCACAAGACTTTGCTTTTCAACAGAAGACTTGATCATCTGCTACTTAGGCATGCCACACAGGCAATTCATGCCATGCGATTGATATCCATCAATATATAACCTCTGAGCTCTTACAACTCAGAGAAGGGAGTTAAGCAAGAGAGTAAATTCTCCGCCGCCAAACAGATATATATTTAATAGAAATCTATCACACAGAATAAAATCCAATTCAGACACTGTCCATTTACAAGTTCGTTCTGGGTCTGAACGAAACCGAGGAACCATATTCCTGGCATATCCATCGATCTACAAGTACGTCTGGATGATCACCAACTGATTACCTCCTCTTGGGTGTACAGCCCAATCAAGATCATCAATAATCATCCAAACGACGTGAAGACCTCCGATCTTCAACCACCGTCTTCATCTTCGACTTATCGTTGAATCGGTTATTCAGAATGGGTATAAACCCGGCCTTTCCGAATAACCCGCGTATATAATAAACAAGTGTTACACAAACACAACATACGCCTCATTCCAATTCAGAATATTCTTTTATTCAAATATTCTCATTCTTAGAGAAAGGTTCCCATTGATTTTATCAAAAATAAATTCTTCAAAATTTATTCTTTAATCTTCCTTTGGATATCATTTCAAACCATAATATGGTTTTCCAAACTAGTCGGGATTAGCGAACCACACCGAAGTAATTATTTATTCTATTTCCCAATCCCAACCTATTCATCCCATGGAGCAAAACTGGTAATACTCCACCACGGTGTTATCGGTAAACATTAATTACCATTTCACGTTCAAATCTAATTAAAGATTTAACTATCGCTTTGGAGCAAAACTGGCGATACTCTATTCTCGATCACTTTAATCAAATTAAAGATTTATTAAAACTCCACTTAGTTTTAATCTTCCCAAAAATCAATTTAAATTCAGTTCTAATTAAATACTAATTAACTGGCCAATTTCACTCAATCTTAATTAAAAGATTTATTCTTTTCTAAACTGGGTTCAAGAACCGTGTTATTCAAGACACCATTCACGACGAACCCAAAAACTCATTTTATGTTAAATACAAGGCTCTGAATAGAAAATATATCGGCTTATATTCAATATCAAATTCTGAAACCAACAAATATCATATTGGAAATAACAATATAAATATATCTTCCAAATTTCCACAACTATATTTGTATAATCACGAAATCCAACATCGAAAAATTCCGAAGATAATTTTGATTCAAATCCATTCCAATTCACGTATTGGAAATTCTGATTATTTTTAAAACCACTTCAAATCCCATTTATTTATTCAAAAATATTGGAATATAATTCTAGTTCATAACTAGTTCATTTCGATAAAAATATATTTTTATCCTTTCAAATGTGAAATTTTTCACCCTAATTCTTTCTAAGTCATATATTATGATTTTACACAAATTATTAATATTTTTAATAATTTTATCAAGGCCCGTTCAATCGATTTCCAATAACGGTCGTCGAACTGCATTTACAGCGACCTTTTCCAAATTTGATTTGGACATAATTCCAAATCCAACTGTTAGATTTCAAATTTTTAATATTCATTAGAAAGCACTTTTCGATTTGAACCCAACGGTTCTGGTTTTAGGAGAATCCGGCGGTCAGATCTCCCGTAACGTCAACTCGAAGTCGATGGTCGAAATTCGCGAACTGCCGCGGCGCGGCGCATTCTATTCAGGCCATTAATATATATATTATATATATTTCGTCGATTTTAATTCAAAACGTATTTTATAAATCGTTTTAAATTCGCTTTAAAACAATTTCAACTTCATATTCAATTTCAAATCAAAATTGAATATTTCATATCATTAATATATAAATGATAGTATTTTCAAAACGTTATATTTTGAAATCAATTCCTTTTCTATATTCATTATAAAAACGAATATAATCGATATAAATATCGTTCGCGTCAAAATGGCGCATCTCTAATCAACACGGCTTTATATATTTCAATAACTTCGTTATTCTATTCAACAAATGAATATTTTCTTCAACACATGAATATATATTTCTTTCAACACATGAATATTCATTAATTCTTACTCACAAATAAAATATGAATTTTATTGTATAAATATTTTATTCAACACATAGATAGTTTCAACACATGAATATTCTCAACACAAGAGTATTCTCAACACATGAGTATTGTCAACACATGACTATTTTGGTTATTTAACACATGAATATAATTTATTTTCTAAATTGGAATGAGACCTACTCAATTACCATATAATGTTAATTATATGGATTCCATACAACACATGTATATAATAGCAACGATAAATAATCAACAATCATCCAGAGTGCACCACACAACTGCATAAGCATTAAATATAACTAATTAACGCTTACACAGTCTGTCAATCAAACGATCGACATGCCACTAAACAATTGGGATTATTATACATCAACTATCATCCCAACACCCATGTAGGGTTTCAATCCACAAACACTGAATATTATTTGTGCAGTTGGGCGACGTGTAAAATATATCGTCCCAATCAATATCCTTCAAATAGGTGTACATAAACTAATCGTCTGATTTGTAAATGAATATTTATTTTATTCATATACACGTTAAAAATTATTATTTTTTAACTGTATAATATTTATTTCAACACATGAGTATATTTCCATTCGTTCCACATCACAACCAATTTTCACAACGTACAAAATCAAACAAGCCGTCCATGGAATGTGGACGGTAGGTGTCGGGTGCTGCTAAGCACCGTCTACATCCTAATATATAATTTTAACTAGAAAACAAGAATTAAAGTGACAAGTTCTCATCGATAAGCTAAACCGAATGTCGCGACTCTTCATATGTAGGAAATTTTCGCCGTGCTCGCCTTTTGTCACTTTCGTTGTCCGTATTCACTACATATATCAAAATCACATTTTTATAACTGCGCTACATGGATAAAAATCACATTTTTATACTGTTACCATATAGATAAAAATTCTATTTTTATACCGCTACTATATAGATAAAAATTCTATTTTTATACCGCTACTATATAGATAAAAATTCTATTTTTACTCCGCTACTATATAGATAAAAATTCTATTTTTATACCGCTACTATATAGATAAAAATTCTATTTTTATACTGCTACTATATAGATAAAAATTCTATTTTTATACCGTTCTTCTTTTAATAAAGATTATATTTTTATATCGTCACTCATATAAAAATCGCATTTTTATATTCTCTCTCTTATAAAAACCATATTTTTTTATAATCTCTACTATATAAAAATCATATTTTTATTATCGTACATATATAAAAATATCGTCTTTACTATCATAAACATCATATCTTATTTTTATATAGGTTAGAATCTTGCCTTCATATAAATAAAGATCATAACTTTCATATGAATTAAAATCAAGTCTTTATAATGTTAAAAATCATTTCTTTTATATTAAAAATCATTACTTTTTATATCACACTTCATATATACAAACTGATCTTAATTTAAAAAACGATTTTTAAATTTATAAAATAATTACATAAACAAAGGAAAAAAAAGTAACAAGGACTTACTGATTGTCGGTTTGGAGGAGGGGGGTTTGGCTTCACCGCCATTGCGAGGAGGAAGGGGGGTGATCCGCGTCCAGTGCGAGGTGGAAGGGGGAGAGAGAATCGCGCCCAACGCGAGAAGGAAGGGGGGTGAGGGGATCGAGCGGGAGGCGAGAGGGGGGGCGTTTGAGGAGAGGCGGCGTGACAAGAAGGGGGCGCCCTCTGACGCCGGCGGCGGCGTGCAAGGGGAGGGGGCGACTCCTTCCAATAACGTTTATGTTTTTTTTCCTCGTTTTCATTAAAATGAACGGGGGGGGGGGGGGGGGGTCTGACTAGGTAAGAAGAGATGTAGGGGGCATGGATTATATTTTACTATTATTATTTTATCCTCCAGAAAGCAACTTTAAATTTTGATCTCAAAACAAGACCCGCTGCCTCTTGTTCATAGCTAATTACCCCCATTACGAACACAATGGGATATGTATCGTAGGCTAATTCGATGATTTTGATCAGTTTCCATCAAAATCAAAATATAAATCTATATACTGATTTTGAACGCACATTTCAATTTACCAGGGCCACATACGGACTCTAAAAATTCCCGAAAAATATTTTATAGCTTCGTGTTGACGATACAGTTCTAACAAAACTAATTTCGTCAAATTCCGAGACCGTTTGAAAAATGGCCATTTTCTGGTCAATCGAAATTGACTGAAACTGTCAAAACACGTTTTCTTTCGCCATGCCCACATATTGATTCAGAAAATTACAAATTTTGGAATCTAGCAATAACTAGACATAACGGATCCAACAAAAGGGGTTTCGTCAAAAACCGAGGTTGTTTGCGAAACTTCCATTTTTAAGGGCCAGAATTCCATAGCGCCTATTCTGAAATTTCAACTGGGCATAACTTTTGATTCCCGCTGTGAAATTTCAATTTTTCGAATTCATTGGAAATATATTTTCAATTAGATTCTAATATTTTTGGTTTCTCTAAAATCTGGATTATTTTGAATCCTGTACATTCATTTGAACTTTGAAATCGAATTTTCAAACTACTACTCCATTTTCAATTCCTTTAATAATATAAAATAAAATATTTAAATTATAACGACGATCTATATAAATATATACGTTCTAATTCTATTCAAAATAAATTTCTCGTCGTAATTATTTAAAATAATCCATTTTAAATATTCAAAATTCACTAAAATTGCCAAAATAAAAATTTTAAATTGGCTCGGATTTTCCTGGTTGTTACAACTGCCCTTCCATCTTAGTTGTTTCCTGTATATATACTATGAGACCATTGTTCCTACTTCCAATTGGTTTTAGGAAAAGTTGTTTGGTTCTCTAGTATTCTACATAGTATCAGAGCTAGTTTATGTTGTGTGTGATAGGGGGTTCTCGCCTTGTGATCTGTGGCGAAGCATTGACTCTTGTCTCTACATATGTCCAAGTTGGGGTTGGTTGTTGTAGTCGAAAGGTTGGCTGTAAAACTAGCGTCTGAGGTATCGACAGTGGACATCTTTGGATAGATACCGTAGTTGGTATCAGAGCTTTGGTTTACACAAAGCTTGGCTTAAGGAGCTTAATAAGAATCATTCGGTAGAAATTACACTAGAGAGAGCGTAATTTGAAGTATAAATAGTTGCGAAACTAATATTTTGAAAGAGCAGCGTAGCGAAAGCATTTTGAAAATAAATTTATTTTGAAATTGATAAATTATTTTGAAATATATCGTTATGTCTTATATATTTGGAGATGCTGTATTTTATAAAAAGAATTTGAGTATTTATTTGACATCAAGGTTGGACTATAGAGTATGTAAGATTTTGAATATACGCCTAACTAATGTATATACAAAGTCTTGTCTGTACTAGATAGATATGGAATCACACTCTAGTCGTTTAGAGATGATTCTGGTGATTGTCGCGACATACCCAATATTTATTTTAGAGTTTCAAAAGCGGGATTGACTATATGATTCCAACTAAAGCGTCGAGGAATATTTAGACTAATTATTTTGATAAATATTCGAAAATGATTTGGATAAATTTTAATGAAAATGCTTTTGTAAAATTAATGTGAACTTGGGTAAATGATCAAAATTTAAATAAAGTTACGTTATTGTCAAATATAAGTAGAATTTACAAATGAACGTTTTAAAATTAAATTGTAAGGTGAATAGTGAATAATGAAATTGGATAATTTTGCGAACTTTAAAAATCTAGAATGATAAGTGAGTGTTAGAATTAAATTGAAAATTTAAAAAGAAGGTATGCAACAACCCGGATTTTCAGAACCAATTTTAAATTTTTATTTTAGCAGTTTTAATGGATTTTGAATATTTAAAATAATTTATTTCTAATAATAACGACTAAAAATTTATTTAAATCGAAGCTAGAGTGAATTTTTTTAATTTAATTATAAAAGGAGTTTAAAATGGCGTGGCAGTTTGAAAGTTTGATTTTAAATTTCAATTGGATGTACAGGATTCATTTTAAATCAGAATTGAACAAAACCAGAAATATTTAAATCTGTTTAATTATATTTTTCTAATAAATGTAAAAAATCCATATTTCATAATGTAGATTGAAATTTATGTTCAGTTTAAAATTTAGAAAAGTCGCTGTAGAATATATATATATATATTAATATAAAGCCCTTAAAAATAGCCATTTTGCAAACGACCTCCGTTTTCGACGAAATTACTTTTCTTGGATACAGAATGTCAAATTATTGCTATGTTTAAATTTTCATAATTTTTAGAATTAATATGTGAGCATGGCAAAAGAAAACGTGTTTTGTCATTTTAGTCAATTTGGATCGACCAGAAAACGGCCATTTTTCAAACAGTCTTAAAATTCGATGAAATTAATTTTGTTAGAACCGTATCATCAAAACATAGCTAGATATAATTTTTCTGTAATTTTTAGAGTCATATTTGGCCCCGGTATGTTTAAATGTACGATTAAATTAAATAAATAAATGGTTTAAATTTCAATTTAAAGAAAACAGACTGAAGACGATCAAACGGGCTGACGGGACCCAGTCCATTGCGTTTGGAGTGGGGGTATTTGCCTGCGAACAACTCTCGTTGGGCTGAAATTCGAGCTACTGAGACTTAATGGTTTTTTTCTACTGAATTAATAAATTAAATAATATTTTTATATAAATAACCCTAGGTTTAGAAAACCATAGTACTCAAAAATTACAGTAGCCGCCATTCTCTTATATGGATGGCCGAAACATCACGACAAAATTCCTCAAATTCTTGAAATCTAATCGCTTAATTCAGAAATATTCAAAAGCAATCTTGAAGTGCTCGATGAAGGCTAAGGATTCAACGGTTGAGTTCGCTTGCAGTGAGGAGGATGTCTCGATTTTTGGGAACTGTAACGGCAAGGAATTTCGCTCGATCCGAATCAATTGTTAAACCGACTAAGACCGTTCGAAACCCCTGATCGTTTTGAGAACAGAACAAATTGGAACGCAGACGGAAGAACATTTCATTGTTATTACAACAATTCCATCAGATACAAGAATATACAGAGTATAAATGAATAAATTACATTCAAAAAATATCAGAGATTTAAATTACATTTAAATACATTGCAGCGGAAAATAATTCAAAAGCACAACTAGAAGTAATGCACGGATACAGAGCTTTCCGAGCATCTTTCCAGCTGTAAATCAGGATCCTGTGAATATAAATCTGCAAAACCAAAACTACTACCTGCCCGTGTGGAAAATAGGGGCACCCAGAGTTTAGGTTAAAACAATAAACTCCAAGTCAGTCATGTGACTGGTGTGAACTAAAACAGTTATTTAAAACTTTACTTTAAAGATAGTAATTCAAGGGACCACGCCGTATAACACGGAACAGGTTTCCTCCCAAGAATACTAGTGCATATAACAAAACAACGCAATGCTTTTTGGAAAAATGAAGCTATTATAAGACCCAGGTCCCATCACACAATGCAACGCAAGCCGGAGGATAGGGTTTTCCTTATAATATCCAAACATGCTTGATACGTTTAAAACAAATCATTTGATACTATAATAAGTGTATAGTGTCAAAACAATTCAACTCATAAATATCAATCATAGGCGGCATAGGTACCATCTATCCTGTCACCGTACTAGTTCTACAATTAAAACCGCAATATCACGTATTGGAAATTGGATTCCATCATGAGTCGAGGCAAGGGGCAATCTCCTCTCCGCGTTCGAGACACTCTAGCAAATGCCTCAGGACCCCACTTTGATCCTTGGAATCGGATGGGCCGGTCCTCTCTTACTTTTGAGGATTGGCAATTCCTGAACACACGTTTCCCGGTCCTTACAGACCTATATCCGAGGCACCTCGCATTCCAACAACCACACAGGTGAAAAGTATATAAATGTCAGGGCTGGTAGGTCACTGACACTACCCTAGCTAGAAAGAAACGTCGTGCTCTCCCAGCGGTCCGTCTCCCGTTTTTGACTCATACCGAGGTGTGAGGCTCGCGAATTCACGTTATACACAAAGCTGCGCCACACAGGCCGTGCTTTGATCATCAACCACAAGACTTTGCTTTTCAACAGAAGCCCTGATCAATTGCCACTTACGCGTGCCACACTGGCAATTCACTCCATGCAACTGATGTCCATCGATATACAACCTCTGAGCTCGTACGTCTCAGAGAAGGGCGTTAAGCAAGAGAATAAATTCTCCGTCGCCAAACAGATGTATATTTAATAGAGATCAATCAACACAGAATAAAATCCAATATCAGACATACAATCCATTTACATGTTCGTTCTGGGTCTGAACGAAACCGGAGGCACTTTCCTCGCATATCCATCCATCTCCAAGTACGTCTGGACGATCACCAACTGTTTCCCTCATCCTGGGTGTACAGCCCAATCAAGATCATCAGTAATCACCCAAAACGATGTGAAGACTTCCGGTCTTCGACGACCGTCTTTATCTTTGAAATCTCGTCGAATCGATTATTCAGAATGGGTATAAACCCGGCCTTTCTGAATAACCCACATGCATGATAAACAAATGTTACACAAACACAACGAACGCCTCATTCCAATTTAGAATATTCTTTTATTCACAAAATCACATTCTTAGGGAAAGGTTCCCATTAATTTTATCCAAGATAAATTCTTCTAAATTTATTCTTTAATCTTCCTTTGGATATCATTTCAAACTAGTCGGGATTAGCGAGCCACACCAAAGTAATTATTTATTTTATTTCCCAATCCCAACCTATATATCCCATGGAGAAAACTGGTAATACTCCACATCTAACACCACAGTGTTATCGGTAAAATTAATTACCATTTCACATTCAAATCTAATTAAAGATTTAACTATCGCTTTGGAGCAAAACTGGTGATACTCCATTCTCGATCACCTTTCAGATTTGATAATTTAAATAATCAATTCACTTTTTAATCTAATTAAAGATTCATTAAAACTCCACTTAGTTTCAATCTTTTCAAAAATCAATATCCTGCCTTTAACTGGGTTAAAGAACCAATGTCATCTAAAACACGATTCACGACAAACCCAAATCATATTTGATATTAAATACAAGGCTCTGAATAGAAAATATATCGGCTTATATTCAATATTAAATTCTGAAACCAACATATATCGTATTGGAAATAACGATATAAAATATATCTTTCAAATTCCCATAACAATATCTGTATAGTCACGAAATCCAACATCGAAATATTCCGAAGATAATTTCGATTCAACTCCAGTCCAATTCACGTATTGGGAATATTGATTATTTTTAAAATCACTTTCAAATTCAATTTATTTATTTCAAAAATAAATTGATTTTAATTCTAGTTCAAAACTAGTTCATTTCGATAAAAATCTATTTTTATCATTTCAAATGTGGTGTTTTTCATCCCAGTTCTTTCCAATTCACATATTATGATTTTACACAAATTATCAATATTTTTAATAATTTTATCAAGGCCCGTACAGTCGATTTCCAACAACGGCCATCGAACTGCGTTTACAGCGACCTTTTCTGAAATTGATTTGGACATAATTCCAAATCCAACCGTTAGATTTCAAATTTCTAATATTCATTGGAAAGCTCTTTTCGATACGAACCCAACGGTTCCGGTTTGAGGAGAATCCGACGGTCGGATCTCCCGCAACGTCAATTCGAAGTCAATGGTCGAAGTTCGCGAACTGCCGCGGCGCGGCGCGTTCTATTCAGGCCATTATATATATAATATATATAATATATATATATATATATAATATATTTCGTCGATTTTCTTTTAAAACGAATTTTATAAATAGTTCTAAATTCATTTCAAAAACAATTTCAACTTCATCTTCAATTTCAAATCGATTTGATTTCAATTCAATTCGAATTCATTTCAATTTTATTTAATTCGAATTCAAATTCGTTTCAATTCAACTCAAATTCTAATTCGTTTCAATTCAATTCAATTTGAATTTACCTTCTATTTAATTCAATTTGAATTCATTTCAAATTGATTTCAATTCAATTTCAGTTCGTTTTAAATTTCATTCAAAACGATTTCAATTCGTTTTTAATTCAATTTCAATTTAATTCAATTTGAATTCATTTCTTTTCAATTCGAATTCAAATTCACTTTCTATTCAATTCGAATCGAATTCATTTTCTATTTGATTCGAATTCATTTCACATTGATTCAATAAAATTTCAATTTGAATTTTAATCTAATTTTAATTTGAATTTTAATCTAATTTTATTTTGAATTTCATTTCAAAATATTAAATTTTGAAATCACTTTTCAATATTCATTATAAAACGAATAAAATCGATATAAATATCGTTCACGTCAAAATAACGCATCTCTAATCAACACGGCTTAATATTTTTCAAAAACTTCTTCATTCTATTCAACAAATGAATATTTATTCTATTCAACACATGAATCTATATTTCTTTCAACACACGACTATTTTTATATTCAACACATGAATTTTCTTTTATAATCTTCATTATTTTCCCGATTGGAATGAGGCCCAATCAATCACCATATAATGTTAATTATATGGATTCCATACAACACATGTATATAATAGCAACGATAAACAATCAACCATCATCCAAAGTGCTCCACACAACTGCATAAGCATCAAATATAAATTATCAACGCTTACACAGTCTGTCGACCAATCGATCGACATACAATTAAATAATTGGGATTAATGTACACCAAATTTCATCCCAACACCCGTGTGGTTTCAAATCAACACACACAGATTTTTATTTGTGCAGTTGGGCGATGTGTAAAATTTATCGTCCCAATCAATCTCAGTCAAATCAATGTATATAAACAAATCGGCCGATTTGTTTATAATTATTTATTTATTCACATTCACGTTAAAAATTATATTTTTAACGATAATTAATTTATTTCAACCATCTATATTTTATTATCGATTTCACATCAACATCACAAGCAATTTTCACAACACATCAAACAAACAAACAAGCCATCCATGGTCTGTGGATGACGGGTGTCGGGTGCTGCTAAGCACCGTCTGCATCCTAGTATATATATATAACTAGAAAAAGAAATTTAGAGTGAGAAGTTCTCACCAATAGCTATTCCAACTCCACGACACTTCATTTATAGAAATCTTCGTCGTTCTCGCCTTTTTGTCACCTTCGTTGCCCGTGTTCTCTACATACGTCAAAATCGAATTTTTACATTACTATTCAATACATAAAAATCGAATTTTTACTTCGCTATTCAATGTATAAAAATCGAATTTTTTCTTCGCTATTCAATATATAAAAATCGAATTTTTACTTCGCTATTCAATATATAAAAATCGAATTTTTACTTCGCTATTCAATATATAAAAATCGAATTTTTACTTCGCTATTCAATATATAAAAATCGAATTTTTACTTTGCTATTCAATATATAAAGACTTCGCCTTTTCACATATAAAGATTTTATTTTTACTTCTTTAACTATATAAAAATTATATTTTTATACTTCTACGACATAAAAGGTTATATATTTCATCTTCTACAATATAAAAGATTATATTTTTCATCTTCTTCAATATAAAAGATCGCATATTTTTGATTTCTACTATATAAAAATCATATTTTTACCTTCTCTATAGTATAAAAATTATATTTTTATCCTTTCTCTAGTATAAAAATTATATTTTTATCCTTTCTCTAGTATAAAAATTATATTTTCGTGCTAATAAAAATCATAACTTCACGATGTTAAAAATCACTATTTTCTAAAAAAAAACGCTACTTTCTAATAAAAAAAAACGCCACTTTATCATGTTAAAAATCATAGCTTTACTTTGTTAATATATATAAACTACATTATACAAGAAAGCTGATTTTTAAAAGTAAATCAAACAAGAAAACTTCACCTTTCTTTCCCCTTTTTTTTTAAATTGCAGGGGGGGCACGGCTTGAGGATCGGCGTCAGCGTCACCAGGGGGGAGTAACTGCTGGCGCGGTGGCTTTGGTCCGGCGCGTTCTGGCATGCGGAGGAGGATGGGGTCCATCGGAGAAAAGGGGGCTGCGGATTTAAGGGGGGTGGATGTCGTCGGAGGGGGTGAGCGGGATTGGGGAGAGGAGAGTCGAGGGTGGAGGCGGCGGTGGGGCGTCACTCCGGCGAGGGGGCGGTGGTGCTGGCGTCGATCGCCAGGAGGAGTCGCGGTCGCCATTTTTTTTCGAATGGATCGAGAATGAGGGGGGGGGGGCAGAGGAAGTATGGAGAGGAAAGGGGGATTTTTATTTTATTTAATTAATTTAATTTCAAAAAGGTGTCTTTTTATATCGACCTCGAAACGAGGCCCACCGCTTATCGTCCATAGCGTATTACCCTCATTCCGAACACAATGGGATATGTATCATAAGCTGATTCGGTTGTTTCGATCAGTTTTCGTAAAAATCAAAATATAACTCTATATATTGAATTTGAACGCGCATTTCAATTTACCGGGATCACATACGAACTCTAAAAATTCCATAAAAATATTTTCTAGCTTCGTATTGACGATACGGTCCTAACAAAACTAATTTCGTTGAATTCCGATACCGCTGGAAAAATGGCCATTTTCCAGTCGATTAAAATCAATTAAAACTGGTCAAACACGTTTTCCTTTGCCACGCTCACATATTGATTCGAAAAATTATGAAATTTGAAACCTAGCAATAATTTGACATCACGGACCCAACAAAAGTGGTTTCATCGAAATCCGAGGTCGTTTGCAAAATTCCCATTTTTAAGGGCCTGAATTCCTTAACGACTATTCAGAATTTTCAACTGGACATACTTTTTGATTCCCGCTATGAAATTTCGATTTGTCGGATTCGTTGGAAAGATAATCCCAATTAGATCCTATTATTTTTGGTTTCACTAAAATCCGGTTTGTTTTGCACCCGGTACATTCAATTGAAGTTTGAAATCGAATTATCGAACTACCGCGCCATTTTCAATTCTATTTATAATTATATATAATTATTTATATTCTAACGACGACGTATATAATATATACGTTCGAATTATATTCAAAATAAATTTTTCGTCGATATTATTTAAAATAATTCATTTTAAATGTTCAAAATTCGCTAAAATCGCCAATATAAAAAAATTTAAACTGGCCCAGATTTTCGGGTTGTTACATTAACCCTCAATCATTTGAACGTTGCTAGGAAGCGCGAGGGAGGATTGAATCCAGCCTGGGTGCTGGCGATGGTGGCCGACGCGATGGCCGACGAAGTAGGGCCGTTCGATCCACTTCCGATGATCTCTGGTCGACGGCGCTAGAGTTCCTTTGGTCGTGTGTTGGGTTCGTTTTGTTTAAAGGAGTTACAGGAGGAAGCGGATGAAAGAAAAGAAGAAAGGCAGCACGGCCTTTGGATCCGAAATCAACGGCGGCTATTTAATCCAATTGTTTTATTAATTTAATTAAAATTATTAAAGTGTTTAAATTTTAAAACCATGTATCTCACTCAAACAGAAACGAAATCAGATAATTCAAGAAGCATTGGGATCGTCTTTTCATGGTCTACAACATGGAGTAGACCAGATCTAAAATGGAGCGCGTTGAAATTTCAGACAAAAATCATTGTGAGAATATTTTTTTTATAATTAAAATTTATTAATTTATGATCGTGTTAGAAATCAAATCTACTGTTAAATTCAATTTATTATATACGTGATTTGATTGGGTTGATAATACTGTTATGTTGATATGTGGATTGGAAATATCATATTTGTTGAAATAAAAGAGATGTAAATCGAAATATCATATTTGTTGAAATAAAAGAGTTGAAACAAAACTTACACTTTTGTTGAGACTATAATAGACAATATAGAATTGTCCTTTTTGTTAAAATTAGAATGAATAATATAAAATTGTCAATTTTGTTATAATTAGAATCGACAAAATAAAATTTTCATTTTATTTAGAATAATAACATGTTAAGTAAAATGTCCCTTATTTAGTTATTGATGTCATATTAGATTAAAATTTCATTTTAGTTAAAAATGTCATATTAGAATAAAAACATCATTTTTAGTAGAAATGTTATGTTAGACTAAAAACATCATTTTTAGTAGAAATGTTATATTAGATTAAAAATATCATTTTTATTAGAATGTCATGTTTGATAAAAATATCGCTTTTTATTTGTTTTGTTGAGTTAGAATTGTCGACAAAACAAAAATATCACCTTTATTTGTTTTGTTGAATGAGAGTTCACAAAATAAAATGTCACTTTGTTAGAACATGTTATGTTATAAATAAAAATGTCACTACATTAGAAATGTGATATTAGATAAGAAATAACATTTTGTATAAAACGTTATATTAGAATAGAAATAACAATATTATTATAAAATGTTGCAATATAAAAGAAATAATATTTTTGTTATAAAATGTGCATTAGAAAGAAATAACATTTTTAGTTAAAAAATGTTGCATGAGATAAAAAATAACATTTTTGTTATAAAATATTGCATTAGAATAAAAATATCATCTTTGTCATAGAATGTCATGTTAGATAAAAAGATCTTCTTTATTAGAAATGTGTATTTAGAATAAAAAGGTCAATTGGTTAGAAATGTCATATTAGAAATAATAATGTCATTACTGATAGAAATGTCATTTTTGTATAAAATGTTTGATTAGAATAAAAAGGTCCCTTTATTTATAAATGGCATGTTAGAATATAAATGTCATTTTATTTATTAATGTCACGTTAGAATATTAATGTCATTTTATTTAGAAGTGCATGTTGAAATGATTAAAATGATCATTAGTTAGAAATATGAAAATATGTTAAAGATCAAAACGTTATCATTGTTATGTTAGCGATATTAGAAATAATTCAAACCGAATTATAATTGGTTAAATTTATTAACCAATGATTTATTTAGATGAACCGTTGTTGCTTGAAAACCCCGCACGGATATTGGTATGATATTTGTCATACACTAGTCTCAATAGCTAGTTATATGTCAATTGATGGATTGACAGTCTGTGATGAGCGTTATTTATTTATTTTATTGCTCATACAGTTATAAATTTCACTCTGGATGTGAATGGTTGGTTTAATGATTATTTATCATTACTATTATATACATATGCAATGTATGAAATCCATATAACTGAATTTATATGGTAATTAATTGAGACGCATTCCGATTCAGAATATCTTTTATATGAGAATATTTTAAAATAAAGAACATTCCTATATAAAGAATATTTTAAAGAAAAGAATCTTCTAAATAAAGAATATTTGTAAATAAAGAATATTTTAAAATAAATTTAGTGAAGAATAAAATTATGACTTTTATGTCCATTTTTGGATGGACACAAAAATATAAAAATATGAAGCCGGGTTAAGTAGCAAACGCCATTTTAACCCGAACGGGTTTGCAGCTCGATTTTATTCATTTTAAAATGAATATCGAAAAGAAGTGATTTCAAAATATAAATATTTTGAAAATATTATCATTTTAATATGATGAAGATATAGAATATTCAATTTTTATTTGAAATTGAAGTTGGAATCGTTCTGAAATGAAATTATAAATATTTTATAAATACGTTTTAAATGAAATCGACGAAATATATATAATATATGTTATACATATTTGATGGCCTGAATAGAACGCGCCACGCAGCGATCGTTCGCGAATTTCGACCATTAACTTCAAATGGATGTAACGGGAGATCCGACCGTCGGATTCTCCTAAACCGGAACAGTTAGGTTCTTATCGAAAAGAGCTTTCAAATGAATAAAAAAGATTTGAAATCTAACAGCTAGATTTGGCGATATGTCCAAATCAATTTCAGAAAAGATCACTATGGATGCAGTTCGGTGGCTATTGTTGGAAACGGACTGTACGGGCGATAATAAATTTATTTAAAATATGGGAAAATTATGTAAAATCAAAATAAATGGTTTGGAAAGATTTTTGATGAAAAATTCCAATTTTATAAAGATAAAAATATATTTTTATCGAAATGAACTGTTTAATGAACTAGTTATTAACTAGAATAATAATTTAATTATTTTTTAGAAATAAATAAATTGGATTTGAAAATGGTTTTAGAATAACCAGAATTTTCTAAAGAATAAATTAGAATGGATTTGAATGGAAATTATCTTCGGGATATTTTGATATTGGATTCCATGATTATACGGATATTGTTATGGGAATTTAGAAGATATATACATATCGTTATTCCCAATATGATATTTGTTGGTTTCAGAACTTGATATTGAATATAAGCCGATATAATTTCTATTCAGAACCTTATATTTAATATCAAGTGGGATTTTGGGTTTGTCGTGGACGGTGTCTTTAATAACACTGTTCTTTAACCCAATTTAGAAACGAATAAATCTTTTATTTAAGATTTAGGAAATTGTAACAACCCAGATTTTTGACCGTTCAAATCGACAATAAACCACACATGTCGACCCAAACAAATCTCAAATATAGGTAGTTATTGGGAAAAAGAAGAAAGAAAAGAAAACAATAACAGAGTTCTCACAGCGGAAGTACAACCTATAATAAACAAATAATATTTCAAAAGCATTTGAAACATATACATTGGAGTTACACTTCTTTTGGTCATCAGAGTTACACTAGTACAAATGTATAGTAATGCCGCGGAAATAAAGTGCAGTGGTCAAAACATACTCATAATAGATATATAGACCAACTTCGTCTTCATCCTCCAAGTTATTGCGATCTTCGCTAACTGCAACATCTGCTGACCTGAGCGTATTGCATAAAAATAAAACACAACAAACACTCGGATCAGCACTAAACCATTCTCATATTAGTCAAATTAAAGTATGAAACAACTTGAGTGTCATGGGTGCAGTAACTCAAGAGATGTTACGGGATTTTTCCATCTCTCGAGGATCCGTTAAACTAATAAATACATACATAGTATAATACGCTATTATGATAATGTATATCCAGTAAAGTAAATATCATAAAAATAGCATAAGCGGGATTACCATATTACCCTTACGCCGTTTACAGGCATCAAAAGTCTATACAGTACCGTAAATTCACCGTAATGGTGTTATCAGAGGGCACTCCATAGAAGGCAATGCTAGATCAAAATCATGTGGGGCTAGATATGGATAAATATGACAAGGCACTCGAGGCAATGCCCAGGGTAGGAATCTACCAATTGCACTCCCAGACCGGTGGTAAAGCATAGCAGCCACTACAGCCCACCTCGGATCACACTCCAAAAATCATAAATAGGCCCAAATCATTATCATCATCATAGTCATAGAAATAGTATCGAAGAAGTGTGTACGATCAAAGGTGCTACCTCAGTTAGTCACGGTATAGCTCCTGTTTTAGTCATTTCAATTCTGACCCGAAGGACAGGGCGATTTCGTCATCGTTCATCTTCTTCGATCCAATACTCGCCTCCAAGTCATCATACTCATTCTGGATACGTCATAATGTTCAAAGTTGTCAAAGTGGTATCGGCACTGACAGAGAGTATGCCTTATGTCGACTCCGGTCTCTTTAACAACCAACGCTTACATCTTTCCACATCGGTTGGTTCATTTATATTTCACAAAGTTTCGCTTCATATCAAAATATCATATTCTGTTTCGAACCAAATTTGTATTCAAATAGAATATGATTTCATATCAAAATGTCATATCATACCAAACCGATTATATTCTAAATTAGAATAAATTTCCATATCCTTACGTTATAATCAAATAATATTTAAAAATCGACTTATATTCAAATAGAATATATTTTATCTCAAAGATTTCAAAATTTTCCAAATTGATTTATGTTCGAAATCCATTCGTATTCAAATATGATATCTACTTTCACTTCAACTCATTTCAATCCCTTAGGAGGTCCATTTATATTCGAGTGGAAAATAATTTACATTTCCATGTCAAATCCAGTTTAGAGATTGATTCATATTCAAATAGAATAAAATTTATCTCAACTCCATTTGTACAATAGTTTTGGATCCAAGCACTTTCAATTCGGAAGAAAATTACAATCATTTAATATAATTTGAAAAAAAATAGATGCTTATAAAATAAAAATCTTTATATAAAATGTATATATATATATATATATACATAGAATATAGTAGCTAGAATAAATAAGATAATTTAAACACTATGTATATACGTAATTTAAAATTTTACTACTTAGTTTAAGTAATAAAATATAAAGAACAATTTAGTTGAAATAAAATAGTTTTGTAGGAAAGTTTTAAATAAATAAATTTTAAGAAAAGTAATAGTTATTTTAAATCAAATAGTGTAAATATATATAATAAATTCTTTAACTAAAATCGTTCCTTTCTTCCGAACTTCAATACTTGAATCTAACTCCAGCCTCAATGGAGTTCATTAATTTCATATCTCATTTTCAACATCGTTCAAAACAATCGTTCGATTTTAAGAATTCAAATATGTATTCAAAAACTGAGTTAAAACAACTCAGGATACCCTTGATTTCCATTATTCAAAAATTAAATTCCATGAGAATTTATTACCCTCAAATCTACTCCACAAATTTGAATAATTCCAAAACATATTCAGATCCCAATTTAAAAATTTCTACTTTGGTTTGGGACAAATTCCTTAACCCTTTTAAGTAAACCTTCCCAGTTTTCATACCTTTAAAAAAAATGGATTTATCGAGTATCGGCACATCTCTTTTAAATGAAATTCCCGACCAAATAACATTTAAATATTTGAAATCATTTAACCAACCGATGTCTGTATATAATTATCTATCCAATGGCCAAGTGATATTATATTTAAATTTCTCGATATTTCAGGGATGGATCTATCATTTCAATCCAAATAGGGTCATAGAGATTTATCATTTCACTCTGCGTTCTTAATTTATTTTCATCGATGAATCCTGGGTTCATTGGATGCCCGTAACATCAAGGTGAAAAATTTGGGATTCATCATCAAAAAATTGAACACACGAACATCCATATACTGAAGTAAGTAACATTTCAACAATAATCATTCAGTGATCACATCAACCAAGGCATTCATCACAACCATTATTTCCATGGTAAGCATCAGCTATGTCACTGGTTAACAAGTGTCGGTATATTCTAATTAGAAATTTAATTAAATCTAAATAACTAATTATTGATTTCATTTCCTGTTATACACTTGCATGTCAAATTTTAAACAACACATCAACAAACAAACACAACCATGCAACCAACTTATTTCATAATTCAATTTAATAAACATGAGAAGAATTCAGTTATTCGTGAGCGAAGAATCACTCACCTTTTATTCTCTAGTTAGTCGAACGCCAACTAAAGCTCAAAATTTTTCTGTCTTCAAATGCAGCCAAACCAGTGCTAAAACGTCCGCAATTTCGCCATGATCCCAACGTAACAAACCATGCGTAAATACGACCTCATATGAAGAAGTTATTAACGTTTTACTACTGGAAGTTTAAAATATATATAAAAAAATTAATAAAATAAGATCTCACCCTCTCATATCACGCTATGTCGGCTTCCTATATTCCCACCCACCATCGCTTAGCTACAGTGCCAGTCACGAAGAAAAACCCAACCGTAGGCCAAACTTTGACCAACCACCACGCTCGATTCCGACCATGGGAAATCTCGACACTACCCATAAATGGAAGCTCATTGATCTACGCACCAGCCGGCACCCACAAGACCACCTCCGGTCATCCCCTTCGCCGTTGCCCAGTCACAGAACGAAACCACTTTCGAGCCCTAAAACGCAAATTGTCTTCTCCTCCGACCATGTTACAACCAACGAACACCACCCCCATGCTCGTATCAACCTCCTCTACAATACCCATAAGCCAAAATCTTCGATTGATTCGAGAATCAAAAACCCCCTAATTTCGAAGCTAGGATTCCAAAAATCAGGCCCTTTGATTGTGAATTCTGGCACAACCGCTCAATGCATGTCGAAACGAATTACACCATAAGCTTCGTATCGTCGAGAGCTTCAGTTTGACATATAATACGCTAGGGTTTGGAGAGATTTGATTTTTCAGCTTGTATTTTATTTTGCTCTAGGGTTTGAAAACTGATTTCAACCATTAGGGAGATGAAGTAGACAAGGAATGAATGTACAGAAATGAGAAAAATACTTATGGCCTGGTTAGGTGGATAGGGAATTTATTTATACATATATATAAGGTCCAAACATTAGAAACAACAAATTATCGTATTTTACTGACATCTCTCACATTTTCTCTCGTACGATCAAACGGTAAGTCGGATTTGTAACGCAAATTAAAATGCTACCATAATTCATCGTTCTGAATCCAATGGCGGCAGTTTCATCGAATTCCGAGACAATCGCCAAAACAGTTAAATTTCACAGTTAATTAAATAAATAAAATATTCAGTTATTCGATTAACTGTTTTAATTAAAATTTAATATTCATTAAATTCAAATTTAAATCAAAATATAACTTAAATACATCCTATAAATAAATTTCACACATTTTAACATCTTAATTTGATTATTTGAAATTTTTACTTGAATTTCATTTATTATTTCCCAACTTAGAATTCTCCATTTACCAAATTAAATTTGAATTTCCATTATAAACTAAACAACTCAAATTTATTAAATAAATAAAATATAAATTTTCAAATTGCAACAATTCTAAGTGTAAACTAAATTTAAAATCTATTTATACTCCATTCAAATAATCATCATTAAAATCGACAAAATTTGATTTTTATCCAATATTCTTCTATTTTATTTATTTAAAATTTGAAAATTAAATATATACAGAAAATATGGGATGTTACATAAATTTTTACCAATTAATTAATATTTAATTTGATTTCTGGGTTTATCGTGAACGGTGTTTTAAATAACACTTGTTCTTTAATCCAATTAACAGTAAAGAAATAATTTGGAATTTAATAATCTTTTATTAAGATTTAATGGAAATTTTCCAAAATAAAGTTTTCCAATTTAATATATTAAATTAGAATTGAATGGAATTCGATTTGGTAATAATTGAGATGAGCTCCTGTGAATGAAGACTGATACTATATATGGAATTTAAAAGGCATTAGTGCTATTCCATTTATTTTATTAGTTTGATATGGGAATTTATATCGATTATACACCGTTATGAATTCTGTGAAGATTCCATAGTTAATGGAAGAAGATTTGGGTTTATCGTGAACAATGTTTTTAAAAGACATTAGTTCTTTAACCCAGTTAAAGATAAGGTTAAATTCTTAAGCTTGAATAATCATTAAGTAATGATTTTTGAGATTATAAAGAAGATTTAAAAGAATTTATCTTTGATAAAATTAATGGGAACCTTTCCCTAAGAATGTGAATATTTTATTAAAAGAATATTCTTGATTAGAATGAGGAGCAGGATGTGTTTTTATTGCACTTGTTTATAAAGTACGCCAGTTGTTCGGAAAGACCGGGTTTAACCTATCCTGAATAATTGATACGACGACTAACAGTCGAAGAGACTGAAGACGGCGCAAGACCGACGATCTTCACATCGAATGGATGAGTTGCTACTAATGCCCATGATTGGAGTAGCTACCTTGAAGGGGCTACAGTGGTAGCCATCTGGATGTACTTGTTGATTGTTTGGATACGCGAGGGCCACTCTTCCGTATTGGATATACGTGACGAGGAATAAAGTACCTCCGGTTTCATTCAGACCCAGAACGGACTTGTAAATGGATGGTATGTATGACGTTGTATTCCTTTATGATGTATTCGTTGATCTCTGCTATATATATATATATATATATATATTTTGGTGGTAGAGAATTTATTCTCTTGCTTAACACCCTGGTATGGTATGGATTGACAATGTGACATGCTAAGATGCATGGATCAAGGCTTTTGTTGAAAAGCAGAGCCTTGTGGATGATGATCAAAGCATAGCTTTAATTAGAATAGCATTGTGTAGCGTTACTTCACGAGCCTCACACCTCGGTATGATGGTGAACGATTTGTTTGATTAGTAGGTTTGACCAATATACTTTATATATATATATAAGGATTTGGTCGGTCGAGTTGTGCTGGGTATGGTCGCCCCACACCTTGAGATAAGGTATAGGGCCATTTCCCCCGATTCCTATATATAGGGATAGAGCAAGCAGTGTTTTCTCTTGTCGGGATGTAAGCTGCGGTGGTACTTGATTTCCCAAAAGTGTGGATGTGCATTACTGTGTTTTCTCTAGCTGGGAAGTAAGCCGTGGAGTATTGCACTACGCGATAGATCTTTCGAATCAGGAGCCATCATAATGGAAATCCAACTTTTCAATACGAGCTTTGCGGTTTTAATTGTAAACCTATATATGGCGACATAGTGGGATGGGGCACTCATGCCATCTATGATTAAGACATTTATTTTCGAAATTGATTTCTACACTATGCACTTACAGTAATATTGAAAGAGAAATTTCACGTATTAAGCATGCTTGGCTATTATAAGGTAAAACTCTATCCTCCGGCTTGCGTTGCATTGTGTGATGGGACCTGAGTCTTATAATAGCTTCATTTTTCCAAAAAGCATTACGCTGTTTATTTTTGGTATTCTTGGGGTTAAACCCGTTCTGTGTAATACGGCATGGTCCTTGATTTACCTAAATTTAAAATCAAATTAATAACTATTTTGAGTTCTCATACTAGTCCTATGACTGACCTGGAGTTTATTGTTCCTTCCTAAACTCTGGGTGCCCATATTTTCCACACGGGCAATCAGTAGTTTAGTTTTGCAGGTATTATCTTCACAGGATCCTGGTTTATAGCTGAAGCGATATTCGGAAAGCTCTATGTCCGTGTATTTCTTTCAGTTGTATTTTGTGTTATTTTTCTACTGCTATTTAAATGTAATTTAAATCTCTGATATTATTTTTTGTTGTATAATTATTCATACTCTGGAATATTCTTGTACTCTGATGTAAATTGTTGTAATAAGCAATAAAATGTTCTTTTGTATGTGTTCTGATTTGTTGTGTTCTCAAAACAATCCGGGCCTTCCTTTACTGGGAAGTTTGGGCCGTCACATTTGGTATCAGAGCCATTGTTACAGAGCTCGAGAACAAGATACATTAGAACTGAACGAAAGAATTCATCAGAGATTGGGTTAGTAATATCCAATGAGAAAGAATCGTTAAAGATAGGATCAACAGTATCCTAGAATGAGTCGGAACAGCGTTATTTTTTAAAATAAAAATGATGAAAAATTTAGTTTTGAAAATTTTATCTTAAGATATGTATTTGAAATATTTTTACATTTTAACTTGGACAATCGAGTATATGAAGATTTTGCATATACGCCTAGCTAGCGTGTATACGAAGTCTCAAATATACTGGACAGATATAGAATCACGTTGTAGTTGCCCGAACATGATTCTGATGATGAGCATGACATCATCAGTATTTATGTTCGAGTATTCGAAAGTGGGGCATCTATATATTTCCAATTGACTGGTGTGAGAACCAAAACTAGATAGGGTTATTGTTATGATTTGCATTGAAATATGATTTTTGACTATATATAAAAGTTATATATGTTCGAAATAGTTAATCACCTAATTGATTGCTTGTTGTGATTTTTGATTATTAGTTTAACTAATTAAAATATTGGAATGATAATTAATTTAACCAATCTGAGAAAGAATGATAAATTTAGCTAAATCGAATTTAATAGTGAACTGAATTGAAAATTGATTAGAATTGAAAATTGAGTTGGTTAATTAAACGACTTTCAGCTCCGTTCCTTTTCGAGGACGAAAAGATTTTAAGTGGGGGAGATTATAACAACCCGGATTTTCAGAACCAATTTAAATTTTTTATTTTAGCAATTTTAATGGATTTCGAATATTTAAAATAATTATTTTCAAATAATAACGACTAAAAATTTATTTAAATCGAAGTTAGAACGAATTTTTTTAATTTAATTATAAAAGGAGTTTAAAATGGTGCAGCAGTTTGAAAGTTTGATTTTAAATTTCAATTGGATGTACATGATTCATTTTAAATCAGAATTGAGCAAAACCAAAAATATTTAAATTTGTTTAATTATATCGCTGTTTTCGATGAAACCACTTTTGTTAGATCCGGAATGTCAAATTATTGCTAGGTTTAGATTTTCATAATTTTTTGAATTAATACGTGAGCGTGGTAAAAGAAAACGTGTTTTGTCAGTTTCAGTCTATTTGGATCGACTAGAAAATGGCCATTTTTCAAACAGTCTTCAAATTCGACGAAATTAATTTTGTTAGGACCGTATCGTCAAAACATAGCTAGATATAATTTTTCTGTAATTTTTAGAGTCAGTGTGTGGCCCCGGTAAATTTAAACGTACGATCAAATCAAATTAAATAAATGATTAAATTTCAATTTAAAGAAAATAGACTGAAGACGATCAAACAGGCTGACGGAACCTAGTCCATTGCGCCCGGAGTGAGGGTATTTGCCTAGGAACAACTCTCGTTGGGTTGAAATTGGAGTTACTGAGACTTAACGGTTTTTTTTCTAAATTAATAAATTAAATAATATTTTAATATAAATAACCCAGTTTAAAAACCCTTATACTCCAAAATTACAGTAGCCGCCATTCTCTTATATGGATGGCCGAAACTTCCCGACAAAATTCCTCAAATTCTCAAAATCTAATCGCTTAATTCAGAAATATTCAATAGCAATCTTGAGGTGCTCGATGAAGGCTAGGGATTCAATGGTTGAGATCGCGTGCAGTAAGGAGGATGTCACGATTTTTGAGCTTAACCCTCAATCGTTTGAACGCTATTAAGAAGCGCGAGGGGGGATCGAATCCGGCCTGGGTGCTGGCGATGGTGGCCGACACGATGGCCGACGAAGTGGGGCCCTTCGATCCACTTCCGATGATCTCTGGTCGGCGGCGCTGGAGTTCCTTTGGTCATGTGTTGAGTTCGTTTTGTTTAAAGGAGTTACAGGAGGAAGCGGGTGAAAGAATACAAGAAAGGCAGCGCGACCTTTGGATCCAAAATCAACGGTGGCTATTTAATCCAATTGTTTTATTAATTTAATTAAAATTATTAAAGTGTTTAAATTTTAAAACCATGTATCTCAGTCAAACAAAAACGAAATCAGATAATTCAAGAAGCGTTGGGGTCGTCTTTTCATGGTCTACAGCATGGAGCAAACCAGATCTAAAATGGAGCGCGTTAAAATTTCAGACAAAAATCATTGTGAGAATTCTTTATTTTTTTATTATAATTAAAATTTATTAATTTATGATCGTGTTAGAAATCAAATCTGTTGTTAAATTCAATTTGTTATATACGTCGTTTGATTGGGTTGATAATACTGATATGTTGATATGTGGATTGGAAATATCATATTTGTTGAAATAAGAGAGTTGAAACCGAAATATCATATTTGTTGAAATAAAAGAGTTGAAACAAAACTTACATTTTTGTTGAGATTAGAATAGACAATATAGAATTGTCCCTTTTATTGAAATTAGAATGGACAATATAAAATTGTCAATTTTGTTAAAATTAGAATCGACAAAATAAAATTGTCATTTTATTTAGAAAAATAACATGTTAAGTAAAATGTCCCTTATTTAGTTATTAATGTCATATTAGATTAAAATGTCATATTAGTTAAAAATGTCATATTAGATTAAAAACATCATTTTTAGTAGAAATGTTATGTTAGACTAAAAACATCATTTTTAGTAGAAATGTTATATTAGATTAAAAATATCATTTTTATTAGAAATGTCATGTTAGATAAAAATATCACTTTCATTAAAAATATCACTTGTTATTTGTTTTGTTGAGTTAGAATTGCCGACAAAACAAAAATATCACCTTTATTTGTTTTGTTGAATGAGAGTTCACAAAATAAAATGTCACTTTCTTAGAACATGTTATGTTAAATATAAAAATGTCATTACATTAGAAATGTGATATTAGATAAGAAATAACATTTCGTATAAAATGTTATATTAGAATAGAAATAACATTTTTATTATAAAATGTTGCATTATAAACGAAATAACATTTTTGTTATAAAATGTGCATCAGAAAGAAATAACATTTTTGGTTATAAAACGTTGCATGAGAATAAAAATGACATTTTGGTTATAAAATGTTGCATTAGAATAAAAATATCATCTTTGTCATAGAATGTCATGTTAGATAAAAAGATCTTCTTTATTAGAAATGTGTATTTAGAATAAAAAGGTCAATTGGTTAGAATTGTCATATTAGAAATAATAATGTCATTATTGATAGAAATGTCATTTTTGTATAAAATGTTTGATTAAAATAAAAAGGTCCCTTTATTTATAAATTGCATGCTAGAATATAAATGTCATTTTATTTAGAAGTTTATCGGAAGAGCTGGTAGTTGATAGGAGTGCATGGAAATTGGCAATCCATGTACCAGAACCATAGGTTATATATATATATATATATATACACACATACACACACTTTATTTCACGTTTACTTAACCTTTTTACTTTTTATTTACTATTTTAGATTTTATTTCACTTTTATTGAACATTTTTACTTATTATTGTTATTATTATTTTAAAAAACCCTTTATCGGACGACTTTTTATTTGATTAGTTATTTTAAGCCCTTTATATATATATATGTATTATCATCATTATTAATTTTATTTCATTTTAATTTTGGGTCCCATATCTAACCAACCCCAACTTGTTTGGGATATATGGCTTTGTTGTTGTTGTTGCATGTAGAAATGATTAAAATGATCATTAGTTAGAAATATGAAAATATGTTAAAGATCAAAACGTTATCATTGTTATGTTAGCGATATTAGAAATAATTCAAACCGAATTATAATTGGTTAAATTTATAAACCAATGATTTATTCAGATGAACTGTTGTTGCTTGAAAATCCCACACGGGTATTGGTATGACATTTTTCATACACTAGTCTCAATGGTTAGTTGTATGTCAATTGATGGATTGACAGTCTGTGATGAGCATTATTTATTTTAATGCTCACACAGTTATAAATTTCACTCCGGATGTGAATGGATGGTTTAATGATTATTTATCATTATTGTTATATACATATGCAATGTATGAAATCCTTATAACTGAATTTATATGGTAATTTATTGAGCTGCATTCCGATTCAGAATATCTTTTATATGAGAATATTTTAAAATAAAGAACATTTCTATATAAAGAATATTTTAAAGAAAAGAATCTTCTAAATAAAAAATATTGTAAATAAAGAATATTTTAAAATAAATTTAGTGAAGAATAAAATTATGACTTTTATGTCCATTTTTGGATGGACACAAAAATATAAAAATATAAAGCCGGGTTATGTAGCAAATGCCATTTTAACCCGAACGGGTTTATCGATCGATTTCATTCATTTTAAAATGAATGTTGAAAAGAAGTGATTTCAAAATATAAATATTTTGAAAATATTATCATTTTAATATGATGAAGGTATAGAACATTCAATTTTTATTTGAAATTGAAAATGAAGTTGGAATCGTTCTGAAATGAAATTATAAATATTTTATAAATACGTTTTAAAAGAAATCGACGAAATATATATAATATATATTTAATGGCTTGAATAGAACGCGCCGCGCAGCGACCGTTCGCGAATTTCGACCATTAACTTCAAATGGACGTACAGGAGATCTGACCGTCGGATTCTCTTATAGCCGGAACTGTTGGGTTCATATCGAAAAGAGATTTCCAATGGATATAAAATATTTGAAATCTAACGGTTAGATTTGGATATATGTCCAAATCAATTTCAGAAAAAGTCACTATGGATGCAGTTCGGTGGCCGTTATTGGAAACCGAATGTACAGGCGATAATAAAATTATTTAAAATGTGAGAAAATTATGTAAATTCAAAAAAAATGGTTTGGAAAGATTTTTGATAAAAAATTCCAATTTTATAAAGACAAAAATATATTTTTATCGAAATGAACTGTTTAATGAACTAGTTATTAACTAGAATAACAATTTAATTATTTTTTAGAAATAAATAAATTGGGATTGAAAATGGTTTTAAAATAACCAGAATTATCTAAAGAATAAATTGGAATGGATTTGAATGGAAATTATCTTTGTGTTATTTCGTTATTGGATTCCGTGATTATACGGATATTGTTATGGGAATTTGGAAGATATATACATATCGTTATTCCCAATATGATATTTGTTGGTTTCAGAATTTGATATTGAATATAAGCCGATATAATTTCTATTCAGAACCTTATATTTAATATCAAGTGGGATTTTGGGTTTGTCGTGGACGATGTCTTTAATAACATTGTTCTTAAACCCAATTTAGAAAAGAATAAATCTTTTATTTAGGATTTAGGAAATTTTTACCAATGAATTAATATTTAATTGGAATAGGATAAAAGAATTGGATTTTTGGGTTTATAGTGAACGGTGTTTTAAATAACACTTGTTCTTTAACCCAATTAATAGTGAAGAAATAATTTGGAATTTATAAATCTTATATTAAGATTTAATGGAAAATTTTCCAAAATATAGTTTTCCAATTTAATATATTAAATTGGAATTGAATGGAATTCGATTTGGTAATAATCGAGATGAGCTCTTGTGAATGAAGACTGATACTATACATGGAATTTAAAAGGCATTATCGCTATTCCATTTATATTATTAGTTTGATATAGGAATTTATATCGATTATACACCGTTATGATTTCCGTGAAGATTCCATAGTTAATGGAAGAAGATTTGGGTTTATCATGAACATTGATTTTAAAAGACATTATTTCTTTAACCCAGTTAAATTAAGGTTAAGTAATGATTTTTGAGATTAAAAAGAAGATTTAAAAGAATTTATCTTTGATAAAATTAATGGGAACCTTTCCCTAAGAATGTGAATATTTTATTAAAAGAATATTCTGAATTGGAATGAGAATTAGGACGTGTTTTTATAGCACTTGTTTATAAAGTACGCCAGTTATTCGGAAAGACCAGGTTTTACCCATTCTGAATAATTGATACGACGACTAACAGTCGAAGAGATTGAAGACGGCGCAAGACCAATGATCTTCACATCGAATGGATGAGTTGCTACTAATGCCCATAATTGGAGTAGCTACCTTGAAGGGGCTACAGTGGTAGCCGTCCAGACGTACTTGTTGATTGTTCGGAAATGCCAGGGCCTCTCTTCCGTATTGGACATACGGGACGAGGAATAAGGTGCCTCCGGCTTCGTTCAGACTCAGAACGGACTTGTAAATGGATGGTGTATCTGGGGTTGTATTCCTTTATGTTGTATTGGTTGATCTCTGCTAAATATATATATCTGTTGGTGGCAGAGAATTTATTCTCTTGCTTAACACCCTTCTCTGGGACGTATTTGCTCAGAGGTTATATATATTGGCAGAAATCAATGGTATGGTATCGATTGACAATGTGGCATACTAAGATGCATGGATCAAGTCTTTTTTTGAAAAGCAGAGCCTTGTGGATGATGATCAAAGCATAGCTTTAATTAGCATAGCTTTGTGTAGCGTTACTTCGCGAGCCTCACACACCGGTATGATGGTAAACGATTTGTTTGATTAGTAGGTTTGACCAATATACTTTATATATATATGGATTTGGTCGGCCGAGTTGTGCTGGGTGTGGTCACTCCATACCTTGAGATTAGGGATAGGGCCATTTCCCCTGATTCCCATATATAGGGATAAAGTAAGCAGTGTTTTCTCTCGCCGGGACGTAAGCCGCGGTGGTACATGATTTCCCAAAAGGGTGGATGTGCATTACGGTGTTTTCTCTGGCTGGGACGTAAGCCATGGAGTATTGCACTACGCGATAGATCTTTCAAATCAGGAGCCATCATGATGGAAATCCAACTTTCCAATACGAGCTTTGCGGTTTTAATTGTAAACCTATATATGGCGACATAGTGGGATGGAGCACTCATGCCGTCTATGATTGATACATTTACTTTCGAAATTGATTTCTACACTATGCACTTACAGTAATATTGAAAGAGAAATTTCGCGTATCAAGCATGTTTGGCTATTATAAGCTAAAACTATATCCTCCGTCTTACGTTGCATTGTGTGATGGGACCTGAGTCTTATAATAGCTTCATTTTTCCAAAAAGCATTGCGCTGTTTATTTTTGGTATTCTTGGGGTTAAACCCATTTCGTGTAATACGGCGTGGTCCCTTGATTTACCTAACTTTAAAATCAAATTAGTAATTGTTTTGAGTTCTCATACCAATCCTATGACTGACCTGAAGTTTATTGTTCCTTCCTAAACTTTGGGTGCCCATATTTTCCACACAGGCAGTCAGTAGTTTAGTTTTGCAGGTATTATCTTCACAGGATCCTGGTTTACAGCTGAAGCAATATTCGGAAAGCTCTATGTCCGTGTATTTCTTTCAATTGTATTTTGTATTATTTTTTGCTGATATTTAAATGTAATTTAAATCTTTGATATTATTTTTTGTTGTATAATTATTCATACTCTGGAATATTCTTGTACTCTGATGTAAATTGTTGTAATATCAAATGAAATGTTCTTCCGTTTGTGTTCTGATTTGTTGTGTTCTCAAAACAATCCGGGCTTTCCTTTACTGGGAAGTTTCGTCGTCACAAGGTAACTTGAATAAATTAAAGAAATGGAAACAAGCTTTAAATTTTACAACAAATGTGAATATTTTGAGTTTTGAACTAAAGTGAATTAGTTAAAGAAATTTCATAGTTGCATCGTTTACCCCCTTGGCCTTGAGAATCGATAGTTCCTTCGTTCATTTTTGATTCGTTCACCTTGCTTTAGTAGTTGTTTTTTGACCTCCCCACCCTTGTTTTGTTCATGTTTGAGCTTTCATTAATACAGAAATCATATCCTTGTACCCTTTCATTTACCGTGCATTGTAAAAAGTCTAAAATAAAGTTTGATTAATGAATAGTTTTGTATTTGAAACAAATATTTGAACTTTGAATTATGACAACAATTGACAATTGAATTTTTGAACTATTGATTTCAGATGATGTTAATGAAAGTTTTGAAAATAAGATGTAAAAGATAATCGAAATCAATAGAAATAGATTTCTTAATTGTTTTGAAATATATTGAATTCAACTTACATGAAATGTGTTAGAAATATTTGATCACGAAATATTTTGAGAAGGTTATTTGTACAAATTTATATGTTTGAATTATAAGCTTATTTCAGATGTTTTGAAAGAGTTTATCTTTTGTGAATAATGTTTGATTTGAGAAATGATTATTGAAATCTTATTATGAAATCAAAGCTGAATTATCATTGGAATTTCGGACAAACTGACTCAGATTGAATTACCTACTAAAGTTTGTATTTTTTTTACAACTAGTACATAGATTTTCACTATTTTTCCTAAACTATTAAATATAATTTATTTACTTTATTTAAACTACTTTGAATATGAACTTAGTTGTCTTATTCAACTATCTTACAGCAAACCGATTTAGTTTATTTAAACTATTCTAAACAAAAACTTATTTATTTTATCACAAACCTATTTTATATCAAGCTATTATTTTATTGAAACTATTTTAAATTTAACTTAACTATTTAGAAGTTAAAAGTATATACTTCCGATCTGAGCAATTTAACTCTGAAATGATTGAATGTAAAGATTAAGTTGAATAATGATATTTGTGACATGTAATCTAAATTGAATTTGAAGTTTAATGATGAATTAAATTGTAAATCTGAATTTGAAATGATATTGAATATTTGAATCAATTAAGAAATCAAAACTGAATTTTGTATTGAAATGGAATTTCGACAATCTTCAGTTTTTGGATATTTGATATGAAATCTTTCGAAACTTATATATGAAAGATTTATGTAAGAATGCAACAAATTTAAAATTATTTTATCGAAAGTTAATTGATATGAAATGAAATCTTATACATAATGGAATTTGTACAACATGTTGAAATATGATTTGAGAAATCCTACATAAATGAAATGTTATATATTTACGATATATGTGAAGTGAAATGAATATTATGTATAGTGTCATATGATTTCAAATTGAAGATATGGGAAGTACCTTGCATTGAAAATTGAGGTCCTACTCAGTAGGAACTCTTATAATATTTCTTTGATTGAGGTTTTATGGACATAATACTCATAAGTTTTCCTTTGAATTCGATTGCGTAGCGAAATTCGCAGGGCCGCGGAGACCTATGGCGACGGATGCTTCCTGGGGGGAACCAGGCATAACCATTGTGTCTGCTGCGATCTATGGTCATTTTACGATGGTGAAATCCATAGGGCTGCGAAAGCCTATAGGTACGGATGCTTCTTGGGGGATCCAGACGTAACCATTGTGTATCTACGGTCCACATGGTGTAATTTTTAGGGCAGTGATTGCCTAAGGTTTACGGGTGATAAAGATGTAACCACTAGTGTTACTAGATGTAAAATGTGATCCATGTAGTTGTTTTGAGGTGTTATGGAGAAATACGTAAGGCAGTGACTCCATAGCCACCTATGGCCATGACACTTTGTCCTCTCGACCTGGTGATAGAGCGACCTTAAGGGTTGCGTTGCATGACGATCTCATGTTTTTCTATTCCATTTCTATTGATTCATCCCGTTGATCGTTCATGACGAAACTCGCATGGAAGAGATTTCATACGGGTACGGATGCATCCTGGAGGACCCTAACGTAATCATTGTGTATCTGCGATTCATGAATAAGTTTCATCGGTTGGTTTATTGGATGGTACTTATTTTATCTATTTTAATGTTTTTTCAAGTATTTTCACTGGATGTTGAAACGAGTTTACTTAGTACTTCGAGATTTCAAGTTTTGCACCTGATCACTGCATTACCGGATTATTGAAGAACGATGATAAACTTGTGGAAATATCGAGTTATCAAAAACTATTATTCATATAAAGTTTTTTCGATATAATTTTTTTTTCAAAGAATTTTCTTATTGTATATAAATCGAAGACAACTGAATTAAATACATTGGTAAAACTAAAAATAAAATAAAGTAATAAACTATAATGCATCAGTGTGCGAAAGCCATTCTATTCGCATAAAATTTTTGATTTAGTTTGAGTACATGATTTTGGTTCCAAATAGAATTGTTTGCTCGATTCTCGATGACTGACAGCGATAAAGAGTTTTTGATATGAATCTGGAATTCTCTATCATAGTTAACTGTTATGCAAGGAGAATAGAAGTTCCTGATCAAGAAGTCAAATCAGAAGTTCGCACTAGAGTGATCAGTTTACCAATATTAATTGGAAGCAAAAAAATTTATGTTCGAACAATCAATCTAAGTTGATATGCATATGAATGAGATATCGTTTAATTGCTAGTTCGTTATTTCGTTCCTTTTCGAGGACAAAAAGTTTTGAGTGAGGGAGATTGTAACACCCCGTATATTTCGAGGATTTAAGTTATTGAATTAAAAATATATTTTGTGATGTATTTTTTAATAAACAACAAATTATAATAAGATGAATGGTGATTTGTAATAAAAAAACTATTAACAAATTTTATATATATTTGGGATAATTAACTTTGAACCATTGATAAGTAGTTAAATCATTGTTTTTTTTTTTGAAAATTGGTCTAATTTTATTACAGCCCAATCTTGGCCAAAGAATATTTACAGCCCAAATCCACTTACAACTTTACAAAACCAGTTCAACAACACATCTTCGTTCTAAAAAAGGAATTTTCTAGTTAAACTTGTTCTTTCCCTAATTACTTTTATGGTGGATAGAAGCGTAATATACTTTGGATTTGATCGTGCCTCGCCCCTTGATTTACGTCCCCAGTATCAGCTCTATTGCTATCCAGGCCTGAGGTATGATTCCTTCTTCTACTCTTCAATTTCACCTCCATATCTTGAATAATTAAGAAGCTAACTTCTTCTGTGGATGACGGATGTCGGGTGCTACTAAACACCGTCTGCATCCTAGTATATATTATAATATAACTAGAAAAAGGAATTTTAAAAGGTGAGAAGTTCTCACCGACTAGCTAATCCAATCATCTCGACTCTTCTTATGTAGAAGTCATCGCTGTTCTCGCATTTTGTCACTTTCGTTGCCCGTAGCCACTACATATATAAAAATCATATTTTTATTCTTCCTATAATATAAAAATCATATTTTTATTCTTCCTATAATATAAAAATCATATTTTTACTTTGCTATTCAATATATAAAAATCGAATTTTTACTTCGCTATTCAATATATAAAAATCGAATTTTTACTTCGCTATTCAATATATAAAAATCGAATTTTTACTTCGCTATTCAATATATAAAAATCGAATTTTTACTTCGCTATTCAATATATAAAAATCGAACTTTTTACTTCGCTATTCAATATATAATTATTTCGCCTTTTCAATTTCAAAAATCTAATCTTTTCTATTTTAAAAATCTAATCTTTTCTATTTTAAAAATCTAATCTTTTCCATTTTAAAAATCTAATCTTTTCCATTTTAAAAATCTAATCTTTTCTTGTCATAAAAGTATATTCTTCCTACTTAAGAATCACATCTTAATTAAACAAAAATCACTTCATTATCTAAATAAAAATCACTTTATTATTTTCTTCTTACAATCAAAAATCATATTTCTTCTAATCATAGAAAATTATATTTCCCATTCCAGAAATCTATATTTTTAATAGCCTAAAAATTCAGTTTTTAATATAAAGATTATATTTTTATTACTACAATATATATATATATATATATATATATATATATCGGATTTTATTGTAAATAATAAATAAAAAAAAAGATTTAAACACTCACTGTTTCAAGGAGGGAAAGGCCGGAGGTGTCGGAGGCGCCTGAGCTCGCGGTGGCCGTGAAGGGGAGGAGGCGCTCGCGTTTGGGGGCTCTGGGCTTTAGTGGTGACGCAGGCTTCGACGAGGGGGGAAGGAGAGAGAGCGACGCGAGGTAGGGGGTTCGCGTTAATCGCGAAGGAGGAGGTGGGGGAAGAAGGAGAGGGGGCGGCGGCTTGGGCGTCGGGGTGCGGTGGTGCTCCTCCCTGGCGGCGCGCGATTTCGATTTAGGTTTCTATTATTTTTTCTTTTGTTGAATCAATGATAAAAGGGGGGGGGGGGCTGAGATAAAGGAAAGGAGAGAGAAGGGTTTTATATTTTATTATTTTTAATCCCAAAAAGTTGACTTTTACATACGACCTCTAGACGAGGCCCACCGCCTGTCGTCTATAGCTAATTACCCCCATTCCGAACTCAATGGAATATGTATCGCAAGATGATTCGATCGTTTCGATCAGTTTCCGTTAAAATCAACATATAACTCTATATATTGAATTTGAACGCGCATTTCAATTTACCGGGGTCACATACGAGCTCGAAAAATTCCAGAAAAATATTTTCTAGCTTTGTATTGACGATATGGTCCTAACAAAACTAGTTTCGTCGAATTCTGAGACCTTTGGAAAAATGGCCATTTTCCAGTCGATTAAAATCAACTGAAACTGGTCAAACACGTTTTCCTTCGTCATGCTCACATATTGATTCGAAAAATTATGAAATTTGGAATCTAGCAATAATTTGACATCACAGACCCAACAAAAGTGGTTTCGTCGAAATCTGAGGTCGTTTGCAAAATTCCCATTTTTAAGGGCCTGAATTCCATAGCGACTATTCAGAATCTTCAACTGGACATATCTTTTGATTCCTGCTATGAAATTTCGATTTTTCGGATTCGTTGGAAAGATATTCCCAATTAGATCCTATTATTTTTGGTTTCACTAATATTCGGTTTATTTTGCACCCGGTATATTCAATTAAAGTTTGAAATCGAATTATCGAACTACCGCGCCATTTTCAATTCTATTATAATTATATATAATTATTTATATTCTAACGACGACGTATATAAATATATACGTTAGAATTATATTCAAAATAAATTTCTCGTCGATATTATTTAAAATAATTCATTTTAAATATTCAGAATTCGCTAAAATTGCCAAAATAAAATTTTTAAACTAGCCCAGAATTTACGGGTTGTTACAACCTTGCCCATAAACCATAGCTTCTTTCCATGTCAAATCATTGTTTTGTTTAAAAACTTGAATATAAGAGTTTTACCCTAATTGATAATAAATTAATTAATATCCCAAGTTTAAATTATACAGGAGAGACTGTAATGAAATGGAGAGTCAATGATAAATAAAGCATGTTTTAACTAGTAGTTAACGAAAATTAATGTTGACATTTATAATTAAATAAATCATACACATAATTTCTCTGCTCTTTCCCCTTCTTTTTCTACTTTCCCTAAAATTCACTGCCTCATCTCTCTCCACTTTATTCTTCATTAATAATGCATTCATTTCTTTCCTCCACTTTACTAATTTCTTTCCATACATTTTATTTTCATGCATGTGCACTAATTTCAAATACCTCATTATTCTAGCCACCTTTTCTTCTATACATATCAGCACGTTCATTCATTTCTATTGCATATTTTGTGTCTGTTACAAAGATAAACAAAATGTGTTGTACATATGCACGATGCAAATTAATGCTCACATTTAATTTGGATTAATGAGAAAATTACTTGACCTGTTTACAGAGAAAAAGCAAAATATTCTTTTCATTTGTATAGTGAGAAGCATATTGACATATACCATTTATTGTATCATTTATAATGCATACATGCATGCGGTCCATGTCCAAAACCAATGCAAGCAACCTTTCTGTATAAAACAAACAGAGAGAGAGAAAGAAATGCACGGTTCAAAAAAAAGGAAAAAAAAGAGTATGATTCTTCCCATCTTAATGCATGCGCATGCATGCAATGCACCCTTTCTCTTTTGTTATTTCATTAATTGTTTACATGTTCTTTCCCTAGGTACATTTCGACATTTATACACGTTCAACATGGTTAATCCACACTAAAGCATTTGGAAATAAATCATTATTCATGTCCCATATTATTTCTTTCTACCGCTCAAAATTCATTTAATAAAAAAAACGTTACCTCTTTTATGCTTTGGAAACAAGGTTGGAACGGAGCTGCATTCCTTCTTTAACCGATTAGCATTAAATACAATAAAATGGAACAATAAAAACATTACACTTAAAATAAAACAAAACATAAATTTTATTGTTAATTAAGTTTCCAAGCCGGGCGTCATGACACCCTTTCATTTCTTTTATTTATATAAGCAGCACATCTCCTCTCCTCTCCACATTTCCTCCTCTCTTTTAATTTTCTCAGCCAAATTGCCATTCCCAAATTGATTAATGGCAGCCGAAGAAAGTTTCCCTTTTCCCTAAAATTAGCAATCGATCCTCCTCAAATTAAATCGTCCTCCCTCAAAACATGATCGCGTCGCCTCGGCCTTCACGAATTGCATCTACTTCCATCCAAACATCCATCGCCAAGTCGGTCGCCACCTGAAACCGAAATGCCCTTCCACCTTCGCTGTTTTCACATCCATTTCCTCCTTGACAAGCACTTCGCAATGGTGTTGGGTTCATGACTGTTTGTCATTATCAAGTTTCAGCTTGGTTTATAGATGAGTGGTTTATTCAATTCATGAAGTACTACAACTCTTGCTATTAGTTATACTAAATCGTTTAGAATGTAATTAATATTGATATTTATTAGACAAATTCAGTGATTAAAATTGAAATTGATTGATTTAACTAAAATGTGGCACTTAATTTGGACCGTTAATTTTATCGTAACATTTGATATTTTAATTGGACGGTAAGAATTGGTTGAATTCTTTATATATAAAAAAGGATACTTAATTGTTTTGCCAAATTGACATTAAGTATGATAATTGAAATGGATATTTATTGATAGTCAAATTTTGGACATGTAACTTGGAGTGTTAAATTTTATGTTGGTATTTGAATTTCATGTTATAATCATTTAAATAATCCGATATTTGTTGGCAAATTTGTTGGCAATTGATTGATTGTGAGATACTGATGGGGTACCGATTTAGATGTTGACTGATATTGAGATGGTAAATATTATTTACTTCTTAAAAGGTTAGCGAGTTGATATCTATGTTATCCCTTATGTTTACCACTATGTGTTGATCGATTACTTGACTTTAGATTTGGTTTTTGACCTTTGGACACTCTATATGATATTGAATGTATTATGTGATTTTTGTTGATCTTTTCCATTTGGAAAATCTGAATGATTGAATATTTAAAATACTAAAAAAAAAGGAGAAATATGGTAAGGAAGTGGATGAAATTTCACTATACATTAAATTGGATATTTTAGATTTGAATAAATTGTCTGATTTTAAACGATTATCCCTTGAAATGATGGACTATGGAAGAATGGGTATGAAGTATGTTTATTAAAATTAGTGATTTAATAACTTGAATGTGAATAGAAGTTTAATTATTGGAAATTTTGAAACATTGGATCAATCACAAATTGATATCTTTTGTAAGACACTTAAATGAATTTTGGAAAATGTTGGGACCTTTATATAAACTGGAATAAGATTTAAAATTATGATCATTTGTATATTTCATTTGATTTGATTCGACTAATATGAGAATTTTATCCTGACTTGAGTGTTTTTTTATTTTGCATGGAACGCTCGGGTCAGATACGAGTGTTGCAAATTATAGATTTCAGCTCTCAAAGAAGATAGGCACGTGAAGACGCATGCACGCACACACAGATTTGATAAATTTGCTGCAAATTTAATTTTGTTTAAAATCTATGTACTTCCACTGTGTAAAGTTTTTGTACAAACTCTGATATTTTGTGTAAAATTATTTCGCTGTGAGATATTGTAGTTTTATTTTTGTGATTTCTATGTTTGATTCTGTTAAACGCATAAGCTAAATAACAATCTGTCGTTTTGAGCAGTTTAAGTTGGTTTAACTATCAACTTGGAGCTGTCGAAAAGACGGGTCGTTACAAAGGTACCATAAATAATCATCCTCTTTTTAACAGAGAACAATAGCATCCAAAGTTGCTGCAACAATTAAGACATGTTACAATCAACAGATTTGGGAAAAAACAACAATAATAAAGGAATCAAGACTGCATATGCTTATGCTATTACGTAAATTACTAAACACCTTTTTGTAGAAGTACTCTATTTATATGAATTAGTTCCAAAACCTTCTGCAGTAAACACACTTTCTGCAAATGACAAAACATAACATAAAGATGAAAAAAAAATTGTCGAAAGCACATATTGATGGAGAATGGAATAAATGCAGAAAGGTTGGGAGATTAGTACTCGGGAAGAATCTGTGGGGGATATATATGAATAGCAGTGCATGTACCAAAATATTTATAGGGTAGTGACGTCGTTTTCTAGAAGCTAGGTACGTAGTATGAAGGATTGAAAACGCCCAAATCGATTTAGATATTTCGTGCCAAAATTCAGGTCATAGGATATTTATCTGCTTGAATTCGAATACAAAGTAGGATAGTTGAATATTTCTGTGCTTAGTACTTACGATAAAATAAGAGAAGAAAAGGGAAAAATAAAATAATACTAGATTTAGTCCTCGTTCCAGCTGACTGATTCCTATTTGAAGGTTTTTTAATATAAGAGAGTTAAATATTTAGATAGGCGAATAAAAGGAAAAAAAATCAGATTTAGTTTTGCTCTAACCGACTTTTTCTTCAGCGTTTTTCTGCGTAGGGATAGTTATACATTGAGTAGTAAAGATTTTTTTTTTTGAGTACTATGTGGATGCTATCTTTTAGGATAAAGTAGTAAATATTTAGAAAGATATGAGAGAGTATTAAAATGTGAAACATGAAAATAAATCAAATTTCACATACCAACTTTGTGCTTTTAATATGCGTAGTTAACTTTTTTGGTTCTTCAAGTGGATATAAAAGGTAGCAACTTTAATTATTCATAGGAAGAAACCAAAAAAATATCATAAATGTAATAAAGCATTTATAGTGGATAATATCAAATTGAAAACTAAAATAATACCAGATTTAGTCTTCGTTTCAGCTGACTGATTCCCATTTGAAGGTATTTTAATATAGGAGAGTTAAATATTTAGATAGGGGAATAAAAGGAAAAAAATCAGATTTAGTACATTATGATAGAACTACATATAGTCCAACAATTGACAGTGAACCCTACAAAATGAAACATTTTCTTACCTTGCTGAAAAAGCAAGTGATATCAGCATGTCAAATTATCGAATGGCAATTTGGCAAACAATGCATACATGGTTATTTGCATGGCCTGCCAAATGATATTGAGTTTACATTTATTAAAAAAATATACATGCTAATACTTTTGTAGAATGTGTGAAATTGGACTGATAAGTAGTACATGCCATATATATATTGTTGTTAACTTAATAGGTAATAGGAAATTAGTAACTAAGCGATACACATATATGGCTTTGACTATGGGTCGCTTCATTAATAAAAAAGTCAGTACAAACGAGGGAACAAACCATCCAAATATTTTCAACAAAGGTAAATAAAATAAAATAAATTAATTTTCGTAAGGATAGAATATTGGAGAGGCTTGTTATGAAAATATAGCTGTATATATCCTAAATTAAAACAACTAAACGTATCTAAAGTAAAAGCTTTGTTTATTTCCAAGATGGTAACAAATCAGATAAGGTATGCTCATATAGCCACATATTTTAATGTCAAGGCTCGATCTAAGTATAATAGTTTCATGTGTTATATATAGAATATAAATAATTTCATATCCCTTGCATTATATCTAAGTTGGGAAACAATAATACTATAGTAGGATAGTAAAGATTTTTTTAAGTAAATATGGACAGTTTGGGTATTTTACGGTCGGACCAATTATTAATCATTAAAGATTAGTGGGAATCATTATATAGATAGATTATTTAGATTTTGTTGTATTTTTCACCTCCTGTCATGGAATTAGTAACTAAATTTTTTTAGTCTCCATAGCATCAACAAATAAATCATATATGCAAAATATGAAAGGTTCGAGCATCGTAGTTAATGAACAAAACGACTAAGCTTATGACCAATAAAAAATGTTTACTAGACAACACACAGAACTACATTTCCAAGTCTTAGGTCCTAGTACAACAACAATTATATTTGCAGTTATTTGTTGTTGACCACTTTTTAGTCAAAGCAGTCACACATGGAATTTCTGGTTAGCAACGCGCTCAAGCATTGAGAACATCGTCAGGAGACATTAAACGATTTGGTCGAAGTCGCATCACAAATATAAAAGGGCCCCAAACTCCTATCAGATGACCTCTTTTGGGGCCGAAAACATCAACTACTGGGCTTTGCCCAAAACTCTTATAGCCTTCTGAATTAGCTTCAGGTAGAGCTTTCATTTGGTCAAAACGGACTTACGGTTTGGAAGTTACGCTCGTTCCCGCGAACACGCGCAGAACCGGAAACTTGGATTTTGGAATTAACTTGACCCGACCGGTTCGGATCGAAAATCGGCTCAAATCGGATCAGATAGGGGTGTCGTCGCCCCCATGAGCTCAACATCTTCCCTTCATCACTTCAGCGTCGGGTGGGATCGGCTTCATCAGTTTGGATCGGGTACACCCGATCCAACCCCACTTCCATACGTGAAGAACTCTGGTAACTTGAACGTTGACAAGCTCGCACTACATCGGTTCTGGTAGAGGGCCGAACTGAACTTCCTCAGCCTGCTTCTGCACCGCTGCTTTGACCATTTCTCTTGGCATAACTTCCTCCTATTAATCCAGATTAACTCACACTTGGCACAACACGAATTGGGAAAGGTTTCTCCACTTCTTCCACTTCATTTCGAGATTATTGGGATGCATGCCACATGGCATCCGACCTGAAGCTCCTTCACAGCTATAAATTCACCATTACATGGCATTTTGAGGGGATCTTTTGCCATTCTCACTCGCGGTCTCCATTTCAGAAACACAAGAGCATTGCACTTCATTCAAAAACTAAATTAACACGTGGATTACGTGTATAAACTCTTATAATTTCATCGAACACACGGACTGTGTGTCTACATGTAACTGATTCTTGTAATCTGTCAGTATAACAATAAGATTATAAAGTGAACGTAGGCTACCTTTACAGTTGAACCACTATAAAAACTTTGTGTGCCTTCTCTTATTTACTATTTTCTGCATTCTGTGATTTGTGATTCACGATTATGAGGACTTCATACTGCATTTGGGTATTCGTACCAAATTTCGGTCTAACATTTGTTCAAAATTATGAAGATTTTTTTGTTTCTTTATAATTGGAAAATTATAAAGTTGTTCCAAGTGGGTATTACTAGTTACATATTTCCTAATGCAGGTAAATAAAGGCTAATGATTCAATTTTTTTAATACTTACAATTCTGGGTAAACTTGCAGTGTACATCTAATAAAAATATGCACCTTCTACACGATACATATTCCGAAATATTCAAACTTGCAATTTTATCTGAATCAATTTTTACAAATTTCATCAATCGTCTCAGTCCTTCGACCAAATGATCAACCTTTCAAATGTGTAAATTTGAATAAAAATGGTTGCATAACCATTTAGTTCTTTTCATTCAATTGTAAATAGTTGTAATAACATGCATGGCTTACTGATACAAAATATAAATTTTCTTTTCAAATGATGGACAATTGCAACAACAAAAACAACAAAAGGGCGATAATTACAAAATACCTGTACGTAGTGGTCTGCTTTATGGAATTACATCTATTTGAACTTTCAAATTGTTAATTTACCTGGCATTGAAAACTATGGATAAAAATAAACTACCGCTGTATTACACTTGTGGTTACATACAATAGACACTGAAGTGCAAGCATATTCACAGAGTAAAACTGACTTTTATACTGTACATTTGCAAATATAAGCATGCTTCACCATGTATAACAATTCATACTCTCTTTCTGAGTTGGAATTCTGAATATAAACTGAGAATTCTTTTTATTAACGCAAAGAAAATTGTACAAAATGAAAAGTTATTTTGAACGTTTTACATTGGCCTATTATATAGAGAAAGCGGAAGTAAAATAGATTTGGGCTTGGCCTTATAACATAGCCCAGTTACAAAATAAAATACAAAATGTATTTTATCAGAGTGGAGCCGTCATTTCTATTTGCCCCCTTCAAACCCTACTTCGGATTAGGGTTTGCTCTCGAGAACACAGAAAGATGGCGACACCTTTGGCATCAACACCTCTAACTGATGGAAGATCTTCCTTCAAGCAGGCCTCCACGACAGATAATTCCAGCAAAGCTTGAGTTTAAACACTCAAGACCTCGGAATTTGTTGAGAGAGGTTTGAATTGATGAATCAGAGTTGATCTAGGTTGATTCTGAAGAAAACCTGACTGAGGGAGATGATATATCAGTAATCAGAGGCGCCATCGACAAGAAAAATTTGTGCTTTGTCGGAGATCTGGGACATAAATCAATCTGTTGGATCTTTGAGCTTTGTCGGCCACATCCACGTTTAATTCTTCTTTGAGCTTGATGAAGCTAGGTTTAGACAAGGGCTTCGTAGGTATGTCTGCTTTTTGATCTGTGGAAGGTATATATCCTATCTTTAGTTTCTCTTTGATTAACTTGTTCTCTGATAAAGTAAAGATCTAGCTCAATATGCTTTGTCTTTGAGTGTAACACTGGATTTGATGATAAGGAAATGGCACTAATATTATCACACCATAGTGTAGGATGCTTTGATGTAGTAATTTGTAATTAACTTAACAAAGATTGTATCCACATGACTTCTGCTGTACAACTTGCTACAGTTTGAAATTCTGCTTCAGTGCTCGATCTAGAAATAGTACTTTACTTTTTAGCACACCATGACACTGGATTTTTACCCAAAATATATACAAAAACCTGATGTTTATTTTCTGTCATCACAATCTATTCCCCAATCTGCATCTGCATATGCATTAATATTTAAGGAATTACTAGTCCTTAGAATTAGACCATGGCCTATAGTTCCTTTAAGATATTTGAGAATTCTTTTGACTGCCTTCCAGTGATTGTCTAATGGATTTTGCATATATTGGCTTACTTTATTAACACTAAAGTCTATGGCTGGTCTAGTTATAGTGACATATTGGAGAGCACCAATAATGCTTCTATATAGTTTTCCATTTTGAAAAGTCTCTCCCTTATGTTTACATAATTGTGTGCTGATAATCATTGGAGTAGGAAATGGGTTGGCTTGTTTCATTTGTGCTCTGTAAAGAATTTCTGATATGTACTTTTTCTAATTAAGATGAATTTCAGAACCAGGTGTTCTTTTAACTTCTACACCCAGAAAATAGTTTAAGTCACCCAGATCCTTGACAGAAAATTCTGAATTCAACATGTTTGTGGTGTTTTTAATTTCAGCAACACTACTTCCTGTAACAATAAAATCATCAACATAAATAAGTATATATGTTACAGTAGCATTAGAAATCTTTATAAATATTGTGTTGTCAGATTTAGATGATATATAGCCATAGTTGACAAGTGTAGCCATGAGCTTGTCAAACCAAACCCTTGGTGCCTACTTTAAACCATAGATGGCCTTGTTCAGTTTGCTCACCAAATTTTTGTTTTCATGCTGAATGAAACCTTGAGGTTGCTCCATGTATACTTCATCCTGTAATACACCATTAAGGAAGGCATTATTAACATCTAATTGTTTGATGCTCCAATTTATATACAAAGCAATAGTTAATATAATTCTAATTGAAACTGCTTTCACAACAGGTGAAAAAGTTTCTGAAAAATCAAATCCATATTGTTGTGAATACCCTTTTGCAACCAATCTTGCTTTGTACTTAGAAATTGAACCATCAGCATTTCTTTTTAATTTAAAAACCCATCTACAGCCAATAATATTTTTATGATCTGGTTTTCCAACCAATATCCAAGTTCCTTTATTAATTAAAGCATTATACTCATCCTACATGGCTGAATTCCAATTGACATTTTGGGCTGCTTCAAAATATGATGATGGTTCTTCTGTAACAACAATAGTATTATAAATTTTTAGCTTGAAAATACCACATTTTGCTCTAGTAATCATAGGATGCTGATTTGTAGCTTCTCTGATTGTAGTGGCTTGATTGTTTACAACTCTAGCTGCTGTATCCTGATTTTCACTTGTGACATTATTACCTACATCTTGATCAATACGAGTTTCACTAACATGTTGTCTTTGTTGTTCTTCACTGTCACCAATGCTGGAAGTTGATTGCTCTTGACCTAGCCTACTTGAGGGCATGGTGTGTTGAGAGCTAGTATTGGTGTTATGTTGTTCATGATGAACAGGCACCAATACTTCAATTTCATCTGGTATGTCATATCTAATTTGTCTAGCATTTACTGTTTTATCTGAAGTACTCTCACTTGATTTGCTAAAAGGATATACATACTCATTAAATCTTACATGTCTAAAAATATAAGTTCTTCCTTTACTATCTAGACATTTGTATCCTTTTTGTTTAGAACAATATCCCAAGAAAGTACAAGCCGTGGACCTGTAATATAGTTTATGATTATTATATGGCCTTAAGGAAGGAAAGCATTGACATCCAAACACCTTCAAATGTTTATAATCAGATGTAATTTTAGTTAGCATTTCTTGAGGACATTTGAATTTCAATACCTTAGAAGGCATTAAGTTAATTAATTTTTACTGCTGTGTAAAATGCATCTGCCCAATATTTAAATGGCATTGAGGCTTGAGCTAGCAATGTCAAGCCTGTTTCAACTATATGCCTATGTTTCCTTTCAATTAGACCATTCTGTTCTGAAGTATAGGGACAAAAAGTTTTATGACTAATACATTTCTTTTCAAAGAAGGATTTTAAGGGTAGAAACTCTCTACCACCATCTGTTTGAAATATATTTACCCTATTTCTAGTACTATTTTCAACATTATTAATAAATTAGACAACAACATTATTGGTTTCTGATTTGGATTTTAGCATGTATATCCAGACAAATCTTGAGTAAGCATCAATAAATGAAATATAATACTTGTGCCCATAATTCGAACTAATATGTGCTGGACCCCATATGTCTGTGCCAATTCACTCAAGTGGTCTAGTATATGTGGTTTGTGAGTCTAGAAATGCAAGTTTATGACTCTTTCCCAATTGACATGCAGAGCAAATATAAGATTCTGGAATTTGATTATCAGAAAAATTATTATTCAACATGACATGTTTAGTAATTTTAATACTAGGATGTCCAAGTTTACAATGCTACATATCAAATTCCTTGAATCTATTATAATCATTAGTAACAGACATTATACATTTGTTATTTCTATGCTCAGAATCAATAGAACTAATATAAAACTTGTATACCCCCCCCCCCACTTTCTTTACCCTGCAAAAGAATTTTATGTGTCAGTATGTCCTTGACAATACATGCATTAGGGTAAAATTCAAAAAAGACATTATTGCTTTTAGCAAATTGGGAAACACTCATTAAATTTTTCTTCATAAATGGAACTCTCAACAATTTTTTTAAAAATAATTCCCTGGTTCCATCGAAACTTGCATTTCCAGTGTGTGTTATAAGTGCAAGTTTACCATTACCAACAGTAAGATTTTGCATACCTTTGTACTCTTTATTTCCCAAGTTCAAATTGCTTAAACTATTGGTGACATGATTGGTTGCACTTGAATCTGGATACCAGCAATCATCTGACACATCATCACTTGTGGTAGCTTCAGTACTTTGAATTTCTGCCTGAGCTTTACTGCCATCTTTTGTAGCATTAACCTGATTTGCACTTGAATTGATTTGTTGTGGGGGTGTGTAGTTAGAATTATACCTGAAATAACATTTGTTGGCACTGTGTCCCACTTTTTCACATATTTGACATCTGGTTCTTTTATTATTATTGCTTCTACCACCTCTTCTACCTCTGCAAGACCAACCTCCTCTTTGATTATTGGCTTGACTTCTTGAACTGTTTGCCTTATCTTGATTCTTTCCTCTACCATATGTTGTGTAATTAACAGATACATTTGAATTAATATTTTTCTTGTGCTCAATTCTTCCTTCATGAGACAATAGGGTAGAGTGAACATATTGTAATGAGGGTGTTGGATCCATTGACAGTATGATTGCTGTGACTGCTTCACACTCATCTTCTAAACCACTCACAATTGCAATAACTTGTTCAGATTCAGGTATTTTTTGATCTGCTCAGTTTAATTGATCACATATATTTTTTTACTTTAAGAAAGTACTCATTCATGGATGATTCACCTTTTGTTTATACTATGCAACTGTCTTCTATAACGCATAACCCTTGTAGAGGATTGATTTGAGAAGTTCCTTTGCACAGTTTTCCAAACTTCTTGAGCTGTCTTAACCCCAATTAATCGTGGTAATATAGCTAGACCAATAGGTGACATTAACCATGCACAAACTAGACCATCTTGTCTCTGATGCATGACATATTCAGGATTACTCACTAACCTTTCTTCATTGTCTCTAATAAACTTGGGTGAAACAATTTTTGTTCCAAGAATGTAGTCCTCTAAACCATATGCTCTAATAGCTGTTTCTACTTGTAATTTCCATAACAGGTAGTTTGTTTCATCAAGATGTGTTGAGATCAATTAGCTTTGCGGTTTGATGATAGTCTTCGTCAAATCGTGGACTGGATCAATCTGAGTTTGGTGACTTCTACTGCTGGAAACTTGAGCACTGGAAACTTGTGGGCTGGGATTTGAATTATCAGTTTCTACCATGATGAAAAGATGATGAATACTGATGCAAAAATGAACAGGTAGGATTTATTATCATAAACTTTGAATTGTAAAGTGTTTTCAGGAGATCTCTTTTGTTGAAGAATGTTGCAACACAGATTGCTTAAATGATGACAAACTCATATTAATTCTGCTAAGAGCAGATAAGGAAAATCTGATAAGCAATCTGTGATGGCGCTAATTCAAAGGAGATGATTTCTTGATGCTTTCTGATTAGTTTCTTGATCACAAATCTAGACTGTCACAAGCTTTATGCTTGAATCAGGATGCAGCTTCAGAAAATGTTGGCGCGGTACTTGATTCTTGAATGAAGCCACAACCTTCAAGTGATAAGTTGCAACTTTGATGAAGGGAGATTCAAATGATGAAATCTCTCTGATGGATAGCCTGAAAGATCAACACTGCTGATGATCATATCACCTGAATCAATCTTGGCTCTGATGCCAAGTTGGAATTTTGAATATGAACTAAGAATTCTTTTTATTAATGCAAGCAAATTGTACAAAATGAAAAGTTATTTTGAACGTTTGTACATTGGCCTATTATATAGAGAAAGTGCAAGTAAAGTAGATTTGGGCTTGGCCTTATAACACAGCCCAGTTACAAAATAAAATATAAAAAGTCTTTTATCAGAGTGGAGCCGTCATTTCAATTTTTTTTGTTTTCAAATTTCAGTCCTAAGCCTCAAACTTTCAGTGCCTCAACTACATATCCAAATAATTTGTAATGGGTTCCGAATAAATATTCGGTAGTATAATTCAATAATCAAATGATTGGATCATACAGAATTATTGCACTGGGATTTTTAGATTGTTGTCTAATTTTCGTCAAAAATAACTACAGGTTCTCAGTCCATAAAACTTGGGTACCCAAAGGAGAACAAACGGATATCAGCGATTCTAATATTATTCAATTAGATTGCCAAATCTGAAACAGTGAAGATCACTGACCAGCAAGCATCACAACAACTGACTATTAACGGAAGTTCACGTTAATAGTCCATTTTATTACATTTCTAAACGCAAGTGCCAATATTATTGAATATGTTGAATAACCCAAATATAATGCAAAACAGAGATAATAACAATATTGCAGATATTTCAGTCAACATCTTTGATGAAAACCTAGTAAACCTTCATTTTTGATCTGTTTGAATCGATTAGCCTTTTTGCTTTTGAACTAATTCATTTTGGCTTTCAAAATATCAAAAAAGATCAATTTAATAAAAGTCTATACAACGGGACCATTAAAGTGATTGAAGGAAAAAAGCTTCTATTCATGGGTCAGCACTTCCACGACACTAGCGATGGAAAAAAGTTGTTACATAAAAGGAACATATCAAAGCGATCAGACAAAAGAATTCTTCATCAACAAAAAGATGGATAGTTCTAGTACTACACTCAGGTTTGTTGGAAGCGTGTATAGAACTCACAACAAAAAACGATGCTTTCTTTGAATCAGACACACAAACTAACTTTGTTTATTTCTCACAAATACAAATGATACAACTACTTTTTTCTCTCTTAAAAATAAAGAGCTTCAGCTCTCTCTTTCTTTCCTCTCTTATGTTGCTTTGTTTCACTTTGGTGTGTATATTAGTTCACATAAAGCTTCATATATATAGGCAATGCATGCATCTTCATTGACATCATCTCTTACATCATTGTCTACTTCCACCAACCACCCCTTTTGAATTCATATGCACTTAGTCTAAGTTGTACACTACACACATTTTCTTCATGCATGCAATAATATAAAATAATATGCCTACCTTAGTTTTAGGATGGGTTGGTGAGTTTGAAAAACTTTAACACTCCCCCTCAAACTCGACTTACCATTCCGAGCTTCTTTTTCATTTTATGAAATATCTCCGGTTTCAACGGCTTCATAAAGATATCTGCTAAATTTTCTTCGGTCCTGCAATGTACTAGCTCCACAATTTTATCGTTCACCTGTTCTCGAATAAAATGATATTTTATGTTGATGTGCTTGCTTCGACTATGTGACACGGGATTCTTCGCAAGTGAAATAGCGTATTTATTATCCACGTAAATAGTAACTGAATCTTCCTTTGCAAGATTTAATTCGCCCAATATGTAGCCTAGCCACATAGCTTGACATGTTGTTGCTGCAGTTGCAATATACTCCGCTTCACATGTCGATAGAGCAACTGTCTGTTGCTTCTTTGATGACCACGAAAATATCGCCGAACCGATATGAAAAGCATACCCTGATGTGCTTTTCCCATCATCCAAATCACCGCCATAATCACTGTCTGAGTAGCCAACTAATTTCGAATTTTGTGAATGAGTGTAAAACAACCCATGATCAAGTGTACCTTTTATGTAGCGCAAAATTCTTTTAGCTTCCATGAAATGATCTTGCTTTGGCTTCTCCATGTACCTACTAACCAATCCAACCGCGTATATAATATCCGGACGAGTGAAAGTTAGATACCTTAAACTTCCAACCAAACTTTTGAACAACGTTGGATTTACCAACTCTCTGGTTGAATCAATTGTCAGCTTTATGCTTGCATCTGCTGGTGTGCTCACTGGTTTGCAATTTTCCATTCTGAATTTGCTTAAAATCTGCTCTGCGTATTTTTTCTGTGACATAAAAATCCCCTCTTTGTTTTGCTTGACTTCGACTCCAAGGAAGTACGACATTTTACCAATATCTGTCATCTCAAATTCGTTAGTCATAACTTTCTTAAAATCATCAAACATACCAGGGTTGTTCCCAGTGAAGATCATGTCATCCACGTACAAGCACACAATCATAATATCTCCCCCTGAATTTGTCTTTGTGTAGAGTGCATGCTCGTATGGACTCTTGACAAAACCATTTTTGTGAAAGTATTCATCAACCCTGGTGTTCCATGCTCGCGGAGCTTGCTTCAAACCATATAAAGCTTTCTTCAGTTTGTAGACTTTGTTTTCCTGGCCTTTCTGAACATATCCAGGAGGTTGCTCGATGTAGACTTCTTCTTCAAGATAACCATTCAAGAATGCTGACTTTACATCCATTTGATAAATCTTCCACTGATTCTGTGCTGCAAGTGCTGTTAGAAGTCTTATGGTATCAACTCTTGCAACTGGAGCAAATACCTCATCATAATCAATTCCGTATCTCTGTTTGTAGCCTTTAGCTACTAGCCTTGCCTTGTACTTTTCCACTTCTCCATCTTGATTTGTCTTTGTCTTGTAGACCCATTTGACACCAATTGCTTTGTGTCCTTCTGGAAGATATGTGAGCTCCCAAGCATCATTCTTCTTTATTGCACCAATTTCTTCATCCATGGCTTTGTTCCATTTGCTTTCTTCACTAGCTTCCTCAAATGTCACTGGATCACATTCAGCCATTAAACAAAATAATGAATAATCAAAGGTTGTTTGTACCAGACTTGTTGCCTCATAGATATTATCCAGACTCCGCATTCTTCTCGGTACTTCCTCTGAACTATTGCTGCTTCTTGAACTTGATGGCATTGAAGCAGGAGTTTGTTGATTAGGGCTTTCTGGGGGAGTCTGATCATTAATTCCATCACTGTCTATACTAGCTTCATCATCGTCATTATTATCATCATTAAAGAATAGACCTGCAACTTTTCTTTCTTCCGCGCTCCATCTCCAGTAATCTGATTCTTCAAATTCAACATCTCGAGAAATGATTAATTTCTTTGTGAGTGGGTTATAATGTCTGTAGGCCTTGCTACTTTTGTCATATCCGATAAAAATACATTTCTCTCCTTTATCATCCAGCTTCTTTCTTTTCTGATCGGGAACATATGCATATGCAACACATCCGAAAATTCGGAGATGTCCAACTGATGGTTTACTACCACTCCATGCTTCATTTGGAGTTCTGTTTCGGACACTTTTTGTTGGACAGCGATTCAGCAAATAAACAGCACATAGTACAGCTTCAGCCCAAAAACTTCTTGGCATGTGTTTTTCCTTCACCATACTTCTCGCCATATCAAGAATAGTGCGATTATTTCTTTCAGCAATGCCATTTTGTTGTGGAGTATATGCTGCTGTCAACTGGTGATTGATTCCATGTATCCTGCAAAATTGTTTGAACAAGTTTGAAGTATACTCGCCTCCTCTGTCAGATCTGAGTATCTTCACATAATTTCTGCTTTACTTTTCTGCCATTGCTTTGAACTCCTTGAATTTATCAAGAGCCTCTGCTTTTTCTTTCAGAATATATACCCAATTTTTTCTGCTAAAGTCATCAATAAATGTTAGGGAATACCTGCTCCCGCCAAGTGATGTAAATCAAATGGACCAGCTATGTCAGTGTGAACAATCTCTAGTGGCCTCCTAGCTCTCCATGACTTTCCAACAGGAAAACTTTGTCTGTGTTGCTTTCCTCTGATGCAAGCATCACATAGTTGATTTGGTTCGTTGATTTCTGGCAAACCATCCACCATCTTTGTCTTTGATAATAATTTCAAGCCAGTAAATCCAAGATGACCAAATCTCAGATGCCATAACCATGAATCATTTTTAATGACCGACTTCAAGCATTTTTGCACTTTCGTTAGCATATCAAGTGTGAATAGACGATTCTTTGACATCTCCACATTGGCAATCAACTCTTGAACTTGATTTCTGATAATGAGAGAATTGTCCTGCATCTGTATATTATATCCTTTCTCCACTAGTTGACCAAGACTGATGATATTGGTTTTCAAAGTAGGAATATAATAAACATCATTTATGTATTTTTTTCTCACCATTCTTTGACACAATCGTAATTGTACCTTTCCCTTTGACTGGAATCTTTGAAGAATCGCCGAACGTTACTTCTCCTTTGATGGTGTCGTCTATCTCCGTAAATAAATCTTTGTGACCAGTCATATGATTGCTAGCGCCTGAATCAAGATACCAAACATTCTTCTTGCCTTCTTCTTCTCCTTTGTAAGTGAGGAACATAGCAGTTCCCAAATCTTTGTCTTCTTTTGCTGCAGCAAAATGACTTCTTTCTTCTACTTTTGGAGATCTACACTCGTAACTGAAGTGACCGTATTTATTGCAATTATAACATTTTAAATGAGACATGTCACCTCGTTGTTGAAATATGCCTCTTCCTCGGCCTCTGAAATTTTGACCGCGACCAGATTGTTGATAGCCTTCAGTATTTTGACCTCTGTTAAAAGGTTGCCTTCCACGTCCACGTCCGCCTCGGTAGCCACCTCTATAGCCACCTCTTCCACGAGCATAACTGCTACTGTTTGAACTGTCACTTATAGATATCTTACTTTGCAAAGCCTTCCCTAAATGATTTGAATCATCGTATGGGTTCATCCGTTGCTCATGCGCTTGAAGCGAACCAACAAGCTCGTCAATCGAGATTATGGACAAATCTTTTGACTCTTCGATTGATGTAACAACATAATCAAATTTTCTTGTTAACGAACGTAGAAGCTTTTCCATCACTCGAACATCATCGAGATTTTCGCCGTTTCTTTTCATTTCATTTGTCACCATTTTTAAACGCGTAACATATTCAGCGATGCTTTCCGGACTTTTCATTTTTATATTTTCGAACTCGCCACGTAGTAACTGAAGTCGTACCTTTTTTACTTTCTCAGCTCCTTGGCATGATTTCTGCAGAATCTCCCATGCATTTTTTGATGTTTTTTCTTCCGAGATTTTTTCGAAGGTCGATTCGTCAACCCCTTGAAAAATCATGAAAAAAGCTTTCTTGTCTTTTTTCCGGGATTCTTTCAACGCCGTCTTCTCGTCATTGGATAAACGTGCTTCAGCAGTTGCATTTGCGGGTTCGATGTATCCTTTTTCGACAATATCCCAATTATCGTAAGAACCGAGTAGCACCTTCATTTGGATACTCCAGTTCCCGTAATTTGTAGCCATCAACTTTGGGATTTGTTGTTGCATCATATTCGCCATGAACGGAACCTTCCCTCTGATACCACTTGTTGGAAGCGTGTATAGAACTCACAACAAAAAACGATGCTTTCTTTGAATCAAACACACAAACTAACTTTGTTTATTTCTCACAAATACAAATGATACAACTACTTTTTTCTCTCTTAAAAATAAAGAGCTTCAGCTCTCTCTTTCTTTCCTCTCTTATGTTGCTTTGTTTCACTTTGGTGTGTATATTAGTTCACATAAAGCTTCATATATATAGGCAATGCATGCATCTTCATTGACATCATCTCTTACATCATTGTCTACTTCCACCAACCACCCCTTTTGAATTCATATGCACTTAGTCTAAGTTGTACACTACACACATTTTCTTCATGCATGCAATAATATAAGATAATATGCCTACCTTATTTTTAGGATGGGTTGGTGAGTTTTAAAAGTGATAAGTTGCAACTTTAATGAAGGGAGATTCAAATGATGAAATCTCTCTGATGGATAGCCTGAAAGATCAACACTGCTGATGATCATATCACCTGAATCAATCTTGGCTCTGATGCCAAGTTGGAATTTTGAATATGAACTAAGAATTCTTTTTATTAATGCAAAGCAAATTGTACAAAATGAAAAGTTATTTTGAACGTTTGTACATTGGCCTATTATATAGAGAAAGTGTAACGACCCGCATTCTACGTATCATAGGATCGTAGAATATTTATTGCCTTCACATACGAAGTCGTATGGTCATGTAACTTTGGGAGACGACTATTGGGGTCATTTCCCATGTTCATGATTTTTGTCGATTTTTAAATGACCATTTTACCCCTAGTTGGCACTGTTTTGGCCATAACTTTTGACTGGAAATGAATTTTGACCTGAAACCACTTCCATTGGCTCCGGATGATGGTTTACAATTCCGTAGAGTGGTCACATGAGTCAAAAGGACTCATCGTTTGGGAGATACGGCTGGAACAAGTTTCAGATGGTGAAAAACAGCTTAATTGGGCTTAACCGGGTGATTAACAGCTAGGCCCAATGGGGGATTTCGGGATTAGGGTAAGGAGGAGGCTGAAATCAGTTAGAGAACGATCTTATCCTCATTTCCTAGCCGCCACTTTCATTCTTGAACCCTAACATTGGCTGCCAACATCTAGAAACATCCCCAAATCACTTTCTAATCAAGTTTTGGCTTAATCTACATCAAATTAAGGAGAGGAAACACGAAAGCAAGGTTAGAGCTGCTGTTAGATATCAGTATTCACCCAAATCAGCGAGGTTTCAATTCTGAGAATTTCATTTGTGGCCAAGGTGAGTGATTTGCATAGTTTTTGCACTAATTACGGTAATTAAGGGTAATTAGTGAAGATTAGCGAATTTATACACTAATAAATTCTGGAAAAATATCTAAAAATTCGAAAATAATATTTTATGCCTCTGGTAGAAATTTGATTTAATTTGATTAAGTTTTGTTAACCCTATGATTAGTTTTGCTTAAACATGCTTAAGGGAAAATATGGGGTCTTGGGTATATTTGATCCATTTTGACACGTAAATTCATTGTTTTGGGTGTTTGTGGTTAGTTTGCTATGTTGCTATGACTGTTTGAAATGATTTGTGGTGGATTAGAATAGTTAGATTGGTCGAAAACGTCGTCGAATGGCGTAAACAAGTTGTTGGAAAAAGTTGCAGAAAGTTGTGCAGGGTTTCGGATCGGATCGGGTATGGGCTCGGATCGGATAGGAGAGCTGGGCAAGGAATCCGACCCGAACTGGAACCTGGCACAAAAGAAATTTGGCAAGAAGGAAGGCCACTGCTTAAAGTTGGAGTAGGATGGAGGATCGGATCAGAGCTATGAAGCAGGATCGGATCGGAGTAGGCTAGAGAGCGGCTCGGATCGAAGTAGGCTAGGGAGCGGATCGGATCAGAGAAAGCAAGCGAGTGGGATCGGATCGGGCAAATGGAGAAGAACAGGATCGGATCTGAGAACTTAGAAGGGAGCAACCACCGAACCAAGCAGAGGATAGGCACTACACTTCCGAACCGAACCGAGAAGAGATGGAGCACTGATCCAGGCATGGGCTAGGACCACCGAACCGAACCGAGCAGGAAGGTTACACCGAACCGAACCGAGCTAGGCGAGGAGCACCGAACCGAACCGTACGTGGGCTATTACTACTACGCGATGACTTTTCTGAAGACCAACTCCAATTCGATCAAAACCCGAGATGCAAAGGAAGTCCAAATGAGGAGTTTTGACTCAGGATCCAGCTGGGAACCAATGAGTGAGCTTCATGATTGGGCTTTGCTGCGGGACGTGTGCCAAGGGGCTATCGATGTCTATGACTTTGGATCACTATGTATGGGAGGTACGTGAACGGATTCAGGGCCACAGTGGCCTAGGTACGACTAAAGGGCTATAGACCAATGAAGTGGGGTCATTTGTAAAGGTTTGGTCATGACTCCATGTGGTAAGCTTGGTAGTAGCAGTAGTTGTACAAGTCGAACTCCGTCACTACTTCGATGGGTCTAGTGATTGACAGTGGTGGACATCGTATACTTTACGCACTGAGTGAGAGATGTGAGGATGGTTGCTATGGTTGATTTGTTTGCCATCATTACGACATACACACCCCACCCCCGTATTCTTTACACTATCTATTATGGCACCCTAGAGTATTGTACGGTATGTGGTACTAACTCTTTGGTTGCAGGTCCAGGTTCAGGTATGGTTTAATATACCTGTTATTGTTCTGTTTAGATGCTTATCGCTCATACCAGGCTTTATGTCTGACCCAGAGTTTTATGTCTCCTCTTATTACTCTGGGTGCTCACACGAGCAGACTAGAGACAGGTTAGCTGGTGATGCACAGGTAGATGATCCGGAGACGAGCAGGAGGCTTCCACGTATGATATATATATAGTATTCTCCCTGTGTTGTTGAAGATCACTGCTTGGGCACTAGTAGTGTATCTTCTACTTCAGTTTCCTTTTGTTTTAGAGACAGTAAATTTGGAAAGTTGTAATAAGCTGTATTTGGATTTCCGCTGCTCTGATGTTGATGTTGGTTTTAGTTATCAGCTTATGCACTGTCTCACCTGTTTTATGTCAAGTATGTTATTATTATATTTTATTCCATGCGTTGTGAGACATTCTACAGGTTCCTCGTTAGTTAATTCCCTTCTTTCCTTTCTTTGACGATAGTTCCGTGCTAGTCGGGCATGTATACAGCGCACTTTCGGAGGAAATGCCGGCTGGTGCGGGGCGGGCCGTCACACTTGGTATCAGAGCTCTAGGTTGCGTAGTTAACCTAGGGAAGTTATCAGGGAGAGATAATATACATATACGAGAGAGCGTATTTGTGATTAGTTTGGTTTTTTAAAAGCTATATATGTATATACTATTAGTAGTATAAGATTGAAGTCGTACTGCACTAGCACCACTATGGGGTCGTTAATCGTTTCCTTTTTCAGATTGACGATGAGCCGATATGCTAGAGGTGCTGGTAGGGGAGCCAATAATGGGAATGCCGCTGACATGAGGACGATGTTTACTGACCTCATGAGAGAGATGCTTAGGGATGTGCAGAGGGCAGCTCCCAATGGTGGAAATGGTGGTGGTCCAATAGTGCAGGCGCCTAGAGTCGACGTCGCCAAGCTGAATAAGGATTATACTAGCCTTGGAGGGAAGCCGTTCCATGGAACGGAGTCGGCTACGGATGTTCAGGATTGGTTGGATAGTTGCGAACGTATCTTCGAGGATTTGGGTATCGAGGATGCGATGAAGAGAAAGCCAGCGTCCCGTCAGCTGCAAGGGCGGGCAATGAATTGGTGGAATGCTATAAAGGCAGCTACTCCCGAAGATCAGATTACTTGGGAGCAGTTTAAGGTTCGCTTTAGCGAGAAGTTCATTCCAGCTGCTCAGAAGTCAGTGCTGTTTAAGAAATTCTTGGAGCTCAAGCAGAATGGCAGAGCTGTCTCGGAGTATATTGCTGAATTCGACACTTTGTCAAAGTATGGGTTATCTCTTATTGATACTGCCGAGAAGAAGAATGAGAAATTCATAACTGGTTTAGATCAGTACTTAGGGGAAAGGCTTATTAACCACATCGATGAGACGTTTGAATCGATTGTGGGGAAAGCATTGAGGTCAGAAAGTCTCTACCCTAGGCCGAAGACTGAAGTTGCATCTGCAGAAGAGCCAAAACCACAAGCAAGTGGTGGAGGCAAGGGTGGTTCCCAGAATAAGAGAAAGCAGAGTCAGGCTAAGGATGGCCAGAAGAAAACGAATAAGCAAGATGTGGAGTGCTTCAGCTGTGGTAAGAAGGGCCATTATGCTAGTAATTGTCGGGCCAAGCCAGCGGATAGGAAGTGCTTCAACTGTAGCCAAATGGGACATCACAAGGACAAGTGTCCGCAACCCCCCAAAGAAAAGCAAATGGTGAAAGCATATGCCCTTAATGCTATTCCTTCTTCGTCGAATGCCCCAACTGCGGCGGAGAAGGGAAAGAATGTCGTCATTCAAGGTATGCTTTCTGTTTATGATGTTCCTGTTAGAGTTTTGTTTGATACCGGAGCTTCCAGTTCTTTCATATCTAGTGACCTGGTAGATAGGTTGGGATTGGAGCCCGAGATTGTCGATAGACCTTTAGTAGTGACGAACCCGATTGGTGGTTCGACTAGCCTTAGCATGATTTGTCGTAATGTGCTCTTATCGAGTCATGGATGCATGTTTGTTTGTGATTGCTTTGTTTTGGGCTTTACTGGGTTTGGCATTATTTTGGGAGTAGATTGGCTCCAAAGATACGGGGTGGTGGTAGACTGTGAGGGCTTTTTGGTGACAGCTAGAGCGGATGATGGGCGGAGGATAGTGTTTGATGGTCTACCCAGTGAGGGGGTATTGGCTAGTTTTCTAAACTCCCTCGACATTCCGCATAGTAAGTTGTCAGGTTTGCCCGTGGTTGGTCAGTATCTGGATGTTTTCGAAGAAGTGACCGGGCTTCCACCACATCGAGAGATTGAGTTCCGTATTGATTTGGTGAAAGATGCCAGACCTATAGTGATGCCACTTCATCGTATGGCCCAAGGGAGCAGCGAGAGCTCTAGGTGCAAGTCAGCGATCTTTTGAAGAAGGGATTTATCAGAAGAAGTGTTTCTGAATGGGGAGCACCAGTTGTGTTTGCTACCAAGGCGGATGGTTCCCTTCGTTTGTGTGTAGACTACCGCGAGTTGAATAAAGTGACGAGGAAGAACAAGTATCCTCTACCGCAGATAGATGATTTGTTCGATCAGTTGAGTGGCGCAAGAGTATTTTCTCAGCTGGATCTCGCGACAGGTTTTCATCAGCTTAGAGTGGAAGCTGAAAGTATAGCTAAAACGGCATTTCGGACGCCGTCTGGATTTTATGAGTGGTTGGTCATGCCATTCGGGCTGGCCAATGCTCCAACATATTTTGTGGATCTTATGAATAGGGTATTCAGAGATCAGTTGAATAAGTTTGTTCTTGTGTTCGTTGATGATATTTTGGTCTACTCGAGGATAGAGGAAGAACACAAGGAACATGTAAGAATAGTGATGGAGGTGTTGAGAAAACACCAATTGAAAGCAAAGTTTTCTAAGTGTCACTTCTGGAAGAGGGAAGTGAGGTTCTTGGGTCATGTTGTTTCCGAGAATGGTATTGCCGTGGACCCTGCGAAGGTGGCTACGGTACAGGACTGGACTACGCCCAAGAATGCAACAGATGTAAGAAGTTTCTTGGGATTAGTTGGATATTATCGTAAGTTTATCCAAGGCTTCTCCAAGATAGCAGCACCGTTGACCCAGTTGACCAAGAAGAATCAAGCTTTTGTCTGGGATGAAAGGTGCGAGAATGCATTCAAGAGTCTAAAGGACAAGTTGACATGTGCACCAGTGTTAGTCATTCCTAAGGTGAATGAAGAGATGACGGTATACACGGATGCTTGTGGTACCGGACTAGGTGCTGTATTGATGCAAGGCGGTAGGGTTGTAGCTTATGCAAGTTGGCAATTGAAACCGCACGAGAAAAGATACCCTACCCATGATTTGGAATTGGCAGCGATCGTGTTCGCGTTAAAGATGTGGAGACACTATCTCTTGGGAGAAAGATTTGAGCTGTTTACATATCATAAGTCGTTGAAGTATCTCTTCTCTCAGAAAGATCTGAATCTCCGTCAGCAGAGATGGTTAGAGTTCTTAGCTTCCTATGATTTCGACATCGCATATACACCGAGAAAGGGCAATGCGGTGGCTGATGCCTTGAGTAGGAGACATGCCAGTTTAGGGGCTCTATTTCTTGAATGGAAGCAACTGGAGTACATCGCTGGGTATGATTTCAGACCAGAGTGTCATCACTCAAAACTGACTATACATCCCGGTGGTAACAAGACGTATCGAGACATGAAGCAGACATACTACTGGGAAGGGATGAAAATAGACGTTGGGAAGTTTATATCCAAATGTATGAACTGCCAGCTAGTTAAAGCCGAGCAAAAGAAGCCTAGTGGGTTGTTGCAACCATTAGAAGTTCCCGAATGGAAATGGGAGCAAGTCTCGATGGATTTCATCGATGGTTTACCAAGGACTAGGTCGGGATATGATAGCATTTGGATAATTGTGGATCGATTGACTAAAAGTGCAAGATTCATACCAGTCAAATCGACCAGAATGGCAACTAAGTTAGCAGAATTGTATATGAAGTGGGTAGTGAGATTTCATGGAGTACCTAAAAGCATTGTGAGTGACCGAGACCCGTTGTTCACTAGTGGGTTTTGGAAGAGCTTACAAGAGGCTCTGGGGTCAGAGTTACATCTCAGTACCGCATATCATCCTCGGACCGACGGTCAGACGGAGAGGGTGAATCGTATTTTGGAAGATCTCTTGAGGGCATGTATATTAGATTTTGGTGGATTATGGGATGACCATTTGCATCTAGTAGAGTTTGCATATAATAATAGCTACCAATCCAGTATCGGTATGGCTCCATATGAAGCTTTGTACGGAAGACCGTGCAACTCACCATCATGTTGGATAGAGACTGGCGAGAAGTTTATGCTTAGACCAGATGTGGTGAGGGAAACTTCAGATAAGATTAAGATCATTCAACAACGAATGAAGGCTGCCCAAGATAGGCAGAAGAGTTATGCTGATAAGAGGAGAAGAGACTTAAAATTCTCCGTTGGTGACTTGGTGTTTGTCAAGATTTCTCCGTTGAAGAGCGTGATACGATTTGGCAGGAGAGGCAAGTTGGCACCAAGATTTGTTGGCCCATTCCCTGTTCTTGAACCAGTCGGGAATTTGGCATATAGAGTTGACTTACCAGAGAAGATGGCGGGAGTTCACAACGTATTTCATGTTTCCCAACTAAGGAAGTTCGTTCACGACCTAGATATGACTATTTCACCTGAACAGTTAGAGGACTTCGAAATAGAACCCGAGGCGGTTGGGAACCGCAAGCCGGCCCGTATTGTCGAGCACGACATGAAGCAACTTCGAAGGAAGGCGGTGAAGCTAGTCAAGGTTCAGTGGGGCGAGGACGAGAATGATTGCACTTGGGAGACAGAGGAGAGCATTAGGAAGACTTATCCAGAACTCTTTATCTGGTAAGATTTTAACTTCGATTTAGTTTTCCGCATGCTAGGATAGGCTTGTTTGCTTGTTTTGCATGTTTGATTGTTGTATGTGGTTGTTAGGCATGCGGGATCCTTTACATGTTTTGGGTTAAGGAATTTCGGGGACGAAATTTCTTAAGGGGGGGAGAGTGTAACGACCCGCATTCTACGTATCATAGGATCGTAGAATATTTATTTCCTTCACATACGAAGTCGTATAGTCATGTAACTTTGGGAGACGACTATTGGGGTCATTTCCCATGTTCATGATTTTTGTCGATTTTTAAATGACCATTTTACCCCTAGTTGACACTGTTTTGGCCATAACTTTTGACTGGAAAGGAACTTGGACCTGAAACCACTTCCATTGGCTCTGGATGATGGTTTACAATTCCGTAGAGTGGTCACATTAGTCAAACGGACTCAACATTTGGGAGATACGGCTGGAACAAGTTTCAGATGGTGAAAAACAGCTTAATTGGGCTTAACCGGGTGATTAACAGCTAGGCCCAATGGGGGATTTCGGGATTAGGGTAAGGAGGAGGCTGAAATCAGTTAGAGAACGATCTTATCCTCATTTCCCAGCCGCCACTTTCATTCTTGAACCCTAACAATGGCTGCCAACATCTAGAAACATCCCCAAATCACTTTCTAATCAAGTTTTGGCTTAATCTACATCAAATTAAGGAGAGGAAACACGAAAGCAAGGTTGGAGCTGCTGTTAGATATCAGTATTCACCCAAATCAGCGAGGTTTCAGTTCTGAGAATTTCATTTGTGGCCAAGGTGAGTGATTTGCATAGTTTTTGCACTAATTACGGTAATTAAGGGTAATTAGTGAAGATTAGCGAATTTATACACTAATAAATTCTGGAAAAATATCTAAAAATTCGAAAATAATATTTTATGCCTTTGGTAAAAATTTGGTTTAATTTGATTAAGTTTTGTTAACCCTATGATTAGTTTTGCTTAAACATGCTTAAGGGAAAATATGGGGTCTTGGGTATATTTGATCCATTTTGACACGTAAATTCATTGTTTTGTGTGTTTGTGGTTAGTTTGCTATGTTGCTATGACTGTTTGAAATGATTTGTGGTTGATTAGAATAGTTAGATTGGTCGAAAACGTCGTCGAATGGCATAAACAAGTTGCTGGAAAAAGTTGCAGAAAGTTGTGCAGAGTTTCGGATCGGATCGGGTATGGGCTCGGATCGGATAGGAGAGCTGGGCAAGGAATCCGACCCGAACTGGAACCTGGCACAAAAGAAATTTGGCAAGAAGGAAGGCCACTGCTTAAAGTTGGAGTTGGATGGAGGATCGGATCGGAGCTATGAAGCAGGATCGGATCGGAGTAGGCTAGAGAGCGGATCGGATCGGAGTAGGCTAGGGAGCGGATCGGATCGGAGCAAGCAAGCAAGTGGGATCGGATCGGGCAAATGGAGAAGAACAGGATCGGATCTGAGAACTTAGAAGGGAGCAACCACCGAACCAAGCAGAGGATAGGCACTACACTTCCGAACCGAACCGAGAAGAGATGGAGCACTGATCTAGGCATGGGCTAGGACCACCGAACCGAACCGAGCAGGAAGGTTACACCGAACCGAACCGAGCTAGACGAGGAGCACCGAACCGAACCGTACGTGGGCTATTACTACTACGCGATGACTTTTCTGAAGACCAACTCCAATTCGATCAAAACCCGAGATGCAAAAGAAGTCCAAATGAGGAGCTTTGACTCAGGATCCATCTGGGAACCAATGAGTGAGCTTCATGATTGGGCTTTGCTGCGGGACGTGTTCCAAAGGGCTATCGATGTCTATGACTTTGGATCACTATGTATGGGAGGTACTTAAACGGATTCCGGGCCACAGTGGCCTAGGTACGACTAAAGGGCTATAGACCAATAAAGTGAGGTCATTTGTAAAGGTTTGGTCATGACTTCATGTGGTAAGCTTGGTAGTAGCAGTAGTTGTACAAGTCGAACTCCGTCACTACTTCGATGGGTCTAGTGATTGACAGTGGTGGACATCGTATGCTTTACGCACTGAGTGAGAGATGTAAGGATGGTTGCTATGGTTGATTTGTTTTCCATCATTACGACATACACACCCCACCCCCGTATTCTTTACATTATCTATTATGGCACCCTAGAGTATTGTACGTTATGTGGTACTAACTCTTTGGTTGCAGGTCTAGGTTCAGGTATGGTTTAATATACCTGTTATTGTTCTGTTTAGATGCTTATCGCTCATACCAGGCTTTATGTCTGACCCAGAGTTTTATGTCTCCTCTTATTACTCTGGGTGCTCACACGAGCAGACTAGAGACAGGTTAGCTGGTGATGCACGGGTAGATGATCCGGAGACGAGCAGGAGGCTTCCACGTATGATATATATAGTATTCTCCCTGTGTTGTTGAAGATCACTGCTTGGGCATTAGTAGTGTATCTTCTACTTCAGTTTCCTTTTGTTTTAGAAACAGTAAATTTGGAAAGTTGTAATAAGCTGTGTTTGGATTTCCGCTGCTCTGATGTTGATGTTGGTTTTAGTTATCAGCTTATGCATTGTCTCACCTGTTTTATGTCAAGTATGTTATTATTATATTTTATTCCATGCGCTGTGAGACATTCTACAGGTTCCTCGTTAGTTAATTCCCTTCTTTCCTTTCTTTGACGACCGTTCCGTGCTAGTCGGGCATGTATACAGCGCACTTTCGGAGGAAATGCCGGCTGGTGCGGGGCGGGCCGTCACAGAAAGCGCAAGTAAAGTAGATTTGGGCTTGGCCTTATAATACAGCCCAGTTACAAAATAAAATATAAAAAGTCTTTTATCAGAGTGGAGCCGTCATTTCAATTTTTTCTGTTTTCAAATTTCAGTCCTAAGCCTCAAACTGTCAGTGCCTCAACTACATATCCAAATAATTTGTAATGGGTTCCAAATAAATATTCGGTAGTATAATTCAATAATCAAATGATTGCATCATACAGAATTATTGCACTGGGACTTTTAGATTGTTGTCTGATTTTCGTCAAAAATAACTACAGGTTCTCAGTCCATAAAACTTGGGTACCCAAAGGAGAACAAATGGATATCAGCGATTCTAATATTATTCAATTGGATTGCCAAATCTGAAACAGTGAAGATCACTGACCAGCAAGCATCACAACAACTGACTATTAACGGAAGTTCACGTTAATAGTCCATTTTATTACATTTCTAAACGCAAGTGCCAATATTATTGAATATGTTGAATAACCCAAATATAATGAAAAACAGAGATAATAACAATATTGCAGATATTTCAGTCAACATCTTTGATGAAAACCTAGTAAACCTTCATTTTTGATCTGTTTGAATCGATTAGCCTTTTTTCTTTTGAACCAATTCATTTTGGCTTTCAAAATATCAAAAAAGATCAATTTAAAAAAAGTCTATACAACTGGACCATTAAAGTGATTGAAGGAAAAAAGCTTCTATTCATGGGTCAGCACTTCCACGACACCAGCAATGGAAAAAAGTTGTTACATAAAAGGAACATATCAAAGTGATCAGACAAAAGAATTCTTCATCAACAAAAAGATGGATAGTTCTAGTACTACACTCAGGTTGACCAAAAGCAGAAATGGTGATAAAACAACAAAGTACTTAGTAAACTTGCGTGGCATCACAATTTAAAGAATAGGAGAAGTAAATAAGCAATGTGAGTTCCTCCCATACCTGGAATTATAGAAATTATTGCTACAAATTTCACGTGCGAAGATGAAAAGCTAGCAAAACAAACATCAAAAATTAAAACTTGAAAACAGTTGCAAACAAAAACAGTAATAAAAAACAAACTACAACAACACTTATGTATATTAAACTAGAGAACGAAGACAGAGCAATCGCCTTCTGCAGAGTCGAGGAAGATTTGAGGAAACACCTTTTTTGTGATCGTGATTAGATGAGTAAGCCGATCTAGGGTTATTGTGTTTTGCAGGTTCGAGAAGAAACCAGGGTACACGGGTACAGCAGGTTGGGTCGGTTTTGGTTTAAAAAAAAAATTACCGTTCAGACCCAACCCTTTTAATATTAGGATTAGTGGGTAGAGTAAAAGGGTCAGGGTCATAATTGACAGACCTAAACTGGATAGACATTATATACGTCAGCTTCTGCATTAAACCAACGCAACAAAGTACCCCACGATATGTACTGATCCAATTTGACAGAACAAAGGCTCTTGAGATGTTCTACTGTTAACTGGGTGAATCGCAAATCCGAAACTGACATTCAAAATATGTGTTCATTGACCAATCATCCATATTATGCTTCACTGCAACAAACTCTATTGCCTTAAGCTCCCATGCATCAAGCTCCGCTTGTGAGGTTATATCTTCTGGTGCACGTAGCAAATAGAGAAAACGCCATGCAGACGGTAATAATAAATTATACGGCATCATTGACCTAATGCACTAGAGACAGAGGAAAAAAATCTCCTGTCTTCAGACAAGTTTAAAAAAATAACATAGGTTCAACATCAATTCTTTAATCTATACACAAATGGTTGCTCGTACTAAACAACTTGCACAAAATGGAAAGTTTACTTCGAATGAAGAGATATCAATTCTTATGCAATCTAAACATGTTGAATAACTCAATACTTTTTCCAACGGACTAACAATAAACCGGTTAGCTCAAGTGATTGCCTAAAACCGACAAGCAAAAAAGTACTGAGGTCATCTAACAAACAAGTATAGTGGCAACATATATGATTTTTGTATTACTGCATTTCTGTTGTATTATTTATAAATTTTATTTTTGTATTCCTAATGTAGTTAAGCTGCATGTAGTTGAATTTTAGTACTGTTAACTCATTCTATTTAATCGCATATTACACAACAACAAAAATAAGTTAATTAAGTATAAAATAATTAAATTGAAAATTATAAATTAAATATCCTGCTCAATACCATGTTTAACACCCAGTTCCACTACAAGAAAAAGGGGTGTTTCCAACGGCTAGGGGCCGTTGGAGGCCGTTGGAAAGCCCGTTGGAGGCCGTTGGTCATTCCGTTGGTATACACTTCAACGGATTCCAACGTCTTCCAATGCAACCAACGCAATTTTTCCAACGGCTTCCAACTGTTATTTTTTGCCACGTGTCCCACCAACGATGGCCAACTGGACGTTGGAAATGGATGAAAACTGTTGAAATATAGCCGTCTTTAGCCGTTGGAAACCGTTGGTTTAGAGAAACCAGTAAGCCGTCGGTAGCCGTTGGGCGCCGTTGGAAATCTGGGTATTTTTTCCCCAGATTTTGCATTTGCTTCTTCCAGTCACAACACCACAAACACGTCATCCAAACTGCTCCATTTCGAGCGTATAACTCACAATCTCATCCATATATATTCCCAAACACAACATAAAACAAAAATCAAACACAAAACACATAAATTAACCAATATTTACATAACATAACAATCAAACATAGCCAAAACATCACAACCATATCCGAACGTAGCCAAAACAACATAAACATGTCCAAACAACATAACCAACATAATGTCCAAGCCATACCATCACCAAACCGTCATAACCTCATGTCCAAACCAACACAACAATATATACAACAACATGCAAGCATCATCAACTCTCAAAATACAAACCAAAACAAGCCAGCTAACCTGATCAGCTCTCTCCACCAGAGGATGAAGGAGGTGTACCGTATCGGTTCATGAAATCTTCCAACTTCTGGTTGAGCAACTCATACTGCCTCTCACGACGAATATCACGCTCGTTAAGTTCCGCAATTTGTGCTTTAAGCTGTGCGATCTCTTCTTTGTCTTGGGCCCTCTGGTACGTATGCTGACCTGATCCAATCTGTATATAATTTCAGATTTTCATTATTTTATAGTATCATTTAAAGTAAATCAAATCCATACCAATTGTTTATATAAAAATACTATTATGCGACAAATCATTTCCTCCAAACAAAATCTTAAATTTTCGTATTACCTCTAGATTTCCATATCCATATCGGCGGTTCCGAGTAGGCTTATCCATGACAGCATCAAAAATCATATCTTTATCGGCCTTCGTCAACTCAGACCTCCCCGTAGACTCCAGTAAGTGCGCCCTATGTGCTTGAAATTTCTCCTGTTAAACATAAAACAAATGAAATTAGATAACACTACAATTTTAATTAAATTAATTATATAACTCTAACTTAACTGTTATATACTTACATATCTCTCGCGTGCCTTGTTGTCATGGTCCCAAGTGTAAGAAACTGAACCTGTGTCGTCAGTCTGGCTCAATGCATGTGTATGCTCGAAAACATCCCAGTATGACACAGGACCCATGCGCGCTCTCTCCTGAAATAAGAATGCATATAAATATATATGTGTGTGCTTATAAATTAAAACTTAAAATTAAATCAACTATTAAATTTAAACGATGCAAGTACTAAACATACCAGATCCTCACGGTGGTGCTGAAATGACTTCGACCCACCCCGATGCGTAACCGGATTCTTGCTCCGATTAGTTGCATTTCTCTCAGACGAGGCCTATACATTTAAATTTGAAAAAAAAAGTATTATTATAAAACACATATTAATTGAATAAAATAATTTAAATTAAACATGCAGTAAATTTACCAGAAAATCCGGATTATTATTCCAATAAGTAAGCAGCTCATTCCACACTGTCTCGCCTATCCAAATCGGTCTCTTTCCACTTGTTTTTAAGCTGTTCATTGTCTCTCTGTAATTTTTTGCCACTTTAGAATTCCAGTGGCGCTTGACGACTTCCAAATCTGCCTCCTGCATATCCACCGAACCTTGCATTTTTTTTAAAAAATAACATGCATATGAACTTATCAAATAGGAGCATAACTACTTAACATACGAAATGTTATATCTTACATACCAAAAAATCTTGCCATATGGTCTCTTTAACTATGTCGGGTACTGATGTCCATGTGGGCCAACATGCGTTGGTGCGAGCCTGATATGCGCGTTTTGATATACTGAGGATCGTGTTGGACGGCTCCAACTCAAAACCCCTGTGTTAAAAGAGAGAAAAAAAATCATGGCAATAAATTATATAATTTATTGTAGTTAACATAATTAAATTTATACTAAAAATTTAGTACATACCCTCCACTGGCTTTTCGCTAGTGCCAGACCACAGGACGAGATAAGTCAGATGGTCCACCCTCATCAGCACCTTGAGACATCACCTGTTACAAATAACAACATAAATAGCATAAACATGAAAGAGCTATAAAAAAACAAGGCATGAGATAACATGAATACATGTTAATAGAAATGTCATAACATAAATACCTTTTTAAAATGTTAAAAACAAGGAACGGCTATGATTCTATATGTTTCTTGTTAATAGAAATATAAAATTACATTTTTAAAATGAGAATTATTGGTTATAAGTCGTCCTCGTCACTTTCAGAATCTGACTCCATTTCCTCCTCCGTATTTGGTTCATTTATAGTCTCAAATACGTCAACTAATGTGTTCGATTCATCGTTTAGAGGTCCAAAGTCTGTTTGATCATCGGTTATTACTATTTCCGGATTTTCCTCGACATCTGCTTGATAAGCTTGGTCGTCGGGAATATTACGTCCATCAAAAGTAAACCTTGCCTTTGTTTTGAAAACAGCCCACCAATCTATTTTGTCTCTTCTCATAGATGGATAAGGAGCATAATAAACTTGAAAAGCTTGTTTGGAAAGTACAAAAGGTCGTACTTATAATAACGGGAAGTATGTCTCACTTCTATAAGATTATATTTTGAATGCACGTTTATTCAAGAACCTGAAACGTTGCTGAACCAGTTGCATTTAAACAAAAATACTTCTTCTGCGGGTCGTGTGAAATATGACAATTGCAGAATTTTGTTTAGCACGCCATAAAAATCGTGTATATGGTCGTTTGGATCATCACTACCTTTACCAAATACACCGCTATTGTCTGTTAGTTTTTCATCACCATATTCTTTAGTGCTAAATTTATATCCATTGACAAAGAATATTGGATATGTCTTGACAAGTCTTTTTGGTCCCAATGCCAAATGTTTCAATCCTTCATCCACAATACAATTTGTTGGATCAAAAACATAATTGTTAAACCAACTGGCGAATTCTTTGCTGATATCGCCGTTTGGATACCGTGATTCATAAATGCTGCAATTATAAAACAAATCTTACATATATGATTAAACATTTAATACGTGTATACGTAGATGTATAAGGTCATTACCTAACAAATGGTGCAACTTCAGTGCAATTGAGAAGGATATATGTGTGTGCTGCATTATAATCTTTATCATTCAGCCATTCTTCCACACATCTACCAGAAGGACGTCCATGTTTTTTAAAAATAGATAAAGTCGCTGGACAGTCATCTTGATCTATGTCTTCGTCATTACGTGCAGTACTTACAAATGATATGTTCACATGATCACTAAAATAATAAGAGAAAAAAAATGAAGCTTCTTCTTCGATGTATGATTTGCAAATGGAACCTTCAACTCGAGCTTTCTGCCTCACTTTTTTCTTTAGATGATTTAAATACCTATTTAGAAATAATGTAATTAAATAATTTTTATTACACGATTCACTAATCAAAATTCAATTAACTAAAAATTAATATACCTTTCAAACGGATACATCCATCCGTATTGCACAGGCCCTCGAAGGCGTGCTTCCAACGGAAGGTGAATAGGTAAATGCTCCATAACATTGAAAAATCATGGAGGAAATATTTTTTCCAATTTGCAGAGCAATATAGGGATTTCTTCCTCTAACTTACATAGACGATCAAGTTTTAATATAGTAGAACAAAGCTCTTTATAGAACAAACTAAGCTCTGTTACAACAGTCCAAACTTTTACGGGCAATAATTCTTTGAAAGCGACGAGCAATAAATTTTCCATCATAACATGACAGTCGTGGCTTTTCATCCCGCTAAGTTTGCTGTTTTTAAAGTCGACGCATCTACGAAGATTGGAAGATATACCATCTGGGAATCTTAATCCTTCAATCCATTTTAAAAATATTTTAACTTGATTACTATCGAGTTCATAGCATGCTTTCGGTTTTTTGGTGTCATTTTCCTTCATATGAAGCTCCGGACGATTACATATTACTTCGATATCGCGTCTTGATTTCAAATCATCTTTTGTCTTTTCTTTGACATTCAAAATTGTGCTGATTACATTATCAAAAACGTTTTTCTCATTATGCATCACGTCAATATTATGACGAATAAGAAGATCTTTCCAATAAGGCAATTCCCAAAATATGCTTTGTTTCCACCAATTATGAGTCGTTGATTTACCTAGAATTTCTGACTGTACTCCACTTTCATGAATCTTGGGAAAATCTCTCGCAAGTTCAAAAATTTCTTCACCTGTCCGTACTTTTGGTGGTCGCAAAGTTTCAAGCCTGTCGATGGTAAAAAAAATCTTATCTTTTCTAAAATGATGATTAATAGGAAGGAAACATCTGTGACAGTCAAACCATGAAATTTTCTTCCCAATAGGTAAAGAAAATGCTCTTGTTTCTTCCATGCAGTACGGACAAGCTAGACGACCAGCCGTACTCCAACCTGAAAGCATTGCATAAGCAGGAAAATCGCTAATTGTCCACAACAGAGAAGCATACATACGAAAAATTTTCTTTTGCGAAATATCATATGTTTCTACCCCTTCATACCACAATTTTTTTAATTCTTCAATCAACGGTTGTAAATAAACATCGATTCCTTGTGTCGGATCATCAGGACCAGGAACGACAATTGTGAGAAACATATAAGGAGTTTTCATACACATCCACGGAGGTAAATTATAAGGTGTTACAATTACAAGCCAAGATGAATATTTAGAACCAAATTGAGAAAATGGTGAAAATCCATCTGTACATAAACCAAGTCTAACATTACGACTCTCGGATGCAAAATTGGGGTACTTTTGGTCAAAATGCTTCCACGCTTCTCCATCGGCCGGGTGTGTTAACGAACCTTCTTCCTGTGTTCTCACCTTGTGCCATCTCATATGTTGCGCGGTTACGGAAGATGCATATAACCTTTGAAGTCTAGGAATAATAGGTAAATAATGCATACGTTTGTACGGGACTTCCTTTTCCATTTTCTTTCTAGGTTTGTATCTTTCCTCATTACATATTCTACACTTCTTAAGGTTGATATCTTCCTTCCAAAATAGCATGCAACCCTTTAGACATGTATCTATTTTTTGATATGGTAAACCAAAGGCCGACATCATTTTTTTAACTTCATAATGATTTTCGCACATCAAATTATTAGGAGGCATATGTCGCTTCGCAGCTTGTACAACAGCTGTAAATCCAGCTTCCGTGAGATTGTATTTCGATTTCATCGCAATGTATTCAACGGTTACTGATAATTGAGTTCCGCTTTCACAGCCTTCCCAAAGGGGTTTTTTCGCTGCATCTAATAAATCATATATTTTTTTAGCTTCAATATTTGGTTCTTCTTCATCATTACCATCGTCATCATTACCATCATTATCGTTAAATTGTTGAACTGGGAACATTGAACGTGCAGCATCTTCAACCATTTGTTCTACGAGATTCGTCGTAGCAATTTCATTATTCACTACGACATCTTCTACTTGTGTAGAAGTAGATGCTAACGGTTCTCCATGACGATCCCAAACTGAATAGTTCGACACAAAACCATACTGACGCAAATGAACTCTAACCATTTGTGGTACCAAATACTTCAATAACTTGCATCTACTACAAGGACAACGGATTTCGACGTCGTTTCCTTTGTTACGTAACGCGAAATCAATAAACACCCCGACACCATTAATAAAATGTTTGTTTATTGTGCCATCACTTTCTCTTCGTTTGTACATCCAACTTCGATCAATAAAGTAATCGTGATCCATTTTTCTTAAGTACATATAAAATTAGAAAAAATGTTAAACTTCACAATTTTTATAATTTTTATAACATCAATAGTTGGAAATAGATTCACAATTTTATTGTTGAATGCATGTAATTATGTTAATTGATCAGTTACAGGTGGGTCATCCTACCTCCCATTACAAATACAATAACGTAATTAAATCGCGTAAATCTTTTCAATTTAAACGATTCAACAAAATTTCGGCAGCACTTCCCTTTAGTTCCCTGAACAGTACACAATTGCGTGTACACAGGGAACATAAAGGAAGTACTTTTGAAATTTTGAGAACCGTTTAAAATGAAATATTTTACGAGATTTAATTTCGTTATTGTATTCGTAACTTGTCCAATACAAAGGACAAATCCAACAAATATTGTATATAATGAATATAAATGTCCGTTTTGTTAATAAAACGAACATTCACATAACGATTATATACAATACTTATCAGACGGGGCCAAAAAAACTCTCTAAGGCTTTACGAATGTAACATATTACGATTTGGTTTTTTATTGCGATCGAAATATTTTTTTTACGCCTTTGTGCGCCTTAGCGCCGTTGTGCGCCTTAGCCCAAAAAACACAAACTTAAATATTTGTATTTTCACGACACGTTTTTGACTAAATATTATTTTCGATTAATTGGGCGTTAACCAAATAAACAAATGCGTGGAGTGTCAACTACATATACGTGTATATATATACATAACACTATATACATGCATATATACATAGTCAACTTTAACTAATCAAACCCTAGATTACCCACATTAGCAACTATATACATGCATATAACAACTACTTCAACTAATTCAAACCCTAGATCATAACAACAACCAAATAATTTATAAGTAAAAACCCTAAATTAGCAACTAAAATGATAAAACCCCACATTGGCAACTAATTAACATCACTACACACACAAACATACACTAATTATGCATCAATTACACTAAACATAGGGTATTAAACAAAAATTAGAACAAACACATACCTCAAAATCAAAGAGAATAGGAGAATAGAGAGGATGAGAGAGTGCTTTGAGGGAGTTGGAGAGATCCTACGCGGAAGATGGATTGAAATTGGCGATTTCAGAATTGAAAGGGGTGAATTTTAGGGATTTTGTTTCCAAAACCGTGGGGGAAGCAAATGGGGAAGGAGGAAGGCTCGGGACGTTTTTCTGCTCGCCCGTGTAATGGGTGGCAACGGCTTCCAACGGCTTAAAAACAACGGCCGCCAACGGTTTCCAACGGCGTATATTTTACAAACCGTATACAGATAAGAATTTTGGCTGCCGTTGGTCAACCTCCGTTGGAGGCCGTTGGAACGGCCCGATGCAATACTGTTCATATCTAGTAGTGTTCGTAGCCCCAAACACATAACTTTCATTAACATAACACACTCAATATCCTGTGCAAACCCCGCTTGCATTCACCACAATCGTACCCTAAATCATTACTTTTGCAGCCTTTCCAAGCAATCCATCATTCTGTAAAAAAAAAAAAAAAAAAAAATTAAAATTTTGGTATAGATTTGCTTTATTCCAGCTTAAACTTCATCAACTACTCCACCTCTATTCCACCAATATCATGCATATCCGTTACATGAACTAAGCAAGCAAAGCTATGTACATTCATTGCCTCTCCTCATGCACTTATAAAATGCTTCCATCGACGTTCCAACTTGAAAAAATATAAGTCCACCAAATTTATGAAATTCTCCATTCTTGGAAGGTATATCTACCTTTGTTCTTGCATCTACATTTCATGGACAGTCAAAGGGTTGGTGTAAATTGACCAAATTTATGTGAGTGAATTTGTCTTGGAAAAGAAGATCGAAATAAGAGTGAATTTAAATTTAAAAAATTGTAGGGTACAAGTGCAAAAAATTTGACCATGGGCAATTGATTAATTTTGCGAGTGGATCTTTCACTACCTTTGATGCGCTTATATTAAAGCAATAATCCTTATACATGCATCACGACACGTACTTCATGGCATGTGCTTTGCACACGGACTATATTTTTTTTTTCCAATTTGTATAAATTAGCGTATTCAAAAGTTAATGATTTTATAGAAATATTAAGCTATTTTTTTAGCATTGATATCATTTGCTGGTAGTTTAAATTTTATTTCTTAGTTGCAATATCTTTTTTTTATTTTGGTTTATATTATTAATTAAAAATTTATTTATTAGATCAATTTGTTAATGATAGTAAAATTTAATATTATTTGCTAATGAACGTTTTGAATTTATAAAAGGATATTATTTGTTAGACCATATTTTAAGTGATATTAAGACTTGATAATATATATGGAGGTACACTTGGAATTTATAAAAGAAATTTAATTGTTTGTTAAATCCTATTTTTTTTAGGTGATACTAATATTTATATTATTAGCACTTTTGGTAGTTCACGATAACAAAAAAGTGGTGGCACAAAAGATACTATAATTACTATCAAAGATAATTTATTTTTGGATATTCTAATAATTTTCTTCTTTTTCTCTTAGAACCTATAATTTTTAGAAATTACTACATCAAGTTCGTGACACTACATAATACAAATTCAAAACTCTTGTCAATGTAATCACCCATAAAACGGTTTGAATTAATTCTGGTAGTGCATCCACAGTTGATTAGAGAAAATTAAGTCCCGAGTATATTATTTCTTGAGAAACTATTGATGTAACTCCCATGACCCATTCTTTTACTTATACGAATGGAAAAGGCAAATAACGTCATATGGAAAACGTCATCGATCTGCCATAGAGCGATACATACATATTTCTTTTATACTGCCATTTTACCATTTCACCAGCAATCCCAATTCACAATATTAATCTCAAGATGTTATTCGAACAATGACACCACATAATTTCAAAGAGCTCCCTCCTAATTTCATCAAATTGCAAAAGTATATGGGAGTTAATTTCGTTTGTTGGTAGAGGAAAATATGATTTTTACTCGTTGAATTAAAATGTATATTTTGACCATGCTAAACAAGAAGAGCAAGATGACGAAAGAATTGCAGATACAAGAGCAGGGCTAAAATGAGAATATGATGACTACATTTGCAAGGGGCCCAAATGTGATGGGATTACAGATATGCGTTTTTTTTATTTTTTAAATTAAAGTGTCCACCGTTCAAAAACCATTGAAATGATGGAGTACGGTGGCGCTATATAAAAGACATAAAAGAAGGAATAATGCCTTCATCATGGCGAATATAGTAAGCGAAAATAAAAACACCCACTTCAAAGAACGCGACTTCCAAAAGCATGAGCCAACAAAGCAAACATATACACTACCAAAAATTAGACAAATAAAGGCATTTCACATGTGCCTTCAATATTGTTATTAGGGGCCAAAACCAATATTAAATTTCCCCTACAATTATGAGAGGTAAATTAAGGTTTGCCTGAGAAAACATCAAATTGAAATTTTTATTTGGATAAAAAAGAACGATATATTTTTTTCTTTCCATAATAGGAAAGAAAATGTTTTTTTTTATAAAGAAAAAAAAAATACTTCTAAATTCAGAGAAACCCTGGAACTAAAAATGGACAATCCTGAGCCAAATCTTTATTTTTTTGGAAAAACAAGGGTTTAAAAAAGAGAATAAAAAGGATAAAAAAAGATGTCCCTAATAACAAAATTAGGCTCATATGCTAGTTTATTTGCCTCTATTGAGACCACAGTCCATGTAAGCATTGCACAGTATTACTCCAATGGAGGCAAAAATAAATGCCTCTGAAGGTTTCAATAAAGGCAATGAAAAATGCCCCTAAAACCATAACAATTATAACATGAACCAGTATGCACGCGTAGCAATATACCTATACTGGTATGCTAACAATAAATCTAATACAAACTAAAAGACAAACACAATATACAATCATCACAACATACAATGATAAATGTGTGCAATACCATATTGCATGCAAGTTGCATTTTAGCATGAATGAATATAGACTTAGTTGCACAAATAATGATCCAAAATATAATAGACACGTAACAACAGGAATTTCGCTCGATCCGAATCAGTCGCTAAACCGATCAAGACCGTTCGAAACGCCTGATTGTTTCGAGAACACGACAAAATAGAACGTAGACAGAAGAACATTTCATTGTTAATTACAACAATTTCATCAGATACAAGAATATACAGAGTATAAATGAATAAAATACATTCGATAAATATCAGAGATTACAATACATTACATAGTAACGGAAAATAATACAAAATACAACTGAAGAAGATACACGAATACAAAGCTTTCCGGATATCGTTCCAGCTGTAAACTAGTATCCTGTGAATATAAATCTGCAAAACCAAAACTACTAGCTGCCCGTGTCAAAATAAGGGCACCCAGAGTTTAGGTTAAAACAATAAACTCCAGGTCAGTCATGGGACTGGTGTGAGAACTAAAACAGTTATTAATCTTTATTTTAAAGTTAGGTAAATCAAGGGACCACGCCGTATAACACGGAACGGGTTTCCTCCCAAGAATACCAGTGCATAAACTTATATCGCAATGCTAAATAAAGAACAATGAAGCTATTATAAGACCCAAGTCCCATCACACAATGCAACACAAACTAGAGGATAGGGTTTTACCTTATAATAGCCAAAGAATGCTTGATATGTTAAAACAAATCTTTTATTATTGCTATAAGTAAAGAAATCAATTTCAAATCATAAGTATCAATCATAGGCGGCATGAATGCCTCATACCACTATGTCGCCATATATAGGTTATACAATCAAAATCGCAAAGTCACGTATTTGGAAATTGGGTTTCTATCTATGAACCGAGGCAAAAGATAGTCCTCTACCGATTCGAGACGCTCTAGCCCATGTCTCAGGATCAGAGCTCGAGTGACCCTTAGGAGCCACAGGGTCGGTCCACCGATGTGGATTAAAATTCCTGAACACTGCGTTTCCCCACCCTTTGGGGTGTCAATGAGTCCAATGACTCCATCGATCCCGGATCGACCGATATATCCGAGGTGCCTCGCAACAGCAACAACCACATAAGTCAAACTCGTCAGGGCATGTAAAACCACTGACGCCACTTCTAGCTAGAAGGAAACGCATACCCTCCCTGGATCCTCCTCCCGTTTTTGGTTCACAATCGGGGTGTGAGGCTCGCAAATCAACGTTACACAAAGCTATGCCACACAGGCGGTGCTTTGATCATCAACCACAAGACTTTGCTTTTCATCAGAAGCCTTGATCATATTGCCAGTTAGGCGTGCCACACAGGCAATTCACTCCATGCGTTTGATATCCATCGATATATAACCCCTGAGCTTGTACGTCTCAGAGAAGGGCATTAAGCAAGAGAATAAATTCTCCGCCGCCAAACAGATATATATTTAATAGAAATCAATCACACAGAATAAAATCCAATGTCAGACACATAGTCCATTTACAAGTTCGTTCTGGGTCTGAACGAAACCGGAGGCACCTAGTACCCCGCATATCCATCGACCTCCAAGTATGTCTGGAAGACCACTAACTGATTCCCTCCTCGTTGGTGTACGGCCCAATCAAGATCATCAGTAATCACCCAAACGACATGAAGACCTCCGGTCTTCAACCACCATCTTCATCTTCGACACCACGTCGAATCAGTTATTCAGAATGGGATAAACCCGGTCTTTCTGAATAACCCGCGTATATATTATAAAAGTGTTACACAAACACAACATACGCCTCATTCCACTTCAGAATATTCTTTTTATTCAAATATTCTAATATTTTGGGAAAGGTTCCAATTAATTTTATCAAAGATAAATCCTTTAAATCTATTCTTTAATCTACTTTTGAATATCAATTCAAACTAGTCGGGATTAGCGAACCACACCGAAGTGACCATTTATTTTATTTCCCAATCCCAACCTATTCATCCCATGAAGTAAAACTGGTAACACTTCATATCTAACACCACGGTGTTATCGGTAAATTCAATTACCATTTCACGTTCAAATCTAATTAAAGATTTAACTATCGCCTGGAGCAAAACTGGTGATACTCCATTCTCGATCTTTTTTTTCAATCTAATTAAAGATTCATTAAAACTCCACTTAGTTTTAATCTTTACTTGGGTTAAAGAATCAGTGTCATTTAAAACACGGTTCACGATAAACCCAAAATCACATTCCGTTAATTATCGGGTTAAAGAACAAGCGTTATTTAAAACACTGCTCACGATAAACCCAAAAATCAATACCAATTCAATTCCAATTAAATATTATTTAATTGGTACACTTCATTACATTTAAATAAAAAGATTTAATGTTTTTCTCAACTGAGTTCAAGAACAGTGTTAATGAAGACACCATTCACGACAAACCCAAATCACATTTGATATTAAATACAAGGCTCTGAATAGAAAATATACCGGCTTATATTCAATATCAAATTCTACGACCAACAAATATCGTATTGGAAATAACGATATTAATATATCTTTCAAATTTCCATAACAATATCTGTATAATCACGGAATCCAACATCGAAATATTCCGAAGACAATTTCGATTCAGATCCATTCCAATTCAATTATTGGAAATCCTGGTTATATTTCAAAATCATTTCAAATTCAATTATTTAAAAATAAATAAATTATTACTCTAGTTCAAAACTAGTTCATCTCGATAAAAATCTATTTTTATCTTTTCAAATATGGAGTTTTCCATCCCAATTCTTCACAAATCATTTCTTATGATTTTACACAAATTATTACTATTTTTAATAATTTTATCAAGGCCCGTACAGTCAATTTCCATCAACGGTCATCGAACTGCACTTACAGCGACCTTTTCCAAATTTGATTTGGACATAATTCCAAATCCAACCGTTAGATTTCTAATTTCTAATAATCTTTAGAAAGCTCTTTTCGATACGAACCCAACGGTTCGGTTTTAGGAGAATCCGACGGTCGGATCTCCCGCAATATCCATTCGAAGTCAATGGTCGAAATTCGCGAACTGCCGCGGCGCGGCGCGTTCTATTCACGCCATTATATTATATATATAATATATATAATATATACTTCGTCGATTTCCTTTCAAAATGTATTTTATTAATTGTTTTAAATTCGTTTTCGAAACGATTTCAACTTCTATTTCAAATTCAAATCAAAATTGAATTTTTTTTATTATAAATTCGTTTTAAATTCATTTCAAATTGACTCCAATTCAAATCGATTTTTAATTCAATTTCAGTTCGTTTTCAATTCAATTCAATTTCAATTCGAATTCATTTCTATTTGAATTTCAATTCGAATTCATTTCTATTCAATTTCAATACGAATTCATTTCTATTCAATTTCAATTCAAATTCTATTCAATTTCAATTCAAATTTAATTCAATTTCAATTCAATTCGAATTTCAATTCATTTCAAAATATCATATTTTGAAATCACTTTCGATATTCATTGTAAAATGAATAAAATCGATATAAATATCGTTCACGTCAAAATGGCGTCAATCTAATCGATGCGACTTCATATATTTCTATTTTCAAATATTCTATTTCAAATATTTCTTTTTCAAACATTTCTATTCAAATATTTCTTTTCAAATATTTCTTTTTCAACTATTTCTATTTCAAAACTGGAATGAGCCCCAATCAATTACCATATAATGTTAATTATATGGATTTTCTGCAACACATATACAAAATAACAACGATAAATAATCAACCATCATCCAGAGTGCGTTTTACACTATATAAGCATCAAATATAAATATTTAACGCTTATAACAGTCTGTCAATCAATCGATCGACACACAACTAATTATTGGGATTAATGTATGTCATATATCATCCCAATACCCGTGTGGGGTTTCAAAAAATCAAACACAGATTTTATTTGTGCAGTTGGGTGATGTGTAAAATTTGTCGTCCCAATCAATATCAATCAAATCAGTGTATATAAACAAATCTCCGATTTGTTTATAAATATTTATTTTAAATACACGTTAAAAATTCTATTTTTAACTATAAAATATTTTATTTTATTTCACATCACATCACACAATCAACTACACATCAAAATTAAACAACCAAGCATACAAGCCGTCCATGGTCTGTGGACGACGGGTGTCGGTTGTTACTAAACACCGTCTGCATCCTAGTATATATTTTAACTAGAAAATTAAATTAAAGGTGAGAAGTTCTCACCTATTAGCTAAACCAACGCCTCGACTCTTCATATGTAGAAAATCTCTGCCGTTTCTTCTTTCATCACTTTTGACATCAGTATTCACTACATATATAAAAATCGAATTTTTACTTCGCTATTCAATATATAAAAATCGAATTTTTACTTCGCTATTCGATATATAAAAATTGAATTTTTACTTCGCTATTCAATATATAAAAATCGAATTTTTAATTCGCTATTCAATATATAAAAATCGAATTTTTTCATCATCGCTATAAAAATCACATTTTTATTTCAACATATATGTAAAAAAAATCAGCTTTTTATTCTGCTACATATATAAAGATTATATTTTTATCACGCTATTCTCTATATAAAGATTTCGCCTTTTCAAATATAAAGATTTCGCCTTTTCAAATATAAAGATTTAATTTTTATTTCATCACTATAAAAATCACATCTTTATTTAAACATATATATAATAAAAATCGAATTTTTATTTCGCTACACATATAAAGGTCAAATTTTCACTAGTTATATAATATAAAAATCGTATTTCTATTCTTTCTGTACTATAAAAATTATATTTTTAACCTTTCTATATTATAAAAATTATATTTTTATTCTTTCTATATTATAAAAATTATATTTTTATTCTCAAACTAAAAATCTCATCTTCCTCATATATAAAAATCTAATTTTTAAACTAACAAAAATCTCATCTTTCCAAATAAAAGATCCAACCTTTCTTTTAAAAAAAACAAATCTTTATATTCCTAACACGCTAATTTCTACATAGAAGAATAAAAGTAAAAGCTTACTGACGATGCGGGGTGGCGGAGGAGGCGTAGGCTATCGGGACGGCTATCGGTGGTCATCGCAGAGCTAGGGCCGAGGCCGTGTTCGATTTAGAGGGGTTTGGGGTATGAAATCGAGGAGGGAGGAGCCTAAGGGGGGCGGTGGAGCTGCTTGGGGTCGAGGTGATGGTCAGAGTGGCGGAAGCGGTGGGGGGTGGTGCTGAGGGGGCGCGGCGCTAGGGCGGAGGCATGGCACTTGCGGTGGAGGGTTGAAGGGGGTTCGTGCGTGGATCGAAGAGGGCTAGGGGAGGAGATGAACGGGGAAGGAGGAGGCCGGGGAGAGGATGGCGATTGGCCATCGAGGGCGCGGCGGCGTGCTTCCCAAGGGGGGCTGAATCGCGATGTCGAGTTCTTTTTTTTTTGATGCGTTGACCTTCTGAAGAAAGGGGAAGGAGATAAAGGTTATATATTATATTTTATTTATTTTATTTTAAATTCTAAAAAGCAACTTTTTATTTCGACCTCGAAATCGAACCCATCGCCTGTCGCTCATAGCTGATTACCCACATTCCGAACACAATGGGATATGTATCATAGTCTGATTTGAACGTTTCGATCAGTTTTCGTCAAAATCAAAATATAACTCTATATATTGAATTTGAACGCACCTTTCAACTTACCGGGGTCACATACTAACTCGAAAAATTCCAAAAAAATATTTTTGGCTTCGTATTGCTGATACGGTCCTAATAAATCTAGTTTCATAGAATTCCGAGATCTTTTGAAAAATGACCAATTTCCAGTCGATTAAAATCAACTAAAACTGGTTAAACTCGGTTTCCTTTGCCACGCTCACATATTGATTCGAAAAATTATGAAAATTGGCATCTAGCAATAACTTGACATCACAGATCCTACAAAAGTGGTTTCGTCGAAAACCGAGGTCGTTTGCAAAATGGCCATTTTCAAGGGCCGAAATTCCATAGCGACTATTTTGAAATTTCAACTGGACATAACTTTTGATTCCCGCTATGAAATTTTGATTTCTCGGGTTCGTTGTAAAGATATTCTCAATTGGATTCAAATATTTTTGGTTTCACCAAAATCCGGTTTATCTTGAATCCTGTATGTTCAATTGAAATTTGAAATCGAATTATCGAACTACCGTGCCATTTTCAATTCCTTTTATAATTGTATATAATTATTTATATTCTAACGACGGCGTATATAAATATATGTTCGAATTCCTATTCAAAATAAATTTCTCGTCGTTATTGTTTAAAATAATTCATTTTAAATAATCAAAATTCACTAAAATTGCCAAAATAAAATTTTTAAATTGGCTTGGATTTCCGGTTTATTACAATCTCCCCCGCTTAAAACTTTTCGTCCCCGAAAAGGAACGAAGCCGAAAGTTGTTTCACAAATCAACTCAACTTTCAATATTTTCTTTACGGCTTAAGTTCTTTAACTTTTCAGTTTCTAAGAGCTTTTCAAATTTTTCAAAAAATTTGGCTAACACCCTAAATTTTCGAAATTTTTTGCCATAACCTCCCTTGCACCGGGGACTTCGGGATATTTCATATAGCCTCCCATGGCCTTCTTCAACTCAAAAGAAAAAGAAAATGCCAATCGGCTCATAAAATCATCATCACCCAAACAAAACAGTAAATTATGGTAAACATGTACCTATTTGTCGGGCAAACAATTTTATTCTTTTGCTCTAGCCTCCTTGCTATGACCTGTTCAACATAAGTACATGTATATGCATGCAAATGCGACTAATTTTCAATACAATTCACTATTTGATTCAATTTGGTTAAAGATTCAACATTTAATTAATCAAACAACACAACCAGCAATCAATTAGTTGATTATCATTCCAAATTCATAATTTTGATACATAGTCAAAAAAACATGTTTTTGATGCCAAATCACAACAATAGTATCTAATTTTGGTTCTCACACCAGTCTATAGGAAATATATAGAAATCTCACTTTCGTCACTCGAACATGAATTCTGATGACGACTAGTCAATCATCAAAATCATCTCCAGGCTACTAGAGCGTGATTCTATATCTATCCAGTATATTAAAACTTTGAATACCCGTGGATCAGACGTATATGCAAAATCTATATATACTGGATAGTCCAAATCAATATAAATAAATAAGCAAATACGAATAATTGATTTAAATTTTCAAAAAAAAAAGTCGTTTTCATTTTAAAAATATACTCTTCACACTCGTTCTAGGATACTACTGATCCCATCTCTAACGAGTCATTCTCATTGGATATTACTAATCAAATTTCTGATGAATTCTTTCGTATGGTTCTAACGTGTCTTGTTCTCTTAGCTTTGTAAACCAAAGCTCTGATACCAAATGTAACAACAGGAATTTCGCTCGATCTGAATCAGTCGCTAAACCGATCAAGACCATTCGAAACGCCTGATTGTTTCGAGAACACGACAAAATAGAACGCAGACAGAAGAACATTTCATTGTTAATTACAACAATTTCATCAGATACAAGAATATACAGAGTATAAATGAATAAAATACATTCGATAAATATCAGAGATTACAATACATTACATAGCAACGGAAAATAATACAAAATACAATTGAAGAAGATACACGAATACAAAGCTTTCTGGATATCGTTCCAGCTGTAAACCAGTATCCTGTGAATATAAATCTGCAAAACCAAAACTACTAGCTGCCCGTGTCCAAATAAGGGCACCCAGAGTTTAGGTTAAAACAATAAACTCCAGGTCAGTCATGGGACTGGTGTGAGAACTAAAACAGTTATTAATCTTTATTTTAAAGTTAGGTAAATCAAGGGACCACGCCGTATAACACGGAACGGGTTTCCTCCCAAGAATACCAGTGCATAAACCAACAGCGCAATGCTAAATAAAGAACAATGAAGCTATTATAAGACCCAAGTCCCATCACACAATGCAACATAAACCAGAGGATAGGGTTTTACCTTATAATAGCCAACGAATGCTTGATACGTTAAAACAAATCTTTTATTATTGCTATAAGTGAAGAAATCAATTTCAAATCATAATTATCAATCATAGGCGGCATGAATGCCCCATACCACTATGACGCCATATATAGGTTATACAATCAAAATCGCAAAGTCACGTATTTGGAAATTGGGTTTCCATCTATGAACCGAGGCAAAAAATAGTCCTCTACCGATTCGAGACGCTCTAGCCTGTGTCTCAGGATCAGAGCTCGAGTGACGCTTAGGAGCCACAGGGCCGGTCCACCGATGTGGATTAAAATTCCTGAACACTGCGTTTCCCCACCCTTTGGGGTATCAATGAGTCCAATGACTCCATCGGTCCCAGATCGACCGATATATCCGAGGCGCCTCGCAACAGCAACAACCACATAAGTCAAACTCATCAGGGCGTGTAAAACCACTGACGCCACTTCTAGCTAGAAGGAAACGCATGCCCTCCCTGGATCCTTCTCCCGTTTTTGGTTCACAACCGGGGTGTGAGGCTCGCGAATCAACGTTACACAAAGTTATGCCACACAGGCAGTGCTTTGATCATCAACCACAAGACTTTGCTTTTCAACAGAAGCCTTGATCATATTGCCACTTAGGCGTGCCATACAGGCAATTCACTCCATGCATTTGATATCCATCGATATATAACCCCTGAGCTCGTACGTCTCAGAGAAGGGCGTTATGAAAGAGAATAAATTCTCCGCCGCCAAACAGATATATATTTAATAGAAATCAATCACATAGAATAAAATCCAATGTCATACACACAGTCCATTTACAAGTTCGTTCTGGGTCTGAACGAAACCGGAGGCACCTAGTACCCCGCATATCCATCGATCTCCAAGTACGTCTGGACGACCACTTACTGATTCCCTCCTCTTGGGTGTACGGCCCAATCAAGATCATCAGTAATCCTCCAAACGACGTGAAGACCTCCGGTCTTCAACCACCATCTTCATCTTCGACACCACGTCAAATCAGTTATTCAGAATGGGATAAACCCGGTCTTTCTGAATAACTCGTGTATATATTATAAAAGTGTTACACAAACACAACATACGCCTCATTCCACTTCAAAATATTCTTTTTATTCAAATATTCTTATACTTTGGGAAAGGTTCCCATTAATTTTATCAAAGATAAATCCTTTAAATCTATTCTTTAATCTACTTTTGAATATCAATTCAAACTAGTCGGGATTAGCAAACCACACCGAAGTGACCATTTATTTTATTTCCCAATCCCAACCTATTCATCCCATGAAGTAAATCTGGTAACACTTCATATCTAACACCACAGTGTTATCGGTAAATTCAATTACCATTTCACGTTCAAATCTAATTTAAGATTTAACTATCACCAGGAGCAAAACTGGTGATACTCCATTCTCGATCTTTTTTTTTTCAATCTAATTAAAGATTCATTAAAACTCCACTTAGTTTTAATCTTTACTTGGGTTAAAGAATCAGTGTCATTTAAAACACGGTTCACGATAAACCCAAAATCACATTCGATTAGTTATCGGGTTAAAGAACAAGCGTTATTTAAAACACTGCTCACGATAAACCCAAAAATCAATACCAATTCAATTCCAATTAAATATTAATTAATTGGTACACTTCATTACATTTAAATAAAAAGATTTAATTTTTTTCTCAACTGGGTTCAAGAACAGTGTTAATGAAGACACCATTCACGACAAACCCAAATCACATTTGATATTAAATACAAGGCTCTGAATAGAAAATATACCGGCTTATATTCAATATCAAATTCTACGACCAACAAATATCGTATTGGAAATAACGATATTAATATATCTTTCAAATTTCCATAACAATATCTGTATAATCACGGAATCCAACATCGAAATATTCCGAAGACAATTTCGATTCAGATCCATTCCAATTCAATTATTGGAAATCCTGGTTATATTTCAAAATCATTTCAAATCCAATTTATTTATTTTTAAAAATAAATAAATTATTACTCTAGTTCAAAACTAGTTCATCAAGATAAAAATCTATTTTTATCTTTTCAAATATGGAGTTTTCCATCCCAATTCTTCACAAATCATTTCTTATAATTTTACACAAATTATTACTTTTTTTAATAATTTTATCAAGGCAGGCACAGTCGATTTCCATCAACGGCCATCGAACTGCACTTACAGCGACCTTTTCCAAATTTGATTTGGACATATTTCCAAATCCAACCGTTAGATTTCTAATTTCTAATATTCGTTAGTAAGCTCTTTTCGATACGAACCCAACGGTTCCGGTTTTAGGAGAATCCGACGGTCGGATCTCCCGCAATATCCATTCGAAGTCAATGGTCGAAATTCGCGAACTGCCGCGGCGCGGCGCGTTCTATTCAGGCCATTATATTATATATATAATATATACTTCGTCGATTTTCTTTCAAAACGTATTTTATAAATCGTTTTAAATTCATTTTCAAAACGATTTCAACTTCTATTTCAAATTCAAATCAAAATTGAATTTTTTTTCTTCTTATAAATTCGTTTTAAATTCATTTCAAATTAATTCCAATTCAAATCAATTTTTAATTCAATTTCAGTTCATTTTCAATTCAATTCAATTTCAATTCGAATTCATTTCTATTTGAATTTCAATTCGAATTCATTTCTATTCAATTACAATACGAATTCATTTCTATTCAATTTCAATTCAAATTCTATTCAATTTCAATTCAAATTCAATTCAATTTCAATTTCAATTCAATTCGAATTTCAATTCAATTCAAAATATCATATTTTGAAATCACTTTCGATATTCATTGTAAAATGAATAAAATCGATATAAATATCGTTCACATCAAAATGGCGTCAATCTAATCAACACGACTTCATATATTTTTATTTTCAAATATTCTATTTCAAATATTTCTTTTTCAAATATTTCTGTTCAAATATTTCTTTTCAAATATTCCTTTTTCAACTATTTCTATTTCAAAACTGGAATGAGGCCCAATCAATTACCATATAATGTTAATTATATGGATTTTCTACAACACATGTACAAAATAACAGCGACAAATAATCAACCATCATCCAGAGTGCGTTTTACACTGTATAAGCATCAAATATAAATATTTAATGCTTATAACAATCTGTCAATCAATCGATCGACACACAACTAATTATTGGGATTAGTGTATGTCATATATCATCCCAATACCCATGTGGGGTTTCAAACAATCAAACACAGATTTTATTCGTGCAGTTGGGCGATGTGTAAAATTTATCGTCCTAATCAATATCAATCAAATCAGTGTATATAAACAAATCTCCGATTTGTTTATAAATATTTATTTTAAATACACGTTAAAAATTATATTTTTAATTATAAAATATTTTATTTCATTTCATATCACATCACACAATCAACTACACATCAAAATCAAACAACCAAGCATACAAGCCGTCCATGGTCTGTGGACGACTGGTGTCGGGTGCTACTAAACAACGTCTGCATCCTAGTATATATTTTAACTAGAAAATTAAATTAAAGGTGAGAAGTTCTCACCTATTAGTTAAACCAACGCCTCGACTCTTCATAAGTAGAAAATCTCCGCCGTTTCTTCTTTCATCACTTTCGACATCAGTATTCACTACATATATAAAAATCGAATTTTTACTTCGCTACTCAATATATAAAAATCGAATTTTCACTTCGCTATTCAATATATAAAAATCGAATTTTTACTTCGCTATTCAATATATTAAAATCGAATTTTTACTTCGCTATTCAATATATAAAAATCGAATTTTTTCATCATCGCTATAAAAATCACATTTTTATTTCAACATATATGTAAGAAAAAAATCAGATTTTTATTCTGCTACATATATAAAGATTATATTTTTATCATGATATTCTCTATATAAAGATTTCGCCTTGTCAAATATAAAGATTTCTCCTTTTCAAATATAAAGATTTCGCCTTTTCAAATATAAAGATTTCGCCTTTTCAAATATAAAGATTTAATTTTTATTTCATCACTATAAAAATTACATCTTTATTTCAACATATATGTAATAAAAATCATATTTCTATTCTTTCTATACTATAAAAATTATATTTTTAACCTTTCTATATTATAAAAATTATATTTTTAATCTTTCTATATTATAAAATTATATTTTTATTCTCAAATTAAAAATCTCATCTTCCTCATATATAAAAATCTAATTTTTAAACTAACAAAAATCTCATCTTTCCAAATAAAAGATCCAAACTTTCTTAAAAAAAACAAATCTTTATATTCCTAACACGCTAATTTCTACATAGAGGAATCAAAGTAAAAGCTTACTGACGATGCGGGGTGGCGGAGGAGGCGTAGGCTATCGGGACGGCTATCGGTGGTCATCGCAGAGCTAGGGTTGAGGCCGTGTTCGATTTAGAGGGGTTTGGGGTCTGAAATTGAGGAGGGAGGTGCCTAAGGGGGGCGGTGGAGCTGCTTGGGGTCGAGGTGATGGCCAGAGTGGTGCAAGCGGTGGGGGGTGGTGCTGAGGGGGTGCGGCGCTAGGGTGGAGGCGAGGCACTTGCGGTGGAGGGTTGAAGGGGGTTCGTGCGTGGATCGAAGAGGGCTAAGGGAGGAGATGAACGGGGAAGGAGGAGGCCGGGGAGAGGATGGCGATTGGCCATCGAGGGCGCGGCGGCGTGCTTCCCAAGGGGGGGCTGAATCGCGATGTCGAGTTCTTTTTTTTATTTGATGCGTTGACCTTCTGAAGAAAGGGGAAGGAGATAAAGATTATATATTATATTTTAATTATTTTCTTTTAAATTCTAAAAAGCAACTTTTTATTTCGATCTCGAAATCGAACCCACCGCCTGTCGCCCATAGCTGATTACCCCCATTCCGAACACAATGGGATATGTATCATAGGCTGATTTGATCGTTTCGATCAGTTTTCGTCAAAATCAAAATATAACTCTATATATTGAATTTGAACGCACATTTCAACTTACCGGGGTCACATACTAACTCGAAAAATTCCAAAAATACATTTTCTTGCTTCGTATTGACGATACGGTCCTAATAAATCTAGTTTCGTCGAATTCCGAGATCGTTTGAAAAATGGTCAATTTCCAGTCGATTAAAATCAATTGAAACTGGTCAAACGCGGTTTCGTTTACCACGCTCACATATTGATTCGAAAAATTATGAAAATTGGCATCTAGCAATAACTTGACATCACGGATCCAACAAAAGTGGTTTCGTCGAAAACCGAGGTCGTTTGCAAAATGGCCATTTTCAAGGGTCGAAATTCCATAGCGACTATTTTGAAATTTCAACTGGACATAACTTTTGATTCCCGCTATGAAATTTTGATTTCTCGGGTTCGTTGGAAATATATTCTCAATTAGATTCAAATATTTTTGGTTTCACTAAAATCTGGTTTATCTTGAATCTTATATGTTCAATTGAAATTTGAAATCGAATTATCGAATTACCGCGCCATTTTCAATTCCTTTTATAATTATATAAAATTATTTATATTCTAACGACGGCATATATAAATATACGTTCGAATTCCTATTCAAAATAAATTTCTCGTCGTTATTATTTAAAATAATTCATTTTAAATAATCAAAATTCACTAAAATTGCCAAAATAAAATTTTTAAATTGGCTCGGATTTCCGGGTTATTACCAGACATATCAAATTTGATTACACTATTAATTCATCATCAAAAATGTAACAAATTTATTGACTTTAAAGAGTGCAAATTGCATTCATAACATGACATAGAGCTTACTAATATACAAATACAAATCAAATTGTATTTCGTTGAAAGAAATGTGAATAAAGCTGAGTAGGACCAAATCTCCACATAAAAAATAAAATGAAAAAAAAACATGAATTCAAACTTGTTTCCAATTTCTTCTCGCCATTGGCTTTAGCTCACCATCACGAATAAGCGCCTGCAAATGTTTTATCAACATTATAACAAGACTGGAAGTCCTATTCAGTTTTTCTTGCATGTAAACAATAATCCAAGACACTATTTATGACGACCTGAACGTCCCTGTGAAGGAAAGCCCGGATTGCTTTGAGAACACGACAAATCAGAACATAAACAGAAGAACATTTCATTGCTTATTATAACAATTTCATCAGAATACAAGAATATACAAAGTATGAATAAATATTACACATTTACTAAATATCAGAGATTTACAAGTTATAATGCAGCGGAAAATAATACAAAACACAACTGAAAAGAATATACGGATACAGAGCTTTCCGAATATCATTCCAGCTGTAAACCAGGATCCCCTGAATATAAATCTGCAAATCCAAAACTACAAGCTGCCCGTGTGGTAGGGGCACCCAGAGTTTAGGTTAAAACAATAAACTCCAGGTCAGTCATGTGACTGGTGTGAGAACTAAAACAGTCATTTAAAACTTTACTTTAAATCAGATATATCAAGGGACCACGCCGTATAACACGGAACGGGTTTCCTCCCAAGAATACCAGTGCATATAACAAAACAGCGCAATGCTTTTTGGAAAAATGAAGCTATTATAAGACCCAGGTTCTATCACACAATGCAACGCAAGCCGGGGGATAGGGTTTTACCTTATAATAGCCAAACATGCTTGGTACATTAAAAACAAATTATTTGATACTTATTATAAGTGCATAGTGTATAAAACAACTTCAAATATAAATGTATCAATCCTAGACGGCATGGGTACCATATATCATGTCGCCAATACTAAGCCCTACAATCAAAACCGCAATTGTCATGTATTGGAAGCAGGATTTTCGTCTGTGGACCAAGGCAAGGGATCGTCCTTACCGCTTCGAGACGCTCTAGCCCGTGTCTCAGGCAAGTACTCAGTCAATCCTTTGGATCGTCAGGGCCGGTCCACACGGAGTGGATTAAAATGCCTGAACAATGCGTTTACCGCCCTATGGAGTGTAAACTGGTCATATCCCGACCAAACTATCTGCCCCGGAACGACCGATATAACCGAGGCGCCTCGCAATCCATCACCACATAAGTAAAATGTCGGGGTTAGTAAAACGCTGACACCACTCCTAGCTAGAAGGAAACGCATGCCCTCCCTGATGTCCTCTCCCGTTTCTGGTTCACATCGGGGTGTGAGGCTCGCGAATTAACGCTACACAAAGCTACGCCATATTAAAGCCTTGCTTTGATCATCAACCACAAGACTCTGCTTTTCAACAGAAGCCTTGATCATTTGCATCTCAGCATGCCACACAGGCAATTCATGCTATGCAACCGATGTCTATCAATCACACAGAATGAAATTCGATGTCAGATACACATTCATTTACAAGTTCGTTCTGGGTTTGAACGAAACCGAAGGCACCTTATTCCTCGTCCCATATGTCCAATATAGGAGAGAGGCCCTCGCATATCCGGTCGATCTCCAAGTACGTCTGGACGATCACCACTTATTACCTTATCTTGGGTGTACAGCCCAATCAAAACATCAGTAATCATCCAAACGATGTGAAGACCTCTGGTCTTCAACCACCGTCTTCATCCTCGACATATCGTCGAATCAGTTATTCAAAATGGGATAAACCCAGTCTTTCTGAATAACTCGCATCTATAATAAACAAGTGCTATAAAAACACAACATACGCCTCATTCCAATTTCCTTTATTCAAATATTCTTATAATTTGGGAAATGTTCCCATTAATTTTATCAAAGATAAAATCTTTAAATTTATTCTTCAATCTTGCTTTGGATATCAATTCAAACCAAATTATGGTTTATCCAAACTAGTCGGGATTAGCGCTTCCTACCGAAGTAATCATTTGTTTAATTTCCCAGTCCCAACCTATTCATCCCATGAAGCAAAACCGGTAATGCTTCATATCTAACACCACGGTGTTATCGGTAAATTCAATTACCATTTCACGTTCAAATCTAATTAAAGATTTAACTATCGCTTGGAGCAAAACTGGTGATACTCCATTCTTGATCATTTCAATCTAATTAAAGATTCATTAAAACTCCACTTGGTTTTAATCTTCCCAAAAATCAATATTAATGATTGTTTAACTTGGGAAATCATATCCTATCTTTAACTAGGTTAAAGAACCAATGTCCTTTAAAACATGGTTCACGATAAACCCAAAATCACAATCCATTCCATTAGCCTTTAACCGTAAATTAGCAAGTGGACTATTCCCTAAGTATATATCCCGAAGGCCGAAACCAACATCAGATCAATACCCAAAAAACCATTCAACTTAACTAATCTCCAGTTAGTTTCTGATTTTCTTAACTCCATTGGGTCTAAGAACAGTACTATTAAAGATACCGTTCATGACAACCCAAAATCTTATTCTATTGTTAATCGGGTTAAAGAACAAGTGTTATTTAAAACACCGTTCACTATAAACCCAAAGACCAATTTCGATTCAATTCCAATTAAATATTAATTAATTGGTATACTTCATTAAATCTAAATAAAAAGATTTAATCTTTTCTCAACTGGGTTCATGAACAGTGTTAATGAAGGCACCATTCACGACAAACCCAAAATCACATTTGATACTAAATACAAGGCTCTGAATAGAAAATATATCAGCTTATATTCAATATCAAATTCTGGAATCAACAAATACCATATTGGAATAACAATATATATATATATCTTCCAAATTCCTCCACAATATTCGTATAATCACGGAATCCAATATCGAAATATTCCGAATATAATTTCGATTCAAATCCATTCCAATTGATATAATGGAAATTCTTTTTATTTTTAAAACCATTTCAAATCCAATTTATTTATTTAAAAATATTGGATTTCATAATTCTAGTTCATAACCAGTTCATTTCGATAAAAATATATTTTTATCTTTTCAAATATGGAATTTTTCATCCTAATTCTTTCCAAATCATTTTTTATGATTTTACACAAATTATTGATATTTTTAATATTTTTATCAAGGCTCGTACAGTCGATTTCCATAAACGGTCGTCGAACTGCACTTACAGCGACCTTTTCTGAATTTGATTTGGACATAATTCCAAATCCAACCATTAGATTTCAAATCTCTAGTATTCGTTAGAAATCTATTTTCGATACGAACCCAACGGTTCCGGTTTTAGGAGAATCCGACGGTCGGATCTCCCGTAATGTCCATTCGAAGTCAATGGTCGAAATTCGAGAACTGCTGCAGCGTGGCGCATTCTATTCAGGCCATTATATTATATATATAATATATATTTCATCGATTTTCATTTAAAACATATTTTATAAATCATTTTAAATTTGTTTTCAAAATGATTTCAACTTCATATTCAATTTCAAATCAAAATTGAATATTTCATATCATTAATATAAAAATGATAATATTTTCAAAACATTAGATTTTGAAATCAATTCCTTTTTGATATTCATTATAAAAACGAATAAAATCGATATAAATATCGTTCCCGTCAAAATGGCGTTAACCTAATCAACACAGCTTTATATATTCAAATATATTCATATCCATCCCAAATCAGACATCAAAATCATATTTTGATCTTTTACTGAATATTACTTTAAAATATTCGTTATTTTAAAATAATCGTTATTTTAAAATATTCCTTCTTTCTGAACTGGAATCAGACACAGTCAATTACCATATAATGTTGATTATACGGATTTCATACAACACATGTATACAACGACCATGATAAACAATCAACCATCATCCAGAGTGCGTTCTACACTGCATAAGCATTAAATATAAATATTTAACGCTTACAATAGGCTGTCAACCAATCGATCGACATACAACTAAACAATTGGGATTAGTGTACGCAAATATCACCCCAACACCCGTGTGGGGTTTCAACCAACAAATACTGAATAATATTTGTGCAGTTGGGCGACGTGTAAAATTTATCGTCCCAATCCATATCAGTCAAATGGGCGTACATAAACAAATCGTCTGATTTGTAAATGAATATTTTATTTATATACACGTTAAAAATTCAATTTTTTTAATGATAAAATATTTTATTCAACATATGAACATTCTATTCAGTTCATTTACCTAATAAAAATGATATTATTATTTTTCTAACTTATTTAAAAAAAATTGGCGGCATAACGGTGCGATACAAGAAACGGGATAAGGCCTAGCCTTATCCCCAGTCTAATAATGGCCTGCGCCATACACATACCAATCTAATCAATTCAATCTCATTTCCCAAACCAAATTTAACCAAACAATCCAATCAACCAAACTAAACAATCACACAAGTCGTACATGGTCTGTGGACGACGGGGAACAGTTCATATATGCAGTTATAAAATAAATAACTGTATAGAAAAATTATAGTGAGGAGTTCTCACCGAGGGTTCCACTCCACCAGTTTTACTTCTGAATTTCTTAACCATTTGGATTTGTTTGAAATTCCAATGCAGTCCTTACCAAGTTATTCATAATAAAAATTATATTTTTATTTCAAATCTGTATGTGTAAAAGTCACATTCTTAACACAATGTTTACATCATAAAAATCATATTTTTATTACTCTATGTTAATAAAAATCATATTTTTATAACTCTACATTAATAAAAATCATATTTTTATAGTCTATATTAATAAAAATCATATTAAAATCGAACCTTTCCTATAAATAAAAATCGAACCTTTTGCGTTTAAAAATCATAACTTTGAACAAATAAAAAATCATCTCTTTAAGCAAATAAAAATCACATTTTCCCATCTCCAAAATTGCATTTTTATTTTCAGATTTTTCATATAAAAATCGCACCTTTATTTTCAGATTTTAAATAGAAATAAAATAAAGTAAATAAAATTAACAAAAGCTCACCAGTTTGCGAAGGGAGGGGTTGGATATGTGGGTCATCGGTGGAGGTGGGGTACGCCTCTAGCGGCGGCGCTCCGTTCAGGCGGTACGAGCTAGGGTTTAGGGAGGAGAGGGGGTGTGGGTCTCGCGTCTGGAGCGGCTCACTTCAACGGGTTTGTGGTTGTGGGGGTTCAGAGAAGGAGGAGGAGGAGAGGGAGGGTGCGGCGGCGCGGTGGGCATCGTTCAGGGTGGCGGCGTCGCGGTGAGGAGGGCGGCGGGTTTCAGCAGCGTGGGTTTTTTTATATTTATTTTCTAAAATCTGAAGTGAACGAGAGAAAGGAAAAGGGGGGTGTTATGAAAATATATAAATATTAATTTATTTATTATTCTTCTCCATAAAGTTTCTTTTTAAATCGAACTCCAAATCAGAACCAACGACTGTCGCCCTAGCTAAATACCCTCATTCCGAACACAATGAGATATGTTTTGTAACCCAATTCAGCTGTTACAATGGTTTTCTTCGAAATTAAAATATAAATCAATATATATTCAATTAAAACGCACATTTCAATTTACTAGGGTCACATACGAACCCCAAAAATTCCGGAAAAATTATTTCTAGCTTCGTATTGATGATACGGTCCTAACAAAACTAAAGTCATCAAATTTGGTGGGCGTTCGGAAAATGGCCATTTTCTGGTCGATCCAAATTGACTAAAACTGTCAAAACACGTTTTACTTCGCCATGCTCACATATTAATCCCAAAAATTATGAATTTTGGAATCTAGCAATAGCTTGACAACCCGGATCCAATAAAAGTGGTTTCGTCGAAAACGGAGGTCATTTGCAAAATTGACATTTTTAAGGGCCATATTTCCATAACGACTATTCTTAATTTTCAACTGGGCATAACTTTTTATTCCCACTATGAATTTTGGATTTTTCGGATTCGTTGGAAAGATATTTTCAAATATTTTCTAATATTTTTGGTTTCTCTAAAATCTGGTTTATTTTGAATCCTGTACATTCATTTGAAATTGAATTTTCGAACTACCGCGCCATTTTCAATTCCTTTTATAATTTAAAATAAATATTTATTTTCTAACGTCGATTCAAATAAATATATACGTTCTAATTCTATTCAAAATAAATTTCTCGTCATTATTATTTAAAATAATTCATTTTAAATATTCAAAATTCATTAAAATTGCCAAAATAAAAAAATTAAATTGGTTCAGATTTTCCGTGTTGTTACAATCTCCCCCACTTAAAATATTTTCGTGCTCGAAAAGGAACAGAGCTAAAAGTTGTTTTACTAATCAACTCAACTTTCAGTTTGGCTTTCATTCTTCAACTTTTTAGTTTCTAGGAATTTTCCAATTGTCCAAAAATTTGGCTAACACCCTAAATTTTCAAAAAAAATCGCCATAACCTCCTTTGTATGGGAGCGTCGGGAAAATACACAAACTGCCACATAGGCCTTTTCAATCAAAAAGAAAAAGAAACAGCCAAGCAGCTCATAAAATCATCAAAAACCCCAAGAAATACAAAAAACATGTACCTATGTGTTAGGCAAACAATTTTATTCCTCTGCTTAGCTTCCTTGCTATGACGTGTTCAATGTATATACATGTATATGCATGCAATTTCTATAAATTTTCAATTCAATTCAACATTTGATACAATTTGGCTATATGTACCGTTCTTTCACATAAAGGTTTTATTGGTTAACAAATAATCATACAACCGTAACGACTCGTCTTTTCAGCAATATAATAATTAATTTATTTAATTATTTAAATAGTGATTTATAGAATATAAGGTTTTTTAATTAAATTATATGGAATATTTAATTAATATTATAATTAAATAAAATATTTAATTTTGAAATAATCAGAATTGGATGAAATGGAAATATTATGTGAACTAGACAATTTAAAATGTATAATTCAGTTTAGAGTTGAATTATATTCACGAATATATTATATGAACGAAGTTTGAACGTATAATTCTATTATAAATATAATCGAGCTTGAAATGGCACGGTAGTTCGCTATTTGGCGATTTGAACTTCAACTGAATATACAGAGTCCGTTTTAAATCGGATTTCTGTGAAATAAGAAATGTTAGGAACTAGTGAAGTATATTTTTCTGATGGAAGAGAAAAATAGGGATTCCGTTATGTAGATTTTGATTTATGTCCAAATCAAATTTTCAGAAAAACAGCGCCATAACCATTTAAGAACCATAACGATTTATTCAATTTTATAAAAGGATTTAAATATAAAGCGAATATCGATATAACTCTTATGATGAAACAACGAGTTGTAAATCCATATATATTTATTCTGGAGCTATATGGTATTCTAGTGTGAATATATACGATAATATTAATTTTTAAATATTTAATTTAATAATTTTTAAATATATTTATATATTTAAATGGGTTATATAGAACTTTAAAAATAGCCAGTTTTGCAAACGAACTCCGTTTTCGACGAAACTAATTTTGTTGGATCCGTAATATTAAATTATTGTTATATTCCAAGTTTCATTATTTTTGGGGTCAGTATGTGGCCGTACGGATTTTTAATGTGAATAACAGTCTGTATTTTGACGGTTAAAAATACGCTGTGTGAGCAAACGGAGTCGGAATTTGACGAAACTAGTTTCGTTGGGTCCGTAATGTTGAATTGCAGCTACATGCCAATTTTCATGACTTTTGGATATCGTGTGTGATCATAGGGGTTTTTAAGGACAAATTCAAGTAACGGTCCAATAAAATTTGATATAATAATTGATTTAAAATATTCTTTTTCCTATCCTATAAATACATCTTATGCCATTCTAACCCTAAAGCTTATTCCACGGTCAACATACTCCAGCGCCTCCATTTTTCTTCCTCAGGAAGCAAATCGTGAGCTTCTAAATTCATAGAAAAATCAAAAGTAAATCGATAAATCTCCAAACAAGGATATTTGCATTTGGCTTTCAAATCTCTTAAACCTCGTATCCTTTGTTTGAGGTGCGAACGCTGTTTGTCGAGTTCGATATTCACACAGTAGACCTAGGGCTTGAGAAATGTTGAGATTTCGGTTTTGATTCAAGTGTTCGTTGTCAGTTTTGGATTCACGAGAGGAAATGGAGGTGTTACGCTATTTTTTGGAAAGAACAGTGAGAATTTGTGTCGATCAACTACTGTAGTGGTGCGTTGATGACCTGAAGTCGCACGGGAGAAGGGTGGTTTGAGTATGCTGAAAACGATATGGGGATTGAGAGGAGAAGGAGAGATCGAGTTTGGTGGTTTCTAGGTTGGAACCGATGTAGCGGTTTGGAGTTGAAGTTGGAAAATGTTGATGTGTAATGTCTGGAGCGGGCGGTCCTTAGAGGAGAGGAAGAATAATGCCGGTTGGGTGTTAAGAATGGAGTATGGGTCGTAACTTTGGGTAAGGCTCAATTATAAAGTTACAAAGGGAACTATGTTATGTTTTAAATTAAAATATTATTCAAAATTAGAAAATATATAATTGTTTCATACGTTATCAGAATTTGACGAAACAAGAACCGTTGGGTTCGTATGGACGAGCGCTACCCAATGGAACTGACTAGGATCTAATTGGAGCTCGTTACAATTTATAGCGAAATAAATTGTCCGTCTGAATCAAGCGATGGTTATCGTTATTAACGATGATCGTCCAATGTGAGTAAAACTCACCAACTCTGAACAGTTATATTTTTATAACATAACTTTAGAACTGATAATTTATCTGCTGATTGCTGTGTGTTAACTTTTTGGTTGAATTGCTTATGTATTGGTTGAAATTATAGATAACGATATATATATATATATATCGTTAATCAAATATTGATTCTGTTTAGCAGAATATTTCATACTGAAATGAAATCGATGTTAATTATATTGTTTAACATCTGTGATGCAGAGAAACAGGTGGGAGGGATCCAATAGGATTCCTCAACATTTATTTTACTGTTTTTCATATATTGTATATATGATGTAATATATAATCTGTTGATGATTATGTGTGTTTAAATGATATCGATCATTGTTATATGGTACGTTAAATACCGTAAGAAATAATGGGATATAAAAAGGAGATTTTCAAAGTATATTTTGAAAATAAATCATTTATATAAAATCACTGGATTTTATATATAAAAGGAAAAGGATTTTATAAAAGGAAATAATTATAAAATCAAAGAGTTATAAAAGAAAATATTTGTAAAACAAATATAAAGGAAAATATTTGTAAAACAAATATAAAGGAAAATATTTGTAAAAGAAATGTAAAAGGAATTATTTATTTAGAAAATAAATAGAAGTATAAAAGGATCATTTATTTAGAAAATAAATAGAAGTTATAAAAGGAAATATTTATTTAGAAAATAAATAAAGTTATAAAAGGAAATATTTATTTGAAATGAATATAGACAAATAGAAAAGGAAATATTTGTAAAACAAATAAAAAAGGAAAATATTTGTAAAACAGATAGAAAAGGAAAATCTTTGTAAAACAAATATAAAAGTAAATATTTGTGAAACAAATAGGAAATGAAATATTTGCAAACCATTTACAAATAGAATTAAAAAGGAAATATTTGTAAAATATTTACAAATAGAATTGAAAAGGAAATATTTGTAAAACATTTATAAATAGTTTATAAAAAGAAATGTTTATTTAGAAAATAAATGGAGTTAAAAGGAAATATTTATTTAGGAAATAAATAGAGCTATTCGAAATAGGAGTTAATCGATTAGAGTTAATCGAATTAGAGTTAATTGATTTTGAGTTAACCAGTTAGAGTTAATCAATTAGAATTAATCGATTAGAGTTAGAGTTAATCGATTAGAATTAGAGTTAACCATTTAGAGCTAACCAGTTAGAGTTAATCAGTTAGAGTTAGCCAGTTAGAGTTAACCAGTTAGAGTTAACCAGTTAGAGGTAATCAATTAGAGTTAATCGATTTGAGTTAAATCGAACTATAGTTTATTCGAATAGATTTAAAGGTGTTATCGAATATTAGTTATTCGAAAGGGATTATCGAATATTACTTATTCGAATAGAGTTAAAAGGAGTTAATTGAATATAGTTTATTCGAAAGGAGATAAATCGAACATAGAATCATTCGAAGAGAGTTAATCGAATGTAAATCATTCGAAGAGAGTTAATCGAATATAGTTATTCGAAGAGAGATTATTGAATATATTTATTCGAAGAAAGAGTTATCGAATATAGTTTATTCGAAAAGGAGTTATCGAATAAAGATTATTCGAAAGAGAGTTATAAGTTGAAATTTGATTATATCGATTTCGCGAAAGTACCATTCACTTTCCGTTTTTAATCAAAATTTATTTATAAATAAATTAGTTGTTTGTTTATTCATCCAAATTAATAAATAAAAGTTATACTTAAGTTATTATATTTCGGTAGCATGGGATTATAATACTATTGCTATAATCAAATAATTTCTGTAAAAGAAGTTGTAACGACCCGCATTCTACGCATCGGAGGATCGTAGAATATTTATTTCTTTCACATATGAATTCGTATGGTCATGTAACTTTGAGATACGACTATAGGGGTCATTTCCCATGTTCATAATTTTTGTCGATTCTTAAATGACCATTTTGCCCCTAGCTGGTACTGTTTTGGCCATAACTTTTGATTGGAAAGAAGTTTTGACCTGAAACCACTTCCATTGGCTTCGGATGATGGTTTACCTTTCCCTAGAGTGGTCACATGTGAAAAAAGGACTTACCGTTTGGGAGATATGGCTGAAACAAGTTTCAGATAGTGAAAAACAGCTTAACCGCGCCTAATTAGGGTGATTAGCAAGAGGGCCCATGACCCATTTCGGGATTAGAGGTGTATAGGGGCTGATTAGGGTTAGAAAACATTTCTTTCAGCTGCCACTTTCATTCTTGGAACCCTAGCAATGGCCTCCAACACCCAAATCAACTTCTAATCACTTTCTAATCAAGTTTTGGCTTAAACTACATCAAATTAAGGAGAGAAAGCACCAAAGCAAGGTTAGAGCTGCTGTGTTGCATTGGGAACAGCGCCATAACAGTAGATTATTTCAGGTCTAAAGTTTATTTGTGGCCAAGGTGAGTGATTTGCATAGTTTTGTACTAATTACGGTTAATTAAGGGTAATTAGTGAAGATTAGCGAATTTATACACTAATAAATTCTAGAAAAATATTTATAAATTCTTAAATAATGTTTTAGACCTCTGCTAGAAATTTGGTTTGATTTGATTAAGTTTTGCCAATCATATCATTAGTTTTGCCTAAACATGCTTAAGGGAAAATTTGGGGTTTTAGGCTATGTTTGATCCATTTTACATGCTATGGTTGTTGTTTTTATGTTTGAGGTCACTTCTCTATGTTGCTATGTCTATATGATATGTTTTTTGACTGATTAGAACTGTTAGATTGGTCGAAAACGCCATTGTATGGCATAAAACAGTCGCTGGAAAGTCACAGGAAATATGCAGGGTTTCGAACCGGATCGGATCGGATAATTGGGCTCGGATCGGATAGGAGAACTGGGCAAGTGGACTCGATTCGGATTGGAACTTAGCATAAGGGGCTTGGCGAGAAGGAAGGCCATTTGCTTAGAAATGGAGTTGGGCAGGGGATTGGATCAGGGAGACCAACAGGGGATCGGATCAGAGAGACCAACACGGATCGGATCGGAAGCAAGGGCATAGGGATCAGATCGGAGGACCAAGCTTGAAGCTGGAGTTGGAGTGAAGCACCGGATCGGATCGGGACATCTACGAGAGAGCAACCACCGAACCAGGCAAAGGGCATCCGAACCGAACCGATGGAGCAAGGGTACACCAAACCGAACCGATGGAGCAAGGGTATACCGAACCGAACTAGGCCAGAAGGGGAACACTGAACCGAACCGTACATGTGCTGTTGATACTACGCGACGACTCTTCTAAAGACCAACTCCAATTCCACCAAAACCCGAGTTGCAAAGGAAGTCCAAATGAGGAGCTTTGACTCAGGATCCAGTTGGGAACCAATGAGTGAGCTTCGTGATTGGGCTTCGCTGCGGGACGTGTGCTAAGGGGTTGTCGATGTCTGTAACTTTGAATCACTATGTGTAGGAAGTACGTGAACGGATTCAGGGCCACAGTGGCCTAGGTACGACTAAAGAGCTATAGACCAATGAAGTGGGGTCATTTGTAAAATTTGGTCATGACTCCATGTGGTAAGCTTGGTAGTAGCAGTAGTTGTACAAGTCGAACTCCGTCACTACTTCGATGGGTCTAGTAATTGACAGTGGTGGACATCATATGCTTTACGCACTGAGTGAGAGATGTGAGGATGGTTGCTATGTTTGATTTGTTTGCCTTCACTATGACATGCACACCCCCACCCCCGTTATCTTTACACCATCTGTTCAGTGGCACCTTAGAGTATAGTACGGTACGTAGTGCTAATTCTTTGGTTGCAGGTCCAGGTTCAGGTATGGTTTAGTATACCTGTTATTGTTCTGTTTAGCTGCTTATCGCTCATACCAGACTTTTTGTCTGACCCAGATTTTTATGTCTCTTCTTATTACTCTAGGTGCTCTCACGAGCAGACTAGAGACAGGTTAGCTGGGTATGCACGAGTAGCCGATTCGGAGATGAGCATGAGGCTTCCACGTATGATATACATATAGTATTCTCCCTGTGTTGTTGAAGATCACTGCTTGGGCATTAGTAGTGCATCTTTTGCTTTAGCTTTCTTTTGCTTTAGAGACGGTTTAAAGTTGTAATAATGATGCTGGATTATAAGATGTATTTGGATTTCCGCTGCTATGTTGGTTTAGTTTTCAGCTTATGCACTGTCTCGCCTATTTTATGTCAAGATTATGTTATTATTATATTTTGTTCCATGCGCTGTGAGACATTCTATAGGTTTTCAATTAGTTCACTCTCTTCTTTCCTTGCTTTGGCGATCGTTCTGTGTTAGTCGGCATGTGGACAGCGCACTTTCGGAGGAAATGTCGGCTGGTGCGGGGCGGGCCGTCACATTTGGTATCAGTGCTCTAGGTTGCGTAGTTAAACTAGGGAAGTTATCAGGGAGAGATAGCATACGTATATGAGAGCGCGTATTTGTGATTATTTTGGTTTTCAAAAGCTATATATATACATACTATTGGTATAGCTAAGGATGAAGTCGCACTGCACTAGCACCACTATGGAGATGGTTAATCGTTTTCTCTTTACTGATTGAACGATGAGCCGATACGGAAGAGGTGCCGGTAGGGGAGCCAATAATGGGAATGCTGCTGACATGAGGACGATGTTTACTGACCTCATGAGGGAGATGCTTAGGGATGTGCAGAGGGCAGCTCCCAATAATGGTAATGATGGTGGTCCAATAGTGCAGGCGCCTAGGGCCGATTTCGCCAAGCTGAATAAGGATTATACCAGTCTTGGTGGGAAGCCGTTCCACGGAACGGAGTCGGCCACGGATGCTCAGGATTGGTTGGATAGCTGCGAGCGTATCTTCGAAGATTTGGGTATTGAGGATGCGATGAAGAGAAGGCTAGCATCCCGTCAGCTACAAGGACGGGCAATGAATTGGTGGAATGCTATAAAGGCAGCTACTCCCTAGGATCATTTTACTTGGGAGCAGTTTAAGGTTCGCTTTAGCGAGAAGTTCATTCCAGCTGCTCAGAAGTCAGTGTTGTTTAAGAAATTCTTGGAGCTCAAGCAGAATGGCAGAGCTGTCTCGGAATATATAGCTGAATTCGACACTTTGTCGAAGTATGGGTTATCTCTTATTGATACCGCCGAGAAGAAAAACAAGAAGTTCATAATTGGCTTGGATCAGTACTTGGGGGAAAGGCTTATTAACCACATCGATGAGACGTTTGAATCGATTGTGGGGAAGGCATTGAGGTCAGAGAGTCTTTACCCTAAGCCGAAGACTGAGGTTGCATCTACAGAGGAGCTAAAGCCGCAAGCAAGTGGTGGAGGCAAGAGTAGTTCTCAGAATAAGAGGAAGCAGAACTAGAATTAGGATGGCCAGAAAAAGAATAAGAAGGATGTTGAGTGCTTCAGCTGTGGTAAGAAGGGCCATTATGCTAGTAATTGTCGGGCCAAGCCAGTGGATAGGAAGTGCTTCAACTGTGACCAAGTGGGACATCACAAGGACAAGTGTCCGCAACCCCCTAAAGAAAAGCAGATGGTGAAAGCATATGCCCTTAATGCTATTCCTACCTCGTCGAATGCCCCAACTGCGGCGGAGAAGGGAAAGAATGTCGTCGTTCAAGGTATGCTTTCTATTTATGATGTTCCTGTTAGAGTTTTGTTTGATACCGGAGCTTCCAGTTCCTTCATATCTAGTGACTGGTAGATAGATTGGGATTGGAGCTCGAGATTGTCGATAGACCTTTAATGGTGACGAACCCGATTGGTGGTTCGACTAACCATAGCATGATTTGTCGTAATGTGGTCCTATCGAGTCATGGATACATGTTTGTTTGTGATTGCTTTGTTTTGGGCTTTACTGGGTTTGGCATTATTTTGGGAGTCAATTGGCTCCAAAGATACGGGGTGGTGGTAGACTGTGAGGGCTTTTTGGTGACAGCTAGAGCGGATGATGGGCAGAGGGTAGTGTTTTGTGGTCTACCCGGTGATGGGGTAATGGCTAGTTTTCTAAACTCCCTCGACATCCCGCATAGTGATTTGTCAGGGTTGCCCGTGGTTGGCCAGTATCCGGATGTCTTCGAGGTAGTGACCGGGCTTCCACCACACCGAGAGATTGAGTTCCGTATTGATTTAGTGAAAGATGCCAGACCTATAGTGATGCCACTTCATCGTATGGCACCATGGGAGCAATGAGAGCTTGGGGTGCAAGTCAGCGATCTTTTGAGGAAGGGATTTATCAGAAGGAGTGTTTCTGAATGGGGAGCACCGGTTGTGTTTGCTACCAAGGCGGATGGTTCCCTTCGGTTGTGTGTAGACTACCGCGAGTTGAATAAAGTGACGAGGAAGAATAAATATCCTCTACCGCGGATAGATGATTTGTTCGATCAGTTGAGTGGCGCGAGAGTATTTTCTCAGTTGGATCTCGCGACAGGTTTTCATCAGCTTAGAGTGGAAGCTGAGAGTATAGCTAAAACGGCATTTCGGACGCCGTTTGGATTTTATGAGTGGTTGGTCATGCCGTTCGGGCTGACCAATGCCCCAGCACATTTTGTGGATCTTATGAATAGGGTATTCAGAGATCAGTTGAATAAGTTTGTCCTTGTGTTCGTGGATGGTATTTTGGTCTACTCGAGAACAGAGGAAGAACACAAGGAACATTTGAGGATAGTGATGGAGGTGTTGAGAAAACACCAGTTGAAAGCAAAGTTTTCAAAGTGTCACTTCTGGAGGAGGGAAGTGAGATTCTTGGGCCATGTTGTTTCAGAGAATGGTATTGCCGTGGATCCTGCTAAGGTGGCTACGGTGCAAGATTGGTCTACGCCCAAGAATGCAACGGACATAAGAAGTTTCTTGGGGTTAGCTGGATATTATCGCAAGTTTATCTGAGACTTTTCCAAGATAGCAGCACCGTTGGCTCAGTTGACCAAGAAGAATCAAGCCTTCGTCTGGGACGAAAGGTGGGAGAATGCATTCAAGAGTCTAAAGGACAAGTTGACATGTGCACTGGTGTTAGTCATTCCTAAGGAGAATGAAGAGATGACAGTATACACAAATGCATGTGGCACAGGGCTAGGTGCTATATTGATGCAAGGAGGTAGGGTTGTAGCTTATGCAAGTCGGCAACTGAAACCGCATGAGAAAAGATACCCTACCCATGATTTGGAATTGGCAGCAATCGTGTTTGCACTGAAAATGTGGAGACATTGTCTCTTGGGAGAAAGATTCGAGTTGTTTACCGATCATAAATCGTTAAAGTATCTCTTCTCTCAGAAAGATCTAAATCTCCGGCAGCAAAGGTGGTTAGAATTCTTAGCTTCCAATGATTTCGACATCGCATATACACCGGGAAAGGGCAATGCGGTGGCTGATGCATTAAGTAGGAGACATGCCAGTTTAGGGGCTATGTTTCTAGAATGGAAGCAACTGCAGTACATCACTTGGTATGATTTCTGGCCAAAGTGCGTATTGGATCCAGAAATGTTAGCAAGTTTGACGGTCAGACCCACTTTGATTGAGCGGATTGGTTCCAATCAGAGGGATGATCCTAACCTATTGGAAATCGTCTCAAAGTTAGAGATGGGAATCGACGAAGAGAAGAATAAGTATGGGCTTGATCGAGATGGATGGCTTAGAAAGAATGGAAGACTAGTTGTACCCAACGTGAATGGTTTTAGGGATGAAGTGCTTAGAGAATGTCATCACTCAAAACTGACTATACACCCCGGTGGTAACAAGATGTATCGAGACATGAAGCAGACATACTACTGGGAAGGGATGAAAAGAGACGTTGGGAAGTTTATATCCAAATGCATGAATTGCCAACTAGTTAAAGCTGAGCAAAAGAAGCCTAGTGGTTTGTTACAACCACTAGAAGTTCCAGAATGGAAATGGGAACAAGTGTCAATGGATTTCATTGATGGGTTACCAAGGACTAGATCGGGCCATGATAGCATTTGGGTGATTGTGGACCGATTGACTAAAAGTGCAAGATTTATACCCGTCAAGTCAAACAGGACGGCAGCTAAATTAGCGGAACTATATGTAAAGTGGGTAGTGAGATTTCATGGAATACCCAAGGGCATTGTGAGTGACTGAGATCCGTTGTTCACTAGTGGATTTTGGAAGAGCTTACATGAGGCGTTAGGATCAGAACTACATCTCAGTTCCGCATATCATCCTCAAACTGACGGTCAGACAGAGAGGGTGAATCGTATATTAGAAGATCTCTTGAGAGCTTGTGTATTGGATTTTGGTGCATCATGGGATGACCATTTGCATCTAGTAGAGTTTGCATATAATAATAGTTATCAATCCAGTATTGGTATGGCTCCGTTTGAAGCTTTGTACGGAAGACCATGCAACTCACCGTTAGGTTGGGTAGAGACTGGCGAAAAGTTTGTGCTAGGACCCAATATGATAAGAGAAACTTCAGCTAAGATTAAGATTATCCAATAGCGAATGAAAGCTGCCCAAGATATGCAAAAGAGTTATGCTGATAAAAGGAGAAGAGAATTAAAGTTCACCATTGGCGACTTGGTGTTTGTCAAGATTTCTCCGTTGAAGAGTGTGATACGATTTGGCGGGAGAGGCAAGTTAGCACCAAGATTTGTTGGTCAATTCCCAGTTCTTGATCAAATTGGGAATTTGGCATATAAAGTTGAATTATCAGGGAAGATGGCAGGAGTTCACAACGTATTTCATGTTTCCTAGTTAAGGAAGTTCGTACACGACCCAGATGTGACTATTTCACCTGATCAGTTGGATGAAATCGAAGTTGAACCTGAGGCGGTTGGGAACCGCAAGCCTATGCGTATTTTTGGGAACGATACGAAGCAACTTCGAAGGAAAGCGGTGAATCTAGTCAAAGTCCAGTGGGGCGAGAATGAGAATGACTGTACTTAGGAGACAGAGGAGAGAATTAGGAAGACGTATCCAGAACTCTTCACCTGGTAAGATTTTAACTTCGATTTAGTCTTTCCGCATGCTAGGATAGGCTTGTTTTGTTTTATTTGCATGATTGATAGTTGTATATGGTTGGTAGGCAAGTGGGATCCTTTGTATGTTTTGGGTTAAGGAATTTCGAGGACGAAATTTCTTAAGGGGGGAGAATGTACCGACCCGCATTCTACGCATCGCAGGATCGTAGAATATTTATTTCTTTTACATATGAAGTCGTATGGTCATGTAACTTTGAGAGACGACTACAGGGGTCATTTCCCATGTTCATGATTTTTGTCGATTCTTAAATGACCATTTTGCCCCTAGCTGGTACTGTTTTGGCCATAACTTTTGATTGGAAAGTAGTTTTAACCTGAAACCACTCACATTGGCTTCGGATAATGGTTTACCTTTCCGTAGAGTGGTCACATGTGAAAAACGGACTTACCGTTTGGGAGATATGGCTGAAACAAGTTTCAGATAGTGAAAAACAGCTTAACCGGGCCTAATTAGGGTGATTAGCAAGATGGCCCATGACCCATTTCGGGATTAGAGGTGTATAGGGGCTGATTAGGGTTAGAAAACATTTCTTTCAGCCGCCACTTTCATTCTTGGAACCCTAGCAATGGCCTCCAACACCCAAATCAACTTCTAATCACTTTCTAATCAAGTTTTGGCTTAAACTACATCAAATTAAGGAGAGAAAGCACCAAAGCAAGTTAGATCTACTGTGATGCATTGGGAACAGCGCCATAACAGTAGATTATTTCAGGTCTAAAGTTTATTTGTGGCCAAGGTGAGTGATTTGCATAGTTTTGTACTAATTACGGTTAATTAAGGGTAATTAGTGAAGATTAGCGAATTTATACACTAATAAATTCTGGAAAAATATTTATAAATTCTAAAATAATGTTTTAGACCTCTGCTAGAAATTTGGTTTGATTTGATTAAGTTTTGCTAATCATATCATTAGTTTTTCCTAAACATGCTTAAGGGAAAAATTGGGGGTTTATGCTATGTTTGATCCATTTTACATGCTATGGTTGTTGTTTTGATGTTTGAGGTCACTTCTCTATGTTGCTATGACTATATGATATGTTTTTTGATTAATTAGAACTGTTAGATTGGTCGAAAACACCGTCGTATGGCATAAAACAGTCGCTGGAAAGTCACAGGAAATAAGCAGGGTTTTGAACCGGATCGGATAATTGGGCTCGGATCGAATAGGAGAACTGGGCAAGTGGACTCGATTCGGATTGGAACTTAACATAAGGGGCTTGGCGGGAAGGAAGACCATTTTCTTAGAAATGGAGTTGGGCAGGGGATCGGATCGGAGAGACCAACAGGGGATCGGATCGGAGAGACCAACAGGGATCGGATCAGAAGCAAGGGCATAGGGATCAGATCGGAGGACCAAGCTTGGAGCTGGAGTTGGAGCGAAGCACCGGATCGGATCGGGACATCTAGGAGGGAGCAACCACCGAACCAGGCACAGGGCATCCGAACCGAACCGATGGAGCAAGGGTACACCAAACCGAACCGATGGAGCAAGGATATACCGAACCGAACCAGGCCAGAAGGGGAACACCGAACCGAACCGTACATGTGCTATTGCTACTACGCGACGACTCTTCTGAAGACCAACTCCAATTCCACCAAAACCCGGGATGCAAAGGAAGTCCAAATAAGGAGCTTTGACTCAGGATCCAGTTGGGAACCAATGAGTGAGCTTCATGATTGGGCTTCGCTGCGGGACGTGTGCTAAGGGGTTGTCGATGTCTGTAACTTTGAATCACTATGTGTAGGAGGTACGTGAACGGATTCAGGGCCACAGTGGCCTAGGTACGACTAAAGAGCTATAGACCAATGAAGTGGGGTCATTTGTAAAGATTTGGTCATGACTCCATGTGGTAAGCTTGGTAGTAGCAGTAGTTGTACAAGTCGAACTCCGTCACTACTTCGATGGGTCTAGTGATTGACAGTGGTGGACATCGTATGCTTTACGCACTGAGTGAGAGATGTGAGGATGGTTGCTATGTTTGATTTGTTTGCCTTCACTATGACATGCACACCCCCGTTATCTTTACACCATCTGTTTAGTGGCACCTTAGAGTATAGTACCGTACGTAGTGTTAACTCTTTGGTTGTTGGTCCAGGTTCAGGTATGGTTTAGTATACCGGTTATTGTTCTATTTAGCTGCTTATCGCTCATACCAGACTTTTTGTCTAACCCAGAGTTTTATGTCTCTTCTTATTACTCTGGGTACTCTCACGATCAGACTAGAGACAGGTTAGCTGGGTATGCACGAGTAGCCGATCCGGAGACGAGCAGGAGGCTTCCACGTATGATATACATATAGTATTCTCCCTGTGTTGTTGAAGATCACTGCTTGGGCATTAGTAGTGCATCTTCTGCTTTAGCTTTCTTTTGCTTTAGAGACAGTTTAAAGTTGTAATAATGATGCTGGATCATAAGCTGTATTTGGATTTCCGCTGCTATATTGGTTTAGTTTTCAGCTTATGCACTGTTTCGCCTGTTTTATATCAAGATTATGTTATTATTATATTTTGTTCCATGTGCTGTGAGACATTCTACAGATTTTCGGTTAGTTCACTCTCTTCTTTCCTTTCTTTGGCGACCGTTCCGTGTTAATCGGCATGTGTACAGCGCACTTTCGGAGGAAATGCCGGCTGGTGCGGGGCGGGCCATCACATAATTGGATTCGTAAATAGAATCTGAGAGTTACATAAGGAAGTTTGTTAAAGATTTAGTTGGTGAACTTTTTCTATTTTTGAAATTAGAAATGTTGTTCAGTTAAGGTATGAGAGGTAGTTATACCCCAACTTGATTGACTCCATTTTTAACTAAGGAATGGTTAAGGTTCGGTAGTGAAGATTGGTTAAGTGAATTTAGTTAATGAGTATAATGGTTTGATTTGGCATAGCGATGTTTTATTTAAACATCGTTTTAAATCAAATGAATGAGTTTTGGACATTTTCCAAATATAACCAGAGATATTTTCTAATCATAGAAAATGAAATGTTTGATGATAAAGAATGCTGGAATGACAGTGATACGTGAAAAAGAGATGGAAATGTTTTCCAATGATTAATAACGTATATTTTCTAAATTTAGAAAATAAGGAATGTTGAATATATGGAAACAGGAAATGAATAAATGTATGAACTAAAGAGATAATGGTAAACGATGATTGATCGATATAATTTCCATCCGCAAATAATATCGTTGTTTGCACACGTATTTTTTTTTGATAGTTAACTCACCGACTATCAAAGTTTTTTTACCATTTTTCCGTTGTCAATACGGAGAGACCGAGATCAGATTCATTATCTGAAAACCACTCCATATGGCATTAGCGTTGCGATCAAATATGATGAAGATAATTGGAGACGGAGTTATGCAAGGGTCGTCCTGTTTACAGAATAGTACCTTTGGTCTGTCCAGTCCTAGTACGATCTGTATTGTAACGCCCGTAAGTCCCACATCGTGAAAGCCTATGTGAAGTGGGTACTTATATAGAAGATCCCATCTCTTACTAATGCCGAGGCCTTTTGAGGAACAAAACCCCACACCTATATGGTGGCAAAGTTGGGGACAATATCTGGCGTAAACGGATGTGCAGGTTGTTACATGTATGGAAGAATGTCTGACGGAGTATATTTAATAGAACGTGTAAGTTGATCTCTTCAAACGTATTTACGTTTGGTGGAGGAGGAATTCGTTTCTCTTAGTTGTATACCCGTTGGATTTTTGGGGAAATCAATTTGTGATTTGGCGGGTATGACGATGTGACATTCAAAGTGAATAATTGTGTGATCTGTCAGAGATAAGCGTGGCCTCTAGCCTCACAACCGGGAAATGACAGAAATCGGGCAGGCAACATGGCTATGTGGGTTGCTACCATTAGGGTGTATTATCACCTATCTAGAGATATTTATTTCATTCTATAATCTATTATCGATGCTGTCCCATTCGGGAAATGGTTGCTGATCCCAACCGTTGGTGATATACATTCAATACACTCAAGTGAGATGAGTGGTCTGTCATGTATGGCCAGGTTGCAAGATGTTCTTGTTGAACCCAATGTATTCCTCTCTAGAGGTATACTATCGGAAGGTGGTTCCATACCTTGTCATAGTTGGAAATCCATTACCCAATAAGTGCTCGCGGTTTTGATTGTATCCTATATATGTAGAACGTGAGATGAAAGCATTTCTACTAGATGATTATTATATTGTGGTTGATAGACACTATTGTAATATCAATGAGTTTTGATATAAAGATTATCGTTTCTTTCAAAATGATTTGAAAGTTAAATCAAATTGATTTGGATTCTCATAACGGAAAAACCTGTTCCATTATAAGGCGTGGTCTTATGAGATATCGTTTAATAACTCAAACTGTTTTAAATTAGTTTACTCACACCAGTCCCACGACTGACCCAGAGTTTGTATTGGTTCGTTTTCCATAAACTCTTAGGTGCCCCATTTCGTACAGGCAGTCAAGTAGTCAGGATTTTACAAATATGCTTGGAGAGCTTGGAGCAGGAGGCTTCAGGATTATATAGCTATAGTTATTTCCGCTGTGTTGTAAGTGTTGTACTTAGATAATGTTACTGTATACTTATACAAGTTTTATTTCAAAGTTATGTATCTATATATATTGTTCGTTCCGCTGTGAGATTCGTGTTACTCTGATGTTGTATGTTCTTCTTCTTCTATTCTAAGTTTCTATCTTATCTGTTCTCACCTTCTGTTTTCTTTCTATTAGTTTTCTGGTTTCCAGTGTAATTTGGGTTGGACTTGTGTTATTTGGTCAGCTCAAATTGTACCGGAATTTCGGGACACTACAGTTGGTACTAGAGCTTAAGGTTAAGTAATTACCTTGGCTCTGTGGCGTGACTTAGTAGAGATGGGGTTAGTAATACCCTAGATTGAGTTTGAGCATATATATACGAGAGCGTATTTGTTATTTGATACAAAAAATGATTTATACTGCGGAGATTTATTGGTTGAGTTGTTTATGGGTTCTGGTCGATCAGTTTGATCCACTGTATCGGTAGGAGTTTATAAACACTCGAATACGATGAACCGACAAGGTATGTTTTGAAAAGAGGGTAAATGAAACAATTTTAACCAAATATATTTTGATATAAAGAAAATATATATACTGGAAATATTATATTATTGGATGTGTTGGTTGTTATTATAATCGAGTAATATTATAAATTAGATGGTTATGTAAATAACTAATCAGAATTCATATAAGTGAAATATATGAGTTGAAGTGAATTAAATCTGAATTTAAATCAGAATTGAAATTCAACCGTGAAAAAAGTTGGAAAAGTGTTTGTAAATGGATTTGGATTAAGTATATGAGAATTTTAAAATCCTAGGAGATTTTAAATTGTTTTACAAGCATAGGGAATAGTATTTTGAAATGTATTTGAAAATAGAAGTGTTTAGAAATGGTTTTGAAAGTGATATAGTATTGAACTCACTTCGATAGCAGGGAAATAACCCTGATGATGAATCGCGACATCATTAGTGTTCATTTTCGAGTTTCTGAGTAACGGATTACTACCAAAGATTTTGTTTTCGAATTGTTTTGAGGAAATGAGTTATTTCGAAATTCAAATGTTTGAATTGTTATTACTATATATGATTTCAAATTTGATTTGAAATAAGACCCAAGAAATTGAATTTCTGAATTTAAAATTAAAATTTAACTTATGAAGTTAAATAGATTCAAATGAAAAAGGTGAATATATAAATTGGAATTTAACTTAAAATAAGTTAAATAGAATCCGGATTCGATTATGAAGTAATCTGGAATGCAATTGAATGATAAGTTAAGATTTCAGAATTTGTGATTGGAATTCGAATGGAATTCGACTTGGATATGAGCGAAAGATTTGATTTGAGAATAAATTGATTAGATACTGGTTGAGATGACATTGGTATATGTTGGATTGATAACAGGTGAAAGTGATAAAGTTGATATGCCCGACAAAAAGTTACAAGTTTATATTTGGTATAAGCATGAGATTTATGAGCCGAATTGGCAAGCCGCTTGGCTGTTTGATTTTCTTTTGGGTTGGAGAAGGCCTAGAGTGGTAGGTTGTAGTTTTATCGATTGACCAGTACAAAGGAGGTGCTGGCGAAATTTTTCAAAAAATTTCGAGGGTTAGAAAATTTTCGTTAATAGAATTAAATTAATATTTTAATTGGAATGGATTGTTTAGTTGAAACTAGAGTTAAGAATTAAACAAATAATTTTTAATCAGTTAGTAGTGTTTGTTTTCTACCTTAGCAATTTCGAGGACGAAATTATTTTAAGGGGGGAAGAGTGTAACGACCCGTCTTTTCAGCGATATAATAATTAATTTATTTAAATAGTGATTTAGAGAATATAAGGTTGTTTAATTAAATTATATAGAATATTTAATTAATATTATAATTAAATAATATATTTAATTCTGAAATAATCAGAATTGGCTGAAATGGAAATATTCTGTGAACTGGACAATTTAAAATGTATAATTCAGTTTAGAGTTGAATTATATTCACGAATATATTATATAAACGAAGTTTGAACGCATAATTCTATTATAAATATAATCGAGCTCGAAATGGCGCGGTAGTTCGCTATTTGGCGATTTGAACTTCAACTGAATATACAAGGTCCGTTTTAAATCGGATTTCTGTGAAACAAGAAACGTTAGGAGCTAGTGAAGTATATTTTTCTGATGGAAGAGAAAAATTGGGATTTCGTCGTGTAGATTTTAATTTATATCCAAATCAAATTTTCAGAAAAACAGCGCCATAACCATTTAAAAACCATAACAGTTTATTCAATTTTATAAAAGGATTTAAATATAAATCGAATATTGATATAACTCTGATGATGAAATATCGAGTTGTAAATCCATATATATTTATTCTGGAGCTGTATGGTATTCTAGTATGAATATATACGATAATATTTGTTTTTAAATATTTAATTTAATTATTTTTAAATATATTTATATATTTAAATGGGTTATTTAGAGCTTTAAAAATAGCCAGTTTTGCAAACAAACTCCGTTTTTGACGAAACTAATTTTGTTGGATCCGTAATATTAAATTATTGTTAGATTCCAAGTTTCGTGATTTTTGGGGTCAGTATGTGGCCGTACGGATTTTAATGTGAAAAACAGTAAGTATTTTGACGGTTAAAAATATGCTGTGTGAGCAAACGGAGTCGAAATTCGACGAAACCAGTTTCAGTGGGTCCGTAATGTTGAATTATAGCTACATGCCAATTTTCATGATTTTTGGATATCGTGTGAGATCATAGGGGTATTTAAGGAAAAATTCAAGTAACGGTCCAATAAAATTTAATATAATAATTGATTTAAAATATTCTTTTTCCTATCCTATAAATACATCTTATACCCCTCTAACCCTAAAGCTTATTCCACGGTCAACATACTCCAGCGCCTCTGTTTTTCTTCCTCAAGAAGCAAATCGTGAGCTTCTAAATTCATAGAAAAATCAAAAGTAAATCGATAAATCACCAAACATGGATATTTGCATTTGGCTTTCAAATCTCTTCAACCTCGTATCCTTTGTTTGAGGTGCGAACGCTGTTTGTCGAGTTCGATATTCACACAGTAAACCTAGGGCTTGAAAATTGTTGAGATTTAGGTTTTGATTCAAGTATTCGTTGTCAGTTTTGGATTCACGAGAGGAAATGGTGGTAGTACGCTAGTTTTTGGAAAGAACGGTGAGAACTTGTGTTGATCAACTACTGTAGTGGTGCGTTGATGACGTGAAGTCGCACGGGAGAAGGGTGGTTCGAGTATGCTAAAAACGGTATGGGGATTGAGAGGAGAAGGAGAGATTGAGTTTGGTGGTTTCTAGGTTGGAAACGATGTAGCGGTTTGCAGTTGAAGTTGGAAAATGTTGATGTGTAATGCCTGGAGCGGGCGGTCCTTAGAGGAGAGGAAGAAGAATGCGGGTTGGGTGTTAAGAATGGAGTATGGGCCTTAACTTTGGGTAAGGCCCGATTATAAAGTTATAAAGGGAACTATGTTATGTTTTAAATTAAGATAGTATTCAAACTTAGAAAATGTTTAATTGTTTCATTGTTTATCAGAATTTGACGAAACAAGATCCGTTGGGATCGTATGGACGAGCGCTACCCAATGGAACTAACTAGGACTGAATTGGAGCTCGTTACAACTTATAGCGAAATAAATTGTCCGTCTGAATCAAGCGATGGTTATCGTTATTAACGATGATCGTTCAATGTGAGTAAAACTCACCAACTCTGAACAGTTATATTTTTATAACATAACTTTAGAACTGATAATTTATCTGTTGATTGCTGTGTGTCAACTGTTTGGTTGAATTGCTTATGCATTGGTTGAAATTATAGATAACGATATATATATATATAAATCTTTAATCAAATATTGATTCTGTTTAGCAGAATATTTCATACTGAAATGAAATCGATGTTAATTATATTGTTTAACATCTGTGATGCAGGGAAACAGGTTGGAGGGATCCAACAGGATTCCTCAACATTTATTTTACTGTTTTTCATATATTGTAATATGTGATGTGATATATAATATGTTGATGATTATGTGTGTTTAAATGTTATCGATCATTGTTATATGGTAAGTTAATTACCGTAAGAAATACTGGGATGTAAAAAGGGGATTTTCAAAGTATATTTTGAAAATAAATTATTTATATAAAATCAATGGATTTTATATATAAAAGGAAAAGAATTTTATAAAAGGAAATAATTATAAAATCAAAGAGTTATAAAAGAAAATATTTATAAAACAAATATAAAGGAAATTATTAGTAAAACAAATATAAAGGAAAATATTTGTAAAACAAATATAAAGGAAAATATTTGTAAAAGAAATGTAAAAGAAATTATTTATTTAGAAAATAAATAGAAGTATAAAAGGATTATTTATTTAGAAAATAAATAGAAGTTATAAAAGGAAATATTTATTTAGAAAATAGAAACTGTTATAAAAGGAAATATATATTTGAAATAAATATAGACAAATAGAAAAGGAAAATATTTGTAAAACAAATAGAAAAGAAAAATATTTGTAAAACAAATAGAAAAGTAAATATTTGTGAAACAAATAGGAAATGAAATATTTGTAAACCATTTAAAAATTAAAAAGGAAATATTTGTAAAACTTTACAAATAGAATTGAAAAGGAAATATTTGTAAAACATTTACAAATAGTTTATAAAAAGAAATGTTTGTTTAGAAAATAAATGGAGTTAAAAGGAAATATTTATTTAGGAAATAGATAGAGTTATTCGAAATAGGAGTTAATCGATTAGAGTTAATCGAATTAGAGTTAACCAGTTAGAGTTAATCAATTAGAATTAATCGATAAGAGATAGAATTAATCGATTAGGATTAGAGTTAACCAGTTAAAGTCAACCAGTTAGAGTTAATGAGTTAGAGTTAACCAGTTAGAGTTAATCAGTTAGAGTTAACCAGTTAGAGTAAACCAGTTAGAGTTAATCAGTTAGAGTTAACCAGTTAGAGGTAATCATTTAGAGTTAATCGATTTGAGTTAAATCGAACTATAGTGTTAACCCATAAAAAATGCGTGTTCAATATGTGGGCAAAACCATGGCGTTATTCGATATGTCACGGGGCCTGATACGTAAATACCAGATCGTTCTAAAGCCATGTCGTAGAGATAGGAAGGAACCATGTCGTCTGTCTTCAACTGTGGCATATCAGTCAGGTCGTCATACTGCGTATCAAGTCATAAAGCTAAGGCGTGTGCCTCCGTGTCGCTACCAAGACTCTTCTAAATCGTATCGCAACTCGTCGAGTCGTTCCCAAGGTCAAGGCGAAATATCGTAAGACAGGGCTGAACTTCATGTCGGGCAGCGACATGAAGCTATATCACTGTTATCCATATCGTCCGGCGGCATGATCTACAAGTAACACGTATCGGCCTAAGACCATGTTAAGTGAGCTAAGTCGGATTCAGGAAACATACTATGTCGCTCCGAGGAAACCAGGTTGGCCCCAAGTCGTGCCGCATTTCATTCATGGCGACAGAGTAAAGTAAAAGCATTAGGCAATCACGCCGTCCATCCATCGTGTCGTTCAGCGACATAAGGAACAAATGGACGGCATAAGGAGCAAGCTGCTACTCAAGATATCAACACAAACCATGTCGTGACCTACCTATGCCGCGAGATATGAAAGCTAAGCCGTTAGAGTCATGTCGCAAAGGAAGAGGGATCCATACTACATCGGGTCGCTTGCAATCATATTGCACCCTTCCATGTCGTGCACCACTCATAACATCGAGGCTAAGTTGTCACGCAACATGGCACCATGACGTGCTATAAGCCTAAGGCACAAAGAACCATAAAGCTATGCGACATAAGTCATGCCGTTCAGCCTTCATATCATTTAACGACATAAAGGACCAGTTGCCATTCAAAGTCCGAAGCTAAACAATGCCGCGTCTTATTCATGTCGCCTCCAACTAATGTCGAATCACACCAACAATTCGAGCCATGATAGGGAAAGTCATGTCGTGTCAAGAGTTCAAGACGCCAGGGGCGTAACCCGCCATACGACATACGTCATGTCGCTGACGACATGAGTAAGAGTCCAAGTCGTGTCGAGAGGCAACATGAATCAAGTGATTTTCTGCATAATTACAAAACTGCCACCTGGTCTAGAAAACTCCTATAAATAACCCCCTCATTTCTTCATTTAGGGGGATCGAATCTTGAGACCACGAAGTGCTGCCGGAAATATTCCACAACATTTCTAACACTTATCCAACACAAACCCAACATGATAAGGGGAAGATTAATCCATGGATCATGATCCCTATCAAGCACATCCAAATGATTCAAGAGTTGAAGATTGATTGAGCAAGATTACATGAAAGAGGGATTCCTTTCAATTCTACCACATCTACATCAAATCTCCACTGAATAATTCTCTTCTCAATCATCTTAAGTAGATTAAGTGTGATTCATGAATGAGGGAGTGATAAAGTTGATGTAAGAGAGGAGTTAATCTTGTAATTTGCATATTGGCAATGGAATTTCTTATGAAAGTAGATGTAAACCCTTATTGGGTTGAACCACTATAAAACACGGTGTCTTTTTCTTATATTTCAATTACTGTAAGGCTCCACTTTTCATTTTTGTGAGACACTTCTTCACATTTTCGGTGTATTGCCCAATTTTGGGGAAAATATTTGGCGCCCGCTGTGAGGCCCGAATTGCCAATCCATTTCTCGCTCTTTCACAAGGTAGAAGGCCTTGCATTGGAATTCTGAATCCACTCTGATCATCTAAGTTCTCCAAGTTGCAGTACTTATCTCAAAAGTCATGCAAAAACCAGGTAGACCACCGAAGAAAGTTACAAGTAAAAGCCTCGAGGATGTTCATAACGCCACTAACACAGAAGATACCCTGCCTACTAGTCAGTTTGAAGTTCGGTGAAAGTTCTAAAGCCGGAACTGCCATAACAAGGAAGGTGTTGGATGAAGTGGCAGCAGGACTAACAAGTCGAATGGATATTGTGAATGAAGCCATGATGTAAAAGCTTGACACCATGTTCGCCATGCAAGCCGCAACGGCCAAAGTTACCATGAGTGCAAGCCGTCTTAAAACTGCTAAAACCACTGGAACGGAAGATACTCGGTCTTCTTCCCCGAGTACAAATAGAGGAAACTCTGTTCAGGAGATTGCAAACCCTAGACATAAGGAAGTGAAGCCACCTACTCATAACCACTCTGGAAAAGCAACTCCTCAACAAGCGTTTGGTTCCACCAAAGGGGCACTTCCCCATGCGGGAGGTCCAGGAACCCGGAATCTGAACCGTGACCACTTGCGTAGGCAAGCATCCGGTAAAGAGGAAGGCGTCCGCCCCATGGACCAACCCAATGAGGAGGAGCGAATATTCGGAATGGTACATAAGATCATGAATGAGAGCCAGAAAAAGGTGGACGATGAAAAGGAATGGGGATTTGCTCCTACGAAGACCCCACTTACAGAAAGAATAAAGATGGCGCCATATCCAAATAAATTCAAACCCCCAGTTGTACAAGCCTACAATGGAACCAGCGATCCAAACGTGTCCCTATTCAGATACGACCAGCACATGGATGGGGCACACGCCACTGATGAGCTCAAGTGTTTATACTTCCCTACCTACTTAGAGGGAGTGGCCTCACTCTGGTTCACAAAACTCCCGCCGAAATCCGTGGATGACTTTACTACCTTGGCCAAACTGTTCAGACAACAATTTAGGCTCCAAGCAACCAAGGTGCGCGATGTAATGGAATTGAATGAACTGGAACAAGGGCCGGGGGAGTCCATTAAAGCCTTCCTTTCTCGCTTTAATGTAGCCGCGGCCGAATTCGGGAACTATGAGCCACGTTTGGCTTTGATGGCTCTAAAGGGAGGCATAAGTAAAATGACCAAACTTGGGCGGTGGATCAAGAAGAAGAAGCCTTCCACACTCGAAGAGCTATTTGACAAGGCAGAGGAGTATATAGGTGTGGATGAGGATCCGGTCTACACAATGGAAGCTACAGAAAATAAGAATCCATCAGAAAAGAGAGATGTAAACGTGCAAGGAGGACAGAAAAACGCCGGAGGAAATCAAAAAAGGGGAAATGAAGGGAAGGATGGCCGAAACAACAAAAAGCTTCGTTTCTTCAAGAATTCTGAAATGACTCCTCTTAATGATACCATAGAGAACATTTACATGGCAACCAAAGATACTGAAGAGTGCCCAGAGCCCGGGAAACTCAGGGTCACCGATAACGCAATAAAGTCCGGCAGGTTCTGTCAATTTCACAACCAGCCGGGCTATAGCACGAACGAATGTAGACATTTGAAAAGCTTAATCGAAGAACTAATAAGGAAAAACAGGCTTCAACAATACACAAAGAACTCCCAGAATGCTTAGGGAACTCAAGACTAAGGAGCCTCTGTAGGACAACCTAAACAGAATCAAAACGCCTCAATTGCTGCTATACTAAGGATGATCATAAACACCATTTCAGGAGGCCCCTACCCGAATTGGAAAAGCTGGGGGGATATGGTGAAGTACGCTCAAGAGGTGAAGGACTTTTCGAAAAAATCTGAACTCATGGCCATAGATGAAGTTTTATCGACAAAAGTACCAAGAATCCTGCAAGATGACATCACATTTAAAGATGAAGATCCGGCTGGGATCATAACACCTACAGAGGATCCAATGGTGATAACCGTTGGTCTGGGCCCAGCCATAGTAAGAAGGGTGTTAGTCGATAGCGGAGCCTCAGTTAATATCCTTTTCTTTAGCGCATTCCGTAGGATGAAGCTTTCCATCGGTGATGTAAAAGCCTGCCAGAACAAGGTCCATGGATTCGCCGGTCAAGCTGTTCAACCAATTGGTGTCATCAGTCTGCTGGTGGAGCTTGGGGAAGGAGAGCAGAAAGCCACACGGATACAAAACTTTGTTATAATCAATGAACCCTTTGCTTACAATGCCTTCTTGGGAAGACCTACCCTTGCAGCATTCAAAGTAACCATGGCTCCGTGGTGCCTTACAATGAAATTCCCAACAGAAAATGGAGTTGGTACAATCATAGGTGATCAGCAAGCAGCAAGGGAGTGTTATTTGATGGAGCTGGCAGAGGCAAGAAGGAAGGAATTGAAGAACGGTGTAGATCCGCCGGTCTGCATCCAAAAAACCCTCTTATAGCAACTAAAGCAAAACCCCCATACTGGTGAGCACAGTGGCGCTCGAAAAGCAATTGATCCACAAAAGAATAGTATGGGGGAAAATAGAGCAGTGCCGGCCAAAGATACTATCCCCGTCCCAGTGTCTGATAAAGATCCTAACCGAGTCTTGATGATAGGATCCCAGCTGGGCATGAGGCTACGGAAGGAATTATTTTGTTTTTGAAAGCAAACCTAGATGTATTTGCTTGAGAACACTCAGATATGTGTGGGATCCCATTAGATGTAATTGTTCACAAGTTAAATATAAATCAAAAATTGACTCCTGAAAAACAAAAAAGACGAATGCAGGGATTTGAGAGATCTGAGGCTTTAAAAGAAGAAGTAGACAGACTACTCAAGAATAATTTCATATGGGAAGCTACATATCCAGATTGGGTTTCTAACCCAGTTCTTGTTAAAAAGTCCAATGGAAAATGGAGAGTGTGCATAGACTACTCAGACCTTAAAAAAGCATGCCCGAAAGACAGCTTTCCTTTGCCTCGAACTGACCAACTGGTAGATGCTACAGCAGGTCATTGGTTATTATCCTTTATGAATGCATACTCTGGATATAATCAAATTATGATGCACAAACCAGACGAGGAGAACACTAGTTTTATAACGGATAAAGGACTATACTTCTATAGGGTCATGCCGTTTGGGCTAAAAAACGCAGGGGCAACCTACCAACGTCTTGTAAACTCTATGTTTAAATCTCAAATAGGGAATATGATGGAAGTATATGTAGACGATGTGCTAATCAAATCAAAGAAGGCCGAAAATCATCTCGAAGATTTGGCGGAAATGTTTCACATACTCAGGAAATACGGGATGAAATTAAACCCGTTAAAATGTTCCTTCGGAGTCTCTTCGGGGAAGTTTCTCGGTTTTATCGTCAATGCCAGGGGCATCGAAGCTAATCCCTCTCAAATTACGGATTTAAGGGAAATGCAGGCCTTAAGGACGAGAAAGGAGCTACAAAGCTTAAATGGAAAGGTAGCAGTATTGAACCGGTTCGTTTCCAAAGCAACAGATCGGTGCATTCCGCTTTTCGATGCTTTGAAAAAAGGAAAGAAGGACTTCCAATGGACCTCAGAATGCCAGGAAGCTTTCGAGGAGTTGATAAGACATATGGAATCACCACCAATGCTATTGAAACCTAGGGATGGGGAGGATTTATTTTTATATCTAGTTGTTTCATCACATGCATTGAGTGCAGCACTAATCCGAGAAGAGGCAGGAGTACAATTGCCAGTATATTACATCAGTAAGAGGCTTGCCGGGGCAGAATTAAGTTACCATAGGCTGGAGAAGCTCGCATATTGCCTCCTCGTTGCATCAAAGAAGTTGAGACCGTATTTCCAATCTCACCCTATCAAGGTCCTTACCTATCAACCATTAAGACAAGTCCTCTTTCGCCCAGAGACTTCAGGAAGGTTATTAAAATGGAACATTGAGTTAAGTCAATATGACATTACCTACCATCCTCGAAGAGCTATTAATGGCCAGGCCTTAGCAGATTTTATCGCCGAGTTCACCAACAGAGGGGAAGAGGTTAAGGAACCAACGGAAACAGAAGCTACTTGGAAGCTATACTTTGATGGATGCAGAAACAACTGTTGCTCAGGGGCTAGAATTGTCTTGGAAACCCCAGAGGGTCATTCTTTATGCTACGCATTGAGATTAGAATTTCCATCAACTAATAATGAGGCCGAATATGAAGCATTAATAACAGGATTAAAATTGGCAAAAGAATTAAACCTAAAAACTTTGCAGATTCTTAGCGACTCTCAGTTGGTAGTGAGTCAAGTGCGCGAAGAGTTCCAAACCAAAACTGGGAGTCTCCCCTATTATCTAATCAAAGCTACAGAACTTCTAAACAACCTCGATCACTATGTTATATCTCACATCCCAAGAGAACAGAACGCAAAAGCGGATTCTCTTGCCAAGTATGCCAGTTCATCAAATGCTCAACTGTTAGGTTTAATCCCCGTCGAGGTCCTTTCTTCCCCCACCATTAAGGAAGCAAGTGTTGACTGGATAATGGAAACCACTGAGGAACCTACGTCATGGATGACACCAATCAAAGAATATATCCGCAACGGGACACTTCCTGAAGAATGGAAAAGCAGAAGGAGGATATTGCGCAAGGCCCCTTTGTACCTCATTCAAGACGGAAGGTTATACCGACGAGGATTCTCCATGCCACTGCTGCGATGTATGACCAAGAAGGAATCTAGAGCAATTTTGGCAGAATTGCACGAGGGAGAATGCGGAGGACACACCGGCGGTCATACGTTAGCCAAGAAGGTCCTGCGATATGGCTATTTCTGGACTGATGTAAACCTAGATGCCATAACTTATGTAAAGAAGTGCGACAAGTGCCAAAGATTCTCTAAGATTCCAAGGGCACCTCCCACGGAACTAACTCAAATGGTCAGTCCATGGCCATTCGCCGTCTGGGGCATAGATCTGATTGGGATGTTACCAACCGCAAAAGCAAATATGAGATACGCCATAGTAGCTGTCGACTACTTTACCAAATGGGCTGAAGAAGAACCTTTAGCTACTATCACATCAAAGAAAGTGATTAATTTTGTCTTAAAAACATCATTTGCAGGTTTGGAGTACCGCAGAAGATCATTACCGATAATGGAACCCAGTTCGAAAGCGATGAATTCTTGACTTCTGCGCTAAATATAAGATCAAAAAGAGTTTTGCAGCTATGGCCCATCCACAAGCAAACGGGCAAGTGGAAGCCATCAACAAAATACTAAAGTCAACCATCATGAAGCGTCTTGAGAAAGCCAAAGGCAACTGGGTTGATGAACTTCGGTTTGCATTATGGTCATACCGGACAACCCATAAAAATTCAACGGGCCACACCCCATTCTCACTTGCATTCGGGTCAGAAGCTATGATCCCAGTAGAATTAGAAATGCCAACTCACCGCAGAATCCACTTTAATCAGGAGGAGAATGAAAAGCTGCAGTTGGAGGCGCTTGATTTACTCGAGGAAAAGCGAAAAGAAGCATAGCTTAAAATAGCGGCCCATCAACATAAAATAGCTAGATATTTCAATACAAAAGTCAAGCAAAGAACTTTTCAAATCGGAGACCTCGTCCTGAAGAGAATTATGACAGGAACCGGGGTATTTGGACCCAATTGGGAGGGACCATACATGATAAGCCAGAAGTTCGCATATGGCACTTCCGAGCTAAAAACGACAGATGGAATCGCACTCCCTCGAGCATGGAATAGCATTCACCTTCGTCGTTATTTTGTTTGAAATTTCTTTCACGTATTTCGCATTATACATACATCATGAATTGTAAACACATCAAGCGTTGTGATTATCGTGCAATGTTTGTACAAATTAATGAAAGAAACTACTTTACCTGTCTAGAATCGTACATTTGCAAGCTTTTATATCAAGCTGATAACGTCGATCTTGATTACAGGCCTTTTTAAGTGGATAAAAGCACACTTTAAGCCAGACAAAGCTCGATTAATGCTACAATGCACCTCCTATCTAGGGTGCACGAATATCCTTGCATCTCGTGTCACACAGGGTATAAAATATGAGGCTATAAATGAGAGGTATCAAAAACCTTGAACCTAAACGACGTGACATCCAGGCTATAGACCAAGTTCTGAATTTCACCATTGGGGCATGCTCTTAATAACAAAGCTCGAAGTTCCAATTCTGACCAGCCACAATAAGAACTCAACAAGTAAACTAAAAATCAGCCCTCAAGAACAATGTAATAATGAACCCAAGACCTCCCCGAGGGGCACCCGGTTCATCATCGACGCCATTAAGATATGGCCGGATAGCGATATAAACACCGAGATATGAACCCAAGACCTCCCCGAGGGGCACCCGGTTCATCGCCGACGCCATCAAGATATGGCCGGATAGCGATATAAACACCGGGCGATAAACCCAAGACCTCCCCGAGGGGCACCCGGTTCATCGTCGATGCCATTTACACATGGCTGGATAGCGATATAAACACAGGGTTTTCAAAGACCTCTCTGGAGGCATCCGCTCAGATGTTGGGCCTTCCAAATCCAACTATTGATTCTGGGTCCTTCAAACCCAGTTACTGATGGACCCAAAGACTTCTTCGGAGGCATCCGATAAGTTCAATAAGTGTCTGAATTATTCAGATCCAACGAACAACGGATCAAAGATCCTTTCAAGGACATCCGGTTATAAGTCGAATATTCCAAATTCAGTTAATAATAGAACCAAAAACTTCCCTCAAGATTATCTGATAAAAACCACAAGTAACTGGCCCACTCAGTTACTAGAAAAGATATTGAAACCGTGCCTAATTTTCAAAATATTAAAACCAATTGTGGTATGGGGGCATTACCATCGCATTAACGAAATTTAATGACGCTCCCTTAAACATACTACAATCCTGTCATAATTACATGAAAACCCGGCATTAGGTCACTCCGACTAACAGTACTGGATTTTTCGAAATAACCAAGATGAAATTAGAAGATCCTAATAAAGCGGTTACCCACATGAAAGGTTTGTGAGCATCGTCTTAGTCGAGATCAGGAAAATCCAATAAAGTTGGCCTGTCATAACAAATAACTTGTAATGCAGAATTTGTATTGCAAATATGAATCAAGTGTGAAATGTAAAAAAAATAAAAGCACAGCGAAACCTATATAACAAAACTTAAAGCATAAAAAGCGGGGCGCAATTTCCCGGCAAACAAAGCAGAGCTATATCATAAAGTCGCAGGTCAAAGTGCAAAATATAGTACAACAGAGTGCATGAAGATGAAAAGTTCAAAAGTAATAAGCAGGGACCGGTGCCCGCATACACAACCGGCCTGAATACAACACACAAAAGAAAGTAATTAACAACCAAGTTGAGCAACCACTAAGCATGATCATTTCTTCTTCTCACTTGATCTCAAAGCTGGCTTGTTAAGTAAAGGCGGAGGGGTCTCTTCCACGTTACTCTGATTCTTTTGGGGAGGAAAAACCGTAGCCTCCATCTCCTTCTTCTTCTTCTTCCTCTTCTTCTTAGACAGTGAGGACTTGGCAGACTTCTTCCCTTTCTCCTTGGTAGTAACCCGGGGACTCTCATATGCAAGATCGTCACTAAGACTGTAATCAACAACATCCAAATCTGAGAAGGCACCAATCTTTGTATCCTGAGACCCAGGAGCTGAAACAAGCAAGGGTGTGTTACTAGGAGGAGGGGGAGTAATGACAGAAGTAAGCGGAAAAGTTGTCAATGGTGAGTCAGCCCTAATAGCTTCTGTTGTCATTACATGACCTATGGCAGGAGAAGACAGGGGTGAAATTAAATTCAAAGTATGGAAACATTGAGCATAATAAGCAAGGGACACAGGTGAATCAAAAAGGGACTCTAAGCATGACAGGGTAAAGTTAGTTTCAATTTTACCTGTATCTAGAAGATTCTCCGAGGGATCCCCATGCTCAATTCTCCAGTGATCGGGATTGTCGTCATCGGCCCCATCGTTTTCCCCACGCTCATTAGCAATATCCTCTGTATTAACATCTCCCTTAATGGTGACATTTTTATCTTTAGGAGCATCAACTGGGTTAGCTAATGTCTGTGAGCCAGAAGCTTCAAAGGCCGAGGGATCAACAGGAAGGCTGACATCTGGTTGAGTGTGAATTTTCTCGCCAGAAGTACCAGTCCTCTCGCCCATTAGTTGTGCCTTTCCTCCTGCCAAAGTATTTTTGGACTTGTCATCTAAGAGTTTGCTATTGAGCTCGTCCTCGCTACAAGCATCACCGTGAATCTCAAGCACTCGCTCCCAAACGAGCGCCAAAGTACGTGGAAAACTATCCTCTAGGTAATGCAAGCTCCCACGGCTCATGACACTGTATACATAAAAGCGGACCATATCATCATCAGCTTCGTCCATAGCTTGTTTGTGAGTCTCTTCTACAATTATCTTGTCCTTCTCAAGAGATTCAACCTTGGCCATCATTGTCTGGTTAGAAGCCTTTAGAGATATTACTTCCTTACGAAGACTAGT